>CP141156.1:60005000-61255000 GCA_035233585.1 Antiaris toxicaria
GCTATACTGACTAATTTGGGCGTACTGAACCCAAATATATCAGTTTTATCTTCATCCGAGATCATCTCGACCAGTTTCCCGATACTGTATGGTTCCCGGTCAAAAATTACTTTTTGTGCTCAAATGACTAATTTGAGCATTCTGATTCCAAATATATCAGTTTTATATCAAGAAGAGGTCATCTTGATCAATTTCTTGATACTGTGGTTAGGCCTACACTGTGTTGACACTGTGCACGCATAACGAGGTATTTTCGCGTGAAATTTCAAACACAGTCTCTCTTGACTAATTTGGACGTGCTGATTTCAAATTTATCAGTTTTACGTCCATCTGAGGTCTTCTGGACCAGTTTTTGGGATCTGCATGACCCCGTCTCGAAAAACGTGTCAGGTGCCCGATTGACTAATTTGGGCGTCTTGAGTCTAAATATATCAGTTTCGGGGCGAGAAAAGGTCGTCTTGACCCTCATCCCGATACTACGTATCCCTTAAACAAAATCTACATTTTATGCTCAATTGACCAGATTGAGCCTGCTGACTATTAATATATCAGTTTTACGCCAGATTAAGGCCGTCTTGGCCACTAACCTGACACTGCGTTTCTCACTACTCACTATTCACTATTCACTAATCACTATTCACTATCTGACTGACTAATCTGAGCGTTCTGACTTTGATTTTGTCAGTCTATGGGCGAGAAAAGGTCATCTAGACCACTTTTCTCGATACTGTACATTTATTAGGGCAATTATCACTGCTGCGCTCAGATGACCAGTCTGAGCGTACTGATGACTAGCTCATCAATTCTGTATCATGAAATGGTCGTCTAGACCGGTTTCTTGATATTGCGTGTCTCAACGCATACTCACATAATAGGGTGGACCGATTTCACTGTCGATTACCCCTTTCATTGCATGAATAGTAATTAAACGTTACTATTCCTGTTTAATTCATTCAACTGAAAAGCACACTGTGCTTATTAACTTAATTACATCATTACATAGTAATTAAGTTTCATAATTCATGAGAGTCATTACAGTGGCTCTCGGCTCATTACACAGCCTTCTACACAGACTCTTACACGTGCGTGTGCAACGCAACACGGGCGTGTACATTTCAGACACGAGCATGTACTAGTTGAGACTACTCAACACGGCCATGTCTTTGAAACACATTCATCTATCTGAGCGGTACACAGCCTCTTACACGGTCGTGTACTTGACCATGTTTCTTAAATTTGCTAAAGGACATTAAATTATGTCCATTTTATTCCTTAATGACTTATTACATGGTAAGTAGGTGCCATGAAAATGGCGGTCATTACACTTTTGGTGGCCAGGAATGAAAAATGATGTCACCAAATTTGTAGCAAAGTGCCTCACATGCCAGAAAATCAAAGTAGAGCATCAACGATCGGGAGAAGAACTGCAGAAGATTAAGCTACCAGAGTGGAAATAGGAGCAAATTACATTGGATTTCGTAGTCGGACTACCCAGAACATCAAGCGATAATGACGCAATCTGGATAATTGTGGACCGACTAATGAAATCAGCTCGATTCTTAGCCATAAAGCTAAGCTATTTAGTAGAGAAACTGGCAGAAATGTACATGACCCAAATAGTAAGATTGTACTGTGTGCCAAAATCAATCATCTCAGATCGCGATGGATGCTTCACTTCAAAGTTTTGGCAGAGTATTCAAGCTTCAATGGGAACCAAGTTGAAGTTCAGCACAGCCTTCCATCCTCAAATTGATGGCCAGTCTGAGAGAATCATTCAGACGTTGGAGGATATGTTAAGAGCGTGTGCCCTAGATTTCAAAGGGAACTAGGATCAGGAGCTACCACTGATAGAGTTCTTATACAATAATAGCTACCATTCCTCGATTGGGATGGCACCATACGAGGCACTCTATGGAAGGAAATGCACATCTCTGGTGCATTGGCATGAAACTGGAGAGAAACAGCACACCAGCATGGACTTCGTCAAGAGCACAACAGAAGACGTGAAGCTTATACGAGAGAGACTGGATACAGCTCATAGCAGCCAAAAGAGTTACGTAGATAAACGATGGAGACCTCTTGAATTTCAAGAAGGAGATTCAGTTTTTCTCAGGGTGGCACCCATGAAAGGGGTGATGTGGTTTCAAAAGAGAGGAAAGCTTAGTCTTAGATATATAGGACTCTTCGAGATTCTCGAGAGAGTTGGGAAGTTAGCCTACAGATTAGTGCTCCCTCCCGAACTAGCATCAATGCATAATGCATTCCACGTCTCCATGTTAAACAAGTATGTGCCAGACAGCTCCCACATTCTGAGCCAGGAGCCGGTCGAAGTACACGTCGATCTGACCTATGAAGGAAAACCCCTGTGAATTCTAGCCAAAAAAGATAAAGTCCTTAGGAATAAAGTGATTTCACTTGTAAAAGTATTATGGCATAAACATAACCTCGAAGAAGCTACATGGGAACGAGAAGATGATACGAGAAGAGACTTTCAGGATCTATTCTAATTTTCTAGGACGAAAATTTTGTAAGGGGGGTAGGTTGTAAGGACCGCCTTATTCCTGTAACTTGAGTTTCAATTAATGAGAAATTAAAGAATAATTTGATGCATTTTAGTGCAAAATTGAAAAACACGGGGATGTACATGGCCGTGTACTGTCTAGACTGTGTGCATGAAAATGGCCGTGCAACTGTACATGGCCATGTAGGTGAACACGGCCATGTACACGGCCGTATAAGTGGCCATGTACCGTTGGTACTGTGCACGTGCATGAGGCCGTGTGCGTAAACATGGCTGTGTAGGTGAACACGATCAAGTACACGACCGTGTAAGTGACCGTGTACTAATTAGGTTATTGAAATGTCAGAGGCCGTATTGGTGTACACGGCCTTGTAGTGTGACACGCCCAGGTACACGATCGTGTAAGAGGCCGTGTACTAATCGATAAAATGAGCCTGTTCCGAGACATAACCATGTTGAGCAAAGCTCAACTAGCACACGCTCGTGTAGCCTTGTACATGCCCGTGTAGGAGGCCGTGTAAGAGGCCATGCAATGAGCAAAAAGTCGCTGTACAGGCCTTTAAAATACATGAAACCTAATTACTATATAATGAGTAATTAAGTTAAAAAAAAATAAAATATAATTTCCAATTGAATAGATTAAATAGGTACGGTACTGTATATTTTTATTCATAAAGTGAAAGGGGTTAACTGATAGTGAATCCGGTCCACCCTATTGTGTGTATAAATGTATGAAATACGGAGTATCAGGGAACTGGTTCAGATGATCATTCTTGACACAAGACTGGTAAGCAGATCACCAGAATGCTCGGACCGAGCCTCTGAGCACAATAGCGACAAAAACCCTAGCAGGGAACAATACCGAGAAAATGGTCCTGATGACCTCATCTTGTCTAGAAACTGATAAAATCAAAGTCAAAACACTCAGACTAGTCAGTTAGAATAGAAAGCAATGAATAGTAAATAATGAAAAATGCAGTGTCAGATTATTGGCCAAGACGGCCCTAATTTGACCTAAAACTGATATATGAACGGTCAGTAGGCTCAATCTGGTCAATTGAGCACAAAACAAGAATTTTAGTTTGAGCGATGCGTAGTATCGGGATGAGGGTCAGGACGACCTTTACTTGCCCCGAAACTGATATATTTAGACTCAGGACACCTAAATTAGTCAATCGGGCACCTAACATGTTTTTCAAGATGGGATCACACAGATCTTGAAAACTAGTCCAGAGGACCCCAGATGGACATAAGACTAATAAAATTAAAATCAACATGTCCAAATTAGTCAAGAGAGACTGTGTTTGAAATTTCACCTAGGAACGCCTCAGTTTGCGTACGAAAGGACAACACAATGTAGACACAACCACAGTATACAAAATGAATAGTAAATTTGTGTAGAATGGGCTCTTAGATAGTATAAACCATCTAGAAATCATTAGCGTAAAAATCAGATTTAGAAAATCTGATTTCCAGATGAAAATTAGAACACCGCCGAGATAGGACCGAAAACCGCAGTAGAAAACTGAACTGTGAAGAGAGCAACGCAGATGAAAATTTTCAACCCCAAAAACCATGGATGCTAGCTGGAAAACCAGTTGGTTTTGGGCTGATGAAAAGCCCAAAAATCATGAATAAAAAATGGAGAAAGAAGCCACATAAACCCATTAAATTACAATTCCTTTTCCATCACCATTCCATCACCTTACACCATGCCATTTTTTATTCTTCCCTCTTAAATGGCCGCAGCAAAATTCAGTGGGAATAGATTGAGAATAGCATAATTTTGTCCCCAAATTAGTCTAAAGTTAGCTCGATTAATCAAGCTTAAGTTGGTTAAGCAAGCTTTGGTTTTTTCTATAAAAGGGTGACCATACATTAGCTTGTGTTTTCTTTTTTTTTTTTTCACACCTCCAAAAACACACCATTCATTCTCTCTTTTCCAAGTAGTAGTGGACCCCTTTCCATAGCCTGAAAACCATCATATTTACAAGCCAAAACCAAGTCAAAAATTTACCAAAAGCCAACCTCTTTAAGCTTATGTTAGGAGGATTCGAATCCAAGTCGTTCTAAGTCCAACCAAGGGTAAGATTCTAGACCAATCTTTGTAGTTTTTAGTTTTTGTTTTGGTTTGATTTTTAAGAGAAAAATTTTGTTATTGTTTCTAGCAAAAACTAACCTCATTCCCCTTGGTTTCCCATGATCAATTGGTTCCTCAAGCCCTAGCTCGAATTTGTGCTTGAACTATAACACAAGAGGTGAAAACCAAAACCTTCCCTTTCGTGATTTAGTGATTTTAAGTTATTAATCAAGGCCATTTTTGTGTATTTATTTATGCACGTGGTTTGTAATAATTTTATTTTGAGCCCTTAGCTTTCCATTTTTAAGTTTATGTGGTTGTGATTGTGTTTACAAATTTTACGAATGGCTATTGTATGCGTGATGCTACAAACATTTAGGAATGTCGTTGGACATAAATCTATCCCTAGGTAAGGCCACGGATTTTGGCCATTTTGACCTATTTAGGCTCCAAATTCAGGATTTGGTAAAACACGATCTTTTAAGGAAATTCGATACGGTCGTGTATGAGTCAAATAACCCTTGGCCAAATATGATGATACGATAGGTTTTTAGAGTGGTTTTCACTCGGTGTCCAAAACTAGGATGAAAAATCTGAATGCCATAATTAGTCATGGGTTTTATTAAAAATGGACTACTTAGAGTCTGAACCGGTTCTCAGATTCAACACAAAAGTTATAGATCTCATCGAGACCTTGAAAACGAACTATGTGGGTTTTAAAAATTTGGCCGTTTCGAGCCTTACAAAACAACGCAAAACTGGGATTTTTGTAAAAACAGGGCACATAGGCCACGAGTTTAGTAAGATTAAGGCCAGTTAGAATTAGAATTGAGCTCCGAGGTGAACATGAGATTTGTTCATCTCATTGAGGATGAAAACTTCACGTTCACCAAAATCACAAACAAAGTCGTTTCGACCAAGTTTCAAAACAGTTTTCAAAAATGGTTCAAAACCACCTTTAAAATGCAAGCATCAAAAATGTGTTTAACATACATCAAATAAAAATGTATTTTTAACACTATAAAATATAAACATGGTTTTCATAAAAATGTTCCCTACCTTTCAAAGTGGTGATGAGGGGACGGGTTCCAAACACATAATTTTTCCAAGAATTTTTATAAGTAAACCAAAACAATTTTCTTAAATAAACAAAACAGTGTGTGTAGCCTGGTAAGCTGCCACACCAAATAAGCCTTAGTAGCCCAGTAGGCTACTACACCAAACAAGCCATTGTGGCTCGATGGGCCAATACACCACACAAGAAATAGTAGCTTGGTAGGCTACCACACCAAAACAAGCAAAGTAACCCGGTCAGTTACTACACCAAGTTTATGCATAGTAACCCAGTAGGCTACCTAGTTACCAATACACAAGGTAACCGGTCAGTCGACTGGTTGGTAACCAGTCAAAGATCGTGTTTCGAATGATACTACGAGAAACGGTGATTAATCTATCAAGAAGACAATTAATCATATACGATAGTCGATATACACCAAATCCTCATAGTAGGCCAATAGGGTACCGATGGACCTCAACACCACATAGAAACCTAAGTTACAGTCACTAACGATAATAGTGACTTAGCAAGAGTATTAACGAGAAACGCTATTGATGACAGGTGGTAACCTGTAAGTTGATAGAGGCATGAGTACGCAATTGCTTGCAATTAGGTAAGTACAACTCTACCTGCGGCATGAATAAAATGATGTTTTATAGTATGTTAAGTATCTATGCCATGCATACGTTGATGCACAACATATTTAAGGACATATAATTTCATAATCAAGCAGATTGGTGAAAGATCATGTTAGATTCCATATGTCCTACCGCCTAGGATTAGGGACAGCTTAGATAAGCACTTGGTTAGAAAAGATAAACAAGATGAAAACTTATAGGCGTGTCGTACCGGCCTTTTCAGTCGAAAGGGTTTTTAAGATAAGTTAAGGTAGAAAGTTGAGCATCTATTGATGGCTCTCCGACCTTTTAACCACGGGCATTACCGATGGTCTGTGCACACATGGTACTGATACATGGGCCCTAAATAGACAAGAAGAAAGAGAAATGAGAAGTTTGAAGCATAAATGAACATAACCAAATCATGCATTAGTTATAGTTCACCATGCTTCTAGTTACAGTAAGATGCATTTCAGTACACGATGTATTCTATTATGCACAATGTATACAAAGTTTTATATTCAATGATATGTTATGTGATGATATGTGATTTATAGCATGGTATATGACATGTTCATGTGATTTTAAGTATGTATTATGTTTAAACATGTTTTGCGGTAAACATGTTGTACTTACTAGGTGTAAAGCTCACGGAATGTGTTTATATTGTAGGTAAGCATCCTACGGCTTAATCATCTATGGGCAATGATGGCGGCATAGGCGAATGTGATGGGAGGTTGTAGACACACCGCGAGTATTCTTCTGCATAATTTTTGAGTAAACAGTATTTATGAATAGTAATTCTTAAATAGTATTTTGGATAGTGATGATTTAACAGTATTTTTCAATGGTAACCATTAAATGGTATTTTCGAATAGTAACCGTTAAATGGTATTTTCGAATAGTAATCGATAAATAGTATTTTGAATAGTAATCTTTAAATAGGATTTATAAATAGTAACCGTTAAACAGTGTTTTTGAATAGTAATCGTTAAGCGGTATTTTTGAATAGTAGTCGTTAATAGTACCCGTACGTGAATAGTAAATACATATGTAGTCCAAAAAAATTCCTAAAAATTATGGTATCTAATTAAGTAACTTTAAGTATCAATTGCAAGAAAGTATAAGTATTATTTAAAGTAGTAAGTTTTTAAGTAATGGTTCGGGCCACTAAGGGCACGGGGCATCACAGTTGGTATCAAAGCGGTTTCCTGCCACCCTACCTCACATCACCATACGCCTGCCTCAAGGGCACGGGGCTTCGATGGGATTTATGGTTCCTTCGAATTCTTGCGCTTTCAAGCGCCAAAATCGCTCATGGAGGTCGCCTTCTCTATGGGCTGGCACAAGAACGTTGACTACTACAGCAGCAGCCACAGCTGATGGTGCTATCATTGTCTGGACTGGTGGGGTAACTTGCTCTCTAGGAGTATTAGGGACTACTGGAGCTGCTTGGGCTGGCACTTCTACTGGTTATGGTGCCTAAGGTCACTGGTTCAGTTGCTCCCTGAGCTGAGCAAGTTCCTGTTGTTGATTTAACATCATCTCTTGCATGGTTGCGAGCCGTGTCATTAGCTCGTCTTCTCAGGTAGCTTGATTAGTCTGACTCTTGTTCTCACCATGATTGCCTATGTAACCCTATCACATAGTGGAAAGAAAACTATGAGTTTTTTAAATTCTTCACTTGGGACTCGTATCACATATTATCTTCTTACTTAATAATTTCACTTAACATCATAGATATAAGTATGCGTATTATATCTATCTTTTTCTCATACGGTGATGTTCAATATAATTACCGTATAGTATTAGAACATCATCTGAGTGCCAAGACCCGTCCTGCACTTTTTGCCTTACTACTGACATGTGTGGAAATCATCAATTTTAGGCCCTCTGGGCAAGACAATACTGCATTTCATAATATATTTCACAAAATATGTATATATGTTCAAAACTCTAGTTTAGTGGGAGTGACATGCACTTCCCAGTATACAATCCCACAAGTACATTTACCTAAGTCTAGTAAGGAAAGCTACTGTTCCCCTCTATATATTTACATAACAAAAATTCCCGTGAAAAGGGTTACGACTACTCGAAGGACACTCCTGACTCATCATCGAACATTATCTCGTCCTCACTGTCACTAAGTGGGAACTCCTCTGGGTCCTCCTCTATGTCTCCCCAGGAAAAATCAACTTCGTCGTCACTGGCGATGATGACTTGGGGCTCGTACATCTCTATCCACTCATCGTCACTGAAGTGATAAGGGATCTCCTCCTCTTCATCATCAGGTTGGGCATTGGGGAGAGCCTTGTCATCATCTTCTTCCTCGTGGTGCTTGGGAGACTGAGGGGCTGGTTCGGGGTCCTCCATTGGTTCACCATGGAGTAGATTATGTGTTGAAAACCTAGTAGCAAACCATCTTTCATGGTTGGAGAACCCGAATCTAAAAAAGTTGGCAGAAGAAGAAATAGATTATGCATTCCCTGAAGAACATTTATACCATCTAAGAGAGGAAAGTGAAGGTGAAGTCCCTTGGTTTGCTGATTTTGCTAACTACTTGGCTGCTAATGTTCTCCCTAAGGGACTTTCTCATCAACAAAAGAGGAAATTCTTTTCTGATATGAAAAATTACTTTTGGGAGGACCCCTACTTCTTTAAGATCTATACAGACCATATCATTAGGTGATGTGTTTCGCAATTAGAGGGATGGAAAATCTTACAATATTGTCATGTTGGCCCAGCAGGAGGACATTACCACGCAAATAGAAAAGCTCAAAAGGTGCTTGAGTTAGGCTTTTATTGGCCTATTTTTTTTAATGATGCCCGAAGGTACGTAGAGTTGTGTGGTAATTGTCAATGTTCAGGTAATATCTCTCGTCGAGATGAAATGCCTTAAAACTTTATTCTTGTTTGTGAAGTTTTCGATGTTTGGGGCATAGATTTCATGGGTCCATTTCCAGTTTCTATTGGGAACAAATATATCCTAGTTGCAGTAGATTATGTGTCTAAATGGGCTGAAGCTCAAGCTTTAGCAACAAATGATGCTTGTGTGGTAGTTATGTTCCTAAAGAAGTTATTCTCACGATTTGGCACACCTATGGCAATCATCAGTGATAGGGGTACACACTTTCGTCATGCACAATTTGTCAACGGCTTAAAAAAAATACAGTGTTACGCATAAAGTGGCAACCCTTTACTATCCATAGACTAGTGGCTAAGTCGAGGTAACTAATAGGGATTTGAAACGACCTAGAAAGAACTATAGAGCATCAGAGGAAAGATTGGTCCATCAAATTAGATGATGCTCTTTGGGCCTATAGGATGGTATACAAAACACCGACAGGGACTACACCATATAGGTCAGTTTATGGAAAGGCATGTCACCTACCAGTGGAATTTAAGCATCAAGCGTATTAGGTGATTAAGTTCCTTAACTTTAACTTGGATGTTGTAGGAGAAAAGAGAAAACTTCAGAGAAACGAGTTAGAGGAATGGCGCTTGATGGCCTATGACAATGCGAGGATGTATAGAGAGCGGAGCAAGTTTTATCATGACAAGAAAATCAAACAGGGTAAAGAGTTCAGCGAAGGGGATCAAGTATTGCTCTATAATTCCAGGCTAAAACTATTCCTAGGAAAGCTCAAGTCCTGATGGTCGGGTCCCTTTACTGTTAAATAGGTTTTCCCGTACCGCACCATCGAGGTTACACATCCGAAAAAAGGCATATTCAAGGTGAATGGACATCGTCTGAAGTTGTTTCTGGGAGGAGAGTTTGATAACTCTCAAAGGGAGGAGTTCACCCTCCACATTGACTAATATGGGACAATAAAGGCATTAAGCTGAAGACATTAAATGAGCGCTTCTTGGGAGGCAACCTAAGTGTTTTTCCTTTCTGTTTTTCCTTTAAACTTATTTTAATTTGTGTTGGGGTGTAATTTTTATTAGGTTTTAATTTTTGTTAAGTTTTCATTTAAAAAAATTTGAATTGACTCATTCCCGAGAGGTACACGCCCTCTAACATGTCCGTGTTCATGGGCATGTCTGGGACCGTGTGTGGAATGCTTCTCAGGTACACGGCCATGTTTGCGAGAGGAAACTGAGGAGTTAAATTTTTTGAGGAGTACACGGGCTCAAACTATTAGGAAATGCCTTAAGCATTAGAGACATTTTGATGTATTTATTTTGAACTGGATAATAAAATTATATATAAAGGTTATTCATTACATTGCTATCTGTCCTCATTTTATTTACATGTTAAAGTAAATGTAAGCAAATATGGCTCCCGGACTGCTTGTGTTAAACTGTTAGAATGTTGCATGCAATGGACTTTTGTATGCGAGAAGGCAATGTTCTAAAGTAAGCGGTCTAAACTATGGTCTGTAGTCTATGGGGTTAGACCGAGCATCTAACTCATGTTAAGACTATTATGTTGTCTAAAGCCTTGGAGGGGACGGTTTGTGTTGACTGTCTGGAGCATTAACACCCAAGTAGAGACATAGATATGTTACTTGGTGGTGACATATTAGACCCGAACTAAAGCGAGATTAATCTACAAAGTTTGCTTTGAGTGGATCGATCTGCTTTTAATGTTCATTATGTAGTAACCTTAATCTTGAGTAGATGGACAGCTTCATGTATATGACTTATGTACTTTGATGTTCCAATGGCTAAAGCATCTCAGAGGTAGTAAGCTTATAGACCGGTTTGTTGGGTGCATGACTTGTATACGATGAAGGGTTCGTTTATAGATATCGGAATCATGGCTCTAATGAGGAGTTAAGGGTATCCTCTTAAAGGCATTATACTGAATGTGAAAATGGACAAGGCCTTGGGTCGTCTGCTGGGCGGATGACTTCTTATTCACATATGGTGAATAATCATTTTCTTTATTCGGTAGTATAATGGAACTTTAAGATAGCGTGATTAGTAGGATTAAATGGACTTTGGCCTAAGGCTGATCATGGATATCATATGAGGGTTCTGCATACATGCTAGCTAGTCATTGGACAATAACTAGTTACACGCTTACGTAATACGGTCTATAGTTGGGAGTTCAGTTTCAAGTTTATAGTGGTGTGACTCTGAAATTAGTGATCATATGATTGAGTTGTTTGGTAAAGAATAATGGTCATATGGATTTGAGGGAGCCCGATTATATATATCCAATTAGTCCCTCTACTAGCTCCACATAATTCCTTAATGTTTGGAAAAATTGATTTGTGTATGCTATTGGCTAGTTTATTATGCATGGATGGTGTTGACATAGGATTAGGATGGTCGACAAGATTCTCTCCGGTTGGATTCAGATTTTGTTTTGGATAATAGAGTACACAATTATTCGAACTCCAAATAAAGTTGCCATGATTTTATTTGAGATTGGATTGGAGTTGTAGAAAATTATCCATGAGAACAAGAATTTGAAATACAACTGTTTTGTGGATTTTGAAATTTGAATTTTGAAATTTGAATTTTGAAATTTGAATTTGAAATTTGAATTTGAAATTCGAATTTGAAATTTGAATTTGAAATTTAAATTTGAAATTTGAAATTTGAATTTGAAATTTGAAATTCAAATTTTGAATCACAGTCCAAGTGGGATTCGAATTTCTTGTGGTAAATCCACAAGGAATGAAATTCGAATTTAAGTTGGATATAGAAAGCAAAATCTTGTTAGAATCCTAATTGAATTTTGAATTCAAATCCTAGCAATAATGGATGAAAATTTTGAGGATTATCCTCATGGGATTTTCAGATTTTTTGTGGATAAGGTTCAAGGAAAAATTCAAGTTTCAATCCCAGTTGAATTTGGATTCTCTCCTCCCTGATTATGGCCGAAAATTTGAGGAAGATCTCCTAGGAGATTTTCGGTTATTTTGGATAAGGATGAGATAAGATTCAAGCTTGAAAATCCTGGTGGAATTTTGATTCTTCCTTATCCAAAAGTGGCCGAAATTTTTGTTGGGATTTTTCCCCTTGGATTTTCGGATTTTTTTTGTTTGAAAAAGGGAGATAAGATTCATGTTAAAATCTTGTTTAGATTTGAATTGGATAATCCTAATGTTGGCCAAAATTTGTGGGGATTTTCCCTTGGATAATTTCAGATTTTATGTTGTAGATAAGGGAGAAAATCTTCTCCTAATCCAATTCAAATTCAGAGAATCACCTCATGCAAGTCTATAAATAGAGGTCCTGCCACTCCAGTTCTCTTAGACCACAGACTCTCAGGTGAGCAAGCTTATTGTTGCACAACTCACCGTGACAATAAGTTCTTTAGAGATCTAGGTGGTTGGAAGAAGACTAGCAGTACTAGCATATCGATCGAGGTTCAGAGTGCCCACACGCTCAGCCATTCGGGAATTGGAGAATAGTAGAGAAGGCTAGTTGGTTGAAGCCCTCCGGTCATTCTCCTCCTGCAAGATTGGCGTTCTTGAGGTATGAGTTTAAATTGTTGTTGGTTTATTGTATACGGCATCATGAGATATTTAATGATCTTAAAAAATTTTTATTGTTCCGCTGCACCACTCTAATACGTTTTTACCGATTTATTTCCTACATAAACGTGGTTGTGTTGACGGCCGTGTAATGATACACACTTGGACACGCCTGTGTTAGGGCTGTGTTTATAACCGTGTTCAGAGAGGAGGATTTTACGTAAATTCAACCTGAGAGGTACATGGTCTCCAACACACCTGTGTTAGAGACCGTGTTCATCGAGAGGTAAACAGCACGCCTGTCCACATGCTCAGGTAAATTAACCATGTTCCTTCACCCTAAGTTTGTGTATGTCGAACACGGCCAGATACACGGCCATGTATGTGGCCGTGTCGACACCAGTATTTAAAAAATCGATGGGGAGCATGGCCGTTTCATTTACACATACTCTTATCTAATGAAAACCCAAAGATTCGACGGAGATCATGCTGTTCTGCACCCAATCGGCCGAGTAATCTTGATTTTAATCAATCAACTTACAAACACTACCTAGAATCTAGGATTTTTCAGAAATTTTCAGGCATTTTGAGTAGATTTTCTTCTCCCTTCTCTTTTGATTCACAAACATCAAGGTATGTGATTTCTCCTCATTTTTCTCTTTTTAATTTGTGTGCATTTGGACTACAAGGTGATTTTCGATTCTAGGTGAGCCCTAATCGATAGATTTTTGCCCGATACATGTGAACCCATCGTTTGTTAATCCATTGATCTGTTACTTTTCACCATGTATCTGGCTTAAGCCGTGTGCCATTCTGCTATGAAAATCCATATTCTGCTATGCTATCTCTGACTTTTGGATGAATTGTTGCTAGTTTAATAATTTTATTCCGAAAAAAAAACTCTCTATTCAGTACAAAATTCCTATTCAGATGGAATAACTTGTTATGTTTTCAATTGTTCTAATTGCTCTAATTGTTCTGTTATCTCTCCGTTTTACTCTATTTGCTCCCATTCCAAACTGTTTTTCTTGTGTAAGGTTATTACTAGGGTTTTAGGGTGTAGAACAAAATTTCTCAAGTTGCCTGCATTTGAACAATCTTTAAGGATATTTTTTTTCTTTTGTCGTAGGAACCCTACCGCCATTATGACGAGATGCACAAAGGAACTTCAACGGAGACAGAAGGAGGTCCTAAGGAAAAGGCATAGGGGAGAGAGTTCCTCCCAAGTATAGCCTCCAGAGCAACCTACTGCACTCTCGTTGCTACAATCCACGACTCCTACATTCATTTCGAGAGTCTAGAGGCTAATAGAAAAGCCATTTGAGCAGAGGCGGTACATAAACTGACGGATATTGCAACAGCTAGGACTGGATCAACAAGTAAGAGAACTGGTCACATTTTGGGGCTACGATCGATTCTTTGTAATTAAGGAACCTGCATATAGAGAATTAACATTACAGTTCCTCACCACATTCTCCCTCAACAAGAAATCATTGGGCTGGTCTACACCTATTATGGAATTCTAGATTGGCAGCCACAGATTTCAGAAGAGCTACACGCAGTTCTCCATTAATTGTGGGTTCTACACTGAGGAGTTCACCAATACTGAAGCCTATCGAGAATTGCAGGTGGATTGGCCTGCAAACTTTAATGACCAGTAATATTGGAGGTCCATTAGTAGGGAGATCGAGTATGCTCTGACGAGATCTAAAGCCTCCAGTCTCTGTCGCCTTGAACTACGATATGTGCACAAACTGCTAGTGCATACTATTAGTGGACGGAGAGATAGCACCGGTGTGGTCTCCCGATGGGATCTCTTCTACATTTACAACATGAGGGAAAAAGAGGTAATTCATCTGGGACATGCCTGGGCATGGTACTCAGAGAGCCAGGTAAGCAGGCCAAGAGCAGGAGTAGTGTGTTGTGGGCCATACATCACGAGGGCCCTTAACTTGGGCTTGTTTAATCAGTTACCCCCCCAACCATCGCCTGCCATATGGTACCGATCGATGTGGATATGCTGCGATCCATGGGGATGGTGGAGAAATGACAAGGGCCAAGCGGCCCAACTTATACTCTGATTGGTACCCAACCACAGGTAGCTAAACCCAGCATTGAGAGGGATCACTCCCAAGTACCACCACCACAGGAACAACACCCGGATATCCCTCTACGCTCCCCAGTCAGCCCAGACGCTCAGGCAGAATCATCCCATGGCCACTCCGAGAGCAACAGTCTGAGAGCATGGACGCACGGGTAGCATGGATAGAAGATACACTGTCTTACCTATGTGCCCACCTAGGAGTGCCAACCTTACCCACCGTTCGAGCATCTAACCCCACTACTAGCATTCCTGATGTACCATTATGAGATGAGTCAATTCTCGAGGACCCCAGTGCTGAAACTCAACCCACCCCACGTGTGGATCCTGACCCTCCAGCAACTGATGAATAGAGTATGGAGTCGAGCTCCACCCCAATTTGTCCATGTGGTCAGGAGAACCATGACTTTGGATTCCCTTTCCTTTTATGTTGATTGTACCAAACTCTACATCGTATATATGTCCACGAAAGTACATGTTGTCTTGTTCTTTTACTATTTTATTTTTGCTTTATTGGTTTGTTTCCCACTGTTTTTCATTGTGTACATTGGGGACAATGTACATCTTTAAGTGTGGGAAAGGGGTACTGTTAGTGGAATCAATTTGTTGGGAATCAAGCATAATGTAGTCCCCTTTCATTGAGTAATCCTTTTTCATTAATTCTTCTATTTGGAATTCTCAATCTTGTTGAAAATCGCTTTAACGTGCTCTTAATGACTGTGATTTTTTTTTTTTTTTGAATTGAATTGTGATACAAGCAGAAAATGGCATGAATAAATAGACTTTTATGAGCTTCATTATAAGCGATTGTTGAGACAGTTGATTTGGATGAGAATTGCATAGGATTCATACACATGAGCCTACAAATTGTGAACATTTGAGTCTATGAGCATTCATTCATATATTATAGGCTCTAATCAGTTTCTTTGTTGTGTGTATTTATCATGCATAGTTAGAGGGTTCTAGAACTTGCTTTGTTATGCACATTGTCGTAGTAGATGCATCGAAACAAAAGGTTTTTTGTTTTAGCCTTTTCCCCGTTTCACCACACCCATACCTTGTCTTATCCTTTCGGTGTAGCCAAAATTTAAACTTTACATTGATTTTGATCTCTTTTGACCGAGCTACGATACGAATACCTCATTTTTTTCCATCACTGTAACCATTATTGCATTCTGAAGGGCGATGTTAACTAAATTGCATAAGAGTCTGATTGAAAGAAACATAGAACTAAGGTCTTGTTCAAATATGACTAGAGGTGCAGGTTATGTGTTCAAAATTTCATCTTCTGTGTGTTTGTATGCTCGAAAGCGTCCAAGTTCAAATTTTATATCAAATTTTATAAAACGAGCATTCATTGAGATTCAAAAAAAAAAAAACACATAATAGAAGATGGTTGTTATTAAGAATATTCTATACACCTTATCTGAGTTTTGACCAAAGGTTCTAAGTTGCGTAAGAAGGTTAGATTTTTGTGTGATTTGATCTAAGCATGCCCTTTATCCTTTTTTTTTTTTGGTTTACCTGTGATCCATTCTTTCCATACCGTCACCCCAATCTTCATCACAACCATGATAATAATCCTTTAACTGATGCATCTAGTTATAGTAATGTGATATATTAGCAAGCTTATGGTTAAGATTCTTGCTATGCATTGATTTGAGTGTTATATATTCTTTACCCTAAACACCTTGAGTGTTTATGAGTGAATCCTATGTGAGGGTATGAGTCCTATATTTTTGATTTCGGAAAGACTGTCAAGACGATTGCTTATGAATGATAGTTTATAAGAGTTTAGTCTAGCATTGTTGAGCTCTGCACGTATTCTAATTTGATTCAATAATCATAGTAGGAAGGAGTATGGAGAGGCAAGTTGAAGTGAGAGAGAGAGAGAGGGATATTTAGAAGGGTTTATGAATCGAAACTATTATTTGCTTGAGGACAAGCAAATGCTTAAGTGTGAGGAGGTTTGAAAAATGTTAGAATGTACATATTTTTAGCACAATATTTAGGCCATTATCACTTAGTTTAGGGATTTCTTCATGGACTTTTGCACTTGATCGGTTAATATTTTGTTTTCAGGTCATAATTCAAGCAATGGGAGCATACGGAGCTAAATTGGAGCAATTTGAAGCCTTTTTATACAAAGTATGGCGGACACGGTTAGGTACACGGTCGTGTAAGTGGCCATGTACCAATCGGGTCACTAAACATGTAAAAGGGCGTGTCTTCGGGAAGCTGGCTATGTTGGATGTGTTTAACTGGTACATGCCCGTGTTGGATGCACACACACCCATGTTGCCTGAACACGCCCATATAAGATCACCCTGAGACTATGTCGAAGGCCGTGTTTAGCACAAGAATCTGGATTTTGAGCTATAAAAAGGGTAGGATCTGTCATTTGAAAGACAGAGCTGTAAAAACTACAAAAGAGAAACCCTAGAAGAGCAGAGAGGAGGTAGATCAGAGAGAGAATCATTCCCACAAGTAACAATCTATCAATTCGACGTGGATTTCATTAGAGTAAAAGGGGTTCTTCATGGATTCATTTATTCTTTGTATTCAGTTGAATTGTAGTGCTATTATTTCCAGGGTTCATCTTATCGAGGTATTAAATAAATCAGTTCATTTATTCTTTATATTCAGTTGAATTGTAGTGCTATTATTTCATTGACTATGAAATGATTTATTTAATACCTCGATAAGATGAACCCTGGAATAAATATTATGATTTGATCTTCATTTATTCCAATTTATCTAGCATATTTCATTGAGATTCAATTATGTGTTCTTTATTGTATTAAATTAATATTTACTGGTATGTTGATTCATGTTTGATATCATACATTTGTGGTTGAGAAATCCTATGTATGAATTGATCTAGCATAATTGAAAGGAGTTGCACGTGATTCTAGAGATAGGACAACGTAAATCTTCCGGATTAGGGTCAAACCTAATAGAGAAATTCATTGATTGATTAATGCAATTCTACGGGTTTTAATTAGAAAGAGATTTCAATTAATCAACCTAGGATTAGTTGTTAATAATCTTGAGAAAGGTATTAACATAATTAAGGAATTTCCATGGTCCAATAAGGTGCAGGTAAATTGGTACATTAATGGATTAAATACAATAGACATTCTAGGGGGATTCATTATCTAGGTATTGCTTGTTTGAATTGATTTCTTCTGGATTTATTGTTGTTTACTTTTGATTTACGTCCGTGAGTTTTATCTTTATTTTATTTTTATTTAAGTTGACCATTTTCTATTGAAATTTATACGGTAGATAATAAGAAAAGAGTTAGTACTAGTAATCAATAGTTTCTGTGGGATCAACACTCGATATTTTTATCTACTATAATATAGAAATCGATATGTGCACTTGCCTAAAAGATCTATAGGGTAGGAGATCATTATCACCAACCTTAAGCTCAATTAATCAAGCCAATCTTATGCTAATTTGGAGACAAAAATCTGCCCATTTCAGCCCCTTGGGAGCCGTGGGCTGCACATATTGAAGGAGGCGGAAAATAAAAAATTTGGTTGATGGCATGTGATGGAAATCTAACATTATTTAATCAAAATGTATGATAACTTTTTCAATATTTAATCACTACTTTTAGGCTATTTTTGCAGCTAAAGCAGCTGCTTTTTTAGCTAGGTACACGGATTTTGAGGGGCAAAGTTCATCTGCATTTGCCTCTCTTCATAGTCTAGTTTTTGTCGTTCGGTATCTGACCTTTTTTCGATAGTGTTTTAGTTTTCAACCGGAATTGGATTTTCTGAATCTGATTTTTATACTGATGATTTCTAGTTGGGTAATACTGTCTAAAAGCCCATTCTGTACCAGTTTACTATTCATTTTCTATACTATAGTTGTGTCTACACTGTGTTGTCCTTGCACATGTAAAATGAGGCGTTCTGGTGTGAAAAATTCAACACAGTCTCTCTTGACAAATTTGGACGTGCTGTGTGATAACCGAGAATTTTGAGATTCTCGAAGAAATTTAAAATTGTATCTGTATAACAATTTTAATGTATAAAATGTGAAAAAGTTGTGTTTTAATACTGGTTAGAATGCAATAAAAATATTCTAATAGTGTTAAAGAGTGTAAGTTCAGAGATGGATAATCTTCTCAAACAGAAACAGGTGAGATGGCCTAAAAACGAAGCCAAAAACCCTGAAGAGTGCACCGAAGTACACTAAAAGACGAAAATTTACGATAATGAATTTTGGTCAAATGGAAGCAAAATAAGACAGACCGATTACACCGAAGGCGTCAAAAATCCACCAACGCGATTTCGGTAGAATTCCGTTTGATTTGACTTTCAGTCAACCGTTGACCATGAATTAATATATATTAATTAATTGGGTGATGTCATGATGACATCAAAATTATGATGTATTAAATAAGAAATTAAGGCTTATTAAAGAAGTTAGGTAGCATTAATGGCTAAGATTAATGAATCTTGAATCAATGGCCAAGATTAAGCCAAAACGGTTTGAAAAAATTTAAGAAAATGGGAAAAAAGGGGTTCGGCCAAAGGAAGAAAAAATCAGCCAAAAATTTTTATTTTGACCCCAAAAAATTTGCTAAAAAGTCCCTAAATAATTACCAAATTATTGGAAAAATTTGCTAAGTGGTCCTCCACCATTTGCCTATAAATAGGTGAAGAAAATTCACTTAGAAAAATTGTGAAAATCAGCCAAATTGCTGCCCCTTTGTAGCCGTGAGCTTCCTTCCTCCTTAAGACAAAATTTTGACAAAATTTTGTCACCAAACTAGCTTTCAATCCAAGTCCAAGTAGCAAGGGATCAAATTGACAAGGTGAGCCACAATTTTGAAGCATTTCTTGTTGATTTTCTTCATGAAAACCGTGGCTTGTTGGTGTTGAAAAACGTTGAAAAGTTTGTTGAATTGTTTAGTGGTTATGATGGTTTAGTGTTATGTTGATTAAAGTATGTTTTAGAAATTTGAAACAAGCAATATTGATGCATGTTTCTTTGCAAAACCATGGCTTAGGTGTGAAGAAAATGGGAAATTTTTGGTGATGAAAAATGATGAGAAAATGTTGATAAAAGAACCTTAGAAATAAGAAAAATTTTCCTACAGTTTTGGAACATGAAACCGTGGCATTTGAAGGCTAGAATGGAATGAAAGTTTTCTTAGGTTTTGATGTTGGAAATGTGCATTAGAAACCTTAAAAATGAAATGTGATAATTGAGCTTTGTGGAACAAAATTTTATGACGTTGAATACCATGAAAAACCATGGGCATAATTGAAGGAAAATGGTGAATATTGTGTTGTGAATGAAATGATGGATAATGTGAAAATTTTTACATAAAGTTTGGTAACTTTGCATAAAATAGGCCTCTGGTATAGTATGTGGTAGGTACTAAGGTTCTTAGGCGTACCTAATGTCGGGAAACCTAGAAATTTAAGCGAAAATACTACCAAAATTTTTAAAATGGCATAAGGGCATTTCAGGAAACGAGGGGTAAAAATGTAGGCTCGAAAATAAAACCAAGACCCCTTGGTATGTGAGAACAAGTAATGGAAACTAAACCCAAAAAGGAATAGTACAACGACCCTTAAGTGTTTAAAATGCCGAGAACGGGAAATATTCACATTAGGGGTATTTTAGGAAACGAGGGGGAAAATTTATGGACGGGATAGAAAACCCGAGTCCCTCAGGAACTGAGGCTCGGGAATATGATGAAAAATGTTTAAGGAGTAGTGAAATACCTATTTGAGGCTCCAAAACACCCTAGGTGCTGGTTGAATAGTACCAAAGGGTCGGTGAGGAATAGTTATCGATTTTACAGCAAATAATACTGTAAAAACATATTGAAGCCTAAGAAATATTAATTTATGATATTTGGGCTTAGAAAATCATGGAAAAATAATAGAACGGAATTATTACGATCCCGAGACCCATCAGGGGCAAAATGGTTATTTTGACCAAAAATTTCGGAAAGACTCGGAAAGGACCGTTAGAGATCTAGAATACTTTAAATAATATTTTAGAGGCCATAATTAAGATTTTAAAGTTAAAAGTCCAAAAGTTATAAGTACACGGGCGTGTACTTATAATAGTTAAAGTTAATAACAAAATGAATATATCCAAAGTGATAATTGATTATGGGTATTAACAGACAATACTCTGTCTGTAGGAGCCCAAACTAGAGAAGGTAACAAAACTACGGAGGATTTCTGAAGGTGGACATTATCGCAGCTGTGGTAAGTTCAAGCATTTTCATATCTGCAATATAAAATACTGTGGTATCTAATTATGTACTAATTGTACATTAGCTGTGAAGTCCTATGGGCACTAGCATGTATATAGACTAACACACCCAGAATAAAGATAAATTGAAAGGTTTACTGTGGGTACACTATAGAAAGAGTGTGACTAAATTTAAGACACACCCTTTAAGAAAGAATGCGTTAAGACTTATGGGCATGAAAGGTTCCTGACTTTGAGGTGATGATTAATGCCACCTAGGTGGAATTGTAATTGAAAGACGCTAATGAAATCATGTTTGGTGTACGGCCTCCAATAATAAGGCGGAGGTTTATAAGTCATTCGGGGACACAATGACCACTTCAGGCGATGATAGACTGGGGAGGACTAGCCTCAAGGTCGCTTCCAAGGCCTCTCATAGTCAGTGCACACATGAAAACGATACAAGGCCAAAATGAGCTCGAATTCAAAACATAAACAAAGATAATGACCAAAAATGTGATGAAAGCTATAATTGAGCATAACCAACACTAACATTAAGTGTAGTGGACTCGGTTAAGGTGACATGAATAGTAACCAGTTAGAGTCAAAGTTACTATTCACCAGTCAAAAGTCAATGTCACTTTTTATGGCAAATAGTACTATTTATTTATAAATAGTACTATTCATAGGAAATTTATTATTGATATTTTTGAATCTATGATTTTTTTTTGCATGTTTGAACTTACTGAGTCTGTTAGCTCACCGGTTTATTCATGTTGTAGGTAAGAAACCTGTCCAGTAGAATCCTTGGATGGCGACAGGATACGCGATAT
Source organism: Antiaris toxicaria (assembly GCA_035233585.1). Taxonomy (NCBI): domain Eukaryota; kingdom Viridiplantae; phylum Streptophyta; class Magnoliopsida; order Rosales; family Moraceae; genus Antiaris; species Antiaris toxicaria. The sequence goes on from CP141156.1 coordinate 60,026,875, forward strand.
CAATGGGATAGGGATTTCCACTGTAGATTATGGTCCTACTACCAGTCTTTCTCTGAGCGTCAAAAGAGAGAGTTTGAAGAAAAATGTGTTTTGAGAGATAAAGTTAAAGAAAAATGTATCTTTGTAAATTATGTTGTATTGTACAACAGACAACTAAAGTTTAGTTTTAAATTTTTATGGCTTTCATACAATGCTATTATGTGAGGAAAGTATTTTGAAAAGAAAAGAAAAGAAAAAAAATACAGGCGAAAATTTTGAGCCCTGTAAATGAGAATTTCAAAGTAAAAGTGTTTTAAATGACGACCCGATAAGTTGCACGGGCTGTCTCGATCGACTACGGAGTGGGATCATGATGGTTTCATGTGGCCGAGGTCGGGGGCATCACAGGTTAGTATCAGAGCAGTTGACCATATCCCTATTGGCACAAAGCGCAGCCTGCTCGTCAATCTAAGTAAGTTAGCTTTCTTTAAGTTAGTTAACTTTTCGTTTATACGAGGTTATGTATTTTGTAGGATATATGATGACTAGGCCACCATACATGCGACCTCAGCCATACAGACCGAGAGGATCGATTAGGGTATGGACCAAGTCTGTGATTAGGCCGTCCATGATTCAGTGACTGATACATCAACCGTCGATGCCTGAGCCGTCAGTGCCACGTGCTAGAGCACTAGCACTAATTCAACCACCACCACCACGACCGGTAGTTAATCCACCAGTCACCATAGATACTCCAGTTGTTGGAGGATGAGCTCATGTAGGAGCCAGAGTGTCAGTACGAGTGGTACACGCTTTCTAAGGTAGTCATCCACCCACCTTTGAGGGAGGTCAACAGGGGATCTCTACCAGAGATTGGCTGTATGATGTAGAGACGATTATGTGCCAGTGTGACATTGATGAGGACTGCTGGGTCTTATTAGCAGTTGGTATATTTCATGAGGATGCTCGGATGTTCTGGGAGTATTGCGACTAGGACATGCTATTAGGGCTTGATTGGGTTGAGTTCAAAAACATCATGATACAGCAGTTCCCACCAAATAGTCCAGCACCGGTTCCAAACCCTCCAAATAGCAGGGTAGTGACACCGCCACCTGCTATGCCTAGATATATAGATGTTAGAGAGTTTGTTCTCTGGGCAGAGAGACTGCAAATGCTGCTGAGTGATACTGTTTTCACTTATGCAATACAGTTCGAGGAGAATGTTGGGAGAAGATGTCCTATGTCCAACCTCACCGACGAGGATTTTTGCGACATATTCTGGAAGGGGCTTACTATAGATCTACGACAAAGGGTAACCCCTCTATATCCTACTACGCTACGAGAGTTTATAGCTATAGTAGCTAAAGTAGAGGAAGAATTAATGATGGAGCGTATGGTACACAAGAGATGTGAACAATTATTACAAGATGCAATGCTAGATCGTCTTTATGGAGCACAACCTATGGCAAATGACCATGAGGCTGGCCCATCAAGGCGACGAGAAGGTACGAGTCCCACTAGAGGATCGACACCATCTGGGATCGAGAATGGTACGGATGAGGATGAAGAGGATCCGGAAGAAGTTCTAATAGTTCCGGACCTACCTCAACCAGGGGATTAGATGTAAAAACATATAAGATGTATAAATGTATATGTCTATATATGTACGTGTATGACTATACCGAAAGGCTATTTTGAGAAAATCGTTCGAGTCGATGTGTATATGAAAATTTTGAAATGAAATGACATGAAATTTTGATATGTCAACATGATAAGATGTTTGAAATTGTATGATGATCGAAACTATTTTTATTTATATTGTAAAAATATGTTTGTTGAAAATCTAACAATTGATTTTCATGCGATTATAGGAAGTAGAAAAAGATGGTGAACCCGTGTAACCTGCGAAATATGAGAGGGCATCCTATCCTTTCAGAAAGAATAGATGAATTACAAGCTCTAATAGAAGCTCAGATGAAAGAGAGTGCTGTGCTAAGGTAGAGATTAGAACAAATGGAACAAAGACAAGGCCAAGATGAATGCTAAACCTCTCAGATGGTTGCATCTGAACAAGAAGTGTTGCCAGTTGTACTTGAAATAGTAGTAGAACCCTAACCGCAACCCCGAGTCAATCAGAACCACTCTATGAATGATTTCGACGGATGAAGCTATCGGAATTCGAGGGTTCCATAAACCTGCTAGAAGCAGAGGAGTGGCTGTCTTCACTCCATATGATCCTGAAATTTATGGTTCTGAATGATCAAGAAAGGATAATGTGTGTATCTTTTGCATTGAAGAAGGATGCGAGATTTTGGTGGGACACTATCAAGCTAAGAAGAAATGTGGCTACTATGTCATGGGTAGAATTCTTAGAGGAATTAATCAGAAGTACTACGATCCTGCGCTATTGCGACCCCAACAGAGGGAGTTTGCAAAGTTGAAGCAGGGAAGCATTACAGTGAGTGAGGTCTGTCAAAAGTTTGACCAACTATCCTGCCTATGTCCATATGTTGTCACTACTGAGAGGGAGAAAATCCAAAAGATGTTAGGGATGTTCAGACCTGACATCACAACTTTAGTAGATAGTGGGTTAACGCCACCCACTACTATAGCTAACCGTGTAAGACGAGCTTTGAGAGCTGAGTATCACCTAGCTCGATAGAGGGAAGAGAAGTCTAGGATGCCAAAAAGAAGGAGAAAGTTTTGGTAAAAGCTGTATAAACTGGATCCCAAGTTAGACAAGGAAGTAAGCCGAATTCGAACACTAAGGCCGGACAATCAAGTACTTCTGGCCAACAGCCTCAAGGAAAGAGGAAGGGAAATAATTCTAGAAACTGGAATCAACAGCGGAAGTTAAACAACAATGCTTTATCTGTTGTTCATGACTGTGTTGTCTATGGAAGCACACATTCAGGCCGATGCAGACTTGCTCCAAATGCCTGTTTTTAATGTGGAAACGAAGGCCATTTTGCCAAGAATTGTCCTAAGAATCGGTAAAATGCATAGGGAACATTTTAGCCACAGCAGTAACATCCCCAGGCTCATGTACTACAGGCAAAGATTGAAAGGCCTTCATCTTCTAAGATGTAAGAAAGACCAGAATGCTTACCTCGTGCAGATGCTCAAGTTATGGTCTGCACTAAAAAAGATGCCAAAGCCGGGACGTCCAATGCAGTGACAGGTCAGCTTTCTATCGCTAATCATTTGGTGTCCATTTTATTTGATTCTGGAGCTACACATTCATTTATTTCTTATGAATTTGCGAAAAAGATAGGATATCCTAAAGATAACATCGGTATGATGTTTAGAACAGCTCTACACTTAGGAGAGTATTGATGTCCAATTACTAGTTACCCTATATACCAATAATTGTGACAAATAGGGAGTTATTGCAGAATTAATCATAATGGAGTTGGTTGATTATGATGTAATACTAGGAATGGATTTCTTAGGGAAGTATCAAGCCATGATCGATTGCCAGAAATGGAAGATAATGTTCCGACCTAGCCAAGAAGACGGCTTTGAATATGTCGATTCGTTGCACAAATCAAGGAAGATGATGATCAACTCGATAAAAGTGAAAAGGCTAATATCTAGTGGTTGTGTTGGATAATTAGCATACTAGTGGATGTGACGGAGGAGCAGAAGCTTCAACTAGAAGACGTTCTGATTATGAACGAGTTCCTCGATGTCTTCCCAAAAGAATTATTAGGATTGCCCCCAGAACGAGAGATCTCCTTTAAGATCAAATTGATGCCGGGAATTGCACCTATCTCAAAGACACCGTACCGGATGGCACCAGCGGAGTTGAAGGAGCTATAAGAGCAATTGAAAGGGCTTCTTGACAAGGAATTTATACGTCCGAGATATTCTCCATGGGGTGCTCTGGTGTTGTTAGTCAAGAAGAAGGATAGAATGTTTTGTATGTGCATCGACTACCGGGAGTTGAACAAGGTCACTGTCGAGAATAGGTATCCGTTACCTAGAATTGATGACTTGTTTGATCAACTCAAAGGTGCAGCAGTATTCTTTAAAATCAATCTGCGATCGAGATACCATTAGCTATGGATCAAGGAGAGTGACATTTCGAAAACTACGTTTAGGACCTATTACGGTCATTACGAGTTTCTTGTGATGCTATTTGGGTTAACAAATGCACCAGCTACATTCATGGACCTAATGAACCGAGTTTTCACGGTATTTCTAGATAAGTTTGTAATTGTATTTATCGATGACACACTTATATGCTCAAGGACTCATGAGGAGCATGAAGAACACCTACGGATAGTTCTTCAGACGATAAGGAAGCACCAACTCTATGTAAAATTCTCTAAGTGCGAATTTGGGCTAGATAGAGTACATTTCACGTAGAAGGAGTTGAATATGCGGCTGTAGGAAAATAAATCGGTTAAAACGTATCAGAGTGGCGCTAATAAAAAATTTTAGATCGTTAGATATCTCATGATGCCATATACAATAAACCAACAACAATTAAAACTCATACCTCAAGGATGCCAATCTGCAGGAGGAGAATGACCGAAGAGCTTCAACCAACTAGCCTTATCTACTATTCTCCAATTCCCGAATGGCTGAGTGTGTGGGCACTCTGAACCTCAATCGGTATGCTAGCACTGCTAGTCTTCTACCAACCACCCAGATCTCTAAAGAACTTTATTGTCATGGTGGGCTGTGCAACAATAAGCCTGCTCACTTGAGAGTCTGTGGTCTGAGAGAACTGGAGTGGCAGGACCTCTATTTATAGACCTGTATAAGGTGATTCTCTGAATTCGAATTGGATTAGGAGAAGATATTCTCCCTTATCCATAAGCACAAAATCTGAATTTTCCAAGGGAAAATCCTAACAATAAAATTCGGCCACTTTAGCATAAATCCAATCCAAATCTAAACAAGATTTTAACTAGAATTTTATCTCCCTTTTCCAACCAAAAAAATATGAAAATTCCAAGGAGAAAATCTCCTCAAAAAATTCGGCCACTTTTAGATAAGGGAGAATCAAAATTCTACTAGGATTTTCAAGCTTGAATCTTATCTCATCCTTATCCCAAATAACCGAATTTTCCCTAGGAGATTCACTCCTAAATTTCGGCCACTTTCTAGGATGAGAGAATCCAAATTCAACTGGGATTGAAACCTGAATTTTTCCTTGAACCTTATCCACAAAAAATCCGAAAATCATTGAGGATAATCCTTAAAATTTTCGTCCAACTTTAGTTAGGATTTGGATTCAAACTTCAAGTAGAATTCTAACAAGATTATCCTCTCCATATCCAACTCAAATTCGAATTTCAAATCTTGTGGATTTACCACAACAAATTCGAATCCCACTTGGACTGTGATTCAAAATTTGAATTTTAAATTTCAAATTCGAATTTCAAATTCAAATTTCAAATTTACATTTCAAATTCAAATTTCAAATTCAAATTTCAAATTCAAAATTCAAAATTCAAATTTCAAATTTCAAATTTCAAATTTCAAATTTCGAAATTCAAATTTCAAAATCCACAAAATAGTTGTGTTTCAAATTCTTGTTCTCATGGATAATTTTCTACAACTCCAATCCAATCTCAAATAAAATCATGGCAACTTTATTTGGAGTTCGAATAATTGTGTACTCTATTATCCAAAACAAAATCTGAATCCAACCGGAGAGAATCTTGTCTACCATCTTAATCCTATGTCATCACCATCCATGCATAATAAACTAGCCAATAGCATACACAAATCAATTTGCTAAATGTTAAGGAATTATGTGGAACTAGTAGAGGGACTGATTGGACATATATAATCGGGCTCCCGCAAATCCATATGATCATCATTCTTTTACCGAACAATTCAATCATATGATCACTAATTTCAGAGTCACACCACTATAAACCTGAAACTGAACTCCCAATTATATACTGTATTACGTAAGCCTGTGACAAACTATCGTCTAATGACCTTGTCATGTATGCAGAACCCTCATATGATATCCATGATCAGCCTTAGGCCAAAGTCTGTTTAATCCTACTGATCAGGCTATCTTCAAGTTCCATTATACTACCGAATAAAGAAAATGATTATTCACCATATGTGAATAAGAAGTTATCTGCCCAGCAGACGACCCAAGGCCTTGTCCATTTTCACATTCAGTATAATGCCTTTAAGAGGATACCCTTAACTCCTCATTAGAGCTATGATTCCGATATCTGTAAACGAACCCTTCATCGTATACAAGTCATGCACCCAACGAACCGGTCTATAAGCTTACTACCTCTGAGACGCTTTAGCCATTGGAACATCAAAGTACACAAGTCATATACATGAAGCTGTCCTTTTACTCAGGATTAAGGTTATTGCATAATGAACGTCAAAAGCAGATCGATCCACTCAAAGTGGACTTCGTAGATCAATCACGCTTTAGTCCTGGTCTAATATGTCACCACCAAGCAACATATCTATGTCTCTATTTAGGAGTCCAGCTCTAGACAGTCAAGACAAACCGTCCCCTCCAAGGCTTTAGACAGCATAATAGTCTTAACATGAGTTAGATGCTCGGTCTAACCCCATAGACTACAGACCATAGTTTAGACCGCTAACTTTAGAACATTGTCTTCTCTATACAAAAGTCCATTGCATGCAACATTCTAACAGTTTAACACAAGCTATCAGGGAGCCATATTTGCTTACATTTACTTTAACATGTAAATAAAACGAGGATTGATAGCAATGTAATGAATAACCTCTATATATAATTTTATTATCCTGTTCAAAATAAATACATCAAAATGTCTCTAATGCTTAGGGAATTTTCTAACAATCTCCCACTTGACCTAAGCCAGCAGATGTGCCATGTTACGCATCCCCATCGCCTCTACGTGCCACTCAATGCTTCTAGCCACCAAAGTCTTAGTAAAGGGATCGGCAATGTTGTCCTCGGACGTGATCTTACATACATCTACTTGTCCTGTCTCCACGTGCCCTCTAATAATATGATATCTCTGATCTATACGCTTGGTCCTCTTGTGGTGCTGAGATTCCTTTGTGTTGGCAATAGCCCCAGTGTTATCACAGTAAAGTGTGATAGGCTTGTCAACACCCGGAATGACCTCAAGGTCTCTAAAGAACTTGCGGAGCCAAACCGCTTCTTTAGATGCCTCAGCCGCAGCTACATATTCAGCCTCCATAGTAGAGTCAGCTGTGTAGCCCTGCTTCATGCTCCTCCACACAATGGCACCTCCTCCGAGCAAAAACACTGATCCAGATGTCGATGTCCTTGAATCCTTACAAGTCTGGAAGTCTGAGTCCGTGTATCGTACGGGTGTTAGGTCCTCTCTAGAATACACCAGCATATAATCCCTCGTTCTCTTAAGATACTTGAGTATATGCTTTACTGCTTGCCAGTGATTGGTCCCAGGATTTGCTTGATATCGACTCACCATACCTACTGCAAAACATATATCCGGGCGAGTGCAAAGCATAGAGTACATACGACTACCCACAGCGGATGCATAAGGGACCTTACTCATACGCTCTCTTTCTTCCGATGTCTTAGGACAGTCATCCAATGAAAGAGTTAGACCTGCAATAGAAGGTTGTGAACCTTTCTTTGCCTCTTACATTGCATATTTGTCAATTATTTTATCTATGTATGAAGCTTGGGATAACGCTATCATTTTGTTCTTTCGATCTCTGAAGAGGCGAATGCCTAGAACATAATTAGCTTCTCCCAAGTCCTTCATGTCAAATTATTGGTGTAACCAAAGCTTGACCGATGATAAGTTCCCTACATCATTCCCAATGAGTAGTATATCATCAACATAGAGTATCAGAAAGACCACTTTTCCATCCTTAATACGTTTATAAACACAAGGTTCATTAACGTTCTGCTCAAAACCAAATGTCTTAATCGCTTGATCAAACCTTTGGTTCCATGAGCGGGATGCTTGCTTTAATCCATATATGGATCTAAGCAACTTGCAGACTTTCCTTTCTTGGCCTTTAGCTACGAACCCTTCGGGCTGTATCATATTGATACACTCTTCAAGATGGCCATTCAAGAATGTCGTCTTGACATCCATTTACCAGATCTCGTAATCGAGAGCCGCAGCAACGGACAGAAGAATACGGATAGACTTCAGCATAGCAACAGGCGAAAAGGTTTCATCGTAATCGATTCCAGCCTTTTGCATGTATCCCTTTGAAACCAGTCTAGCTTTGAAAGTTTCCACTCTCCCTTTCACATCCTTCTTTCTTTTGTAGACCCATTTGCATCCCTTGGGTTTTATCCCATCCGGCAAATCTACAAGTTCCCTAGCGGAGTTGGATTTCATAGAATCCATCTCATTGTTCATAGCCTGTTTCTAAGATTTAGAATCAACATCATTTATAGCTTCATCATAGGTGACCAGATCATTCTCATGCTCATGAGCCTCAGCCTAGTATACCTCAGCATCATACATGAAGAAATTAGGTTTCTTCGAAACCCTCTCACTACGACGAGGCACCCTAAATTATTGATCGTCTGCAGGTCTTTCACGGGAACTCGGACTTGCGTCCAAGACCGAAATCTGTGGAGCAGTTCTTTCACTCGATAACTCCTCTAGCACTACTTTGCTTCGAGGCTTAAAGTCATTCATGTGACTTTCCTCCAAGAATGTCACATAGGTTGAGACAATGACTTTTTGTTCCTTCGGGTTATAGAACAGACCTCCTTTAGTTCCCTTTGGATACCCTACAAACATGCATAATTCTGATCTTGGTTCCAACTTTTTTGCATCCCCATCCAGTACATGCGCCGAACAGTCCCATATTCTCATATGTCCAAGAGAAGGCTTCCTACCACGCCACAATTCATACGGAGTTCTGGGAATTGATTTACTTGGAACCTGGTTCAGAATATAGCATGCTGTTTGTAAAGCATATCCCCAAAATGATAATGGCAGTGTTGAATAACTCATCATGGACCGTACCATATCCAACAAGGTCCTGTTTCTCCTTTCGGCTACACCATTCTATTGTGGAGTACCAGGTGCAGTCAATTGGGACAATATCCCATTCTCTGCAAGATGTCCTAGAAATTCATCAGAGAGGTATTCGCTATCTCGATCAGATCGAAGTGTCTTTATGGATTTATTCAATTGCTTTTCCACTTCCGCACGATACTCTTTGAACTTGTCAAAGGTTTCACTCTTCCAGTGCGTCAGGTACACATATCCATACCTCAAGTAATCATCTATAAAGAGACATAATATTTGAACCCTCCTCATGCTGTGACGTTCATGAGGCCACATATGTCAGTGTGCACAATTTCTAAGAGCTCCTGAGCCCTTGTACCCTTAGCTCTAAAAGACCTCTTAGTCATTTTACCCTCTAGACAAAACTCACATTGGGGAAGACGTACCTCCTCCAGAGATTCCAGAGGACCGTCTTTCACCAATCTTTGAATCCTATCCTGATTAATATGACCAAATCTTAAATGCCAAAGATACGCCTTGTTAGAGTGAGAAACTTTCAACCTTTTAGAGTTATCTATTAATTCGGTGTCAAGCAGTGAGTACATCTTTGGCTTGATCGAATATAGGTTTCCATCCATCCAGTCAGAACAGATAAAAGACTTATTTCTATGAATATCAACTCTTTTACTAAAAGAAACTGAATAAGAATCCTTTATTAAACAAGCTACCGATACAAGGTTCCTCCTAAAATTAGGAACATAAAAATAGTCTTTCAATAAAATAAACCTAAATTGATCAAAGTAAAGCTAAATATCTCCCACTGCCTCAGCCACCACCAAGCTGCCGTCTCCAGTTCGCAACGAGAGGCTCCTATCATGTAGACTTCTCGTTTCCACGAACCCCTGCATAGAAACACAAACATGATTAGTGGCGCCTGAATTAATGACCCAAGTGTCTTTCGATTCTTCCACCAAACACGCTTCCAAGTAATGAAGTTCCTTACCTTCCTTGCCCTTGGCGGCTAGGAATTCCCGGCAAGACTTCTTAAAGTGACCTACCTTCCCACAGCGGAAGCACTTAGACTTTTTAGGGTCCATGGACTTCTTGTTCTTCTTCTTCTTTTTCCCATCCGAGACAGGAGGATTAGAAGAACTGGAAGCTGCTTGCTTCTGATTTGGCCTCTTCCTCTTCCATGAGGGTTTGGAAGATTCCACCAAATTAGCCTCACCTTTGGGTTGGACCGCATCCCCATCCCTGATCATCCGCTCATAAGCTTGGAGTTGCTTCATGAGCTCGGTCAGTCCTAACTCCCTTTTCGCCAGATTGTATGCGGCCTTAAACCCCACAAAATCTTTAGACAGAGTTTTGAACACCATCTCGATCTGGGTGTTGTAGTCCAACTTAGCACCATTTTCGGCAGCCTCAGCGAAGAATCCCATTAGAGTGATCATATGGTCCTTCACCGGAGTACCCGCCTTTTACTTGGAGTTCATAATGTTGGTGATAGCGGACTGTCGAGCCAATTTTTCTTGGCCTCCGAACATGTCCTCCAGATTGTCTATGATCTCCCCAGCAACTTGATAAGTCTCATGCTGCTTTTGTAAAGCACTCATCATGCTAGCAAGTATGTAACATCGAGCTATATCATTGGATTATCTCCAACGAGTATAGGCAACCGGGACCTCCTTAAGCAATGTGTCAGGTTTTGGCCCTAGTGGGCATGGTTCGTCCAGTACGTGTTAGGAAATGCCCTAAGTATTAGAGACTTTTTGATGTATTCATTTTGAACTGGATAATAAAATTATACATAGAGGTTATTCATTACATTGCTATCTGTCCTCGTCTTATTTACATGTTAAAGTAAATGTAAGCAAATATGGCTCACTGACTGCTTGTGTCAAAACTGTTAGAACGTTGCATGCAATGAACTTTTGTATGCGAGAAGACAATGTTCTAAAGTTAGCAGTCTAAACTATGGTCTGTAGTCTATAGGGTTAGACCGAGCATCTAACTCATGTTAAGACTATTATGTTGTCTAAAGCCTTGGAGGGGACGGTCTGTCTTGACTGTCTGGAGCTGGACTCCCAAGTAGAGACATGGATATGTTGGTTGGTGGTGACATATTAGACCGGGACTAAAGCGTGATTGATCTACGTAGTCCGCTATGAGTGGATCAATCTGCTTTTGACGTTCATTGTGTAATAACCTTAATCCTGAGTAAATGAACTACTTCATGTATATGACTTGTGTACTTTGATGTTCCAATGGCTAAAGCGTCTCAGAGGTAGTAAGCTTATAGACCGGTTCGTTGGGTGCATGACTTGTATACGATGAAGGGTTTGTTTGCAGATATCGGAATCATAGGTCTAAGGAGTTAAAGGTATCCTCTTAAAGGCATTATACTGAATGTGAAAATGGACAAGGCCTTGGGTCGTCTGCTGGGCGGATGACTTCTTATTCACATATGGTGAATAATCATTTTCTTGATTCGGTAGTATAATGGAACTTTAAGATAGCCTGATCAGTAGGATTAAACGGACTTTGACCTAAGGCTGATCATGGATATCATATGAGGGTTTTGCATATATGACAAGGTCATTGGATGGTAGCTCGTCACAGGCTTACGTAATACGATATATAATTGGGAGTTCAGTTTCAGGTTTATAGTGGTGTGACTCTGAAATTAGTGATCATATGATTGAGTTGTTCGGTACAGAATGATGATCAGATGGAATCGCGGGAGCCCGATTATATATGTCCAATCAGTCCCTCTACTAGCTCCACATAATTCCTTAACGTTTGGCAAATTGATTTGTGTATGCTATTGGCTAGTTTATTATGCATGGATGGTGATGACACAGGATTAGGATGGTAGACAAGATTCTCTCCGGTTGGATTCAGATTTTGTTTTGGATAATAGAGTACACAATTATTCGAACTCCAAATAAAGTTGCCATGATTTTATTTGAGATTGGATTGGAGTTGTAGAAAATTATCCATGAGAACAAGAATATGAAACTCAACCGTTTTTGTGGAATTTGAAATTTGAATTTTGAAATTTGAAATTTGAATTTTGAAATTTGAAATTTGAATTTTGAATTTGAAATTTGAATTTGAAATTTGAATTTGAAATTCGAATTTGAAATTTGAATTTGAAATTTAAATTTGAAATTTGAAATTTGAAATTTGAATTTGAAATTTGAATTTGAAATTTGAAATTCAAATTTTGAATCACAGTCCAAGTAGGATTCGAATTTGTTGTGGAAAATCCACAAGGTTTATAATTGGAATTTGAGTTGGATTTGGAGAGGATAATCTTGTTAGAATCCTACTTGAATTTTGAATCAAAATCTCCCTAAAAGTGGCCGAAATTTTGGAGGCTTTATCCTAGGAAATTCGGTTATTTTTGGATAAGGTTGAGATGAGATTTAGCTTGAAAAATCCTAGTGGAATTTTGATTCTTCCTTATCCTAAAAGTGGCAGAAAATTTGGAGAAGATTTTCTCCTAAAGATTTCGGATTTTTTGGTTGAAAAAGGGAGATAAAATTCTAGTTAAAATCTTGTTTAGATTTGGATTGGATTTGTCCTAGGAAAACCGAATTTAATTGTGGAGATTCTCCCTTGAAAAATTCGGATTTTTTGGTTTGGATAAGGGAGAAAATCTTTTCCTAGTCTAATTCGAATTCAGAGAATCACCTCATGCAGGTCTATAAATAGAGGTCCTGCCACTCCAGTTCTCTCAGACCACAGACTCTCAGGTGAGCAGGCTTATTGTTGCACAGCTCATCGTGACAATAAAGTTCTTTAGAGATCTGGGTGGTCGGAAGAAGACTAGCAGTGCTAGCATACCGATCGAGGTTCAGAGTGCCCACACACTCAGCCATTCGGGAATTGGAGAATAGTAGAGAAGGCTAGTTGGTTGAAGCCTCCGGTCATTCTCCTCCTGCATATTGGCGTCCTTGAGGTATGAGTTTTAATTGTTGTTGATTTATTGTATATGGCATCATGAGATATTTAACGATCTAAAAATTTTTATTGTTCCGCTGCGCCACTCTGATATGTTTTTACCGGTTTATTTTCCTACAGTACGAACTTGTGTCTCTCGCAGCTGAGAACTATCAACAAATTTCTTTTCCAATCCTTATAATTATCGCCATTTAGTTTATTCTCAGTAAGTATTGAAATGAGGGGTGTCTGTGACATTTTGAACTGAAATAAAATTATACTAGACATCATTACAAAGCCCAAGCAAATATACAGATAATTTAGCAAATAAAACATGCAAGTATGTTCCTACATGAAACTTGAAAAACATGTAGCATTGCAACGGTAATTCTCAGCACTTATTGCCCCAAGCCACCGAGGGGTGGTCATGAAAACAAATAGGTAGAACATGGACCCCGTCCAATTAATATATGTCGCCTTAAATCCTCCAAGGTTAAGACATATATTAATAACCACTTATTTGGCCACCAGTTTAGTTAACAGAGCTTCTAGGGAAGGTTAATAACTAAATGAGTCTTGAGTGTATAACCATTGTTTAAGTAGCCCGATCCACGTCCTACCATGCCACCAAGGGGTGGTCATGAATAGGATCGTACCCGAACACGTTTTCCACATAGGAGATCCAATCTAGTATACCGGTGGTAGTAAACACCTACCGAGGGGTGTGGTCAGGGCAGAACTGACGTGAGGCATTACCATGCTTTCATATATGGATCAACAATGGAGGCCATGGGTTTTGTTTGAAACCCTCTCCCACTCAATATTTTGAAAAACATGCAAGTTTTGACAAATTATGTATGATCAATATAGAATGAGCAGCACTCACCTATCGTATATGACATGTTATCAAATATGCATATAAAACATCCATCAATACATATTTATACATCCATGACATATCACAGAAAAATAATTGACAGAATAACCAAGCCATGGTTCCATCCTAGAACAAAGAAAATAAAGATTACAAAATTCCATCCAAAGCATTCTTTGGGTCTTGAATTTTGTTCTGTCCTCTTGTATCCATCTTTATGTAGCCTCTCCATTTATTTCTCATCCCAAGAATCATTTAAAATTTAAATCTCCAAAAATTAAATTTCAAATTAAAATTCCAAATTCGAATTTCAAATTTAAATTTCAAATTCAAATTTTAAACAATTTTAAACATCATGTGTAATAATATGTAATTTCAAAAATTTCAAATTTTCAATTACATATTTTTAAACATGATTAAAAATTAAATCTCAAATTTAAAAATCAAAATTTTTCGATTTTTTGAACCGTCGCACCACCGCCCCCGGAGGCGGCAACCACCGTGGGCGGCCACCAGCCCCGGAGGGGCTGGCAGCCCACGGTCGCCCATGTGCAGCCCTGCTGGGCTGCAGGCCAAGCCTGTAGTGCCAAGCTGCACGCTCAGGCTAGGCGCAGCAGCCGGCAGGCTGCAGGCAACGCCTGCACATGCCCAGGCTGCGGCTAGCCTTGGGGAGGCCACGGCCACCCTTGGCTGTAGGCCAAGCCTGCGGCCGTGGGTGGTTATGGCCTGCACAGGGGCTGCCATAGCCCCATCCTACCCGAGGGTAGGGGTTGCAGCCCCACCAAGGCCCGTCGACCTATCCCGAGGGGTCATGTCTCGATTTTTGTGTCATATTCCAATTTACCTATTAGGATCTACAAAAATTAATTTGAATCCCAATTAAATTGAAATTTTCCACACAACCAAAATTTCAATCTTTAAATCAAATTTAACTTTTGGGAAAAATAAATTACGGCCTTCAATCTTCAATCTCCTCCAAGAATAATTACATAAAAAATTCCTAAACCGTTTCCGGTGTACAAAATTCTAACCATAAAAATTCTAACAGACAAAAATTAAAATCCATGGGAAAATTACAGTGTTAATAAACTGCTCCCATGGTTACATAAAAAAATTCTAAATACAATTTTTCTAAATTCTAAGGAACCATAACCGGTATAAACAAGCATGCTTATAATAGTTCAAAAAAATTTAAAATAACCACATACGTTATACATAATACATGATATTAATATAAAAGAATCCTAGAATGCCACTCTCTAAATATCAAATCCATACATAAATAAAAAGACTAAGTAATTGTCTAATTTATGTACATGGCATAGTCATGACATGGCTCTGATACCAACTGTAGGAAAATAAATCGGTAAAAACGTATCAGAGTGGCGCAGCGGAACAATAAAAAATTTTAGATCGTTAAATATCTCATGATACCATATACAATAAACCAACAACAATTAAAACTCATCCTCAAGGATGCCAATCTACAGGAGGAGAATGACCGGAGGGCTTCAACCAACTAGCCTTCTCTACTATTCTCCAATTCCCGAATGGCTGAGTGTGTGGGCACTCTGAACCTCGATCGGTATGCTAATACTGCTAGTCTTCTTCCGACCACCCAGATCTCTAAAGAAATTTATTGTCACAGTGGGTTGTGCAACAATAAGCCTGCTCACCTGAGAGTCTGTGGTCAGAGAGAACTGGAGTGGCAGGACCTCTATTTATAGACCTGCATGAGGTGATTCTCTAAATTCGAATTGGATTAGGAGAAGATATTCTCCCTTATCCATAAGCACAAAATCTGAATTTTCCAAGGGAAAATCCCAACAATAAAATTCGGCCACTTTAGGATAAATCCAATCCAAATCTAAACAAGATTTTAACTAGAATTTTATCTCCCATTTCCAACCAAAAAAATCCAAAAATTCCAAGGAGAAAATCTCCTCAAAAAATTCGGCCACTTTTACATAAGGGAGATTCAAAATTCCACTAGGATTTTCAAGCTTGAATCTTATCTCATCCTTATCCAAAATAACCGAATTTTCCCTACGAGATTCACTCCTAAATTTCGGCCATCTTCTGGGAGGAGAGAATCCAAATTCAGCTGGGATTAAAACTTGAATTTTTCCTCGAACCTTATCCACAAAAAATCCGAAAATCATTGAGGATAATCCCAAAAATTGTCATCCAACTTTAGTTAGGATTTGGATTCAAACTTCAAGTAGGATTCTAACAAGATTATCCTCTCCATATCCAACTCAAATTCGAATTTCAAACCTTATGGATTTGCCACAACAAATTCGAATCCCACTTGGACTGTGATTCAAAATTTGAATTTCAAATTTGAAATTCGAATTTCAAATTCAAATTTCAAATTTCAAATTCAAATTTTAAATTTCAAATTTCAAATTTCAAATTCAAATTTCAAACTCGAATTTCAAATTCAAATTTCAAATTCAAAATTCAAATTCAAATTTCAAAATTCAAAATTCAAATTTCAAAATTCAAATTTCAAAATCCACATAACAGTTGTGTTTCAAATTCTTGTTCTCATGGATAATTTTCTACAACTCCAATCCAATCTCAAATAAAATCATGGCAACTTTATTTGGAGTTCGAATAATTGTGTACTTTATTATCCAAAACAAAATCTGAATCCAACCGGAGAGAATCTTGTCTACCATCCTAATCCTTTGTCATCACCATCCATGCATAATAAACTAGCCAATAGCATACACAAATCAATTTGCCAAACGTTAAGGAATTATGTGGAGCTAGTAGAGGGACTGATTGGACATATATAATCGGGCTCCCGCAAATCCATATGATCATCATTCTTTTACCGAACAACTCAATCATACGATCACTAATTTCAGAGTCACACCACTATAAACCTGAAACTGAACTCCCAATTATATACCGTATTACGTAAACCTATGACGAGCTATCGTCCAATGACCTTGTCATGTATGCAGAACCCTCATATGATATCCATGATCAGCCTTAGACCAAAGTCCGTTTAATCCTACTGATCAAGCTATCTTAAAGTTCCATTATACTACCGAATAAAGAAAATGATTATTCACCATATGTGAATAAAAAGTCATCCGCCTGGCAGACGACCCAAGGCCTTGTCCATTTTCACATTCAGTATAATGCCTTTAAGAGGATACCCTTAACTCCTCATTAGAGCTATGATTATGATATCTGTAAACGAACCCTTCATCGTATACAAGTCATGCACCCAACGAACCGGTCTATAAGCTTACTGTCTCTGAGACGCTTTAGCCATTGGAACATCAAAGTACACAAGTCATGTACATGAAGCTGTCCTTTTACTCAGGATTAAGGTTACTACATAATGAACGTCAAAAGCAGATCTATCCACTCAAAGCGGACTTCGTAGATCAATCACGCTTTAGTCCTGGTCTAATATGTCACCACCAAGCAACATATTTATGTCTCTACTTAGGAGTTCAGCTCTAGACAGTCAAGACAAACCGTCCCCTCCAAGGCTTTAGACAACATAATAGTCTTAACATGAGTTAGATGCTCGATCTAACCCATAGACTACAGACCATAGTTTAGACCGCTAACTTTAGAACATTGTCTTCTCGCATACAAAAGTCCATTGTATGCAACGTTCTAACAGTTTAACACAACCAGTCAGGGAGCCATATTTGCTTACATTTACTTTAACATGTAAATAAAACGAGGACTGATAGCAATGTAATGAATAACCTCTATATATAATTTTATTATCCAGTTCAAAATAAATACATCAAAATGTCTCTAATGCTTAGGGCATTTCCTAACAGTGGCATAGGATATGGTTGGAGCTAGTAAAGGACTATGATTGTGAGATCCTCTACCATCCCAGAAAAGCAAATCGTGTGGCAGATGCGTTAAGTAAAAAAACTACTATTTCGCAGCAACTGCTGATTAAAAAGCTACCAAGACAATTGCAGCAGGTGATCAACACATTGAAGTTAGAGCTAATATTTGGAAGATTGGCCGCACTTCATTTGGAATCATCATTGTACGAGGACATTAGAGAGGCTAAAAGGCGAGATCCCAAACTAGCAAGTCCTCAGGGAGGAATGTCCAAGGATGGATTGATCCTGCATTAGGGAAGAATTCATGTTCCTGATGATGATAGATTAAGAAGGCAGATTATGGCAGAAGCCCATGAAACACCATATTTAGTACATCCCAAAGCCAGTAAGATGTACTAGGATTTGAAACTACAATTCTCGTGGAAAGGGATGAAGAAAGATATTGTAGAATTTGTGAGCCGATGTATGACGTGCCAAAAAGTTAAGGCCGAACACCGGCATCCAAGCAAAAAATTAGAACCATTAGAGATTCACGAATGGAAATGGGAACATATTATGATGGACTTTATGGTAGGGTTACCAAAAACTCAAGAAGGCTCTGATGCCATTCGGGTTGTCAGATTGACAAAGATGGCAAGGTTCATAGCAGTGAAAATGACTTTTTCGTGGGGAAAGTTGGGAAACCTATATGTAACCCATATCGTTCGGTTACATGGTATTCCTAAGTCCATTGTAACGGATCGTGATGCACAATTAACTTCAAATTTCTAGAAGTACGTGCAAGTAGCTATGGGAACAAAAGTACGTTTGAGTACAACATTTTATTTGCATACGGATGGGCAATCTGAACGGACGATCCAAACACTAGAAGACATGCTTCGTGCATGTACAATAGATTTCCCAGGAAGCTGGAATGAAAAACTTCCATTGGTAGAATTTTCATATAATAACAGCTACCAAGCTTCTATAGGAATGGCACCCTATAAAGCTTTATATGGAAGGAAGTATATATCACCTTTCCACTAGTATGATCTACAAGAAAAGCAGCTGCACAAGACAGATTTTGTGCAAGAAACAATTAATGCAGTTGCAAAGATATAGTGATAAATGAAGATTGCGCAGAGCCTACAAAATAGTTAAGTGGATAAACGACGAAGATCTCTAGAGTTTAACGAAGGGGATTTCATATTTTTAAGGGTTTCGCCGATGAAAGGAATAATACATTTCGGTAAGAAAGGGAAATTGAGTTCGAGGTATATTGGACCATTTGAAATTATCGAACGCATTGGGAAGGTTACCTATAAATTGGCATTACCTCCAAAAATGTTGGTAGTGCATAATGTGTTTCACGTGTCAATATTGTGAAAGTACATATCGAATCCATCCCATGTACTAAAACATGAACTGATCCAAATTCAAGAAGATCTGATGTATAAAGAACAGCCTATAAAAATCTTAGCACGAGAAGACAAAGTCTTACAAAATAAGACGATCCCATTAGTCAAAGTGCTGTGAAAAAATCACAACACCGAAGAGGCTACATAGGAATGCGAGGATGAAATTAGAAAATTGTACCCCTATTTGTTCTAAATTTTCAAGGATGAAAATTTTATTAGGAGGGGTGAATGTGATAACCAGGAATTTTGAGATTCCCAAAGTAATTTAAAATTGTATGTACATAACAATTTTAATGTATAAAATGTCAAAAAATTGTGTTTTAATACTGGTTAGAATGCAATAAAAATATTCTAATAGTGTTAAAGAGTGTAAGTTCGGAGATGGAAAATCTTCCCAAACAGAAACGGGCTAGACGGCCCAAAAACGGAGGCAAAAACCCCGAAGAGTGCACCGAAGTGCACAAAAAGACAAATTTACGATAATGAATTTTGGTCAAACGGAAGCAAAATAAGGTACACTGATCGCACCAGAGGAGTTAGAAACCTGCCTACGCGATTTCGGTAGAATTCTGTTCGGTTTGACTTTCAATCAACCGTTGACCACGAATTAATATATATGAATTAATTGGGTGATGTCATGATGACATCAAAATTATGATGTATTAAATGAGAAATTAAGGCTTATTAAAGAAGTTAGGTAGCATTAATGGCTAAGATTAATGGAATCTTGGATCAGTGGCCAAGATTAGGCCAAAATGGCTTGAAAAAAATTTAAGAAAATGGGAAAAAAGGGGTTCAGCCAAAGGAAGAAAAAATCAGCCAAAAATTTTTATTTTGACCCCAAAAAGTTTGCTAAAAAGTCTCTAAACAATTACCAAATTGTTGGGAAAATTTGCTAAGTGGTCCTCCACCATTTGCCTATAAATAGGTAAAGAAAATTCACTTAGAAAATTTGTTAAAATCAGCCAAATTGCTACCCCTTTGTAGCCGTGAACTTCCTTCCTCCTTAAGACAAAATTTTGTCACCAAACTAGCTTTCAATCCAAGTCCAAGTAGCAAGGGATCAAATTGACAAGGTGAGCCACAATTTTGAAGCATTTCTTGTTGATTTTCTTCATGAAAACCGTGGCTTGTTGGTGTTGAAAAATGTTGAAAAGTTTGTTGAATTGTTTAGTGTTTATGATGGTTTGGTGCTATGTTGATTAAAGCATGTTTTAGAAATTTGGAACAAGCAATATTGATGCATGTTTCTTTGCAAAACCGTGGCTTAGGTGTGAAGAAAATGAGAAATTTTTGGTGATGAAAAATGATGAGAAAATATTGATAAAAGAACCTTAGGAATAAGAAAAGTTTTCCTATGGTTTTGGAACATGAAACTGTGGCATTTGAAGGCTAGAATGGAATGAAAATTTTCTTAGGTTTTAATGTTGGAAATGTGTATTAGAAACCTTAAGAATGAAATGTGATAATTAAGTTTTGTAAAACAAAATTTTGTGGTGTTGAATACCATGAAAAACCGTGGGCATAATTGAAGGAAAATGGTGAATATCGTGTTGTGAATGAAATGATGGATAATGTGAAAATTTTTACGCAAAGTTTGGTAACTTTGCATAAAATAGGCCTCTGGTATAGTACGTAGCAGGTACTAAGGTTCTGAGGCGTACCTAACGCCGGGAAAACCTAGAAATTTAAGCAGAAATGCTGCCAAAATTTGCATTTCAGGAAACGAGGGGTAAAAATGTAGGCTCAGAAATAAAACCGAGACTGCTCGGTATGTTAGAACCGGTAATGGAAACTAAACCCAAAAAAGAAATAGTACAACGACCCTCAAGTGTCTAAAATGCTGAAACGGGAAAAATTCATGTTATGGGTATTTTAGGAAACGAGGGGGAAAATTTATGGACGGGATAGGAAACCTAAGCCCCTTGGGAACCGAGGCTCAGTAACGGGATGGGAAACATTTCAGGAGTAGTGAAATACCCATTTGAGACTCCGAACCACTAGAAAAATGAGAAACGACCCTAGGTGTTGGTTGAATAGTACCTGAGGGTCGGGTGAAAAATAGTTATCGATTTTGCAGCAAATAATGCTGTAAAAATATATTGAAGCCTAAGAAATATAAATTTATGATATTTGGGTTTAAAAAATCCTGGAAAAATAATAGAACCGAATTGTTACGGTTCCGAGACCCGTCAAGGGCAAAATGGTCATTTTGACCAAAAATTTCTGAAAGGCTCGGAAAGGATCTATAGGGGTCTAGAATACTTTAAATAAGATTCTAAAGGCCATAATTAAGATTTTAAAGTTAAAAATCTAAAAGTTATGAGTACATGGGTGTGTGATGGAAACCCGAGAGGTACATAGGCTTTGACATGGGTAGTTTCAAGCCGTGTATCACAAAATGAAATGAAATGTGTTGTAAAGTTAATAACAAAATGAATATATCCAAAGTAATAATTGATGATGGGTATTAACAGAAAATATTCTGTCTGTAGGGACCCAAACTAGAGAAGGTAACAAAACTGCGGAGGATTTCCGATGGTGGACATTATCGCAATTGTGGTAAGTTCAAGCATTTTCATGTCTGTAACATGAAATATTATGATATTTAATTATGTACTAATTGTACATTAGCTGTTAAGTCCTACAGGCACTAGGGTGTATATAGACTAACACACCCTAAATAAAGATAAATTAAAAGGTTTACTGTGGGTACACTACAGAAAGAGTGTGACTAAATTTAAGACACACCCCTTAAGAAAGAATGTGTTAAGACCTACGGGCATGAAAGGTTAATGACTTTGAGGTGATGATTAATGCCACCCGATCGGAACTGTAACTAAAAGACGGTAATGAAATCATGTTTGGTGTACCGACCTCCAATAATAAGGTGGAGGTTTATAAGTCCTTCGGGGACACAATGACTACTTTAGGTGATGAACGACTGGGTAGGACTAACCTCAGGGTCGCTCCCAAGGCCCCTCACAGTCAGTGCACACATGAAAATGGTACAAGGCCAAAATGAGCTCGAATCCAGAACATAAACAAAGATAATGACCAAAAATATGATGAAAGCCATAATTGAGCATAACCGACACTAACGTTAGGTGTAGTGGACTCGGTTAGGGTGACGTGAATAGCAACCGGTTAGAGTCAAAGTTACTATTCACCAATCAAAAGTCAAAATTAATGTTCATGATGAATAGTATTATTCATAGAAAATTTATTATTGATATTTTTTAATCTATATGATTCATATTATGCATGTTTGAACTTATTGAGCCTGTTAGCTCACCATTTTATTCATGTTGTAGGTAAGAAAGCTATCCAGTAGATTACCTGGATGGCAACAGGATACGTGGTGTCAATGGGATAAGGATTTCTACTGTGGAATATGGTCCTGCTACCACTCTTTCGCTGAGCGTCAAAAGAGAAAGTTTGAAGAAAAATGTGTTTTGAGAGACAAAGTTAAAGAAAAATGTTTCTTTGTAAATTATGTTGTATTGTACAACAAACAACTAAATTTTAGTTCTAAATTTTATATGGCTTTCATACAATGCGAGGAAAGTATTTTGAAAAGAAAAGAAAATGAAAAAAATATGGGCAAAAATTTTGAGCCCTGTAAATGAGAATTTCAAAATAAAAGAGTTTTTAGTGGCGACTTGATGAGGTGCACGGGCTGTCATGAACGACAACGGAGTCTGATTGTGACGGTTTCACGTGGCTGAGGTTAGGGGCATCACATGCTGATTTCAATTTTATCAGTTTTACATCCATCTGAGGTAATCTGTATCAGTTTTTGGGATCTGTGTGACCCTGACTCGAAAAACATGTTAGGTATCTGATTGACTAATTTGGGCATTCTAAGTCTAAACATATCAATTTCAGGGTGAGAAATTTCTTCTTGACCTTCTTCTTGATACTGCGTATCTCTCAAACAAAAATTCTCGTTTTATGCTCAATTGACCAGATTGAGCCTACTAACTGTTAATATATCAGTTTTATGTCAAATTAAGGCTGTCTTGGCCATTAATCTGACACTTGCATTTTTCACTATTCATTATTCACTATATTATGTCTGACTGACTAGTCTGAGTATTTTGATTCCAATTTTGTCAGTTTCTAGGTGAGAAGAGATCATCTGGACCTTTGTTCTGGATACTATACCTCTACTAGGGTATTTCTCACTGTTGTGCTCAGATTACCGGTTCGAGCATTCTGATGATCTGTTTACTAGTCTTGTGTTAGGAAATGGTAATTTGGACCAGTTTCCTAATACTGCGTATCTTATACACTTGCACATAACAGGGTGGACCAATTTCACTGTTGATCACCCATTTTACTACATGAATAGTGATTAAACATCACTGTTCGTGTTTAATCTATTCAATTGGAAAATATACTGTATTTTATTTTCAACTTAATTACTCATGGCATGGTAATTAGATTTTCATGCATTATAAGAGTCTTTATAGTGGCTCTCTATTCAATACACGGCCTTCTACACGGGCTCTTACATGGGCGTGTATAAGACAACACGGGTGTGTACATTCCGACACGAGCGTGTACTAGTTGAACTCACTCAACACGCCCATGTCTTAAAAACCCATTCATCTACCTGAGTGATACACGGCCACTTACACGACCGTGTACCTGACCTGCTACACTACACAACCATGTTCACTCACATGGCCTATTACACTTCAACATGGTTATTTACACGACCATGTACCTGAACATGTTACTCAAGTTTGCACTAAAAGACATCAAATTATTCCAATTTTATTCCTCAAAGTCTTATTACATGGTAAGTAGGTGCTATGAAAATGGCGGTCCTTACAACCTACTGCCTTTACAAAATTTTCGTCCTCGAAAATTAAAATAGTTCTGGGAAGTCTCTTTTCATATCCTCTTCCCATTCCCATGTGGCTTCTTCTATGTTATGGTTTTACCACAGCACCTTTACAAGCGGAATGACTTTATTTCTAAGGACTTTATTCTCCTTGGCTAAAATCTACACGGGTTTCTCTTCATATGTTAGATCAGCGTGGACTTCAACGGGTTCTTGTCTCAGAACGTGGGAGCTGTCTGGCACGTACTTCTTCAGCATGGAGACATGAAAGACGTTATACACTGAAGCTAATTCGGGAAGGAGGACTAATCTGTAAGCCACCTTCCCAACTCTCTCGATGATCTCGAAGGGTCTTATATATCCAGGACTGAGCTTCCCTTTCTTCCCAAAGCGCATCACCCCTTTCATGGGTGCCACCTTGAGAAAAACTGAGTCCCTTTCTTAAAACTCCAGGGGTCTACGGTGTTTATTTGCGTAGCTTTTCTGGCGACTGTGCACCGTGTCCAATCTTTCTCAAATTAACTTCATATCTGCTATTATATTCTTAATGAAGTCTGTGCTGGTGAGCTATTTCTCTCCGATCTCATGCCAGTGAACCAGATATCGGCATTTCCTTCCATAGAGTGCCTCGTATGGAGCCATCATGATCAAGGAATGGTAGCTGTTATTGTACGAGAACTCGATCAGTGATAGCTTCTGATCCCAGTTTCCCTTGAATTCTAGGACACAAGCTTTCAGCATATCCTCTAACATCTGAATGGTTCTCTCAGACTGACCGTCGGTCTGAGGATGAAAAGCTGTGCTGAACTTCAACTTGGTTCCCAACGAGGCTTGAACGCTCTGCCAAAACCTGGAAGTGAAGTGTCTATCGTTGTGACAACCGGGAAATTTAGGCAATTCACGGAAGAAAATGTACAAATGTATGTATATAACAATTTGTACTATTTAAAGAGTGAAATAAATGTATTTATATTGTTTAGAATATATGAAAATGTTCTAACAATACTAACGAGTAAGAATTCAGTGTTGGAAAAATTCACTGAGTTGAAACGGGTGAAACGGTGCCAAAACCGGCATTGAAAACCCTAACCGGGGTAATAAAAGACAGAAAACTTCTGGGATTTATTTTGATCAAACAGAAGCAGTTTAAATTGATCCGACTGCACAGGAGACCTCAGGAACACGCCGGGACGATTTCAGGAAAATTTCAGCTCGAACCGGTATCGGTCAAAAAGTAGTAGAATTAATGTGAATAGTGAAAGTCAAAGTCAACCTTTGCTTTAGCATTTATGACATCATAAATCCATTTAATAAATGGAAGGAAAATGGTGGTTGGTAGCATTAATGGCCAAGATTAAGTTGTCTTTTTTATCTAAAGGCCAAGAATTGGCCAAAATTCACCATTTTAATTTTTGGAAAAATATGGAAAGAATTAGGGTGAAAGGTGGTGAGTTTTGATTGGTGGAAAGCCAAATTAATTGGCCTTTTAGTTGCTTAAGTCGGCAACTTTAGTTAATAAAGTGGCCGAAACATATTTCAAGCCAAAACCAAAGACAAAAAAATTTCTAAGTCATTTTCATGGTGGAGCCGTGAGTAACCCAAGAGGAACCAAGCTATTTCTTCCATCTTTCTTCACAAAATTGGTGTCAAACCTTTCATTGAAGCCTAAGGAAGCAAGTGAACAAGGTAACTCTCTTTGGATTGAAATTTTTCTTGATTTTTCTTCAAAAAAATCCGTGTGATGAATAGTGGAAAAGATGGAAAAATTTTTGGTTGTTTTCATTGATTTGATGCTTGGGTTTTGTTAAGGGTGTAATTAGGAAGAAAACCATGTATTTAGTTTAAGGAAAAACCAAATTTTGGTTGGTTTTCCAAGGGTAAAACCGTGGGTTACCAAGAGTAACCAATGAGAAATTTTTATGGTTTAAGTGTTAACATGCTTTAAATTATATGTTTGTTAAGTATAAAGCATGATTTGCATTATGGAAAGCTTGGAAAAAATTTTGGTGTGGACTTACCTAATGTGGCCGTGGGTTACTTAGGGTTTGGTGGAAAATTTTTCATGGTTTATTGGATATTTGGATGATTTAAATTATGCATTTTATAATGTAAATGATGGAATTGTGATTGAAAGCAAGAAAAAAATTTGGGGTATGTTTCCTTTAGTGTGTTAGGAAATGCCCTAAGTATTAGAGACATTTTGATGTATTCATTTTGAACTGGATAATAAAATTATACTTAGAGGTTATTCATTACATTGCTATCTGTCCTCTTCTTATTTACATGTTAAAGTAAATGTAAGCAAATATGGCTCACTGACTGCTTGTGTTAAAACTGTTAGAACGTTGCATGCAATGGACTTTTGTATGCGAGAAGACAATGTTCTAAAGTTAGCAGTCTAAACTATGGTCTGTAGTCTATGGGGTTAGACCGAGCATCTAACTCATGTTAAGACTATTATGTTGTCTAAAGCCTTGGAGGGGACGATCTGTCTTGACTGTCTGGAGCTGGACTCCCAAGTAGAGACATGGATATGTTGCTCGGTGGTGACATATTAGGCCGGGACTAAAGCGTGATTGATCTACGCAGTCCGCTATGAGTGGATCAATCTGCTTTTGACGTTCATTATGCAATAACCTTAATCCTGAGCAAATGAACTACTTCATGTATATGACTTGTGTACTTTGATGTTCCAATGGCTAAAGCGTCTCAGAGGTAGTAAGCTTATAGACCGGTTCGTTGGGTGCATGACTTGTATACGATGAAGGGTTTGTTTGCAGATATCGGAATCATAGCTCTGAGGAGTTAAAGGTATCCTCTTAAAGGCATTATACTGAATGTGAAAATGGACAAGGCCTTGGGTCGTCTGCTGGGCGGATGACTTCTTATTCACATATGGTGAATAATCATTTTCTTGATTCGGTAGTATAATGGAACTTTAAGATAGCCTGATCAGTAGGATTAAACGGACTTTGACCTAAGGCTGATCATGGATATCATATGAGGGTTTTGCATATACGACAAGGTCATTGGATGGTAGCTCGTCACAGGCTTACGTAATACGGTATATAATTGGGAGTTCAGTTTCAGGTTTATAGTGGTGTGACTCTGAAATTAGTGATCATATGATTGAGTTGTTCGGTACAGAATGATGATCATATGGAATCGCGAGAGCCCGATTATATATGTCCAATCAGTCCCTCTACTAGCTCCACATAATTCCTTAACGTTTGGCAAATTGATTTGTGTATGCTATTGGCTAGTTTATTATGCATGGATGGTGATGACACAGGATTAGGATGGTAGACAAGATTCTCTCCGGTTGGATTCAGATTTTGTTTTGGATAATAGAGTACACAATTATTCGAACTCCAAATAAAGTTGCCATGATTTTATTTGAGATTGGATTGGAGTTGTAGAAAATTATCCATGAGAACAAGAATATGAAACACAACCGTTTTTGTGGAATTTGAAATTTGAATTTTGAAATTTGAAATTTGAATTTTGAAATTTGAAATTTGAAATTTGAATTTGAAATTTGAATTTGAAATTTGAATTTGAAATTCGAATTTGAAATTTGAATTTGAAATTCGAATTTGAAATTTGAATTTGAAATTCGAATTTGAAATTTGAAATTTGAAATTTGAAATTTGAATTTGAAATTTGAATTTGAAATTTGAAATTCAAATTTTGAATCACAGTCCAAGTAGGATTCGAATTTGTTGTGGAAAATCCACAAGGTTTGAAATTCGAATTTGAGTTGGATTTGGAGTGGATAATCTTGTTAGAA
Source organism: Antiaris toxicaria (assembly GCA_035233585.1). Lineage (NCBI taxonomy): Eukaryota > Viridiplantae > Streptophyta > Magnoliopsida > Rosales > Moraceae > Antiaris > Antiaris toxicaria. Next base: position 60,054,505 of record CP141156.1, read on the forward strand.
TCCTACTTGAATTTTGAATCCAAATCCCAACAAATAAGGGACGAAATTTTTGAGGATAATCCTCATGAAAATTTCGGATTTTGTGGATGAGATTCAAGGGTAAATTCAAGCTTCAATCCTAGTTGAATTTGGATTCTCTCTCCTCCCTAAAAGTGGCCGAAATTTTGGAGCCTTAATCCTAGGAAATTCGGTTATTTTTGGATAAGGTTGAGATGAGATTTAGCTTGAAAAATCCTAGTGGAATTTTGATTCTTCCTTATCCTAAAAGTGGCCGAAAATTTGGAGAAGAATTTCTCCTAAAGATTTCGGATTTTTTGGTTGAAAAAGGGAGATAAAATTCTAGTTAAAATCTTGTTGAGATTTGGATTGGATCTATCCTAAGAAAACCGAATTTTTAGTGGAGATTCTCCCTTGGAAAAATTCAGATTTTATGGGTTTGGATAAGGGAAAATATCTTTTCCTAATCCAATTCAAATTCAGAGATTCACCTCATGCAGGTCTATAAATAGAGGTCCTGCCACTCCAGTTCTCTCAGACCACAGACTCTCAGGTGAGCAGGCTTATTGTTGCACAGCTCATCGTGACAATAAAGTTCTTTAGAGATCTTGGTGGTCGGAAGAAGACTAGTAGTGCTAGCATACCGATCGAGGTTCAGAGTGCCCACACACTCAGCCATTCGGGAATTGGAGAATAGTAGAGAAGGCTAGTTGGTTGAAGCCTCCGGTCATTCTCCTCCTGCATATTGGCGTCCTTGAGGTATGAGTTTTAATTGTTGTTGATTTATTGTATATGGCATCATGAGATATTTAACGATCTAAAAAATTTTTATTGTTCCGCTGCGCCACTCTGATACGTTTTTACCGATTAATTTTCCTACAATTGGTATCAGAGACATCTCATGACTATGCCATGTACATAAATTAGACAATTACTTAGTCTTTTTATTTATGTATGGATTTAATATTTAGAGAGTGGCATTCTAGGGTTCCTTTATGTTGTTATCATGGATTATGTATAAAGTATGTGGTTATTTTAATTTTTTCAATTATTATAAGCATGCTTGTTTATACCGGTTATGGTTCCTTAGAATTTAGAAAAATTGTATCTAGGAATTTTTATGTAACCATGGGAGCAATTTATTAACACTGTAATTTTCCCATGGATATTAATTCTTGTCTCTTAGAATTTTTATGGTTAGAACTTTTTGAACACCGGAAACGGTTTAGGATTTTTTTTATGTAATTATTCTTGGAGGAGATTGAAGATTGAAGACCGTAATTTATTTTTCCCAAAAGTTAAATTTAATTTAAAGATTGAAATTTTGATTGTGTGGAAAATTTCAATTTAATTGGGATTCAAATTAATTTTTGGAGATCCTAATAGGTAAATTGGAATATGGCACAAAAATCGAGACACGACCCCTCGGGATAGGCCGACAAACCTTGGTGGGGCTGCAGCCCCTGCCCTCGGGCAGGATGGGGCTGCGGCAGCCCCTGTGCAGGCCCACACCACCCATTGCCGCAGGCTCTGCCTGCAGCCAGGGGTGGCCGTGGCCTGCCCAAGGCTGGCCGCAGCCTAGGCGTGCAGCCTCTGGCTGCAGGCGCTGCCTGCAGCCTGCCGGCTGCTGCGCCCAGTCTGGGCGTGCAGCCTGGCGCTGCAAGCTTGGCCTGTAGCCCGGCAGGGCTGCATAAGGGGCGGCCGTAGGCTGCCAGCCCCTCCGGGGTTGGTGGCTACCCACGGCGGCTGCCGCCTACGGGGGCGGCGGTCCGACGGTCCAAAAATCAGAAAATTTTGATTTTTAAATTTGAGATTTAATTTTAAATCATGTTTAAAAAATATGTAATTAAAAATTTGAAATTTTTGAAATTACATATTATTACACATGATGTTTTAAAATTGTTTAAAATTCAAATTTGAAATTTAAATTTGAAATTTGAATTTGGAATTTGAATTTGAAATTTAAATTTTTGGGAGATTTAATTTTTAAATAATTCTTGGGATGAGAAATAAATGGAGAGGCTACATAAAGAAGGATACAAGAAGACGGAACAGAATTCAAGACCCAAAGAATGCTTTCGATGGAATTTTGTAATCTTTATTTTCTTTGTTCTAGGATGGAACCATAGCTTGGTTATTCTGTCAATTATTTTTTCTGTGATATGTCATGGATGTATAAATATGTATTGATGGATGTTTTGTATGCATATTTGATAACATGTCATATAGGATAGGTGAGTGCCGCTCATACTATATTGATCATACATAATTTGTCAAAACTTGCATGTTTTTCGAAATATTGAGTGGGAGAGGGTTTCAAACAAAACCCACGGCCTCCATTGTTGATCCATATGTGAAAGCATGGTAACGCCTCGCGTCAGTTCTGACCTGACCACACCCCTCGGTAGGTGTTTACCGCCACTGGTATACTAGATTGGATCTTCTATGTGGAAAACGTGTTCGGGTGCGATCCTATTCATGACCACCCCTCGGTGGCTTGGTAGGACGTGGATCGGGCTACGTAAACAATGGTTATACACTCAAGACTCGTCTAGTTATTAACCTTCCCTAGAAGCTCTGTTAACTAAACTGGTGGCCAAATAAGCAGTTATTAATATATGTCTTAACCTTTGAGGATTTAAGGTAACATATATTAATTGGACGGGGTCCATGTTCCAGCTATTTGTTCTCATGACTACCCCTCGGTGGCTTGGGGCAATAGGTGCTGAGAATTACCGTTGCAATGCTACATGTTTTTTTCAAGTTTCATGTAGGAACATACTTGTATGTTTTTATTTGCTAAATTATCTGTATATTTGCTTGGGCTTTGTAATGATGTCTAGTATAATTTTATTTCAGTTCAAAATGTCACCGACACCCCTCATTTCGATACTTACTGAAAATAAGTTGAATGGCGACAATTATAAAGATTGGAAAAGAAATCTATTAATAGTTCTCAGCTGCGAGAGACACAAGTTCGTACTGGATGAACCATGCCCACCTGGGCCCAAACATGACACACCACTTGAGGAGGTCCCGGTTGCCTATAATCGTTGGAGAGAATCCAATGAGATAGCTCGATGCTACATCCTTGCTAGCATGACGAGTGCTTTACAAAAGCAGCATGAGACTTATCAAGTTGCTGGGGAGATCATGGAAAATGTGGAGGACATGTTCGGACGCCAAGAAAAATTGGCTCGACAGTCTGCAATCACCAGCATTATGAATTCCAAGCAAAAGGCGGGTGCTCCGGTGAAGGACCATATGATCACTCTAATGGGATTCTTCGCTGAGGCTGCCGAGAATGGTGCTGAGTTAGACTACAACACCCAGATCGAGATGGTGTTCAAGACTCTGTCTAAAGATTTTGTGGGGTTTAAGGCCGCATACAATCTGGCGACAAAGGAGTTAGGACTTACCGAGCTCATGAAGCAACTACAGGCTTATGAGCGGATGATCAGGGATGAGGATGTGGTCTGACCTAAAGGAGAGGCCAATTTGGCGGAATCTTCCAATCCCTCACGGAAGAGGAAGAGGCCAAATAAGAAGCAAGTGGCTTCCAGTTCTTCTAATCCTCCTGTCTCGGACGGGAAGAAGAAGAAGAAGAACAAGAAGCCAAAGGACCCTAAAAAGTCCAAATGCTTCCACTGTGGGAAGGTAGGTCACTTCAAGAAGGCTTGCCAGGAATTCCTAGCCTCCAAGGGCAAAGAAGGTAAGGAACTTCATTACTTAGAAGCGTGTTTGGTGGAAGAATCGAAAGACACATGGGTCATTGATTCGGGTGCCACTAATCATGTTTGTGTTTCTATGCAGGGGTTCGTGGAAACGAGAAGTCTACATGATAGGAGCCTCTCGTTGCGGACTGGATGGTAGCTTTGTGGTGGCTGAGGCAGTGGGAGACGTTCATCTTTATTTTGATCAATTTAGGTTTATTTTATTGAAAGACTGTTTTTATGTTCCTAATTTTAGGAGGAACCTTATATCGGTAGCTTGTTTAATAAAGGATTCTTATTCAGTTTCTTTTAGTAAAAGAGTTGATATTCGTAGAAATAAGTCTTTTATCTGTTCTGGATGGATGGATGGAAACCTATATTTGATCAGACCAAAGATGTACTCACTGCTTGACACTGAATTAATTGATAACTCTAAAAGGTTGAAAGTTTCTCACTCTAACAAGGCGTATCTTTGGCATTTAAGACTTGGTCATATTAATCAGGATAGGATTCAAAGATTGGTGAAAGACGGTCCTTTGGAATCTCTGGAGGAGGTACGACTTCCCCAATGTGAGTCTTGTCTAGAGGGTAAGATGACTAAGAGGTCTTTTGGAGCTAAGGGTACAAGGGTTAAGGAGCTCTTAGAAATTGTGCACACTGACGTATGTGGCCCCATGAACGTCACAGCACGAGGAGGGTTCGAGTACTATGTCTCTTTCATAGATGATTACTCGAGGTATGGATATGTGTATCTGATGCACCGCAAGAGCGAAACCTTTGATAAGTTCAAAGAGTATCGTGCAGAAGTGGAAAAGCAATTGGATAAATCCATAAAGACACTTCGATCTGATCGAGGTGGCGAATACCTCTCTGATGAATTTCTAGGACATCTTGTAGAGAATGGGATATTATCCCAATTTACTGCACCTGGTACTCCACAACAGAATGGTGTAGCCGAAAGGAGAAACAGAACCTTATTGGATATGGTACGGTCCATGATGAGTTACTCAACGCTGCCATTGTCATTTTGGGGACATGCTTTACAAACGGCGTGCTATATTCTGAACCAGGTTCCGAGCAAATCAATTCCTAGAACTCCGTATGAATTGTGGCGTGGCAGGAAGCCCTCCCTTGGACATATGAGAATATGGGGCTGCCCGACACATGTACTGGATGGGGATGCGAAGAAGTTGGAACCAAGATCAGAATTGTGCATGTTTGTAGGGTATCCAAAGGGAACTAAAGGAGGTCTGTTCTATAACCCGAAGGAACAAAAGGTCATTGTCTCAACCCACGCGACATTCTTGGAGGAAAGTCACATGAATGACTTTAAGCCTCGAAGCAAAGTGGTGCTAGAGGAGTTATCGGGTGAAAGAACTGCTCCACAGATTTCGGTTTTGGACGCAAGTCCGAGTTCTAGTGAAAGACCTGCAGACGATCAACAATTTAGGGTGCCTTGTCGTAGTGGGAGGGTTTCGAAGAAACCTAATTTCTTCATGTATGATGCTGAGGTATACCAGGCCGAGGCTCATGAGCATGAGGAAGATCCGGTCACATATGATGAAGCTATAAAGGATGTTGATTCTAGATCTTGGAAACAGGCTATGAACAATGAGATGGATTCTATAAAATCCAACTCTGTTTGGGAACTTGTAGATTTGCCGGATGGGATAAAACCCATTGGATGCAAATGGGTCTACAAAAGAAAGAAGGATGCGGAAGGGAGAGTGGAAACTTTCAAAGCTAGACTGGTTACAAAGGGATACACGCAAAAGGCTGGAATCGATTACGAGGAAACCTTTTCGCCTGTTGCTATGCTGAAGTCTATCCGTATTCTTCTGTCCATTGCTGCGGCTCTCGATTACGAGATCTGGCAAATGGATGTCAAGACGGCATTCTTGAATGGCCATCTTGAAGAGTGTATCTATATGATACAGCCCGAAGGGTTCGTAGCAAAAGGCCAAGATAGGAAAGTCTGCAAGTTGCTTAGATCCATTTATGGATTAAAGCAGGCATCCCGCTCATGGAACCAAAGGTTTGATCAAGCGATTAAGACATTTGGTTTTGAGCAGAACGTTGATGAACCTTGTGTTTATAAACGTATTAAGGATGGAAAAGTGGTCTTTCTGATACTCTATGTCGATGATATACTACTCATTGGGAATGATGTAGGGAACTTATCATCGGTCAAGCTTTGGTTACACCAACAGTTTGACATGAAGGACTTGGGAGAAGCTAATTATGTTCTAGGCATTCGTCTCTTCAGAAATCGAAAGAACAAAATGATAGCATTATCCCAAGCTTCATACATAGATAAAATAATTGACAAATATGCAATGCTAGAGGCAAAGAAAGGCTCACAACCTTCTATTGCCGGTTTAACTCTTTCATTGGATGACTGTCCCAAGACATCGGAAGAAAGAGAGCGTATGAGTAAGGTCCCTTATGCATCCGCTGTGGGTAGCCTTATGTACGCTATGCTTTGCACTCGCCCGGACATATGTTTTGCAGTAAGTATGGTGAGTCGATATAAAGCGAATCCTAGAACCAAGCACTGGCAAGCAGTAAAGCATATACTCAAGTATCTTAAGAGAACGAGGGATTATATGCTAGTGTATTCTGGAGGGGACCTAACACCCGTAGGATACACGGACTCAGACTTCCAGACTTGTAAGGATTCGAGGAAATCGACATCTGAATCAGTGTTTTTACTCGGAGGAGGCGCCATTGTGTGGAGGAGCGTGAAGCAGGGCTGCACAGCTGACTCTACTATGGAGGCTGAGTATGTGGCTGCGGCTGAGGCATCTAAAGAAGCGGTTTGGCTCCGCAAGTTCTTTAGAGACCTTGAGGTCATTCTGGGTGTTGACAAGCCTATCACACTTTACTGTGATAATACAGGGGCTATTGCCAACACAAGGGAATCTCGGCACCACAAGAGGACTAAGCACATCGATCGGAGATATCATATTATTAGAGGGCATGTGGAGACAGGACAAGTGGATGTATGTAAGATCGCGTCCGAGGACAACATCGCTGATCCCTTTACTAAGACTTTGGTAGCTAGAAGCTTTGAGAGGCATGTAGAGGCGATGGGGATGCGTAACATGGCACATCTACTGGCTTAGGGCAAGTGGGAGATTGTTAGGAAATGCCCTAAGTATTAGAGACATTTTGATGTATTCATTTTGAACTAGATAATAAAATTATACTTAGAGGTTATTCATTACATTGCTATCTGTCCTCGTCTTATTTACATGTTAAAGTAAATGTAAGCAAATATGGCTCACTGACTGCTTGTGTTAAAACTGTTAGAACGTTGCATGCAGTGGACTTTTGTATGCAAGAAGACAATGTTCTAAAGTTAGCAGTCTAAACTATGGTCTGTAGTCTATGGGGTTAGACCGAGCATCTAACTCATGTTAAGACTATTATGTTGTCTAAAGCCTTGGAGGGGACGGTCTGTCTTGACTGTCTGGAGCTGGACTCCCAAGTAGAGACATGGATATGTTGCTCGGTGGTGACATATTAGGCCGGGACTAAAGCGTGATTGATCTACAAAATCCGCTATGAGTGGATCAATCTGCTTTTGACGTTCATTATGCAATAACCTTAATCCTGAGTAAATGAACTACTTCATGTATATGACTTGTGTACTTTGATGTTCCAATGGCTAAAGCGTCTCAGAGGTAGTAAGCTTATAGACCGGTTCGTTGGGTGCATGACTTGTATACGATGAAGGGTTTGTTTGCAGATATCATAATCATAGCTTGTGACGCCCCGTGCCCTCAGCGGCCCGGACCGTCACTGAAAACTCTTATTACTTGCTTCTTTAAAAACGATACTTAAACTTGCTGAATTTAAGACTATAAATTTAGAGGGATTTTTTTTTTTTTTTTTTTTATACACGTACGTATTTACTATTCACGTACGCATACTATTAAAATGCGGAATTTGAAAAACATAAGGATTTCAATTATACATACATAATTATATACATGTTTATCTGATTACTATTCACCAGATACTATTTAAATATACTACTCGTACATATACTGTTTACTGTTCCAAAATACCATTTAACCTTTACTATTCAAAATACTATTTAACTGTCACCATTCAAAATATTATTTACTCATACTGTGCGGAAGAATACTCGCGGTGTATCCATAACCTCATCCTCACATCCACCTCCGCCATCATCATCGTCCCTTGATGTTTACGCTATAGGATGCTTACCTACAGCATGAACACACTCCGTGAGCTTTACGCCCAGTAAGTACAACATGTTAACCGCAAAACATGTTTAAAACATAGCACATACGTAAAATCATAGGCATGACATATATCACTTAATAAATCATATCTCATATAAGCATATCACATATCAGCTCACATATCATGTCATCACATAACATGTCATAACACTGAATATAAAACTTCACATACTTTATGCATGACAGAAGCATCGTGTACTGTATGCACTCTACTGAAAAAGAAAGCATAGCGAACTATAACTAATGCATGATCCGGTTATGTTCATTTATGCTTCAAACTTTTCTTTTCTTTTCTTGTCTATTTAGGGCCCATGTGTCAGTACCGTGTGCGCGCAGACCAACGGTAACGCCCGAGGTCAACTAATGCCGAAGAGCCATCAACTGATGCTCAACTTGTGGCCTGAACTTTCTTTAACTGGAAACCCCTTCGACTGAAGGAGCCGGTACGACACACCTATTTATTTCCATCTTGTTTAACTGTTCTAGCCATACGCTTCTCTAAGCTGTCCCCAATCCTACGCGGTAGGGATCTATGGCTTCTATCTTGTTCTTTCATCAATCTACTCGATTCTGAAGCTATATGCTCTTATGTATGCTGTGCAGCATCGTGTGCAAGATACATACTTAAAATACTGGAAAAGCATCATTTTAAATTCATTTTATCCATGCTGTAGGCGGAGTTGTACTTACCTGTCAGCAGACAGTTTATACTCTCGCCTTCGTCACAATACAGGTACCTCCCTGTAATCATAATGCATTACATTAACATTCACTCTTAGGTCACCGTGGTCATTAGTGACTAATAAAAATTCTCGTTATGTGGTACCGATCCTTGTCGGTACTAATTGCCCTCTTCTTAAGAATTTAATTTTCTAATCATTGTTAATTAATTTATTTACCCAATAAATTAATTAACATCGCTCTTAGGTCACTCTATCGTTAGGAACTAATAAACTTATCGTTGTGTGGTACCGATGCCTATCGGTACCCAACCGCTCTACTTTGGGAAATTTTGATGTCTAATTTTTAATCGTGCTTGATTAATTTGTCTACTTGACAAATTAATCACTGTCTCTCACTATCCCATTCCGACTTGGTCCTTGACTGGCTAACCGACCAGTCAACTGACTGAATACCTCTCGTATGACCATTTAGCCTATCGGGTTACCGTTACCGATGTAATCGCCCCAAATTTTATACTTCGACCGCACCCGTCCCTCGGGTGGTACTATTCTGACATAGGGGTCGTTTTCTTACATTACGAAATTTCTAATGGGGCGGTTCACTAATCCTCACAACGTCCGTCTTTCTTTCCCGGACCTAGGTCATCGAGGGAGCTCGGGTTTCCATCCCGATCACATTTTCAGCCCTCGTTTCCTAAAATACCCCTTTGTGCCGTTTTAGAAATTTCGGCAGCATTTCCGCTTAATTTTTAGGTTTCCGGCGTTTAGGAAACGTCTCAAAACCATCTAACCTATTCTAACCTGCCACGTACTAAACCAGAGGCCTAATTTTTACGTAAAAGCTCCGCTTTTTACGTAAAAATATTCACATTTTCTCACATTCTCTTTTTCGATATTTCACCCTTTTTTCTTACAATTCCTCAAGTCATTAAACCATAATTAATACATAATTATTTCCAATATTAAATTGAGGAATAAATAGATCAACACCACTACCAAAATCGTTCCCGTCGGCGGTCGGACGAACCGTTCGGTCTCGACCGTGTAATCTTTGAATCGTCGTTCTTCACTTTTGAAACTCCAGTTTGCAAATCCGATGCCGCGGATGTGTTCGGAACGTCGAAAATAGGCCAACGGGCCATTCTTCAATTTTCGGTCTCCGGGTCGCCGTTGACCGGCGTTGACCGCCGTTGACCGGCGTTGACCGGCCGTTGACCGGCGTTGACCACGGCGGCGATGGAAGTGGCGACCACCATCTTGAAGAGCTCGACGAGAGGAACCCATTGGTGGTGTCAATTTCACGAATCGAGGCTCCTATCACCGGAAATCAGCTCTCGAAAAGTCGGCGATGGCGGCGGCGTTGGATCTTCATTTTTCCGGCGTTGTTGCCCAAAATTGATTTGGGGCTTTTAATCTACGTGTTGTTCTGAGCATTTTGACACCGACCTTGCAACTCAACTCCGCCGGAATAGCGAGATCCGACGGCGGCGATGGCGACGGCGACGGCGAACCTGGGGCGGCGCGATTCGGCGGCTGTTGACATGAAATGAAGCCTGGGTTTTGTTCTACTCTTCACCACGAATCCATTGGGACCGGAATCGTGGCATTTGGACGTCGGACGGTGGAGATACGGCGGTTTGAAAAATTCGGCCACCGGCGGCTTTGGGCGGCGCGTGCGGCGTGCTCCGGCATCGGTTCGGTCGACTCGGCCCACCGTTGGAATCAGCTCGTCGAGAGCTTTCCAATGGTGCCGGCGGTGTCAAAAACGGAGGCCGGATTCGATAGTTGGTCACTGTTCATCTTCGTATGGTATGGGAGGGAGAAAATGTGATTTGGAAAAATATGGGGGCTATTTTTCTATAATCTCCAAAATTTCCTCCTTTATACTAATTTTTTTGAAAAATTTTAAGATAGGCTATACTGACTAATTTGGGCGTGCTGAACCCAAATATATCAGTTTTATCTTCATCCGAGGTCGTCTCGACCAGTTTCCCGATACTGTATGGTTCCCGGTCAAAAATTACTTTTTGTGCTCAAATGACTAATTTGAGCATTCTGATTCCAAATATATCAGTTTTATATCAAGAAGAGGTCATCTTGATCAATTTCTTGATACTGTGGTTAGGCCTACACTGTGTTGACACTGTGCACGCATAACGAGGCATTTTCGCGTGAAATTTCAAACACAGTCTCTCTTGACTAATTTGGACGTGCTGATTTCAAATTTATCAGTTTTACGTCCATCTGAGATCTTCTGGACCAGTTTTCGGGATCTGCATGACCCCGTCTCGAAAAACGTGTCAGGTGCCCGATTGACTAATTTGGGCGTCCTGAGTCTAAATATATCAGTTTCGGGGCGAGAAAAGGTCGTCTTGACCCTCATCCCGATACTGCGTATCCCTTAAACAAAATCTACATTTTATGCTCAATTGACCAGATTGAGCCTGCTGACTATTAATATATCAGTTTTATGCCAGATTAAGGCCGTCTTGGCCACTAACCTGACACTGCGTTTCTCACTATTCACAAATCACTATTCACTATCTGACTGACTAATCTGAGCGTTCTGACTTTGATTTTGTCAGTCTATGGGCGAGAAGAGGTCATCTAGACCACTTTTCTCGATACTGTACATCTATTAGGGCAATTATCATTGCTGCGCTCAGATGACCAGTCTGAGCGTACTGATGATTAGCTCATCAGTTCTGTATCATGAAATGGTCGTCTAGACCGATTTCTTGATATTGCGTGTCTCAACGCATACTCACATAATAGGGTGGACCGATTTCACTGTCGATTACCCCTTTCACTACATGAATAGTAATTAAACGTTACTATTCCTGTTTAATTCATTCAACTGAAAAGCACACTGTGCTTATTAACTTAATTACATCATTACATAGTAATTAAGTTTCATAATTCATGAGAGTCATTACAGTGGCTCTCGGCTCATTACACAGCCTTCTACACAGACTCTTACACGTGCGTGTGCAATGCCACACGGGCGTGTACATTTCAGACACGAGCATGTACTAGTTGAGACTACTCAACACGGCCATGTCTTTGAAACACATTCATCTATCTGAGCGGTACACAGCCTCTTACACGGTCATGTACTTGACCATGTTTCTTAAATTTGCTAAAGGACATTAACTTATGTCCATTTTATTCCTTAATGACTTATTACATGGTAAGTAGGTGCCATGAAAATGGCGGTCATTACAACCTACCCCCCTTACAAAATTTTCGTCCTCGAAAATTAGAATAATTCCGGGAAGTCTCTTCTCATGTCTTCTTCCCATTCTCATGTGGCTTCCTCAACACTATGATTCTGCCACAACACTTTTACTAGCGGTATACTTCATTCCTAAGTACTTTCTCCTTTCTAACTAAGATCTGCACGAGTCTCTCCTCGTACGTCGGATCAGCGTATACTACAACGGATTCTTGGCTAAGAACATGGGAGCTGTTTGGCACGTACTTCTTTAACATCAAAACGTGAAAGACATTGTGCACTGTAACTAACTCGGGAGGAAGTGCTAGTCTATAAGCCATCTTCCCGACTTTCTCTATTATCTCAAGGGTCCTATGTACCTAGGACTGAGCTTTCTTTTATTTTCAATGCGCATCACCCCTTTCATGGGTGCCGCCTTGAAAAAGACCGAATCTCCTACTTGAAACTTGAGGGGTCTACGGCGCTTATCGTCAAAATTCTTCTGTCGACTGTGCGCTGTATCTAACGTTCCTCGTATCAGCTTCACGTCTGACATGGTATTCTTGATGATGTCCGAGCTAACTACTCGTTTCTCTCCAAACTCGTACTAATGAGCCAGAGATCTGCATTTCTTTCCACAGAGTGTCTCGTACGGTGCCATTCCTATCGAGGAATGATAGTTGCTGTTGTACGAGAACTCGCTCAATGGTAGCTTCTGATATCAATTTCCTTTGAAGTCTAGGATGCAGGTCTCAACATGTCCTCTAACATCTGTATGGTCCTCTCAGACTAACTGTCGGTCTGAGGATGAAATGCTATGCTGAACTCTCACTTGGACCGTAATGCGGCTTGAACACCTCGCCAAAATCTGGAGGTAAAGCGTCCACTACGATCTGAGACGATCGACTCTGGTATTCCGTGCCATTTCACGAACTGTGCCGCATAGATTTCTACTGGTCGTTCCACCGAGTAGCTAACTTTCATTGCTAAAAATCTAACTGATTTCATCAGTTTTTCTACAATCACCCAGATTGCATCATTATCGTTTGACGTCTTCGGCAATCCGATTACGAAATTCATCGTAATCTGGACCCATTTCCACTCGGGTAACTTAATTTCCTACGATTATCCTGCTGAGCGCTGGTGATCTACCTTAACCTTCTGGCACGTAAGGCAGCTGGCGACGAACTCGACAATGTCATTCTTCATTCTAAGGCACCAAAAACTTTCCTTTAGGTACTTGTACATCTTATTCGCTACCGGATGTACGGAATATGACGTCTCGTAAGGTTCCAAAAGGATTCGCTTCTTGAGTTCTTCATCTTTTAGAACACATACTCTATCTCTGTAGTAGAGTATGTCGTCCTTAAGGATCTTAAACTCTGAACCCTTGTCCTCTATAGCTTCCTTTTTGGACTTGAGCAGGGACAAATCAAAATCTTGACCGATCTTGATCTCTTCTTGGAGCGTCGATTGGAGGGTCATGTTAGACAATCCCCCTATCACAATCTTGATCTTGCTGTCGCATAACTCCTTTGTAGCGCTCTTGACAAGGCACTAATAGCCATAGGCATAGTAGTATGCTTCTGACTCTACGCATTGACCACTTTATTGGCTTTCCCTGGATGGTATAGGATCTCACGGTCGTAATCCTTACCAACTCTAGCCATCTACGCTGCCTCATGTTGAGCTCTTTCTGCGTGAAGATACATTTGAGACTCTAGTGGTCGATGTAAATCTCGCACGTGACTCCGTACAGGTAGTGCCTCCATGTTTTTATCATAAAAACTATCGCTACTAGCTCCAGATCACGCGTTGGGTAGCTCTTCTCAAGGTTTTTTGAGTTGTCGTGAAGCATACGCGACTACTCTACCACTCTACATCAACACAGTTTCCAACTTGGTTTTAGATGTGGCGCTTAAATCACAAAGCTTCCCTGACCAACATTTGAAATGGTCAGCATTGGAGCGCTTATGAGTCTTCATCTTAGCTCTTGAAAGCTTTCCTCACACTTATCGATTCACTTATACCTCTTTCCCTTCTTGGTGAGCGCTGTGAGCGGAGCAGCTAACTTTGAGTAGCCTTCGACTAAGTGTAGGTAACATCCTGTTAGTTTAAAGAAGCTGTGAATTCCCGTTTCGTTCCTCTGAGCTGGCCACGTGCTAATTGCATCAATTTTTGCCAGGTCCACAGATACTCCTTCCTTGGGGTCTACGTGGTCTAGGAAATGGACCTTCTCCAGCCAAAACTCGTACTTGGAGAACTTGGTGTATAACTGATGGTCCTGTTGCACGCGCAAAATGATAATTAATTGCTCTTCGTGCTCTTCCTTCGTCTTAGAGTGTATAAGTATGTCATCGATGAACCCAATGACAAACTTATCCAAATAGTCCTTGAACATGCGGTTCATCCAGTTCATGAAAGTTGCTGGTGCGTCCGTTAATCTGAGTGACATGAACAGAAACTCGTAATGTCCGTACCACGTTTGAAATGCTGTTTTGGGTACATCTTCATTCCTGATTTGTAGTTGATGGTACTCGGGATGTAGATCGATCTTCGAGAACACTACAGCGTCTTGGAGCTGATCAAATAGATCGTTAACTCGCGGCAACAGATGCTTATTCTTAATCGTAATCCTGTTCAACTCTCTGTAGTCGATGCACATTCTCAGTGGTCCATCTTTCTTCTTCACGAATGGTATGGGTGCTCTCCAGGGTGAATAGCTCTATCGCATGAATCCCTTATCTATTTAGTCCTTTAGCTGGGCTTGGAGCTCCTTTAGCTCTATAGGGCCTATTCTGTAGGGGGCCTCAAAGATGGGGCCGATTCTAGTAGACGTTCAGTCTCGAACGAGATCCTGCGCTCTGGTTGGAGTCCTGCAAGATCTTCTAGAAATATCTCCATGAATTCCCTGACTATCGGTACGTTGTCGGGTCCTATCTCTATTCCTTGAGTCTTATCTGCTATGTATACTAGGAAGTCTGTGCATCCACTGGATTGTATCTCGCGAGCCTTCACTGCTGATATCATCGTCTTTGGTTGCTCTGGCGACAAACCCTTGTAGATGAACTTTTCACATCCGATTGGTTCGAAAATGATTTTTCGCCTTCAACAGTTTATGACAACGTTGTGTCCTAAGCCCTTTTTTTTTTTTTGGCATAGTGGCCTTTCTTGCCACAGATGAAACAACCACTTACTCCTTGCTTACATTCTCCTGAGTGCCTCTTTCCGCATTTCGTGCACGTTGAGTTGGCTATCATTTCCTTCCTGGTCGTTTCTCTTCTGGGGGAAATTCTCCTGTGAATCTTGATTGCCTTAATTCCCCTTTTCTCTTGTTGTTATTATGGGAATGCCTACTATTCTGGCCGGTTCCCACATTCTGTCCTCTGTGTTGTAACTCGGGGTTTTACTTCCCCTGAGCCTGCTCAGCTTGCGTTTTCTCCTCCTTTCGTGCCTTAAAATTCTGCGCCTTTCGCTCCTTATCCTGAGCCGACTAGTACTCAGCTCAGATAGTCTTGCTGACACATTCTGCTAGTGTCGCTGGTCCGTGCCCTCCGCTACAGACCTAAACTGTGATTTCCGTTCTAAACATCTTCAGCATTCGTTTGACTCTCTCCTTTTGGTCGGTACCAAATCTGGACAAAGTTGAGCCAACTGTTCAAACTTCTTGACTGCCTCCATAACAGTCATACTACATTGGTGCAGGTTGTCGAACTCGTCTTACTGCGCTACTAGTGCTTCCTCGTTGAAGTACATCTCCTTGAATTCCTCAATGAAATCACTCCAGCTCATCTCTCTGATGTTCCTCCTAATGGTTACCATCTTCCACCACTAACGCGCCTCATTGCGCAGGGTGAAGGGTGCGTACATCACTTTCTCTCTCTCTATCTATTAACCCTATAAAATCCAAGATTACTTGGATATTCGTTAGCCAATCATCGGCCTCTATAGGGTTGGTGATTCCTACGAATTCTAACGCTTTCATGCGTCAGAATCTCTCATACAAGTCGCCTTCCTTAGAAATTGGCAGAAAATAATTACTGCTACGAAAGCAGCCATTACTATGGGTGCTAGTGCTTCCTGAGCTGGAGGAGCTGCTTGCTCCCTCAGAGTTTCTGGGGCTACTAGAGCCTCCTGTGCTAGCATCTTTACTGACTGTGGTGCCTGGGGTTGCTGGCCCAGCTGTTCCCTAAGCTGGTTTAGCTCCGGTTGCTAGTTCTCCATCATCTCTCGCATGGCTGCAATCTGTGCTATCAACTCATCCTCTCGGGATGCTGGGTTTAACTAAGCTCTCGTTCTTGCCATGTTTTCCTATGTAACCCTATCGTACAACGGGAAAGGAAAAAAATATAAGTCTCTTAAATTCTATACTTGGGACTCGTATCACATATCATTTTCTTTCTTACTTAACAATCTTACTTAAACATTATGGATATAAATATACACACTATATCCATCTTTCTTTCTCTCATACTGTGATGTTCAATACAATTACCGCATTGTATTGGGACATCGTCTGAGTGCTAGGATTCGTCCTGCACTTTCTGTCATATCATACTCACACTGTGGAAAAAAATTATATCTGGCCCCTAGGGCAAAGCTTTACTACTTATCTCATAATATATTTCACATAATATATATACATATATTCAAGATTCTAGTTCAGTGGGAGTGACACACACTTCCCCTATACGATCCCAACAAGTACATTGTGCTACAACTGACGGGGGAGAGCTGCTGCTTCCCTCTATATATTTTCATAACTAACATTCCCGCAGAAGGGTTACTACTATTGGAAGGACAATCCTGATTCAGTATCAGGCATCTCCTCATTGTCACTATCGCTAAGTGAGAATTCCTCTGGGTTCTCCTCTTCTTCTCAGTCGAAACTGACCTCGTCATCGCTGGCTATGATGACTTGGGGTTCGTACATCCCCATCTATTCGTCATTACTAAAGCGGTTGGGGATCTCTTCTCCCTCATCGTCGGGATGGGCGTCGGAAAGAGTCTCGTTATCTTCCTCTTTCATAGGGTGTTCAGGAGACATACGGGCTGGTTCAGGGTTCTCTATCGGCTCCCTATTGCCCTCGTGTACTTCTGACTGGTGCTCGGCCGTGAACTCTTCATCGGCCAGTTGGGGTGCTGGTTCTACCGGGTCACCCTCCATAATGGCGGCTGCTATAATGCCTTGGGCTTGTGTAGGGTTCCCGGGGTTGAGCACTTTTCTCTCGGCGTTCACTATCTCCTTGATAAGGCTTGCTAGTCCTGCTTGATTGCTCTTCTAATTCTGTTTGGCAAGGTCTCATTCTCTCTTTAGGTCTTCTCCTGTTTTGATCCACTTTTGTCTCGGCATGTATTGTAGAAGTCCATTTCGGTTCCTTGTAGCGAACAGCATACGTTAGAACTATATCGCCGGACATCAGCTGCAGTCTTTCAGTCCGATGAACAAATTCTCGTATATCCATAACTCTAAAGAACTTAGGCGGTTTCACTCCCTGCTTGCCCATAGAGAAAAACTGGGGCTGATGCTGGACTGCTCTCAGAGATTGGCTCGATCATGGTATGGCGAAACTCGACACAGTTAAGAGCTCATCCTGGTCATAAGGATCCCAATACACACGAGAGTATCTTCCTGAGAGATATCAACAGCTAACCGGACTCAGTTATCCTGATCAATGGCGTACAATCGGGGAATCACTTTGATAACGTGAAACCAGTCCTGACATTCTCATGGAGTGCAGGAGTACTGTTTGCCACTCGAAACTTAGTGGACAACTAGCCCTGAAGATCGGTACAACTCGGGCAGCAATCCATGTCCTTTCTCTGAGCAGTTCTCTAGCACTGCACGTCATGATTTTTCGTATAATGATCTCAGCATCTTTTCAGCTTGTCCTCGCCATCATAGATTTCGTCGTTTCATTACTATAAAATGTTATCTTCAATAGATAAACATTTACTGACTAAAAATATAAAACTAACTTACTTGGACAGATGAGGCAGGCATGTGGCGATGTGAGGTAGGATGGCAGGAAACCGCTCTGATACCAACTGTGACGCCCCGTGCCCTCAGCGGCCCGGACCGTCACTGAAAACTCTTATTACTTGCTTCTTTAAAAACGATACTTAAACTTGCTGAATTTAAGACTATAAATTTAGAGGGATTTTTTTTTTTTTTTTTTTTTATACACGTACGTATTTACTATTCACGTACGCATACTATTAAAATGCGGAATTTGAAAAACATAAGGATTTCAATTATACATACATAATTATATACATGTTTATCTGATTACTATTCACCAGATACTATTTAAATATACTACTCGTACATATACTGTTTACTGTTCCAAAATACCATTTAACCTTTACTATTCAAAATACTATTTAACTGTCACCATTCAAAATATTATTTACTCATACTGTGCGGAAGAATACTCGCGGTGTATCCATAACCTCATCCTCACATCCACCTCCGCCATCATCATCGTCCCTTGATGTTTACGCTATAGGATGCTTACCTACAGCATGAACACACTCCGTGAGCTTTACGCCCAGTAAGTACAACATGTTAACCGCAAAACATGTTTAAAACATAGCACATACGTAAAATCATAGGCATGACATATATCACTTAATAAATCATATCTCATATAAGCATATCACATATCAGCTCACATATCATGTCATCACATAACATGTCATAACACTGAATATAAAACTTCACATACTTTATGCATGACAGAAGCATCGTGTACTGTATGCACTCTACTGAAAAAGAAAGCATAGCGAACTATAACTAATGCATGATCCGGTTATGTTCATTTATGCTTCAAACTTTTCTTTTCTTTTCTTGTCTATTTAGGGCCCATGTGTCAGTACCGTGTGCGCGCAGACCAACGGTAACGCCCGAGGTCAACTAATGCCGAAGAGCCATCAACTGATGCTCAACTTGTGGCCTGAACTTTCTTTAACTGGAAACCCCTTCGACTGAAGGAGCCGGTACGACACACCTATTTATTTCCATCTTGTTTAACTGTTCTAGCCATACGCTTCTCTAAGCTGTCCCCAATCCTACGCGGTAGGGATCTATGGCTTCTATCTTGTTCTTTCATCAATCTACTCGATTCTGAAGCTATATGCTCTTATGTATGCTGTGCAGCATCGTGTGCAAGATACATACTTAAAATACTGGAAAAGCATCATTTTAAATTCATTTTATCCATGCTGTAGGCGGAGTTGTACTTACCTGTCAGCAGACAGTTTATACTCTCGCCTTCGTCACAATACAGGTACCTCCCTGTAATCATAATGCATTACATTAACATTCACTCTTAGGTCACCGTGGTCATTAGTGACTAATAAAAATTCTCGTTATGTGGTACCGATCCTTGTCGGTACTAATTGCCCTCTTCTTAAGAATTTAATTTTCTAATCATTGTTAATTAATTTATTTACCCAATAAATTAATTAACATCGCTCTTAGGTCACTCTATCGTTAGGAACTAATAAACTTATCGTTGTGTGGTACCGATGCCTATCGGTACCCAACCGCTCTACTTTGGGAAATTTTGATGTCTAATTTTTAATCGTGCTTGATTAATTTGTCTACTTGACAAATTAATCACTGTCTCTCACTATCCCATTCCGACTTGGTCCTTGACTGGCTAACCGACCAGTCAACTGACTGAATACCTCTCGTATGACCATTTAGCCTATCGGGTTACCGTTACCGATGTAATCGCCCCAAATTTTATACTTCGACCGCACCCGTCCCTCGGGTGGTACTATTCTGACATAGGGGTCGTTTTCTTACATTACGAAATTTCTAATGGGGCGGTTCACTAATCCTCACAACGTCCGTCTTTCTTTCCCGGACCTAGGTCATCGAGGGAGCTCGGGTTTCCATCCCGATCACATTTTCAGCCCTCGTTTCCTAAAATACCCCTTTGTGCCGTTTTAGAAATTTCGGCAGCATTTCCGCTTAATTTTTAGGTTTCCGGCGTTTAGGAAACGTCTCAAAACCATCTAACCTATTCTAACCTGCCACGTACTAAACCAGAGGCCTAATTTTTACGTAAAAGCTCCGCTTTTTACGTAAAAATATTCACATTTTCTCACATTCTCTTTTTCGATATTTCACCCTTTTTTCTTACAATTCCTCAAGTCATTAAACCATAATTAATACATAATTATTTCCAATATTAAATTGAGGAATAAATAGATCAACACCACTACCAAAATCGTTCCCGTCGGCGGTCGGACGAACCGTTCGGTCTCGACCGTGTAATCTTTGAATCGTCGTTCTTCACTTTTGAAACTCCAGTTTGCAAATCCGATGCCGCGGATGTGTTCGGAACGTCGAAAATAGGCCAACGGGCCATTCTTCAATTTTCGGTCTCCGGGTCGCCGTTGACCGGCGTTGACCGCCGTTGACCGGCGTTGACCGGCCGTTGACCGGCGTTGACCACGGCGGCGATGGAAGTGGCGACCACCATCTTGAAGAGCTCGACGAGAGGAACCCATTGGTGGTGTCAATTTCACGAATCGAGGCTCCTATCACCGGAAATCAGCTCTCGAAAAGTCGGCGATGGCGGCGGCGTTGGATCTTCATTTTTCCGGCGTTGTTGCCCAAAATTGATTTGGGGCTTTTAATCTACGTGTTGTTCTGAGCATTTTGACACCGACCTTGCAACTCAACTCCGCCGGAATAGCGAGATCCGACGGCGGCGATGGCGACGGCGACGGCGAACCTGGGGCGGCGCGATTCGGCGGCTGTTGACATGAAATGAAGCCTGGGTTTTGTTCTACTCTTCACCACGAATCCATTGGGACCGGAATCGTGGCATTTGGACGTCGGACGGTGGAGATACGGCGGTTTGAAAAATTCGGCCACCGGCGGCTTTGGGCGGCGCGTGCGGCGTGCTCCGGCATCGGTTCGGTCGACTCGGCCCACCGTTGGAATCAGCTCGTCGAGAGCTTTCCAATGGTGCCGGCGGTGTCAAAAACGGAGGCCGGATTCGATAGTTGGTCACTGTTCATCTTCGTATGGTATGGGAGGGAGAAAATGTGATTTGGAAAAATATGGGGGCTATTTTTCTATAATCTCCAAAATTTCCTCCTTTATACTAATTTTTTTGAAAAATTTTAAGATAGGCTATACTGACTAATTTGGGCGTGCTGAACCTAAATATATCAGTTTTATCTTCATCCGAGGTCGTCTCGACCAGTTTCCCGATACTGTATGGTTCCCGGTCAAAAATTACTTTTTGTGCTCAAATGACTAATTTGAGCATTCTGATTCCAAATATATCAGTTTTATATCAAGAAGAGGTCATCTTGATCAATTTCTTGATACTGTGGTTAGGCCTACACTGTGTTGACACTGTGCACGCATAACGAGGCATTTTCGCGTGAAATTTCAAACACAGTCTCTCTTGACTAATTTGGACGTGCTGATTTCAAATTTATCAGTTTTACGTCCATCTGAGATCTTCTGGACCAGTTTTCGGGATCTGCATGACCCCGTCTCGAAAAACGTGTCAGGTGCCCGATTGACTAATTTGGGCGTCCTGAGTCTAAATATATCAGTTTCGGGGCGAGAAAAGGTCGTCTTGACCCTCATCCCGATACTGCGTATCCCTTAAACAAAATCTACATTTTATGCTCAATTGACCAGATTGAGCCTGCTGACTATTAATATATCAGTTTTATGCCAGATTAAGGCCGTCTTGGCCACTAACCTGACACTGCGTTTCTCACTATTCACAAATCACTATTCACTATCTGACTGACTAATCTGAGCGTTCTGACTTTGATTTTGTCAGTCTATGGGCGAGAAGAGGTCATCTAGACCACTTTTCTCGATACTGTACATCTATTAGGGCAATTATCATTGCTGCGCTCAGATGACCAGTCTGAGCGTACTGATGATTAGCTCATCAGTTCTGTATCATGAAATGGTCGTCTAGACCGATTTCTTGATATTGCGTGTCTCAACGCATACTCACATAATAGGGTGGACCGATTTCACTGTCGATTACCCCTTTCACTACATGAATAGTAATTAAACGTTACTATTCCTGTTTAATTCATTCAACTGAAAAGCACACTGTGCTTATTAACTTAATTACATCATTACATAGTAATTAAGTTTCATAATTCATGAGAGTCATTACAGTGGCTCTCGGCTCATTACACAGCCTTCTACACAGACTCTTACACGTGCGTGTGCAATGCCACACGGGCGTGTACATTTCAGACACGAGCATGTACTAGTTGAGACTACTCAACACGGCCATGTCTTTGAAACACATTCATCTATCTGAGCGGTACACAGCCTCTTACACGGTCATGTACTTGACCATGTTTCTTAAATTTGCTAAAGGACATTAACTTATGTCCATTTTATTCCTTAATGACTTATTACATGGTAAGTAGGTGCCATGAAAATGGCGGTCATTACATAGCTCTAAGGAGTTAAAGGTATCCTCTTAAAGGCATTATACTGAATGTGAAAATGGACAAGGCCTTGGGTCGTTTGCTGGGCGGATGACTTCTTATTCACATATGGTGAATAATCATTTTCTTGATTCGGTAGTATAATGGAACTTTAAGATAGCCTGATCAATAGGATTAAACGGACTTTGACCTAAGGCTGATCATGGATATCATATGAGGGTTTTGCATATATGACAAGGTCATTGGATGGTAGCTCGTCACAGGCTTACGTAATACGGTATATAATTGGGAGTTCAGTTTCAGGTTTATAGTTGTGTGACTCTGAAATTAGTGATCATATGATTGAGTTGTTCGGTACAGAATGATGATCATATGGAATCGCGGGAGCCCGATTATATATGTCCAATCAGTCCCTCTACTAGCTCCACATAATTCCTTAACGTTTGGCAAATTGGTTTGTGAATGCTATTGGCTAGTTTATTATGCATGGATGGTGATGACACAGGATTAGGATGGTAGACAAGATTCTCTCCGGTTGGATTCAGATTTTGTTTTGGATAATAGAGTACACAATTATTCGAACTCCAAATAAAGTTGCCATGATTTTATTTGAGATTGGATTGGAGTTGTAGAAAATTATCCATGAGAACAAGAATATGAAACACAACCGTTTTGTGGAATTTGAAATTTGAATTTTGAAATTTGAATTTTGAAATTTGAATTTGAAATTTGAATTTGAAATTTGAATTTGAAATTCGAATTTGAAATTTGAATCTGAAATTTAAATTTGAAATTTGAAATTTGAAATTTGAAATTGAAATTTGAAATTTGAATTTGAAATTTGAAATTCAAATTTTGAATCACAGTCCAAGTAGGATTCGAATTTGTTGTGGAAAATCCACAAGGTTTGAAATTCGAATTTGAGTTGGATTTGGAGAGGATAATCTTGTTAGAATCCTACTTGAATTTTGAATCCAAATCCCAACAAATAAGGGACGAAATTTTTAAGGATAATCCTCATGAAAATTTCGGATTTTGTGGATGAGATTCAAGGGTAAATTCAAGCTTCAATCCTAGTTGAATTTGGATTCTCTCTCCTCCCTAAAAGTGGCCAAAATTTTGGAGCCTTAATCCTAGGAAATTCGGTTATTTTTGGATAAGGTTGAGATGAGATTTAGCTTGAAAAATCCTATTGGAATTTTGATTCTTCCTTATCCTAAAAGTGGCCGAAAATTTGGAGAAGAATTTCTCCTAAAGATTTCGGATTTTTGGTTGAAAAAGGGAGATAAAATTCTAGTTAAATTCTTGTTGAGATTTGGATTGGATCTATCCTAAGAAAATCGAATTTTTAGTGGAGATTCTCCCTTGGAAAAATTCAGATTTTATGGGTTTGGATAAGGGAAAATATCTTTTCCTAATCTAATTCAAATTCAGAGATTCACCTCATGCAGGTCTATAAATAGAGGTCCTGCCACTCCAGTTCTCTCAGACCACAGACTCTCAGGTGAGCAGGCTTATTGTTGCACAGCTCATCGTGACAATAAAGTTCTTTAGAGATCTGGGTGGTCGGAAGAAGACTAGCAGTGCTAGCATACCGATCGAGGTTCAGAGTGCCCACACACTCAGCCATTCAGGAATTGGAGAATAGTAGAGAAGGCTAGTTGGTTGAAGCCTCCGGTCATTCTCCTCCTACATATTGGCGTCCTTGAGGTATGAGTTTTAATTGTTGTTGATTTATTGTATATGGCATCATGAGATATTTAACAATCTAAAAAATTTTTATTGTTCCGCTGCGCCACTCTGATACGTTTTTACCGATTAATTTTCCTACATAGTGTGGCCGTGGGTTATGTGGGGATAAAAACCCTTGGAATTTTGTTGAAAAATGCAAGGAAATGGGCTTGAAAATGTGTTAGAAAATGACCTTTGAATAGCCTAAAAAATTGGTGGAAAATTTGAGAAGTTTTGGTTAGGTTTTGATTGTCAAAACCGTGGCCAAAAACTAAGGATAAAAATGATAGAAATTTGTGTAATGTGGTTTAAAATGAGAAATGAATTTTGTGAGCTTTTATGTAAAAGTTTGGAAAACTTTTACATAAAATAGGCTTGTGGTATAGTACGTGGCAGGTACATATGGTTCGAGGCGTACCTAACGCCGGTAGCCTTAAAATTACGCCGAAATGCTGCCGAAATTTCAAAAACAGCATTTGGAGTAAAATGGAAATAAAAATAAAAAGTTTGGGGTCGGGTCGGAAACCCTAGTCCCTAACGGAAAATTGAATAAGGAAAACCTAAGGGGTGGTTTGTGAATAGTAACATGTCCCCTAAAAATGTAAAACGCGAGTGAAACTGAAAAACCGACCCCGAGGGGGGGACGTTTTTGGAAACGAAATAAAGGTCCGAGTCGGGAACAGAAAATCCGAGCATCGGAGACCTAAATCGGGAATGTCTAGATGAACGTTTTAAATACTAGTGAAACGTCCATTTGAGGCTCCGAAACGATAGAAAATCACTAAACCGACGTAAGGGTCGAAATAGTGCTTCCCGAGGGTCGGGAAAGTGAAAAGTGAAAATAAAATAGAAATGAACCCGGTAACGATTAGAAAAGAATCAGAAAAGTTCCTAAGAGCCAAAAATGCAGTCTCGTAATTTTGCCAAAATATAGGGGTAAAATCGTAATTTTACCAAAATATAGGGGCAAAAATCGTAATTTTGCAAAAGTTGAGAAAAATGGGGAAAATGATAAATAAAGCCTAAAAAGTTATAAATAGGTTTTATCTAAGCTTTTAAATGAAAAATAAAAGCTATAAATGGAAATGAAATTAACAGACAAGGTTTTGTCTGTAGGATCCAAAAATCGACCTACAAGGAGGGCGATCAAAGATCCAAGAGAGAAAAAGAGAAAAGACTGATAAGGTAAGTTCAGACATTTACCTGTCTGCAACATATAGCATTATTGTTGCTAATTTTGATGTACTAACTATAAGTTAGGTACATAGGTGCTACGGGCACTATTATAGAGTAGAGAGAGACGTAATGTGCTACGGGCACTATTGAGAATGGACACATTGTTAATTGTGCTTCGGGCACTAGAGCGAGGTTAATGAACCTCACTCACCTAAAATTAAAATGTGAACCATTCCTAACCCCGGGGCAATATGAAGTCACCGGGTTAGAATTTTAAAAAGTCGGTAATGAAACCACTTTCTGGCGTACCAGCCTTCCGTACAGGGAGGTACTATTTGCCTTCGGGGCTATGAGATTAAGGCTGTGGAGGTCAGCACTGATATACCGCTCCCAGTCATGTACAGTTTGCCTTCGGGGCTATGAGATTAAGGCTGTGGAGGTCAGCACTAATGTACCGCTCCCAGTCATGCACACTTAAATGATACTGCCAACCTGAGCTCAAAACCTGAACATAAGCAAAGATAATTACCTAAAACTGAAACTATGCCATAATTGAGCATAAAACAGTTTAGTGGGAGTACTAACATCGCGGTAGATGTACTGTTGTGACACTGTGTTGTGGTCAAAGTTACTATTCACGTATGAATAGTGGTCAATGATACTATTCATGATGAATAGTACTATTCATAAAATTTTATTTCTTGCATGTTTGAACTTATTTAGCCTGTAGCTCACCATTTTTGCTAATGTTGCAGGTAAGCGACCAGCTCAGTAGCTTGTTTGACTGGATGCGGACGGGATAGCGTGTGTCAAATGGGATAACTGGGCGAGGGATATGGTCTTGCCAGAGTCTTTCCGCTGAGCGATAAAAAGGAAAGGGAAAAAGAAACAGTGTTTTGTAACATTATATATTTTACGAAAGTAC
The DNA here is from genome assembly GCA_035233585.1 of Antiaris toxicaria. Classification (NCBI taxonomy): domain Eukaryota; kingdom Viridiplantae; phylum Streptophyta; class Magnoliopsida; order Rosales; family Moraceae; genus Antiaris; species Antiaris toxicaria. Next base: position 60,080,676 of record CP141156.1, read on the forward strand.
TGTATTATGTAAATTACTTTGTACGTGCCAACAAAGTAAATAGTGGGAAATGTTTTACATGATGTTTAAAGAAAAAAAAAAATTTTTCCCCAAAAACGTCATAATGGAAAGAGAGATAGATTAGCCGGCGACCCATGAGAGTACAATCTATCGTAGTTAGCGATAAAGCTCAACTGTAATAGTATTGTATGATCTCTACGAGGGGCGGGCCGCCACAGTTGGTATCAGAGCAAGGTTTGAGATTGGTCTAGTTTATAATACCAATTGCTGTCACAGTTGGTATCAGAGCGGAATTACGGTTGGTGTAGTTTAGAATACCAACTGCTGTCACAGTTGGTATCAGAGCAGAGTTGACCATATCCTGATTTGACACTTCACGCATCCTGCACCGCTATCCAAGTAAGTAGTTTACTTAAGTTTAGTTAATTATTTTCTTATGTGAAAATAATAATCTTATAGGTAGCAAGATGACCAGACCCCCTTATGTGAGACCACCGCTACCACGACCGAGAGGGGTATTACGGGTATGGACGCTACCTATTATGAGGCCGTCTATTTCCCAACGACTGGTAATCAGACCCCCGGTGCCCGAGAGACCTCCAGCACCAGTACCAGCACCAGCACCAGCGCCAGTAGATGTAGTACAGCCACGACCGATACTTCATCCACCTGTAGTAGTGGACATTCCAATTGTTGGTGGACGCCAACACATTGGAGTGAGAGTTTCGGCTCGGGCAGTATAGGCATTTCGAGCTAGCAGTCCTCCTATGTTTGACGGTGGACGACAGTCGATGGAGGCGAAGGACTGGCTCCATGCTATAGAGAGGATTATGGTGATATGCGACATCGATCGAGATATGTGGATCCAGTTGGCCATCAGTATGTTTCAGGGAGATGCTCGAGTATTTTAGCAGTATTGCGACCAGGAGATTTTATTAGGATTCAGTTGGGCTGAGTTTTGTCAGCGATTGGCTGATCAGTTTCCGCCTAGGGATCCGGCCCCTGCTCCAGCACCCCCAGAGACACGAGAGACAGTTACACCTGCATATCCTGGATTCGATGAGGTTAGGGACTATATTCTCCAGACTGAGAGGATGGTCATGTTGTCTGGTGAGACAGTGATGTCTTACGCAGCATGATTTGAGGAGACCATTAGGAGGAGATGTCCGTTGCCCAACCTCACTGAAGCGAACTGTTGTGAGCTGTTCTGGAGAGGTTTGCCTATGGAGTTGAGACAGAGGGTAATTAAGCTATTTCCTCCTACGCTCCAAGAGTTTGTAGTAACGATCAGGATGATTGAGAGAGAGATTATGATCGAGCATCTGACGCAGAGTCGACAAGAGACACTGGGTCAAGATGAGATGTTTGCACGCATCTTTGGGCCGAGAAGAATGATGAATGATCATGAAGCTGGACCGTCTAGACCACGAAGAGGTGATGACTCAGGACAGGGAGCATTGCCTAGGGACGGTGACGATTCAGATGATCCCGATGACGATGAGGATCCAGAAGAATATCCTCTAGTCCCAGATACAAGAGATGCGTGACCAGTGGATATGTATACGTGTACATAAGTAGCTTAGAGAGAAAAGCTCTTTTGTATAGACTTGTGGCCAAGATGTATAAAAAGGCCGATGTATATATGACTGGTGATGATTATGTATGACATATAAATGTTTTATTGTGAATGAAATATCAAAATGATTATATGTTATACGATGATGTGTTACAATGATGTGGCTTTACAATACCCTAAATTTCGTGAATTGATATGATTTTACTAATGTGGTTATGGAAAAGCTAACGGTGAATTATTGTGCCATAATAGGACGATAGGCAAGATGGTGGATTTGCGAAATCGACCAGAGGGATGAGAGCGACGTCCTAATGTTATGGAGAGATTAGATCAGATACAAGCCTTGCTAGAAGCTCAGATGCAAGAAAATGCTAATCTGAGGCGAAGGGTAGAGGAGTTAGAACAGAGACAAGGCTCTGAGGGTACCCAAGTAGAACAGGAAGCTGAGGTAGATCCGGTTATCCCTCCAGCTGCTGTAAATGAGAGAGTTCCTGAACAGCAACCGGTTTTAAATCTGGAACCCCTTTATGAAAGATTCAGGGGTATGAGGCCGCCAGAATTTGAAGGGTCTACAAATCCTCTAGAGGCTGAAGACTGGTTGTCGTCATTGTAAGTGATCATGGAATTCATGAATCTAACTGATCGGGAGAAGGTTGCATGTGCGTCTTTTGTGCTGAGAAAAGATGCTCGTTTTTGGTGGGACACTGTACGAATGAGAAGGGACGTGTCTACCATGAGTTGGGCGGAATTTCTGGAAGAATTTAACCAGAAATATTACGACCCTGCATCTCTGAGACAACAGCAAAAAGAGTTCTCAGAATTGACGCAAGGAAATATGTCGATAAGCGAAGTTTGCCGAAAGTTCGACCAGTTATCCCGTTTATGTCCCTATGTAGTCCCTACTGAGAGGGAGAAAATACAGAAAATGATGGGTATGTTCAGGCCAGAAATTGCTGCGCTAGTAGACACTGGACAAGTACCGCCTACTTCTATAGCAGATTGTGTGAGTCGGGCCATTAGAGCTAAGTTCCACGTCGCCCGACAGAAAGAGGAAAGAGAAAAACACTGGGAGGCCAAGAAGAAGGAGAGGGCTTTGGCGAAGTCTACACAAGTTGGTCAATCAAGCAAGCCTAATCAGAATGCTAAACCAAGCTAGGGCAATAATCAAGGATCCCAGCAAAACAAGAGGAAAGGCAATTTTTCTGGAAATCGGCAGGGAAATAATCGAAACCAGCAGCGAAAAACAGCTGGTAATACGGAATCCAATGTGCAAAATTGCCCTACATGTAGGAAGAGACATTCTGGGCAATGCAGATTTAGGCCACTTATTTGCTATGAATGTGGAAAGGAAGGCCATTATGCCAGGAACTGTCCAAACAATAGGCAGGGTGGACAAGGAACTTCCCAACCGCACCAGACACGCCCGCAAGCTCATTCCCTTCAGGCCAGAATTGAAGAGTCCCCAGTAAGGCTGCAACGCCAGGAGCGTGTGCCACATGCCGATACTCGTGTGATGGCCTACAGCAAAAAGGATGCAGAGGCAGGAACATCGAACGTGGTGACAGGTCAGCTTCCTGTCGCTAGTCATGTAGCCTCTATACTGTTTGATTCCGGTGCTACGCATTCTTTTGTTTCCTATGAATTTGCTGACAAGATAGGACTTCCTAAGGACTATATGGGAAGGGTATTTAAGACAGCTTTACCCTCTGGGGAAGTATTGTTGTCCAATTACTGGCTACCTCATGTACCAGTATATGTGGCAAATAGGGAACTATATGTGGAGTTGATCGTAATAAAGATCGCGGATTACGATGTGATTCTAGGCATGGATTTCCTAGGGAAATACCAAGCTACGATCGAGTGCCGAAATCGAAAGATAGTATTCTAACCCGAGGAAGAAGAGAGTTTCGAATATGTTGATACTTCTCGAAAACCCGGGAAGATGATGATTAGTTCACTGAGAGCAAGCAAGCTGATAGCCAGTGGTTGCATAGGATATCTGGCATATATGGTGGACACTACAGAGGAACAAAAGCTTCAACCTGAAGACGTTCCCGTTGTTAATGAATTTCTTGACGTATTTCCGGAAGAGTTACCAGGGATACCTCCAGAGAGAGAAATCTTGTTCGAAATTGAGTTGATGCTTGGAACGGCACCTATTTCCAAAGCACCATACCGCATGGCTCTAGTGGAGTTAAAGGAGCTGCAGGAACAATTAAAGGAGCTTTTGGATAAAGGATTCATCAGGCCGAGTTATTCTCCATGGGGTGCACCTGTGTTATTCGTCAAGAAAAAGGATGGAACGTTCCGTTTGTGTATTGATTACCGGGAGTTGAATAAGGTTACGATCAAAAATAGGTATCCGTTACCTAGAATTGATGACCTATTCAACCAGTTAAAAGGCGCAGCGGTATTTTCCAAGATCGACTTACGATCAGGATATCACCAGCTGAGAATTAAAGAAAGTGATATTCCTAAGACGGCGTTTAGGACTCGTTATGGTCACTACGAGTTTCTTATGATGCCATTTGGATTAACAAATACGCCGGCAGCGTTCATGGACTTAATGAACAGAATTTTTAAAGAGTATTTGGATAAGTTTGTCATTGTATTCATTGATGACATTCTTATATACTCGAACACTCATGAGGAGCACAAGGAGCATCTGAGAATCGTGCTGAATACGATAAGGAAGCATCAACTGTATGCCAAATTCTCAAAATGCGAGTTTTGGCTGGAAAAAGTACATTTTCTCGGACATGTTGTGTCCCAGGAAGGTATTGCTGTAGATCCGACAAAGGTAGAGGCAATTAACCAGTGGCCTAGACCCAAGAGTGTGACGGAAATACGCAGTTTCTTGGGGTTAGCTGGTTATTATCGACGATTTGTAGAGGGATTTGCGCATTTAGCTGCACCTCTTACTGCTCTTACATGCAAAGAAAGGAAGTACGAGTGGACTACGGAATGCGAAAGAAGCTTCCAAGAGTTAAAGAGACGGCTGACAAGCGCACCAATCCTTACGCTTCCCATTGAAGGGGAGAAGTTTGTGATCTATAGTGATACATCTAAAATAGGATTGGGAGCAGTCCTGATGCAAGACGACAAGGTGATTGCCTATGCTTCCCGTCAATTAAAGGATCATGAAAGGAATTACCCTACGCATGACCTTGAACTTGCTGCAGTAGTGTTCGTACTTAAAATTTGGCGACACTATCTCTATGGAGCTCAATGTCAGATTTTCACTGATCACCAAAGTCTGAAGTATTTCTTCACGCAAAAAGAGCTCAATATGCGGCAAAGAAGATGGTTGGAACTGGTGAAGGATTATGATTGTGAAATCCTATACCATCCAGGAAAGGCCAACCGTGTAGCGGATGCTTTAAGTAGAAAGTCTACCATATCGCACCAGCTACCAATAAGCAGACTTCCGAAGCCATTGCAGCAAGAGATAAATTCTTTGAACTTGGAGCTGATATCTGGAAGACTAGCTACACTCCAAGTGGAATCATCGCTATTTGAGGATATAAAGAAAGCTCAGAGGCGAGATCCAATAATGATAAGTTCTCAAAAAGGAATTTCCAAGGATGGAATAATCCTTTATCAAGGAAGAATTAATGTTCCAGCTGATGAGGAACTTAGAAGACGGATCATGTCAGAAGCCCATGAGACACCCTATTCGGTTCATCCCGAAGCTAGCAAGATGTATCAGGACTTGAAGTTACAGTTCTGGTGGAAAGGGATGAAGAACGATATAGCGAAATTCGTGAGCAGATGCATGACCTGTCAGAGAATCAAAGCGGAACATAAACATCCAGCAGGAAGATTGGAACCGTTGGAGATTCCTGAATGGAAATGGGAACACATTATGATGGATTTTGTAGTGGGACTCCCAAAAACCCGAGAAGGTTATGATGCCATTTGGGTTATCGTGGATAGACTGACCAAGACGGCACGGTTTATAGCTGTCAAGATGACTTTTTCATTGGAAAAGTTTGCTCAGTTGTACGTAACTCATGTCTTCAGATTACATGGAGTACCAAAATCCATTGTATCCTATCGAGATGCACGGTTCACTTCAAATTTCTGGAAGTGTGTGCAAGAGGCCATGGGTACTGAATTGAGACTCAGTACGACTTTTCATCCGTAAACAGACGGACAGTCGGAGCGGACAATTCAGACGTTAGAGGACATGCTTCGAGCTTGTGTAATGGATTTTGTGGGAAATTGGAACGAGAAGCTACCATTAATTGAATTCTTGTACAATAATAGTTACCAAGCTTCTATAGGCATGGCACCTTATGAGGCTTTGTATGAACGGAAATGCAGATCACCATTACACTGGTATGATTTGTGAGAGAAGCAGTTGCATAAGACGGATTTCATAAAAGAGACTTCTGATGCAGTTGCTAGAATTCAGCGTCAAATGAAAATTGCGCAAAGCCGACAAAAGGGTTATGCAGACAAGAGGCGGAGATCCTTAGAGTTTGATGAAGGAGACTTCGTATTTCTTAAAGTATCGCCCATGAAGGGGATTATGTGTTTTGGTAAGAAGGGGAAACTTAGTCCAAGATATATTGGACCTTATGAAATTATCGAACGCATTAGAAAGGTCGCTTACAAATTAGCGTTACCTCCAGAATTATCGGCAGTGCATAATGTATTTCATGTGTCGATGCTGAGAAAGTATATACCAGATCCGTCCCATGTGTTAAAGCATGAGCCTGTTCAAATCCATGAGGATTTGACATATGAGGAACAACCTATTCGAGTACTGGCTCGTGAAGAGAAAGTACTGAGGAATAAGACAATCCCACTAGTGAAGATTTTATGGAAAAATCACAACATTGAAGAAGCTACGTGGGAACGAGAAGACGAGATGAGGAGTTTATACCCCACTTGTTCTAATTTTCGAGGACGAAAATTTTATAAGGAGGGGTGAATGTGACAACTGGGAAATTTAGGCAATTCTCGGAAGAAAATGTACAAATGTATGTATATAACAATTTGTACTGTTTAAAGAGTGAAAAAAATGTATTTATATTGTTTAGAATATATGAAAATATTCTAACAATACTGACGAGTAAGAATTCAGTGTTGGAAAAATTCACTAAGTTGAAACGGGTGAAACGGTGCCAAAACTGGCATTGAAAACCCTAACCAGGGCAATAAAAGACGAAAAATTTTCGGGATTGATTTTGATCAAACGGAAGCAGTTTAAATTGATCCGACTGCACAGGAGACCTCAGGAACACGCCGGGACGATTTCAGGAAAATTTCGGCTCGAACCGGTATCGGTCAAAAAGTAGTCGAATTAATGTGAATAGTGAAAGTCAAAGTCAACCTTTGCTTTAGCATTTATGACATCATAAATCCATTTAATAAATGGAAGGAAAATGGTGGTTGGTAGCATTAATGGCCAAGATTAAGTTGTCTTTTTGATCTAAAGGCCAAGATTTGGCCAAAATTCATCATTTTAATTTTTGGAAAAATATGGAAAGAATTAGGGTGAAAGGTGGTGAGTTTTGATTGGTGGAAAGCCAAATTAATTGGCCTTTTAGTTGCTTAAGTCGGCAACTTTAGTTAATAAAGTGGCCGAAACATATTTCAAGCCAAAACCAAAGACAAAAAAATTTCTAAGTCATTTTCATGGTGGAGCCGTGAGTAACCCAAGAGGAACCAAGCTATTTCTTCCATCTTTCTTCACAAAATTGGTGTCAAACCTTTCATTGAAGCCTAAGGAAGCAAGTGAACAAGGTAACTCTCTTTGGATTGAAATTTTTCTTGATTTTTCTTCAAAAAAATCCGTGTGATGAATAGTGGAAAAGATGGAAAAATTTTTGGTTGTTTTCATTGATTTGATGCTTGGGTTTTGTTAAGGGTGTAATTAGGAAGAAAACCATGTATTTGGTTTAAGGAAAAACCAAATTTTGGTTGGTTTTCCAAGGGTAAAACCGTGGGTTACCAAGAGTAACCAATGAGAAATTTTTATGGTTTAAGTGTTAACATGCTTTAAATTACATGTTTGTTAAGTATAAAGCATGATTTGCATTATGGAAAGCTTGGAAAAAAATTTTGGTGTGGACTTACCTAATGTGGCCGTGGGTTACTTAGGGTTTGGTGGAAAATTTTTCATAGTTTATTGGATATTTGGATGATTTAAATTATGCATTTTATAATGTAAATGATGGAATTGTGATTGAAAGGAAGAAAAAAATTTGGGGTATGTTTCCTTTAGTGTGGCCGTGGGTTATATGGGGATAAAAACCCTAGGAATTTTGTTGAAAAATGCAAGGAAATGGGCTTAAAAATGTGTTAGAAAATGACCTTTGAATAGCCTAAAAAATTGGTGGAAAATTTGAGAAGTTTTGGTTAGGTTTTGATTGTCAAAACCGTGGCCAAAAACTAAGGATAAAAATGATAGAAATTTGTGTAATGTGGTTTAAAATGAGAAATGAATTTTGTGAGCTTTTATGTAAAAGTTTGGAAAACTTTTACATAAAATAGGCTTGTGGTATAGTACGTGGCAGGTACATATGGTTCGAGGCGTACCTAACGCCGGTAGCCATAAAATTACGCCGAAATGCTGCCGAAATTTCAAAAACAGCATTTGGGGTAAAATGGAAATAAAAATAAAAAGTTTGGGGTCGGGTCGGAAACCCTAGTCCCTAACGGAAAATTGAATAAGGAAAACCTAAGGGGTGGTTCGTGAATAGTAACCCGTCCCCTAAAATTGTAAAACGCGAGTGAAACTGAAAAACCGACCCCGAGAGGGGGACGTTTTTGGAAACGAAATAAAGGTCCGAGTCGGGAATAGAAAATCCGAGCATCGGAGACCTAGATCGGGAATGTCTAGATGAACGTTTTAAATACTAGTGAAATGTCCATTTGAGGCTCCGAAACGATAGAAAATCACAAAACCGACGTAAGGGTCGGAATAGTGCTTCCCGAGGGTCGGGAAAGTGAAAAGTGAAAATAAAATAGAAATGAACCCGGTAACGGTTAGAAAAGAGTCAGAAAAGTTCTTGAGAGCCAAAAATACAGTCTCGTAATTTTGCCAAAATATAGGGGTAAAATCGTAATTTTGCCAAAATATAAGGGCAAAAATCGTAATTTTGCAAAAGCTGAGAAAAATGGGGAAAATGATAAATAAAGCCTAAAAAGTTATAAATAGGTTTTATTTAAGCTTTTAAATGAAAAATAAAAGCTATAAATGGAAATGAAATTAACAGACAAGGTTTTGTCTGCAGGATTCAAAAATCGACCTACAATGAGGGCGATCAAAGATCCAAGAGAGAAAAAGAGAAGAGACTGATAAGGTAAGTTTAGACGTTTACCTGTCTGCAACATATAGCATTATTGTTGCTAATTTTGATGTACTAACTATAAGTTAGGTACATAGGTGCTACGGGCACTATTATAGAGTAGAGAGAGACGTAATGTGCTACGGGCACTATTGAGAATGGACACATTGTTAATTGTGCTTCAGGCACTAGAGCGAGGTTAATGAAACTCACTCACCTAAAATTAAAATGTGAACCATTCCTAACCGCGGGGCAATATGAAGTCATCGGGTTAGAATTTTAAAAAGTCGGTAATGAAATCACTTTCTGGCGTACCAGCCTTCCGTACAGGGAGGTACTATTTGCCTTCGGGCTATGAGATTAAGGCTGTGGAGGTCAGCACTGATATACCGCTCCTAATCATGTACAGTTTGCCTTTGGGGCTATGAGATTAAGGCTGTGGAGGTCAGCACTAATGTACCACTCCCAGTCATGCGCACTTAAATGGTACTGCCAACCTGAGCTCAAAACCAGAACATAAGCAAAGATAATTACCTAAAACTGAAACTATGCCATAATTGAGCATAAGACAGTTTAGTGAGAGTACTAACATCGCGGTAGATGTACTGTTGTGACACTGTGTTGTGGTCAAAGTTACTATTCATGTATGAATAGTGGTCAACGACTATTCACGATAAATAGTACTATTCATAGAAATTTTATTTCTTACATGTTTGAACTTACTGAGCCTGTAGCTCACCATTTTTGCTAATGTTGAAGGTAAGCGACCAGCTCAGTAGCTTGTTTGACTGGATGCGGACGGGATAGTGTGTATCAAATGGGATAACTGGGCGAGGGATATGGTCCTGCCAGAGTCTTTTCGCTGAGCGATAAAAAGGAAAGGGAAAAAGAAACAGTCTTTCGTAACATTATATATTTTACGAAAGTACTGTATTATGTAAATTACTTTGTACGTGCCAACAAAGTAAATAGTGGGAAATGTTTTACATGATGTTTGAAGAAAAAAAAATTTCCCCAAAAACGTCATAATGGAAAGAGAGATAGATTAGCCGGCGACCCATGAGAGTGCAATCTATCGCAGTTAACGATAAAGCTCAACTGTAATAGTATTGTATGATCTCTACGAGGGGCGGGCCACCACAATCGTGATCTGAAATGATTGATTTCGGTACTCTGTGCAACCTTACTATCTGAGCTACGTACATTTCTACTAGTCTCTCTACTAAGTAGCTTAGTTTTACCACTAAAAATCGAGCTGATTTCGTCAACTGATCCACAATTACCCAGATCGTGTCATTACTGCTTGACGTTCTGGGCAATTCGACCAAGAAATCCATTGTAATCTGCTCCCATTTCCACTCAGGTAGTTTGATTTTCTGTAGTTCTCCAGTTGGTCATTGATGTTCTACTTCAATTTCTGGCACGTGAGGCATCTCGCAACGAACTCGATGACCTCGTTCTTCATATTTGGCCACTAAAAACCCTCTTTTAAGTCTTTGTACATTTTGTTTGCCTCTAGATGTACTGAGTATGGCATTTTGTGGGCTTTCGAAAGGATCTTTTTCCTGAGTTCTTCATCCTTCAGAACACACACTCTATCTCTCAAATAGAGTATGCCATCCTTAGAGACTTGAAATTCTGAACTCCAGTCCTCCGTTGCCTCCTTCTTGAGCTTGTTAAGGGACGAATCAAGGTTCTGGCCGGCCTGAATCTCTTCGAGGAGCATTGATTGGAAGGTCATTTCAGACAACCTCCCAGTTAAAATCTCGATCTCGCTCCTGTGTAGCACCCTTTGTAGTGCTTCTGGCAAGGCATGGATAGCCATAAGAGATAAAGAGTGCTTCCTACTCAGTGTGTCAGCCACCTTGTTGGCTTTTCCTAGATAATATAGGATTTCACAGTCATAATCCTTCACCAGTTCTAGCTATCTTCATTGCCTCATGTTAAGCTCTTTTTGCATGAAAATGTACTTGAGACTCTGGCGGTCCTTATAGATCTTGTACTTAACACCATATAAGTAGTGCCTCCAAATTTTGAGCGCCAAAATGACCACCGCAAGCTCCCGATCGTGTATTGGGTAGTTTCTTTCGTGGTTCTTGAGTTGTCGCGAAGCGTATACGACCACTCTACCATTTTGTATCAGTATGGCTCCTAGTCTGGTCTTGGAGGCGTCACTGTAGATCATAAAGTTTCCTTGAGTAACTTTAAGAATATTCAATATTGGGGCGCTCGTGAGTCTCTCTTTCAGCTCCTAGAAGCTCCTTTCACACTTGTCAGTCCACTCATACTTTTTCTCTTTCTTAGTGAGCGCTGTGAGTGTGCGACTAACTTTGAGAAGCCGTCGACAAAGTGTTGGTAATATCCTGCTAGTTCGAGAAAAATATGAATTTTCTTTACATTCCTCGGGGTCAGCCATTCGCTAACTACTTCAACCTTTGTTAGGTCTACTGATACTCCTTCCTTGGAAACTATGTGACCAAGAAAGTTAACCTTCTCTAGCCAAAACTCGCACTTGAAGAATTTGACGTATAGCTGGTGGTCTCGTAGTTTGCATAAAATGGCCCTCAAATGCTCCTCGTGCTCTTCATTCGTCTTGGAGTATACAAGCATGTCATTGATGAACATAATGACAAACTTGTCTAAGAAGTCCTTGAAGACACAGTTTATTAGGTCCATGAAGGCTGTTAGGGTGTTAGTCAGTCCGAACGACATGACTAAAAACTTGTAGTAACCATATCGTATTCGAAAAACTATCTTGGGTGCATCTTCCTCCTGGATTCGTAACTGATAGTACCCAGAATGTAAGTCAATCTTGGAGAAGACTACAACACCTCAGAGCTGGTCGAACAAATCATCGATCCATGGCAACTGATACTTGTTCTTTGTCGTGATCTTATTCAGCTCCTGGTAGTCTGTGTGGCGGCCCGCCCCTTGTGGAGATCATACAATACTATTACAGTTGAGCTTTATCGCTAACTGCGATAGATTGTACTCTCATGGGTCGCCGGCTTATCTCTCTCCTCTTTTTTAAATCATGACGTTTTTGGGAAAATTTTTTTTTTCTTTAAACATCATATAAAATCTTTTTCTACTATTTACTTTGTTGATAGGTACAAAGTAATATAAATAATACAGTGCTTTTGTAAAATATATATAATTACAAAAGAACTGTTTCCCCCTTTTTTTTTTCTTCACTTTAACGCTCAGCGGCAAGACTCTAGCAGTACCATATCCCTCGCCCAGTTATCCCATTTGACACGCACCATCCCGTCCGCATCCAGTCAAATAAGCTACTGAGCTGGTCGCTTACCTGCAACATTAGCAAAAATGGTGAGCTACAGGCTCAGTAAGTTCAAACATGCAAGAAATAAAATTTCTATGAATAGACTATTCATCATGAATAGTACCATTGACCACTATTCATACATGAATAGTGACTTTGACCACTATTCATACGTGAATAGTAAGGTTGACCACACCACTGTATCACACTAGTACATCTACCGCGATGTTAGTGCTCTCACTAAACTGTCTTATGCTCAATTATGGCACAGTTTCAGTTTTAGGTCATTATCTTTAATTACGTTCTGGTTTTGAGCTCGGTTGGCAGTACCATTTAAGTGCGTATGACTGGGAGCGGTACATTAGTGCTGACCTCCACAGCCTTAATCTCATAGCCCCGAAGGCAAAATAGTACATTGACTGGGAAGGGAGCGGTACATCAGTGCTGACCTCCACAGCCTTATCTCATAGCCCCGAAGGCAAAATAGTACATTGACTGGGAGCGGTACATCAGTGCTGACCTCCACAGCCTTATCTCATAGCCCCGAAGGCAAAAGTACCTCCCTATACGGAAGGCTGGTACGCCAGAAAGTGGTTTCATTACCGACTTTTTAACATTCTAACCCGGTGACTTCACATTGTCCCGTGGTTAGGAATGGTTCACATTTTAATTTTAGGTGAGTGAGTTTCATTAACCTCGCTCTAGTGCCCGAAGCACAATTAACCATGTGTCCCATTCTTATAGTGCCCGTAGCACATTTCGTCTCTCTCTCTATTCTATCATAGTGCCCGTAGCACATATGTACCTAACTTATAGTTAGTACATTAAAGTTAGCACAATATTGCTATATGTTGCAGACAGGTAAATGTCTGAACTTACCTTATCAGACTGTTCTCTTTCTCTCTCTTGGATCTTGAATCGCCTTCCTTGTAGGCCGATTTTGGGATCCTACAGACAAAACTATGTCTGTTAATTTCTTTCCCATTTATAGCTTTTATTTTTCATTAAAAAGCTTAAATAAAACCTATTTATAACTTTTTAGGTTTTATTTATTATTTTCACCATTTTCCCCTAACTTTTGCAAAATTACGATTTTACCCCAATATTTTGGCAAAATTACAGTTTTGCCCCTGACGGAATTTTATCGATCCAGACTGCATTTTTGGCTCTCAGGAACTTTTCTGATTTTTTTCTAATCATTACCGGGTTCGTTTCTATTTTATTTTCACTTTTTGTTTTCCCGGCCCTCGGGAAGCACTATTCCGACCCTTACGTCGGTTTAGCGATTTTCTATCGTTTCGGAGTCTCAAATGGACGTTTCACTAGTATTTAAAACGTTCATCTAGACTTTCCCGACCTAGGTCTCCGAGGCTCGGGTTTTCCGTTCCCGACTCGGACCTTTATTTCATTTCCAAAAACGCCCCCCCCTCGGGGTCGGTTTTTCAATCTCACACGCGTTTTTCATTTTTAAGGGGACGGGTTACTATTCATGACCCACCCCTTAAATTACCCTTATTCACTTTTTCCGTTAGGGACTCGAGTTTCCGTCCCGGCCCTAACTTTTATTTTAAATCCCTATTTTACCCCGAATGCCGTTTTTGAAATTTCGGCAGCATTTCGGCGTAATTTTAAGGCTTCCGGCGTTAGGTACGCCTCGAACCGAATGTACCTGCCACGTACTAAACCACAAGCCTATTTTATGTAAAAGTTTTCCAAACTTTTACATAAAAGCCCACAAATTTCAAATTTCACATTATCACCCACATTACAAAATTTTTTTTTTACATTTTTACCCTTAATTTGGTTTCGGTTTTCACAACCAAACCGAACCAAATTTTGTCAAACTTTCACCACATTTTAGGCCATTCAAATGTCACATTTTTAACACATTTTCAAGCCCATTTTCTTGGCATTTTCAACCAAATTTCTTAGGGTTTTTTACACACTTAAAACCCACGGCCAAAGAATGAAAACATGCCAAATAATTTTGTTTCATTCTTTCAATCACATTGCCACCATTTACACATTAATTTGCATGATTTCAATCAACCAAATATCACACAAAACCAAGCAAAATTTTCTTCCAAACCCATTAACAACCCCACGGCCATTTAATGGAATTCACACAAGAAATTTTTTTCCAAGCTTTTCATAATGAAATACAAGCTTTATTCTTCACAAATTTAAACTTAGAAAGCATGTTAACCATTAACCACACACTTTTTTTCATTGGTTACCTAAGGTAACCCACGGATTTACCTTTGAAAAACCAACCAAAATTTGGTTTTTCTTTAATGAATTAGCATGGTTTTCTTCCTCAATACATCCTTAACAAAACCCAACATCAAATCCATGAAAAACAACCAAAAATTTTCCATCTTTTTATCACTATTCATCCACGGATTTTGTGAAGAAAAACCATGAAAATTTGAGTGAAAAAGGGAGTTACCTTAATCAATCGCTTCCTTTGTCTTCAAGGAGTGTTTTGACACACTTTTTGTGAAGAAATTTTGAAGAAATCAAGTGGTTCTTCTTTGGTTGCTCACGTACCCACCAAGAGAAAAACTTAGAAAATTTTTTTGTTCTTTGGTTTTGCATGAAAATGGACTTCGGCTTTTTGCTCCAAAACTTGCCGACTTAAGCCACCAAAAAGACCAATTAATTTAGCCTTCCACCAATGAGAATTAGACATCTTTCAAGCCATTTCTTTCCCCATTTTTCAAAAATTAAAAATGGTAATTTTTGGCCAAATTTGGCCTTTAGATCAAAAGGTGATTAAATCCTAGCCATTAATGCCACCAACCACCTTATTTATTCCATTTAATAAACTTGATTTATGATGTCATAAATGCAAAAGTGAAAGTTGACTTTGACTTTCACTATTCACATTAATTCGACTACTTTTTGACCGATGCCGGTTCGAGCCGAAATTTTCCTGAAATCGTCCCGGCGTGTTCCTGAGGTCTTCTGTGCAGTCGGATCAATTTAATCTGCTTCCGTTTGATCAAAATCAATCCCGGAAGTTTACCGTCTTTTATTGCTCCGGTTAGGGTTTTTAATGCCGATTTTGGCACCGTTTCACCCGTTTCAACTCAGTGAATTTTTCCAACACTGAATTCTTACTCGTCAGTATTGTTAGAACATTTTCACATATTCTGAACAATATAATTACATTTATTTCACTCTTTAAACAGTACAAATTGTTATATACATACAATTGTACATTTTCGTCCGAGAATTGCCTGAATTTCCCGGTTGTCACATTCACCCCTCCTTATAAAATTTTCGTCCTCGAAAATTAGAACAAATGGGGGTATAATTTCCTCATCTCGTCTTCTCGTTCCCACGTAGCTTCTTCAATATTGTGATTTTTCCACAAAATCTTCACTAGTGGGATTACCTTATTCCTCAGTACTTTCTCTTCACTAGCTAGTACTTGAATAGGCTGTTCCTCATATGTCAAATCCTCGTGGATTTGAATAGGCTCATGTTTCAATACATGGGACGGATCTGGTATATACTTTCTCAGCATCGACACATGAAATACGTTATGCACTGCCGACAATTCTGGAGGTAGCGCTAATCTGTAAGCGACCTTTCCAATACGTTCGATAATTTCATAAGGTCCAATGTATCTTGGACTCAGTTTCCCCTTCTTACCGAAACGCATAATCCCCTTCATAGGCGATACCTTGAGAAACACGAAGTCTCGTTCATCGAACTCCAAGGATCTCCGCCTCTTATCCGCATAACTCTTTTGCCGGCTTTGCGCAATTTTCATTTGACGCTGAATTCTAGCAACTGCATCGGAAGTCTCTTGCATGAAATCCGTCTTATGCAGCTGCTTTTCTCGCAAATCGTACCAGTGTAATGGTGATTTGCACTTCCGTCCATACAAAGCCTCGTAAGGTGCCATGCCTATCGAAGCTTGGTAACTATTATTGTACGAGAATTCAATCAATGGTAACTTCTCGTTCCAATTTCCCGCAAAATCCATAACGCAAGCTCGAAGCATGTCCTCTAACGTCTGAATTGTCCGCTCTGACTGCCCGTCTGTTTGCGGATGAAAAGCCGTACTGAGTCTCAATTCAGTACCCATGGCCTCTTGCACACACTTCCAGAAATTTGAAGTGAACCGTGCATCTCGATCTGATACAATGGATTTTGGTACTCCATGTAGTCTGACGACATGAGTTATGTACAGCTGAGCAAACTTTTCTAGCGAAAAAGTCATCTTGACAGCTATAAACCGTGCCGTCTTGGTCAGTCTGTCCATAATAACCCAAATGGCGTCATAACCTTCTCGGGTTTTTGGGAGTCCCACTACAAAATCCATCGTAATGTGTTCCCATTTCCATTCAGGAATCTCCAACGGTTCCAATCTTCCTGCTGGATGTTTATGTTCCGCTTTGATTCTCTGACAGGTCATGCATCTACTCACGAATTTAGCTATATCGTTCTTCATCCCTTTCCACCAGAACTGTAACTTCAAGTCCTGATACATTTTGCTCGCTCCGGGATGAACTGAATAGGGTGTCTCATAGGCTTCTGACATGATCCGTCTTTTTAGTTCCTCATCAGCTGGAACATTTATCCTTCCTTGATAAAGGATTATTCCATCCTTGGAAATTCCTTCTTGAGAACTTGTCATCATTGGATCTCGCCTCTGAGCTTCCTTTATATCCTCAAATAGCGATGATTCCACTTGGAGTGCAGCTAATCTTCCAGATATCAGCTCCAAGTTCAACGAATTTATCTCTTGCTGCAATGGCTTCGGAAGCCTTTTTATTGGTAGCTGGTGCGATATGGTAGACTTTCTACTTAGAGCATCCGCTACACGGTTGGCCTTTCCTGGATGGTAGAGGATTTCACAATCGTAATCCTTCACCAATTCCAACCATCGTCTCTGTCGCATATTGAGCTCTTTTTGCGTGAAGAAATACTTCAAGCTTTGGTGATCAGTGAAAATCTGACATTGAGCTCCATAGAGTTAGTGTCGCCAAATTTTAAGTGCGAACACTACTGCAGCAAGTTCAAGGTCATGCGTAGGATAATTCCTTTCATGCTCCTTTAACTGACGGGAAGCATAGGCAATCACCTTGCCGTCTTGCATTAGGACTGCTCCCAATCCTATTTTCGATGCATCACTGTAGATCACAAACTTCTCCCCTTCAATGGGAAGCGTAAGGATTGGTGCGCTTGTCAGTCGCCTCTTTAACTCTTGGAAGCTTCTTTCGCATTCCATAGTCCACTCGTACTTCCTTTCCTTGCGTGTAAGAGCAGTAAGAGGTGCAGCTAGTCGCGCAAATCCCTCTACAAATCGCCGATAATAACCAGCCAATCCCAAGAAACTGCGTATTTCAGTCACACTCTTGGGTGCAGGCCACTGGTTACTTGCCTCTACCTTTGTCGGATCTACAGCAATACCTTCCTGGGATACAACATGTCCGAGGAAATGTACTCTGTCCAGCCAAAATTCACATTTTGAGAATTTGGCATACAGTTGATGCTTCCTTATCGTATTCAGCACGATCCTCAGATGCTCTTTGTGCTCCTCCTAAGTCTTCGAGTATATAAGAATGTCATCAATGAATACAATGACAAACTTATCCAAATACTCTTTAAAAATTCTATTCATTAAATCCATGAATGCTGCTGGCGCATTCGTCAATCTAAATGGCATCACAAGAAACTCGTAATGACCATAACGAGTTCTAAACGCCGTTTTAGGAATATCACTTTCTTTAATTCTCAGCTGGTGATATCCTGATCGTAAATCGATCTTGGAAAATACCGCTGCGCCTTTTAACTGGTCGAATAGGTCATCAATTCTAGGTAACGGATACCTATTTTTGATCGTAACCTTATTCAACTCCCGGTAATCAATGCACAGTCGGAATGTCCCATCCTTTTTCTTGACGAATAACACAGGTGCACCCCATGGAGAAAAACTCGGCCTGATGAATCCCTTATCCAAAAGCTCCTTTAATTGTACCTGCAGCTCCTTTAACTCCACTGGAGCCATGCGGTATGGTGCTTTGGAAATAGGTGCTGTTCCAGGCATCAACTCAATTTCAAACGAGATTTCTCTCTCTGGTGGTATCCCTGGTAACTCTTCTGGAAATACGTCAAGAAACTCATTAACCACAGGAACATCTTCAGGTTGAAGCTTCTGTTCCTCTGCAGTATCCACCACATATGCCAGATATCCCATGCAACCACTGGCTATCAGCTTGCTGGCTCTCAGCGAACTGATGATCATCTTCCCGGGTCTTCGAGAAGTATCAACATACTCGAAACTCTCTTCTTCCTCGGGTTGGAAGACTATCTTTCGATTTCGGTAGTCGATCGTAGCTTGGTATTTCCCTAGGAAATCCATGCCTAAAATCACATCGTAATCCATGATCTCCATTACGATCAACTCAGCATATAGTTCCCTATTTGCCACATATACTGGTACATAGGGTAACCAGTAACTGGACAACAATACTTCCCCAGAGGGTAAAGCTGTCTTAAATACCCTTCCCATATTATCCTTAGGAAGTCCTATCTTGTCAGCAAATGCATAGGAAACAAATGAATGCGTAGCACCGGAATCAAATAGTACAGAGGCTACATGACTAGCGACAGGAAGCTGACCTGTCACCACGTTTGATGTTCTTGCCTCTGCATCTTCCTTGCTGTAGGCCATCACACGAGCATCAGCACGTGACATACGCTCCTGGCGTTGCGGCCTCACTGGTGACTCTTCCACTCTAGCTTGAAGGGAATAAGCTTGTGGGCGTGTCTGGTGCGGTTGGGAAGTGCCTTGTCCACCCTGCCTATTTGGACAGTTCCTGGCGTAATGGCCTTCCTTTCCACATTCGTAGCAAACAAGTGGCCCAAATCTGCATTGCCCAGAATGTCTTTTCCCGCATGTAGGGCAATTTTGCACATTAGACTCTGCATTACCAGCTGTTCTCTGCTGCTGGTTTCGATTATTGCCCTGGCGATTCCTAGAAAAATTCCCTTTTCTCTTATTTTGCTGGGATCCTTGACTGTTGCCCTGGCTTGGTTTCGCATTCTGACTAGGCTTGCTCGATTGACCAACTTGCGTAGACTTCGCCAAAGCCCTCTCCTTCTTTTTAGCCTCCCAGTGTTTCTCTCTTTCCTCTTTCTGTCGAGCTACATGGAACTCAGCCCTGATGGCCCGACTCACACAATCGGCTACAGAAGTCGGTGGCACTAGTCCAGTGTCTACTAACGCAGCAATTTCTGGCCTGAACATCCCGATCATTTTCTGTATCTTTTCCCTCTCAGTAGGGACTACATAAGGGCACAAACGGGATAGTTGATCGAACTTTCGGCAGACTTCACTTACCGACATGTTCCCTTGTGTCAACTCTGAGAATTCTTTCTGTTGCTGTCTCAGAGATGCAGGGTCGTAATATTTCTGGTTAAATTCTTCCAGAAATTTCGCCCAACTCATGGTAGACACGTCTCTCCTCATTCGCACAGTGTCCCACCAAAAACGAGCATCTTTTCTCAGCACAAAAGACGCACATGCAACCTTCTCCTGGTCGGTTAGGTTCATGAACTCCATGATCACTTGTAATGATGACAACCAGTCTTCAGCCTCTAAGGGATTTGTAGACCCTTCAAATTCTGGCGGCCTCATGCGCCTGAATCTTTCATAGAGGGGTTCCAAATTCAATACTGGTTGTGGTTCAGGAGCTCTCTCATGTACTACAGCTGGAGGAATAACTGGATCTACCTCAGCTTGTTGTTCTACTTGGGTACCCTCAGAGCCTTGTCTCTGTTCTAGCTCCTCTACCCGTCGCCTCAGATTCGCATTTTCTTGCATCTGAGCTTCTAACAAAGCTTGTATCTGATCCAGTCTCTCCATAATATCAGGACGTCGCTCCCATCCCTCTGGTCGATTTCTCAAATCCACCATCTTGGCTATTGTCCTATTATGGCACAATAATTCACCGTTAGCTTTTTCCATAACCGCATTCGTAAAATTATATCAATTTACGAAATTTAGGGTACTGTAAAGCCACATCATCTTAACACATCATCGTACAACATATAATCATTTTGGTATTTCATTCATAGCAAAACATTTATATGTCATACATAGGCATCACCAGTCATATATACATCGGCCGTTTATACAAAATGGCCACAAGTCTATACAAAAGAGCTTTTCTCTCTAAGCTACTTATGTACATATACACATCTACTGGCCACTCGTTCCCTACATCTGGGACTAGAGGATATTCTTCTGGATCCTCCTCGTCATTGGTATCATCTGAGTCGTCACCACCCCTAGGTAATGTTCCCTGTCCCGAGTCATCACCTCGTGGTCTAGACGGTCCAGCCTCATGATCATTCATCATTCTTCTCGGCCCGAATATGCGTGCAAACATCTCATCTTGACCCAGCGTCTCTCGTCGACTCTGCGTCAGATGCTCGATCAGAATTTCTCTCTCGATCGTCCTGATCGTCACCACGAACTCTTGGAGCGTCGGAGGAAACGGCTTGATCACCCTCGGTCTCAGCTCCAAGGATAAGCCTTTCCAAAACAGCTCACAGCAGTTTGCTTCCGTGAGGTTAGGCAACGGACATCTCCTCCGAATGGTCTCCTCAAACCGTGCTGCATAAGACATCACTGTCTCACCAGACAGCATGACCATCCTCTCGGTCTGGAGAATATAATCCCTGACCTCATCAATTCCAGGGTACGCAGGTGTATCAGCCTCTCGTCTCTCTGGAGGTGCTGGAGTAGGTATTGGATCCCTAGGTTGAAACTGATCAGCCAACCGCTGACAGAATTCGGCCCAACTGAATCCCAATAAAATCTCCTGGTCGCAATACTGCCAGAACACTCGAGCGTCTCCCTGAAACATACTGACAGCCAACTGGATCCACATATCTCGATCAATGTCGCAAATCACCATGATCCTCTCAATGGCATGGAGCCAGTCCTTGGTCTCCATCGACTGTCGTCCACCATCAAACATCGGAGGACTGCTGGCCCTAAATGCCTGTACTGCCCGTGCCGACACTCGCACCCCAATATGTTGGCGTCCACCAACAACTGGAATGTCCACTACCACCGGTGGATGAACTATCGGTCGTGGCTGTACTATCTCTACTGGCGCTGGCACTGGTGCTGGTACTGGTACCGGAGGTCTCTCGGGTACCGGGGGTCTGACTACCGGCCTTTGGGAAATGGGCGGCCTCACAATAGGTCTCGTCCATACCCGTAATACCCCTCTTGGTCGTGGTAGCGGTGGTCTCACATATGGAGGTTTGGTCATCTTGCTACCTATAAGATAATTATTTTCGCATAAGAAAATAATTAACTGAACTTAAGTAAACTACTTACTTGGATAGCGGTGCAGGATGCGCAAAGTGTCAAATCGGGATATGGTCACACTGCTCTGATATACCAACTGTGACGGCAATTGGTATTCAAAACTTAGCCACTCGAAAACTAGTCTCTGATACCAACTGTGGCGGCCCGCCCCTTGTGGAGATCATACAATACTATTACAGTTGAGCTTTATCGCTAACTGCGATAGATTGTACTCTCATGGGTCGCCGGCTTATCTCTCTCCTCTTTTTTAAATCATGACGTTTTTGGGAAAATTTTTTTTTTCTTTAAACATCATATAAAATCTTTTTCTACTATTTACTTTGTTGATAGGTACAAAGTAATATAAATAATACAGTGCTTTTGTAAAATATATATAATTACAAAAGAACTGTTTCCCCCTTTTTTTTTTCTTCACTTTAACGCTCAGCGGCAAGACTCTGGCAGTACCATATCCCTCGCCCAGTTATCCCATTTGACACGCACCATCCCGTCCGCATCCAGTCAAATAAGCTACTGAGCTAGTCGCTTACCTGCAACATTAGCAAAAATGGTGAGCTACAGGCTCAGTAAGTTTAAACATGCAAGAAATAAAATTTCTATGAATAGTACTATTCATCATGAATAGTCCGTTGACTACTATTCATACGTGAATAGTAACTTTGACCACTATTCATACGTGAATAGTAAGGTTGACCACACCACTGTATCACACTAGTACATCTACCGCGATGTTAGTGCTCTCACTAAACTGTCTTATGCTCAATTATGGCACAGTTTCAGTTTTAAGTCATTATCTTTAATTACGTTCTGGTTTTGAGCTCGGTTGGCAGTACCATTTAAGTGCGTATGACTGGGAGCGGTACATTAGTGCTGACCTCCACAGCCTTAATCTCATAGCCCCGAAGGCAAAATAGTACATTGACTGGGAAGGGAGCGGTACATCAGTGCTGACCTCCACAGCCTTATCTCATAGCCCCGAAGGCAAAATAGTACATTGACTGGGAGCGGTACATCAGTGCTGACCTCCACAGCCTTATCTCATAGCCCCGAAGGCAAAAGTACCTCCCTATACGGAAGGCTGGTACGCCAGAAAGTGGTTTCATTACCGACTTTTTAACATTCTAACCCGGTGACTTCACATTGTCCCGTGGTTAGGAATGGTTCACATTTTAATTTTAGGTGAGTGAGTTTCATTAACCTCGCTCTAGTGCCCGAAGCACAATTAACCATGTGTCCCATTCTTATAGTGCCCGTAGCACATTTCGTCTCTCTCTCTATTCTATCATAGTGCCCGTAGCACATATGTACCTAACTTATAGTTAGTACATTAAAGTTAGCACAATATTGCTATATGTTGCAGACAGGTAAATGTCTGAACTTACCTTATCAGACTGTTCTCTTTCTCTCTCTTGGATCTTGAATCGCCTTCCTTGTAGGCCGATTTTGGGATCCTACAGACAAAACTATGTCTGTTAATTTCTTTCCCATTTATAGCTTTTATTTTTCATTAAAAAGCTTAAATAAAACCTATTTATAACTTTTTAGGTTTTATTTATTATTTTCACCATTTTCCCCTAACTTTTGTAAAATTACGATTTTACCCCAATATTTTGGCAAAATTACAGTTTTGCCCCTGACGGAATTTTATCGATCCAGACTGCATTTTTGGCTCTCAGGAACTTTTCTGATTTTTTTCTAATCATTACCGGGTTCGTTTCTATTTTATTTCCACTTTTTGTTTTCCCGGCCCTCGGGAAGCACTATTCCGACCCTTACGTCGGTTTAGCGATTTTCTATCGTTTCGGAGTCTCAAATGGACGTTTCACTAACATTTAAAACGTTCATCTAGACTTTCCCGACCTAGGTCTCCGAGGCTCGGGTTTTCCGTTCCCGACTCGGACCTTTATTTCATTTCCAAAAACGCCCCCCCCTCGGGGTCGGTTTTTCAATCTCACACGCGTTTTTCATTTTTAAGGGGACGGGTTACTATTCACGACCCACCCCTTAAATTACCCTTATTCACTTTTTCCGTTAGGGACTCGGGTTTCCGTCCCGGCCCTAACTTTTATTTTAAATCCCTATTTTACCCCGAATGCCGTTTTTGAAATTTCGGCAGCATTTCGGCGTAATTTTAAGGCTTCCGGCGTTAGGTACGCCTCGAACCGAATGTACCTGCCACGTACTAAACCACAAGCCTATTTTATGTAAAAGTTTTCCAAACTTTTACATAAAAGCCCACAAATTTCAAATTTCACATTATCACCCACATTACAAAATTTTTTTTTTACATTTTTACCCTTAATTTGGTTTCGGTTTTCACAACTAAACCGAACCAAATTTTGTCAAACTTTCACCACATTTTAGGCCATTCAAATGTCACATTTTTAACACATTTTCAAGCCCATTTTCTTGGCATTTTCAACCAAATTTCTTAGGGTTTTTTACACACTTAAAACCCACGGCCAAAGAATGAAAACATGCCAAATAATTTTGTTTCATTCTTTCAATCACATTGCCACCATTTACACATTAATTTGCATGATTTCAATCAACCAAATATCACACAAAACCAAGCAAAATTTTCTTCCAAACCCATTAACAACCCCACGGCCATTTAATGGAATTCACACAAGAAATTTTTTTCCAAGCTTTTCATAATGAAATACAAGCTTTATTCTTCACAAATTTAAACTTAGAAAGCATGTTAACCATTAACCACACACTTTTTTTCATTGGTTACCTAAGGTAACCCACGGATTTACCTTTGAAAAACCAACCAAAATTTGGTTTTTCTTTAATGAATTAGCATGGTTTTCTTCCTCAATACATCCTTAACAAAACCCAACATCAAATCCATGAAAAACAACCAAAAATTTTCCATCTTTTTATCACTATTCATCCACGGATTTTGTGAAGAAAAACCATGAAAATTTGAGTGAAAAAGGGAGTTACCTTAATCAATCGCTTCCTTTGTCTTCAAGGAGTGTTTTGACACACTTTTTGTGAAGAAATTTTGAAGAAATCAAGTGGTTCTTCTTTGGTTGCTCACGTACCCACCAAGAGAAAAACTTAGAAAATTTTTTTGTTCTTTGGTTTTGCATGAAAATGGACTTCGGCTTTTTGCTCCAAAACTTGCCGACTTAAGCCACCAAAAAGACCAATTAATTTAGCCTTCCACCAATGAGAATTAGACATCTTTCAAGCCATTTCTTTCCCCATTTTTCAAAAATTAAAAATGGTAATTTTTGGCCAAATTTGGCCTTTAGATCAAAAGGTGATTAAATCCTAGCCATTAATGCCACCAACCACCTTATTTATTCCATTTAATAAACTTGATTTATGATGTCATAAATGCAAAAGTGAAAGTTGACTTTGACTTTCACTATTCACATTAATTCGACTACTTTTTGACCGATGCCGGTTCGAGCCGAAATTTTCCTGAAATCGTCCCGGCGTGTTCCTGAGGTCTTCTGTGCAGTCGGATCAATTTAATCTGCTTCCGTTTGATCAAAATCAATCCCGGAAGTTTACCGTCTTTTATTGCTCCGGTTAGGGTTTTTAATGCCGATTTTGGCACCGTTTCACCCGTTTCAACTCAGTGAATTTTTCCAACACTGAATTCTTACTCGTCAGTATTGTTAGAACATTTTCACATATTCTGAACAATATAATTACATTTATTTCACTCTTTAAACAGTATTTCACTCTTTAAACAGTACAAATTGTTATATACATACAATTGTACATTTTCGTCTGAGAATTGCCTGAATTTCCCGGTTGTCACAGTCTGTACACATCCTTAATGTTCTGTTCTTTTCTTTACGAACAAGACTGATGCTCCCCACGGTGAATAGCTCTGTCAGATGAAGCCCTTGTCCATCAAATCCTTTAACTGGGCCTGCAGTTCCTTTAACTCTGCTGGGGCCATTTTATAGGGGGCCTTGGAGATGGGTGCTGATCCTAATAACAGCTTGATCTCAAATGATATTTCTGACTCTGGTGGAAACCCTAGAAGATCCTCTGGGAATACTTCCATGAACTCTCGAACCACCGGTACGCCTTCTAGTCTTATCTCCACTTCCTGGGTCTTGTCCACTATGTGTGCGAGGAAGCTGGTGCACCCACTAGATAGTAGCTTGTAAGCCTTCATTGGCGATATCATCATCTTTTGTTGCTTCAACGATAGCCCCTTGTAGACAAACTTCTCGTGCCCAATTGGCTTGAAGGTAACCTCCTGTCTTCGACAATCTATGACGGCATTGTACTTGGTGAGGAAATCTATCCCCACGACTACGTCATAGTCATACATGTCAAGGACGATTAGATCCGTACTCATCTGGTGCCTATTGATAACTACTGGCACATGGCGTATCTAGTAGTTAGACAGCAAAACTTCCCCAGAGGTAAGGGCAGTTCAAAAAGTTTGATTCATCCTATCTATGTTCTAGTCTATCTTCCTAGCAATCTTTGAGGATGCAAATGAATGTGTAGCTCAAGAATCAAATAGCACTAGTGTAGTGGAGTTGGCGACAGAAAGCTGACCTGTTACCACTGTCGAGGTTTCGGCCTCTGCATCCTCTTTAGTGGGGCGTAAATTCTTCCTTGAGTGTCTAGTGCCTTCAATCTACCCTGTGCGATTGATGTACCCTCAATCTTGGTCCGGGTGACATGCCGTTGGCTGTTAGGGGTATGAGTTTCGCCTTGTTGATTCTGCGGGTTGGAGGGGCACTGCTTGGCGTAGTGGCCTTCTTTGCCACAGATGTAATAGCCACTGGTTCCTTGGTGGCATTCTCCTGGATGGTTCTTTCCACACTTTGGACAAGGCAGGTGTTGGTTGCCATTTCCTCCTTAGTTATTCTTCTTCTGGGGGAAGTTCCTCTGCTGATCTTGGTTACTGTAGTTCCCTTTTCTCTTGTTGTTGTTGCTGTGGGACTACTTGTTGGGTTGGCTGGTCCCCATGTTATGCCCCTTATGTTGTGATTCGGGGTGTTGTCTTCTCGTGATTTACTTATGTCTTCTCTTCTTTTTTGGCCTTGAAGATCTGGACCCTTCTTTCTTTGTCCTGGGCCAACTAATTCTCAGCCCAGATGGCTCGGCTGACACATTTTGCCACAGTTATGGGACTGTGGCTCCCACTACAGACTTGGATGGCGATGTCCGTCCAGAACATCTTAAACATTCTTCTAATCTTTTCCTTCTTCATCAACACTAGGTCTGGGCAAAGTCAAGCCAGTAGCTCGAACTTCTTTACTGCCTTTATGACAGTCAGGCTACCCTGGCGCAGATTATTGAACTCGTCCTGCTGGGCTACTAAGGCCTCATCGTTAAAATACATCTCTTTAAATTTGTCCACAAAGTCTATCCAGCTTATCTCGTTAATGTTCCTCGAGATGGCCACAGTCTTCCACAATTGGCGTGGCCCCTTACGTAGGGCAAGGGATGCACATAATACTTTCTCCCTTTCTCTCAATCCTACGAGGTCTAAGATGACCTAGATATCGGTCAGCCAATCATCGACTTTGATGAGGTTCGTAGTTCCTTCAAATTCTGGCACCTTCATGTGCCTGAATTTCTCATACAAATCACCTTCCTAGGGGCCGGCGGAAGAGCATTGACTGCTGCGGGGGCAGCCATAGCTGAGGGTGCTGACGTTGTCTGGACTGGTAGGGCCGCTTGCTCCCTAGGAGTGTCAGGGACTACTAGAGCTGCTTGGATGGGCACCTCTACTGGTTATGGTGCCTGGGGTTGTCGGTCTAGCCGTTCCCTCAGCTAGGTAAGTTCTTGCTGTTGAGTCTCCATCATGCCTCGCATGGCAGCAAGCTGTGCCATTAGCTCATCTTCACGGGTGGCTTGATTTGTCTAAGATCTCGTTCTTGCCATCGCTTCCTATGTAATCCTATTACATAACAGAAAAAGAAAACATAAGTCTTTCAAATTCTATACTTAGGACTCGTATTATATATTATTTTCTTTTCTTAACAATCATAGGTATAAATATACGTATTATATTTTTCTCTTCTTCTGTTATGCTGTGATGTTCAATACAATTGCCGCATCATATTAGAACATTGTCTAAGTGCCAGGAACTGTCCTACACTTTTTGTCTCACTACTGACATGTGTAGAAATCATCAAATTTAGGTCCTCTAAGCGAAACTATACTGCTTTTCATAATATTACTCAAAAATATGTACAAGCTTCTAGTTTAGTAGGAGTGACGCATACTTCCCAATATGTGATCCCAACAAGTACATGAAGCTAAGTCTAACGGGGAAAGCTACTGCTCCCCTCTATATATCTAGAAAATCAAATTTCCTGTGGAGAGGGTTACTACTATACGGAAGACACTCCTAACTCAGCATCAAACATCTCCTCGTCATCATTTTCACTGAGTGGGAACTCCTCGAGGTCCTCCTCTTTATCTCCCCAGATAATACTAGCTTCATCGTCGCTAGCGATGATGACTTAGGGCTCATACATCCTCATCCACTCATCGTCACTGAAATGATCAGGGATTTCCTCCCCCTCATCATCAGGTTAGGCATCGGAGAGAGCCTCATCATCGTCTTCTTCTGATAGGTGCTTGGGAGACAGAGGGGCTGGTTTGGGGTCCTCCATCGGTTCCCCATCACCCTCGAGTACTGCTGGCTAGTATTCGGCCATGAACTCCTTGTCGGTCGGTTGGGGTGTAGGGTCTACCTGGTTTCCCCCATGTTAGTGGTTGTTATTGCAAAGCCTTCACCAAGTGCAAGGTTGAGTGCCACTCTCTCAACTTCTACTATATCCTAGGGAAGGCTCCTTAGGTCTTCGTGTTGTGGAGGGTAGGGGACGAGGTCCCCATGTACCATGGTGTCCCTTTCCATAGCAAGTCAACCACCTCTGCAAACGGCCTGTCTACAAGGATATAAGGTAACATGGCATCCAGAAACCTTTGACAGTAGTGTGCCATGGCCTCTTCGTCATAAACATCCCAGATATCAAAAAAGACCTGATATCGCCTGTCTTCCATATCGTCCCAAATGTCTCTATCTCTAGCCAGTCCATTGGAGTCACGGAGGTCTTGGTAGAACTCAGCCCATTGTATCGTAGTATCCCTGATCCTATGTCATCCATTCCACCATTGCATCACTGGTCCCTCCAGCCGGCTATTGGCCAAAACCATCTGTAGGCGGAGTGGGATATGGCATGCGTCGAAAATCACCTCCATGTAGTGGATCCAATATGCGGGTTTATGTAGGGTGGCGACCATCATATAGGTCCGGTCGCATGGTAGCAAAAGCTAGGCTCGCTTGATGGTCTTCTTGTACTTGGCAGGGGTCAATTGGTGCGGCCATTATCTCCTATTATAATTTAAACGTTAACTTATATTCTAACTCTGAAGGAAAAACAAAACTAACTTACTTGGACAGATGAGACAGGTGTGCGGCGACATGAGGTGGGGTGATAGGATACCACTCTGATACCAACTGTGATGTCTCGTGCCCTGAGTGGCCCGGATCGTCACTTAAAAACTACTATTTGTACTTTTACTTTAAAACTGATGCTTAAACTTACTTACTTAGATACCATAATTTTAGAGATTTTTTTTAAAGGCGTACATATTTACTATTCATGTATGTATACTTTAAATTTACACATACACACTTATAATACTATTTAACTATTTTACTATTCAAAAATAATGTTTAACTGTTACTATTCAAAAATACTATCTAACTATTACTATTCAAAAATACTGATTACTCAAGTTGTGTAGAAGATTAACTCACGATATATTCATAACTGCGCCCTTACATCTGCCTCTGCCGCCGTCATCGCCCATTGTTGTTTATGCCATAGGACGTTTACCTATAGCATGAACACACTTTGTGAGCTTTACGCCCAATAAGTACAACATGTCGTCCGCAAAACATGTTTGAAATATAGTACATGCTTAAAACTATATAAGCATGCTAGGAATTAACATATGCCACTTCAACATATCATATACCAGATCATCACATATCATATCACTGAATACAAAATTTCACATACTATATGCATAGCAGGAAACATCGTGCACTGAATGCATCTTACTATAGATGGAAGCAGAGTGAACTATATCATGAACAATGCATGGTCTGATTATGCTCATTTTATGTTTCAATGTTCTCCTTCTTCCTTATGTCTACTTAGGGCCCGTGTGTTAGTACCGAGTGCGCGCAGACCATCGAAAATGCCCGTGGCCACTAAAAACAAAGAACCATCAACGGATGCTCAACTTACTTTAACTTGAAAAACCTCTTCAACTGAAAAGGCCAGTACGACACGCTTATTAAATTTCCAACTTGTTTATCTGTTCTGGCCATATGCTCTTCTAAGCTGTCCCTAATCCTATGTAATAGGGATATATGGCATCTAACTTGTTCTTTCATCAATCTACTCGATTGTGAAACTATATGCTCTTATACATGCTGTGCAACAATGCGTGCATGGTATGCATACTTAACATACTGTAAAATCATCATTTCAAAGTCATTTTATTCATGCTATAGATAGAGTTGTACTTACCTAATTTACAGGCAAACTCGTACTCTCGCCTTTGTCAACTTATAGATTACTGCCTATCATCAATAACGTACTCCATTAACACTTTTCCTGAGTCACTAATATTGTTAGTGACTAAAGTAGATAAAATCGCTTGGTACCGATTACTGTCGGTACTAACTCGCTCTCTATTCAGAGTTTGATTCTCTAGGCATGGTTAATTAATTTATTACCTTATAAATTAATTACAGTGTTCTTGGGTCACTATTACCGTTGGTGACTATAACTTATATCGTGGTACAGTACTGAGGCCTATTGCTACCCTATTGCTCTACTTTGAGAATTTGGTGTCTGTCTTATATCATGTTTGATTAACTTGTCTACTTGACAGATTAATCGTCGTTACTCACCATATCATTCAAAACACGGTCCTTGACTAGTTGTCGACCAGTCAATTGATCAGTTACCTTGCACGTCGTTAACTAGGGAGTCTACTGGGTTACTATTGCTTGTTTGGTACAGTAGCCTATCGGGTTACCGCTAATGTTTTAGCTATTTTTGAAAACTGTTTTGGTTGTCTTATAAAATTTTTGGAGAAAATCACATTCTTTGAAACCATCCCCTTATCACCCCGTTGGAAGGTGGGGGACATTTTATTAAAACCACATTTTTATTTTAAAGTGTGTAAAACACACTTTGGGTGTTACATTTTAAAGGTGGTCTTTGTACCACTTACTTAAACCATTTTAAAAACATGTTCAAAACGACTTAGTTTGTAAATTTGGCGAACATAAAACTTTTCATCCTCGACTAGATGAATAGTTCTCGTGTTCATCTCAGAGCTCAAATCAAACTCAAATGGGTCCTAAATTTACTAAACCTGTGGCTACTTATGCCCAATTTTTGAAAAGTTTCCAATGTTACGCTATTTTGAAAATAGCTCTATTTGAGGCCCGAAATGGCCAAATTTTTAAAACACACGTAGGTAATCTTAAAGTTTCGACAAGATCTACAACTTTCATGTTGAGCCCGAGATCCGGTTCGGAATCTAATTGGTCCATTTTTAACAAAACCTGAGACTGTGTCTGGGCTCAAATTTTTAGTCCCAGTTTTGGACACCGAAGGAAAACTATTTGAAAAACCTATCTTAATGTCATTTTTTGCCAACACCTGCAAAAACGACCACAGTGAAATTTCCTTAAAATCTTTGTTTTATCAAATCCCAAATCCGGACTCTAACTTGATCAAAATGGCCAAAAACGTGGCCTTTTTCGAGGGATAGATTTGTGTCCAGCCATTCCTAAAACATTCATGCTCACACATACACACATCCATTCGTAAAAGTATAGACCACAACCACACAACCACATAACTTAAAAATGAAAAGCTAAGGGCTCAAAATAAACCTATTACAACCCATTTGCATAAACAAATGTACATAAATTTCTTGATCAAAAACTTAAAGTAACTAAACTTCCAAAAAGGGTTTCGATTTTACCTCTTGTGCTATGAACCAAGCACAAATTTGAGTCAAGGCTAGAGTGACCAAATGGCCATGTGAACCAAGGAGATTAGGGTCAGTTCTAGCAAAATCACTAAAAAATTTCCTCTTAATCTCAACCCAAAACAATAACTAAAAATACAAAAATAGGTTCCAAAAACTTACCCTTGAATACACTTGAAATGGCTTGGATTGAATCCTCCTAACACAAGCTTGAGAGGGCTGGATTTTGGTAAACTTTTGGCTTGGTTTTTGACTTGAAAAATGCTGGATTTGGGGGTATGGGATGGTTGGCTACAGCAAAGGAAAGAAAGAGAAGAAGAGTTGTGTTTTTGGGGTGTGAAAAGAAAGAACAAAAACCTAAAGCATTGCTCACCCTTTTATAGACAAACCTAAGTAAAATTAACCAACCTTAAGGTCAACTAATCAAGCTAATCTTATGCTAATTTAGGGACAAAAATCTACCCATTTTAGCCCCTTGGGAGCCATGGGCAGCGCGCATTGAAGGACGGGGAAAATAAAAAATTTGGTTAATGGCATGCGATGGAAATCTAACATTATTTAATCAAAATGTGTCATAACATTTTCTATATTTTATCACTACTTTTAGGGCTATTTGAATATGAAACTTGGAATGGATGTAAGGATACATCAAGATCCAAGGGCTAGGGTTTAAAGTCAATTTGATCCAATGGCCATGATTCAAAGTCAACACCAAAAGTCAAAAATCAAACCAAGCAATTTCAAGATGATTCTAGGGCTCATATGTGGCGGATATGTAGAGAAAAATTAGAAAAAGATCTGTCCAATTTATATTCCTTGCAAAACAGCCCCTAAAGGTTGTTAAAATTGCACAACAAGCTTGCAAAAATGCCCCCAAGACAATTACAAATTATTCCCTTCTTTTTGGCTCCGTATATACACAGTTTGGCCACCTAAAAACCAGGAAAAATTTTGGTTATTCAGCCTCCATAGTAGCCGTGAGTCCCTCCCATAAAAACAGAAAAAAAATTATTCAAGTTCTCTTCAAGAAAGCGTGCAAAATTCATTCCCATGCTCAAGAAATCAAGGAAGCAAGGTAAGCTTCCATATTTGCATGGCTTTCTATTGTTTTTCCATGAAAAATCTGTGTGGAATATGGGCTATTTTGAGTGGAAAATTTTAGTTTTTGTTTGGTTGATTTTTCTTGAGAAGGGTGCTAATGGTGTAAGGTTAAAACAAGTAAGGATTTAGAGCATGAAAAAAATCAAGTTTGATGAGCATTTGTGCACAAAATCTGTGTGCTTTTCATGGTAGGAAAGGGTGAAAATTTTTGATACAAGCCTTGATTAATTGGTGTTGCTATTATGTTATTGTATGGAAAAGTATTATGGAAACTTGAAACACAAATTTTGTGTGTGTTCAAGTGTAAAATCCGTGTGATACCCTAGGTGGGATGGAAAATTTTGTGTTGATGAATTTCTATTGTATATATGGTATTGATTATGTGTTGAAATCAAGAAATGGAAATGGGAATGAAAACAAAAATTTGTGTTGATTTTCTAAGAAAAAAATCCGTGAGTTAGGAAAGGGTTAGAATGAAAATTTTTACTTGTTTAGTGTAATATTTTGAATTCATAAAGTATGTTGGTATGCAGTGAAATTATGGATAAAGTTAAGGACAAGAAAAAAATTGAATTTTGGTGCTTGTTGGCAACAAAATCCGTGGTTAGGGTTTAGTGAAAATCAGAAATTTTGTTAGGATTATGTGAATGTGTAAGCTATGTATTAAACCAGGCCTAAAAATGAGAAAGAACAGGTTGAAATCCCATTAAAAACGATTAGGTTTTAACGGAAAAATTTTACATAAAAAGTTTGTAACTTTTATGTAAAATTAGGTTTGTGGTATAGTACATGGCAGGATAGACTAGGTTAGATGGTTTCGAGGCATTTCCTAAATGCCGAGAACCAAAAATTTTAGCGGAAATGCTGCCGAAATTTTCAGGACCCCCGAAGGGCAATTTGGTAAATGAGGGGTGAAAATAGGGTCGGGAATTGGAAACCCAAGCCCCCTCGGGGACCTAGGCTTGAGAAAGGGCAATGGACGATTTCGAAAGTAGTGAAATGTCCATTTGAGGTCCTAAAAGGTTAGAAAAACGAGAAATGACCCCGAGGGTTGGAATAGTACCACCCGAAGGTCAGGTGATTAGTAACCCAAGCAGTTCGGTAGGACATGTCGTAAAAGCTCGGTAAGGCTTAAGAAAAATTATTTTATGGTTTTTGGGACTAGAAAACCTGGTTAAAACACTGAAATGAAAATTTTACGGTCTAGGGTCCCGTCAAGGGCAAAATGGTCATTTTGACCAAAATTTTCTAAAATGCTAGAAAAAAACCATAAAGCCTCAGAATGGTTTAATTAAATTTTTAAAGGCCAAAATAAGGCTGTAAGTTAGAAAAAATGGAGAAAAATCCTGCTAAGGACGAAATGGTCATTTTGTCAAAAAATAGGGGTAAAATGGTCAGTTTGTCAAAAAGTTAAGAAAAGGCATATTAAGGCCCGGAGTGGTATTTTAAGGCATTAATTAAGGTTTTAATGATTAAATTCAAAATTTTAAACAGTACACGGGCATGTACTAGAGAAACACGGACGTGTAGTAAATGATTCATAAACCCAAGAGGTACACGGTCATGGACACGGCCGTATACCAGGCCGTGTAATAAGTAAAAAATTGAAAAATAAACCCTTAAATGTATAATTGGGGATCTAGAATCAGAAATTTTATATTTTCATGATATTTTAAATATGAAATGAACAGTAGAAATAACCGTCATTTATTTCGGTTATCGAGAATCAACAAAAAGGCAAAAAAAAAAAAAAGGACGCCGGTTGATCCTGGCAAGGAAATGCTAGCAAAATATCTGTAAGTTCAGACATTTATTTGTCTGCGGCATGAATTTACTTAATATGTTTGTATGCTATGTATAACATGTGAATAAGTATCAAGATGCTATATGCACACTAATGTGAACATAAAATAATCACGAATAATGAATGTAATGTAAAAGTGTTCCAGACCCAGGAGGAGTAATAATGCCACCTACCAGGAACCACATGAAAGACGGTAATGAAACCAATGTTGGCGTACCGACCTCCCACATAGGTGGAGGTTCCTCATGTTATGTTATGTTATATCAAGATCATGTAAACTGTAGAGGATTGGCTAGTGGGTTGCTCCACAGAGTCCCTTTCAGTCATGCACGCACTATGGTATGTCCAATCACGGGGCCCAAAATGAAAACCTAATGCAAGATAAGACCTAAGATTTAAGGATTGCCATAATTGAGCATAATATGTACTAACTTTATGTGTAGCATCCTAGGTCAAAGTCAACATGATTATGTTGTCAAAGTCAACTTTACTATTCATGATCAAAAGTCAAAGTTATTATTTATATGAATAGTACTTTTATGATTTTAAGTTTTATGCTCCGATATTTATGTTTGAACTTACTAAGCTTGTTGCTCACAAGTTTATTCATGTTGCAGGTAAAAAGCCTGTGCGTCAGTAGATAGTGGGTAGATGAGGAGCGGGATCTACATCTGCCGACAGGGTTGGGCGAGGGGAATAGTCCTACTGATGTTTTCTACTGAGCAATTATGAGACATGTTTTGAAACATTGTATCATGATGTAAATTAAGTACGATAAAGTATGATATTTATTTTAGTAAACGTTTTACGATGTTTTACGACTTTACAGTTTCAAGATCGTTTCAAAAAAAAAATCCCCAGTTTTCACAATAAAATTTTAAGTTTAAAAATACGAATGGTAAATGACTAAAACAAGTTACAAGAAGTTACCGGTGACCGATAGAGGTGACAGTCTATCATAGTAGGCTCCAAAGCTCTACTATGCTAGTAATATTAGCCTCCATGAAGGGCGGGCCACCACAGTAGTCGATCATAGTTGGCTTCAAAGCTCGATCGTGATAGTCTCATATAGCCTCTAACGCAAGTCCGGCCGCTACAGTTACTAACATTCGTTGTTATACATATGTTATGTTATGCATAAGTTGATATGCATAAGTCAGTCATACGATGTTAAATATGCTCTATGTTATGTTAAGTATGTTATGTTTAAGTATGAATGTTTTAACCAATGGATGATATGTGTACGCAATGTTTGGTATGTATGTTAAATATGTTTAAAGTATGTTAAGTATGTTGAAGTATGCGACAAGTATGATTATGATGTAAAGTATGTTCAAGTATGTACAAGTATGTTTACAATATTATGTATGTTAAGTATGTACAAGTATATTTACAATGTTATGTACGTTAAGAATGAAGTTTAAAGTAATGTATGATATGATATATATTATGTTAATGTTCTGATGCCACAGTTGGTATCAGATATGCTTTGTCTTATATGATATGAGTTCTTATATGTCATGTATGTATGTTTGAACTTACTGAGTAATTAGCTCACAAGTTTGTTCATGTTGTAGGTAAGCAACCTGCACGATGATAAGATAAGTTATGGATGACGAATGAGATCTGCATATGCCAAGAGACCGGGTGAGGGTTATAGTACTGCTATGAGTATTCTACTGAGCTATTTGAAAGAATGCAAAGTCAAATGAATGTTGAAACAAAATGCTTATGATGTAATAAAGTTTAAATTATGTAAGATGTTTGCGTAATAATGATTTACGATGGAACGGTTTCAAATACGAAATGACCAGTAAAAAAAAAATTTGTATGTGTTAAATAACAAAGTTAAAATGATAAAGTTTAAGGGTATAAAAGTAAGCAAGTTTAAGTATGTTGCTTTAGAGCTCGATAGTGATAGTGCTGTCTAGCCTCTAACTCAAGTTAAGGTTGTCACAATTTGGTATCAGAGCAATTCGACTATATCCCTCCTAGCACGATGCACATCCTGTTCGCCATCCATGTAAGTTAGTTTTATTTTGAATTAGTAAATGTTTATTTATTGAAATAAAACATTTTATAGGGATAAGACAACGATATCACTGTACACGGGACCTCATCCGTACCAACCCCTGTACGAGTTCCATGTATGAACAAGGTCAATTGTTAGGCTATTTTTGTCCTGACACCTGATATCATATACTCCAGCCAACAAAACCCAGGCAACAATAGTCCACAGGAATACAGGAGTGGCCGTACGCTATAGAGAGGATTTTACAACTATGCGACATAGATCGAGATAACTAGGTCATGTTAGCTATTAGCACCTTTCAGGGAGATACTCTCGTGTGTACTAGGATTCTTATGACCAGGATTAGCACTTAACTGAGTCAAGTTTCGCTATACCATGATCGATCAATTCTCTTCTTGGAAGAGTCCAGCATCAGCCCTAATTTCCTCATGGGTAAGTGGGGTGTTCCTTCCAACACCGCCTATGTCAGTTCGATGAACGAACTGAGAGACTATAGCCAATGTCCCGTGACACAGTTCTAATGTATGTTGTATGCTATAAGGAACTGATGAGGACTTCTGCAGCATATGTTGGAAAAGACTCACGACGGAATTAAAACCGAGGTAAACACAGTTTAAGGAACTCCTTCTGGAGCTAGAAACGATTCAGACAATGAAGAAGAAGACTCAGAGGAGTTTCCTATACTTCAGGAAAATTCGATGTACAAGGCTATGATATATATAGCCTTCATGTTATGTTAACATGTCTGAGATGACATATAAATGTTATGTAATGACAAATATATGTGAGGAACAGTTATGAAATGTTAGGACATGTCGCTATGATGTGATGATTCTTGTGGTTCTACCCTAACCGAAAGGGCTGAATACACGATAAATGCACGTGGTCAATGGATAGAAGAGGACATTTTCCTATACTATCTGAATAAGGAGAAGAGCCTATAACTCTCTTCTAGAGGCCGAAATGAAATAGAATGTGGAGTAAAGACAGAATTCTAAAGGAATTTAGGAGTTGCCAGCTGTGGTAGAGTAAATAGCTATGGTAGAGCAAACAGCTACAATAGAGCGAATTCTATATAAAGATGAAATAAAATCTTTGTACCACCTACTTGTCCTAATTTTTAAGGACGAAAATTTTGTAAGGAGGGGTGAATGTGACAACCGAAAAATTACATCATTCTCAAAAAATTGGTACATGGAATGTACACAATGAATTCCATGTTTAAAATGTGAAATATAGTGTTTTTATGTGTGTACGCGTGTGTGTCACACACAGTATCAAGAAATTGGCCAAGATGGCCTTTTCTTGAAATAAAACTGATATATTTAGAATCAGCATGCTCAAATTAGTCAATTGAGCATAAAAAGTAAATTTTGACCAGGAAATCGTAGTACTAGAAAACTGGTCGAGATGATCTCGAATGAATGTAAAACTGACATATTTGGGTTCAGCATGCCCTAATTAGTCAATATAGCATATGTTAAAATTTTCACAAAAAAAAAGAGTATATAAAGGTATAAAACATTGGGTTTTGCATAAAAAGGCCCTTATTTTTCATTTTCTTTCTCTCCCCCCCCCCCCCCCCCCAAACACTGTGAATGAACAGTAACCATGAACTAGAAACGGCGTCGGTTTTTTACACCACTGGTCTTGTTGGAAAGCTCTCAACGAGCTGAGTCCAACGGTGTGCCGACTCGATGGAACCGCCATTGTAGGAAGCCACATGCGCCGCCCGAACCCACTAGAGGCGCAAAATTTCCCGACGCTGTATCTATGCCATTCGACCTCCAATCGAGGTGATTCTGGTCCCAATAGATTCGTGGTGAAGAGGAAAACAAAACCTATACCTCATTTCACCTCAACAGCCACCGGATCATGCCACTTGAAGGTTCATCTTCATGGCCACAATGCCACCGTGGAACTCACCAATTCCAGTGGAGGTGAGTGACACCACCTAGCCCAAAAGGCTCAGAACGACGAGGGAAGAAAAAGCCCCAAGTCAATTTCAAGAAACAACCATGGGATGGCGAACATAGGACCCCGCCGCCACCGTCTGCCATTGGAAGGTTGATTTTCAATTATTGGAGCTTCGATTCGGTAAATTGACACTGGAAATGGTTCTTCTCGTCGAGATATACAAATTGGTACCTATCTTGGCCTATGCCACCGTGGGTCAATGCTGGTCAATGGCAAGTCAACATTGGTCAACGGCGATCAACGCTTGTCAACGACGATCGAACCCCAAATTTTGAAGGATGGCCCTTTGGCCTATTTTTGGCGTTCCAGACATGTCTGCAGCATCAGATTTGTCAACTGAAATTTCAAATGTGAAGAACGGTGAATTAAATTTTGTACACGTGAAATCGAACGGCTCCTTTGATCGCCGATTGGAGTCAACCTACCCATTGGATATCGTTAAAAGACTTTGGTAGTGATCTCGATTACTTTCATTCCTTAATTTATTAATTGGAATGATTATATGTTAATTATGGATTATTGATATGAGAAATGGTTGGATAAGAAAATGTGTTAAATGTGAAGATTTTCTGGTAAAAAGTTTGAGTTTTTGCATAAAGATTAGGTCTCGGGTTTAGTACATGGCAGATTAGAATTAGGTAAATGATTTTGAGGTATTTCCTAAACATCAGGAACCCAAAAATTGAGTGAAAATACTGTCAAAATTTCTAAAACGACACAAAGGGGTATTTTAGGAAATGAGGGATAAAAAAATGTGGTCTAGATAGAAACCCGAGCCCCCTCAGTGACCTAGGCCTAGGAAAGAAGGATGGATATTTTAAGGATTAGTAAACCGCCCATT
This sequence comes from Antiaris toxicaria, assembly GCA_035233585.1. Classification (NCBI taxonomy): domain Eukaryota; kingdom Viridiplantae; phylum Streptophyta; class Magnoliopsida; order Rosales; family Moraceae; genus Antiaris; species Antiaris toxicaria. Next base: position 60,119,984 of record CP141156.1, read on the forward strand.
CAAAATCTCGAAATGTAAGAAAACGAAGAAAAACGACCTATGTCGGAATAGTACTACCCGAGAGATAGGTGTAAACTAAGTATGAAAATTAGGACGATTAAAGCGGTAAAGACCCGATAAGGACTAGAAAGTTGATTTTATGATTTTTGGGCTTAGAAAATCCAGTCTAAGCATTAAAATGAAAATAATATGGCCCAAAGACCCGTCAGGGGTAAAATGGTCATTTTGATCGAAAATTTCAGGAATGATAGAAAAGGGCCTTAATGGACTTAGAATGGCTTAATTTAGATTCTAAGGGCTAAAACCAAGTTGTAAATTAAAAAAAATTAAGGATATGATGAAAAATCCTTTAAGGGACAAAATGATAATTTTTCCAAAAGTTAGCAGAAAAGTTATAAATGGGATATTAGACCCCTATATTATAAATGTAAAGTATGTATAAAGGTGCTATATGCACACTAATGTGTAAAATAAAATACACACAAATAAAGAAAGAAATATAAAGTGTTCCAGACCAAGGAGGCAATGATAATTCTGTCAGATTGGATAGCCATTCTTTGAAACCTCACCTTATCGAAGGCCAGTATGCCAACATTTAAAGCTTCAGCCTTATTATCTTGCATATTCTTATCTTTCATTATTTATTAATTTATTCGTTCTTTCTGGCTTTGCGGACATGCTTAAATATCATGTCACAATCCCCCAATTTCTATGGTGTGTAAAGTCAGAAGGCACTTTTCTTTCATTATAACATTCATAATGAAAAATTTCCCTTCATGATATCGTAATTGTCAGTGACAGACATACGTAGTCAGTTCGTGAGTAGACAATTAAATGTCTGTACTTACAATAATTGCGCTAATGTCCACTTCTTTGATTCTTTTGACGTTCCTTTATTGCTTATCGATTGAATTCCTAAAGACAAAATACTGTCTATTAATTTTTCCATTGTCATCTTTTAATTTTCATCTATTTATTTCATCTATATTGTTATCAAATATTTCGTTACTTGTAAACAATACACGGTCTGATACACGACCGTGTCCATGGCCGTGTACCTCTCTGGCCACTAAAGTCTTTCCATACATGGCCATGTAACCTACTCATTCCTGCATATGTACACGGCTTACTACCCCGCCGTGTCTATGGCTGTGTAACTCTCAGGTTGTTAAATGTTTCTCTACATGGCCGTGTACCCTAGGCGTGTTTGGGATTCTTTCTCACTACAGGCTCGTGTTCTCCAATTACACGCCCGTGTACCATTTAAAATCTTAAATTTAACTTAAGAATCATAATTATGACATTTAGAATCTTATTTAAGTCATTCTAAGGTGTTTTCTTGGTCTTTTCTAAACATTTCAGACATTTTTGGGTCACTACTCACTAGGTCCTCGGGTGGCACTATTCTGATATCCAGTCATTAATCCTCTTTTTCTTACATTTTGGAATGCCAAATGAACATTTCACTAATCCTCAAAACGTCCATCTTCTTTTCCTCAACGTACGTCATCGAGGGGCTCGGGTTTTCAACCTTCGACCCTATTTTTCCTCTCATTCCCAAAAATACCCTTAATGCTGTTCTAAAATTTTAATAGGATTTCTGCTTAAATTTTTGGTTCCTAGCGTTTAGTTAACGCCTCTAAACCATGGTACCTACCACGTATTAAACCAGAGACCTAATTTTACATAGGAAGTATAAAACTTTTACATAAAATCTTTCATATAAACCTTAAGAATCAAATCAAACTCCATTTATTTTCTTCACAACACCCCATGGTTTTTATCAATAACATGGCATAAAAATTTTGTTTCTAAACTTTTTATGCATTCTTTATTGCATTCACATTCCCACCTAACTCTCAAAACATAGTTAAGCCAATTTCAACTTAGGGACTCAACAAATTTTCACATGCTTCCACAAGGTTTTCTCTTTAAAAGTCACTGCCAAACCTTGTTTTCAAAAATCTAAAAACAAGGTTTGGTGGTGACTTTCATTTCATAGCAACATAGTTTCTTAAGACCAAAACCAACATAACAAAAACTTAAATTTCATCCCAAAAATCTGCATTTACAGCCACTATTCCCTCTTCAGAAATTTCAAAGAAAACTTGAAATTTTAAAACTTACCTCGCAGCTAATGTCCTCTTGAGCTTGTAGTGAAATTTGGGTGAGAAACCTAGAAAAAAACTTGGCCTAAAGGGGTTGGAAAGGTCACAGTAGCAAGGGCTGGAATGGCTATATTTTTGCTACAAAATTTTATGGTTTCTTAAGCTAGAAACCGACCTAAATGGCAGCCACAAGAAGGAAGGTTTATTTGCAAAATTTGTAGGGACCTCTTAGCAACTTGTTAGGGTTGTTTATCTATTTTCAAAAATTTTTGCTGATTTCTATTCACTAAAATCGACTCACTTCTCATCATTACCCCAAAATTTTCTTCAAAAATATCACATGTTATTTTGGCATCATCCTAGCCATTGATTAAAGATCACTTTGAATCTAAACCTTTGGGTCATACTAATACTTTCCACTCATTTTCATTTTCAATTATTACATCATAAAGTGACATCATTGATGACATCACTTAATTAATTCGGGGTCGAAGTTTGACTAAAAGTCAAACCGAATGAAATTTCACCGAAATCACACCGGCAGGTTCCTGAGACTGTCTGTGCGACCGGTTTACCTTAAATCATATCTGTTTGGCCAAAACTCAATGCTGTAAATTTTCATCTTTTAGTGCACCTTAATCCTCAACTAGGGTTTTAGATACCGAATTGGCATTATTTTATCTGTTTTGGTTCAGTAAAAATTTCTATTATCAAATTCCTTACCTTTAACATTGTTAGAACATTTTATTAAATTCTAAATAATATAAAATCATGCATTTCATATTTTTGAACATTAAAATTATTATATATGTACAATATATATAATCTCCGAGATTAAGGAAATTTCTTAGTCATTATATTCACCCCTCCTTATAAAATTTTTGTCCTCGAAAATTAAAATAAGTGTGGGTATTTAGCTCTCATTTCTTCTTTCCTTTCCCATGTAGCCTCTTCTATGCTATGATTTCTCCATAAAACCTTAACTAGTAGGATGCTTCTATTTCTTAACATCTTTTCTTCTCGAGCTAGTATTTGGACTGGTTGCTCCTCATATGATAGATCTTCTCGAACTTGAATTGGCTTGTAATCTAGTACATGTGAGGGATCCAATACATACTTTCTCAACATTAACACATGGAAGACATTCTGCATTAAGGATAACTCCCATGCCAATGCGATCTTATAGGCTACTTTTCCAATTTGACTAATAATTGGAAAAGTTCCTAAATATCATGGACTTAGTTTCCCTTTCTTCCCGAAACATATGACACCTTTCATTGGTGTAACTTTTAAGAATGCGAAGTCTCCTTCATTGAATTCTAGGGGTCTTCGTCATTTGTCTGCATAACTCTTTTGATGACTTTGTGCTATTTTCATCCTTTGTTGGATCTTTCTAACTGCATTGATCATTTCTTGAATAAATTCAGTCTTATGCAGCTCTTTCTCCCATAAGTTGTACCAATGAATTGGAGATCTGCATTTTCTTCCATATAGAGCTTCATAAGGAGCCATTCTAATGGAAGTTTTGTAGCTGTTATTGTATGAAAACTCTACCAATGGTAGTTTCTTATTCCATGCTCCCTTAAAGTCTAGTGCACAGGCACGAAGCTTATCTTCCAATATTTGGATCATGCGGTCAGACTGTCCATCAGCTGAGGGTGAAAGGTAGTACTAAATCTAACCTCTGAGCCCATTGCTTTTTGTACACTTATCCAAAAATTAGACGTGAATCGACTATCACGATTTGACACTATCGTTGTCGGTACTCCATGTAACCTCACAATGTTGGAGATGTACAATTCTGCTAACTTCTCCACTATATAGGTCATCTTTACAGTTATGAAGTGGGCTGATTTAGTCAATCAGTCCACTATTACCCCCATATCCTTCACTTGTCTTAGGCAATCCAAGCACATAGTCCATGGTTACATGTTCCCATTTCCATTCTGGGATTTCCAATGGTTGCAACTCACCTGTAGGTTGTTGGTGTTCAGCATTGATCCTTTGACAGGTTAAACAACGACTGACATGTTTAACAATGTCATTCTTCATTTTCCTCCACCAATAATGCTGCTCTAATTCCTAATACATTTTTGTACTGCCAGGATGTACAAAGTCTGGGGTATCATGAGCTTCTATCAAGATTCTTTTCTTCAGATCTTCATTGTCCGATATATAGATTCTTCCTTAGAAAAGCAATACCCCATCATTAATGGAATGACCACCCTGTTCTTGTAACTTAGTTATTGTAATCAGTAATTAAGTTGATAAATACAGTGTATTTTTCCTAGTTGAATGAATTAAATGGGTATAGTGACGTTCAATTATTATTTATACAGTGAAAGGGGTGACCGACAGCGAAATCGATCCACCTTAATATATGTGTATGTGCATATAAGACACACAGTATCAAGAAATAGGTCCAGACAACTATTTCTTGACACAGAACTGGTAAGCAAGTCATCAGTACGTTCAGACCGGTCCTCTGAGCACAACAGTGACAATTACTTTAGCAAAGGTACAATATCGAGAAAAATAGTCCAGATGACCTCTTCTCACCTAGAAACTGACAAAATTAGAGTTAGAACACTCAGACTAGTCAGTTAAATAGAAAACAATGAATAGTAAATAGTGAATAGTAGAAATGCAGTGTCAGGTTAATGGCTAAGAAGGCCTTAATTTGACTTAGAACTGATATATTTACAGTCAATAGGCTCAATTTAGGCAATTGGGCATAAAACGTGAAATTTTTTTTGAAAGATATGCAGTATCGGGATAGGGGTCAAGATGACATTTTCTCATCTCGAAACTGATATATTTAGACTCAGAACGCTCAAATTAGTCAATTGAGTGCAAAACACATTTTCGAGGTGGGGTCACACAAATCCCAAAAACTAGTTCAGATGACCCGAGATTGATGTAAAACTAATAAAATTGAAATCAGCACGTCTAAATTAGTTAAGAGAGACTGTGTTCGAATTTTCGCACGAAAACGCCTTCTCATGCACACGCAAGGACGATACAGTGTAGACACAACCACAGTATATGAAATGAATAGCAAAATAGACTCATAATAGGCTCTTAGGCATTACAACTCGGCCAGGAATTATCAGTATAAAAATCACATTCAGAAAATGCAATTCCGGGTGAAAACTAGAACACTGTCGAAAAAGGGTCAAATACCGAAAGACATAAATTAGACACTTGAAGAGGGGACTTTGCAGATGAAATATTCCCCTAGAAAACCGTGTGCAAGTAGCCCAAACAGCCCAAATATTGCCCTAAAAAGAGGGAAAATTTTTCCCTAAAACAAGGGATGTATTGGCCACCTTTTTTGTAAAATATTCAAGGAATTCCATCACATGGCCAGCAAAAAACTTTTTATTTGGCTCCCTTCCATATGCACATAGCCCTCGGTTTTTGGAGGCTAAAAATGGCAGTAATTTGTCCCTTAATTTGGTAAAATTTTGGCTTGATTAATGGGACTTAAGGTTGATTAATCTCGCTTAACTTTTCCTATAAATATGTGTGCTCACCCTTAGGTATTGTTCCTTTCTTTTGCTCTCCTAGAAACCCAGCCCTTTTCTCCCTTTTTCTATCAGCCAAGGCCGACACTCCGAGCTGTCCAAACACCCAAATTTTCACCAAAAATCCTTACCAAAAAAATTGCCCCTTCAAGCTTATGTTAGGAGGTTTTCATCCAAGCCATTTTAAGGTTATTTTTGGTAAGACTCTAGAACCAAACTTTGTGTTTTTAGTTGTTATTTTGGTGTGATGATAAAAAGAAATTTTGTGTCTCATTTCTAGTAAAGGCCGACCCCCATCTTCCCCCTTGGTCTACACAGTAAACTTTGGTCACCCAGGCCTTAGTTCGATTGTGCTTGGTTTATAGCACATAAGGTAAAACAAAAAACCCCCTTTTTGTGGTTTGTCATTTTTTAAGTTTTGATCAAAGGAAATTTATGTATATTTATTTGTGGAATGGGTTGTAATAAGTTTATTTTGAGCCCTTAGCTTTTTATTTTTAAGTTTATGTGGTTGTGTAGTTGTGGTTTAACATTTTTATGGATGTAGATGTGTGTATGTGTGTGGATGTTTAAGATGGCTGGACATACAAATCTATCCCCAGTTTTAGGCCACAGGTTTGGTCATTTTTGATCCTTTTAGAATCTGATTTTGGGATTTGTAAAAATAAAATTTTAAGGAAATTTCGTTACGGTCATTTTTGCGTCAAATAGTTTTTGGTCAAAAATGACTCTAAAATAGACTTTTCGAGCAGTTTTGAACCGAAGCACAAAACTGAGACCAAAAATCCTGAGCATAGGAATAGTCTCAGATTTTTGTGAAAATGGCCAAGTTAGAGTCCAAACCAAATCTCGGGCTCAGCATGAAAATTGTAGATTTCACGAAACCTTTAAGATGACTGATGCACATTTTAAAAATTTGACCGTTTCGGGCTCCAAACAAAGCTGTTTTTAAATAAGCGTAAAACTGGGACTTTTCAAAAAAATTGGACATAGATTAGCCACAGGTTTGATAAGTTTAGGACTCGTTAGAGTTTGGTTTGAACTCCAAGATGAACACGAGATTTGTTCATCTCATCAAGCACTAAAAGTTTGATGTTCACCAAATTTGCAAACTAAGTCGTTTCAAATAAGTTTTAAAATAGTTTTAATAAAACGATTCAAGAACCCCCTTCTAAAATGAACACCAAAATTTGTTCCACCCTTTTTAAAACGGAAAAATGTGTGACAACTGGGAAATTTCATCGTTCTCAGAAAATCAGTACATGAATGTACACGATGAATTTCATGTTTGAAATGTGAAAATGTAGTGATTTTATGTGTGTACGCATGTGTGTTATACGCAGTATCAAGAAGTTGGTCAATATGACCTTTTCTTGATATAAAACTATTATATTTAGAATCAATATGCTTAACTTAGTCAATTGAGCATAAAATGTAAATTTTGACCTGTCACAACCGAGAAATTTTACTGTTCACAGAAATTTTGTATAACATACGTATACAATGATTTTTATGTATATAACTGTAAAATATATGATTTGATATTATTTAGAATGCAACGAAATGTTCTGACTATGCCAATGATAGTGTGTTCAAGAATGGAAAATTTTACCGAATCGAAATCGGACAAATTATGCCTCTCGGGTTTCAAAAACCCTAGAAATATATTGTATGGTACTAAAAGACGAAATACTTACGACATGGATTTTGAAGCAAACCGGAGTGAATTAAGGAAAACCGATCGTACAGATAGCCTCATAAACTCGTTTACGTGATTTCGGTGCAAAACCATTCGGTTTGACTTTTGGTCAAAAAGTTTGATCGAAATAATTATGTGGAGTCAAAGACTGGGTGAGGAACATTGAATGGATGTAAAATTACATCCCAATCCAAGGGCTAGGGTTTAAAGTCATCTTGATCCAATGGCTGGGATGCAAAGTCAACACAAAAAGTCAAAGAAAGCTTAACAAAAATTCAAGAAAATTCTAGGGCAAGATAGGTAGTGGATTTTCATGGGAAAAACAAAAAAAAAAATCTATCAATTTTTTTCCCTTGTAAACAGCCCCTAAATGATGTAGAAATTGCATAAAAAGTTTACAAAAATGCCCCCAAAACCTTTACAAATTGGTCCCTCCTTTTTGGGCTGATATATACACGGTTTTGGCCATGAAAAACCAGAAAAAAAAAAATTTTGTGTTTTCTGCCTCCATTGCAGCCGTGAGCATTCCCTCCATTGCCAAGCACTTTTCTTAAAATATTTTCCACTAAAAAGTGTGTACAATCCATCCCTAGCATCAAGAAATCTACAAAGCAAGGTAAACCCTCCTTTTTCCAAGTTTTCTTCTCATTTTCTTTGTTGAAAAACCATGGGATATGGGGCTGTTTTGAGATGAAAAATTTCAGGTTTTGTTGGTTGGTTTTTACTTAAAAGAGTGTTAATGGCATAAGGTTAAAACAAGTAAAGATTAAGAGTATGAAAAACCAAGTTTAATGCACCTTTTGTTCTCCAAATCCGTGTGCTATTTGTGGTATGGAAGGGTGAGAAATTTTGATGTAAACCTTCATTCTTTTGGTGTTGTTATTATGTTTTGGTGTGGAAGAGTATTATGGAGACTTGAAACACAAAGTTTTGTGTGTGTTTCAAGTGTAAAATCCGTGGGATACACTAGGTGGAATGGGAGTTTTTGTGTTAATGATTTGGATTGTAAAAATAGTGTTAACATGTAATGGAATCAAGTAAAGGAATGAAGTAGGAAAAGCAAAATGTTGTGCATGATTTTTCATGAAAAATCCGTAGGTTAAGGAAAGGATTTGAATGAAAATTTTTACTTGTTTAGGGTAATGTTTTGAATTCATAAAGTATGTTGGTATGTAATGAGATTATGGATAATGTTAGGGGCAAGAAAAATTAAATTTTGGTATTTATTTGGTAACAAAATCCGTGGCTAGGGTTTTGGTGGAAAATGATGATTTTGTAAGGAATAGGTGAAAGAGTAATATAGATGAAAACCGAGCCTAAAAATGAGAAAGAACGGGTTGAAATACCATTAGAAATGATTAGGTTTTAACAGAAAATTTTACGTACAAAATTTGTAACTTTTACGTAAAATTAGGTTTGTAGTATAGTACGTGGCAAGATAGAATAGGTTAGATGGTTTCGAGGCGTTTTCTAAACGCTGAGAACCTAAAAATTAAGCAGAAACACTGTCGAAATTTTTAGGATGCCCGAAAGGCATTTTAGGAAACGAGGGGTAAAATAAGGGTCAGGAATTGGGAAACCCAAGCCCATCGGGTACCTAGGGTCTAGGAAGGGCAATGGACGATTTCAAAAGTAGTGAAATGTCCATTTGAGATCCCGAAAGGTTAGAAAAACGAGAAATGACCCTATGGGTCGGAATAGTACCACCCAAGGGTCAGGTGAATAGTAACCTGACCATTTCAGCAAGAAATATCGTAAAAGCCCGGTAAGACCTAAGAAAGATTATTTTATGATTTTTAGGACTAGAAAATCTAGTTAAAATGCTAGAATGAAAATTTTACGGTCTAAGGTCCCGTTAGGGGCAAAACGGTTATTTTGACAGGAATTTTCTAAAATACAAAGAAAAGACCATAAAAGCCTTAAAACGATTTAATTAAATTTCTAAAGGCCCAAATAGAGCTGTAAGTCAGAAAAACGGGAAAAAAATTCCCACTAAGGACGAAATGGTCATTTTGTAAAAAAGTAGGGGCAAAATGGTCATTTTTTCAAAAGGTTAAGAAAAGTGATGTCAAGGCCGGAATAGTATCCAAGGCCGTATAATAAATACAAAAATGAAAATATAAATCCCAAAACGTATAATTAGGTATTTAGAATCAAAAATTTTATACTTTCATAATATTTTAAATATGAAATGAATAGTAAAAATAACCGTGATTTATTTTGGTTATAGGGATTCAACGAAAAGGTGATAAAAGGACGCCGGCTGACCTTGGCAAGGAAACACTAGCTAAATATCTGTAAGTTTAGACATTTATTTGTCTGCAACATGAATTTACTTAATATGTTTATACGTTATGTATGACATGTAAATAAGTATTAAGGTGCTATATGCACACTAACGTGGTAAATAAAATAACCGCAAATAAAGAGCGTAATGTAAAAGTGTTCCAGACCCAGGAGGTAGCAATAATGCCATTGGTTGGGAACCATATAAAAGACGGTAATGAAACCAATATTGGCGCATCGGCCTCCCACACAAGTGGAGGTTCCTCATGTTATGTTAAATTATATCAAGTTCATGTAGACTATAGAGGATTGGCTAGCGAGTCGCTCTCCAGAGTCCCTCTCAGTCATGCACGCACTACGGTATGACCAATCATGGGACCCAAAATCAGAACTTAATGCAAGATAAGACCTAAGACTTAAGATTTGCCATAATTGAACATAATATGTACTAACTTTATGTGTAACATCTTAGGTCAAAGTCAACACAAATAGTACCGATCAAAGTCAACTTTATTATTTATAGTCAAAAGTCAAAGTTACTATTTATATAAATAGTACTTTTCATGATTTTAAGTTTTATATTCTGGTATTTATGTTTGAACTTACTGAGCCTGTTACTCATAAGTTTATTCATGTTGTAGGTAAGAAGCCTGTACACCAGTAGATAGCAGATGAATAAGGAGTGGGATCGGCATCTGTTGTCAGGGCTGGGCAAGGGGAATGGTCCTGCTGATGTTTTCACTGAGCAATGATGAGACAAGTTTTGAAATATTGTATCATGATGTAAATTATGTATGACAAAGTATGATATGTATTTCAGGATATGTTTTTATGATGTTTTAAGACTTTACAGTTTCACAATCGGTTTAAAACAAAAATCCCCAGTTTTCACGACAAACTTTTAAGTTTAAAAAATGAATGGTAAATAATAAAACAAGTTACAAGTAAGTTGCCGGCGACCAACTGAGGTTGTTAGGAAATGGGCTAAGCATTAGAGACATTTTGATGTATTTATTTTGACCTGGATAATAAAATTATATATAGAAGTTATTCATTACATTGCTATCTGTTCTCATTTTATTTACATGTTAAAGTAAATGTAAGCAAATATGGCTCTCTAACTGCTTGTGTTAAAACTATTAGAACATTGCATGCAATGGACTTTTATATGCGAGAAGACAATGTTCTAAAGTAAGCGGTCTAAACTATAGTCTGTAATCTATGGGATTAGATCGAGCATCTAACTTATGTTAAGACTATTATGTTGTCTAAAGCCTTAGAGGGGACGGTTTGTCTTGACTGTCTGGAGCATAGACTCCCAAGTAGAGACATAGATATGTTGCTTGGTGGTGACATATTAGACCGGGACTAAAGCGTGATTGATCTACGAAATCCATTTTGAGTGGATCGATCTGCTTTTGACGTTCATTGTGTAGTAACCTTAATCCTGAGTAAATGAACTACTTCATGTATATGACTTGTGTACTTTGATGTTCCAATGGCTAAAGTGTCTCAGAGGTACTAACCTTATAGACCGGTTCGTTGGGTGCATGGCTTGTATACGATGAAGGGTTCATTTATAGATGTCGGAATCATAGCTCTAATGAGGAGTTAAGGGTATCCTCTTAAAGGCATTATACTGAATGTGAAAATGGATAAGGCCTTGGGTCGTCTGCTGGGCGGATGACTTCTTATTCACATATGGTGAATAATCATTTTCTTAATTTGGTAGTCTAATGGAACTTTAAGATTGCCTGATCAGTAGGATTAAATGGACTTTAGCTTATGGCCGATCATGGATATCATATGAGGGTTTTGCATATATGATAAGGTCATTAGATAGTAGTTCGTCACAGGCTTACGTAATACGGTATATAATTGGGAGTTCAGTTTCAGGTTTATAGTGGTGTGACTCTGAAATTAGTGATCATATGATTGAGTTGTTCGGTAAAGAATGATGATCATATGGAATTGCGGGAGCCCGATTACATAAATTAGACAATTAATTAGTCTTTTTATTCATGTACGGATTTGATATTTAGAGAGTGGCATTCTAGGATTCCTTTATGTTGTTATCATGGATTACATAAGTAGTATGTGGTTATTTTAATTTTCTGAATTATTTTATGCATGCTTGTTTTTGCCGGTTATGGTTCCTTAGAATTTAGAAAAATTGTATCTAGGATTTTTTATGTAACCATGGGAACAGTTTATTAATACTGTAATTTTCCCATGGATTTAAATTTTTGTCTCTTAGAATTATTATGATTAGAAATTTTTGTACACCGGAAACGGTTTAGGAATTTTTATGTAATTATTCTCGGAGGAGATTGAAGATTAAAGACCATAATTTATTTTTTCTAAAAGTTAAATTTAATTTAAAGGTTGAAATTTTGATTGTGTGGAAAATTTCAATTTAATTGGGATTCAAATTAATTTTTGGAGATCCTAATGAGTAAATTGGAATATGACACAAAAATCGAGACACGACCCCTTGGGATAGGCCATCGGGCCTTGGTGGAGCTGCAGCCTCTGCCCTCGGGCAGGATGGGCTGTAGCAGCCCCTGTACAGGCCATGACCACCCACGGCCGCAGGCTTGGCCTACAGCTGAGGGTGGTCATGGTCCCCCCAAGGCAGGCCGCAGCCTGGGCGTGCAGCCTATGGCTGCAAGCGTTGCCTGTAGCCTGCCTGCTGCTGCGCCCAGCCTAGGCATGCAGCCTAGCGCTGCAGGCTTGGCTTGCAGGCCAGCAGGGCTGCACATTGGGCGGCCGTGGGCTGCCCACGGTGGCTGTCGGCTTCTGGGGCGACGGGGTGACGTTTCAAAAATCGAAAAATTTTGATTTTTTGAATTTGAGATTTAATTTTAAATCATGTTTTAAAATATGTAATTGAAAATTTAAAATTTTTGAAATTACATATTATTACACATGATGTTTAAAATTGTTTAAAATTTGAATTTGAAATTTAAATTTTTGGAATTTAAATTTTAAATAATTCTTAGGATGAGAAATAAAGAGAGGCTACGTAAAGATGGATGCAAGAAGACGGAACAAATTTCAGGACCCAAAGAATGCTTTCGACGGAATTTTGTAATTTTTATTTTCTTTGTTCAAGGATGGAACTATGGCTTGTTTATTCTGTCAATTATTTTTTCTATGATATTTCATGGATGTATAAATATGTATTGATGGATGTTTTATATGCATATTTGATAACATGTCTTATAGGATAGGTGAGTACCGCTCATACTATATTGATCATATATATTTGTCAAAACTTGCATGTTTTTCAAAATATTGAGTAGGAGAGGGTTTCAAACAAAACCCACGGCCTCCATTGTTGATCCATATGTGAAAGCATGGTAACGCTTCGCATCAGTTCTGCCCTGACCACACCCCTTGGTAGGTGTTTACCGCCACCGGTATACTAAATTGGATCTCCTATGTGGAAAACGTGTTCGGGTACGATCCTATTCATGACCATCCCTCGGTGGCTTGGTAGGACGTGGATCGGGCTACGTAAACAATGGTTATACACTCAAGACTTGTTTAGTTATTAACCTTCCCTAGAAGCTCTGTTAACTAAATTGGTGGCCAAATAAGCGGTTATTAATATATGTCTTAACCTTGGAGGATTTAAGGCAACATATATTAATTAGACGGGGTCCATGTTCGGGCTATTTGTCTCATCACCACCCTTCAGTGGCTTAGGACAATAGGTGCTGAGAATTACCGTTGCAATGCTACATGTTTTTCAAGTTTCATGTAGGAACATACTTGTATGTTTTATTTGCTAAATTATCTGTATATTTGCTTGTGCTATGTAGTGATGTCTAGTATAATTTTATTTCAGTTCAAAATGTCACTGACACCTCTCATTTCAAAACTTACTGAGAATAAACTGAATGGCGATAATTATAAGGATTGGAAAAGAAATCTATTGATAGTTCTCAACTGCGAGAGACACAAGTTCGTACTGGACGAACCATGCCCACCAGGGCCCAAACCTGACACACCGCTTGAGGAGGTCCCAGTTACCTATACTCGTTGGAGAGAGTCCAATGAGATAGCTCGATGCTACATTCTTGCTAGCATGACGAGTTCTTTACAAAAGCAACATGAGACTTATCAAGTTGTTGGGAAGATCATGGAAAATCTGGAGGACATGTTCGAAGGCCAAGAAAAATTGGCTCGACAGTCAGCTATAACCAGCATTATGAACTCTAAGTAAAAGGCGGGTACTCCAGTGAAGGACCATATGATTACTCTAATGGGATTCTTCGCTGAGGCTGTCGAAAACGGTGCTGAGTTGGACTATAATACCCATATCGAGATGGTGTTCAAAACTCTGTCTAAAGATTTTGTGGGGTTTAAGGCCACATACAATCTAGTGACAAGGGAGTTAGGACTAACCGAGCTCATGAAGCAACTCCAAGCTTTTGAGCCGATGATCAGGTATGGTGATGCAGTCCAACCCAAAGGAGAGGCCAATTTGGCAGAATCTTCCAAGTCACAAAAGAGGAAGAGGCCAAATCAGAAACAAGCGGCTTCGAGTTCTTCTAATCCTCCTGTCCCGGATGGGAAGAAGAAGAAGAAGAACAAGAAGTCTAAGGATCCTAAAAAGTCTAAGGACCCTAAAAAGTCCAAATGCTTCCGCTGTGGGAATGCAGGTCACTTCAAGAAGGCTTGCCGGGAAATCGTAGCCACCAAGGGCAAGGAAGGTAAGGAACTTCATTACTTGGAAGCGTGTTTAGTGGAAGAATAGAAAGACACTTAGGTTATTGATTCGGGTGCCACTTATCATGTTTGTGTTTCTATGCAGGGGTTCATGGAAATGAGAAGTCTATATGATAGGAGCCTCTCGTTGCGGACCGGAGACGACAGTTTGGTGGTGGCTGAGGCAGTGAGAGATATTTATCTTTACTTTGATGAATTTAGGTTTATTTTATTGAAAGACTGTTCTTATGTTCCTAATTTTAGGAGGAACCTTATATCGGTAGCTTGTTTAATAAAGGATTCTTATTTAGTTTCTTTTAGTAAAAGAGTTGATATTCATAGAAATAAGTCTTTTTTCTGTTCTGGATGGATGGATGGAAACCTATATTTGATCAAACCAAAGATGTACTCACTACTTGACACCGAATTAATCGATAACTCTAAAAGGTTGAAAGTTTCTCACTCTAACAAGGCGTATCTTTGGCATTTAAGACTTGGTCATATTAATCAGGATGGGATTCAAAGATTGGTGAAAGATGGTCATCTAGAATCTCTGGAGGAGGTATGTCTTCCTCAATGTGAGTCTTGTCTAGAGGGAAAGATGACTAAGAGGTCTTTTGGAGCTAAAGGTACTAGGGCTCAGGTGCTCTTAGAAATTATGCACACTGATTTATGTGGCCCCATGAACATCACAGCACAAGGAGGGTTCGAGTATTTTGTCACCTTTATACATGATTACTCGAGGTATGGATATGTGTATTTGATGCACCGTAAGAGCGAAACCTTTGACAAGTTCAAAGAGTATCGTGCGGAAGTGGAAAAGCAATTGGATAAATCCATAAAGACACGTCGATCTGATCGAGGTGGTGAATACCTCTCGGACGAATTTCTAGGACATCTTAAAGAGAACGGGATATTATCCCAATTGACTGCACTTGGTACTCCACAACAGAATGATGTAGTTGAAAGGAGAAATAGGACCTTATTGGATATGGTACGGTCTATGATGAGTTATTCAACACTACCATTATCATTTTGGGGATATGCTTTACAAACGGCGTGCTATATTCTGAACCAGGTTCCAAGCAAATCAATTTCTAGAACTCCGTATGAATTGTGGCATGGCAGGAAGCCCTCCCTTGGACATATGAGAATATGAGGCTGCCCAGCGCATGTACTGAATGGGGATGCGAAGAAGTTGGAACCAATATCAGAATTGTGTATGTTTGTAGGGTATCCAAAGGGAACTAAGGGAGGTCTGTTCTATAACTCGAAGGAACAAAGAGTCATTGTTTCAACCCATGCGACATTCTTGGAGGAAAGTCACATGAATGACTTTAAGGCTCAAAGCAAAGTGGTGCTAATGGAGTTGTCGAGTGAAAGAACTGCTCCACAGGTTTCGGTCTTGGACGCAAGTTCGAGTTCCGGTGTAAGACCTGCAGACGATCAACAATTTAGGGTGCCTCGTCGTAATGGGTGGGTTTCGAAGAAACCTAATTTCTTCATGTATGATGCTGAGGTATACCAGGTCGAGGCTAATGAGCATGAGGATGATTCGGTCACCTATGATGAAGTTATAAATGATGTTGATTCTAAATCTTGGAAATAGGCTATGAACAATGAGATGGATTCTATGAAATCCAACTCTATTTGGGAACTTGTAGATTTGCCGGATGGGATAAAACCCATTGGATGCAAATGGGTCTACAAAAGAAAGAAGGATGCGGAAGGGAGAGTGGAAACTTTCAAAGCTAGACTGGTTGCAAAGGGGTACATGCAAAAGGCTGGAATCAATTACGATGAAACCTTTTTGCCTGTTGCTATGCTGAAGTCCATTTGTATTCTTCTATCCGTTGCTACGGCTCTCAATTACGAGATCTGGCAAATGGATGTCAAGACGGCATTCTTGAATGGCCATCTTGAATAGTGTATCTATATGATACAGCCCGAAGGGTTCGTAGCAAAAGGCCAAGAAAGGAAAGTCTGCAACTTGCTTAGATCCATTTATGGATTAAAGCAAGCATCCCGCTCATGGAACCAGAGATTTGATCAAGCGATCAAGACAATAGGTTTTGAGCAGAACGTTGATGAACCCTGTGTTTATAAACGTATTAAGGATGGAAAAGCGGTCTTTCTGATTCTCTATGTCGATGATATACTACTCATTGGGAATGATGTAGGGAACTTATCATCAGTCAAGCTTTGGTTACACCAATAGTTTGACATGAAGGACTTAGAAGAAGCTAATTATGTTCTAGGCATTCATCTCTTCAGAGATCAAAAGAACAAAATGATAGCGTTATTCCAAGCTTCATACATAGATAAAATAATTAACAAATATGCAATGCAAGAGGCAAAGAAAGGTACACAACCTTCTATTGCTGGTCTAACTCTTTCATTGGATGACTGCCCCGAGACATCGAAAGAAAGAGAGCATATGAGTAAGGTCCCTTATGCATCCGCTATGGGTAGCCTTATGTATGCTATGCTTTGCACTCGCCCGGACATATGTTATGCAGTAGGTATGGTGAGTCGATATCAACCGAATCGTGGAACCAAGCATTGGCAAGTAATAAAGCCTGTACTCAAGTATCTTAAGAGAACGAGGGATTATATGCTGGTGTATTCTGGAGGGGACCTAACACCCGTATGATACACGGACTAAGTCTTCCAGACTTGTAAGGATTCGAGGAAGTTGACATTAGAGGGCACGTGGAGACAAGATTAGTAAATGTATGTAAGATCGCGTCCAACGACAACATTGTCGATCCCTTTACTAAGACTTTGGTGGCTAGAAGCTTTGAGAGGCATGTAGATGCAATGGGGATGCATAACATGGAACATTTGCTGGCTTAGGCCAACTGGGAGATTGTTAGGAAATGCACTAAGCATTAGAGACATTTTGATGTATTTATTTTGAACTGGATAATAAAATTATATATAGAGGTTATTCATTACATTGCTATCTGTCCTCATTCTATTTACATGTTAAAGTAAATGTAAGTAAATATGGCTCCCTCACTGCTTGTGTTAAAACTGTTAGAACATTGCATGCAATGGACTTTTATATGCGAGAAGACAATGTTCTAAAGTAAGAGGTCTAAACTATGGTCTGTAGTCTATGGGGTTAGACCGAGCATCTAACTCATGTTAAGACTATTATGTTATCTAAAGCCTTGGAGGGGACGGTTTGTCTTGACTGTCTGGAGCATAAACTCCCAAGTAGAGACATAGATATGTTGCTTGGTGGTGACATATTAGATCGGGACTCAAGCGTGATTGATCTACGAAGTCCATTTTGAGTGGATCGATCTACTTTTGACGTTCATTGTGCAGTAACCTTAATCCTGAGTAGATGGACAGCTTTATGTGTATGACTTGTATACTTTGATGTTCCAATGGTTAAAGCGTCTCAGAGGTAGTAAGCTTATAGACTGATTTGTTGGGTGCATGACTTGTATACGATGAAGGGTTCATTTACAGATATCGAAATCATAGCTCTAATAAGGAGTTAAGGGTATCCTCTTAAAGGCATTGTACTAAATGTGAAAATGGACAAGGCCTTGGGTCGTCTACTGGGCAGATGACTTCTTATTCATATATGGTAAATAATCATTTTCTTTATTCGGTAGTGTAATGGAACTTTAAGATAGCCTGATCAGTAGGATTAAACGAACTTTGACCTAAGGCTGATTATGGATATCATATGAGGGTTCTGCATACATGACAAGGTCATTGGACGATAGCTTGTCACAGGCTTACATAATACGGTATATAATTGGGAGTTCAGTTTTAGGTTTATAGTGGTGTAACTTTGAAATTAGTGATCATATGATTGAGTTGTTGGATAAAGAATGATGATCATATGGATTTGCGGGAGCCCGATTGTATATGTCCAATTGGTCCCTCTACTAGCTCCACATAATTCCTTAATGTTTGGCAAATTGATTTGTGTATGCTATTGGCTAGTTAATTATGCATGGATGGTGTTGACATAGGATTAGGATGGTGGACAAGATTCTCTTCGGTTGGATTCAGATTTTGTTTCAGATAATAGAGTACACAATTATTCGAACTCCAAATAAAGTTGCCATGATTTTATTTGAGATTGGATTGGAGTTGTAGAAAATTATCCATGAGAACAAGAATTTGAAATACAACTGTTTTGTAGATTTTTAAATTTGAATTTTGAAATTTAAATTTTGAATTTTGAAATTAGAAATTTGAATTTTGAATTTGAAATTTGAATTTAAAATTTAAATTTGAAATTCGAATTTGAAATTTGAATTTGAAATTTAAATTTGGAATCACAGTCCAAGTAGGCTTCGAATTTCTTGTGGTAAATCCACAAGGAATGAAATTCGAATATGAGTTGGATATGGAGAGGAAAATCTTTTTAGAATCCTACTTGAATTTTGAATCCAAATCTTAACAATAATGGATGAAAAATTTGAGGATAATCCTCGTAGAATTTTCAGATTTTTTGTGGATAAGGTTCAGGGAAAAATTCAAGTTTCAATCCCAGTTGAATTTGGATTCTCTCCTCCCTATATTGTGGTCGAAATTTTGAGGGAAGATCTATTGTAGATTTTCGGTTATTTTGGATAAGGATGAGATAAGATTCAAGATTGAAAATCCTAGTGGAATTTTGATTCTTCCCTTATCCTAAAGTGGTCGAAATTTTGTTGGGATTTTCCCCTTGGATTTTTGGTTTTTTTGGTTGAAAAAGGGAGATAAAGTTCTAGTTAAAATCTTGTTTGAATTTTGAATGGAAAAATCCTAAAGTGGCCGAATTTTCTTGTTGGGATTTGGCCTTGATAAATTCGGATTTTTTGGTTATGGATAAGGGAGAATATCTTCTCCTAATCCAATTCGAATTTAGAGAATCACTTCATGCAAGTCTATAAATAGAGGTCCTGCCACTCCATTAGACCACAGACTCTCAAGTGAGCAGGCTTATTATTGCATAACTCACCATGACAATAAGTTCTTTAGAGATCTGGGTGGTTGGAAGAAGACTAGCAGTGCTAGCATACCGATCGAGGTTCAGAGTACCCACACACTCAGCCATTCGGGAATTGGAGAATATTAGAGAAGGCTAGTTAGTTGAAGCCTTCCGGTCATTATCCACCTACAAGATTGGCATCCTTGAGGTATGAGTTTAAATTGTTATTGGTTTATTGTATATGGCATCATGAGATATTTAACGATCTTGAAAATTTTTAATTGTTCCGCTGCGCCACTCTGATACGTTTTTAACGATTTAAATTCCTACAGAGGCGACAGTCTATCATAATGGGCTTCAAAAGCTCTACTATGTTAGTACCGTTAGCCTCCATGAAGGGCGGGCCGCCACAGTTGGTATCAGAGTAGTTGACCATGTCCCTCAAGGCATGATGCGCATCTCGTTTGTCGATCCAAGTAAGTTAAGTTTTTTTTTACATTTTGTAAAATGTTTATTTACGTTAAGTGAACCTTATATAGGAACTAGATGACGAGACCACCATACATTCAACCACATCCATACCAAGTTAGGGGTCCTCCAAGGGTGTGGACTAGACCGATAATTAGGCCATCCCCACCCCGGCGACTGACGGTACACTCTTTGGCACCAGCAAACCCTGATACTCCACGAGCGAAGGCATCGATGACCACTAGGGCACTAACCCCTCTACCAGTACTTTATCTACCCCCAATAGTCGTCGACATCCCCATAGTTGGCGGACGAGATCATATTGGCTTGAGAGTGTCTGCCAGAGCTACCCAGGCCTTCAGGGCTTGTCAGCCACCTATTTTCAATGGAAGACATCAGTCAGCACAAGTACAGGATTGGCTACACACTGTAGAGCTGATTTACCGGTCGTGTGACATAAACCGAGATTACTGGGTCATTCTTGTCGTGGCCACCTTCTAAGGAGATGCCCGAGTATATTGGAAGTATTGTGATCAAGATGCATTACTAAGGCTTGATTGGGCTGATTTTTGCATGACCATGAGGCAACAATTTTTCCGAATGAGCCCAGAGATGACTCTAGTTCCTCCGGCTGGAGAGGAAAGTACACCTCCGCGGGCATTACCCCAAATAATGGAAATCAGGGATTATATTCAGAGAACTGAAAGATTTCAGATGACGCCCAGGGATACGGTACTTACATATGTGGTGTGATTTGAGGAGAATGTTGTTAAAAGGTGCCCACTCCCAAATTTTTCCGATGAAGATTTTCATGAAATGTTTTGGAAAAGACTCACCACAGAGTTGAAACGAAGGGTGTAACGTCCCGTGCCCTCAGTAGCCTAGACCATCACTTAAAACTGCTATTGTTTGTACTTTATCTTTACACTGATACTTATACTTTCTTGCAAACTATTTATACTTACTTAAATTGTATTTACTTAGATACCTTAATTATAGGGGAATTTTTTATACACGTACGTATTTACTATTAACATACGTATACTTTTACCATTTATTATTCCTAAATATACTGCTTAATGGTTACTATTTAAAAATACTATTTAACAGTTACTATTCATAAATATTATGTAACAGTTACTATTCAAAAATACCGTATAGCAATTACTATTCAAAAATATTATTTAATGGTTACTATTCCAAAATACTATTTAACTATTACTATTCATAAATACTGTATAATGGTTACTATTCAAAAATATCATTTAACGATTACTATTCAAATATACCGTGTACAGTTCCAAATTATACTGTTACTCAAAATATTATGCGGAAGAATACTCGCGGTGCATCCACAACCTTTCCTCACATCCACCTCCGCCGCCATCATTGCCCACAAATGATTAAGCCATAGAATGCTTACCTACAGCATGAGCACGCTCCGTGAGCTTTACGCCCAGTAAATACAACATGTTAATCGCAAAACATGTTTAAACATAGTATATACTTAAAATCATATAAGCATACAAGACATCCACAGATACCATATCACGTACTATATCATCAGTTATCATGTCATTGAATACAAAACATCACATACTTTATGCATAACAGAGTATATCTTATACTGAATGCATCTTATGATAGCTAGAAGCATAGTGAACTAATGCACACTGTGATCAATGCATGATCCGGTTATGTTCAATTATGCTTCGATATATTTTCTTTCTTCCTCTTGTCTATTTAGGGCCTGTGTGTCAGTACTGTGTGTGCGTAGACCAACGGTAACACCCGAGGTCACTAAAATCCGAAGACCAATCAATGGATGCTCAACTTTATACTTTAATTTACTTTAACTCAAGAACCTCTTCAACTAAAAAAGCCGGTATGACACGCTTATTAAATTCCATCTTGTTTATCTAGTCTAGCCATATGCTTCTCTAAGCTGTCCTTAATCCTACGTGGTAGCGATGCATGGCATCTAACTGGTCCTTTCATCAATATACTTGATTGTGAAAATATATGCTCTTATGCTATGCAACTATGTGTGCATGGCATACATACTTAACATACTGTAAAACATCATTTTAAAATCATTTCATTCATGCTGTATGCAGAGTTATACTTACCTAAATCTACAAGCAACTCGTACTCAAGCCTCTATCAGCTGACAGGTTACCACCTGTCATCAATAACGTATCTTATCAACACCTCCGTTGAGTCACTAATATTGTTAGTGAATATTACTTGTGTTTCTATGTGGTACCGAGGCCCATCGGTACCCTATTGGCATACTTTGGATAGTTGGCATCTAACTCCTATCGTTGTTTACTTAACTATCTTCTTGACAGATTAATCACCGTTCCACACAGTGTCGTTCAGAACACAGTTCTTGACTGGTTGCTGACCAGTCAACTGACCGGTTACCTCACATATTGGTAACTCGGTAGCCTACTGGGTTACTATGCATAAACTTGGGGTAGTAACCATCCTAGTTACTTTACTTGTTTGGGTATGGTAGCTTGCCGGGTTACTATGGCTTATTTGGTGTGGTAGCCTATCGGGCTACACACACTGTTTTGTTTATTTAAGAAAAATTGTTTTGGTTAACTTATAAAATTCTTGGAAAAATTACGTGTTTGGAACCTGTCCCTTTATCACTCCATCGGAAGGTGGGGGATGTTTTTGTGAAAACCATGTTTAAATTTTAAAGTGTTAAAATACATTTTTGAGGTTGCATTTTAAAGGTGGTTTTTGAACCACTTTTGAAAACTGTTTTGAAACTTGACCGAAATGACTTTGTGTGTAAATTCGGCAAACATAACATTTTTTGTCCTCGATGAGATGAACAATTTTCATGTTCACCTCAGAGCTCAAATCTAACTCTAACTAGCCCTAATCTTACTAACCCATGGCTATTGTGCCCAGTTTTTACAAAAACTCCTAGTTTTGCATTATTTTGAAAACGGCTTTGTTTAAGGCCCAAAACAGCCAAATTTTCAAAACATGCATGTATTGTTCTCAAGGTCTCGATGAGATCTACAACTTTTATGTTGAGTCTAAAGTCTGGTATGGTCCATTTTTAATAAAACCCGAGACTAATTTCTGGGTTCAGATTTTGTGCCCAGTTTTGGGAACGTAGTGAAAACAACTCAAAAAACCTATCATAGTGTCGTTTTTGGCCAAAGGCTATTTGATGCAAAAATGACCATAATGAAATTTTCTTAAAACCTGTGTTTTACCAAATCCTAAATTCGAAACTTAAGGGGGTCAAAATAGCCAAAATCCGTGGCCTTTTCTTGAGGACAGATTGTGTCCAATCACTAAAAACGTTTATGTTGTCATTTGCACACAACCATTTGCAAAAATAATGTAAACACAACCACAACCACATAAACTTAAAAATGAAAAGCTAAGGACTCAAAATAAACTTATTACAAACCATTTGCATAAACAAATACACATAAATGGCCTTGATCAAAATCTTAAAATCACTAAATCACCAAGGGTAGGGTTTTTGGTTATTACCTTCATGCTTGGAACCAAGCACGATTTTGAACTAAGGCTTGATGACCAAAATGGCCGTGTGATTCTTGTTGAGAAAGGGGTTGGTTTTATGCTAGCAAAACACCACAAAAATTTTTCTCAATATCAATCTTAATACAAAAGAGCAAAAACCACAAAGACTGGTCTAGAACCTTACCCTTAGTTGGACTTAGAATAGCTTAGATTGATTTCATCTAGCACAAGCTTGAAGAGGTTGGATTTTGTAAGATTTTGGTAGACTTTTAGGACTTGAAAAATGGGGGTTTGGGGACTCAAGGGTGATCAGCAATAGCTAGAGGAAAGAGGGAGAAAGAGTTGTAATCTTTTTGGAGTGTAAAATGAAGAAACTAAAGCTAAGCTATGCTCACCCCTTTTATAGAAAAAACCTAAGCTCACTTAACCAACTTAAGCTTGATTAATGAAGCCAACTTTAGGCTAATTTGCGGACAAATTTCCACCCCATTTCTACCCATTTCCACCGAATAAAGCTGCATCCATTTAAGGGTGAAAAGATAAAAAAATTTGTTGATTGGAAGTGATGGAAATGAATAATAGTTTAATGGGTTTTATGTTCTAATTTCCCCATTTTTTATTCATGCTTTATAGGGTTTTTGTGCAGCCACAACCAGCTGATTTTCCAGCTATGGTACACAGTTTTGAGGCCAAAGAAAATTCATCTATGTTGCTCTCTTCGCAGTCCAGTTTTCTATTGTGGTTTTCGATCGTTTTTCGGCAGTGTTCTAATTTCATTCCGAAATCGGATTTTCTGAATTCAATTTTTATACTGATAATTTCTAGATGGTTTATACTGTCTATGAGCCTACCCTACACCAATTTACTATTCATTTCCTATATTGTTGTTGTATCTATATTGTGTTATCCTTTCGCACGTAAACCGAGGCTTTCCCAGGTGAAATTTCAGACACAGTCTCTCTTGACTAATTTGGATAAGCTGATTTCAATTTTATCAGTCTTATGTCCGTCCAGGGTCATCTGGACCAGTTTTTGAGATCTGTGTGATCCCATCTTGAAAAACGTGTCAAGTGTCCAATTGATTAATTTGGGTGTCCTGGGTCTAAATATATCAGTGTCGGGGTGAGATAAGGTCGTCTTGACCCTCTTCCTGATACTGTGCATGTCTAAGACAAAAATTCACAGTTTGTGCCCAATTGACCAAATTGGGCCTGGTGATTGTGAATATATCAGTTTTAAGTCAAATTAAGGCTGTCTCGACCAGTAACTTAACACTGCATTTTTCACTATTCACTATTCATTGTTTTTTATCTAACTGACTAGTCTGAGCGTTCTGGCTCCAATTTTGTCAGTTTCTATATGAGAGGAGGTGATCTGGCCTAATTTCACGATACCGTCTCCTTGCTCGGGTTATTTATTGCTATTATGCTCGGATGTTCGGTCTGAGCATTCTGGTGATTTGTTCATTAGTCTTGTGTCAAGAAATGGTCGTCCGAATCAGTTTCCTGACACTGCGCATCTCATACACTTATACACATATTAGAGTGAACTGGGTTCACTGTCGGTCGCCCCTTTCAATGCATGAATAGTACTTAAACAGTACCATATCTATTTAATCTATTCAACTAGAAAATATATTGTATTTTCCAACTTAATTACTCGTTACATAGCAATTAAGTTTCATACATTTTTGAGAGTCAGTATATCGACTCTCTGCCCATTACACGGCCTTCTACACGGGTTCTTACATAGGCATGTACACTCCAGGCACGGGCGTGTACTAGTTGAAATTCCTCAACGTGGCCCTATTCTGAAACAGGGCCTTTTGCACTTCCATTAACCTGAGCGGTACACAGCCACTTACATGGATGTGTACCTGACTGTGCCACACTTACACAGCCATGTTCACTCACACAGCCTTTTTCACTTATACAGTCTGATCGGTACACGGCTTCTTACACGACCGTGTACCTAATCGTGTTCTGCAAATTTGTGCTAAATGGCATCAAATTATTCCTCAATTTCTCATTAATTGAAATTCAAGTTACATGAATAAAGCGGTCTTTACAACCTACCCCCCTTACAAAATTTTCATCATCAAAAATTAGAATAAATCCGGGAAGTCTCTTCTCATATCCTCTTCCTATTCCTATGTAGCTTCTTAGAGGTTATGATTCCACCATAATACTTTTACAAGTAGAATCACTTTATTCTTAAGGACTTTATCTTCCTTGGCTAGAATTTGCATGGATTTTTCTTCATAGGTCAGATCGGCGTGTACTTCAACCAGCTCTTGGCTTAGTATGTGGGAACTATCTGGCATGTACTTCTTTAACATCGAGACGTGGAACACGTTATGCACTGATGCTAGTTCGGGAGGGAGAGCTAATCTATAAGCTACATTCTCAACTCTCTCAAGAATCTTGAAGGGCCCTATATATCTAGGATTGAGCTTTTCTTTCTTCCCAAAGCGCATCACCACTTTCATGGGTGCAACCTTGAGAAAAACTGAATCTCCTTCTCGAAAGTCGAGAGGCCTCCATCGTTTCTCCACGTAACTCTTCTGGTGGCTATGAGCTGTATCTAGTCTCTCTCGTATACGCTTCACATCTTCTATTGTGCTCTTGAGGAAGTCCGTGTTGGTGAGCTGTTTCTCTCTAGTTTCATGCCAATGCACTGGAGATCTGCATTTCCTTCCATAGAGTGCCTCGTATGATGCCATCCCAATCGATGAATGGTAGCTATTATTGTACGAGAACTCTATCAATGTTAGCTTCTGATCCCATTTCCCTTTGAAATCTAGGGCACACGCTCTCAATATATCCTCCAATGTCTGAATAGTTCTCTCGGACTGGCCATCAGTTTGAGGATGGAAGGCTGTGCTAAACTTTAACTTGGTTCCCATTGAAGCTTGAATACTTTGCCAAAACCTTCGCGATCTGAGATTATCAATTTCGGTACACATGCTGTAGGAAAATAAATCGGTAAAAACGTATCAGAGTGACGCAGCAGAACAATAAAAATTTTTTAGGATCGTTAAATATCTTATGATGCCATATACAATAAACCAACAACAATTAAAACTCATACCTCAAGGATACCAATCTTACAGGAGGAGAATGACCAGAGGGCATCAACCAACTAGCCTTCTCTACTATTCTCCAATTCCCGAATGGCTAAGTATGTGGGCACTCTGAACCTCCATCAGTATGCTAGCACTGCTAGTCTTCTTTCGACCACCCAAATCTCTAAAGAACTTATTGTCATAGCGGGCTGTGCAACAATAAGCCTGCTCACCTGAGAGTCTGTGGTCTTAGAGAATTGGAGTGGCAGGACCTCTATTTATAGACCTACATAAGGTGATTCTCTGAATTCGAATAGGATTAGGAGAAGATATTCTCCCTTATCCACAAGCACAAAATCTGAATTTTCCAAGGGAAAATCCCAACAATAAAATTCGACCACTTTAGGATAAATCCAATCCAAATCTAAACAAGATTTTAACTAGAATTTTATCTCCCTTTTTCAACCAAAAAATCCGAAAATTCTAAGGAGAAAATCTCCACAAAAATTTGGCCACTTTTGGATAAGGGAGAATCAAAATTCCACTAGGATTTTCAAGCTTGAATCTTATCTCATCCTTATCCAAAATAACCGAAAATCTCCTAGCAGATTCACTCCAAAATTTCGGCCATGATCTGGGAGGAGAGAATCCAAATTCAACTGGGATTGAAACTTGAATTTTTCCTTGAACCTTATCCACAAAAAATCCAAAAATCATTGAGGATAATCCTAAAAATTTTCGTCCAACTTTAGTTATGATTTGGATTCAAAATTCAAGTAGGATTCTAACAAGATTCCTCTCTATATCCAACTCAAATTCGAATTTCATTTCTTGTGGATTTACCACAACAAATTCAAATCCCACTTGGATTGTGATTCAAAATTTGAATTTCAAATTTCAAATTCAAATTTCAAATTTCAAATTTCAAATTTCAAATTTCAAATTTCAAATTTCAAATTTCAAATTTAAATTTCAAATTCATATTTCAAATTCGAATTTCAAATTCAAATTTCAAATTTCAAATTTCAAAATTCAAATTTCAAAATTCAAATTTCAAATTCAAATTTCAAAATTCAAAATTCAAAATTCAAATTTCAAATTTCAAATTTCAAAATCCACAAAACAGTTGTATTTCAAACTCTTGTTCTCATGGATAATTTTCTACAACTCCAATCCAATCTCAAATAAAATCATGGCAACTTTATTTGGAGTTCGAATAATTGTGTACTCTATTATTCAAAACAAAATCTGAATCCAACCGGAGAGAATCTTGTCTACCATCCTAATCTTGTGTCAACACCATCCATGTATAATAAACTAGCCAATAGCGTACACAGATCAATTTTGCCAAACGTTAAGGAATTATGTGGAGCTAGTAGAGGGGCTGATTGGACATATATAATCGGGCTCCAGCAAATCTATATGATCATCATTCTTTACCGAACAACTCAATCATATGATCACTAATTTCAGAGTCACACCACTATAAACCTGAAACTGAACTCCCAATTATATACCGTATTACGTAAGCCTGTGACAAGCTATCGTCCAATGACCTTGTCATATATACAGAACCCTCATATGATATCTATGATCAGCCTTAGGCCAAAGTCCGTTTAATCCTACTGATCAGGCTATCTTAAAGTTCCATTATACTACCGAATTAAGAAAATGATTATTCACCATATGTGAATAAGAAGTCATCCGCCTAGTAGACGACCCAAGGCCTTGTCCATTTTCACATTCAGTATAATGCCTTTAAGAGGATACCCTTAACTCTTTATTAGAGCTATGATTCCGATATCTGTAAACGGACCTTTCATCATATACAAGTCATGCACCCAACGAACCGGTCTATAAGCTTACTACCTCTGAGACGCTTTAGCCATTGGAACATCAAAATACACAAGTCATATACATCAAAGCTTACTCAGGATTAAGGTTACTACACAATGAACCTCAAAAGCAGATCGATCCACTCAAAGCGAACTTCGTAGATCAATCATACTTTAGTCCCGGTCTAATATGTCATGACCAAGCAACATATCTATGTCTCTACTTGGGAGTCCAACTCCAGACAGTCAAGACAAACTGTCCTCTCTAAGGCTTTAGACAACATAATAGTCTTAACATGAGTTAGATGCTCGGTCTAACCCCATAGACTACAGACCATAGTTTAGACCGCTAACTTTAGAACATTGTCTTCTTGCATACAAAAGTCCATTACATGCAACGTTCTAACAGTTTAACACAAGCAGTCAGGGAGCCATATTTGCTTACATTTACTTTAACATGTAAATAAAATGAGGATAGATAGTAATGTAATGAATAACCTCTATATATAATTTTATTATCCAGTTCAAAATAAATACATCAAAATGTCTCTAATGCTTAGGGCATTTCCTAACAATCTCCCGTTTGCCCTAAGCCAGCAGATGTGCCATGTTACGCATCCCCATTGCCTCTACGTGCCTCTCAAAGCTTCTAGCCACCAAAGTCTTAGTAAAGGGATCGGCAATGTTGTCCTCGGATGCGATCTTACATACATCTACTTGTCCTGTCTCCACTTGCCCTCTAATAATATGATATCTCCGATCTATGTGCTTGGTCCTCTTGTGGTGCCGAGATTCCTTTGTGTTGGCAATAGCCCCAGTGTTATCACAGTAAAGTGTGATAGGCTTGTCAACACCCGGAATGACCTCAAGGTCTCTAAAGAACTTGCGGAGCCCGGCTTCTTTAAATGCATCAGCCGCAGCCACATATTCAGCCTCCATAGTAGAGTCAGCTGTGCAGCCCTACTTCATGCTCCTCAACACAATGGCACCTCCTCCGAGCAAAAACACTGATCCAGATGTTGATTTCCTCGAATCGTTACAAGTCTAGAAGTCTGAGTCCATGAATCCTACGGGTGTAAGGTCCCCTCCAGAATACACCAGCATACAATCCCTCGTTCTCTTAAGATACTTGAGTATATACTTTACTGCTTGCTAGTGCTTGGTTCCAGGATTTGCTTGATATCGACTCACCATACCTACTGCAAAACATATATCTAGGGGAGTGCAAAGCATAGTGTACATAAGGCTACCTACAGCGGATGCATAAGGGACCTTACACATATGCTCTCTTTCTTCTGATGTCTTGGGACAGTCATCCAATGAAAGAGTTAGACCGGTAATAGAAGGTTGTGTACCTTTCTTTGCCTCTTGCATTGTATATTTGTCAATTATTTTATCTATGTATGAAGCTTGGGATAACGGTATCATTTTGTTCTTTCGATCTCTGAAGAGACGAATGCCTAGAACATAATTAGCTTCTTCCAAGTCCTTCATGTCAAACTGTTGGTGTAACCAAAGCTTGACCGATGAAAAGTTCCCTACATCATTCCCAATGAGTAGTATATCATCGACATAGAGTATCAGAAAGACCACTTTTCCATCCTTGATACGTTAATAAACACAGGGTTCATCAACATTCTGCTCAAAACCAAATGTCTTAATCGCTTGATCAAACTTCTGATTCCATGAGTGGGATGCTTGCTTTAATCCATAAATGGATCTAAACAACTTGCAAACTTTTCTTTCTTAGCCTTTCGTTACGAACCCTTCGGGCTGTATCATATAGATACACTATTCAAGATGGCCATTCAAGAATGCCATCTTGACATCCATTTGCCAGATCTCGTAATCGAGAGCCGTAGCAACAGATAGAAGAATACGGATAGACTTCAGCATAGCAACAGGCAAAAAGGTTTCATCGTAATCGATTCCAGCCTACCCCTTTGCAACCAGTCTAGCTTTGAAAGTTTCCACTCTCCCTTCCACATCCTTCTTTCTTTTGTAGACCCATTTGCATCCAATGAGTTTTATCCCATCCAGCAAATCTACAAGTTTCCAAACAGAGTTGGATTTCATAGAATCCATCTCATTGTTCATAGCCTGTTTCTAAGATTTAGAATCGACATCATTTATAGCTTCATCATAGGTGACCGGATCATCCTCATGCTCATGAGCCTCGGCCTGGTATACCTCCGTATCATACACGAAGAAATTAGGTTCCTTCGAAACCCTTCCACTACGATGAGGCACCCTAAATTGTTGATCGTCTGCAGGTCTTTCCCCGGAACTCAGACTTGCGTCCAAGACTGAAATCTGTGGAGCAGTTCTTTCACCTGATAACTCCTCTAGCACCACTTTGCTTCGAGGCTTAAAGTCATTCATATGACTTTCCTCCAAGAATGTCGCATGGGTCGAGACAATGACTTTTTGTTCCTTCGGGTTATAGAACAGACCTCCTTTAGTTCCCTTTGGATACCCTACAAACATGCACAATTTTGATCTTGGTTCCAACTTTTTCGCATCCCCATTTAGTACATGTGCCCGGCAGCCCCATATTCTCATATGTCCAAGGTAGGGTTTCCTGCCATGCCATAATTCATACAGAATTCTGAGAATTGATTTGCTTAGAACCTGGTTAGAATATAGCATGCCGTTTGTAAAGCATATCCCCAAAATGATAATGGCAACGTTGAATAACTCATCATGGACCGTACCATATCCAACAAGGTCCTATTTCTCCTTTCGGTTACACCATTCTGTTGTGGAGTACCAGGTGCAGTCAATTGGGATAATATCCCGTTCTCTACAAGATGTCCTAGAAATTCATCGGAGAGATATTCGCCACTTCGATCAGATCGAAGTGTCTTTATGGATTTATCCACTTGCTTTTCCACTTTCGCACGATACTCTTTGAACTTGTCAAAGGTTTCACTCTTGCAGTGCATCAGATACACATATCCATACCTCGAGTAATCATCTATAAAGGAGACATAATACTCGAACCCACCTCGTGCTGTGACATTCATGGGCCACATATGTCGGTGTACACAATTTCTAAGAGCTCTTGAGCCCTCGTACCCTTAGCTCCAAAAGACCTCTTGGTCATCTTACCCCACCCTCTAGACAAGACTCACATTGGAAGACATACCTCCTTCAGAGATTCTAGAGGACCGTCTTTCACCATGTTAGGAAATGCCCTAAGCGTTAGAGACATTTTGATGTATTTATTTTGAACTGGATAATAAAATTATATATAGAGGTTATTCATTACACTGCTAACTGTCCTCGTCTTATTTACATGTTAAAGTAAATGTAAGCAAATATGGCTCACTGACTGCTTGTGTTAAAACTGTTAGAACGTTGCATGCAATGGAATTTTGTATGTGAGAAGATAATGTTCTAAAGTAAGCGGTCTAAACTAAGGTCTGTAGTCTATGGGGTTAGACTGAGCATCTAATTCATGTTAAGACTATTATGTTGTCTAAAGCCTTGGAGAAGACGGTTTGTCTTGACTATTTGGAGCTGGACTCCCAAGTAGAGACATAAATATGTTGCTTGGTGGTGACATATTAGACCGGGACTAAAGCGTGATTGATCTACGAAGTCCGCTTTGAGTGGCTCGATCTGCTTTTGACGTTCATTGTGCAGTAACCTTAATCCTGAGTAAATGAACTACTTCATGTATATGACTTGTGTACTTTGATGTTCCAATGGCTAAAGCGACTCAGAGGTAGTAACCTTATAGACCGGTTCGTTGGGTGCATGACTTGTATACGATGAAGGGTTCGTTTATAGATATCAGAATCATAGCTCTAATGAGGAGTTAAGGGTATCCACTTAAAGGCATTATACTGAATGTGAAAATGGATAAGGCCTTGGGTCGTCTGCTGGGTGGATGACTTCTTATTCACATATGGTGAATAATCATTTTCTTAATTCGGTAGTATAATGGAACTTTAAGATAGCCTGATCAGTAGGACTAAACGGACTTTAGCCTAAGGCTGATCATGGATATTATATGAGGGTTTTGGATTTATGACAAGGTCATTGGATAGTAGCTCATCACAGGCTTACGCAATACGGTATATAATTGGGAGTTCAGTTTCAGGTTTATTGTGGTGTAACTCTGAAATTAGTGATCATATGATTGAGTTGTTCGGTAAAGAATGATGATCATATGGAATTGCAGGAGCCCGATTATATATGTCCAATTAGTCTCTCTACTAGCTCCACATAATTCCTTAACGTTTGGCAAATTGATTTGTGTATGCTGTTGGCTAGTTTATTATGCATGGATGGTGATGACATAGGACTAGGATGGTAGATAAGATTCTCTCCGGTTGGATTCAGATTTTGTTTTGGATAATAGAGTACACAATTATTCGAACTCCAAATAAAGTTGCCATGATTTTATTTGAGATTGGATTGGAGTTGTAGAAAATTATCCATGAGAACAAGAATTTGAAACACAATCGTTTTGTGGATTTTGAAATTTGAATTTTGAAATTTGAAATTTGAAATTTGAAATTTGAAATTTGAAATTTGAAATTCGAATTTGAAATTTGAATTTGAAAATATTGAGTGGGAGAGGGTTTAACATGTTAGTGTTTGATTTACATGTAATAATTTGAAACGAGACCTTCCTTAGTGTGTTTAATAAAACTCACAACCCAAGTAAAACATGTAATAGGTTCCTACTGTGGGGCAATCAATATGCTACCCAGTGGAACTTCAAACAAGATGGTAATTAAACCAGTCATTCGTATACCGGCCTCTCGACCAACAGGGAGGTTTTCATGTTCAGCTTTAGTTAAGGCTAAGGAGGTCAGAACTAATGTACCGCTCCTAGTCATGCTAACATTTTGGTACGACTAATCAGGGGCCCAAAACCAGATTTTAATTTCAGATAATGTCCTAAGACTAAACTTTCAGCCATGAGCATGTTTATTCAAAGTCAGGTTTCATGCATGAGCACAACATTACATGTTATGATTCATGTTTTTATGTTTGAACTTACTGAGCTCATAGCTCACCAGTTTATTCACATGTTGCAGGTAAGAGACCTGTTCACCAGTAGTATATGGTGGACGACGGACAGGGTACGTACATGCTAGGGGGAACTGGGCGAGGGATTGTGGTCCTACCATTAGTATTCGGATGTGCAATTTTGAAAGATTTAAACATGTAATATCAAGAATACGATTTCAAGTCAAGATTATGTGATTGGGGAATCATAAATTCATGTACATGTTATTTTGTTAATATGATTTCCTTATCACGTTCTCGAACAAGTTGTTATGTTAAGAAAAAAAAATTTATTCCGTAAAATTTTCAAGTAGTTTTCAAGTTAAGCATGATGCCGGCGACCCTAGAGGTCTACATACTATTGCAGTTAATTACAGAGTTGACTGTAATAGTACTGTAGAACCTCCATAGGAGGGCAGGCCGGCACACCCTAACTTTTGACAAAATGACCATTTCATCTTTAGTGGGATTTTTTTCCCTTTTTTCAGACTTACAGCTCTATTTTGGCCTTTAAAAATTTAATCAAATCATTCTGAGGCTTTTACGGTCTTTTCCTAGCATTCTAGAAAATTCTGGTCAAAATGACCATTTTGCCCTCGACAGGACCTTTGTGACGCCCCGTGCCCTCAGCGGCCCGGACCGTCACTGAAAACTCTTATTACTTGCTTCTTTAACTTTTACTTATACTTCTTCTTTAAAACCGATACTTAAACTTGCTGAATTTAATACCATAAATGTAGAGGGAATTTTTTTTTTTTTATATACACGTACGTATTTACTATTCACGTATGCATACTATTAAAATGCGGAATTTGAAAAACATAAGGATTTCAATTATACATACATAATTATATACTTGTTTATCTGATTACTATTCACCAGATACTATTTAAATATACTACTCGTACATATACTGTTTAACATTTACTATTCAAAATACTATTTAACTGTCACCATTCAAAATATTATTTACTCATACTGTGCGGAAGAATACTCGCGGTGTATCCATAACCTCATCCTCACATCCACCTCCGCCACCATCATCGTCCCTTGATGTTTACGCTATAGGATGCTTACCTACAGCATGAACACACTCCGTGAGCTTTACGCCCAGTAAGTACAACATGTTAACCGCAAAACATGTTTAAAACATAGCACATACGTAAAATCATAGGCATGACATATATCACTTAATAAATCATATATCATATAAGCATATCACATATCAGCTCACATATCATGTCATCACATAACATGTCATAACACTGAATATAAAACTTCACATACTTTATGCATAACAGGAGCATCGTGTACTGTATGAACTATACTGAAAAAGAAAGCATAGCGAACTATAACTAATGCATGATCCGGTTATGTTCATTTATGCTTCAAACTTTTCTTTTCTTTTCTTGTCTATTTAGGGCCCATGTGTCAGTACCGTGTGCGCGCAGACCAACGGTAACGCCCGAGGTCAACTAATGCCGAAGAGCCATCAACTGATGCTCAACTTGTGGCCTGAACTTTCTTTAACTGGAAACCCCTTCGACTGAAGGAGCCGGTACGACACACCTATTTATTTCCATCTTGTTTAACTGTTCTAGCCATACGCTTCTCTAAGCTGTCCCCAATCCTACGCGGTAGGGATCTATGGCTTCTATCTTGTTCTTTCATCAATCTACTCGATTGTGAAGCTATATGCTCTTATGTATGCTGTGCAGCATCGTGTGCAAGATACATACTTAAAATACTGGAAAAGCATCATTTTAAATTCATTTTATCCATGCTGTAGGCGGAGTTGTACTTACCTGTCAGCAGACAGTTTATACTCTCGCCTTCGTCACAATACAGGTACCTCCCTGTAATCATAATGCATTTACATTAACATTCACTCTTAGGTCACCGTGGTCATTAGTGACTAATAAAAATTCTCGTTATGTGGTACCGATCCTTGTCGGTGCTAATTGCCCTCTTCTTAAGAATTTGATTTTCTAATCATTGTTAATTAATTTATTTACCCAATAAATTAATTAACATCGCTCTTAGGTCACTCTATCGTTAGGAACTAATAAACTTATCGTTGTGTGGTACTGATGCCTATCGGTACCCGACTGCTCTACTTTGGGAAATTTGATATCTAATTTTTTTTTTAATCGTGCTTGATTAATTTGTCTACTTGACAAATTAATCACTGTCTCTCACTATCCCATTCCGACTTGGTCCTTGACTGGCTAACCAACTAGTCAACATACTGAATACCTCTCGTATGACTATTTAGCCTATCGGGTTACCGTTACCGATGTAATCGCCCCAAATTTTATACTTCGATCGCACCTGTCCCTCGGGTGGTACTATTCTGACATAGGGGTCGTTTTCTTACATTACGAAATTTCTAATGGGGCGGTTCACTAATCCTCATAATGTCCGTCCTTCTTTCCCGGACTTAGGTCATCGAGGGAGCTCGGGTTTCCATCCCGATCACATTTTCAGCCCTCGTTTCCTAAAATACCCCTTTGTGCCGTTTTAGAAATTTCGGCAGCATTTCCGCTTAATTTTTGGGTTTCCGGCGTTTAGGAAACGCCTCAAAACCATCTAACCTATTCTAACCTGCCACGTACTAAACCAGAGGCCTAATTTTTACGTAAAAGCTCCGCTTTTTACGTAAAAATATTCACATTTTCTTTTTCGATATTTCACCCTTTTTTCTTACAATTCCTCAAGTCATTAAACCATAATTACTACATAATTATTTCCAATATTAAATTGAGGAATAAATAGATCAACACTACTACCAAAATCGTTCCCGTCGGCGGTCGGACGAACCGTTCGGTCTCGACCGTGCAATCTTTGAATCGTCGTTCTTCACTTTTGAAACTCCAGTTTGCAAATCCGATGCCGCAGATGTGTCCGGAACGTCGAAAATAGGCCAACGGGCCATTCTTCAATTTTCGGTCTCCGGGTCGGCGTTGACCGGCCGTTGACCGGCGTTGACCACGGCGGCGATGGAAGTGGCGACCACCATCTTGAAGAGCTCGACGAGAGGAACCCATTGGTGGTGTCAATTTCACGAATCGAGGCTCCTATCACCGGAAATCGGCTCTCGAAAAGTCGGCGACGGCGGCGGCGTTGGATCTTCATTTTTCCGGCGTTGTTGCCCAAAATTGATTTGGGGCTTTTGATCTACGTGTTGTTCTGAGCATTTTAACACCGACCTTGCAACTCAACTCCGCCGGAATAGCGAGATCCGACGGCGGCGATGGCGACGGCGACGGCGAACCTGGGGCGGCGCGATTCGGCGGCTGTTGATGTGAAATGAAGCCTGGGTTTTGTTCTACTCTTCACCACGAATCCATTGGGACCGGAATCGTGGCATTTGGACGTCGGACGGCGGAGATACGGCGGTTTGAAAAATTCGGCCACCGGCGGCTTTGGGCGGCGCGTGCGGCGTGCTCCGGCATTGGTTCGGTCGACTCGGCCCACCGTTGGAATCAGCTCGTCGAGAGCTTTCCAATGGTGCCGGCGGTGTCAAAAACGGAGGCCGGATTCGATAGTTGGTCACTGTTCATCTTCGTGTGGTATGGGAGGGAGAAAATGTGATTTGGAAAAATATGGGGGCTATTTTTCTATAATCCCCAAAATTTCCTCCTTTATACTAATTTTTTTGAAAAATTTTAAGATAGGCTATACTGACTAATTTGGGCGTGCTGAACCCAAATATATCAGTTTTATCTTCATCCGAGGTCGTCTCGACCAGTTTCCCGATACTGTATGGTTCCCGGTCAAAAATTACTTTTTGTGCTCAAATGACTAATTTGAGCATTCTGATTCCAAATATATCAGTTTTATATCAAGAAGAGGTCATCTTGATCAATTTCTTGATACTGTTGTTAGGCCTACACTGTGTTGACACTGTGCACGCATAACGAGGCATTTTCGCGTGAAATTTCAAACACAGTCTCTCTTGACTAATTTGGACGTGCTGATTTCAAATTTATCAGTTTTACGTCCATCTGAGGTCTTCTGGACCAGTTTTCGGGATCTGCATGACCCCGTCTCGAAAAACGTGTCAGGTGCCCGATTGACTAATTTGGGCGTCCTGAGTCTAAATATATCAGTTTCGGGGCGAGAAAAGGTCGTCTTGACCCTCATCCCGATACTACGTATCCCTTAAACAAAATCTACATTTTATGCTCAATTGACCAGATTGAGCCTGCTGACTATTAATATATCAGTTTTATGCCAGATTAAGGCCGTCTTGGCCACTAACCTGACACTGCGTTTCTCACTATTCACAAATCACTGTTCACTATCTGACTGACTAATCTGAGCGTTCTGACTTTGAATTTGTCAGTCTATGGGCGAGAAGAGGTCATCTAGACCACTTTTCTCGATACTGTACATCTATTAGGGCAATTATCACTGCTGCGCTCAGATGACCAGTCTGAGCGTACTGATGACTAGCTCATCAGTTCTGTATCATGAAATGGTCGTCTAGACCGGTTTCTTGATATTGCGTGTCTCAACGCATACTCACATAATAGGGTGGACCGATTTCACTGTCGATTACCCCTTTCACTGCATGAATAGTAATTAAACGTTACTATTTCTGTTTAATTCATTCAACTGAAAAGCACACTGTGCTTATTAACTTAATTACATCATTACATAGTAATTAAGTTTCATAATTCATGAGAGTCATTATAGTGGCTCTCGACTCATTACACAGCCTTCTACACAGACTCTTACACGTGCATGTGCAACGCAACACGGGCGTGTACATTTCAGACACGGGCATGTACTAATTGAGACTACTCAACACGGCCATGTCTTTGAAATACATTCATCTATCTGAGCGGTACACAGCCTCTTACACGGTCGTGTACTTGACCATGTTTCTTAAATTTGCTAAAGGACATTAAATTATGTCCATTTTATTCCTTAATGACTTATTACATGGTAAGTAGGTGCCATGAAAATGGCGGTCATTACAACCTACCCCCCTTACAAAATTTTCGTCCTCGAAAATTAGAATAATTCCGGGAAGTCTCTTCTCATGTCTTCTTCCCATTCTCATGTGGCTTCCTCAACACTATGATTCTGCCACAACACTTTTACTAGCGGTATACTTCATTCCTAAGTACTTTCTCCTTTCTAACTAAGATCTGCACGAGTCTCTCCTCGTACGTCGGATCAGCGTATACTACAACGGATTCTTGGCTAAGAACATGGGAGCTGTTTGGCACGTACTTCTTTAACATCAAAACGTGAAAGACATTGTGCACTGTAACTAACTCGGGAGGAAGTGCTAGTCTATAAGCCACCTTCCCGACTTTCTCTATTATCTCAAGGGTCCTATGTACCTAGGACTGAGCTTTCTTTTATTTTCAATGCGCATCACCCCTTTCATGGGTGCCGCCTTGAAAAAGACCGAATCTCCTACTTGAAACTTGAGGGGTCTACGGCGCTTATCGTCAAAATTCTTCTGTCGACTGTGCGCTGTATCTAACGTTTCTCGTATCAGCTTCACGTCTGACATGGTATTCTTGATGATGTCTGAGCTAACTACTCGTTTCTCTCCAAACTCGTACTAATGAGCCAGAGATCTGCATTTCTTTCCACAGAGTGTCTCGTACGGTGCCATTCCTATCGAGGAATGATAGTTGCTGTTGTACGAGAACTCGCTCAATGGTAGCTTCTGATATCAATTTCCTTTGAAGTCTAGGACGCAGGTCTCAACATGTCCTCTAACATCTGTATGGTCCTCTCAGACTAACTGTCGGTCTGAGGATGAAATGCTATGCTGAACTCTCACTTGGACCGTAATGCGGCTTGAACACCTCGCCAAAATCTGGAGGTAAAGCGTCCACTACGATCTGAGACGATCGACTCTGGTATTCCGTGCCATTTCACGAACTGTGCCGCATAGATTTCTACTGGTCGTTCCACCGAGTAGCTAACTTTCATTGCTAAAAATCTAACTGATTTCATCAGTTTTTCTACAATCACCCAGATTGCATCATTATCGTTTGACGTCTTCGGCAATCCGATTACGAAATTCATCGTAATCTGGTCCCATTTCCACTCGGGTAACTTAATTTCCTACGATTATCCTGCTGAGCGCTGGTGATCTACCTTAACCTTCTGGCACGTAAGGCAGCTGGCGACGAACTCGACAATGTCATTCTTCATTCCAAGGCACCAAAAACTTTCCTTTAGGTACTTGTACATCTTATTCGCTACCGGATGTACGGAATATGACGTCTCGTAAGGTTCCAAAAGGATTCGCTTCTTGAGTTCTTCATCTTTTAGAACACATACTCTATCTCTGTAGTAGAGTATGTCGTCCTTAAGGATCTTAAACTCTGAACCCTTGTCCTCTATAGCTTCCTTTTTGGACTTGAGCAGGGACAAATCAAAATCTTGACCGATCTTGATCTCTTCTTGGAGCGTCGATTGGAGGGTCATGTTAGACAATCCCCCTATCAAAATCTTGATCTTGCTGTCGCATAACTCCTTTGTAGCGCTCTTGACAAGGCACTAATAGCCATAGGCATAGTAATATGCTTCTGACTCTACGCATTGACCACTTTATTGGCTTTCCCTGGATGGTATAGGATCTCACGGTCGTAATCCTTACCAACTCTAGCCATCTACGCTGCCTCATGTTGAGCTCTTTCTGCGTGGAGATACATTTGAGACTCTAGTGGTCGATGTAAATCTCGCACGTGACTCCGTACAGGTAGTGCCTCCATGTTTTTATCGTAAAAACTATCGCTACTAGCTCCAGATCACGCGTTGGGTAGCTCTTCTCAAGGTTTTTTTGAGTTGTCGTGAAGCATACGCGACTACTCTACCACTCTACATCAACACAGTTTCCAACTTGGTCTTAGATGTGGCGCTTAAATCACAAAGCTTCCCTGACCAACATTTGAAATGGTCAGCATTGGAGCGCTTATGAGTCTTCATCTTAGCTCTTGAAAGCTTTCCTCACACTTATCGATTCACTTATACCTCTTTCCCTTCTTGGTGAGCGCTGTGAGCGGAGCAGCTAACTTTGAGTAGCCTTCGACTAAGTGTAGGTAACATCCTGTTAGTTTAAAGAAACTGTGAATTCCCGTTTCGTTCCTCTGAGCTGGCCACGTGCTAACTGCATCAATTTTCACCAGGTCCACAGATACTCCTTCCTTGGGGTCTACGTGGTCTAGGAAATGGACCTTCTCCAGCCAAAACTCGTACTTGGAGAACTTGGTGTATAACTGATGGTCCTGTTGCATGCGCAAAATGATAATTAAGTGCTCTTCATGCTCTTCCTTCGTCTTAGAGTGTAT
The DNA here is from genome assembly GCA_035233585.1 of Antiaris toxicaria. Taxonomy (NCBI): domain Eukaryota; kingdom Viridiplantae; phylum Streptophyta; class Magnoliopsida; order Rosales; family Moraceae; genus Antiaris; species Antiaris toxicaria. The sequence goes on from CP141156.1 coordinate 60,160,501, forward strand.
AAGTATGTCATCGATGAACCCAATGACAAACTTATCTAAATAGTCCTTGAACATGCGGTTCATCCAGTTCATGAAAGTTGCTGGTGCGTCCGTTAATCTGAGTGACATGAACAGAAACTCGTAATATCCGTACTGCGTTTGAAAGGCTGTTTTGGGTACATCTTCTTTCCTGATTCGTAGTTGATGATACCCTGAACGTAGACCGATCTTCGAGAACACTGCAGCGTCTTGAAGCTGATCGAATAGATCGTCAACCCGTGGTAATGAATGCTTGTTCTTAATCGTAATCCTATTAAACTCTCTGTAGTCGATGCACATTCTCAGTGGTCCATCTTTCTTCTTCACGAATGGTACGGATGCTCCCCAGGGTGAACAGTTTTGTCGAGTAAACGTTCAGTCTCGAACGAGATCTCGCGCTCTGACGAGAGTTCTAAAAGACCTTCTGGAAATAGCTCTACGAATTCCCTGACTATCGGCATGTTCTCGGATCCTATCCCTATTCCTTGAGTCTTATCTGCTACGTATACTAGGAAGTCCGTGCATCCACTGGATTGTATCTCGCGAGCCTTCACTGCTGATATCATCGTCTTTGGTTGCTCTGGCGACAAACCCTTGTAGATGAACTTTTCACATCCGATTGGTTCGAAAATGATTTTTCGCCTTCAACAGTTTATGACAACGTTGTGTCCTAAGCTTTTTTTTTTTTGGCATAGTGGTCTTTCTTGCCACAGATGAAACAACCACTTACTCCTTGCTTACATTCTCCTGAGTGCCTCTTTCCGCATTTCGTGCACGTCGAGTTGGCTATCATTTCCTTCCTGGTCGTTTCTCTTCTGGGGGAAATTCTCCTGTGAATCTTGATTGCCTTAATTCCCCTTTTCTCTTGTTGTTATTATGGGAATGCCTACTATTCTGGCCGGTTCCCACATTCTGTCCTCTGTGTTGTAACTCGGGGTTTTACTTCCCCTGAGCCTGCTCAGCTTGCGTTTTCTCCTCCTTTCGTGCCTTAAAATTCTGCGCCTTTCGCTCCTTATCCTGAGCCGACTAGTACTCAGCTTAGATAGTCTTGCTGACACATTCTGCTAGTGTCGCTGGTCCGTGCCCTCCGCTACAGACCTAAACTGTGATTTCCGTTCTAAACATCTTCAGCATTCGTTTGACTCTCTTCTTTTGGTCGGTACCAAATCTGGACAAAGTTGAGCCAACTGTTCAAACTTCTTGACTGCCTCCATAACAGTCATACTACATTGGTGCAGGTTGTCGAACTCGTCTTACTGCGCTACTAGTGCTTCCTCGTTGAAGTACATCTCCTTGAATTCCTCAATGAAATCACTCCAGCTCATCTCTCTGATGTTCCTCCTAATGGTTACCATCTTCCACCACTAACGCGCCTCATTGCGCAGGGTGAAGGATGTGCACATCACTTTCTTTCTCTATCTGTTAACCCTATAAAATCCAAGATTACTTGGATATCCGTTAGCCAATCATCGGCCTCTATAGGGTTGGTGATTCTTAAGAATTCTAACGCTTTCATGCGTCGGAATCTTTCATACAAGTCGCCTTCCCTAGGGATTGGCAAAAAAAAAAAAAAAAAAACAATTGCTGTTATGAGAGTAGCCATTACTATAGGCGCTAGTGCCTCCTGGGCTGGAGGAGCTGCTTGTTCCCTTAGAGTTTCTGGGGCTGCTAGAGCCTCCTGTGCTAGCATCTTTACTGACTGTGGTGCCTGGGGTTGCTGGCCCAGCTGTCCCCTAAGCTGGTTTAGCTCCGGTTGCTAGTTCTCCATCATCTCTCGCATGGCTGCAATCTGTGCTATCAACTCATCCTCTCGGGATGCTGGGTTTAACTAAGCTCTCGTTCTTGCCATGTTTTCCTATGTAACCCTATCGTACAACGAGAAAGGAAAAAATATAAGTCTCTTAAATTCTGTACTTGGGACTCGTATCACATATCATTTTCTTTCTTACTTAACAATCTTACTTAAACATTATGGATATAAATATACACACTATATCCATCTTTCTTTCTCTCATACTGTGATGTTCAATACAATTACCGCATTGTATTGGGACATCGTCTGAGTGCTAGGATTCGTCCTGCACTTTCTGTCATATCATACTCACACTGTGGAAAAAAAATTATATCTGGCCCCTAGGGCAAAACTTTACTACTTATCTCATAATATATTTCACATAATATATATACATATATTCAAGATTCTAGTTCAGTGGGAGTGACACACACTTCCCCTATACGATCCCAACAAGTACATTGTGCTACAACTGACGGGGGAGAGCTGCTGCTTCCCTCTATATATTTTCATAACTAACATTCCCGCAGAAGGGTTACTACTATTGGAAGGACAATCCTGATTCAGTATCAGGCATCTCCTCATCATCACTATCGCTGAGTGAGTACTCCTCTGGGTTTTCCTCTTCTTCTCAGTCGAAACTGATCTCGTCATCGCTGGCTATGATGACTTGGGGTTCGTACATCCCCATCTATTCGTCATTACTAAAGCAGTTGGGGATCTCCTCTCCCTCATCGTCGGGATGGGCATCGGAAAGAGTCTTGTCATCTTCCTCTTCCATGGGGTGTTCGGGAGACATACGGGCTGGTTCGGGGTTCTCCATTGGCTCCCTATTGCCCTCGTGTACTTCTGGCTGGTGCTCGGCCATGAACTCTTCATCGGCCAGTTGGGGTGCTGGTCCTACCGGGTCACCCTCCATAATGGCGGCTGCTATAATGCCTTGGGCTTGTGCAGGGTTCCCGGGGTTGAGCACTTTTCTCTCGGCGTTCACTATCTCCTTAATAAGGCTTGCTAGTCCTATTTGATCGCTCTTCTAATTCTGTTTGGCAAGGTCTCTTTCTCTCTTTGAGTCTTCTTCTGTCTTGATCCACTTTTGTCTCGGCATGTATTGTAGAAGTCCATTTCGGTTCCTTGTAGCGAACAGCATACGTTAGAACTGTATCACCGGACATCAGCTGCAGTCTTTCAGTCCGATGAACAAATTCTCGTATATCCATAACTCTAGAGAACTTAGGCGGTTTCACTCCCTGCTTGCCCATAGAGAAAAACTGGGGCTGATGCTGGACTGCTCTCAGAGATTGGCTCGATCATGGTATGGCGAAACTCGACACAGTTAAGAGCTCATCCTGGTCATAAGGATCCCGATACACACGAGAGTATCTTCCTGAGAGATATCAACAGCCAACAGGACTCAGTTATCCTGGTCAATGGTGTACAATCAGGGAATCACTTTGATAACATGAAACTAGTCCTGACATTCTCATAGAGTGCAGGAGTACTGTTTGCCACTCGAAACTTGGTGGACGACTAGCCCTGAAGATCGGTACAACTCGAGCAGCAATCCATGTTCTTTCTCTGAGCAGTTTTCTAGCACTGCACGGTCGTGATTTTTCGTATAATGATCTCAGCATCTTTTCATCTTATCCTCGCCATCATAGATTTCGTCGTTTCATTACTATAAAATGTTATCTTCAATAGATAAACATTTACCGACAAAAAATAAAACTAACTTACTTGGACAGATGAGGCAGGCATGCGGCGATGTGAGGTAGGATGGCAGGAAACCGCTCTGATACCAACTGTGACGCCCCGTGCCCTCAGCGGCCCGGACCGTCACTGAAAACTCTTATTACTTGCTTCTTTAACTTTTACTTATACTTCTTCTTTAAAACCGATACTTAAACTTGCTGAATTTAATACCATAAATGTAGAGGGAATTTTTTTTTTTTTATATACACGTACGTATTTACTATTCACGTATGCATACTATTAAAATGCGGAATTTGAAAAACATAAGGATTTCAATTATACATACATAATTATATACTTGTTTATCTGATTACTATTCACCAGATACTATTTAAATATACTACTCGTACATATACTGTTTAACATTTACTATTCAAAATACTATTTAACTGTCACCATTCAAAATATTATTTACTCATACTGTGCGGAAGAATACTCGCGGTGTATCCATAACCTCATCCTCACATCCACCTCCGCCACCATCATCGTCCCTTGATGTTTACGCTATAGGATGCTTACCTACAGCATGAACACACTCCGTGAGCTTTACGCCCAGTAAGTACAACATGTTAACCGCAAAACATGTTTAAAACATAGCACATACGTAAAATCATAGGCATGACATATATCACTTAATAAATCATATATCATATAAGCATATCACATATCAGCTCACATATCATGTCATCACATAACATGTCATAACACTGAATATAAAACTTCACATACTTTATGCATAACAGGAGCATCGTGTACTGTATGAACTATACTGAAAAAGAAAGCATAGCGAACTATAACTAATGCATGATCCGGTTATGTTCATTTATGCTTCAAACTTTTCTTTTCTTTTCTTGTCTATTTAGGGCCCATGTGTCAGTACCGTGTGCGCGCAGACCAACGGTAACGCCCGAGGTCAACTAATGCCGAAGAGCCATCAACTGATGCTCAACTTGTGGCCTGAACTTTCTTTAACTGGAAACCCCTTCGACTGAAGGAGCCGGTACGACACACCTATTTATTTCCATCTTGTTTAACTGTTCTAGCCATACGCTTCTCTAAGCTGTCCCCAATCCTACGCGGTAGGGATCTATGGCTTCTATCTTGTTCTTTCATCAATCTACTCGATTGTGAAGCTATATGCTCTTATGTATGCTGTGCAGCATCGTGTGCAAGATACATACTTAAAATACTGGAAAAGCATCATTTTAAATTCATTTTATCCATGCTGTAGGCGGAGTTGTACTTACCTGTCAGCAGACAGTTTATACTCTCGCCTTCGTCACAATACAGGTACCTCCCTGTAATCATAATGCATTTACATTAACATTCACTCTTAGGTCACCGTGGTCATTAGTGACTAATAAAAATTCTCGTTATGTGGTACCGATCCTTGTCGGTGCTAATTGCCCTCTTCTTAAGAATTTGATTTTCTAATCATTGTTAATTAATTTATTTACCCAATAAATTAATTAACATCGCTCTTAGGTCACTCTATCGTTAGGAACTAATAAACTTATCGTTGTGTGGTACTGATGCCTATCGGTACCCGACTGCTCTACTTTGGGAAATTTGATATCTAATTTTTTTTTTAATCGTGCTTGATTAATTTGTCTACTTGACAAATTAATCACTGTCTCTCACTATCCCATTCCGACTTGGTCCTTGACTGGCTAACCAACTAGTCAACATACTGAATACCTCTCGTATGACTATTTAGCCTATCGGGTTACCGTTACCGATGTAATCGCCCCAAATTTTATACTTCGATCGCACCTGTCCCTCGGGTGGTACTATTCTGACATAGGGGTCGTTTTCTTACATTACGAAATTTCTAATGGGGCGGTTCACTAATCCTCATAATGTCCGTCCTTCTTTCCCGGACTTAGGTCATCGAGGGAGCTCGGGTTTCCATCCCGATCACATTTTCAGCCCTCGTTTCCTAAAATACCCCTTTGTGCCGTTTTAGAAATTTCGGCAGCATTTCCGCTTAATTTTTGGGTTTCCGGCGTTTAGGAAACGCCTCAAAACCATCTAACCTATTCTAACCTGCCACGTACTAAACCAGAGGCCTAATTTTTACGTAAAAGCTCCGCTTTTTACGTAAAAATATTCACATTTTCTTTTTCGATATTTCACCCTTTTTTCTTACAATTCCTCAAGTCATTAAACCATAATTACTACATAATTATTTCCAATATTAAATTGAGGAATAAATAGATCAACACTACTACCAAAATCGTTCCCGTCGACGGTCGGACGAACCGTTCGGTCTCGACCGTGCAATCTTTGAATCGTCGTTCTTCACTTTTGAAACTCCAGTTTGCAAATCCGATGCCGCAGATGTGTCCGGAACGTCGAAAATAGGCCAACGGGCCATTCTTCAATTTTCGGTCTCCGGGTCGCCGTTGACCGGCGTTGACCGGCGTTGACCGGCCGTTGACCGGCGTTGACCAAGGCGGCGATGGAAGTGGCGACCACCATCTTGAAGAGCTCGACGAGAGGAACCCATTGGTGGTGTCAATTTCACGAATCGAGGCTCCTATCACCGGAAATCGGCTCTCGAAAAGTCGGCGACGACGGCGGCGTTGGATCTTCATTTTTCCGGCGTTGTTGCCCAAAATTGATTTGGGGCTTTTGATCTACGTGTTGTTCTGAGCATTTTGACACCGACCTTGCAACTCAACTCCGCCGGAATAGCGAGATCCGACGGCGGCGATGGCGACGGCGACGGCGAACCTGGGGCGGCGCGATTCGGCGGCTGTTGATGTGAAATGAAGCCTGGGTTTTGTTCTACTCTTCACCACGAATCCATTGGGACCGGAATCGTGGCATTTGGACGTCGGACGGCGGAGACACGGCGGTTTGAAAAATTCGGCCACCGGCGGCTTTGGGCGGCGCGTGCGGCGTGCTCCGGCATCGGTTCGGTCGACTCGGCCCACCGTTGGAATCAGCTCGTCGAGAGCTTTCCAATGGTGCCGGCGGTGTCAAAAACGGAGGCCGGATTCGATAGTTGGTCACTGTTCATCTTCGTGTGGTATGGGAGGGAGAAAATGTGATTTGGAAAAATATGGGGGCTATTTTTCTATAATCCCCAAAATTTCCTCCTTTATACTAATTTTTTTGAAAAATTTTAAGATAGGCTATACTGACTAATTTGGGCGTGCTGAACCCAAATATATCAGTTTTATCTTCATCCGAGGTCGTCTCGACCAGTTTCCCGATACTGTATGGTTCCCGGTCAAAAATTACTTTTTGTGCTCAAATGACTAATTTGAGCATTCTGATTCCAAATATATCAGTTTTATATCAAGAAGAGGTCATCTTGATCAATTTCTTGATACTGTTGTTAGGCCTACACTGTGTTGACACTGTGCACGCATAACGAGGCATTTTCGCGTGAAATTTCAAACACAGTCTCTCTTGACTAATTTGGACGTGCTGATTTCAAATTTATCAGTTTTACGTCCATCTGAGGTCTTCTGGACCAGTTTTCGGGATCTGCATGACCCCGTCTCGAAAAACGTGTCAGGTGCCCGATTGACTAATTTGGGCGTCCTGAGTCTAAATATATCAGTTTCGGGGCGAGAAAAGGTCGTCTTGACCCTCATCCCGATACTACGTATCCCTTAAACAAAATCTACATTTTATGCTCAATTGACCAGATTGAGCCTGCTGACTATTAATATATCAGTTTTATGCCAGATTAAGGCCGTCTTGGCCACTAACCTGACACTGCGTTTCTCACTATTCACAAATCACTGTTCACTATCTGACTGACTAATCTGAGCGTTCTGACTTTGAATTTGTCAGTCTATGGGCGAGAAGAGGTCATCTAGACCACTTTTCTCGATACTGTACATCTATTAGGGCAATTATCACTGCTGCGCTCAGATGACCAGTCTGAGCGTACTGATGACTAGCTCATCAGTTCTGTATCATGAAATGGTCGTCTAGACCGGTTTCTTGATATTGCGTGTCTCAACGCATACTCACATAATAGGGTGGACCGATTTCACTGTCGATTACCCCTTTCACTGCATGAATAGTAATTAAACGTTACTATTTCTGTTTAATTCATTCAACTGAAAAGCACACTGTGCTTATTAACTTAATTACATCATTACATAGTAATTAAGTTTCATAATTCATGAGAGTCATTATAGTGGCTCTCGACTCATTACACAGCCTTCTACACAGACTCTTACACGTGCATGTGCAACGCAACACGGGCGTGTACATTTCAGACACGGGCATGTACTAATTGAGACTACTCAACACGGCCATGTCTTTGAAATACATTCATCTATCTGAGCGGTACACAGCCTCTTACACGGTCGTGTACTTGACCATGTTTCTTAAATTTGCTAAAGGACATTAAATTATGTCCATTTTATTCCTTAATGACTTATTACATGGTAAGTAGGTGCCATGAAAATGGCGGTCATTACAACCTTAGACAGTAAAATTTTCATTTTAGCGTTTAAACTGGATTTTCTAGTCCCAAAAATCATAAAATAATCTTTTTTAGGTCTTACCAGGCTTTTACAATATTTCTTGCGGAAATGGTCAGGTTACTATTCACCGACCCTCGGGCGGTACTATTCCGACCCGTAGGGTCGTTTCTCGTTTTTCTAACTTTCGGGACCTCAAATGGACATTTCACTACTCTTGAAATCGTCCATTGCCCTTCCTCAAGCCTAGGTCCCTGAGGGGCTCGGGTTTTCCAATTCCCGACCCTTATTTTACTTCTTGTTTCCTAAAATGCCCCTCGGGTGCCCTAAAAATTTATGTAGCAATTCTGCTTAATTTTTAGGTTCCCGGCGTTTAGGAAACGCCTTGACACCATCTAACATATTCTATCTTGCCACGTACTAAACCACAAACCTAATTTTATGTAAAAGTTACAAACTTTTTACGTAAAATTTTCCGTTAAAACCTAATTATTTCTAACGTGATTTCAATCCGTTCTTTCTCATATTTAGGCTCGGTTTTCATCCATATTACTCTTTCTCCTATTCCTTACAAAATCTTCATTTTCCACCAAAACCCTAGCCACAGATTTTGTTGCCAAATAAATACCAAAATTTAATTTTTCTTGCCCCTAACTTTACCCATAATCTCATTACATACCAACATACTTTATGAATTCAAAACATTACCCTAAACAAGTAAAAATTTTCATTCAAATCCTTTCCTTAACCCACAGATTTTTCTTGAAAAATCATGCACAACATTTTGTTTTTCCTACTTCATTCCTTTACCTGATTCCATTGCATGTTAACACCATTTTTACAATCAGAATCATCAATCCAAAAACTCCCATTCCACCTAGCGGATTCCATGGATTTTACACTTGAAACACACATAAAATTTTGTGTTTCAAGTCTCCATAATACTCTTCCACACCAAAACATAATAACAACACCAAAACAATGAAGGTTTGCATCAAAATTTCTCACCTTTCCATACCACAAATAGCACACGGATTTGGTGAACAAAAGGTGCATTAAACTTGGTTTTTCATGCTCCTAATCTTTACTTGTTTTAACCTTATGCCATTAACACTATTTTAAGCAAAAACCAACCAATAAAAACTGAAATTTTTCATCTCAAAACAGCCCCATATCCTACGGTTTTTCAACAAAGAAAATGAGAAGCAAACTTGGAAAAAGGAGGGTTTACCTTGCTTTGTTGATTTCTTGATGCTAGGGATGGATTCTACACACTTTTTAGTGGAAAGTTTTGAAGAAAAGTGCTTGGCAATGGAGGGAATACTCACGGCTATAAGGAAGGCAGAAAATACAAATTTTTTTTCTGGTTTTTCTTGGCCAAACCCATGTATATATTAGCCCAAAAAGGAGGGACAAATTTGCAAAGGTTTTGGGGGCATTTTTGCAAACTTTTTGTGCAATTTTCACATCATTTAGGGGTTGTTTAGCAAGGAGCAAAAATTTGACAGTTTTTTTCTATTTTCCCATGAAAATCCGCCAACTATCTAGACCTAGAATTTTCTTGAATTTTTGTTAAGCTTTCTTTGACTTTTTGTGTTGACTTTGCATCCTAGCCATTGGATCAAGATGACTTTAAACCCTAGCCTTGGATCTGGATGTAATCTTACATCCAATTAATGTTCCTCACCCAATCTTTGACTCCACATAATTATTTCAAACTAAACGGTTTTGCACTGAAATCACGTACACGAGTTTTTGAGGCTGTCCGTGTGATCAGTTTTCTTTAATTCACTCCAGTTTGCCTAAAAATCCATGTCGTGAGTATTTCATCTTTTAGTGCCATACAGTATATTTCTGGGGTTTTTGAAACCAAAATGGCATAATTTATTTGATTTTGGTTCGGTAAAATTTTTCGTTCCTGAACATACTATCACTGGCATAGTCAGAACATTTCGTTGCGTTCTAAATAGCATCAAATTATATATTTTACTGTTATATACATAAAAATCATTGTATATATACGTTATACAAAATTTCTGAGAATAGTAAAATTTCTCAGTTGTGACATTCACCCCTCCTTATAAAATTTTCGTCCTTGAAAATTAGAATAAGTGGGGGTATGAAGCTTTCATCTCGTCTTCACGTTCCCACGTAGCCTCTTCAACACTGTGGTTTCTCCATAAAACTTTGACTAGTGGGATGGTCTTATTTCTTAGCACCTTTTCCTCACGTGCTAAAATCTGCACTGGTTGTTCTTCGTACATCAAATCTTCTTGGACTTGTATCGGTTCATACTACAACACATGTGATGGATCAGGTACATACTTCCTCAACATTGATACATGGAAGACATTGTGTACTATCGACAGATCTGGGGGTAAATCCAACTTGTATGCTACTTTCCCAATGCGTTCGATTATCTCAAATGGCCCAATATATCTTGGACTCAGTTTTCCCTTTTTACCGAAACGCATTACACCCTTCATTAGTGATACCTTGAGGAATATGAAGTCTCTTTTGTTGAACTCTAAGAATCGTTGTCGTTTGTCTGCATAACTCTTCTGTCGACTTTGGGTGATCTTTATCCTTTTCTGAATCTTTGCAATTGCCTCTAAAGTTTCTCATATAAAACCAGTTTTGTGCAACTACTTTTCTCATAGATCGTACCAGTGGATAGGCGATCTACAGTTTCGTCCATATAGAGCTTCATACGGTACTATTCCTGTGGAAGCTTGGTGAGTATTATTATATGAGAATTCTATCAACGGTAGTTTCTCATTCCAACTCCCAAGAAAATCTATAATGCAGGCTCTGAGCATGTCTTCCAATGTCTGGATGGTTCACTCTAACTGTCCGTCTGTCTGGGGATGAAAAGCTGTGCTAAGGTGTAACTCTGTCCCCATAGCTTCTTGTATGCACTTCCAAAATACTGAAGTGAACCGTGCATCTTGATCAAAGACAATAGACTTTGGAACTCCATGTAGCTGAATAATATTGGTCACATACAAATGTGCCAATTTCTTCAATGTGAAGGTTGTCTTCATGGCTATGAATCGCGCCATCTTGGTCAGTCTATCAACTATCACCCAGATAGCATCGTACCCTTCCGGGTCTTGGGAAGCCCTACTACAAAATCCATAGTAATATGCTCCCATTTCCATTCCAGAATTTCGAGAAGCTCCAATTTTCCTCTAGTATGTTTATGCTCGGCCTTGACTCTTTGACAAGTTAGGCATCTACTCATGAATTTCGCAATATCGTTCTTCATCCCTTTCCATTAGAACTGTATCTTGAGCACCTGATATATTTTACTTGCTCCAGGATGAACTAAATACGGTGTTTCATGAGCTTCTGCCATAATTCATCTTTTAAGTCCTTCATTGGCCGAGAGATAGATTCTCCCCTGATATAAAAGCATTCCATCCCTGGAAATGCTTACATCTGATTTCTTGCCATTGGAAGCCTCTTCTCGAAGCTTCATTGCACTTGGATCCAGCTTCTATGCTCCTTTAATATCCTCGAGCAAAGAGGATTCTAATCATAGTGCTGATAACTTCCTAGCTATTAGCTCCAATCTAAGGGAGTTTATTTCTTGCTGCAATGCTTTTGGTAGGGTAATCATTGTGGAGTAGTAGATTTTCTTTAGGGCGTCAGCTACTCGGTTTGCCTTTCTGGGATGGTAAATTTCACAATCATAGTCCTTTACCAACTCTAACCATCGTCTTTGTCTCATGTTTAACTCCTTCTATGTGAAGAAGTATTTCAAACTCTGGTGATCAGTGAAAATTTGGCACTAAGCTCCATATAAATAGTATCGCTAGATTTTGAGTGTGAACACTACAACAACAAGTTCCAAGTCATGCGTTGGATAGTTCCTCTCATGGTCCTTTAACTGGCATGATGCATACGTAATCACCTTGTCATTCTGCATTAATACAGCTCCCAAGCCTATTCTTGAAGCATCACTGTAAATTGTGAACTTTTCTCCTTCGGTGGGTAGTGTAAGAATGGGCGCACTTGTCAGTCGTCTCTTTAATTCTTGAAAACTTCTTTCACACTCTTGCGTCCACTCATATTTCTTTTCTTTATGAGTGAGAGCAGTGAGGGGTGCGGCTAGTCGCGCGAACCCTTCTACAAACCTTCTGTAGCAGCCAGCTACTCCTAAGAAGCTCCATATCTCAGTCACACTCTTAGGAGCAGGCCATTCATTAATTGCTTCTACCTTGATAGGGTCTACATCGATTCCTTCCTTCATCACCATGTGTCCAAGAAAGTGCACTTTATCTAACCAAAATTCACACTTAGAGAATTTCGCATACAACTGATGCCTTCTCACAGTGGGAAGAACAATTCTCAGATGCTCCTCGTGGTCTTCATGAGTCTTTGAATATATAAGTATATCATCGATAAACACGATGACAAACTTATCTAGAAACTCTTTAAAAACTCAGTTCATTAAATCCATAAATGCGGCTAGAGCATTAGCCAATCCGAATGGCATCACCAAAAATTCATAGTGACCGTAACGGGTTTTGAATGCCATCTTGGGAATGTCACTCTCCCGGATTCTCAGTTGATGGTATCCCGAACATAAGTCAATCTTCAAGAATATCGCTGCTCCTTTTAACTGGTCGAATAGGTCATCAATTCTATGTAATGGATACCTATTCTTGATGGTAACCTTATTCAATTCTCTGTAATCTATACATATCTAGAGAGTTCCATCCTTCTTTTTAACAAATAAAATCGGAGCTCCCCATGGAGAGTAGCTTGGTTGGACAAATCCCCTATCTAGTAATTCCTTAACTGCACCTGTAGTTCTTTTAATTCCACTGGGGCCATACGATACTGTGCTTTGGATATTGGGGCAGTCCCTGGCATAATATCGATCTCAAATGAAATCTCTCTTTCTGGAGGTAATCCCGGCAATTCCTCTGGAAATACATCGAGGAATTCGTTGACAACTGGAATATCTTCCGGTTACAATTTCTTTTCTTCTATCACATCTGTCACGTATGCCAAGTATCCCATACAGTCACTAGCTATCAACTTCTTCGCTTTCATTGCATTGATCAACATCTTTCTTGATTGACGGGATATGTTGACATACTCAAAACTCTCTTTCTCGTCTGGTCGAAAAACTATTTTTCGTTTTTGATAGTCAATTGTGGCTTGGTATTTTCCTAGGAAATCCATTCCTAGGATCACATCATAGTCGATGATCTTCATTATGATCAAATCGACATGAAACTCCTGATTTGCCATAATTACTAGCACATGGCGTAACTAGTAATCTGACAGCATCACTTCTCCTAAAGGTAGAGCTGTCCTAAAAGTCATTCCCATAGGGTCCTTAGCATATTCTAACTTATCAATAAATTCATAGGATATAAAGGAATGTGTGGCACCTGAATCAAAAAGGATAGATGCCATGTGGTTAAATACAAAAAGCTGACCTGTAACCACATTAGATGTTCCCATTTCAGCATCTTCTTTGGTGAAGACCGTAACGCGAGCATCTATTCATGGGGTCTGTTCTTGGCGTTCAGACCATGTTGGTGGCATTACCAAAGGACCTTCAATTCTCCCCAATAAAGCATGAGCCTGAGGCGGTTGTTGACTTAGAGGATATTGTTGGTGCTATTAGTTCATCAAACAATTTTTAGCAAAATGGCCCCCTTATCCGCATTGATAACATGTATTAGTGCCAAATCGGCACTGGCCTATGTGCCTTTTTCCATACTTGGTGCACACGGGAAAACTTGGTCCTGTACCATGACTGGCCTTCCACTGTTGGTTGCGACTATCTTCACTTCTATTCCCATAAAAATTTTGTTTTCTTTTGCCCTGCTGTTGTTGGGTGTGGCGGCCTGCCCTACATAGGGTTAAACAGTACTATTACAGTCAGCCATTGTTGCCAACTGTGATAGACTGTAACCACTTGGGTCAACGGCAACTTACTTTTACGTACCATTTTTTTTATATTTTTAATCTTCTCATTTTACGTGTGAATTAGATGCGTACATATTTTTTCTTAACTATTTCATATATATATATCACTGGTTTGTAAAATTTTACTACAGTATTCACTTTACATCATCATATATATATCATTTACATTATAATACATCTTTCAAAATTCCCTTTTAATTGCTGCTCAGCAGAGTCTTGCAGCGAAACCATTTCCCTTGTCCCATCCCCTGGCATATGCACACCCTACCACCATCCATCAATCCTACTTTCGGGTAGGTTGCTTACCTGCAACATGAATAGACTCATGAGCTACAGGCTCAGTAAGTTGAAACATAAATACCGGAACGTAAAACGTAAAATCATTAAAAAAAAAAAACTATTCATCATGAATAGTAATTTTGACTTTTGATCATGAATAGTAAAGTTGACTTTGACCAGTACTATTCGTATTGACTTTAACCTAAGACACCACACGTAAAGTTAGTACATATTATATGCATTTATGATCAGTTATGATATCGTTTTCAGTTTTCGGTCATTATCTTTCATTACGTTCCAGTTTTGGGCCCCATTATTGGTTGTACCATTCTTTTGTGCGTATAACTGGAAAGGACACGGGGGAGTGACCCACTAGCCAATCTTCCATAGTCAAACATTTCATTAATACATATATGTACGTGTATATAACACCATTAAACCTCCCCGTAGGTCGGGAGGTCGATATGCCAATAGTGGTTTCGTTACCGTTTATCATTTAGTTCCGACCAGGTGACAATTCTCATTGCCCCATGATCTAGAACCCTTTACATTTCTTTCATTCATTAGGTGTATATATATATATTAACAACCTGCTATGCGTATAGCACCTTTACATATCATTTTACATATAACATAAAAACATAATGAGTAAGTTCATGCCACAGACAAGTAAATGTCTGAACTTATAGTTAATTAGCTAGCGTTTGCTTTCCTTTGTCTGTTGACGTTTACTCGTCACGTTTGGGTTTGATTCCTATAATCAAGATAGACAACCATTATTTTGTGCCTTTAAATTTTAGGAAAACATAAAAATTTTACATTTACTTTCCGATTAAAGAACTTAGAGGCTTTACATTTCATTCTAGACTTTTCTGCTAACTTTTGGTCAAAATGACCATTTTAACCCCAATTTCATTTCTCATTGTAACCCTACCTTTTATTGAGTTAAAACTCAGTTTTGACCTTTAGAATTTTAGTTAAATCATTCTAAAGCTCTAACGGTCCTTTACGTGCATTCTGGGAATTTTTTGTAAAAATGATCATTCTACCCCTAACGGGTCAATGGACTGTTAAATTTCCGTTCTAATATTTTAACCAAAATTTCTAAGCCCAACTATCATAAAATATTATTCCCTAGGCCTCTGTATCTTTTTATAGCTTTATTTGCTGCAAAATTAACAACTATTCATTTTCCGACCCTTGGGTACTATTCCGACACCTAGGGTCATTTCTCATTTTTCTAACATTCCAAGACCTTAAATAGACATTTCACTAATCTTAAAAAACGTCCCTTGCCATTTCCCTAGTCTAGGTTACCGAGGGGGCTCGGTTTCCTTTCCCGGTCACAGTTTTACCCCTCGTTTCCTAAAATACCCTTTGTGCTGTTATAAAATTTTCGGCAGCATTTCCACTAAAATTCTAGGTTCCTGGTGTTTACGAAATGCCTCGAAACCATCTAACCTATTCTAACCTACCACGTACTATACCACAAACCTAATTTTACATAAAAGTTACAAAATTTTTACATAAAATTTTCCATAAAAACTTAGTCGTTTTTAACAGGATTTCAACCCGTTCTTTCTCATTTTTAGACTCGGTTTAATACACATTTAACACATTGTTTCATCTCATATCATTTCATACAAAACACAATCCTTTTTGCGCTAACCAATACACAGTTTCCTTAAGGAAACCCTAAACAAAAATATTGTTTCAAGGTTTCATTTTCATCATTCATTTTTCCACACCAACACATGTCCATTACAACACAAAACCTAACCGATCTCATCACAAAATTTTCGTGCATTATTCCCTTAAAAGCCATGGATTTTCTTAAAGAAATCATGCACTAAATTTTGTTTTCATGCTCTCATCCTTTACTTATCAATTTCACACATCAAACTTTATTTTTGAACTAACCAATAATCAAAACTCAACATGATAATTTCATTCTTCAACGTACCTATACACACACGGATTTACCTATAATCCACACAACCAAATTTTTATTTTCATACTTCCAAGTTTATAAAATTTCAATTTTCATATCAATACACATAAACAAAACCATAACCAAAATCTTTACTTTGAAAATTTCTCATTCAAACCCCTTAACATACACGCTATTTTCCACTAGAAAACACACCCAAAGTTTGTGTTTTTGCTCCCAAAACCTTTTCTAATCACAACCAAATATTAACAACACCAAAACCACATAATTGAAACTTGAAAATTCTCAATCCTTCCACCCTAAATCAGCCATGGATTTTTCACTAAAAATGCAGGAAAACAACATGTTTTCAAGAGTTACCTTGCTAGGATGAGTGAAGACAACTTGTACTTGAGTTTTTGCTTCAAAAACTTAAAAATTTTGGCTTGGAAATGGGGAAGAGACTCACGGCTGCTTATGGACAGATTTCTTGCAGTTTATTTGCTGAATATTTCAGCTCATAAACGTGTTTACTGGCTGCCCAAAGTGGTGAGGACCAAGTTGCAAAATTTTGGTGCAATTTGGCAACATTTTAGGGACCTTTTTGCAACCTTTCAAGGGTTTATTTGCAATTTTTAAATTTTTTTCTGAATTCTTTGAATGGGAACCGACTCCTGCAGCCCAAGATTAACCAAAATAAAAAAAAATTAAATACCATCCCTTTTTGGCTTCATTTTAGCCCTCAGATCAAGTTACTTTTAATCTTAGCCCTTGGATCCTTTTCTTTCTTTCCACATAAAATTGTTTTCTTATTTTTGACATCACCCATGTGACATCACTCATGGTATAATTGAATTAATTCAATTAACTCCAAAGGTCAACTTTGACCAAAAAGTCAAACCGAACCAAATTTCATCGAAATCGCCCCGACGGGTTTCTGAGGCCTTTTGTGTGATCGGTTTTCCTTATTTTGCTGTCGTTTGACCAAAAATCATATCTAAACATATTTTATCCTTTAATAATCCTTAGCTTAAGGTTTTCGGTCCTTAAAAAGGCACTGTTTTGCCTGTTTTGATTCAGGAAAAATTTCCATTTCTGAAATCCTACTCTTTAACACTGTTAGAACATTTCAATACATTGTAAACGATATTAAATCATTCATTTTACATTTTCAACATAAAATAATCATATACATCTACAGTGTACAAAGACTCCGAGAACAATCGAATTTCTCGGTTGTCACATTTAACCCTCCTTCTGGAATTTTCATCCTCGAAAATTTAAAATAAGTGGGGGTATAAAGCCTTCATTTCATCTTCACGTTCCCACGTAGCCTCTTCAATACTGTGATTTCTCCATAACACCTTGACTAGTGGAATCATCTTGTTTCTCAACACCTTTTCTTCACGGGCTAAAATTTGGACCGGTTGTTCCTCATATGTTAAGTTGTCCTGTATCTGGACTGGTTCATATTCTAACACGTGCGATGGATCTGGTACATACTTTCTCAACATAGATACATGGAAGACATTATGCACAGCTGAGAATTCTGGAGGCAATGCTAACTTGTAGGCAACCTTTCTAATGCATTCGATAATTTCATATGGCCCAATAAATCTTGGACTTAACTTTCCCTTTTTACCAAAATGCATTACACCCTTCATCGGTGATACCTTAAGAAATACAAAGTCCCCTTCGTTGAACTCCAGGAATCTTCATCTTTTATCAGCATAACTTTTCTGTCGGCTTTGAGCAATTTTCATTCGCTGTTGAATCATGGCAATTGTATCTGTAGTCTCTTGTATGAAGTCAGTCTTATGCAGTTGCTTCTCTTTTAAATCGTACTAATGAATAGGCGATCTACACTTCCGCCCATATAATGTTTCGTACGATGCCATCCTGATGGAAGCTTGGTAACTATTATTGTACGAAAACTCTATTAGAGGTAGCTTTTCATTCCAAACTCCTAGGAAATCTATCATGCATGCCTAGAGCATGTCGTCCAATATCTGGACTGTCCATCCGTTTAAGGGTGGAAAGCTGTACTAAGTCGAAACTCCGTACCCATAGCTTCTTGTACACTCTTCCAAAATACTGATGTGAACCGTGCATCACAGTCGCAGACAATAGACCTAGGTACACGATGTAATCGGACAACATGGGTCACATATAAATATGCCAATCTATCCAGTGTGAACGTTAGTTTTATGGCTATAAATCTTGCTGTCTTTATCAACCTGTCCACAATTACCCAAATAACATCATATCCTTCTCGAGTTTTGGGCAGCCCTACAACGAAATCCATAAGGATATGCTCCCATTTCCATTCCAGAATTTCCAAATGCTCTAATTCTCCTCTGGGATCTTGATGTTCGGCCTTCACTTTTTGACAGGTCATACACTTACTCACGAATTCCACAATATCATTTTTCATCATTTTCCACCAAAACTACATCTTCAAATCTTGATACATTTTGTTGGCCCCAAGATGAACTGAATACAATGTTTCATAAGCTTCTGCCATAATTCACCTTTTAAGATCTTCATTTGCCGGAACATAAATTCTCCCTTGATACAGAATCATCCCATCACTAGTGGTGCTGAATTCTGACTTCTAGCTACCAGAAACTCCTTCTCGAAGCTTTTCTAAGTCTAAATCTCGTTTCTAGGCTTCTTTGATGTCTTCAATCAATGGTGACTCCAATCGAAGTGTAGCTAACCTTCCAGATATTAGCTTCAGTCCAAGTGAATTAATTTCTTACTACAATGATTTTTGGCATTTCATCTTTGGGTAACCGTTGTGGAGTCATCGATTTCCTGCTTAAAGCATCGGCTACTCGGTTTGCCTTGCCAAGATGGTAGAGAATTTCACAATCATAGTCTTTCACCAGTTTTAGCCATCTTCTTTGCTGCATATTTAATTCTTTCTATTTGGAGAAATACTTCAAACTTTGATGATCAGTGAAAATTTGACACTGAGCTCCATATAAGTAATGTTGCCAAATCTTGAGTGCGAACACTACTACGGCAAGTTCTAAGCCATGAGTGGGATAATTCTTCTCATGATTCTTCAATTGGCATGATGCATAAGCAATCACTCTATCATTCTGCATTAGAACTGCTCCCAAGCCTATCTTCGAGGCATCACTATAGATTGTAAATTTCTCTCTTTCAGTGGGAAGCATAAGAATTGGCGCACTTGTTAACCTTCTCTTTAATTCATGAAAGCTTCTTTCACATTTTTCTGTCCATTCATATCTTCTTTCTTTATGGGTAAGGGTAGTGAGAGGTGCAGCTAGTCGTGCAAACCCTTCCATAAATCTTCTGTAGTAACCGGCTAGTCCTAGGAAGCTTTGCATCTCAGTCACACTCTTAGGTGTAGGCCATTCGTTGATTGCTTCCACTTTGACATGATCTACAGCAATTCCTTCCTTTGATACAACATGCCCCAGGAAGTGTACCTTATCTATGTGACAACCGGGAAATTCAGGCAATTCTCGGATGAAAATGTACAGTTGTATGCATATAACAATTTGTACTATTTAAAGAGTGAAATAAATGTATTTATATTGTTTAGAATATGTGAAAATGTTCTAACAATACTGACGAGTAAGAATTCAGTGTTGGAAAAATTCACTGAGTTGAAACGGGTGAAACGGTGCCAAAATCGGCATTGAAAACCCTAACCGAGCCAATAAAAGACGGTAAACTTCCGGGATTGATTTTGATCAAACGGAAGCAGATTAAATTGATCCGACTGCACAGGAGACCTCAGGAACACGCCGGGACGATTTCAGGAAAATTTCGGCTCGAACCGGCATCGGTCAAAAAGTAGTCGAATTAATGTGAATAGTGAAATCAAAGTCAACTTTCACTTTTGCATTTATGACATCATAAATCAAGATTAATAAATGAAAGAATTAAGGTGGTTGGTGGCATTAATGGCTAGGATTTAATCACCTTTTGATCTAAAGGCCAAGATTTGGCCAAAAATTACCATTTTTAATTTTTGAAAAATGGAGAAAGAATTAGGCATGAAAGGTGTCAAAATTCCATTGTTTTAGAGCCAAATTAATTGGCTTTCTTGCATGGTTAAGTCGGCAAAACATGAATAAAAGTGGCCGAAGTCCATTTTCACGCAAAAAAACCAAAGAACAAAATTTCTAAGTGTTTTCTTCCATGTTGTCTACGTGAGGGACCAAAGGGAAACTAAGATTTTCTTCAACTTTTCTTCACAAAAAAGAGTGTCAAAGTGTTCCTTGAAGACAAAGGAAGCATTATACCAAGGTAACTTCCCTTGCACTTGAATTTTTCATGGTTTTTTTCAATGAAATCCGTGGGTGAATAGTGATTGGAAGATGGAAAAATTTTGGTTGCTTTTCATGGATTTGATGTTGGGTTTTGTTAAGGATGTAATAAGGAAGAAAACCATGCAAATTGTGTAAAGAAAAACCGAAATTTTGTTGGTTTTTCAAGGGAAAATCCGTGGGTTACCTTGAGTAACCAATGAGAAAAGTTTGTGGTTTAATTTCTAACTTGCTTCCAAGTTTAATTTTGTGAAGAATAAAGCTTGTATTTCATTATGAAAAGCTTGAAAAAAAATTTTGGTATGAATTACATAGTGTGGCCGTGAGTTCCCTAAGGGTTTGGAAGAAAAATTTGCATGCTTTTATGTGATGTTTGGTTAATTTAAATCATGCAATTTAATGTGTAAATGGTGGCAATGTGATTGAAAGAATGAAACAAAATTTATTGGCATGTTTTCATTCTTTGGCCGTGGGTTGTACAAGGGTAAAAACCCTAGGAAGTTTGGTTGAAAATGCAAAGAAAATGGGCTTGAAAATGTGTTAAAAACGTGACATTTGAATGGCCTAAAGTGTGGTGAAAGTTTGACAAAATTTGGTTCGGTTTGGTTGTGAAAACCGAAACCAAATTAAGGGTAAAATTGTGAAAAAATTTTGTTATGTGGGTGATAATGTGAAATTGGGAAATTGTGGGCTTTTATGTAAAAGTTTGGAAAACTTTTACATAAAATAGGCTTGTGGTATAGTACGTGGCAGGTACATATGGTTCGAGGCGTACCTAACACCGGAAGCCTTAAAATTACGCCGAAATGCTGCCGAAATTTCAAAAACGGCATTCGGGGTAAAATAGGAATTTAAAATAAAAGTTAGGGCCGGGACGGAAACCCGAGTCCCTAACGGAAAAATTGAATAAGGAAAAAATTTAAGGGGTGGTTCGTGAATAGTAACCCGTCCCCTTGAAAATGAAAAAACGTGAGTGAGATTGAAAAACCGACCCCGAGGGGGGGGCGTTCTTGGAAATAAAATAAAGGTCCGAGTCGGGAACGGAAAACCCGAGCCTCAGAAACCTAGGTCGGGAAAGTCTAGATGAACGTTTTAAATGCTAGTGAAACGTCCATTTGAGACTCCGAAACGATAGAAAATCGCTAAACCGACGTAAGGGTCGGAATAGTGCTTTCCGAGGGCCGGGAAAGCAAAAAGTGGAAATAAAATAGAAACGAACCCGGTAATGATTAGAAAAGAGTCAGAAAAGTTCCTGAGAGCCAAAAATGCAGTCTGGATCAATAAATTCCGTCAGGGGCAAAACTGTAATTTTGCCAAAATATTGGGGCAAAATCGTAATTTTACAAAAGTTGAGGGAAAATGGTGAAAATAATAAATAAAACCTAAAAAGTTATAAATAGGTTTTATTTAAGCTTTTTAATGAAAAATAAAAGCTATAAATGGGAAAGAAATTAACAGACATAGTTTTGTCTGTAGGATCCCAAAATCGGCCTACAAGGAAGGCGATTCAAGATCCAAGAGAGAGAAAGGGAACAGTCTGATAAGGTAAGTTCAGACATTTACCTGTCTGCAACATATAGCAATATTGTGCTAACTTTAATGTACTAACTATAAGTTAGGTACATATGTGCTACGGGCACTATGATAGAATAGAGAGAGATACGAAATGTGCTACGGGCACTATAAGAATGGGACACATGGTTAATTGTGCTTCGGGCACTAGAGCGAGGTTAATGAAACTCACTCACCTAAAATTAAAATGTGAACCATTCCTAACCACGGGACAATGTGAAGTCACCGGGTTAGAATGTTAAAAGTCGGTAATGAAACCACTTTCTGGCGTACCAGCCTTCCGTACAGGGAGGTACTATTTTGCCTTCGGGGCTATGAGATAAGGCTGTGGAGGTCAGCACTGATGTACCGCTCCCAGTTATGTACTATTTTGCCTTCGGGGCTATGAAATTAAGGCTGTGGAGGTCAGCACTAATGTACCGCTCCCAGTCATGCGCACTTAAACGGTACTGCCAACCTGAGCTCAAAACCAGAACGTAAATAAAGATAATGACCTAAAACTGAAACTGTGCCATAATTGAGCATAAGACAGTTTAGTGAGAGCACTAACATCACGGTAGACGTACTAGTGTGATACAGTGGTGTGGTCAACCTTACTATTCATGTATGAATAGTGGTCAAAGTTACTATTCACGTATGAATAGTGATCAACGGACTATTCATCGTGAATAGTACTATTCATAGAAATTTTATTTCTTGCATGTTTGAACTTACTGAGCCTGTAGCTCACCATTTTTGCTAATGTTGCAGGTAAGCGACCAGCTCAGTAGCTTGTTTGACTGGATGGCGTACGGGATGGCGCGTGTCAAATGGGATAACTGGGCGAGGGATATGGTACTGCCAGAGTCTTCCCGCTGAGCGTTAAAGTGAAGGGAAAAAAAAGGGAAACAGTTCTTTTGTAATTATATATATATATTTTACAAAAGCACTGTATTATTTATATTACTTTGTACCTATCAACAAAGTAAATAGTGGAAAAAGATTTTATATGATGTTTAAAGAAAAAAAAAATTTTCCCAAAAACGTCATGATTTAAAAAGAGTAGAGAGATAAGCCGGCGACCCATGAGAATACAATCTATCGCAGTTAGCGATAAAGCTCAACTGTAATAGTATTGTATGATCTCCACAAGGGGCGGGCCGCCACAGTTGGTATCAGAGCAAGGTCTGAGATTGGTTTAGTTTATAATACCAACTGCTGCCACAGTTGGTATATCAGAGCAAGGTTTGCGACTGATTTGGTTTTAAATACCAACTGCCGTCACAGTTGGTATATCAGAGCAGTGTGACCATATCCCGATTTGACACTTTGCGCATCCTGCACCGCTATCCAAGTAAGTAGTTTACTTAAGTTCAGTTAATTATTTTCTTATGTGAAAATAATTATCTTATAGGTAGCACGATGACCAGACCTCCATATGTGAGACCACAGCTACCACGACCGAGAGGGGTATTACGGGTATGGACGAGACCTATTGTGAGGCCGCCCATTTCCCAAAGGCCGGTAGTTAGACCCCCGGTACCCGAGAGACCTCCCGTACCAGTGCCAGCACCAGTGCCAGTGCCAGTAGAGATAGTACAGCCACGACCGATAGTTCATCCACCGGTAGTAGTGGACATTCCAGTTGTTGGTGGACGCCAACATATTGGGGTGAGAGTGTCGGCACGGGCAGTACAGGCATTTAGGGCCAGCAGTCCTCCTATGTTCGACGGTGGACGACAGTCGATGGAGACCAAGGACTGGCTTTATGCCATAGAGAGGATCATGGTGATATGTGACATCGATCGAGATATGTGGATCCAGTTGGCTGTCAGTATGTTTCAGGGAGACGCTCGAGTGTTCTGGCAATATTGCGACCAGGAGATTTTATTGGGATTCAGTTGGGCTGAGTTCTGTCAGCGGTTGGCTGATCAGTTTCAACCTAGGGATCCAGCACCTGCTCCAGCACCTCCAGAGAGACGAGAGGCTGATGCACCTGCGTACCCTGGATTCGATGAGGTCAGGGATTACATTCTCCAGACCGAGAGGATGGTCATGCTGTCTGGTGAGACAGTGATGTCTTACGCAGCACGGTTTGAGGAGACCATTCGGAGGAGATGTCCGTTGCCTAACCTCACGGAAGCAAACTGCTGTGAGCTGTTTTGGAAAGGCTTATCCTTGGAGCTGAGACCGAGGGTGATCAAGCCGTTTCCTCCGACGCTCCAAGAGTTCGTGGTAACGATCAGGGCGATCGAGAGAGAGATTCTGATCGAGCATCTGACGCAGAGTCGACGAGAGACGCTGGGTCAAGATGAGATGTTTGCACGCATATTCGGGCTGAGAAGAATGATGAATGATCATGAGGCCGGACCGTCTAGACCACGAGGTGATGACTCAGGACAGGGAACATTACCTAGGGGTGGTGACGACTCAGATGAGTCAGATGACGATGAGGATCCAGAAGAATATCCTCTAGTCCCAGATGCAGGGAATGAGTGACCAGTAGATATGTATATATGTACATAAGTAGCTTAGAGAAAAGCTCTTTTGTATAGACTTGTGGCCAAGATGTAAAAATGGCCGAAGTATATATGACTGGTGATGGTTATGTATGACATATAAATGTTTTGCTATGAATGAAATACCAAAATGATTATATGTTGTACGATGATGTGTTACGATGATGTGGCTTTACATTACCCTAAATTTCGTAAATTGATATAATTTTACGAATGCGGTTATGGAAAATCTAACGGCGAATTATTGTGCCATAATAGGACAATAGGCAAGATGGTGGATTTGCGTAATCGACCAGAGGGACGAGAGCGACGTCCTGATATTATGGAGAGACTAGATCAGATACAAGCTCTGTTGGAAGCTCAGATGCAAGAAAATGCGAATCTGAGGCGACGGGTAGAGGAGCTAGAGTAGAGACAAGGCTCTGAGGGTACCCAAGTAGAACAACAAGCTGAGGTAGATCCGGTTATTCCTCCAGCTGCAGTACATGAGAGAGCTCCTGAACCTCAACCAGTATTGAATTTGGAACCCCTCTATGAAAGATTCAGGCGTATGAGACCGCCAGAATTTGAAGGGTCTACAAATCCCTTAGAGGCTGAAGACTGGTTGTCGTCATTACAAGTGATTATGGAGTTCATGAACCTAACCGAACGGGAGAAGGTTGCATGTGCGTCTTTTGTGCTGAGAAAAGATGCTCGGTTTTGGTGGGACACCGTGCGAATGAGAAGAGACGTGTCTACCATGAGTTGGGTGGAATTTCTGGAAGAATTTAACCAGAAATATTACGACCCTGCATCTCTGAGACAGCAACAGAAAGAATTCTCAGAGTTGACACAAGGGAACATGTCGGTAACTGAAGTCTGCCGAAAGTTCGACCAGTTATCCCATCTATGTCCCTATGTGGTCCCTACTGAGAGGGAAAAGATACAGAAAATGATCGGGATGTTCAGGCCGGAAATTGCTGCGTTAGTAGACATTGGACTAGTACCACCTACTTCTGTAGCAGACTGTGTGAGTCGGGCCATTAGAGCTGAGTTTCATGTAGCCCGACAGAAAGAGGAAAGAGAGAAACACTGGGAGGCTAAAAAGAAGGAGAGGGCTTTGGCGAAGTCTACGCAAGTTGGTCAATCGAGCAAGCCTAGTCAGAATCCGAAACCAAGCCAGGGCAACAATCAAGGATCCCAGCAAAATAAGAGAAAAGGGAATTTTTCTGGGAATCGCCAGGGTAATAATCGAAACCAGCAGCGGAGAACAGCTGGTAATGCAGAGTCTAATGTGCAAAACTACCCTACATGCGGGAAGAGACATTCTGGGCAATGCAGATTTGGGCCACTTGTTTGCTATGAATGTGGAAAGGAAGCCCATTATGCCAGGAAATGTCCCAACAGGCAGGGTGGACAAGGCACTTCCCAACCGCACCAGACAAGCCCACAAGCTCATTCCCTTCAAGCCGGAGTGGAAGAGTCACCAGTGAGGCCGCAATGCCAGGAGCGAATGCAACGTGCTGATGCTCGTGTGATGGCCTATATCAAGGAAGACGCAGAGGCAGGAACATCAAACGTGGTGACAGGTCAGCTTCCTGTCGCTAGTCATGTAGCCTCTGTACTATTCGATTCCGGTGCTACGCATTCATTTGTTTCCTATGCATTTGATGACAAGATAGGACTTCCTAGGGATAATATGGGAAGCGTATTTAAGACAGCTTTACCTTCTGGGGAAGTATTGTTGTCTAGTTACTGGTTACCCTATGTACCAGTATATATGGCAAATAGGGAACTATATGCTGAGTTGATCGTAATGGAGATCATGGATTACGATGTGATTCTAGGCATGGATTTCCTAGGGAAATACCAAGCTACGATCGACTGCCGAAATCGAAAGATAGTCTTCCAACCCGAGGAAGAAGAGAGTTTCGAGTATGTTGATACTTCTCGAAGACCCGGGAAGATGATGATCAATTCGTTAAGAGCAAGCAAGTTAATATCCAGTGGTTGCGTGGGATATCTGGCATATGTGGTGGATACTGCAGAGGAACAGAAGCTTCAAGCTGAAGATGTTCCTGTAGTTAATGAGTTTCTTGACGTATTTCCAGAAGAGTTACCAGGGATACCGCCAGAGAGAGAAATCTCGTTTGAAATTGAGTTGATGCCTGGAACAGCACCCATTTCCAAAGCACCATACCGTATGGCTCCAGTGGAGTTGAAGGAGCTGCAGGAACAATTAAAGGAGCTTTTGGATAAGGGATTCATCAGGTCGAGTTTTTCTCCATGGGGTGCACCTGTGTTATTCGTCAAGAAAAAGGATGGAACATTCCGACTGTACATTGATTACCGGGAGTTGAATAAGGTTACGATCAAAAATAAGTATCCGTTGCCTAGAATTGATGACCTATTCGACCAGTTAAAAGGCGCAACGGTATTTTCCAAGATCGACTTATGATCAGGATATCACCAGTTGAGAATTAAAGAAAGTGATATTCCTAAGACGGCGTTTAGGACTCGTTATGGTCACTACGAGTTTTTTGTGATGCCATTCGGATTGACGAATGCGCCAGCAGCGTTCATGGATTTGATGAACAGAATTTTTAAAGAGTATTTGGATAAGTTTGTCATTGTATTCATTGATGACATTCTTATATACTCGAAGACTCATGAGGAGCACAAGAAGCATCTGAGGATCGTGCTGAATACGATACGGAAGCATCAACTGTATGCCAAATTCTCAAAATGCGAATTTTGGCTGGACAGAGTACATTTCCTTGGACATGTTGTGTCCCAGGAAGGTATTGCTGTAGATCCGACAAAGGTAGAGGCAATTAACCAGTGGCCTGCACCCAAGAGTGTGACGGAAATACGTAGTTTCTTGGGGTTAGCTGGTTATTATCGGTGATTTGTAGAGGGATTCGCACGACTAGCTGCACCTCTTACCGCTCTTACACGCAAAGAAAGGAAGTACGAGTGGACTATGGAATGTGAAAGAAGCTTCCAGGAGTTAAAGAGGCGACTGACAAGCGCACCAATCCTTACGCTTCCCACTGAAGGGGAGAAGTTCGTGATCTACAGTGATGCATCGAAAATAGGATTGGGAGCAGTCCTGATGCAAGACGGCAAGGTGATTGCCTATGCTTCCCGTCAATTAAAGGAGCATGAAAGGAATTATCCTACGCATGACCTTGAACTTGCTGCAGTAGTGTTCGCACTTAAAATTTGGCGACACTATCTCTATGGAGCTCAATGTCAGATTTTCACTGATCACCAAAGTTTGAAGTATTTCTTCACGCAAAAAGAGCTCAATATGCGGCAAAGACGATGGTTGGAACTGGTGAAGGATTATGATTGTGAAATCCTATACCATCCAGGGAAGGCCAATCATGTAGCGGATGCTTTAAGTAGAAAGTCTACCATATCGCACCAGCTACCAATAAAAAGGCTTCCGAAGCCATTGTAGCAAGAGATAAATTCTTTAAACTTGGAGCTGATATCTGGAAGATTAGCTGCACTCCAAGTGGAATCATCGCTATTTGAGGAAATAAAGGAAGCTCAGAGGCGAGATCCAGCAATGACAAGTTCTCAAGAAGGAATTTCCAAGGATGAAATGATCCTTTATCAAGGAAAGATAAATGTTCCAGCTGATGAAGAACTTAGAAGACGGATCATGTCAAAAGCCCACGAGACACCATATTCGGTTCATCCCGGAGCGAGCAAGATGTATCAGGACTTGAAGTTACAGTTCTAGTGGAAAGGGATGAAGAATGATATAGCGAAATTCGTGAGCAGATGCATGACCTGTCAAAGAATCAAAGCGGAACATAAACATCCAGCAGGAAGATTGGAACCGTTGGAGATTCCTGAATGGAAATGGGAACACATTACGATGGATTTTGTAGTGGGACTCCCGAAAACCTGAGAAGGTTATGATGCTATCTGGGTTATTGTGGACAGACTGACCAAGGCGGCACAGTTCGTAGCTGTCAAGATGACTTTTTCGCTGGAAAAGTTTGCTCAGCTGTACATAACTCATGTCGTCAGACTACATGGAGTACTGAAATCCATTGTATCAGATCGAGATGCACGGTTCACTTCGAATTTCTGGAAGTGTGTGCGAGAGGCCATGGGTACTGAATTGAGACTCAGTACGGCTTTTCATCCGCAAACAGACGGGCAGTCAGAGCGGACAATTCAGACGTTAGAGGACATGCTTCGAGCTTGCGTTATGGATTTTGCGGGAATTTGGAACGAGAAGCTACCATTGATTGAATTCTAGTACAATAATAGTTACCAAGCTTCAATAGGCATGGCACCTTACTAGGCCTTGTATGGACGGAAGTGCAGATCACCATTACATTGGTACGATTTGCGAGAAAAGCAGTTGCATAAGACAGACTTCATAAAAGAGACTTCCGATGCAGTTGCTAAAATTCAGCATCAAATGAAAATTGCGCAAAGCCGATAAAAGAGCTACGCAGATAAAAGGCGAAGATCCTTGGAGTTTGATGAAGGAGACTTCGTGTTTCTCAAGATATCGCCTATGAAGGGGATTATGCGTTTCGGTAAGAAGGGGAAACTGAATCCAAGATACATTGGACCTTATGAAATTATCAAACGCATTGGAAAGGTCACTTACAGATTAGCGCTACCCCCAGAATTGTCGGCAGTGCATAACGTATTTCATGTGTCGATGCTGAGAAAGTATATACCAGATCCGTCCCATGTGTTGAAGCATGAGCCTATTCAAATCCACGAGGATTTGACATATGAGGAACAGCCTATTCAAGTACTAGCTCGTGAAGAGAAAGTACTGAGGAATAAGGTAATCCCACTAGTGAAGATTTTGTGGAAAAATCATAACATTGAAGAAGCTACGTGGGAAAGAGAAAACGAGATGAGGAGTTTATACCCCCATTTGTTCTAATTTTCGAGGACGAAAATTTTATAAGGAGGGGTGAATGTGACAACCGGGAAATTCAGGCAATTCTCGGATGAAAATGTACAATTGTATGTATATAACAATTTGTACTATTTAAAGAGTGAAATAAATGTATTTATATTGTTTAGAATATGTGAAAATGTTCTAACAATACTGACGAGTAAGAATTCAGTGTTGGAAAAATTCACTGAGTTGAAACGGGTGAAACGGTGCCAAAATCGGCATTGAAAACCCTAACCGAGCCAATAAAAGACGGTAAACTTCCAGGATTGATTTTGATCAAACGGAAGCAGATTAAATTGATTCGACTGCACAGGAGACCTCAAGAACACACCGGGACGATTTCCGGAAAATTTCGCCTCGAACCGGCATCGGTCAAAAAGTAGTCGAATTAATGTGAATAGTGAAATCAAAGTCAACTTTCACTTTTGCATTTATGACATCATAAATCAAGATTAATAAATGAAAGAATTAAGGTGGTTGGTGGCATTAATGGCTAGGATTTAATCACCTTTTGATCTAAAGGCCAAGATTTGGCCAAAAATTACCATTTTTAATTTTTGAAAAATGGAGAAAGAATTAGGCATGAAAGGTGTCAAAATTCCATTGGTTTAGAGCCAAATTAATTGGCTTTCTTGCATGGTTAAGTCGGCAAAACATGAATAAAAGTGGCCGAAGTCCATTTTCACGCAAAAAAACCAAAGAACAAAATTTCTAAGTGTTTTCTTCCATGGTGTCTACGTGAGGGACCAAAGGGAAACCAAGATTTTCTTCAACTTTTCTTCACAAAAAAGAGTGTCAAAGTGTTCCTTGAAGACAAAGGAAGCATTAGACCAAGGTAACTTCCCTTGCACTTGAATTTTTCATGGTTTTTTTCAATGAAATCCGTGGGTGAATAGTGATTGGAAGATGGAAAAATTTTGGTTGCTTTTCATGGATTTGATGTTGGGTTTTGTTAAGGATGTAATAAGGAAGAAAACCATGCAAATTGTGTAAAGAAAAACCGAAATTTTGTTGGTTTTTCAAGGGAAAATCCGTGGGTTACCTTGAGTAACCAATGAGAAAAGTTTGTGGTTTAATTTCTAACTTGCTTCCAAGTTTAATTTTGTGAAGAATAAAGCTTGTATTTCATTATGAAAAGCTTGAAAAAAATTTTTGGTATGAATTACATAGTGTGGCCGTGAGTTCCCTAAGGGTTTGGAAGAAAAATTTGCATGCTTTTATGTGATGTTTGGTTAATTTAAATCATGCAATTTAATGTGTAAATGGTGGCAATGTGATTGAAAGAATGAAACAAAATTTTTTGGCATGTTTTCATTCTTTGGCCATGGGTTGTACAAGGGTAAAAACCCTAGGAAGTTTGGTTGAAAATGCAAAGAAAATGGGCTTGAAAATGTGTTAAAAACGTGACATTTGAATGGCCTAAAGTGTGGTGAAAGTTTGACAAAATTTGGTTCTGTTTGGTTGTGAAAACCGAAACCAAATTAAGGGTAAAATTGTGAAAAAATTTTGTTATGTGGGTGATAATGTGAAATTGGGAAATTGTGGGCTTTTATGTAAAAGTTTGGAAAACTTTTACATAAAATAGGCTTGTGGTATAGTACGTGGCAGGTACATACGGTTCGAGGCGTACCTAACGCCGGAAGCCTTAAAATTACGCCGAAATGCTGCCGAAATTTCAAAAACGGCATTCGGGGTAAAATAGGAATTTAAAATAAAAGTTAGGGCCGGGACGGAAACCCGAGTCCCTAATGGAAAAATTGAATAAGGAAAAAATTTAAGGGGTGGTTCGTGAATAGTAACCCATCCCCTTGAAAATGAAAAAACGTGAGTGAGATTGAAAAACCGACCCCGAGGGGGGGGCATTTTTGGAAATAAAATAAAGGTCCGAGTCGGGAACGGAAAACCCGAGTCTCAGAGTCCTAGGTCGGGAAAGTCTAGATGAACGTTTTAAATACTAGTGAAACGTCCATTTGAGACTCCGAAACGATAGAAAATCGCTAAACCGACGTAAGGGTCGGAATAGTGCTTCCCGAGGGCCGGGAAAGCAAAAAGTGGAAATAAAATAGAAACGAACCCGGTAATGATTAGAAAAGAGTCAGAAAAGTTCCTGAGAGCCAAAAATGCAGTCTGGATCAATAAATTCCGTCAGGGGCAAAACTGTAATTTTGCCAAAATATTGGGGCAAAATCGTAATTTTACAAAAGTTGAGGGAAAATGGTGAAAATAATAAATAAAACCTAAAAAGTTATAAATAGGTTTTATTTAAGCTTTTTAATGAAAAATAAAAACTATAAATGGGAAAGAAATTAATAGACATAGTTTTGTCTGTAGGATCCCAAAATCGGCCTACAAGGAAGGCGATTCAAGATCCAAGAGAGAGAAAGGGAACAGTCTGATAAGGTAAGTTCATACATTTACCTGTCTGCAACATATAGCAATATTGTGCTAACTTTAATGTACTAACTATAAGTTAGGTACATATATGCTACGGGTACTATGATAGAATAGAGAGAGAGACGAAATGTGCTACGGGCACTATAAGAATGGGACACATGGTTAATTATGCTTCGGGCACTAGAGCGAGGTTAATGAAGCTCACTCACCTAAAATTAAAATGTGAACCATTCCTAACCACGGGATAATGTGAAGTCACTGGGTTAGAATGTTAAAAGTCGGTAATGAAACCACTTTCTGGCGTACCAGCCTTCTGTACAGGGAGGTACTATTTTGCCTTCGGGGCTATGAGATAAGGCTGTGGAGGTCAACACTGATGTACCGCTCCCAGTTATGTACTATTTTGCCTTCAGGGCTATGAGATTAAGGCTGTGGAGGTCAGCACTAATGTACCGCTCCCAGTCATGCGCACTTAAATGGTACTGCCAACCTGAGCTCAAAACCAGAACGTAAATAAAGATAATGACCTAAAACTGAAACTGTGCCATAATTGAGCATAAGACAGTTTAGTGAGAGCACTAACATCGCGGTAGACGTACTAGTGTGATACAGTGGTGTGGTCAACCTTACTATTCATGTATGAATAGTGGTCAAAGTTACTATTCATGTATGAATAGTGATCAACGGTACTATTCACGATGAATAGTACTATTCATAGAAATTTTATTTCTTGCATGTTTGAACTTACTGAGCCTGTAGCTCACCATTTTTGCTAATGTTGCAGGTAAGCGATCAGCTCAGTAGCTTGTTTGACTGGATGGCGTATGGGTTGGCGCGTGTCAAATGGGATAACTGGGCGAGGGATATGGTACTGCCAGAGTCTTCCCGCTGAGCGTTAAAGTGAAGGGAAAAAAAAGGGAAACAGTTCTTTTGTAATTATATATATATTTTACAAAAGCACTGTATTATTTATACTACTTTGTACCTATCAACAAAGTAAATAGTGGAAAAAGATTTTATATGATGTTTAAAGAAAAAATTTTTTTTCCCAAAAACGTCATGATTTAAAAAGAGTAGAGAGATAAGCCGGCGACCCATGAGAATACAATCTATCGCAGTTAGCGATAAAGCTCAACTGTAATAGTATTGTATGATCTCCATAAGGGGCGGGCCGCCACAATCTAACCAAAATTCACACTTAGAGAATTTTGCATATAATTGATGCTTCCTCGTAGTGTGGAAAACAAACCTCAAATGCTCTGCATGTTCCATGGGAGTCTTTGAATACATAAGTACGTCATCAATAAATACAATGACAAACTCATCTAAAAATTCTTTGAAGACTCTATTCATTAGGTCCATGAATGCAGCTGGAGCATTGGTTAACCCAAACGGCATTACTAAAAACTCATAATGACCGTAACAAGTTTGAAACACCATCTTGGAAATATCACTCTCTTTAATCTTGAGTTGATGGTATCCAAAATGCAGATCAATCTTAGAAAATAGTGCTGCGCCCTTAAGTTGATCGAACAAGTCATCAATCCTAGGTAACGGATACCTAATTTTAATAGTGACCTTATTTAATTCATGGTAATCAATACACATTTGGAGAGTGCCATCTTTCTTCTTGACAAACAAAACTAGAGCTCCCCAAGGTGAGTAACTTAGTCGAATAAATCCCTTGTCGAGTAACTCCTTTATTGCACGTGTAGTTCTTTCAATTCCACAGGTTCCATACGGTACAGTGCCTTTGATATTGGTGTTGTCCCTGGCATAAGGTCAATCTCAAATGAGATTTCTCATTCTGGAGGTACTCTTGGTAATTCTTCAGGAAAAACATCAAGGAATTCATTGACAATTGGGACATCTTCTGGCTAAACCTTCTTTTCTTCCGTCACATCTGTCACATAGGCCAAATATCCAGTACAGCCACTGGTCATCAGTTTCTTTGCTTTCAATGAATTGATCATCATTTTTGGAGACTTTGGAGATGAAGTAATATATTCGAAATCCTCTTCTCCAACTGGCTCAAAGACTACCTTCTTACTTCGATAATCAATCTTGGCTTGGTATTTTCCCAGGAAATCCATTCCTAGGATCACGTCATAGTCTACTAATTTAATGACTATGAGGTCAACAAACAATTCCCAATTTGCCACATTTACTGGTACATGTCGTAACTAGTAATTGGACAACAAAACCTCACCCGAAGGCAATACTATCCTAAACATTATTCCAATTTTATCCTTAGCATGTTCTAAATTTTTCATAAATTCGTACGATGCAAAGGAATGTGAAGCACCAGAATCAAAAAGTACATATGCCAACTGGTTAGTCATAGAAAGCTGATCTGTGACCACATTGGACGTCCCCGCTTCAGCATCTTTCTTTGTGTAAGCCATCACTCTTGCATCAGTGTGAAGAGCATATTCCTATCGTTCCTGCCACACTAGAGGCATCACTGGGGATCCTTCAACTATTACTTGAATGGCATGTACTTGTGGAGGTTGTGGACGTTGATTAAATTATGGACATTGTTGCATAGGTGCTTGGACATTTTGACGATTTGCTTGATAGTTCTTTACAAAATGTCCTTCCTTTCCATAAAGATAGCAAACGTTGGTGCCCAACCGACACTGACCTCGATGAAATTTTCCACATATAGCATAGGGAGAAATATTCAGCCCTATATTGGCATTAAACTTCCGTTGTTGGTTCTGGTTATCTTGGTTTCTATTTTCCAAATAATTGCCCTTCCACTTTTGTTGTTGCTGAGAGCCTTGATTGCGGGTTTGGCCTTTCCCAGTCTGATTAAACTTGCCAGCTTGACTGACCTGATTACCACTCCCTGCTGGGGTTGCTTTAACCAAAATCTTCTCTTTCTTTCGATTTTCCCATACTTTTTCTCTTTCCTCTTTTTGTCGTGCAAGATGGAATTCTGCCCTCACCGCTCAACTTACGCAAGCAGCTACTGAAGTTGGCGGCATTGGCCCATTGTCTACCAGGACCGAAATTTTTGGTCAGAACATTCCTATCATCTTCTATATCTTTTCCCTTTCAGTAGGGACTACATACGGACACAATCGGGATAGTTAGTCAAACTTTCGGCAAACTTCGCTGACCGTCATGTTTCCCTATTTCAGTTCTACAAACTCCCTATATTGTGGTCTTAGGGATGCAGGATCATAATACTTCTGGTTAAATTCTTTTAGAAATTTGTTCCATGTCATCGTAGTAACATCCCTCCTCATTCAAACCGTATCCCACCAAAATCTAGCATCCTTTCTTAGAACAAAAAAAGCACACAAAACCTTTTCATGTTCAGTTAAATTCATGAAGTCTAGGATCACTTGTAACGAGGAAAGCCATGCCTCTGCCTCTAGGGGATTTGTAGACCCTTCAAACTCTGGAGACTTCATCTGACGGAATCGTTCATAAAGAGGCTCTAGATTTATCGTGGGTTGAGGTTAAGGTCTATACACCTCTTCATCTATAACCGGTGGCACTGCCTGTTGAGCTGTAGTGCCCGGTTCTGCTTGTACATATTCAGGATCTTGTCTTTGTTCTACAGCCTCTAACCGCTATCTCAATTCAGTGTTTTCTTTCATTTGTGTTTCCAGCAGAGCTTGTAATTCTTCTACTCGATCAGCTAGGTTATTTTGTCTTCCTCTTCTAGTATTCATTGTGTGTTTCCTGTTCCTAAAATAGCACAATGATCAAACGTTAAATTTTCCATAATTAAATTTGATAATATAAGGAAAATATAATTTCAACGTATCATATTTTTACATATTACTCATTTCATAACATAAACATTTCATATCATTTCCTAACATCTCATAATATAACATACCATAACATATCATTTCATAATATTTAAATATCATGTTACATGTCGTGCATGAGTACTTACATACATACACATTAACATTAAGGCCATATTACCATAGCCCTTTACTCCATGTTCATATATACATTTATATACAAATACATACATATTTTTATACATTTTGTACTCTAATTATCTCACTCATTTTGACCTACTGGGAATTCCTCTGGGTCTTCATTATTATCAAAAGCATTCCTAGTACCAGAAGAAGATCCTCGGTCACCATCTGCATCGGTTCCCTATCGTGATGGACCTGCTTTGTGATCATTTACCATCGGTCTCGGTCCAAAGAGATGTGTTAACCTCTCATCCCGATACCAATGTTCTCGCTGGCCTCTATCAACTAGTTCCCTTAACAACACTTCCTCAATCTTAATTACCCTTTCAATGAACTCATGCAAAATAAGAGAGCAATGCGGACTCACTCTTTGCCTTAATTCTGTTGTGAGTCCCCTCTAGAAAATATCACAATAGTCCTCGTCTGTAAGGTTACGAAGTGGACATCGTTTCCTAATATCTTCTTCAAAGCATGCAGCATAAGTAAGGACTGTGTCCCTAGACATCATTAACAACTTCTCTGTCCTTTGGACAAATCTCCTTATCTCAACAAATCTTGGCAACACTGGTGGGAGAGTTACCTCTCTACATTCCCGAGGGACTGTAGATGCTACTGGGCTTCTATGGGCAAATTGCTCTCTCATACCCTGTTGAAAATCAACCCAGTTAAGCCCATCTAGCCCATCTTGATCAAGGTATTCCTAATATATTCAAGCGTCACCCTGAAAATAACTAGCGGTGAGCACAACCTTGTGATCTTGATCAATGTCGCATAATCGTAGAATAAGCTCTACGACATTTAACCAACCCTCTACCTTCATGGATTGTTACCCACCATCAAACATGGGTGGCTGAGAAGCCCTAAATGCCTGAACTGCTCGAGTTGATACCCTTGTCCCTACAAACGGTCTTCTACCTAATACTGGGATGTCTATCACTACTGGTGGGGGAGATACTGGTCAAGGAGCTAGGGCTCTTATCACAGTCTGAATAGTAGCTTGTGGGGTAGAGGGACCTACTTGCACGAAGGACGTATA
The DNA here is from genome assembly GCA_035233585.1 of Antiaris toxicaria. Taxonomy (NCBI): domain Eukaryota; kingdom Viridiplantae; phylum Streptophyta; class Magnoliopsida; order Rosales; family Moraceae; genus Antiaris; species Antiaris toxicaria. The sequence goes on from CP141156.1 coordinate 60,197,356, forward strand.
TTCTGGTGTTGTGATATGGATGGCCTAGTAATCGATTTGGTCCATACCTTACATAAACCTCCAGGACGAATCGGTCGTGGTCTCATGTAATATGGTCACGTCATCCTACAACCTACAAAATGTTTATTTCCCAGTAAATAAACATTTATAATCATAAAATAACATTAATTTACTTGGATTGATGAACAGGACATGCATCGTGCCAGAAGGGAAATGGTGGTATAGCTCTGACACCAACTGTGGTGGCTCGCCATACGTAGGGTTAAACAGTACCATCACAGTCAGCCATTGTTGCCAACTGCGATAGACTGTAACCACTTGGGTCACTGATAACTTACTTTTACGTACCATTTTTTTTATATTTTTAATCTTCTCGTTTTACTTGCTAATTAGATGCGTAAATTTTTTTTCTTAACTGTTTCATATATATATTAGTGGATTATAAAATTTTACTACAGTAGTCACTTTACATCATCATATTTATATATATATATCATTTACATCATAATACATCTTTCAAAATTCCTTTTTAATTGCTGCCCAGCGGAGTCTTGTAGCGGAACCATTTCCCTTGTCCCATCCCCTGGCATATGCACACCCCGCCACCATCCATCAATCCTACTTCCGGGTAGGTTGCTTACCTGCAACATGAATAGACTCATGAGCTACAGGCTCCATAAGTTCAAACATAAATACCGGAACGTAAAACGTAAAATCATAAAAGTACTATTCATCATGAATAGTATTTTTAACTTTTGATCATGAATAGTAAAGTTGACTTTGACCAATACTATTCATGTTGACCCTGACCTAAGATACCACACATAAAGTTAGTACATATTATACTCATTTATGATCAGTTATGGTATCGTTTTCAGTTTTCGGTCGTTATCTTTTATTACATTTTGGTTTTGGGCCCCATTGTTGGTTGTACCGTTCTTTTGTGCACATGATTGGAAAAAATACAGGGCAACGACCCACTGGCCAATCCTCCACAGTCGAACATTTCATTAATACATATATGTACATGTATATAACACCATTAAACCTCCCCATAGGTCGAGAGGCCGATACGTCAATAGTGGTTTCATTACCGTCTTTCATTTAGTTCCGACCAGGTGATAATTCTCATTGCCCCATGATCTGGAACCCTTTACATTTCTTTCTTTCATTAGGTATATATATATATTAACAACCTACTGTGCGTACAGCACCTTTATATATCATTTTACATATAACATAAAAACATAATGAGTAAGTTCATGCCACAGACAATTAAATGTCTAAACTTACAGGTAATTAGCTAGCGTTTGCTTTCCTTTGTCCGTTGACGTTTCCTCGTCATGTTTGGGTCTGATTCCTATAATCGAGACAAACAACCATTATTTCGTGCCTTAAAATTTGAGGAAAACATAAAAATTTTACATTTACTTTCCCATTAAAGAAATTAGAGGCTTTACATTTCATTCTAGACTTTTCTGCTAACTTTCGGTCAAAATGACCATTTTACCCCCAATTTCATTTTTCATCGTAACCCTACCTTTTATTGAGTTAAAACTCAGTTTTGACCTTTATAATTTTAATTAAATCATTCTAAAGCTCTAACGGCCCTTTTCGTGCATTCTGGGAATTTTTGGTCAAAATGACCATTTTACCCCTGACGGGTCAATGGACCGTTAAATTTCCGTTCTAATATTTTAACCAAATTTTCTAAGCCCAAATATCATAAAATATTATTCCCTAGGGCGTTTGTATCTTTTTATAGCTTTATTTGCTGCAAAATCAACAACTATTAATTTTTCGACCCTCTGGTACTATTCCGACACCTAAGGTCGTTTCTCATTTTTCTAATGTTTCAAGACCTTAAATGGACGTTTCACTAATCTTGAAAAACTTCCCTTGCCATTTCCCGAGTCTAGGTTACCGAGGGGGCTCAGTTTCCTTTCCCAATCACACTTTTACCCCTCGTTTCCTAAAATACCCTTTGTGCCGTTATAAAATTTTCGACAACATTTTCGCAAAAATTCTAGGTTCCCGGCGTTTAGGAAATGCCTCCAAACTATCTAACCTATTCTAACCTACCACGTACTATACCACAAACCTAATTTTATGTAAAAGTTACAAACTTTTTATGTAAAATTTTCTGTAAAAACTTAGTCGTTTTTAACAGGATTTCAACCCGTTCTTTCTCATTTTTAGACCCAGTTTAATGCACATTTAACACATTGTTTCGTCTCATATCATTTCATACAAAACACAACCCTTTTTACGCTAACCAATAAACAGTTTCCTTAAGGAAACCCTAAACAAAAATATTGTTTCAAGGTTTCATTTTCATCATTCATTTTTCCACACCAACACATGTCCATTACAACACAAAACCTAACCGATCTCATCACAAAATTTTCATGCATCATTCCCTTAAAAGCCACAGATTTTCTTAAAGAAATCATCCACCAAATTTTGTTTTCATGCTCTCATCCTTTACTTATCAATTTCACACATCAAACTTTATTTTTGAACTAACCAATAATCAAAACTCAACACGAAAATTTCATTCCTCAATGTACCTACACACACACAGATTTACCTAGAATCCACACAACCAAATTTTTATTTTCACACTTCCAAGTTTATAAAATTTCAATTCTCATATCAACACACATAAACAAAACCATAACCACAATCTTTACTTTGAAAATTTCTCATTCAAACCCCTTAACATACACGTTATTTCCCACTAGAAAACACACCCAAAGTTTGTGTTTTTGCACCCAAAACCTTCTCTAATCACAGCCAAACATTAACAACACCAAAACCACATAATTGAAACTTGAAAATTCTCAATCCTTCCACCCTAAATCAGCCACAGATTTTTCATTAAAAATGCAAGAAAACAACATGTTTTCAAGAGTTACCTTGCTAGTATGAGTGAAGACAACTTGTACTTGAGTTTTTGCTCCAAAAACTTGAAAAATTTGGCTTGGAAATGGGGGAGAGACTCACGGCTGCTTATAGACAGCTTTCTTGCAGTTTATTTGCTGAATATTTCAGCTCATAAACGTGTTTAATGGCTACCCAAAGTGGTGAGGACCAAGTTGCAAAATTTTGGTGCAATTTGGCAACAGTTTAAGGACCTTTTTGCAACCTTTCAAGGGTTTATTTGCAATTTTTAAAATTTTTTCTGAATTCTTTGAATGGGAACCGACTCTTGCAGCCCAAGATTAACCAAAATAAAAAAATTAAATACCATGCCTTTTTGGCTTCATGTTAGCCCTTAGATCAAGTTACTTTTAATCTTAGTCATTGGATCCTTTTTTTTCTTTCCACATAAAATTGTTTTCTTATTTTTGACATCGCCCATGTGACATCACTCATGACATAATTGAATTAATTCAATTAACTCCAAAAGTCAACTTTGACCAAAATGTCAAACTGAACCAAATTTCATCGAAATCACCCCGGTGGGTTTCTGAGGCCTTCCATGCGATCGGTTTTCCTTATTTTGCTGTCGTTTGACCAAAAATCATATTCGAACATATTTTATCCTTTAGTAATCCTTAGCTTACCCTTGGCACCCCATTAAGGTTTTTGGTCCTTAAAAAGGCATTGTTTTGCCTATTTCGTTTCAGGAAAAATTTCCATTTATGAAATCCTACTCTTTAACACAGTTAGAACATTTTAATACATTGTAAATGATATTAAATCATTCATTTTACATTTTTAACATAAAATAATCATATACATCTACAGTGTACAAAGTTTCCGAGAACGATCGAATTTCTCGATTGTCACATTGGGAGCCTTAAGTGTTGGACTGATTGGGTCGATTCTGACTGGCCTTACTGCCTTGACCCGTCTGCATTCCTGCCTGTGTAGACTTGGCTAGGATCTTTTCCTTTTTTTCTTGCCTCCCAAACGTTTTCTCTTTCTTCCTTTTATCGGAGCAAGTGGTATTTAGCTCTTAGGGATCGGCTTACACAGTCTGCCACTAAGGTTGGTGGTACTGGCCCACTGTCAACGAGGGCAGATATCTCTAGCCTAAACATGCCAATCATCTTCTGAATCTTCTCTCTCTCAGTCGGCACCACATAAGGACATAAACGAGATAGTTGATCAAATCTCCTACACACTTCACTCACCAACTAATTCCCTTGCTTCAATTCAGTAAATTCTTTTTGTTGGGGGTGTAGAGTGGCTGGATCATAGTATTTCTAGGTAAATTCCTCCAGAAATTCATCCCAGGTCATTATGGTCACGTCTCTCCTCATGCGGTCAGTGTCCCACCAGTATCATCCATCCTTTTTCAGCACAAAGGATGCACACAAAATCTTCTCTTGATTAGTTAAGTTCATGAAGTCGAGAATCATCTGGAGAGAAGAAAGCCACTCCTCTGCCTCAAGTGGATCGATTGAACCTTTGAACTCTTGTAGCTTCATCCGACGGAATCTTTCATATAGGGGTTCCTAGTTCACCCTAGGTTGGGGTTGCTGGACCTCTGGAACAACCGGCGGCACTGCTGGTATGGTTTCTGTCGCTTGTGAGGCGTGGTCTTCTTCTTCGCCTTGTCATTGTTCCATGGCAGATAGCCACTATCGTAGTTCAGTATTTTCTTTCATTTGGTTCTCTAGGAGGCCTTGTAATTCCTCTACTCTGTCTACTATTGTAGGACGTCAACCTCTTCGTGCACTCATTATGTTATCTTCCTTCTAGCCTTGCACAATGATCAAGAGTTAGATTCCTTCATAAGTAACTTGATAATGTAGCAAAAATTTTAAACATGCCATTTACTGCATAATATAAGCATTCCAAAACATCTCATCTCATTTCATAACATTTCTTTGATCATACATATCATATATGAACATTTACATATACTGTAATAATTATACTGTATTTGTCTTCGCTTCTTACTTCGTATAAACATACATACATATTTACATATTTACATATAGACATGTGTTTATACAAATCTCAAGTTTTGACTACCCTATTCATCTTGACCTAGTGGAAAGTCCTCCGGGTCTTCTTCATCCTCATCGAAATCATCGCCGGTAGACGTCCCCTGATCACGGTTTGCATTTGTCCTTTGTCGTGATGGACCGGTGTCATGGTCATTAGCCATCGGTGATGGTCCATATAAACATGTCAATACCCCTTCCTCGTGATCTTGTTCCCATTGATGCTTATCCATGTATTCCCTTAATTGTGCTCTTTCAAGTTTAATGGCGCTAGTGATAAACTCACGCCTAGTAATGGAATGGAGTAGATTCACCCTTTGTAAGGCCTGCCCCATTCCTGTAACTTGAAGTTCAATTAATGAGAAATTGAGGAATAATTTGATGTCATTTAGCACAAATTTGCAGAACACGGTTAGGTACACGGCCATGTAAGAAGCTGTATACTGATCAGACGGTATAAGTAAGAAAGGCCGTGTGAGTGAACATGGCTGTGTAAGTGTGACACGGTTAGGTACACAGCCGTGTAAGTGGCTGTGTACTGCTCAGGTTAATGGATGTGTAAAAGACCGTGTTTTAGAATAGGGCCATGTTGAGGAATTTCAACTAGTACACACCCGTGTCCGGAGTGTACACGCCTGTGTTGCCCTGTACACGCTCGTGTAATGGGCAGAGAGCTAATATACAGACTCTCAAAAATGTATGAAACATAATTGCTATGTAATGAGTAATTAAGTTGCCCAGTTGAATAGATTAAACATATACGGTACTGTTTAAGTACTATTCATGTAGTAAAAGGGACAATCGATAGTTAACCCGGTCCACTCTAATATGTGTATAAGTGTATGAGATGCGCAGTGTCAGGAAACTGGTTCAGACGATCATTTCTTAACACAAGACTGGTGAACAGATCATCAGAATGCTCGGACCGAACGTCCGAGCACAATAGCAATAAATAACCCTAGCAAGGGGATAGTAACGAGAAATTGGTCTAGATGACCTCCTCTCGCATGGAAATTGACACAATCGAAACCAGAACGCTCAGACTAGTCAGTTAGAAAGAAAACTATGAATAATGAATAGTAAAACACACAGTGTCAAGTTACTGGCCAAGACGACCTTAATTTGCCTTAAAAGTGATATATTCACAGTCAGCAGGCCCAATTTGGTCAATTGGGCACAAACTATGAATTTTTATCTAAGAGATACACAGTATTGGGAAGAGGGTCAAGATGACCTTATCTCAACCTGAAACAGATATATTTAGACTCAGGATGCCCAAATTAGTCAACCTGACACGTTTTTCGAGATGGGATCAAACAGATCCTGAAAACTGGTCCAAACGACCCCAGATGGACATAAGACTGATAAAATTGAAATTAGCATGTTTGAATTAGTCAAGAGAGACTGTGTCTGAAATTTAGCCAGAGAACGCCTCGGTTTGCGTGTGAAAGGACAACATAGTATAGACACAACCACAGTATAGGAAATAAACAGTAAATTGGTGTAGAATGGGCTCATAGACAGTATAAACCATCTAAAAATCATCAGTTTAAAAATCATATTCAGAAAATCTGATTTCTAGATGAAAATTAGAACATTGCCGAAAAAGGACAGAAAACCGTAGTAGAAAACTGGATTGTGAAGAGAGCAACACAGATGAATTTTCTTTGGCCTCAAAACCATGTACCAAAGCTAGAAAACCAGCTGTTTTTGCTGCACAAAAACCCCAAAAAGCATGAATAAAAAATGGGGAAAGTAGGACACAAAACCCATTAAACTATTATTCATTTCCATCACTTCCAATCAACAAATTTTCTTATCTTTTCACCCTTAAATGGCTGTAGCTCCATTTAGTGGTAATGGGCAAAAATGGGGCAGAAATTTGTCCCCAAATTAGCCTAAACTTGGCTTGACTAATCAATCTTAAGTTGGTTAAGTGAGCTTAGGTTTTTTCTATAAAAGGGGTGAACATAGCTTAGCTTTAGTTTCTTCATTTTACACTCCAAAAAGATTGCAACTCTTTCTCCCTCTTTCCTCTAGCTACTGCCGATCACCCTTAAGTCCCCAAACCCCTATTACCAAAAGCTTATCAAAAGCCAACCTCTTCAAGTTTGTGCTAGGTGGAATCAATGCAAGCTATTTTAAGTCTAACCAAGGGTAAGGTTCTAGACCAATTTTTGTGGTTTTGGTTCTTTTGTTTTGTGATCGATATTGAGAGAAATTTTCATGGTGTTTTGCTAGCATAAAATCGACCCCTTTCTTAATAAGAATCACACAGCCATTTTGGTCATCAAGTCTTAGTTCAAAATCGTGATTGGTTCCAAGCACAAAGATAATAACCGAAAACCCTACCCTTGGTGATTTTACGATTTTAAGATTTTGATCAAGGCCGTTTATGTGTTTTTGTTTGTGCAAATAGTTTGTGATAAGTATATTTTGAGCCTTTAGCTTTTCATTTTTAAGTTTACATGATTGTGGTTGTGTTTACACTATTTTTACGAATGGTTGTGTGTGAATGAGAACATAAACATTTTTAGTGATTGGACACAATCTATCCTCAAGAAAAGGCCACAGATTTTGGCTATTTTGACCCCCTTAGGGTCTGAATTTGGGATTTCATTTTAAGAAAATTTTGTTACGATTGTTTTTATGTCAAATAGCCTTTGGCCAAAAATGATAGTACGATACGTTTTTCTAGTGGTCTTCACTCGGTGCCCAAAACTGGGAACAAAACTAGGCACAAAATCTGAACCCAGAAATTAGTCTCAGGTTTTATAAAAAATGGACCACTTAGAGTCTGAACCAAACTTTGGGCTCAACATGAAAGTTGTAGATTCATTGAGACCTTAAGAATGACTATGTGTATTTTAAAAATTTGGTTGTTTCTAGCCTTAAACAGAGCCGTTTTCAAAACAATGCAAAACTGGGATATTTTATAAAAACTAGGCACAATAGCCATAGGTTAGTAAGATTAGGGTTAGTTAGAGTTAGATTTGAGCTCCGAGGTGAACATGAAAATTGTTCATCTCGTCGAGGATGAAAAATGTTATATTTGTCGAATTTACAAACAAATTCGTTTCGGTCAAGTTTCAAAAGCAGTTCAAAAACCACCTTTAAAATGCCACCTCGAAAATGTGTTTTAACACTTTAAAATATAAACATGGTTTTCACAAAAACGTCCCCCACCTTCCAACAGGGTGATAAGGAGACAGGTTCTAAACACGTAATTTTTCCAAGAATTTTATAAGTTAACCAAAATAATTTTTCTTAAATAAACAAAACAGTGTGTGTAGCCCGGTAGGCTACCACACCAAATAAGCCATAGTAGCCCGGTAGGCTACCACACCCAAACAGGTAAAGTAACCTGGTCGGTTACTACACCAAGTTTACGCATAGTAATCCAGTAGGCTACCTAGTTACCAATACGTGAGGAAACCGGTCAGTTGACTGATCGGTAACCAGTCAAGAACCGTGTTCTGAACGACAATGTGAATAGGGTACCAATGGGCCTATTGGGAGTTAATCAAACAATGATAGGGTACCAATCTGTCAAGAAGACAATTAATCAAACAATGATAGGAGTTAGATGCCAAATCCCCAAAGTATGCCAATAGGGTACCAATGGGCCTCTATACCACATAGAAACACAAGTAATATTCATTAACAGTATTAGTGACTCAGCGGAGGTGCTGATAAGATACGTTATTGATGATAGGTGGTAACCTGTAAGCTGATAGAGGCATGAGTACGAGTTGCTTACAGATTTAGGTAAGTACAACTCCGCCTACAGCATGAATGAAATGATTTTAAAATGACGTTTTATAGTATGTTAAGTATGTATGCCATGCACACGTAGTTGCACAGCATAAAAGCATATAGTTTCACAATCAAGTAGATTGATGAAAGAACCAGTTAGATGCCATACGTCACTATCGCATAGGATTAGGGACAACTTAGAGAAGCATATAGCTAGAACAGATAAACAAGATGAAATTTAATAGGCGTGTCATACTAGCCTTTTCAGTTGAAGAGGTTCTCAAGTTAACGTAAGTTAAAGTATAAAGTTGAGCATTCGTTGATGACTCTTCGGCTTTTAGTGACCTCAGGTGTTACCGTTGGTCTGCGTACATGGTACTGACACACGGGCCCTAAATAGACAAGAGGAAGAAAGAGAATATATCGAAGCATAATTGAACATAACCAGATCATGAATTGATCACAGTATGCGTTAGTTCACTATGCTTCTAAATAGATAAGATGCATTCAGTATAAGATATACTCTGTTATGCATAAAGTATGTGATGTTTTATATTCAATGACATGATAACTGATGATATAGTACGTGATATGGTATCTGTGGATATCTTGTATGCTTATATGATTTTAAGAATATACTATGTTTAAACATGTTTTACGATTAACATGTTATACTTATTGGGTGTAAAGCTCATGGAGTGTATTTATGCTGTAGGTAAGCATCCTATGTCTTAATCATCTATGGGCAATGATAGCAGCAGAGGCGGATGTGAGGCAAGGTTGTGGACACACCACGAGTATTCTTCCACATAGTATTTTGAGTAAAAGTATAATTTGGAACAGTACACGATATATTTGAATAATAATCATTAAATGATTTTTTGAATAGTAACCGTTATACAGTACTTATAAATAGTAATAGTTAAATAGTATTTTTAAATAGTAACTGTTAAATAGTATTTTTGAATAGTAATCGTTATACGGTATTTTTAAATAGTAACTGTTACACAGTATTTATGAATAGTAATCATTAAATAGTATTTTTGAATAGTAATCATTAAGTAGTATATTTTGGAATAATAAATAGTTAAAGTATATGTATGTGAATAGTAAATACGTACATGTATAAAAAAAAATCCCCTAAAATTAAGATATCTAAGTAAATACAATTTAAGTAAGCATAAACAGTTTGCAAGAAAGTATAAGTATCAGTGTAAAGATAAAGTACAAGTAATAGTAGTTTTAAGTGACGGTCCTGGTCATTAAGGGCATGGAGCATTACAGTTGGTATCAGAGCGGTTTCCTGCCACCCTGCCTCACATCGCCATACGCCTGCCTCATCTGTCCAAGTAAGTTAGTTTTGTTTTTCAAAGTTTAGTACATAAGTTGACTTTTGAATTATAATAGGAGTTAATGGCCACACCACAAGACCCCCAGCAAGTGTCAGAGGATTGACATGTGAGTCTAGCTTTTGCTACCATGTGACCAAACACATACAATGGTCGATGCTCAAGTGAACTTCCATATTGGAACCATTATTTGGAGATCATTTTCAAAGCATGCCATATTCCACTACATCTACAGGTGATTTTGGCCAGCAGCAAACTGCAAAGACTAGTACTAACCTGGTGGAACAGACGGCACAGGATCGGGCATCCGGTTCAGTGGGTTGAATTATACTGTGACCTCCGCGATAGTTCTCCACCAGCCCGAGATGGAGATATATAGGAGGATATGTGTGAGAGATGATACCAGATCCTCTCTAACACTTAGGATATCTATGAGGGAGAGACCATGGCATACTATTGTCAGAGATTTCTGGATGCCATGTTACCTCATATCCCTCAGGATAGACCTTTTTCAGAGATAGCTGACCTACTATGAGGAGAGACACCAGGGTATGTAAGGGACCTCATTCCCTACCATTCACCCCACAAAGACTTGAGGCGCCTTATCTGAGACATAGTGGACGCCAAAAGGGTAGTACTCAACCCTGCACCTGGCAAAGGCCTTGTAGCGGTAGCCAACGTGGAAGGTGACCCGGTGAGCATAGCACCCCAACCAACGGACGAAGAGTTCGTGGCTGCACACCAGCCTGTGGTACCTGAAGACAATGGGGATCTGATGGAGAATCCTGTTCTAGCCCCTCAGTCTCCTGAGCATCACAAAGAGGAAGTTGACGACGAGGCTATCCCCAATGCCCAACCTAATGATGATGAAGAGGAGCTCCCCGATCATTTTAGCGATGATGAGTGGATAGACATATATGAGCCCCAAGTTATCATTCCAATGACGACGAAGGCAGTATTATCTGGGAAGATGAAGATGAAGATCCTAAAGAGTTTCCTCTTAGTGACAGCGTGGATGAGGAAATGTCCGACATGGAGTCAGGCTTATCCTCTGAGTAGTAGTAGCCCTTTGCAGGAATTTTGATTTTGTATATATGTAGAGGGGAACAGTAGCTTCCCTCGTCTGATTTAGTTAATTGTACTTTATGAGATCGTATTTTGGGAAGTGTGCATCACTCCTGCCAAACTAGAAATTTATATGTATTTTCAAGTATATATATATTTTGTGAGATGTTTTATGAAAAAGTAGTTAAGTTTTGCCCTGAGGGCCTAAACATGATTTTCCACGAGTATGATCAAAGCATAATGAAAAGTACAGGATGATCCTTGGCATGTGGTTAATGTTCCAATATGATGCGGCAATCATACTGCGCATCACCAACTAAGAGAAGAAAAGAAAGATATAATATGTATATTTATATCTATGATGTTTAAATGAAATTGTTAAGTAAGAAAGAAAATGAAATGTAATACGAGCCCCAAGTACAAAGTTTAAAGAACTTATGTTCTCTTTTCCCATTATGTGATAGGGTTACATAGGAACAAAGGAGAGAAGAAGAGCTCAAACTAACCAAGCTACAAGAGACGATGAGCTCATGGCACGTCTCGCAACCATGCAAGAGATGATGCTAAATCAACAATAAGAGCTCACTCAACTCTAGGAGCAAATGAACCAACAATAATAGGTGACATAACTAGTGGAGGTGCCGGTCTAAGTGGCACCCGTAGCCCCAGACACCACCAGAGAACAAGCAGCCCCACTAGTCTAGACAATGCCAGCACCACCAACTGTGGCTGCTCCTGCAGTAGCCAACGTCCTTGTGCTAGCACATAGAGATGGCAATTTATACGAGAAATTTCGGTGCATAAGGTGCCAGAATTCGAAGGGACTACAAACCCCACCAAGGCCGATGACTGGCTGACCAACGTCTAGGTCATATTGGACCTCGTAAGACTAACAGAGAGGGAAAAGGTGCTATGTGCCTCCCTCGCCTTGCGGAAGGGAGCCCGCCAGTGGTGGAAAACAGTGGCCATTAGAAGGAATGTGAATGAGATGAGTTGGGTAGACTTCGTCGATGAATTTAAAGAGATATTCTTCAACAATGAGGCCCTGGCAGCTCAATAGGACGAGTTCAACAACCTACGCTAGGGTAGCATGAGTGTGATGGAAGCGGTCCAAAAATTCAAGTAGCTGGCTCGACTGTGTCTAGACTTAGTACCGACCGAGAAGGAAAAGGTCCGGAGGATGCTGAAAATGTTTCAGACAGACATTGCAGTCCAAGTCTGCAGCGATAGCCATAGGCCCACAACCGTAGTTGAATGTGTCAGCAAGGCCATCCAAGCGGAATACTGGTTAGCCCAAGACAAAGAAAGAAAGGCCTAAATTTTCAAGGCAAAGAGAGAAGAAAAGAACTAGCTAAAATAGATCAAGGGGCAGAACATAGGGGCCAGCCAACACCATAGATAGTCCAACCACAACAATAATAAAAGAAACGGGACCTAAGCAACCAGGGGTAGCAAAGGAATTTCCCCCAGAAAAAGAACAATCGTGGGGGAAATGGCAATCAACACCTGCCTTGTCTAAAGTGCAGGAAGAATCACCTAGGAGAATGCCACCTAGGGACTAGCGGTTGCTACATCTGAGGAAGGCCACTTTGCCAAGCGTTGCCACTCCAATCCATAAAATCAGCAAGGCCAAGCTCGTGCCACCGGTGGACAGCTACATGTCGACCAAGCCAGAATCGAAGGCCCATCAATCACCCAAGGTAAATTAGAGGTTCTAGAGACATAGGGGAGGATTTACACCTTCACAAGAGAGGACACAAAAGCCAAAACCTCAACGGTGGTGACAGGTTAGCTTTCTGTCGCCAACTCCACTACACTAGTTCTATTTGATTCTGGAGCTACACATTCATGCACGTCATTAGAGTTTGCTAGGAAAATAGACTAGAATGTAGATAGAATGAAACAGACTTTTCAAATTGCTCTTCCCTCCCAAGAAGTTTTATTGTCTAATTACTGGCTGTGCTATGTACCAATAATTATCTGTGGATGGGAGCTAAGTATCGACTTGATTATCCTCGACATGGACAATTATGATGTGATAGTGGGGATAGATTTCCTCGTCAAGTACCACGCCGTCATAAACTATCAGAGACGAGAGGTTACCTTCAAGCCAGTCGGACATGAGAAGTTTGTCTATGAGGGTTTATCACTAAAACACCCAAGATGATGATTTCTGCCATGAAGGCCCACAAGCTTCTATCCAGCGGATGTACCTGCTTCCTTACATACATAGTGGACAAGACCCAGGGAGTGGAAGCAGGGCCAGACAACGTGCCAATAGTCAAGGAGTTTGTAGGAGTGTTTCCAAAGGATCTCCCAAGACTTCCACTAAAACGTGAGGTATCATTCGAGATAGAGCTGCTACTAGGGTCAACAGTCGTATCCAAAGCCCCCTACAGAATGGCACCGACAGAGTTGAAGGAGCTCCAAACTCAGTTAAAGGAATTGATGGACAAGGGTTTTATCCGACAGAGTTGTTCACCATGGGGAGCACCAGTCTTGTTCATGAAAAAGAAGGATGGAACGTTATGGATGTGCATAGACTACGGGAAGCTGAACAAGATCACCATAAAGAACAAGTATCCATTGCCACAGATCAACGATCTGTTCGACCAGCTCCAAGGTGCTACAGTATTTTCAAAGATTGACCTACGTTTCAGGTATCACCAGTTGTGGATCAAAGATGTAGACATACCTAAGACGGCTTTCCAAACTCGATATAGTCACTACGAGTTCCTTGTCATGTCATTCGGATTGATGAATAAGCCCGCAGCTTCTTAGGATTAGCAGGTTATTATCGATGTTTCATTGAAGGTTTTTCAAAGCTAACCGCACCATTCACAGCACTAACTAAGAAGGAAAAGAAGTATGAGTGGACGAACAAGTGCGAGAAAAGCTTCCAGGAGTTAAAAAGTAGACTCACGAGTACTTCAATCCTGACCATACTAGATGCTAGACAGGGGAATTTTGTGATTTACAGTGATACATCCAAGACTGGGCTAGGAGCCATACTAATGCAAGGTGGTGGAGTGGTCGCATATGATTCACAGTAACTCAAGAACCATGAAAAGAACTACTTGACACACGACCTGGAGCTAGTCGTGGTCGTCTTTGCACTCAAAATATGGAGGCACTATCTATATGGCATCAAGTGCGAGATCTACATGGACCAACAGAGTCTCAAATATATCTTCACACATAAAGAGCTCAACATAAGGCAAAGAAGATGGCTAGAACTAGTAAAGGATTACGACTGTAAAATCCTATATCACCAAGGAAAAGCTAATAAGGTGGCCGATGCGCTAAGTTGGAAGCACTCTTCAATGCTTATGGAAATCCATGCCTTGCCAGAGACACTACAAAAGGAAATACACAGCAGCAAAATTAAGGTTTTAATGAGGAGGTTGTCTGAAATGACCATCTAATCCATGCTATTAGAAGAAATTAAAGCCACCTAGAACCTCGACTTGTCCCTGGATAAGCTCAGAAAAGAGGCAATAGAGAACTAAAGTTCAGAGTTTCAAGTCTCTAAGGATGGCATACTCTATTTTAGAGATAGAGTATGTGTCCCAAAGGATGAAGAACTCAAGAAAGAGATCCTTTCGGAAGCCCATGACATGCCATACTCGATACATCCAGGGGTGAATAAGATATACCAGGACTTAAAAGTGAGGTTTTGGTGGCCGGGAATGAAAAACGATGTTGTCAAATTCGTTGCAAAGTGCCTTACCTGCTAGAAAATCAAAGCAGAACATCAGCGACCGGGAGGAAGACTATAGAAAATTGAGCTGCCTGAGTGGAAATGGGAGCAGATCACAATGGATTTTATGGTCGAATTGCCCAGGACATCAAGCAGAAACGATGTAATATAGGTAATCGTGGACCGACTGACGAAATTAGCTCAATTCTTAGCCATGAAGCTGAGCTATTCAGTAGAGAAACTGGCAGAAATGTACGTGGCTCAAATAATAAGGCTGCATGTGCTAGGAAATGCCCTAAGCAGTAGAGACATTTTGATGTATTTATTTTGAACTGGATAATAAAATTATATATAAAGGTTATTCATTACATTGCTATCTGTCCTCGTTTTATTTACATGTTAAAGTAAATGTAAGCAAAAATGGCTCCCCGACTGCTTGTGTTAAACTGTTAGAACGTTGCATGCAATGGACTTTTGTATGCGAGAAGAAAATGTTCTAAAGTTAGCGATCTAAACTATGGTCTGTAGTTTATGGGGTTAGATCGAGTATCTAACTCATGTTAACACTATTATGTTGTCTAAAGCCTTGGAGGGGATGGTTTGTCTTGACTGTCTGGAGCTGGACTCCCAAGTAGAGACATAGATATCTTGCTTGGTGGTGACATATTAGACTGGGACTAAAGCATGATTGATCTACGAAGTCCGCTTTGAGTGGATCGATCTGCTTTTGACGTTCATTGTGCAGTAACCTTAATCCTGAGTAAAAGGACAGCTTCATGTATATGACTTGTGTACTTTGATGTTCCAATGGCTAAAGTGTCTCAGAGGTAGTAAGCTTATAGACTGGTTCGTTGGGTGCATGACTTGTATACGATGAAGGGTTCGTTTATAGATATCGGAATCATAGCTCTAATGAGGAGTTAACGGTATCCTCTTAAAGGCATTATATTGAATGTGAAAATGGACAAGGCCTTGGGTCGTCTGCTGGGCGAATGACTTCTTATTCACATATGGTGAATAATCATTTTCTTAATTCAATAGTATAATAGAACTTTAAGATAGCCTGATCAATAGGATTAAACGGACTTTGGCCTAAGGCTGATCATGGATATCATATGAAGGTTCTGCATATATGACAAGGTCATTGGACGATAGCTTGTCACAGGCTTACGTAATACGGTATATAATTGGGAGTTCAGTATCAGGTTTATAGTGGTGTGACTCTGAAATTAGTGATCATATGATTGAGTTGTTTGGTAAAGAATAATGATCATATGGATTTGCGGGAGCCCAATTATATATGTCCAATCAATCCCTTTACTAGCTCCACATAATTCCTTAACGTTTGACAAAATTGATCTGTGTATGCTATTGGCTAGTTTATTATACATGGATGGTGTTGACACAGGATTAGGATGGTAGACAAGATTCTCTCCTGCTGGATTCAGATTTTGTTTTGGATAATAGAGTACACAATTATTCGAACTCGAAATAAAGTTCCCATGATTTTATTTGAGATTGGATCGAAGTTGTAGAAAATTATCCATGAGAACAAGAGTTTGAAATACAACTATTTTGTGGATTTTGAAATTTGAATTTTGAAATTTGAAATTTGAATTTTGAAATTTGAAATTTGAATTTTGAATTTGAAATTTGAATTTGAAATTCGAATTTGAAATTTGAATTTTAAATTTAAATTTGAAATTTGAAATTTGAATTTGAAATTCGAATTTGAAATTTGAAATTCAAATTTTGAATCACAGTCCAAGTGGGATTCGAATTTGTTGTGGTAAATCCACAAGGAATGAAATTTGAATTTGAGTTTGATATAGAGAGGATAATCTTGTTAGAATCCTACTTAAATTTTGAATAAAAATCCTAACTAAAATTGGACGAAAATTTTGAGGATTATCCTCAATGATTTTTGGATTTTTTGTGGATAAGGTTCAAGGAAAAATTCAAGTTTCAATCCCAGTTGAATTTGGATTCTCTCCTCCCAGATCATGGCCGAAATTTTGG
The DNA here is from genome assembly GCA_035233585.1 of Antiaris toxicaria. Lineage (NCBI taxonomy): Eukaryota > Viridiplantae > Streptophyta > Magnoliopsida > Rosales > Moraceae > Antiaris > Antiaris toxicaria. Next base: position 60,214,206 of record CP141156.1, read on the forward strand.
AGTGAATCTCCTAAGAGATTTTCGGTTATTTTGGATAAGGATGAGATAAGATTCAAGCTTAAAAATCCTAGTGGAATTTTGATTCTCTCTTATCCGAAAGTGGCCGAATTTTTGTGGAGATTTTCTCCTTAGAATTTTCGGATTTTTTGGTTGAAAAAGGGAGATAAAATTCTAGTTAAAATCTTGTTTCGATTTGGATTGGATTTATCCTAAAGTGGCCGAATTTAATTGTTGGGATTTTCCCCTGGAAAATTTGGATTTTGTGCTTGTGGATAAGGGAGAATATCTTCTCCTAATCCTATTCGAATACAGAGAATCACCTCATGCAGGTCTATAAATAGATGTCCTGTCACTCCAGTTCTCTAAGACCACAAACTCTCAAGTGAGTAGGCTTATTGTTGCACAGCCCATCATGACAATAAGTTCTTTAGAGATCTGGGTGGTCGGAAGAAGACTAGCAGTGCTAGCATACTGATCGAGGTTCAGAGTGCCCGCACACTCAGCCATTCGGGAATTGGAGAATAGTAGAGAAGGCTAGTTGGTTGAAGCCCTCCGGTCATTCTCCTAGTGCAAGATTGGCATCCTTGAGGTATGAGTTTTAGTTGTTGTTGGTTTATTGTATATGGCATCATGAGATATTTAACGATCCTAAAAAATTTTTATTGTTCCGCTGCGCCACTCTGATACATTTTTACCGATTTATTTTCCTACAATTGGTTTCAGAGCCATCTCATGACTATGCCATGTACATAAATTAGACAATTACTTAGTCTTTTTATTGATGTAGGGATTTGATATTTAGATAGTGGTATTCTAGGATTCCTTTATATTGTTATCATGGATTATGTATAAAGTATGTGATTATTTTAATTTTTTGAATCATTATAAGCATGCTTATTTATGCCGGTTATGGTTCCTTAGAATTTAGAAAAATTGTATCTAGGAATTTTTATGTAATCATGGGAATAGTTTATGAGCATTGTAATTTTCCCATGGATTTTAATTTTTGTCTCTTAGAATTATTATGGTTAGAATTTTGTACACCGGAAACGGTTTAGGAAAGTTTTATGTAATTATTCTTGGAGGAGATTGAAGATTGAAGACCGTAATTTATTTTTCCCAAAAGTTAAATTTAATTTAAAAGTTGAAATTTTGATTGTGTGGAAAATTTCAATTTAATTGGGATTCAAATTAATTTTTGGAGATCCTAATAGTTAAATTGGAATATGACACGAAAATCGAGACACGACCCCTCGAGATAGGCCGTCGGGCCTTGGTGGGGCTGCAGCTTTTGCCCTCGGGCAGGATAGGCTACGGTAGCCCCTGTGCAGGCCATAACCACCCACGGCTGCAGGCTTGGCCTGCAGCCGAGGGTGGCCGTGGCCTCCCCAAGGTTGGCCGCAGCCTGCCGGCTGCTGCGCATAGCCTAGGCATGCAGCCTGGTGCTGCAGGCTTGGCCTGCAGCCCGGCAGGGCTGCACATGGGCGGCCGTGGGCTGCCGCCTCCGGGGACGGTGGTGCGACGATTCAAAAAAAGGGAAAAATTTTGATTTTTAAATTTGAGATTTAATTTTAAATCATGTTTAAAAATATGCAATTGAAAATTTGAAATTTTTGAAATTATATATTATTATACATGATGTTTAAAATTGTTTAAAAATTTGAATTTGAAATTTAAATTTGAAATTCGAATTTGGAATTTGAATTTGAAATTTAAATTTTTGGAATTTAAAGTTTAAATGATTCATGGGATGAGAAGTAAATGGAGAGGCTACATAAAGACGGATACAAGAAGACGAAACAAAATTCAAGACCCAAAGAATGCTTTGGATGAAATTTTGTAATCTTTATTTTGTTTGTTCTAGGATGGAACCGTAGCTTGGTTATTCTGTCAATTATTTTTTTTGTGATATGTCATGGATGTATAAATATGTATTGATGGATGTTTTATATGCATATTTGATAACATGTCATATAGGATAGTTGAGTGCCACTCATACTATATTGATCGTACATAATTTGTCAAAACTTGCATGTTTTTCAAAATATTGAGTGGGAGAGGGTTTCAAACAAAACCCACAGCCTCCATTGTTGATCCTTATGTGAAAGCATGGTAACGCCTCGCGTTAGTTCTACCCTGACCATACCCCTCGGTAGGTGTTTACCGCCGCCGGTATACTAGATTGGATCTCCTATGTGGAAAACGTGTTCAGGTACGATCCTATTCATGACCACCCCTCGGTGGCTTGGTAGGACGTGGATCGGGCTATGTAAACAATGATTATACACTCAAGACTCATTTAGTTATTAACCTTCTCTAGAAGCTCTGCTAACTAAACTGGTGGCCAAATAAGTGGTTATTAATATATGTCTTAACCTTGGAGGATTTAAGGCAACATATATTAATTGGACGGGGTCCATGTTCCGGCTATCTGTTTTCATAACCACCCCTCAGTGGCTTGGGGCAATAGGTGCTGAGAATTACCATTGCAATGCTACATGTTTTTCAAGTTTCATGTAGGAACATACTTGTATGTTTTATTTGCTAAATTATCTATATATTTGCTTGGGCTTTGTAATGATGTCTAGTATAATTTTATTTCAGTTCAAAATGTCACCGACACCCCTCATTTCAATACTTATTGAGAATAAACTAAATGGCAATAATTATAAGGATTGGAAAAGAAATCTGTTAATAGTTCTCAGCTGCGAGAGACACAAGTTCGTACTGGACGAACCATGCCCACCAGGGCCAAAACCTGACACACCGCTTGAGGAGGTTCCTGTTGCCTATACTCGTTGGAGAGAATCTAATGATATAGCTCGATGCTACATGCTTGCTAGCATGGCGAGTGCTTTACAAAAGCAGCATGAGACTTATCAGGTTGCTGGGGAGATCATGGAAAATCTGGAGGACATGTTCGAAGGCCAAGAAAAATTGGCTCAACAGTCCACTATCACCAGCATTATGAACTCTAAGCAAAAGGTGGGTACTCCGGTGAAGGACCATATGATCACTCTATTGGGATTCTTCGCTGAGGCTGCCGAGACTGGTACTGAGTTGGACTACAACACCCAGATTGAGATGGTGTTCAAAACTCTATCTAAAGATTTTGTGGGGTTTAAGGCCGCATACAATCTAGCGACCTGGGAGTTAGGACTAACCGAGCTCATGAAGCAACTTCAAGCTTATAAGCAGATGATCAGGGATGGGGATGCGGTCCAACCCAAAGAAGAGGCCAATTTGGCAAAATCTTCCAAACCCTCACGGAAGAGGAAGAGGCCAAATCAGAAGCAAGCGGCTTCCAGTTCTTCTAATCCTCCTGTCTCGGATGGGAAGAAAAATAAGAAGAACAAGAAGCCCAGGGACCCTAAAAAGTCCAAATGCTTTCGTTGTGGGAAGGTAGGTCACTTTAAGAAGGCTTGCCGGGAATTCCTAGCCGCCAAGGGCAAGGAAGGTAAGGAACTTCATTATTTGGAAGCATGTTTGGTGGAAGAATCGAAAGACACTTAGGTCATTGATTCGAACGCCACTAATCATGTTTGTGTTTCTATGCAGGGGTTCGTGGAAACGAGAAGTCTACATGATAGGAGCCTCTCGTTGTGAACTGGAGACAATAGCTTGGTGGTGGCTAAGGCAGTGGGAGATATTTACCTTTACTTTGATCAATTTAGGTTTATTTTATTGAAAGATTGTTTTTAAGTTCCTAATTTTAGGAGGAACCTTATATCAGTAGTTTGTTTAATAAAGGATTCTTATTCAGTTTCTTTTAGTAAAAAAATTGATATTCGTAGAAATAAGTCTTTTATCTGTTCTGGATGGATGGATGGAAACATATATTTGATCAAACCAAAGATGTACTCACTGCTTGACACTGAATTAATAGATAACTCTAAAAGGTTGAAAGTTTCTCACTCTAACAACGCATATCTTTGGCATTTAAGACTTGGTCATATTAATCAAGATAGGATTCAAAGATTGGTGTGTAAGAAAAATAAATCGGTAAAAACGTATCAGAGTGGCGTAGCGGAACAATAAAAATTTTTAGATCGTTAAATATCTCATGATGCCATATACAATAAATCAACAACAATTAAAACTCATACCTCAAGGACGCCAATCTTGCAGGAGTGGAATGACCGGAGGCTTCAACCAACTAGCCTTCTCTACTATTCTCCAATTCCCGAATGGCTGAGTGTATGGGCACTCTGAACCTCGATCGGTATGCTAGCACTGATAGTCTTCTTCCGACCACCCAAATCTCTAAAGAACTTATTGTCACGATGAGCTGTGCAACAATAAGCATGCTCACCTAGGAGTCTGTGGTCTGAGAGAACTGGAGTGGCAGGACCTCTATTTATAGACCTGCATGAGGTGATTCTCTGAATTCGAATTGGATTAGGAGAAGATATTCTCCCTTATCCACAACCATAAAATATGAATTTTCCATGGGAAAATCCCAACAATAAAATTCGGCCATTTAGGATAAGTCTAATCCAAATCTAAACAAGATTTTAACTAAAATTTTATCTCCCTTTTTTTCAACCAAAAAATCCGAAAATTTCAAAGAGAAAATCTCCTAAAAAATTAGGCTACTTTTAGGATAAGAGAGAATCAAAATTCCACTAGGATTTTCAAGCTTGAATCTTATCTCATCCTTATCCAAAATAACCGAATTTTTCTAGGAGATACACTCCAAAATTTCGGCCACTTTCTAGGGAGGAGAGAATCCAAATTCAACTGGGATTGAAACTTGAATTTTTCCTTGAACCTTATCCACACAAAAAAAAACCGAAAATCCATTGAGGATAATCCTCAAAATTTCGTCCACTTTTAGTTAGGATTTGGATTCAAAATTCAAGTAGGATTTTAACATGATTATCTTCTCCATATCTAACTCAAATTCGAATTTCATTCCTTGTGGATTTTCCGCAGCAAATTCGAATCCCACTTGGACTGTGATTCAAAATTTGAATTTCAAATTTCAAATTCGAATTTCAAATTCAAATTTCAAATTTCAAATTTCAAATTTCAAATTTAAATTTCAAATTCAAATTTCAAATTCGAATTTGAAATTCAAATTTCAAATTCAAAATTCAAATTCAAAATTCAAAATTCAAAATTCAAAATTCAAATTTCAAATTTCAAATTTCAAAATTCAAATTTCAAAATCCACAAAATGGTTGTGTTTCAAATTCTTGTTCTCATGGATAATTTTCTACAACTCCAATCCAATCTCAAATAAAATCATGGCAACTTTATTTGGAGTTCGAATAATTGTGTGCTCTATTATCCAAAACAAAATCTGAATCCAACCGGAGAGAATCTTGTCTACCATCCTAATCCTATGTCATCACCATCCATGCATAATAAACTAGCCAATAGCATACACAAATCAATTTGCCAAACGTTAAGGAATTATGTGGAGCTAGTAGAGGGACTAATTGGACATATATAATCGGGCTCCCGCAATTCCATATGATCATCATTCTTTACCGAACAACTCAATCATATGATCACTAATTTCAGAGTCACACCACTATAAACCTGAAACTGAACTCCCAATTATATACCGTATTACGTAAGCCTGTGACGAGCTACTATCTAATGACCTTGTCATATATGCAAAATCCTCATATGATATCCATGATCAGCCATAGGCTAAAGTCCATTTAATCCTACTGATCAGGCAATCTTAAAGTTCCATTATACTACCAAATTAAGAAAATGATTATTCACCATATGTGAATAAGAAGTCATCCGCCCAGCAGACGACCCAAGGCCTTGTCTATTTTCACATTCAGTATAATGCCTTTAAGAGGATACCCTTAACTCCTCATTAGAGCTATGATTCCGACATCTATAAACGAACCCTTCATCGTATACAAGCCATGCACCTAACAACCGGTCTATAAGGTTAGTACCTCTGAGACACCTTAGCCATTGGAACATCAAAGTACACAAGTCATATACATGAAGTAGTTCATTTACTCAGGATTAAGGTTACTGCACAATGAACGTCAAAAGCAAATCGATCCACTCAAAGCGGACTTCGTAGATCAATCACGCTTTAGTCCCGGTCCAATATGTCACCACCAAGCAACATATCTATGTCTCTACTTCGGAGTCCAGCTCTGACAGTCAAGATAAACCGTCCCTTCCAAGGCTTTAGACAACAATAATAGCCTTAACATGAGTTAGATGCTCAGTCTAACCCCATAGACTACAGACCTTAGTTTAGACCGCTTACTTTAGAACATTATCTTCTCGCATACAAAAGTCAATTGCATGCAACGTTCTAACAGTTTTAACACAAGCAGTCAGTGAGCCATATTTGCTTACATTTACTTTAACATGTAAATAAGACGAGGACAGATAGCAATGTAATGAATAACCTCTATATATAATTTTATTATCCAGTTCAAAATAAATACATCAAAATGTCTCTAATGCTTAGGGCATTTCCTAACAATCTCCCACTTGCCCTAAGCAAGCAGATGTGCCATGTTACGTATCCCCATTGCCTCTACGTGCCTCTCAAAGCTTCTAGCCACCAAAGTCTTAGTAGAGGGATCGGAAATGTTGTCCTTGGATGCGATCTTACATACATCTACTTATCCTGTCTCCATATGCCCTCTAATGTCGACTTCCTTGAATCCTTACAAGTCTGGAAGTTAGAGTCCGTGTATCCTACGGATGTTAGGTCCCCTCCAGAATACACTAGCATATAATCTCTCGTTCTCTTAAGATACTTGAGTATATGCTTTACTGCTTGCCAGTGCTTGGTTCCAGGATTCACTTGATATCGACTCAGCATACCTACTGCAAAACATATGTCTGGGCGAGTGTAAAGCATAGCATACATAAGGCTTCCTACAGCGGATGCATAAGGTACCTTACTCATATGCTCTCTTTCTTCTGATGTCTTGGGACAGTTATCCAATGAAAGAGTTAGACCAGCAATAGGAGGTTGTGAACCTTTCTTTGCCTCTTGCATTGCATATTTATCAATTATTTTATCTATGTATGAAGCTTGGGATAACACTATCATTTTGTTCTTTCGATCTCTGAAGAGACGAATGCCTAGAACATAATTAGCTTATCCCAAGTCCTTCATGTCAAACTGTTGGTGCAACCAAAGCTTGACTGATGATAAGTTCCTTACATCATTCCCAATGAGCAGTATATCATCGACATAGAGTATCAGAAAGACCACTTTTCCATCCTTAATACGTTTATAAACACAAGGTTCATCAACATTCTACTCAAAACCAAAATGTCTTAATCGCTTGATCAAACCTCTGGGTCCATGAGCGGGATGCTTGCTTTAATCCATAAATGGATCTAAGCAACTTGCAGACTTTCCTTTCTTAGCCTTTCGCTACGAACCCTTCGGGCTGTATCATATAGATACACTCTTCAACATGGCCATTCAAGAATGCCGTCTTGACATCCATTTGCCAGATCTCGTAATCGAGAGCCGCAGCAATGGACTGAAGAATGCGGATAGACTTCAGCATAGCAACAGGCGAAAAGGTTTCATCTAATCGATTCCAACCTTTTGCGTGTATCCCTTTGCAACCAGTCTAGCTTTGAAAGTTTCCACTCTCCCTTCCTCATCCTTCTTTCTTTTGTAGACCCATTTGCATCCAATGGGTTTTATCCCATTCGGCAAATCTACAAGTTCCCAGACAGAGTTGAATTTCATAGAATCCATCTCATGGTTCATATCCTGTTTCCAAGATTTAGAATCAACATCATTTATAGCTTCATCATAGGTGACCCGATCATCCTCATGCTCATGAGCCTCGGCTTGATATACATCAGCATACATGAAGAAATTAGGTTTCTTCGAAACCCTCCCACTACGATGAGGCACCCTAAATTGTTGATCATCTGCAGGTCTTTCACTGGAACTCAGACTTGCATCCAAGACCAAAATCTGTGGAGCAGTTCTTTCACCCGATAACTCCTCTAGCACCACTTTGCTTCGAGGCTTGAAGTCATTCATGTGACTTTCCTCCAAGAATTTCACATGGCTTGAGATAATGACTTTTTGTTCCTTCGGGTTATAGAACAGACCTCCTTTAGTTCCTTTAGGATACCCTACAAACATGCACAATTCTGATCTTGGTTCCAACTTCTTCACATCCTCATCCAGTACATGCGCCGGGCAGCCCCATATTCTCATATGTCCAGGGGAGGGCTTCCTTCCATGCCACAATTTATACAGAGTTCTGGGAATTGATTTGCTTGGAACCTGGTTCAGAATATAGCATGTCGTTTGTAAAGCATATCCCCAAAATGATAATGGCAGTGTTGAATAACTCATCATGGACCGCACCATATCCAATAAGGTCCTGTTTCTCCTTTCGGCTACACCATTCTGTTGTGGAGTACCAGGTACAGTCAATTGGGATAATATCCCGTTCTCTACAAGATATCTTAGAAATTCATCGGAGAGGTATTCGCCACCTCGATCAGATCGAAGTATCTTTATGGATTTATCCAATTGGCTTTCCACTTCCGCACGATACTCTTTGAACTTGTCAAAGGTTTCGCTCTTGCGGTGCATCAGATACACATATCCATACCTCGAGTAATCATCTATAAAAGAGACATAATACTCGAACCCTCCTCGTATTGTGACGTTCATGGGGCCACATACGTCAGTGTGCACAATTTCTAAGATCTCCTGAGCCCTTGTACCCTTAGCTCCAAAAGACCTCTTAGTCATTTTACCCTCTAGACAAGACTCACATTGGGGAAGACGTACCTCCACCAGAGATTCTAGAGGACCGTCTTTCACCAATCTTTGAATCCTATCCTGATTAATATGACCAAGTCTTAAATGCCAAAGATATGCCTTGTTAGAGTGAGAAACTTTCAACCTTTTAGAGTTATCTATTAATTCAGTGTCAAGCAGTGAGTACATCTTTGGTTTGATCAAATATAGGTTTTCATCCATCCATCCAGAACAGATAAAAGACTTATTTCTACGAATATCAACTCTTTTACTAAAAGAAACTGAATAAGAATCCTTTATTAAACAAGCTACCGATATAAGGTTCCTCCTAAAATTAGGAAAATAAAAACAGTCTTTCAATAAAATAAACCTAAATTGATCAAAATAAAGGTAAATATCTCGCACTGCCTTAGCTACCACCAAGCTGCCGTCTCCAGTTCGCAACGAGAGGCTCCTATCATGTAGACTTCTCATTTCCACGAACCACTACATAGAAACACAAACATGATTAGTGGTACCCGAATCAATGACCCAAGTGTCTTTCGATTCTTCCACCAAACACGCTTCCAAGTAACGAAGTTCCTTACCTTCCTTGCCCTTGGCGGCTAGGAATTCTCGGCAAGCCTTCTTAAAGTGACCTACCTTCCCACAGCGGAAGCACTTGGTCTTTTTAGGGTCCCTGGGCTTCTTGTTCTTGTTCTTCTTCTTCCCATCCGAGACAGGAGGATTAGAAGAACTGGAAGCCACTTGCTTCTGATTTGGCCTCTTCCTCTTCCGTGAGGGTTTGGAAGATTCCGTCAAATTGGCCTCACCTTTGGGTTTGACCACATCTCCATCCCTGATCATCCGCTTATAAGCTTGGACTTACTTCATAAGCTCGGTTAGTCCTAACTCCCTTGTCACCAGATTGTATGTGGCCTTAAACCCCACAAAATCTTTAGACAGAGTTTTGAACACCATCTCGATCTGGGTGTTGTAGTCCAACTCAGCACCGTTCTCAGTAGCCTCAGCAAAAAATCCCATTAGAGTGATCATATGGTCCTTCACCGGAGTACCTGCCTTTTGCTTGGAGTTCATAATGCTGGTGATAGCGGACTGTCGGGCCAATTTTTCTTGGCCTCCGAACATGTCCTCCAGATTGTCCATGATCTCCCCAGCAACTTGATAAGTCTCATGCTGCTTTTTGTAAAGCACTTGTCATGTTAGCAAGTATGCAACATCGAGCTATATCATTGGATTCTCTCTAACGAGTATAGGCAACCGGGACCTCCTCAAGTGGTGTGTTAGGTTTTGGCCCTGGTGGGCATGGTTCGTCTAGTACGAACTTGTGTCTCTCGCAGCTGAGAACTATCAACAGATTTCTTTTCCAATCCTTATAATTATCGCCATTTAGTTTATTCTCAGTAAGTATTGAAATGAGGGGTGTCGGTGACATTTTGAATTGAAATAAAATTATACTACACATCATTACAAAGCCCAAGCAAATATACAGATAATTTAGCAAATAAAACATACAAGTATGTTCCTACATGAAACTTGAAAAACATGTAGCATTGCAATGGTAATTCTCAGCACCTACTGCCCCAAGCCACCGAGGGGTGGTCATGAAAACAAATAGCTGGAACATCCCGTCCAATTAATATATGTTGCCTTAAATCCTCCAAGGTTAAGACATATATTAATAACCGCTTATTTGGCCACCAGTTTAGTTAACAGAGCTTCTAGGGAAGGTTAATAACTAAACGAGTCTTGAGTGTATAACCATTGTTTACGTAGCCTGATCCATGTCCTACCAAGCCACCAAGGGGTGGTCATGAATAGGATCGTACCCGAACACGTTTTCCATATAGGAGATCCAATCTAGTATAACGGCGGCGGTAAACACCTACCGAGGGGTGTGCTCAGGGCAGAACTGACGCGAGGCGTTACCATGCTTTCACATATGGATCAACAATGGAGGCTGTGGGTTTTGTTTGAAACCCTCTCCCACTCAACCCACAGTAGGAACCTATTACATGTAAATCACATTTCCATAATCTTTTTTTATTTATTTCGAACACGCCCTCCTACACGGGCGTGTTCGTGGCCATGTACTCCTCTGGACTTATGTGAATGGCCGTGTAATTCATGCAACATGGCCGTGTAACTCATGCATGCTTACACGAGTGGCTACACGGTCGTGTTTTAGGCCGTGTTTTCCTGCTGTCGAACATGGTCTATTACACGCCTTTCCCATGACCGTGTGCCCTTTGACACGGCCTGATACATGGTTGTGTTCTTGGCCGTATACTCCTCTCGGGTCTCAACTCTCTCGAAACACGGTCGTGCATGTGGGCATGTTCAGGACCGTATTCTGAACACGCCCTTGTACACACCCGTGTTCATCCCAGAATCCTGATTCTAGGTCTGAAATTCTCTGCTCTGATTTTTTAAGGCTTTTATGGCCTTTGTTCTACTTTTTGCACTCAAAATCGATCTCAATAAGATCGTTTCAAGGTACCAACTACATTTCTAAAATCATGAATCCATGGTTTCATAAGCAAAATTTCATATTTTACTTATACACATCTCTTGACTCAACATTTAAACAAAAAATCAGAACTTTCTTGAAGAAAACTCACCGAAACTTGGTTTTATAAACCATCAACTCACGAGTTTATGTTTAAAAACAACTAGACTTGAACCATGTTTTGATTTAATCGAAAATCTCAACATGCTAAACTCATCTTTTCTTTTTCTTCCTCGAAACCCCAGATTTTTCACCCAAGAAAACCTGAGAAAAACGAGGGTTTACCTTGCTTGAAACTTGAGAACTTCTTGTTATGAAATCTTAGGTTGAAACTTGAACAATTTACTGCTTGAAGAGAGAAATCTGAAACTGTTGAAAGGAATCACAGAGGAGGGTTTTCTTTTTCCTCTTCTTCTCTTTCTCTCTCTTTCTCTCTCTTTCTTTCTTTCTCTTTCTTTTTCTCTCTCCCGGCCACTTCTCTTTGCAACTCAACTTAGTGAATTAATTCACTTGGGCTACTTAAGGGAGTCCCTCACGTGCTCCCCATCATCTCTCTTCATTTCCTTTAATTTTCTTTAAAGAAAATTTCAATGGCTTGTCTAATCTTGGCCATTGATCAATGTGGCTTTATTCTGAGCCATTGATCTCTTAATATGTATTTTCTACATACTTTTCTAATAAATTTAAACATCATGATTTGAATTAATGTTTAGCTTTTGCACTATGTTCATTAATTCATTGTAAAATTTTGACTAATAACTCAGTTAAATCAAAATTTTCATCTGCTCTGAATTCTGTAGCATGTCTCATCATGAATATACATTTATTTACATATCTTGTACAAAATTTTTCTGAAAACGATAGATTTCTCGGTTATTACATAGGGACAAAATGGTCATTTTGTCAAAAGGTTCAGAAAAGTGATATTAAAGCCGGAATAGTATCGGAGGCCGTAGAATAAATACAGAAATGAAAATATAAATCCCAAAATGTATAATTAGGAATTTAAAATCAGAAATTTTATACTTTCACAATATTGTAAATATGAAATGAATAGTAAAAATAACTGTGATTTATTTTGGTTATAGGGATTCAACGAAAAGGCGATAAAAGGACGCCGGTTGACCTTGGCAAAGAAACACTGGCTAAATATCTGTAAGTTCAGACATTTATTTGTCTGCAATATGAATTTACTTAATATGTTTATATGTTATGTATGACATGTAAATAAGTATCAAGGTGCGATATGCATACTAATGTGGTGAATAAAATAACCACAAATAAAGAACGTAATGTAAAAGTGACCCATGAGGCAGTAATAAGGCCACTGGTTAGGAACCACATGAAAGACGGTAATGAAACCAATATTGGCGTACCGGCCTCCCACACAGGTGGAGGTTCCTCATGTTATGTTAAATTATATCAAGTTCATGTAGACTATAAAGCATTGGCCAGTGGGTCGCTCCCCAGATCCCTCTCAGTCATGCGCGCACTATGGTACGACCAACCATGGGGCTTAAAACTAGAACTTAATGCAAGATAAGACCTAAGACTTAAGATTTGCCATAATTGAGCATAATATGTACTAACTTTATGTGTAACATCTTAGGTCAAAGTCAACATAAATAGTGTCGGTCAAAGTCAACTTTACTATTTATGATCAAAAGTCAAAGTTACTATTTATATGAATAGTACTTTTCATGATTTTAAGTTTTATGTTCCGGTATTTATGTTTGAACTTACTAAGCCTGTTACTCATAAGTTTATTCATGTTGTAGGTTAGAAGGCTGTACACCAGTAGATAGCGGATGGACGAGGAGTGGGAGCTACATCTGCCGTCAGGGCTGGCCGAGGGGAATGGTCCTACTGATGTTTTCCGTTAAGCAATGATGAGACATGTTTTGAAATATTGTATCATGTTGTAAATTATGTAAGACAAAGTATGATATGTATTTCAGTATATGTTTTTATGATGTTTTATGACTTTACAGTTTCACAATCGGTTAAAATAAAAAATCCCCAGTTTTCACGATAAAATTTTAAGTTTAAAATACGAATGGTAAATAAGAAAAATAAGTTACAAGTAAGTTACTGGCGATCCATTGAGGTGACAGTCTATCATAGTGGGCTCTAAAAGCTCTACTATGCTAGTGTTGTTAGCCTCCATGAAGGGCGAGCCGCCACATGACCAGGAAACATGCAGTATTAAGAAATTGATCAAGATAACCTTTTCTTGAAATAAAACTGATATATTTGGAATCAAAATGCTCAAATTAGTCATTTGAGCACAAAAAATAATTTTTGACTGGGAAACATGTAGTACCAGAAAATTGATCGAGATGACTTTGGATGAAAATAAAACTGATATATTTGGGCTCAGCATGCCCAAATTAGTTAGGGTAGCTCATGTTAAAATTTTGGACAAAAAAAAGTATATATAAGGACGAAAAATCAGAAATTTCAAAATAAGCCCACATAATTTTCCCTTATCTCTATTTCTCCCCACACCACCCGAATATAAACAGTAACCAACCATCGGAAATGGTGTCCATTTTATGAGCTATGTCCAATAGTGTACCGAGTCGACGGAAATGCCGCTGGAGCATGCCGCACGTGCTCCCTAAAGCCGCCCGAGGACGTAATTTTCAAGCTATCGTTTCTCCACCGTCTGACGTCCAAATGCCACAATTCTAGTCCCAATGTATTCATGGTGAAGAGTATAACAAAACTAGGCCACGTTTCAGCTCAACGGCTGTTAAATCACATCGTCCAAGCTTTACCGTCACTACCACCGTCGCTACCATGGAATCCATCGATTCTGGCGAAGTTGAGTGACATGGTGAGTACTAAAATGCTCAGAATAGCATGGGGAACAAAAGCCCCAAACCAATTTCAAGAAACAAAGCCGGCATAATGGAGAACGGACCTTGTCATCGCCGTTCTCAATTTTCAAGGCCCGATTTCCAACGAAAGGAGCTTTGATTGGTGAAATTGACACCACCAATGGATTCCTCTCGTCGAGCTCTTCAAGATGGTGGCCGCCTTCTTCATCGCCGCTGCCAGTCAATGCCGGTCAACGATGAGTCAATGCTGGTCAACGATGAGTCAACGCAGTCAACGGTGACCTGGTGACCAAAATTTAAAGAATAGCCCGTTCGCCTATTTTTTACGTTCCAGACAAATCTGCGGCATTGGATTTGCAAACCGGAACTTGAAAAGTGAAGAACGGTGGAATAAAGTTCGTGCACTCGAAATTGAACGGTTTGTTCAATCACCAGTGGGATGATTTCGGTAGTGATTTCGGTCTCTTCATTCCTTAATTTATGTTTTGGAATGATTATGTATTAATTATGTATTTTGGCATGTGAAATTGTAAGAAAAATGGATGAAAATGATGGAAAAAAAATGTGTAGGAATGTAAAGATTTTTACACAAAAGTTGAGTTTTATGTAAAAATATAGGCTTTTGGTATAGTACATGGTAAATTAAAATAGGTTAGATGGTTTTGTTCTAAACGCCGAGAACCCAAAAATTAAGCGAAAATACTTCCAAATTTTCTAAAACGGCACAAAGGGGTATTTTAGGAACCGAATGGTAAAATATGGTCTCGATGGAAACCCGAGCCCCCTCAGTGACCTAGGGTCGGAATAGTGCCACTCAAGGGTCGGTGAATAGTAAATCAAGAAATTGCGGTAAATAATACCGTAAAAATTTAGTAAAGCCTAAGAAAAAATTATTTCATAATTTTTGGGCATAGAATAGCACGACAGAATGTTAAAATGAAAATAATACGGCTCAAAGACTCTCAGGGGCAAAACGGTCATTTTGATCGAAAATTTCAGGAATGATAGAAGAAGGTCCTAATGGACTTAGAATGGCTTAATTAAGATTTTAAGGGCCAAAACCAAGTTGTAAATCAAAGAAAAGTAATGTTATGATGAAAAATCTATTAGGGGCAAAATGGTAATTTTGTCAAAAGTTAGTAGAAAAGTTAAATGTGGCGGCCCGCCCCTCGTAGAGATCATACAACGCTATTGCAGTTAAGCTTTATCGCTAACTGCGATAGAGTGTACTCTCATGGGTCGCCGGCTAATCTCTCTCTCTTTAAATCATGACGTTTTTGGGGAAAATTTTCTTTTTTTTTCTTTAAACATCATGTAAAACATTTCCCATTATTTACTTTGTTGGCATGTACAAATTAATTTACATAATACAGTACTTTCGTAAAATAATATATAATATTACAAAAGACTGTTTCTTTTTCCCTTTCCTTTTTATCGCTCAGCGGAAAGACTCTGGCAGGACCATATCCCTCGCCCATTTATCCGATTTAACACACGCTATCCCGTTCGCATCCAGTCAAACAAGCTACTGAGCTGGTCGCTTACCTGCAACATTAGCAAAAATGGTGAGCTACAGGCTCAGTAAGTTCAAACATGCAAGAAATAAAATTTCTATGAATAGTACTATTCATCATGAATAGTACTGTACGTGAATAGTAACTTTGACCCCAACATAGTGTCACAACAGTACATCTACCGTGATGTTAGTACTCTCACTAAACTGTCTTATGCTCAATTATGGCATAGTTTCAGTTTTAGGTAATTATCTTTGTTTATGTTCTGGTTTTGAACTCAGGTTGACAGTACCGTTTAAGTGCGCATGACTGGGAGCGGTACATTAGTGCTGACCTCCACAGCCTTAATCTCATAGCCCCGAAGGCAAAATTGTACATGACTAGGAGTGGTACATCAGTGCTGACCTCCACAGCCTTAATCTCATCATAGCCCCGAAGGCAAAAGTACCTCCCTGTACGGAAGGCTGGTACGCCAGAAAGTGGTTTTATTACCAACTTTTTAAAGTTCTAACCCGGTGACTTCACATTGTCCCGTGGTTAGGAATGGTTCACATTTAATTTTAGGAGAGTGAGTTTCATTAACCTCGCTCTAGTGCCCGAAGCACAATTAACAATGTGTCCATTCTCAATAGTGCCCGTAGCACATTACGTCTCTCTCTCTACTCTATAATAGTGCCCGTAGCACATATGTACCTAACTTATAGTTAGTACATTAAAGTTAGCAACAATAATGCTATATGTTGCAGACAGGTAAATGTCTGAACTTACCTTATCAGTCTCTTCCCTTTTTCTCTCTTGGATCTTTGATCGCCTTCCTTGTAGGTCGATTTTTGGATCCTACAGACAAAACCTTGTTTGTTAATTTCATTTCCCTTTATAGCTTTTATTTTTCATTAAAAGCTTAAATAAAACCTATTTATAACTTTTTAGGCTTTATTTATCATTTTCCCCATTTTTCTCAACTTTTGCAAAATTACGATTTTACCCCTATATTTTGGCAAAATTGCAATTATGCCCCTGACGGAATTTTCTCGATCCAGACTGTATTTTTGGCTCTCAGGAACTTTTTTGACACTTTTCTAATCATTACCGGGTTCGTTTCTATTTTATTTTCATTTTTCACTTTCCCGCCCCTCGGGAAGCACTATTCCGACCCTTACGTCGGTTTAGTGATTTTCTATCGTTTCGGAGCCTCAAATGGAAGTTTCACTAGTATTTAAAACGTTCATCTAGACATTCGCGATCTAGGTCTCCGAGGCTCGGATTTTCCGTTCCCGACTCGGACCTTTATTTCGTTTCCAAAAACGCCCCCCCTCGGGGTCGGTTTTTCAGTTTCACTCACGTTTTACATTTTCAAGGGGATGGGTTACTATTCACGAACCACCCCTTAGGTTCTCTTATTCAATTTTCTGTTAGGGACTCGGGTTTCCGACCCGACCCCAAACTTTTATTTTTAATTTCCATTTTACCCCGAATGCCGTTTTCGAAATTTCGGCAGCATTTCGGCGTAATTTTAAGGTTACCGGCGTTAGGTACGCCTCGAACCATATGTACCTGCCACGTACTATACCACAAGCCTATTTTATGTAAAAGTTTTCCAAACTTTTACATAAAAGCTCACAAAATTCCAAATTCACATTTTGAACCACATTACACAAATTTTTTTCAATTTTGCCCTTAGTTTTTGACCACGGTTTTGACAATCAAAACCTAACCAAACTTCTCAAATTTTCCACCAACTTTTAGGCTATTTCAATGTCATTTTCTAACACATTTTCAAGCCAATTTCATTGCATTTTTCAACATAATTCCTAGGGTTTTTATCCTCACATAACCCACGGCCACACTAAGGGAAACATACCCCAAATTTTCTTTTCTTGCTTTCAATCACAATTCCTCATTTACATTATAAAATGCATGATTTTAAATCATCCAAACATCAACAAAACCATGCAAAATTTTCCACCAAACCCTAATTAACCCACGGCCACATTAGGTAAGTCCACACCAACATTTTTTTCAAGCTTTCCATAATGCAAATCATGCTTTATACTTAACAAAAATGTAATTTAAAGCATGTTAACACTTAAACCATAAAAATTTCTCATTGATTACTCTTGGTAACCCACGGTTTTACCCTTGGAATACCAACCAAAATTTGGTTTTTCCTTAAACCAAATACATGGTTTTCTTCCTAATTACACCCTTAACAAAACCCAAGCGCCAAATCAATGAAAACAACCAAAAAATTTTTCCATCTTTTCCACTATTCATCACACGGATTTCTTGAAGAAAAATCAAGAAAAAATTCAATCCAAAGAGAGTTACCTTGTTCACTTGCTTCCTTAGGCTTCAATGAAAGGTTTGACACCAATTTTGTGAAGAAAGATTGAAGAAATCAATTGGTTCTCTCTTCGTGGCTCACGTACATTTCATGGGAAACACTTAGAAAAATTTTGTTATGGTTTTGGCTTGAAATTTTGTTTCGGCCACTTTTCTTCAAGTTTTGCCGACTTAACCCACCAAAAAGCCAATTAATTTGGCTTTCCACCAATCAAAAATCAACACATTTCAACCTAATTCTTTCCACATTTTTCAAAAATTAAAATGGTTAATTTTTGGCCAAATCTTGGCCTTTAGATCAAAAAGACAACTTAATCATGGCCATTAATTCTACCAACCACCATTTTCCTTCCATTTATTAAATGGATTTATGATGTCGTAAATGCTAAAGCATATGTTGACTTTGACTTTCACTATTCACATTAATTCGACTACTTTTTGATTGATACCGGTTCGAGCTGAAATTTTCCTGAAATCGTCCCGGCGTGTTCCTGAGGTCTCCTGTGCAGTCGGATCAATTTAAACTGCTTCTGTTTGATCAAAATTAATCCCGGAAGCTTTCCGTCTTTTATTGCCCCGGTTAGGGTTTTCAATGCCGGTTTTGGCATCGTTTCACCCGTTTCAACTCAGTGAATTTTTCCAACACTGAATTCTTACTCCTCAGTATTGTTAAAACATTTTAATGTATTCTAAACAATATAAATACATTTATTTCACTCTTTAAATAGTACAAATTGTTATATACATACATTTGTACATTTTCTTCGGAGAATTGCCTAAATTTCTTGGTTGTCACATTACAAATGGGATATTAGACTCCTAAGTTCATGATTGAGAGATAAAACGTAGAATTTTTATGTTTTATTAAGCTTTATGTATGAAATGACGATTGAAAATAACTGTGATTATTTCAGTTATAGGAATCCGCTCTAGACGTGATGAAGGGATGTTTGCGGACCAAGAAAGCAAGAAAGGAGATACAAGCAGAAGTATCTGTAAGTTTAAACATTTAGTTGATGGCAACATGAATTGACTGGTCATGTTTATGTGTTCTATGTATAGTATGTAAGTTTAAACATTGTATTGGCTGTAACATGAATTTACTTGAACTGATTACCATATGTCTGTTAAATGATAAGATGCAATGATATGATTATTAACAAAACTATGTGCATATGTTTATGTCTATGTGTCATGTCTAAGTCAAACATGAGTTGACTTGACGTGTTTACGTGCTGTGTATAAAATGCAAGTGATATGAATATTACGAAAGTCATGTTATTGCAGTCAACTAAATGCTTGAACTTGCAACATATAACACTTAAAAGTGCATACATATTGCAGACATAGAAATATCTAAAGCTTACCACATATGACACTTAGACATAATAGTCTATCCATGTTGCAATCAATTAAATGTTCGAACTTACTGATACTTCTGCTTGTATCTCCTTTCTTGCTTTCTTGGTTCATAAAAGTCCCATCATCGCGTCTGTATCAGATTCCTATAACCGAAATAATCACGGTTATTTTTGTTACTTAAATCATACACAAAGCTTAATAAAACGTAAAAATTCTACGTTTCATTTCCCAATCATGAAGTAGGTGTCTAATATCCCATTTATAATTTTTCTACTAACTTTTAACAAAAATGACCATTGTGGCCTAAGCTTTTGGCAAAATTACTATTTTTCCCCTAACTTGATTTTTCTCACTTAAACTTTACTTTTGACCTTTAAAATCCTCATTAGAGTCATTGAATCATGTTTGAAGCTCTAATGGTTCATTTTGACTATTTCCCAATTCTTTGGCAAAATTTATTGTTTTGCCCTTAACAGCGTTTTCTTACTTTTCTTCGACTTAAAACTTGATTTTGGCTTTAAGCATTCTATTTGAGCTATTCTAAGACTCTAACAGTCCTCTATGAGCATTTCGAAAATGTTGGTCAAAATGACTATGGATAGTAACTTTGATCATGAATAATACTATTTATCATGAATAGTATCTTTACCCTGATGGTGAATCTTGTCATTTTAATACTTAAACTGGATTTTCTAAGTCCAAAAATCATAAAAAGATGAACTTAAAGGCTTAACGACCCCTTTTAGACCTTTCTAAAATTTTTGGTCAAAATGACCATTTTGCCACTAACGGGCCTTTGGGCTATAAAATCTTTACTTTAATATTTGAATGGGATTTTCTAAACCCAAAAGTCATAAATTTATCTTTCTTAGGCCTTAATAAATTTTTATAGCATTAATCACTGTAATTTCTACAATTATTTCACACCCGACCCTCGGGTGGTATTATTCTGACTCTTGGTCGTTAATCCTCTTTTTCAGGGCTAGGCCAGCGAAGGGGCTCGGGTTTCCATCCCGACCACATTTTCACCCCTCGTTCCCTAAAATACCCCTTTGTGCCGTTTTTTAAATTTCAACAACATTTCCGCTTAATTTTTAGGCTCCCGGCATTTAGGAAACGCCTCGAAACCATCTAACCTATTTCTATTCTACCATGTACAATACTAGAGGCCTATATTTTTTTGTAAAATTCAACTTTTACGTAAAAATCTTTACATTTTACACATTTTCTTATTTAAATATTTTTCATACACATAGTCCATTTTTCTTACAATCTTACATGCTAAAATACATAATTAATATAAAATCATTCTAAACATAAATTTCAAGAATGGAGGGACCGAAATCACTACTGAAATCATCCCATTGGTGATCGAACAAACCGTTCGGTCTCATGCGGACAAACTTGATTTCACCGTTCTTCACTTTTGAAATTCCGTCTTTGTGGCGACCCGTGCCCTCAGTGGCCCGGACCGTCACCAAAAACTTTCTTTTTTCAACTAATACTTATACTTACATACATCCTATACTTAAATCTGATACCAAAACTAGGGATTTTTTTTGTTACACACGTATTTACTATTTACATATAGTACAATCTTTAATTACTATCCAAAAATACATTTAATGATTACCAATCGTAAATACTGTTTAACGATAACTATTTCAAAATATACTCCTTTACATTACTATTTACAAATACTGTTTACTCAAAATATTATGCGGAAGAATACTTGTGGTGTGCCCACAACCACCCCTCACATCCACCTCCGCCACCGTCATTGCACATAGGTGATTAAGCCATAGAACGCTTACCTACAGCATGAACATACTTTGTGAGCTTTACGCCCAGTAAGTACAACATATTCACCACAAAACATGTTTAAACATACACATACTTAAAATCATGTGGGCACACCAGTTATCACAAATACCATATAACATACCATATATCACAGCATCATTTATCATACCATAGAATAAATCATCACGTATTGAATGCATAAGATAGCATACTTTATACTGAACGCATTTTATGGAAGCTAGAAGCATAGAGATCTAATGCATATGATGATCAATGCATGATCTGGTTATGTTCATTTGTGCTTCAACATCTTCTTTTTTTTTCTTTATCTTGTCTCTTCTGGGCCCCTGTGTCAGTACCGAGTACGCGCAAACCAACGGTAACGCTTGAGGTCAGTATGTAGGCCGGATAGCCATCAACGAATGCTCAACTTTCTGCCTTCTCTTACTTTAACTTTAACTTTGAAAACCCTTTCAACAGAAAGAGCTAGTACGACACGCCTATTTATATTCCCAACTTGCTTATCTGTTCTAGCCATGTGCTTTTCTAAGCTATCCCAAGGCCTACGTAGCAGGGATGTATAGCTTCTTACTTGTTCTTTCATCAATCTACTTGATTGTGAAACTAAATGCTCTTAATATGCTATGCATCAATGTATACACGGCATAGGATACTTAACATACATTAAACATCATTTTAATGTCATTTTATTCATACTGTAAGCGGAGTTGTACTTACCTAATTGTAAGTAATTTCATACTTGTACTCGCACCTTTATCAACTTACAGGTTACCACCTGTCATCAATAACATAACCCATCAGTATCTTTGCTGGGTTACTAATACTATTAGTGACTATTACTTGCGTGTCTATGTGGTATCGAGGCCTGTCGGTATCCTATTGTCCTACTTTAGGGATTTGGTGTTCAACTCCTATCATTGTTTGATTAATTGTCTTCTTGATGGAATAATCATTGTTCCTCACAATGTTGTATAGGACGCGATCCTTAACTGGTTGCCTCCCAGTCAACTGATCGGTTATCTCACGCATGAGCAACTAGGTGGTCTACCAGATTACTAAGTGTAAACTCGGTGTAGTAACCAGCCATGTCACTTGCCTACTGGATGTGGTAGCCTTCTTGACTACTATTCTTTAGTACAGTGACCCACCGGGCCACTATGGCTCAACTGGTGTAGTAGCCTACAGGGTTACTAGAGCTTTCTTGGTATGGTAGCCTACCGAGCTACCCTCACTATTTTGGTTTGTTTAAGAAAAATGTTTTGGTTTACTTATAAAAATTCTTGGTACGAATTGTGTGTTTGGATCCCGTCCCCTCATCACCCTGTTGGAAGGTGAGGGACGTTTTTGAAAATCATGTTCTTATTTTAAAATGTTGTAAATACATCTTTATTTTGAAGTATGAAAAATGCATTCGTAACACTTGCATTTTAAGGGTGGTTTTGAACCACTTTTGAAAACTGTTTTGGAACTAAGTTGGATCGACTTCGTTTGCGATTTTAGCAAACATAAAAGTTTTCGTCCTCGACGAGATGAACAAATCTCATTCATCTTAGAGCCTAATTCTAACTCTAATGGCTCTTAATTTCATTAAATCCGTGGGCTTTGTGCCCAGTTTTTACAAAACTTCCAGTTTTACACCTCCTTGAAAATGGCTCTGTTTAAGGCCTGAAACGGCCAAATATTTGAAACACGCATAGGTCGTGCTCATGGTCTTGATGAGATCTACAACTTTCGTGTTGAGCCCAAGGTCCGATTTGGACTCTAAAGGGTCTGTTTTTAACAAAATCTGAAACTGTGGTCTGGGTTCGGGTTTTGCTCTAAGTTTTGCCCCTAGTTTGGGCACCGATTGGAAAACACTCGAAAAGCCTATCTTATTGTCATTTTTGGCCGAAGGCTATTTGATGGAAAAATGACCGTAATGAAATTTTCTTAAAATATCATGTTTTACCAAATCCCAAAAATCAGAACCTACGTGGGTCAAAATGGCCAAAATCCGTGGCCTATCTTGAGGACTGTTTAGGTCCAGTCACATTACTAAACTTTACACTCTTAACCTTACATAAAAATTTTGTAAACATAATCACAACCACATAAACTTAAAAATAGAAACTTAAGGGCTTAAAATAAAAATTATTACAACCCATATGCATAAACAAATACACATAAATGGCTTTGATCAAAACTTAAAAATCACTAACCACAAAAACAAGGGTTTTTTGGTTGTTACCTTTTTGGTGCTTTGAACTTAGGCTTGGGTGACAAAGTTACCGTTGGAAACCACAAGGAATGGGGATTGGTTCTTGTGCTAACAAACACTAAAATATTTTCTATTAATCATCAACTTAAAACAAAGAACCAAAACCACAAAATCACTCTAGAATCTTACCCTTGAAAGACTTGAAGCCACTTGGAAATGATTCCTTTTAATTTGAACTTGAAGGGGTTTGTTTTTGGTATATTTTTGGCAAGGTTTGAACTTGGAAATAGGTAGTTTTGGGGCTGAGAATTGGTCGGTTGCAGTAAAGGGGAGAGAGAGAACGTGAACTGAAATTTGGAGTGTGAAAAGAGGAAACCAAACCCAAAGGTATGGCCATTCCTTTTATAGACAAAACCTAATCCCACTTAGCCAACTTAAGCTTGATTAATCAAGCCAACTTTTGGCTAATTTTGGGGATAAAATCTGCACATTTTAGTCCCACTCTTTCAGATGGCAGACATCCATTTAAGGGAGAGGGTGGGGAAATAATGGTGATGTGAAATCTATGCATTGTTTATACAATGTGTCATCAACCACCTCAATATTTTATTTGTCACTTTTTGGGGTTTCTAACTACTGTAAGTCAGCTGATTTTCCAACTAGAATACACGGTCTTGGGGTTAAGGGAATTCATCTGTGTGGCTCTCTTCACAGTCCAGTCTTATACTATAGTGTTCGGTCCTTTCTCGACAGTGCTCAAATTTCATCGAGAAATCAGATTTTTTTTTTTATGAATCTGATTCTTATACAGATGATTTCTAATTGATTCTATCGTCTAAGAGCCCATTCTGTACTAGGTTTTCGTTCATCTCTTATACTGTGGTTGTGTCTACACTGTGTTATTCTCGCATATGCATACCGTGGTGTTCTCACACGACATTTTCAACATAGTCTCTCTTGACTAATTTGGACACACTAAGTCCATTTTTATCAGTTTTTTGGTGGTAAAAGGTCAGCCAAACCATTCTCCCGATATCACATTCCTTGCTAGGGTTTTCTTCTATTTACACAGCCTCTTACACGGCTTCCTGCATGTGCGTGTACAAGGATATATGGGCATGTCTTTGCTAAACACAGCCGTGTCGTGGAACTATTTCATTTTCCCGAGTAGTACACGGTGTCACACACGGCCCCATACATGGGCATGTGCATGCTACATGGGCGTGTCTTTGTTCAACACGGCCGTGTCTCGAAAAATTTTATTTTCTCGGTTGGCACATGACGTCACACACAGTCGTACACCTAGACGTGTCACTCTTACATGGCTATGTTTCACCAACACGTCCACTGACAACTTAACAACCCGATCAGTACACGGTCACTTACACGGCCGTGTACTTGATCGTGTTCATTAATATGACCCCTGTTCACTCGTACCACCTTATGTTCGTGCACAGTGCAGATGGTACACGGCTACCTACGTAGCCGTGTACTTGACCGTGTTTACTTACACGGCCATGTATGGTCATACGACCATTTTCATGTGTATATTCTGGACAGTACACGGCCATGTATATGCCTGTGTTCTTCAAATTTTGCACTAAATGCATCAAATCGTTCTGAAATTTCTCATTAAATGAAATTTATGGTATAGGGATGGGGCGGTCCTTACAACCTAGCCCTCTTACAAAAATTTTTATCCTCGAAAATTAGAATAAGTCTGGGAAGTCTCTCCTCACGTCCCTTTCTTATTCCCACGTGGCTTCTTTTATGTTGTGGTTTAGCCATAACACCTTTACAAGTGGAATGACTTTGT
The DNA here is from genome assembly GCA_035233585.1 of Antiaris toxicaria. Taxonomy (NCBI): domain Eukaryota; kingdom Viridiplantae; phylum Streptophyta; class Magnoliopsida; order Rosales; family Moraceae; genus Antiaris; species Antiaris toxicaria. The sequence continues at coordinate 60,239,360 of CP141156.1, forward strand.
ATCTGAGGACCTTGTCTTCTCTGGCTAAAATCTGCATAGGTTTCTCCTCGTATGTCAGATCAGCGTGTACTTGTACTAGTTCTTGACTCAGAATGTGGGAACTATCCGGGACATACTTCTTCAACATGGAAACGCGAAAGACGTTATGTACCGAGGCTAATTTAGGAGGAAGGGCCAATCTATAGGCCACCTTCTTAACTTTCTCGAGAATCTCGAAAGGTCCTATGTGTCTAAGACTGAGCTTTCCTTTCTTCCCAAAGCACATCACCCCTTTCATAGGTGCCACCTTGAGGAAAACACTATCACCTTCTTGAAATTTGAAAGGCCTCCATCGCTTATCTACGTAGCTCTTCTGGTGGCTATGAGCTGTATCCAATCTCTCTCGTATGAGCTTCATGTCTTCTGTTGTGCTTTTGATGAAGTCCGTGCTGGTGAGCTATTTCTCTCCAGTTTCATACCAATGCAATGGAGATCTGCATTTCCTTCCATAGAGTGCCTCGTACGGTGCCATCCCAATTGAGGAATGGTAGCTGTTGTTGTACGAGAACTCTACTAAGGGTAGCTTCTGGTCCTAATTTCCCTTAAAGTCAAGGACACAAGCTCTCAGCATGTCTTCTAGTGTCTGGATGGTTCTCTCAGACTGGCCATCAATCTGAGGATGGAAAGCTGTGCTAAATTTTAACTTGGTGCCCATTGATGCTTGAATGCTCTGCCAAAACCTTGAGGTGAAGCATCCGTCGTGATCTGAGATGATTGATTTTGGCACACCATGCAGTCTTACTATTTGAGCCACGTACATCTCGGCTAACCTTTCCATGGAATAGCTCAGCTTTACTGCTAAAAATCAAGCTGACTTCATCAGTCAGTCTACAATTACCCAAGTGGTATCGTTTCCACTTGTAGTTCTAGGCAATTCGACCATGAAATTCATTGTAACTTGCTCCTATTTACACTCTGGTAGGTCAATCTTTTGTAGCTCTCCCCCTGGCCACTGATGCTCTACTTCAATTCTTTGACACGTAAGACACTTTGCTACAACTTTAGTAACGTCATTCTTCATTCTTAGCCACCAAAAGCTTGCCTTTAGGCCCTGGTACATCTTATTCGCTCCTGGATGTACCAAGTATGGTGTGTCATGAGCTTCTAATGGGATCTTTTTCTTGAGTTCTTCATCCTTCGGAACACATACCCTATCTTTGAAATAGAGTATGCCATTCTTAGAGACTTGAAATTCTAAATTTTGTCCCTCTATTACCTCCCTTTTAAGCTTAACTAGGGTTGACTCATTGTCTTGGCCGACCTTGATTTCCTCTAAAAGGGTTGACTGGAGGGTCATTTCAGACAACCACCCTGTTAAAATCTCAATTTTGCTACTACGTATCTCCTTTTGCAGTGTTTTTGGCATGACATGGATTGCTGTAAGCATAGAAGAGTGCTTTTGACTCAGCGCATCGGCCACCTAATTGGCTTTGCCTGGTTGATATAGGATTTCATAGTCATAATCCTTCAAATTTTGAGCGCAAAGACGACCGTGGCAAGCTCTAACTCATGTGTCGAGTAATTTCCTTCATGGTTCTTGAGTTACCGTGAGGCATATGCGACTACTCTACCATTCTGTTTAAGTATTGTGACAACTGGGAAATTCAGGCATTCTCGGAAGAAAATATACAAATGTATGTATATAATAATTTATACTATTTAAAGAGTGAAATGAATGTATTTATATTGTTTAGAATGTATTAAAATGTTCTAACAATACTGACGAGTAAGAATTCGGTGTTGATAAAATTCACTGAATTGAAATGGGTGGAACGGTGCCAAAAACGGTATTGAAAACCCTAACCGGTGCATTGTGGTGCACTAAAAGATGAAAAACTTCTGGGATTGATTTTGATCAAACGGAAGCAGTATAAATTGATCCAACCGCACTAGAGATCTCAGGAACCTGCCGGGATGATTTCAGGAAAATTTTGGCTCGAATCGATACCGGTCAAAAAGTAGTCGAATTAATGTGAATAGTAAAGTCAAAGTCAAAGTTTTACTTTGCATTTATGACGTCATAAAGCCAATTTATTAAATGTATTAAATTTGGTGGTTGGTGGCATTAATGGCCAAGATTGATTTACTTTTTGATCTAAAGGCTAAGATTTGGCCAAAATTAGCCAAATTAATTTTGTGAAAAATTTGGAAAGAAATGGCATGAAAGGTGTTGAATTTTCATTGGTTGGAAGCTAAGTTAATTGGCTTCTTTGTTACTTAAGTCGGCAAAATGAAACAAAAGGCACCCATAGCCTTTTCAAAGTCAAAACAAGTAGAAAATTTTTTTTTCTAAGTGTCCTATAGAGAGAAAACGTGAGCCATCTTAGAGAACTAAAGGATTTCTTCAAAATTTTGAAGTAAGAACTCAAGTTTGGCAAGCTAGCATCCAACTAAACAAGGTGAGCTTCTAAACTTGTAGAATTTCCCAATTTTTGGCCATGAAATCCGTGGGAGTAATGGGAAGAAAAGAACGAAAATTTGCTGTGGAATTGATGAAATTATGTGTTGGTCTTGTGATATGTTGAATTAGGTTATTCATGTCTTGGTTTTGCATGAAAAAAATACGATTTTTGGATTGTTTTCTCCATAAAATCCGTGGGTCGAATAGTGTGAAGGATGAAAAAATTTTAGGTTGGTTTTGGTTGATTTGGTGCTTGGGTTTTGTTAAGGGTGTGATTAGAAGAAAAACCATGCATTTTGTTTAAAGAAAAACAAAGTTTTGGTTGGTTTTCTAATGGTAAAACCATGGGTTACCTAGTGTGTTTGATGATAAATTGTTGTTGGTTAAATGTTGTAATGCTTTAAATCATGTTTTGGTTAAGTGGAAAGCATGATTTGCAAGGTTATAAAGCCTGGAAAAATTTTGATATCTAAAAACCCTAAAAGGCCGTGGGTTGTAATTAGGGTTTGGTGAACATTTTTGCATGATTAACTTGATGTTTGGATAGTTTAAATCATGCATTTAATTATGAAAATGATGGTTATGTGGTTGAAAGCATGAAACAAAAATTTGGTGCATGTTTTACCTAAAATGGCCGTGGGGTATGAATGGTGAAAAACCCTAAGAATTTTGTTGTAAAATGCATCGAAATTGGCTTGAAAATGTGCTAGGTAATAGCATTTGAATAGCCTAAAATTTGGTTGAAAAATTGAAAATTTTTGGCTAGGTTTTGGATAGGAAAACCGTGGCTAAGACCTAAGGGCAAAATTGAAAGAAATTTTATTGAATGTGGTTCAAAATGTGAATTGTAAAATGTGTGAGCTTTTATGTAAAAGTTTAGGAAACTTTTACATAAAATAGGACTTTGGTATAGTACGTGACAGGTACATATGATGAGATTAAGGCTATGAAGGTCAGCACTAATGTACCGCTCCCAGTCATGGGCACTAAAATGGAACTGCCAACATGAGCTCAAAACTAGAACATAATTAAAGATAATTACCTAAAACTGAAACTATGCCATAATTGAGCATAAGATAGTTTCGTGAGAGTACTAACACTGTGGTTGATGTACTGTTGACGTACTGTGTTATGGTTAAAGTCACTATTCATGATGAATAATGATCAAAGTTACTATTCATGATGAATAGTACTATTTATAGAAATTCTATTTCTTGCATGTTTGAACTTACTGAGTCTGTAGCTCACCATTTTTGCTTATGTTGCAGGTAAGCAACCAGCTCAATAGCTTTGTATGGCTGGATGGCGGACGGGATAGCGAGTGTCAAATGGGAGTTAGCGATAAAACTTAACTATAATAGTATTGCATGATCTCTATGAAGGGCAGGCCACCACAGTTGGTATCAGAGTGGGTTTAGGATTGGTTTAGTTTAGATTACCAACTGCTGCCACAGTTGGTATCAGAGCGAATTTACGATTAGTCCAGTTTAGATTACAGACTGCCATCATAGTTGGTATATCAAAGCAGTGTCGACCATATCCTGATATGACACTTCGCGTACCCTGCACCGCAATCCAAGTAAGTAGTTTACTTAAGTTTAGTTAATTATTTTCTTATATGAAAATAATTATCTTATAGGTAGCAAGATGACCAGACCTCCTTATGTAAGACCACCGCTACCATGACTGAGAGGGGTGTTACGAGCATGGACGAGACCTATTGTGAGGCCGTCTATTTCCCAACGTCCAGTATTTAGACCCCCGGTGCCTGAGAGACCTCCAACACCAGCACCAGCTCTTGTAGATGTAGTACAGCCTTAACCGGTACTTCATCCACCTGTAGTAGTGGATATTCCAGTTGTTGGTGGATGCCAACATATTGAGGTGAGAGTTTCGACTCGGGCAGTACATGCATTCAAAGCTAGCAGTCCCCTTATGTTTGATGGTAGACGACAGTCAATGGAGACAAAGAATTAGCTCCATGCCATAGAGAGGATTATGGTGATGTGTGATATTGACCAAGAGATGTGGATCCAGTTGGCCATAAGTATGTTTCGGGGAGATGCTCGAGTATTCTGGGATTATTGCGATCAGGAGATTCTATTAGGATTCAGTTGGGTTGAGTTCTGTCAGCGATTGGTTGATCAGTTTCTGCCTAAGGATCCGACACTGACTCCTACACCTCCAAAGGGATGAGAGGCAGTTACACCCGTGTATCCTGGATTTGATGAGGTTAGGGACTATATTCCCCAAACAGAGAGGATGGTCATGTTGTCTGGTGAGACAGTTATGTCTTACGTAGCACGATTTGAGTAAACTATTAGGAGGAGATGTCCGTTACCCAACCTCACTGAAGAAAACTGTTGTGAGCTTTTCTGGAGAAGTTTACGTATGGAGTTGAGACAGAGGGTGATTAAGCTATATCCTCCTACACTCCAAGAGTTTGTAGTGATGATCAGGACGATCGAGAGGGAGGTTTTGATTGAGCATCTATCGCAGAGTCGATGAGAGACGCTGGGTCAAGGTGAGATGATGGCACGCATCTTTGGGCCGAGAAGGATGATGAACGATCATGAGGCCGGATCGTCTAGACCGCGAGGAGGTGATGACTCAGGACAGGGAGCATTGCCTAGGGGTGGTGATGACTCAGATGATCCAGATGACGATAAGGATCCAGAAGAATATCCTCTAGTCCCAGACGTAGGAGATGTGTGACCAGTAGATGTATTCGTGTACATAAGTAGCTTATAGAGAAAAGCTCTTTTGTATAGACTCGTGGCCAAGATGTATATGATGGCCGATGTATATATGACTGGTAATGGTCATGTATGATATATAAATGTTTTGCTATGAATGAAATGTCAAAATGATTATATGTTGTACGACGATGTGTTACGATGATGTGGCTTTACATTACCCTAAATTTCGTAAATTTATGTGATTTTACGAATGTGGTCATGGAAAAGCTAACAGTAAATTGTTATACCATAATAGGATAATAGGCAAGATGGTGGATTTACGAAATCCACCAGAGAGATGAGAACGATGTCCTAATCTCATGGAAAGAATAGAGCAGATACGAGCTTTACTAGAAGCTCAGATGCAAGAAAATGCTAATATGAGGCAACGAGTTGAGGAGTTAGAACCGAGGCAAGGTTCTGAAGGTACCCAAGTAGAACAGGAAGCTAAGGTAGATCCCTCCAGCTACTGTACATGAGAGAGTTCCTGAACCGCATCTGGTAGTAAATCTAGAACCCCTTTATGAAAGATTCAGGCGTATGACGCCGCCAGAATTTAAAGGTTCTACAAATCCTCTAGAGGCTGAAGACTGGTTGTCATCCTTGCAAGGGATCATGGAATTCATGTATTTAACTGACCAGGAGAAGGTCACTTGTGCGTCTTTTGTGTTGAGAAAAGATGCTTGTTTTTGTTGGGACACTGTACGAATGAGAAGAAATGTGTCTACCATGAGTTGGGCGGAAATTCTGGAAGAATTTAACCAGAACTTTATGATCCTGCATCTCTAAGACTACAGCAGATAGAGTTCTCAAAATTGACGCAAGGAAATATGTCGGTGAGTGAAGTTTGCCTAAAGTTCGATCAATTATCCCGCTTATGTCCTTATGTAGTCCCTACTGAAAGGGAGAAAATACAGAAAATGATCGGGATGTTCAGGCCAGAAATTGCTGCATTGGTAGATACTGGACACGTACCGCCTACTTCTGTAGCAGATTATGTTAGTCGGGCCATCGGAGCTGAGTTTCACGTAGCCCGACAGAATGAAGAAAGAGAGAAGCACTGGGAGGCCAAAAAGAAGGAGAGGGCTTTGGCTAAGTCTACACAAGCTAGTCAATCTAGCAAGCCAAATCAGAATGCTAAACCAGGCCGGGGGAAATAATCAAGGATCTCAGCAAAACAAGAGGAAAGGCAATTTTATTGGAAATCGCCAGGCAAATAATCGAAACCAGTAGCGAAGAACAGCTAGTAATGCAGAATCCAGTGTACAAAATTGTCCTATATGCGGAAAGAGACATTCTGGGCAATGCAGATATGGGCCACTTATTTGTTATGAATGTGGAAAGGAAGGTCATTATGCTAGGAACTGTCCAAGCAACAGGCAGGGTATACAACGCACTTCCCAACCGCACCAGACATGCCCACAAGCTCATTCTCTTCAAGCTAAAGTTGAAGAGTCTCTAGTAAGGCCGCAACGCCAGGAGCGTATGCCACGTACTGATGCTCGTGTGATGGCCTACACCAAGGAGGACGCAGAGGCAGGAACATCGAATGTGGTGACAGGTCAGCTTCCTGTCGCTAGTCATGTAGCCTCTGTACTATTCGATTATGGTGCTATGCATTCTTTTGTTTCCTATGAATTTGCTGACAAGATAGGACATCCTAAGGACTATATAGGAAAAATATTTAAGACAGCTTTACCCTCTGGGCAAGTATTGTTGTCTAATTACTGGCTACCTCATGTACCAGTATATGTGGCAAATAGGGAGCTATATGCTGAGTTGATTATAATCAAGATCGTGGATTACAATGTGATTCTAGGCATGGATTTTCTAGGAAAATATCAAGCTACGATCGACTGTTGAAATCAAAAAATAGTATTCCAACCCAAGGAAGAAGAGAGTTTTGAGTACGTTGATGCTTTTCGAAAACCCGGGAAGATGATGATTAGTTCACTGAAAGCAAGCAAGCTGATGGCCAGTGGTTGTATGGGATATCTGGCATATGTAATGGATACTACAGAGGAACAGAAGCTTCAACCAGAAGATGTTCCTATTGTTAATGAATTTCTTGACGTATTTCCGGAAGAGTTACCAGGGTACCTCCAGAGAGAGAGATCTCGTTCAAAATTGAGTTGATGCCTGGAACAGCCCCTATTTCCAAAGCACCATACCGCATGGCTCCAGTGGAGTTAAAGGTGCTGCAGGAACATTAAAGGATCTTTTGGATAAGGGATTCATCAGACCGAGTTATTCTCCATGGGTTGCACCTGTGTTGTTCGTCAAGAGAAAGGATGGAACGTTCCGGTTGTGCATTGATTACCGGGAGTTGAATAAGGTTACGATCGAAAATAGGTATCCGTTACCTAGAATTGATGACTTATTCGACCAGTTAAAAGGCGCAGCGGTATTTTTCAAGATCGACTTACGATCAGGATATCACCAGTTGAGAATTAAAGAAAGTGATATTCCTAAGACGGCATTTAGAACTCGTTATGGTCATTATGAGTTCCCTGTGATGCCATTCGGATTAACAAATGCTCTAACAGCATTCATGGACTTGATGAACATAATTTTTAAAGAGTATTTAGATAAGTTTGTCATTGTATTCATTGATGACATTCTTATATACTCAAAGACTCATGAGGAGCACAAGGAACATTTGAGAATCGTGTTGCATACGATATGGAAGCATTGACTGTATGCCAAATTCTCAAAATGCGAGTTTTGGCTGGATAGAGTACATTTCCTCGGACATGTTGTATCCCAGGAAGGTATTGTTGTAGATCCGACGAAGGTAGATGCAATTAACCAATGGCCTGCACCCAAGAGTGTGACAGAAACACGCAGTTTCTTAGGGTTAGCTGGTTATTATTGGAGGTTTGTAGAGGGATTCGCATGTTTAGCTGCACCTCTTACTACTCTTACACGTAAGGAACGAAAGTGTGAGTGGACTATGGAATGCGAAAGAAGCTTCTAGGAGTTAAAGAGACGGCTGACAAGCGCACCAATCCTCACACTTCCCACTGAAGGGGAGAAGTTTGTGATCTATAGTGATGCATCCAAAATAGGATTGGGAGCAGTCCTGATGCAAGGCGGCAAGGTGATTGTCTACGCCTCGCATCTATTAAAGGATTATGAAAAAAATTACCATACACATGACATTGAACTTGCTACAGTAGTGTTTGCACTAAAAATTTGGCGACACTATCTTTATGGAGCTCAGTGTCAGATTTTTACTGATCACCAAATCCTAAAGTATTTCTTCACGCAAAAGGAGCTCAATATGCGGCAAAGACGGTGGTTGGAACTGGTAAAGGATTATGATTGTGAAATCTTATATCATCCAGGGAAGGCCAACCGTGTAGCAAATGCTTTAAGTAGAAAGTCTACCATATCACACCAGCTACCGATAAAAAGGCTTTCGAAACCATTGCAGCAAGATATAAATTCCTTGAACTTGGAGCTGATATCCGGAAGATTGGCTGCACACCAAGTGGAATCATCGTTGTTTGAGGATATCAAGAAAGCTCAAAGACGAGATCCAAGAATGGTAAGTTCTCAAGAAGGATTATCCACGGATGGAATGATCCTCTATCAAGGAAGAATTAATGTTCCAGCTGATGAAACTTAGAAGACGGATCATGTCAGAAGCCCATGAGACACCATATTCGGTTCATCCTAGAGCTAGTAAGATGTATCAGGACTTGAAATTACAGTTCTAGTGGAAAGGGATGAAGAATGATATAGCGAAATTCGTGAGCAGATGCATGACTTGTCAGAGAATCAATGCGGAACATAAACATCCAGCAGAAAGATTGGAACCTTTGGAGATTCCCGAATGGAAATGGGAACACATTACGATGGATTTTGTAGTGGGACTACCAAAAACCCGAGAAGGTTATGATGCCATTTGGGTTATTGTGGACAGACTGACCAAGACGGCACGGTTTACAGCTGTCAAGATGACTTTTTCATTGGAAAAGTTTGCTCAGTTGTATATAACTCATGTCGTCAAATTACATAGAGTACCAAAATCCATTGTGTTAGATCGAGATGCACGATTCACTTTGAATTTCTGGAAGTGTGTGTAAGAAGCCATAGGTACTGAATTGAGACTCAGTATGGAATTTCATCCGCAAATAGATGGACTGTCAGAGCGAACCATTCAGACATTAGAGGACATGCTTCAAGCTTGTGTAATGGATTTTATGGGAAGTTGGAACGAAAATTTACGATTAATTGAATTCTCGTACAATAATAGTTATCAAGCTTCCATAAGCATGGCACCTTATGAGGCTTTGTATGGACGAAAATGTAGATCACCACTACATTGGTATGATTTACGAGAGAGGCAGTTGCATAAGATGGATTTCATACAAGAGACTTCCGATGCGGTTGCTAGAATTCAACGTCAAATGAAAATTGCGCAAAGTCGACAAAAGAGTTATGCATATAAGAGGCGAAGATCCTTGGAGTTTAATGAAGGAGACTTTGTGTTTCTTAAGGCATCGCCTATGAAGGGGATTATTTGTTTCGGTAAGAAGGGGAAACTGAGTCCAAGATATATTGGAACTTATGAAATTATCGAACACATTGGAAAGGTCGCTTACAGATTGGCGTTACCTCCTGAAATGTCGGCAGTGCATAATGTATTTCATGTGTCGATGCTGAGAAAGTATATACCAGATCTATCCCATGTATTAAAGCATGAACCTATTCAGATTCATGAGGATTTGACATATAAAGAACAACCTATTCGAGTACTGGCTCGTGAAGAGAAAGTACTGAGGAATAAGACAATCCCACTAGTGAAGATTTTGTGGAAAAATCACAATATTGAAGAAGCTACGTGAGAATGAGAAGATGAGATGAGGTGTTTATACCCCCACTTGTTCTAATCTTCGAGGACGAAAATTTTATAAGGAGGGATGAATGTGACAACTGGGAAATTCCGGCATTCTCGGAAGAAAATGTACAAATGTATGTATATAATAATTTGTACTATTTAAAGAGTGAAATAAATGTATTTATATTGTTTAGGATGTATTAAAATGTTCTAACAATACTGACAAGTAAGAATTCAGTGTTGATAAAATTCACTGAATTGAAACGGGTGGAACGGTGCCAAAAACGGCATTGAAAACCCTAACCGGTGCATTATGGTGCACTAAAAGATGAAAAACTTCCGGGATTGATTTCGATCAAACGGAAGCAGTATAAATTGATCCGACTGCACTAGAGACCTCAAGAACCCGCCGGGACGATTTCAGGTAAAATTTCGACTCGAACCGATACCGGTCAAAAAGTAGTCGAATTAATGTGAATAGTAAAGTCAAAGTCAAAGTTTTACTTTGCATTTATGACATCATAAAGCCAATTTATTAAATGTATTAAATTTGGTGGTTGATGGCATTAATGGCCAAGATTGATTCACTTTTTGATCTAAAGGCTAAGATTTTGCCAAAATTAGCCAAATTAATTTTGTGAAAAATTTGGAAAGAAATGGCATGAAAGGTGTTGAATTTTCATTGGTTGGAAGCTAAGTTAATTGGCTTCTTTGTTACTTAAGTCAGCAAAATGAAACAAAAGGCACCCGTAGCCTTTTCAAAGCCAAAACAAGAAGAAAAAAAAAATTCTAAGTGTCCTATAGAGAGAAGACGTGAGCCATCATGGAGAACCAAAGGATTTCTTCAAAATTTTGAAGCAAGAACTCAAGTTTGGCAAGCTAGCATCCAACTAATCAAGGTGAGCTTCAAAACTTGTAAAATTTCCCAATTTTTGGCCATGAAATCTGTGGGAGTAATGGGAAGAAAAAGATGAAAATTTGTTGTGGAATTGATGAAATTATGTGTTGGTTTTGTGATATGTTGAATTAGGCTATTCATGTATTGGTTTTGCATGAAAAAAATGTGATTTTTGGCTTGTTTTCTCCATAAAATCTGTGGGTTGAATAGTGTGAAGGATGAAAAAATTTTAGGTTGGTTTTGGTTGATTTGGTGCTAAGGTTTTGTTAAGAGTGTGATTAGAAGAAAAACCATGCATTTTGTTTAAAGAAAAACAAAGTTTTGGTTGTTTTTCCAATGGTAAAACCGTGGGTTACCTAGTGTGTTTCATGATGAATTGTTGTTGGTTAAATGTTGTAATGCTTTAAATCATGTTTTGGTTAAATGGAAAGCTTTATTTTCAAGGTTATAAAGCTTGGAAAAATTTTGATATCTAAAAACCCTAAAAGGCCGTGGGTTGCAATTAGGGTTTAGTGAACATTTTTGTATGATTAACTTGATGTTTGGATAGTTTAGATCATGCATTTAATTATGAAAATGATGGTTATATGGTTGAAAGCATAAAACAAAAATTTGGTGCATGTTTTACCTAAAATGGCCGTGGGGTATGAATGGTGAAAAACCCTAATAATTTTGTTGTAAAATGTATGGAAATTGGCTTGAAAATGTGTTAGGTAATAGCATTTGAATAGCCTAAAATTTGGTTGAAAAATTGAAAATTTTTGGCCAGGTTTTGGATAGGAAAACCGTGGCTAAGATCTAAGGGCAAAATTGAAAGAAATTTTGTTGAGTGTGGTTCAAAATGTAAATTGTAAAACGTGTAAGCTTTTATGTAAAAGTTTGGGAAACTTTTACATAAAATAGGGCTTTGGTATAGTACGTGGCAGGTACATATGGTTCGAGGTATACCTAACACCGTTAGCCTTAAATTTATGCCAAAATACTGCCGAAATTTTGAAAACGGCATTTGGGGTAAAAAGGGAATTGAGGGAAAAAGTTTAGGGTCGGGTCGGAAACCCGAGTCCCTAAAGGAAAATTGAATAAGGGAAACCTAAGGGGTGGTTCGTGAATAGTAACCCGTCCCCTTAAAAATGTAAAACGCGAGTGAAACTGAAAAACCGACCCCAAGGGGGGGCGTTTTTGGGAAACGAAGTAAAGATCCGAGTCGGGTACGGAAAATCCGAGCCTCGGAGATCTAGATCGGGAAAGTCTAGATGAACGTTTTAAATACTAGTAAAACGTCCATTTGAGGCTCCGAAACGATAGAAAATCACTAAACCGACGTAAGGGTCGAAATAGTGCTTCTCGAGGGTCGGGAAGGTGAAAAATGGAAATAAAATAGAAACGAACTCGGTAATGAATAGAAAAGAGTCAGAAAAGTTCCTGAGAGCCAAAAGTGCGGTCTGGATCGAGAAAATTCCGTCAGGGGCGTAATTGTAAGTTTGCCAAAATATAGGGGCAAAATCGTAATTTTGTAAAAGTTGAGAAAAATGGGAAAAACGATAAATAAAGCCTAAAAAGTTATAAATAGGTTTTATTTAAGCTTTTAACAAAAAAATAAAAGCTATAAATGGAAATGAAATTAACAAACAAGATTTTGTCTGTAAGGTCCCAAAATCGACCTACAAGGAGAGAGATTAAAGATCCAAGAAAGAAAAGGGGAAGAAACGGATTAGGTAAGTTCAGACATTTACCTGTCTGCAACATGTAGCATTATTATTGCTAACTTTGATGTACTAACTATAAGTTAGGTACATATGTGCTTTGGGCACTATTATAGAGTAGAGAGAGAGACGAAATGTGCTACGGGCACTATTGAAAATGGGACACATAATAAATTGTGCTTCGGGCACTAGAGCGAGGTTAATGAAACTCACTCACCTAAAATTAAAATGTGAACCATTCCTAACCACGAGGCAATATGAAGTCACCGGGTTAGAACTTTAAAAAGTCGATAATGAAACAACTTTTGGCGTACCAACTTTCCGTACAGGGAGGTAAACTTTGCCTTCGGGGCTATGATGATGAGATAAAGGCTGTGGAGGTCAGCACTAATGTACCGCTCCCAGTCATGTACAATTTTGCCTTCGGTGCTATGATGATGAGATTAAGGCTGTGGAGGTCAGCACTAATGTACCGCTCCCAGTCATGCACACTAAAATGGTATTGCCAACATGAGCTCAAAACCAGAACATAATTAAAGATGATTACCTAAAACTGAAAATATGCCATAATTGAGCATAAGCCAGTTTCGTGAGAGTACTAACACTGTGGTTGATGTATTGTTGACATACTGTGTTATGGTCAAAGTTACTATTCATGATGAATAGTGATCAAAGTTACTATTCATGATGAATAGTGATCAAAGTTACTCTTCATGATGAATAGTACTATTCAAAAAAATTCTATTTCTTGCATGTTTGAACTTACTGAGCCTGTAGCTCACCATTTTTGCTTATGTTGCAGGTAAGCAACCAGCTCAGTAACTTTGTATGGCTGGGTGGCGGACGGGATAGCGGGTGTCAAATGAGATAGGAGGCCAGGGATATGGTCCTACCAAAGTCTTTCCGCTGAGCGATAACAAAGAAGGGAAAAGAAATAGTTCTTTTGCAAATATATATTTTGCGAAAGTACTGCATTATGTAAATTACTTTGTACTTGTAAACAAAGTGATTAGTGGATAATGTCTTACATGTTGTTTAAAAAAAAAAATTCCCAAAAAATGTCATGTTTTAAGGAGAGATAGATTAGCTGGAGACCCATGAGAGTATAATCTATCGCAGTTAGCGATAAAGCTTAATTGTAATAGTATTGTACGATCTCTACAAAGGGCGGGCTGCCACAATTGGTATCAGAGCAGGTTTACGATTGGTTTAGTTTAGATTACCAACTGCTGCCACAGTTGGTATCAGAGCGAATTTACGATTGGTCTAGTTTAGATTACCAACTGTCGTCACAGTTGGTATATCATAGCAGTGTTGACCATATCTTGATTTGACACTTCGCGTGTCCTGCACCGCAATCCAAGTAAGTAGTTTACTTAAGTTTAGTTAATTATTTTCTTATATAAAAATAATTATCTTATAGGTAGCAAGATGACAAGACCTCCTTATGCGAGACCACCGCTACCACGATCGAGAGGGGTGTTACGAGTATGGACTAGACCTATTGTGAGGCCGTCTATTTCCCAACGTCTGGTATTTAGACCCCCGGTGCCGGAGAGACCTCCAACACCAGCACCAGCTCTTGTAGATGTAGTACAGCCTCAACCGGTGCTTCATCCACCTGTAGTAGTGGATATTCCAGTTGTTGGTGGATGCCAACATATTGGGGTGAGAGTTTCAACTCGGGCAGTACAGGCATTCAGAGCTAGTAGTCCCCTTATGTTTGATGGTGGACGACAGTTAATGGAGACAAAGAATTGGCTCCATGCCATAGAGAGGATTATGGTGATGTGTGATATTGACCGAGAGATGTGGATCCAGTTGGCCATAAGTATGTTGCAGGGAGATGCTCGAGTATTCTGGGATTATTGTGATCAGGAGATTCTGTTTGGATTCAGTTGGGCTGAGTTCTGTCAGTGATTGGTTGATCAGTTTCCGCCTAAGGATCCGACACTGACTCCTACACCTCCAGAGATACGAGAGGCAGTTACACCCACGTATCCTGGATTTGATGAGTTTAGGGACTATATTCTCCAAATAGAGGATGGTCATGTTGTCTGGTGAGACAGTTATGTCTTACGCAGCACGATTTGAGAAAACTTTTAGGAGGAGATGTCCGTTACCTAACCTCACTGAAGCGAACTGTTGTGAGCTTTTCGGGAGAGGTTTACCTATGGAGTTGAGATAGAGGTTGATCAAGCTATATCCTCCCATGCTCCAAGAGTTTGTAGTGACAATCAGGACGATCGAGAGGGAGGTTTTGATTGAGCATCTGTCGCAGAGTCGACAAGAGACGCTGGGTCAAGATGAGATGATGGCACGCATCTTTGGGCCGAGAAGGATGATGACCGAACATGAGGTCGGACTGTCTAGACCATAAGGAGGTGATGACTCAGGACAGTGAGCATTGCCTAGGGGTAGTGATGACTCAGATGATCCAGATGATGATGAGGATCCAGAAGAATATCCTCTAGTCCCAGGCGCAGGAGATGTGTGACCAGTAGATGTATTCGTGTACATAAGTAGCTTATAGAGAAAAGCTCTTTTGTATAGACTCGTGGCCAAGATGTATATGATGGCCGATGTATATATGACTGGTGATGGTCATGTATGATATATAAACGTTTTGCTATGAATGAAATGTCAAAATGATTATATGTTGTATGAGGATGTGTTACGATGATGTGGCTTTACGTTATGCTAACCTTCATAAATTTATATGATTTTACGAATGTGGTCATGGAAAAGCTAACGATAAATTGTTATACCATAATAAGATAATAGGCAAGATGGTGGATTTACGAAATCAACCAGAGAGACGAGAACGACATCCTAATCTCATGGAAAGAATAGAGCAGATACAAGCTTTATTAGAAGCTCAGATGCAAGAAAATGCTAATCTGAGGCAACGAGTTGAGTAGTTAGAACAGAGGTAAGGTTTTGAAGGTACCCAAGTAGAACAGGAAGCTGAGGTAGATCCCTCCAGCTGTTGTACATGAGAGAGTTCCTGAACCGCATCTGGTAGTAAATCTGGAACCCCTCTATGAAAGATTCAGGCGTATGAGGCAGCCTAAATTTGAAGGTTCTACAAATCCTCTAGAGGCAGAAGACTAGTTGTCATCTTTGCAAGTGATCATGGAATTCATCAATTTAATTGACCAGGAGAAGGTCACTTGTGCATCTTTTATGTTGAGAAAAGATGCTCATTTTTGGTGGGACACTGTACGAATGAGAAGAAATGTGTCTACTATGAGTTGGGCGGAATTTCCAAAAGAATTTAACCAGAACTATTATGATCCTACATCTCTGAGACTACAGCAGATAGAGTTCTCAGAATTGACCCAAAGAAATATGTTGGTGAGTGAAGTTTACCGAAAGTTCGATCAATTATCCCGCTTATGTCCTTATGTAGTCCCTTCCGAAAGGGAGAAAATACAGAAAATGATCGGGATATTCAGGCCAGAAATTACTGCATTGGTAGATACTGGATAGGTACCGCCTACTTCTGTAGCAGATTGTGTTAGTCGGGCCATTAGAGCTGAGTTTCACGTAGCCCGACAGAAAGAGGAAAGAGAGAAGCACTGGGAGACCAAAAAGAAGGAGAGGGCTTTGGCTAAGTCTACACAAGCTGGTCAATCTAGCAAGCCAAATTAGAATGCTAAACCAGGCCAGGGCAATAATCAAGGATCCCAGCAAAACAAGAGGAAAGGCAATTTTATTGGAAATCGCCAGGCAAACAATCGAAACCAGCAGTGAAGAACAACTGGTAATGCGGAATCTAGTGTACAAAATTGTCCTACATGCGGAAAGAGACATTTTGGGCAATGCAGATATGGGCCATCTGTTTGTTAAGAATGTGGAAAGGAAGGTCATTATGCCAGGAACTGTCCAAGCAACAAGCAGGGTATACAAGGCACTTCCCAACTACACTAGACACGCCCACAAGCTCATTCCCTTCAGGCCAGAGTTGAAGGGTCTCCAGTAAGGCCGCAACGCCAAGAACGTGTGCCACGTGCTGATGCTCGTGTGATGGCCTACACCAAGGAGGATGCAGAGGCAGGAACATCGAATGTGGTGACAGGTCAGCTTCCTGTCGCTAGTCATGTAGCCTTTGTACTATTCGATTCCAGTGCTACGCATTCTTTTGTTTCCTATGAATTTGCTGACAAGATAGGACATCTTAAGGACTATATGGGAAAAATATTTAAGACAGGTTGACCCTCTGGGGAAGTATTGTTGTCCAATTACTAGCTACCTCATGTACCAGTATATGTGGCAAATAGGGAGCTATATCCTGAGTTGATCGTAATGAAGATCGTGGATTACGATGTGATTCTAGGCATGGATTTCCTCGGAAAATATCAAGCTACGATCAACTGTCGAAATCAAAAAATAGTATTCCAACCCGAGGAAGAAGAGAGTTTCGAGTGCGTCGATGCTTTTCAAAAACCCAGGAAGATGATGATTAGTTCACTAAAAGCAAGCAAGCTGATGGCATATGTGATGGATACTACAGAGGAACAGAAGCTTCAACCTGAAGATGTTCCTGTTGTTAATGAATTTCTTGACGTATTTCCAGAAGAGTTACCAGGGATACCTCTAGAGAGAGAAATCTCGTTCGAAATTGAGTTGATGCCTGGAACGGCACCTATTTCCAAAGCATAATACCGCATGGCTCCAGTGGAGTTAAAGGAGATGCAGGAACAATTAAAGGAGCTTTTGGATAAGGGATTCATCAGACCGAGTTATTCTCCGTGGGGTGCACCTGTGTTGTTCGTCAAGAAAAAGGATGGAACGTTCTGGTTGTGCATTGATTACCGGGAGTTGAATAAGGTTACGATCAAAAATAGGTATCCATTACCTAGAATTGATGACTTATTCACCCAGTTAAAAGGCACAGCGGTATTTTCTAAGATCGACTTACGATCAAGATATCACCAGCTGAGAATTAAAGAAAGTGATATTCCTAAGACGGCGTTTAGAACTCGTTATGGACATTATGAGTTCCCTGTGATGCCATTCGGATTAACAAATGCTCCAGCAGCATTCATGGACTTGATGAACATAATTTTTAAAGAGTATTTGGATAAGTTTGTCATTGTATTCATTGATGACATTCTTATATACTAAAAGACTCATGAGGAGCAGAAGGAGCATCTGAGGATCGTGTTGCATATGATATGGAAGCATTGACTGTATGCCAAATTCTCAAAATGGGAGTTTTTGCTGGATAGAGTACATTTCCTCGGACATGTTGTATCCCAGGAAGGTATTGCTGTAGATCCGACGAAGGTAGATGCAATTAACCAATGGCCTGCACCCAAGAGTGTGACAGAAATACGTAGTTTCTTAGGGTTAGCTGGTTATTATCGAAGGTTTGTAGAGGGATTAGCGTGTTTAGCTGCACCTCTTACTGCTCTTACAAACAAGGAACGAAAGCATAAGTGGACTATGGAATGCGAAAGCAGCTTCCAGGAGTTAAAGAGACGGCTGACAAGCGCACCAATCCTTACACTTCCCACTGAAGGGGAGAAGTTTGTGATCTACAGTGATGCATCCAAAATAGGATTGGGAGTAGTCTTGATGCAAGGCGTCAAGGTGATTGCCTATGCTTCGCGTCTATTAAAGGATCATGAAAAAAATTACCCTACACATGACCTTGGACTTGTTGCAGTATTGTTTGCACTTAAAATTTGGCGACACTATCTCTATGGAGCTCAGTGTCAGATTTTTACTGATCACCAAAGCCTGAAGTATTTCTTCATGCAAAAGGAGCTCTATATGCGACAAAGACGATGGTTGGAACTGGTAAAGGATTATGATTGTGAAATCCTATATCATCCAGGGAAGGCCAACCTTGTAGCAGATGCTTTAAGTAGAAAGTCCACCATATTGCACCAGCTACTGATAAAAAGGCTTCCGAAACCATTGCAGTAAGAGATAAATTCCTTGAACTTGGAGTTGATATCCGGAAGATTAGCTGCACTCCAAGTGGAATCATCATTGTTTGAGGATATCAAGAAAGCTCAAAGGCGAGATCCAAGAATGGTAAGTTCTCAAGAAGGAATTTCCAAGGATGGAATGATCCTCTATCAAGGAAGAATTAATGTTCCAGTTGATGAGGAACTTAGAAGACGGATCATGTCAGAAGCCTACGAGACACCATATTCGATTCATCCCGGAGCTAGTAAGATGTATCAGGACTTGAAATTACAGTCCTGGTGGAAAGGGATGAAGAATGATATAGCGAAATTCGTGAGCAGATGCATGACCTGTCAGAGAATCAAAGCGAAACATAAACATTCAGTAGGAAGATTGGAATCTTTGGAGATTCCCGAATGGAAATGGGAACACATTACGATGGATTTTGTAGTGGGACTACCAAAAACCCTAGAAGGTTATGATGCCATCTGGGTTATTGTGGACAGACTGACCAAGACGGCATGGTTTATAGCTGTCAAGATGACTTTTTTGTTGGAAAAGTTTGCTTAGTTGTATATAACTCATGTCGTCAGATTACATGGAGTACCAAAATCCATTGTATCAGATCGAGATACACGATTCACTTCGAATTTCTGGAAGTGTGTGTAAGAAGCCATGGGTACTGAATTGAGACTCAGTATTGCATTTCATCCACAAACAAACGGACAGTCAGAGTGGACCATTCAGACATTAGAGGACATTCTTCGAGCTTGTGTAATGGATTTTACGGGAAGTTGGAATGAGAAGTTACCATTAGTTGAATTCTCGTACAATAATAGTTATCAAGCTTCCATAGTCATGGCACCTTATGAGGCTTTGTATGGACGGAAATGCAGATCACCACTACATTGGTATGATTTGTGAGAGAAGCAGTTGCATAAGATGGATTTCATACAAGAGACTTCCGATGCAGTTGCTAGAATTCAACGTCAAATGAAAATTGCACAAAGTCGACAAAAAAGTTATGCAGATAAGAGGCGAAGATCCTTGAAGTTTAACGAAGGAGACTTTGTGTTTCTTAAGGTATCGCCTATGAAGGGGATTATGCGTTTCGGTAAGAAGGGGAAAATGAGTCCAAGATATATTGGACCTTATGAAATTATCGAATGCATTGGAAAGGTCGCTTATAGATTAGCGTTACCTCCTGAAATGTTAGCAGTACATAATGTATTTCATGTGTCAATGCTGAGAAAGTATATACCAGATCTGTCCCATGTATTGAAGCATAAACCTATTCAGATTCACGAGGATTTGACATATGAAGAACAACCTATTCGAGTACTGGCTCATGAAGAGAAAGTGCTGATGTGGCGGCCCGTCCCTCGCAGAGATCATACAATACTATTACAATTAAGCTTTATTGCTAACTACGATAGATTGTACTCTCATGGGTCGCCGGCTAATCTATCTCTCTTTAAATCATGACGGTTTTTGGGAAAATTTTTTTTTAAACACCATGTAAAACATTATCCACTAAGTACTTTGTTTATAAGTACAAAGAAATTTACATAATACAGTACTTTCGTAAAACATATATTATTACAAATGACTGTTTCTTTTTTTCCTTTCGTGTTAACTCTCAGCGGAAAGACTCTGGCAGGACCATATCCCTCACCTCCTATCCCATTTGACACGCGCTATCCCGTTCGCCATCCAATCCTACAAAGCTAGTCGCTTACCTGCAACATAAGCAAAAATGGTGAGCTACAGGCTCAATAAGTTCAAACATGCAAGAAATAAAATTTCTATGAATAGTACTATTTATCGTGAATAGTGACGTTGACTACTATTCCTCGTAAATAGTAACTTTGACCACTATTCATTATGAATAGTAAGTTTGACCACAACACAATATATCAACAATACATCTACCGCGATATTAGTACTCTCACGGAACTGTCTTATGCTCAATTATGGCATAGTTTCAGTTTTAGGTAATTATCTTACATTATGTTCTGGTTTTGAGCTCAGGTTGGCAGTACTATTTAAGTGCGCATGATTGGGAGCGGTACATTAGTGCTGACCTCCATAGCCTTAATCTCATAGCCCCGAAGGCAAAATTGTACATGACTGGGAGGAGTACATCAGTGCTGACCTCCACAGCCTTAATCTCATCATAGCCCCGAAGGCAAAGTTTACCTCCCTGTACGGAAGGCTGGTACACCAAAAGTGGTTTCATTACCGACTTTTTAAATTTCTAACCCGGTGACTTCATATTGCCCCGTGGTTAAGAATGGTTCACATTTTAATTTTAATTAAGTGAGATTCATTAACCTCGCTCTAGTGCCCGAAGCACAATTTACTATGTGTCCCATTCTCAATAGTGCCCGTAGCACATTTCGTCTCTCTCTATTCTATAATAGTGCCCGTAGCACATATGTACCTAACTTATAGTTAGTACATAAAAGTTAGCAATAATAATGCTATATGTTGCAGACAGGTAAATGTCTGAAGTTACCTTATCAGTTTCTTCCCTTTTTCTTTCTTGGATCTTTGATCGCCCTCCTTGTAGGTCGATTTTGGGATCCTACAGACAAAACCTTGTCTGTTAATTTCATTTCTATTTATAGCTTTTATTTTTC
This sequence comes from Antiaris toxicaria, assembly GCA_035233585.1. Lineage (NCBI taxonomy): Eukaryota > Viridiplantae > Streptophyta > Magnoliopsida > Rosales > Moraceae > Antiaris > Antiaris toxicaria. Next base: position 60,260,549 of record CP141156.1, read on the forward strand.
ATTAAAAAGCTTAAATAAATCCTATTTATAACTTTTTAGGCTTTATTTATCATTTTCCCCATTTTTCTCAACTTTTGTAAAATTACGATTTTACCCCTATATTTTGGCAAAATTACAATTTTACCCCTGACGGAATTTTCTCTATCCAGACTGCATTTTTGGCTCTCAGGAACTTTTCTGACTCTTTTCTATTTATTACCGGATTCGTTTCTATTTTATTTCCATTTTTCACTTTCCCGATCTTGGGGAAGCACTATTCCGACCCTTACGTTGGTTTAGTGATTTTCTATCGTTTCGGAGCCTCAAATTGATGTTTTACTAGTATTTAAAATCTAGACGTTCCCGATCTAGGTCTCCGAGGCTCGGATTTTCCGTATTTGACTCGGACTTTTATTTCGTTTCCCAAAAACGTCCCCCCTCGGGGTCGGTTTTTTAGTTTCACTTGAGTTTTACATTTTTAAGGGGATGGGTTACTATTCATGAACCACCCCTTAGATTTTCCTTATTTAATTTCTTTTACGGACTCAGGTTCCCGACCCAACCCTAAACTTTTATTTTTAATTCCCTTTTTACTCCAAATGCCGTTTTCGAAATTTCGGCAGCATTTCGGCATAAATTTAAGGCTACCGGCATTAGGTACGCCTCGAACCATATGTACCTGCCACGTACTATACCACAAGCCTATTTTACGTAAAAGTTTCCTAACTTTTACATAAAAGCTCACAAAATTTCCAATTCACATTTTGAACCACATTCCACAAAATTTCTTTCAATTTTGCCCTTAGTTTTAGTCACCGTTTTGACACGCAAAACCTAACCAAAGCTTCCCAATTTTTCAACCAAATTTTAGGTTATTCCGATGTCATTACCTAGCACATTTTCAAGCCAATTTACATGCATTTTTCAACACAAATTCTAGGGTTTTTTCACCATTATAACTTACGGCCATTTTAGAGAAAAACATGCACAACATTTGGTTTCATGCTTTCAATCACAAATCCATCATTTTCTTAATTAAATGCATGATTTAAACTATCTAAACATCAAGTGAATCATGCGAAAATTACTCACCAAACCCAAAGTAAAACCCACGGCCATTTTAGGGTTTTTAATTTCCAAAATTTTTCCAAGCTTACAACCATACAAATCATGCTTTACATTCAACCAAAACATGATTTAAAGTATTTCCACACTTAAACCACAACAATTCATCATCAATTACACATGGTAACCCAAGGTTTTACCCTTGGAAAACCAACCAAAATTTTGTTTTTCTTTAAACAAAATGCATGGTTTTTCTTCTAATCACACCCTTAACAAAACCCAAGCACCAAATCAACCAAAACAAGCCACAAATTTTCTCATCTTCACACTATTCATCCCACGGATTTTAGGGAGAAAAATCAAGAAAAAATGCAAACCAAAAAAGCTTACCTTGCTTTGTTGCTTCCTTTGTCTTCAAGGAAGGGTTTGACACCACTTTTGTGAAGGAAACTTGGAATATTTGCTTGGTTCTCCTTGGTGGCTCACGGGTACACTAGGAAAAACACTTAGAAATTTTTTTCTCTTTGGTTTTGGCTTTGAAAATGTTTCGGCCCTTTTTGTTCCAACTTTGCCAACTTAAGCACAAAGGAAGCCAATTAATTTGGCTTTCAACCAATAAGAATTCAACACTTATCAAGCCATTTCTTTCCAAATTTTTCAAAAATTTAATTTGGTTAATTTTGGCCAAATCTTGGCCTTTAGATCAAAAAGCAACTTAATCTTGGCCATTAATGCCACCAACCACTATAATTTTCACATTTATTAAATTTGCTTTATGATGTCATAAATGCAAAGTCAAGTGTTGACTTTGACTTTACTATTCACATTAATTTGATTACTTTTTGACTGGTATCGGTTCGAGCCGAAATTTTCTTGAAATCGTCCTGACGGGTTCCTGAGGTCTCCTGTGCAGTCGGATCAATTTATACTGCTTCCGTTTGATCAAAATCAATCCCGTAAGTTTTTCATCTTTTAGTGCACCGGTTAGGGTTTTCAATGTCGCTTTTTGTGCCGTTCCACCCGTTTCAATTCAGTGAATTTTATCAACACTGAATTCTTACTCGTCAGTATTGTTAGAACATTTTAATACATTCTGAACAATATAAATACATTTATTTCACTCTTTAAATAGTACAAATTGTTATATACATACATTTGTACATTTTCTTCCGAGAATGCCTGAATTTCCCGGTTGTCACATTCACCCCTCCTTATAAAATTTTCGTCCTCGAAAATTAGAACAAATGGGGGTATAAACTCCTCATCTCGTCTTCTCGTTCCCACGTAGCTTCCTCAATGTTGTGATTTTTCCATAAAATCTTCACTAGTGGGATTGTCTTATTCTTCAGTACTTTCTCTTCATGAGCCAGTACTCGAATAGGTTGTTCTTCGTATGTCAAATCCTCGTGGATCTGAATAGGTTCATGCTTCAACACATGGGATGGATCTGGTATATACTTTCTCAGCATCGACACATGAAATACATTATGCACTGCCGACAATTCCGGAGGTAACGCTAATCTGTAAGCGACCTTTCCAATGCGTTCAATAATTTCATAAGGTCTAATATATCTTGGACTCAGTTTCCCCTTCTTACCGAAACGCATAATCCCCTTCATGGGTGATACCTTAAGAAACACAAAGTCTCCTTCGTCAAACTCCAAGGATCTCCGCCTCTTATCCGCATAACTCTTTTGTCGACTTTCCACAATTTTCATTTGACGCTGAATTTTAGCAACTGCATCGGAAGTCTCTGTTAGGAAATACCCTAAGCATTAGAGACATTTTGATGTATTTATTTTGAACTGGATAATAAAATTATATATGTAGAGATTATTCATTACATTGCTATCTGTCCTCGTCTTATTTACATGTTAAAGTAAATGTAAGCAAATATGGCTCCCTGACTGCTTGTGTTAAACTATTAGAACGTTGCATGCAATGGACTTTTGTATGCAAGAAGACAATGTTCTAAAGTTAGCGGTCTAAACTATGGTCTGTAATCTATGGGGTTAGACTGAGCATCTAACTCATGTTAAGACTATTATGTTGTCTAAAGCCTTGGAGGGGACGGTTTGTCTTGACTGTCTGAAGCTGGACTCCCAAGTAGAGACATAGATATGTTGCTTGGTGGTGACATATTAGACCAAGACTAAAGCGTGATTGATCTACGAAGTCCGCTTTGAGTGGATCGATCTGCTTTTGACGTTCATTATGCAGTAACCTTAATCCTGAGTAAAAGGACAGCTTCATGTATATGACTTGTGTACATTGATGTTCCAATGGCTAAAGCATCTCAGAGGTAGTAAGCTTATAGACCGGTTCGTTGGGTGCATGACTTGTATACGATGAAGGGTTCGTTTACAGATATTGGAATCATAGCTCTAATGAGGAGTTAAGGGTATCCTCTTAAAGGCATTATACTGAATGTGAAAATGGACAAGGCCTTGGGTCTTCTACTGGGCGGAGGACTTCTTATTCACATATGGTGAATAATCATTTTCTTTATTCGGTAGTATAATGGAACTTTAAGATAGCCTGATCAGTAGGATTAAACGGACTTTGGCCTAAGGCTGATCATGGATATCATATGAGGGTTCTACATACATGACAAGGTCATTGGACGATAGCCTGTCACAGGCTTACGTAATACGGTATATAATTGGGAGTTCAGTTTCAGGTTTATAGTGGTGTGACTCTGAAACTAGTGATCATATGATTGAGTTGTTCGATAAAAGAATGATGATCATATGGATTTGCGGGAGTGGGAGCCCGATTATATATATCCAATCAGTCTCTCTACTAGCTCCACATAATTCCTTAACGTTTGGCAAATTGATTTGTGTATGCTATTGGCTGGTTTATTATGCATGGATGGTGATGACACAGGATTAGGATGGTAGATAAGATTCTCTCCGGTTGGATTCAGATTTTGTTTTGGATAATAGAGTACACAATTATTTGAACTCCAAATAAAGTTGCCATGATTTTATTTGAGATTGGATTGGAGTTGTAGAAAATTATCCATGAGAACAAGAATTTGAAACACAACTGTTTTGTGGATTTTGAAATTTGAATTTTGAAATTTGAAATTTGAATTTTGAATTTGAAATTTGAATTTGAAATTTAAATTTGAAATTTGAAATTTGAAATTTGAAATTCAAATTTTGAATCACAGTCCAAGTAGGATTCGAATTTGTTGTGGAAAATCCACAAGGTTTGAAATTCGAATTTGAGTTGGATTTGGAGAGGATAATCTTGTTAGAATCCTACTTGAATTTTGAATCCAAATCCTAACAACAGGTGGACGAAATTTTGAGGATAATCCTCGATAGAATTTTGGTTTTTGTGGATAAGGTTCAAGGGAAAAATTCAAGTTTCAATCCCAGTTGAATTTGGATTTTCTCCTCCCTAAAAAGTGGCCGAAATTTTGGAGTGTTTCTCTTAGGAAAATTCGGTTATTTTGGATAACGATGAGATAAGATTCAAGCTTGAAAATCCTAGTGGAATTTTGATTCTCCCTTATCTTAAAAGTGGCTGAATTTTTTTGAGGAAATATCTCCTAGGAAATTTCGGATTTTTTGGTTGAAAAAGGGAGATAAAATTCTAGTTAAAATCTTGTTTGGATTTGGATTGGATTTATCCATAATGGCCGAATTTTATTGTTGAGATTCTCTCATAGAAAATTCAGATTTTATGGTTATGGATAAGGGAGAATCTCTTTTCCTAATCCAATTCGAATTCAGAGAATCACCTCATGCAGGTCTATAAATAGAGGTCCTGCCACTCCAGTTCTCTCAGACCACAGACTCTCAGGTGAGCAGGCTTATTGTTGCACGGCTCATCGTGACAATAAGTTCTTTAGAGATCTGGGTGGTCGGAAGAAGTTTAGCAGTGCTAGCATACCGATCGAGGTTCAGAGTGCCCACACACTCAGCCATTCAGGAATTAGAGAATAGTAGAGAAGGCTAGTTGGTTGAAGCCTCCGGTCATTCTCCTCCTGCAAGATTGGCGCCCTTGAGGTATGAGTTTTAATTGTTGTTGGTTTATTGTATATGGCATCATGAGATATTTAACAATCTAAAAATTTTTATTGTTCCGCTGTGCCACTCTGATAGGTTTTTATCGATTTATTTTCCTACAGTCTCTTATATGAAATCCGTCTTATGTAGTTGTTTTTCTCGCAAATCATACCAATGTAATGGTGATCTGTACTTCCGTCCATAAAGAGCCTCATAAGGTGCCATGCCTATGGAAGCTTGGTAACTATTATTGTACGAGAATTCAATTAATGGTAACTTCTCGTTCCAATTTCCCGTAAAATCCATTACACAAGCTTGAAGCATGTCCTCTAACGTCTGAATGGTCCGCTCTGATTGTCCGTCTGTTTGTGGATGAAATGCCGTACTGAGTCTCAATTCAGTACCCATGGCTTCCTGCACACACTTCCAGAAATTTGAAGTGAATCGTGCATCTCGATTTGATACAATGGATTTCGGTACTCCATGTAATCTGACGACATGAGTTACGTACAACTGAGCAAACTTTTCCAACGAAAAAGTCATCTTGACAGCTATAAACCGTACCGTCTTGGTCAGTCTGTCCACAATAACACAGATGGCATCATAACCTTCTCGGGTTTTTAAGAGTCCCACTACAAAATCCATCGTAATGTGTTCCCATTTCAATTTAGGAATCTCTAAAGGTTCCAATCTTCCTGCTGGATGTTTATGTTCCGCTTTGATTCTCTGATAGGTCATGCATCTGCTCACGAATTTCGCGATATCATTCTTCATTCCTTTCCACCAGAATTGTAACTTCAAGTCCTGATACATCTTACTAGCTCCAGGATGAACTGAATATGGTGTCTCATGGGCTTCTGACATGATCCGTCTTCTAAGTTCCTCATCAGCTGAAACATTTATCCTTCCTTGATAAAGGATCATTCCATCCTTGGAAATTCCTTTTGAGAACTTGTCATTCTTGGATCTCGTCTTTGAGCTTCCTTTATATCCTCAAACAGCGATGATTCCACTTGGAGTGTAGCCAATCTTCTGGATATTAGCTCCAAGTTCGAGGAATTTATCTCTTACTGCAATGGCTTCGGAAGCCTTTTTATTGGTAGCTAGTGCGATATGGTAGACTTTCTACTTAAAGCATCTGCTACACGGTTGGCCTTCCCTGGATGATATAAGATTTCACAATCATAATCCTTTACCAGTTCCAACCATCGTCTTTGTCACATATTGAGCTCCTTTTGCGTGAAGAAATACTTCAGGCTTTGGTGATCAGTAAAAATCTGACACTGAGCTCCATAGAGATAGTGTCGCCAAATTTTAAGTGCAAACACTACTGCAGCAAGTTCAAGGTCATGCGTAGGATAATTCCTTTCATGATCCTTTAATTGACGCGAAGCGTAGGCAATCACCTTGCCGCCTTGCATCAGGACTACTCCCAATCCTATTTTAGATGCATCACTGTAGATCACAAACTTCTCCCCTTCAGTGGGAAGTGTAAGGATTGGTGCGCTTGTCAGCCGTCTCTTTAACTCTTCGAAGCTTCTTTCGCATTCTATAGTCCACTCATACTTCCTTTCCTTGTGTGTAAGAGCAGTAAAAGGTGCAGCTAAATGCGTGAATCCCTCTACAAACCTTCGATAATAACCAGCTAACCCCAAGAAACTGCGTATTTCCATCACACTCTTGGGTGCAGGCCATTGGTTAATTGCATCTACCTTCGTCGGATCTACAGCAATACCTTCCTGGGATACAACATGTCCAAGGAAATGTACTCTATCCAGCCAAAACTCGCATTTTGAGAATTTGGCATACAGTTGATGCTTCCTTATCGTATGCAACACGATCCTCAGATGCTCTTTGTGCTCCTCATGAGTCTTTGAGTATATAAGAACGTCATCTATGAATACAATGACAAACTTATCCAAATACTCCCTAAAGATTCTGTTCATCAAATCCATGAACGCTACTGGTGCATTTGTTAATCCGAAAGGCATCACAAGGAACTCATAATGACCATAATGAGTCCTAAACGCCGTCTTAGGAATATCACTTTCTTTAATTCTCAGTTGGTGATATCCTGATCGTAAGTCGATCTTAGAAAATACCGTTGTACCTTTTAACTGGTCGAATAGGTCATCAATTCTAGTTAATGGATACCTATTTTTGATCGTAACCTTATTCAACTCCCGGTAATCAATGCACAAACGGAACGTTCCATTCTTTTTCTTGACGAACAATACAGGTGCACCCCATGGAGAATAACTCGGTCTGATAAATCCCTTGTCCAAAAGCTCCTTTAATTGTTCCTATAGCTCCTTTAACTCCACTGGAGCCATGCGGTATGGTGCTTTGGAAATAGGTGCCGTTCTGGGCATCAACTCAATTTCGAACGAGATTTCTCTTTTTGGTGGTATCCCTGGTAACTCTTCCGGAAATACGTCAAGAAATTCCTTAACAATAGGAACATCTTCAGGTTGAAGCTTCTATTCCTCTGTAGTGTCCACCACATATGCCAGGTATCCCATACAACCACTGGCCATCAGCTTGCTTGCTTTCAGCGAACTGATCATCATCTTCCCGGATTTTCGAGAAGCATCGACATATTCGAAACTCTCTTCTTCCTCAGGTTGGAATACTATCTTTCGATTTCGGCAGTCGATCGTAGCTTGATATTTTCGTAGGAAGTCCATGCTTAGAATCACATCGTGATCCATGATCTTCATTACGATCAACTCAGCATGAAGCTCCCTATTTGCCACATATACTAGTACATGAGGTAGCCAGTAATTGGACAACAATACTTCCCCAGAGGGTAAAGCTGTTTTAAATACTCTTCCCATATAGTCCTTAGGAAGTCCTATCTTGTCAGCAAATTCATAGGAAACAAAAGAATGCGTAGCACCGGAATCGAGTAGTACAGAGGCTACATGACTAGCGACAAGAAGCTGACCTGTCACCACATTCGATGTTCCTGCCTCTGCATCCTCCTTAGTGTAGGCCATCACATGAGCATCAGCACGTGGCACATGCTCCTGGCATTGCGGCCTTACTGGAGACTCTTTAACTCTGGCCTGAAGGGAATGAGCTTATGGGCGTGTCTGGTGCAGTTGGGAAGTGCCTTGTACATCTTGCCTATTGCTTGGATAGTTCCTGGCATAATGACCTTCCTTTCCACATTCATAACAAACAAGTGGCCCAAATCTGCATTGCCCAGAATGTCTCTTTCCGCATGTAGGACAATTTTGCACATTGGATTCCGCATTACCAGCTGTTCTTCGCTGCTGGTTTCGATTATTGCCCTGGCGATTTCTGATAAAATTGCCTTTCCTCTTGTTTTGCTGGGATCCTTGATTATTGCCCTGGCTTGGTTTAGCATTCTGATTTGGCTTGCTCGATTGACCAGCTTGTGTGGACTTAGCCAAAGCCCTCTCCTTCTTTTTGTCCTCCCAGTGCTTTTCTTTTTCCTTTTTCTGTCGGGCTACGTGAAATTCAGCTCTGATGGCCTGACTAACATAATCTGCTACAGAAGTAGGTGGTACCTGTCCAGTATCTACCAATGTAGCAATTTCTGGCCTGAATATCCTGATCATTTTCTGTATTTTCTCCCTCTCAGTAGGGACTACATAGGGACATAAGCGGGATAACTGGTCAAACTTTCGACAAACTTTACTCACCGACATATTTCCTTGCGTCAATTCTGAGAACTCTTTCTGCTGTTGAATCAGAGATGCAGGGTCATAATATTTTTAGTTAAATTCTTCTAGAAATTCTACCCAAACTCATGGCAGACACATTTCTTCTCATTCGCACAGTGTCCCACCAAAAACGAGCATCTTTCCTCAACACAAAAGACGCACATGCGACCTTCTCCTGGTCAGTTAGGTTCATGAATTCCATGATCACTTGTAATGATGACAACCAGTCTTTAGCCTCTAGAGGATTTGTAGAACCTTCAAATTCTGGCGGCCTCATATGCCTGAATCTTTCATAGAGGGGTTCCAAATTTAATACAGTTTACGGTTCAGGAACTCTCTCATGTACAGTAGCTGGAGGGATAACCGGATCTACCTCAGCTTCCTGTTCTACTTGGGTACCTTCAGAACCTTGACTCTGTTCTAACTCCTCTACTCGTTGTCTCAGATTAGCATTTTCCTGCATCTGAGCTTCTAGTAAGGCTTGTATCTGATCTAATCTTTCCATGATATTAGGATTTCGTTCTCGTCCCTCTGGTCGATTTCGCAAATCCACCATCTTGCCTATTATCCTATTATGGCACAACAATTTATTGTTAGCTTTTCCATGACCACATTCGTAAAATCATATAAATTTACGAAATTCAAAGTAATGTAAAGCCACATCATCGTAACACATCATCGTACAACATATAATCATTTTGATATTTCATTCATAGCAAAACATTTATATATCATACATAACCATCACCAATCATATTTATATCGGCCATCGTATACATCTTGGCCACAAGTCTATACAAAAGAGCTTTTCTCTATAAGCTACTTATGTACATGCATACATCTACTGGTCACACATCCCCTGTGTCTGGGACTAGAGGATATTCTTCTGGATCCTCATCGTCATCTGGATCATCTGAGTCATCACCACCCCTAGACAATGCTCCCTGTGGCGGCCCGCCCCTTGTAGAGATCATACAATACTATTACAGTTGAGCTTTATCGCTAACTACGATAGATTGTACTCTCATGGGTCGCCGGCTTATCTCTCTCTCTTTAAATCATGACGTTTTTGGGGAAATTGTTTTTTTCTATAAACATCATGTAAAACATTTCCCACTATTTACTTTGTTGGCACGTACAAAGTAATTTACATAATACAGTACTTTCGTAAAATATATACTATTACAAAAGACTGTTTCTTTTTCCCTTCTCTTTTATCGCTCAGCGGAAAGACTCTAGCAGGACCATATCCCTCACCCATTTATCCTATTTGACACGCGCCATCCCGTCCGCATCCAGTCAAACAAGCTACTGAGCTGGTCGCTTACCTGCAACATTAGCAAAAATGGTGAGCTACAGGCTCAGTAAGTTCAAACATGCAAGAAATAAAATTGATATGAATAATACTATTCATCATGAATAGTACATTTGACCACTATTCATACATGAATAGTAACTTTGACCACTATTCAGTGTCACAACAGTACATCTACCGCGATGTTAGTACTCTCACTAAACTGTCTTATGCTCAATTATGGCATAGTTTCAGTTTTAGGTTGGCAGTACTATTTAAGTGCGCATGATTGGGAGCAGTACATTAGTGCTGACCTCCACAGCCTTAATCTCATAGCCCCGAAGGCAAAATTGTACATGATTGGGAGCGGTACATCAGTGCTGACCTCCACAGCCTTAATCTCATAGCCCCGAAGGCAAATAGTACCTCCCTGTACGGAAGGCTGGTACGCCAGAAAGTGGTTTCATTACCGACTTTTTTTTTTAAATTCTAACCCGGTGACTTCATATTGTCCCGTGGTTAGGAATGGTTCACATTTTAATTTTATGGGAGTGAGTTTCATTAACCTCGCTCTAGTGCCCGAAGCACAATTAACAATGTGTCCATTCTCAATAGTGCCCGTAGCACATTACGTCTCTCTCCCTACTCTATAATAGTGCCCGTAGCACATATGTACCTAACTTATAGTTAGTACATCAAAGTTAGCAACAATAATGCTATATGTTGCAGACAGGTAAATGTCTGAACTTACTGGGCGTTTAGCTCACCAGTTTATTCGTGTGCAGGTAACAAAGTTAAACATCCTGCCATTTGAGTTTATTGAGATACGGGATTGGTGGAATGGGTTGCGAATGTCATGTCAAAGGTTATGGACCCGCTATGCTTAATTCGTCAAATAGAAAGAGAGAAAGTGAGTAAGTGTAAGTATGTATAAGAGAAAAAAAAAATTTCCGCATCTTTTTATTTCAATATGAAAGAACAAATAGTAGAAGTAAGCAAAGATGTCAAGTGACAGGCCCGCGCGAGGCGGGGTGTTACACTCCCTGTCCTTAGTCATCACCTCCTCGTAGTCTAGACAGTCCGGCCTCATGATCATTCATCATTCTTCTCGGCCCAAAGATGCGTGCCAACATCTCATCTTGACCCAGTGTATTTCGTCGACTCTGCGTCAGATGCTCAATCAAAATCTCCCTCTCGATCGTCCTGATCGTCATTACAAACTCTTGGAGCGTAGGAAGATATAGCTTAATCACCCTCTGTCTTAACTTCATGGGTAAACCTCTCCAGAAAAGCTCACAATAGTTCGCTTCAGTGAGGTTGGGCAATGGACATCTCCTTCTAATGGTCTCCTCAAATCATGCTGCGTAAGACATAACTGTCTCACCAGACAACATGACCATCCTCTCTGTCTGGAGAATATAGTCCCTAACCTCATCAAATCTAGGGTACGCGGGTGTATCTACCTCTCACCTCTCCAGAGGTGTAGGAGTCAGTGTCAGATCCTTAGGTGGAAACTGATAAGCCAATCGCTGAAAAAACTCAGCCCAACTGAATCCCAACAAAATCTCCTAGTCACAATACTCCCAGAATACTCGAGCATCTCCCTGAAACATACTTACGGCCAACTGGATCCACATCTCTTGATCATTGTCGCACATCACCATAATCCTTTCTATGGCATGGAGCCAGTTCTTCGTCTCCTTCGACTGTCGTCCACCACCAAACATAAGGGGTCTGCTAGCTCTGAATGCTTGTACTGCCCAAGCTGAAACTCTCACCCCAATATGTTGGCATCCACCAACAACTGGAATGTCCACTACTACAGGTGGATGAAGTACCGGTCGAGGCTGTACTACATCTACTGGAGCAGGTGCTGGTGCTGGAGGTCTCTCGGGCACCGGGGATCTAACTACTGGTCGTTGGGAAATAGACGGCCTCACAATAGGTCTCGTCCATACCCGTAACACCCCTCTCGGTCGTGGTAGCGGCGGTCTCACATAAGGAGGTCTGGTCATCTTGCTACCTATAAGATAATTATTTTCACATAAGAAAATAATTAACTAAACTTAAGTAAACTACTTACTTGGATAGTGGTGCAGGATGCGCGAAGTGTCAAATCAGGATATGGTCCACACTGCTCTGATACCAACTGTGACGGCAGTTGGTAATCTAAACTAAACCAGCCGTAAATCTGCTCTAATACCAACTGTAGCAGCAGTTGGTAATCTAAACTAAACCAATCGTAAACCCGCTCTGATACCAACTGTGGCGGCACGCCCCTCGTAGAGATCATACAATACTATTATAGTTAAGCTTTATCACTAACTACGATAGATTGTACTCTATGGGTCGCCAGCTAATCTATCTCTCTTTAAATCATGACATTTTTTGGGAATTTTTTTTTTAAACATCATGCAAAACATTATCCACTAAGCACTTTGTTTATAAGTACAAAGAAATTTACATAATACAGTACTTTCGTAAAATATATATTATTACAAAAGCCTGTTTCTTTTTTTCCTTTCTATGTTAATGCTCAGCGGAAAGACTCTGGCAGGACCATATCCCTCGCCTCCTATCCCATTTGACACGCGCTATCCCATCCGCCATCCAGCCCTACAAAGCTACTGAGTTGGTCGCTTACCTGCAACATAAGCAAAAATGGTGAGCTATAGGCTCAGTAAGTTCAAACATGCAAGAAATAAATTTTCTATGAATAGTACTATTCATCGTGAACAATAACATTGACTACTATTCCTCATAAATAGTAACTTTGACCACTATTCATTATGAATAGTAAGTTTGACCACAACACAGTATATCAACAATACATCTACCGCAACGTTAGTACTCTCACGAAACTATCTTATGCTCAATTATAGCATAGTTTCAGTTTTAGGTAATTATCTTACATTATGCTCTGGTTTTGAGCTCAGGTTGGCAGTACCATTTAAGTATGCATGACTGGGAGCGGTACATTAGTGCTAACCCCCACAGCCTTAATCTCATCATCATAGCCCCGAAGGCAAAATTGTACATGACTGGGAGCGGGACATTAGTGCTGACCTCCACAGCCTTTATCTCATCATCATAGCCCCGAAGGCAAAGTTTACCTCCCTGTACGGAAGGCTGGTACGCCAAAAGTGGTTTCATTATCGACTTTTTAAAATTCTAACCCGGTGACTGCATATTGCCCTGTGGTTAGGAATGGTTCACATTTTAATTTTAGGTGAGTGAGTTTCATTAACCTCGCTCTAGTGCCCGAAGCACAATTTACTATGTGTCCCATTCTCAATAGTGCCTGTAGCACATTTCGTCTCTCTCTATTCTATAATAGTGCCCGTAGCACACATGTACCTAACTTATAATTAGTACATCAAAGTTAGCAATAATAATGCTATATGTTACAGATAGGTAAATGTCTGAACTTACCTTATCAGTTTCTTCCCCTTTTCTTTCTTGGATCTTTGATCACCCTCCTTGTAGGTCGATTTTGGGATCCTACAGACAAAACCTTGTCTGTTAATTTCATTTTCATTTATAGCTTTTATTTTTCATTAAAAAGCTTAAATAAAACCTATTTATAACTTTTTAGGTTTTATTTATCATTTTCCCCATTTTTCTCAACTTTTACAAATTTATGATTTTGCCCCTATATTTTGGCAAAATTACAATTTTGCCTTTGATGGAATTTTCTCCATCCAGACTATATTTTTGGCTCTCAGGAACTTTTCTGACTCTTTTCTATTCATTACCGGGTTCATTTCTATTTTATTTCCATTTTTCACTTTCCAAACCCTCGGGAAGCACTATTCTGACCCTTACGTCGGTTTAGTAATTTTCTATCGTTTCGGAGCCTCAAATGGACGTTTTACTAGTATTTAAAACGTTCATCTAGACGTTTCCGATCTAAGTCTCCGAGGCTCAGATTTTCCGTTGTGACAACCGGGAAATTCAGGCAATTCTCGGACGAAAATGTACAATTGTATGTATATAATAATTTGTACTATTTAAAGAGTGAAATAAATGTATTTATATTGTTTAGAATATGTGAAAATGTTCTAACAATACTGACGAGTAAGAATTCAGTGTTGGAAAAATTCACTGAGTTGAAACGGGTGAAACGGTGCCAAAATTGGCATTGAAAACCCTAACCGGAACAATAAAAGACGGTAAACTTCCGGGATTGATTTTGATCAAACGGAAGCAGATTAAATTGATCCGACTGCACAGGAGACCTCAGGAACACGCCGGGACAATTTCAGGAAAATTTCGGCTCGAACCGGCATCGGTCAAAAAGTAGTCGAATTAATGTGAATAGTGAAAGTCAAAGTCAACTTTCACTTTTGCATTTATGACATCATAAATCAAGTTTATTAAATGAAATAAATAAGGTGGTTGGTGGCATTAATGGCTAGGATTTAATCACCTTTTGATCTAAAGGCCAAGATTTGGCCAAAAATTACCATTTTTAATTTTTGAAAAATGGGGAAAGAAATGGCATGGAAAGATGTCAAATTTTGATTGGTTTAGAGCCAAATTAATTGGCTTTCCTTCATGCTTAAGTCGGCAATTTTGTAACAAAAGGGCCGAAACATTTTTCAAGGCAAAACCAAGACAAAAAAATTTCTAAGTCTTTCTTCCATGGTGTCTACGTGAGGGACCAAGGGAAACCAAGTTTTCTCTTCAAATTTTCTTCACAAAAAGTATGTCAAAACACTCCTTGAAGACAAAGGAAGCAATTGATTAAGGTATCTTCCCTTGCACTTGATTTTTTCATGGTTTTTCTTCTTAAAATCCGTGGGTGAATAGTGATTGGAAGATGGAAAAATTTTGGTTGTTTTTCATGGATTTGATGTTGGGTTTTGTTAAGGATGAAATAAGGAAGAAAACCATGCAAATTGTGTAAAGAAAAACCAAATTTTGGTTGGTTTTTCAAAGGTAAATCCGTGGGTTACCTTGAGTAACCAATGAGAAAAAAATTTTGGTTAATGGTTAACATGCTTTCTAAGTTTAAATTTGTGAAGAATAAAGCTTGTATTTCATTATGAAAAGCTTGGAAAAAATTTCTTGTGTGAAATACATGATGTGGCCGTGGGGTTGTTAATGGTTTGGAAGAAAATTTTTGCATGTTTTATGTGGTAATTGGTTGATTGGAATTATGCATTTCAATATGCAAATGATGAATTAAAATGGAAAGCAATGAAAACAAAAATGTGTGCATGTTTTCAATTCATTGGCCGTGGGCTATACAAGGGTAAAAACCCTAGGAAGTTTGGTTGAAAATGCAAAGAAAATGGGCTTGAAAATGTGTTAAAAATGTGACATTTGAATGGCCTAAAATGTGGTGAAAGTTTGACAAAATTTGGTTCGGTTTTGTTGTGAAAACCGAAACCAAATTAAGGGTAAATTTGTGAAAAAATGTTGTAATGTGGGTGATAATGTGAAATTTGAAATTTGTGGGCTTTTATGTAAAAGTTTGGAAAACTTTTACATAAAATAGGCTTGTGGTATAGTACGTGGCAGGTACTTATGGTTCGAGGCGTACCTAACGCCGGAAGCCTTAAATTTACGCCGAAATGCTGCCGAAATTTCGAAAACGGCATTCGGGGTAAAATTTGGAATTTAAACAAAAGTTAGGGCCGGGACGGAAACTCGAGTCCCTAACGGAAAAATTGAATAAGGAAAAATTTAAGGGGTGGGTCGTGAATAGTAACCCGTCCCCTTAAAAATGAAAAACGCGTGTGAGATTGAAAAACCGACCCCGAGGGGGGGGCGTTTTTGGAAATGAAATAAAGGTCCGAGTCGGGAACGGAAAACCCGAGTCTCGGAGACCTAGGTCGGGAAAGTCTAGATGAACGTTTTAAATACTAGTGAAACGTCCATTTGAGACTCCGAAACGATAGAAAATCGCTAAACCGACGTGAGGGTTGGAATAGTGCTTCCCGAGGGCCAGGAAAGCAAAAAGTGGAAATAAAATAGAAACGAACCCGGTAATGATTAGAAAAGAGTCAGAAAAGTTCCTGAGAGCCAAAAATGCAGTCTGGATCAATAAAATTCCGTCAGGGGCAAAACTGCAATTTTGCCAAAATATTGGGGCAAAATCGTAATTTTGCAAAAGTTGGGGAAAATGGTGAAAATAATAAATAAAACCTGAAAAGTTATAAATAGGTTTTATTTAAGCTTTTTAATGAAAAATAAAAGCTATAAATGGGAAAGAAATTAACAGACATAGTTTGTCTGTAGGATCCCAAAATCGGCCTACAAGGAAGGCGATTCAAGATCCAAGAGAGAGAAAGGGAACAGTCTGATAAGGTAAGTTCAGACATTTACCTGTCTGCAACATATAGCAATATTGTGCTAACTTTAATGTACTAACTATAAGTTAGGTACATATGTGCTACGGGCACTATGATAGAATAGAGAGAGAGATGAAATGTGCTACGGGCACTATAAGAATGGGACACATGGTTAATTGTGCTTCGGGCACTAGAGCGAGGTTAATGAAACTCACACACCTAAAATTAGAATGTGAACCATTCCTAACCACGGGACAATGTGAAGTCACCGGGTTAGAATGTTAAAAAAAGTCGGTAATGAAACCACTTTCTGGCGTACCAGCCTTCCGTACAGGGAGGTACTATTTTTGCCTTCGGGGCTATGAGACTAAGGCTGTGGAGGTCAGCACTGATGTACCGCTCCCAGTCATGTAAAATTTTGCCTTCGGGGCTATGAGATTAAGGTTGTGGAGGTCAGCACTAATGTACCGCTCCCAGTCATGCGCACTTAAATGGTACTGCCAACCGAGCTCAAAACCAGAACGTAATTAAAGATAATGACCTAAAACTGAGACTGTGCCATAATTGAGCATAAGATAGTTTAGTGAGAGCACTAACATCGCGGTAGATGTACTAGTGTGATACAGTGGTGTGGACAACCTTACTATTCACGTATGAATAGTGGTCAAAGTTACTATTCACGGATGAATATTAGTCAATGGTACTATTCATGATAAATAGTACTATTCATAGAAATTTTATTTCTTGCATGTTTGAACTTACTGAGCCTGTAGCTCACCATTTTTGCTAATGTTGCAGGTAAGCGACCAGCTCAGTAGCTTGTTTGACTGGATGGCGTACGGGATGGCGCGTGTCAAATGGGATAACTGGGCGAGGGATATGGTACTGCCAGAGTCTTGCCGCTGAGCGTTAAAGTGAAGGAAAAAAAAAAAAAGGGGAAACAGTTCTTTTGTAATGATATATATTTTACAAAAGCACTGTATTATTTATATTACTTTGTACCTATCAACAAAGTAAATAGTGAAAAAAGATTTTATATGATGTTTAAAGAAAAAGAAAAAGTTAAAAAAAAAAAAATTTCCCCAAAAACGACATGATTTTAAAAGAGAGTGAGATAAGCCGGCAACCCACGAGAGTACAATCTATCGCAGTTAGAGATAAGCTCAACTGTAATAGTATTGTATGATCTCCACGAGGGGTGGGCCGCCACAGTTGGTATCAGAGCCTGGTTTTCGAGTGGCTAAGTTTTGAATACCAATTGCCGTCACAGTTGGTATATCAGAGCAGTGTGACCATATCCCAATTTGACACTTTGCGCATCCTGCACTGCTATCCAAGTAAGTAGTTTACTTAAGTTCAGTTAATTATTTTCTTATATGAAAATAATTATCTTATAGGTAGCAAGATGACCAGACCTCCATATGTGAGACCACCGCTACCACGACCGAGAGGGGTATTACGGGTATGGACGAGACCTATTGTGAGGCCGCCCATTTCCCAAAGGCTGGTAGTTAGACCCCCGGTACCCGAGAGACCTCCGGTACCAGTACCAGCATCGGTGCCAGCGCCAGTAGAGGTAGTACAGCCACGACCGATAGTGCATCCACCGGTAGTAGTGGACATTCCAGTTGTTGGTGGACGCCAACATATTGGGGTGAGAGTGTCGGCACGGGCAGTACAGGCTTTTAGGGCCAGCAGTCCTCCTATGTTCGACGGTGGACGACAGTCGATGGAGACCAAGGACTGGTTCCATGTCGTGGAGAGGATCATGGTGATATGCGACATTGATCGAGATATGTGGATCCAGTTGGCAGTCAGTATGTTTCAGGGAGACGCTCGAGTGTTCTGGCAATATTGCGACCAGGAGATTTTATTAGGATTCAGTTGGGCTGAGTTCTGTCAGCGGTTGGCTGATCAGTTCCCGCCTAGGGATCCAACACCTGCTCCAGCACCTCCAGAGAGACGAGAGGCTGATGCACCTGCGTACCCTGGATTCGATGAGGTCAGGGATTACATTCTCCAGACCGAGAGGATGGTCATGCTGTTTGGTGAGACAGTGATGTCTTATGCGGCACGATTTGAGGAGACCATTTGGAGGAGATGTCCGTTGCCTAACCTCACGGAAGCAA
Source organism: Antiaris toxicaria (assembly GCA_035233585.1). NCBI lineage: Eukaryota > Viridiplantae > Streptophyta > Magnoliopsida > Rosales > Moraceae > Antiaris > Antiaris toxicaria. The sequence continues at coordinate 60,279,029 of CP141156.1, forward strand.
ACTGCTGTGAGCTGTTTTGGAAAGGCTTATCCTTGGAGCTGAGACCGAGGGTGATCAAGCCGTTTCCTCCGATGCTCCAAGAGTTCGTGGTAACGATCAGGGCGATCGAGAGAGAGATTCTGATCGAGCATCTGACGCAGAGTCGACGAGAGACGCTGGGTCAAGATGAGATGTTTGCACACATATTCGGGCCGAGAAGAATGATGAATGATCATGAGGCCGGACCGTCTAGACCACGAGGTGATGACTCAGGACAGGGAACATTACCTAGGGGTGGTGACGACTCAGATGATACCAATGACGATGAGGATCCAGAAGAATATCCTCTAGTCCCAGATGTAGGGAACGAGTGACCAGTAGATGTGTACATGTACATAAGTAGCTTAGAGAGAAAAGCTCTTTTGTATAGACTTGTGGCCATTTTGTATAAACGGCCGATGTATATATGACTGGTGATGCCTATGTATGACATATAAATGTTTTGCTATGAATGAAATACCAAAATGATTATATGTTGTACGATGATGTGTTACGATGATGTGGCTTTACAGTGCCCTAAATTTCGTAAATTGATATAATTTTACGAATGCGGTTATGGAAAAAGCTAACGGTGAATTATTGTGCCATAATAGGACAATAGCCAAGATGGTGGATTTGAGAAATCGACCAGAGGGACGAGAGCGACGTCCTGATATTATGGAGAGACTGGATCAGATACAAGCTTTGTTAGAAGCTCAAATGCAAGAAAATGCGAATCTGAGACGACGGGTAGAGGAGCTAGAACAGAGACAAGGCTCTGAGGGTACCCAAGTAGAACAACAAGCTGAGGTAGATCCGGTTATTCCTCCAGCTGCTGTGAATGAGAGAGCTCCTGAACCACAACCAGTATTGAATTTGGAACCCCTCTATGAAAGATTCAGGCGTATGAGGCCGCCAGAATTTGAAGGGTCTACAAATCCCTTAGAGGCTGAAGACTGGTTGTCATCATTACAAGTGATCATGGAGTTCATGAACCTAACCGACCGAGAGAAGGTTGCATGTGCGTCTTTTGTGCTGAGAAAAGATGCTCGTTTTTGGTGGGACACCGTGCGAATGAGGAGAGACGTGTCTACCATGAGTTGGGCAGAATTTCTGGAAGAATTTAACCAGAAATATTACGACCCTGCATCTCTGAGACAGCAACAGAAAGAATTCTCAGAGTTGACACAAGGGAACATGTCGGTAAGCTAAGTCTGTAGAAAGTTTGACCAGTTATCCCGTCTATGTCCCTACGTAGTCCCTACTGAGAGGGAAAAAATACAGAAAATGATCGGGATGTTCAGGCCAGAAATTACTGCGTTAGTAGACACTGGACTAGTACCACCTACTTCTGTAGCAGACTGTGTGAGTCGGGCCATTAGAGCTGAGTTTCATGTAACCCGACAGAAAGAGGAAAGAGAGAAACACTGGGAGGCTAAAAAGAAGGAGAGGGCTTTGGCGAAGTCTACGCAAGTTGGTCAATCGAGCAAGCCAAGTCAGAATGCGAAACCAAGCCAGGGCAACAATCAAGGATCCCAGCAAAATAAGAGAAAAGGGAATTTTTCTGGGAATCGCCAGGGTAATAATCGAAACCAGCAGCGGAGAACAGCTGGTAATGCAGAATCTAATGTGCAAAACTGCCCTACATGCGGGAAAAGACATTCTAGGCAATGCAGATTTGGGCCACTTGTGTGCTACGAATGTGGAAAGGAAGGCCATTACGCCAGGAACTGTCCAAATAGGCAGGGTGGACAAGGCACTTCCCAATCGCACCAGACACGCCCACAAGCTCATTCCCTTCAAGCCAGAGTGGAAGAGTCACCAGTGAGGCCGCAACGCCAGGAGCGTATACCACGTGTGGATGCTCGTGTGATGGCCTATAGCAAGGAAGATGCAGAGGCAGGAACATCAAACGTGGTGACAGGTCAGCTTCCTGTTGCTAGTCATGTAGCCTCTGTACTATTCGATTCCGGTGCTACGCATTCATTTGTTTCCTATGCATTTGCTGACAAGATAGGACTTCCTAAGGATAATATGGGAAGGGTACTTAAGACAGCCTTACCTTCTGGGGAAGTATTGTTGTCCAATTACTGGCTACCTTATGTACCAGTATATGTGGCAAATAGGGAACTATATGCTGAGTTGATCATAATGGAGATCATGGATTACGATGTGATTTTAGGCATGGATTTCCTAGGGAAATACCAAGCTACGATCGACTGCCGAAATCGAAAGATAGTCTTCCAACCCGAGGAAGAAGAGAGTTTCGAGTATGTTGATACTTCTTGAAGACCCGGGAAGATGATCATCAGTTCCCTGAGAGCAAGCAAGCTGATAGCCAGTGGTTGCATGGGATATCTGGCATATGTGGTGGATACTGCAGAGGAACAGAAGCTTCAACCTGAAGATGTTCCCGTTGTTAATGAGTTTCTTGACATATTTCCAGAAGAGTTACCAAGGATACCTCCAGAGAGAGAAATCTCGTTTGAAATTGAGTTGATGCCTGGAACAGCACCTATTTCCAAAGCACCATACCGCATGGCTCCAGTGGAGTTAAAGGAGCTGCAGGTACAATTAAAGGAGCTTTTGGATAAAGGATTCATCAGGCCGAGTTTTTCTCCATGGGGTGCACCTGTGTTATTCGTCAAGAAAAAGGATGGAACATTCCGACTGTGCATTGATTACCAGGAGTTGAATAAGGTTACGATCAAAAATAGGTATCCGTTACCTAGAATTGATGACCTATTCGACCAGTTAAAAGGCGCAGCGGTATTTTCCAAAATCGACTTACGGTCAGGATATCACCAGTTGAGAATTAAAGAAAGTGATATTCCTAAGACAGCGTTTAGGACTCGTTATGGTCACTACGAGTTTCTTGTGATGCCATTTGGATTAACGAATGCGCCAGCAGCGTTCATGGACTTGATGAACAGAATTTTTAAAGAGTATCTGGATAAGTTTGTCATTGTATTCATTGATGACATTCTTATATACTCGAAGAGTCATGAAGAGCACAAGAAACATCTGAGGATCGTGCTGAATACGATACGGAAGCATCAACTGTATGCCAAATTCTCAAAATGTGAGTTTTGGCTGGACAGAGTACATTTCCTTGGACATGTTGTATCCCAGGAAGGTATTGCAGTAGATCCGACAAAGGTAGAGGCAATTAACCAGTGGCCTGCACCCAAGAGTGTGACAGAAATACGCAGTTTCTTGGGATTGGCTGGTTATTATCGGCGATTTGTAGAGGGATTCGCGCGATTAGCTGCACCTCTTACTGCTCTTACACGCAAGGAAAGGAAGTACGAGTGGACTATGGAATGCGAAAGAAGCTTCCAGGAGTTAAAGAGGCGACTGACAAGCGCACCAATCCTTACGCTTCCCACTGAAGGGGAGAAGTTCGTGATCTACAGTGATGCATCGAAAATAGGATTGGGAGCAGTCCTGATGCAAGGCGGCAAGGTGATTGCCTATGCTTCCCTTCAGTTAAAGGAGCATGAAAGGAATTACCCTACGCATGACCTTGAATTTGCTTCAGTAGTGTTCGCACTTAAAATTTGGCGACACTATCTCTATGGAGCTCAATGTCAGATTTTCACTGATCACCAAAGCTTGAAGTATTTCTTCACGCAAAAAGAGCTCAATATGCGACAGAGACGATGGTTGGAATTGGTGAAGGATTATGATTGTGAAATCCTCTACCATCCAGGAAAGGCCAACCGTGTAGCGGATGCTTTAAGTAGAAAGTCTACCATATCGCACCAGCTACCAATAAAAAGGCTTCCGAAGCCATTGCAGCAAGAGATAAATTCGTTGAACTTGGAGCTGATATCTGGAAGATTAGCTGCACTCCAAGTGGAATCATCGCTATTTGAGGAAATAAAGGAAGCTCAGAGGCGAGATCCAGCAATGACAAGTTCTCAAGAAGGAATTTCCAAGGATGGAATAATCCTTTATCAAGGAAAGATAAATGTTCCAGCTGATGAGGAACTTAGAAGACGGATCATGTCAGAAGCTCATGAGACACCCTATTCGGTTCACCCCGGAGCGAGCAAGATGTATCAGGACTTGAAATTACAGTTCTGGTGGAAAGGGATGAAGAACGATATAGCGAAATTCGTGAGCAGATGCATGACCTGTCAGAAAATTAAAGCGGAACATAAACATCCAGCAGGAAGATTGGAACCACTGGAGATTCCTGAATGGAAATGGGAACACATTACGATGGATTTTGTAGCGGGACTCCCAAAAACCCGAGAAGGTTATGACGCCATCTGGGTTATTGTGGACAGACTGACCAAGACGGCACGGTTCATAGCTGTCAAAATGACTTTTTCGCTGGAAAAGTTTGCTCAGCTGTACATAGCTCATGTCGTCAGACTACATGGAGTACCAAAATCCATTGTATCAGATCGAGATGCACGATTCACTTCGAATTTCTGGAAGTGTGTGCAAGAGGCCATGGGTACTGAATTGAGACTCAGTACGGCTTTTCATCCGCAAACAGACGGGCAGTCAGAGCGGACAATTCAGACGTTAGAGGACATGCTTCGAGCTTGCGTTATGGATTTTGCGGGAAATTGGAACGAGAAGTTACCATTGATTGAATTCTCGTACAATAATAATTACCAAGCTTCAATAAGCATGGCACCTTACGAGGCTTTGTATGGACGGAAGTGCAGATCACCATTACATTGGTACGATTTGTGAGAAAAGCAGTTGCATAAGACGGACTTCATAAAAGAGACTTCCGATGCAGTTGCTAGAATTCAGCATCAAATGAAAATTGCGCAAAGCCGACAAAAGAGTTACGCGGATAAAAGGCGAAGATCCTTGGAGTTTGATGAAGGAGACTTCGTGTTTCTCAAGGTATCGCCTATGAAGGGGATTATGCATTTCGGTAAGAAGGGGAAACTGAGTCCAAGATATATTGGGCCCTATGAAATTATCGAATGCATTGGAAAGGTCGCTTACAGATTAGCGCTACCTCCAGAATTGTCGGCAGTGCATAACATATTTCATGTGTCGATGCTGAGAAAGTATGTACCAGATCCGTCCCATGTGTTGAAGCATGAGCCTATTCAAATCCACGAGGATTTGACATATGAGGAACAGCCTATTCAAGTACTAGCTCGTGAAGAGAACGTACTGAGGAATAAGGTAATCCCACTAGTGAAGATTTTGTGGAAAAATCACAACATTGAAGAAGCTACGTGGGAACGAGAAGACAAGATGAGGAGTTTATACCCCCATTTGTTCTAATTTTCGAGGACGAAAATTTTATAAGGAAGGGTGAATGTGACAACCGGGAAATTCAGGCAATTCTCGGACGAAAATGTACAATTGTATGTATATAACAATTTGTACTATTTAAAGAGTGAAATAAATGTATTTATATTGTTTAGAATATGTGAAAATGTTCTAACAATACTGACGAGTAAGAATTCAGTGTTGGAAAAATTCACTGAGTTGAAACGGGTGAAACGGTGCCAAAATTGGCATTGAAAACCCTAACCGGAACAATAAAAGACGGTAAACTTCCGGGATTGATTTTGATCAAACGGAAGCATATTAAATTGATCCGACTGCACAGGAGACCTCAGGAACACGCCGGGACGATTTCAGGAAAATTTCGGCTCGAACCGGCATCGGTCAAAAAATAGTCGAATTAATGTGAATAGTGAAAGTCAAAGTCAACTTTCACTTTTGCATTTATGACATCATAAATCAAGTTTATTAAATGAAATAAATAAGGTGGTTGGTGGCATTAATGGCTAGGATTTAATCACCTTTTGATCTAAAGGCCAAGATTTGGCCAAAAATTACCATTTTTAATTTTTGAAAAATGGGGAAAGAAATGGCATGGAAAGATGTCAAATTTTGATTGGTTTAGAGCCAAATTAATTGGCTTTCCTTCATGCTTAAGTCGACAATTTTGTAACAAAAGGGCCGAAACATTTTTCAAGGCAAAACCAAGACAAAAAAATTTCTAAGTCTTTCTTCCATGGTGTCTACGTGAGGGACCAAGGGAAACCAAGTTTTCTCTTCAAATTTTCTTCACAAAAAGTGTGTCAAAACACTCCTTGAAGACAAAGGAAGCAATTGATTAAGGTATCTTCCCTTGCACTTGATTTTTTCATGGTTTTTCTTCTTAAAATCTGTGGGTGAATAGTGATTGGAAGATGGAAAAATTTTGGTTGTTTTTCATGGATTTGATGTTGGGTTTTGTTAAGGATGAAATAAGGAAGAAAACCATGCAAATTGTGTAAAGAAAAACCAAATTTTGGTTGGTTTTTCAAAGGTAAATCCGTGGGTTACCTTGAGTAACCAATGAGAAAAAAATTTTGGTTAATGGTTAACATGCTTTCTAAGTTTAAATTTGTGAAGAATAAAGCTTGTATTTCATTATGAAAAGCTTGGAAAAAATTTCTTGTGTGAAATACATGATGTGGCTGTGGGGTTGTTAATGGTTTGGAAGAAAATTTTTGCATGTTTTATGTGGTAATTGGTTGATTGGAATTATGCATTTCAATATGCAAATGATGAATTAAAATGGAAAGCAATGAAAACAAAAATGTGTGCATGTTTTCAATTCATTGGCCGTGGGCTATACAAGGGTAAAAGCCCTAGGAAGTTTGGTTGAAAATGCAAAGAAAATGGGCTTGAAAATGTGTTAAAAATGTGACATTTGAATGGCCTAAAATGTGGTGAAAGTTTGACAAAATTTGGTTCGGTTTTGTTGTGAAAACCGAAACCAAATTAAGGGTAAATTTGTGAAAAAATGTTGTAATGTGGGTGATAATGTGAAATTTGAAATTTGTGGGCTTTTATGTAAAAGTTTGGAAAACTTTTACATAAAATAGGCTTGTGGTATAGTACGTGGCAGGTACTTATGGTTCGAGGCGTACCTAACGCCGGAAGCCTTAAATTTACGCCGAAATGCTGCCGAAATTTCGAAAACGGCATTCGGGGTAAAATTGGGAATTTAAAATAAAAGTTAGGGCCGGGACGGAAACCCGAGTCCCTAACGGAAAAATTGAATAAGGAAAAATTTAAGGGGTGGGTCATGAATAGTAACCCGTCCCCTTAAAAATGAAAAACGCGTGTGAGATTGAAAAACCGACCCCGAGGGGGGGGCGTTTTTGGAAATGAAATAAAGGTCCGAGTCGGGAACGGAAAACCCGAGTCTCGGAGACCTAGGTCGGGAAAGTCTAGATGAACGTTTTAAATACTAGTGAAACGTCCATTTGAGACTCCGAAACGATAGAAAATCGCTAAACCGACGTGAGGGTCGGAATAGTGCTTCCCGGGGGCCGGGAAAGTAAAAAGTGGAAATAAAATAGAAACGAACCCGGTAATGATTAGAAAAGAGTCAGAAAAGTTCCTGAGAGCCAAAAATGCAGTCTGGATCAATAAAATTCCGTCAGGGGCAAAATTGCAATTTTGCCAAAATATTGGGGCAAAATCGTAATTTTGTAAAAGTTGGGGAAAATGGTGAAAATAATAAATAAAACCTAAAAAGTTATAAATAGGTTTTATTTAAGCTTTTTAATGAAAAATAAAAGCTATAAATGGGAAAGAAATTAACAGACATAGTTTGTCTGTAGGATCACAAAATCGGCCTACAAGGAAGGCGATTCAAGATCCAAGAGAGAGAAAGGGAACAATCTGATAAGGTAAGTTCAGACATTTACCTGTCTGCAACATATAGCAATATTGTGCTAACCTTAATGTACTAACTATAAGTTAGGTACATATGTGCTACGGGCACTATGATAGAATAGAGAGAGAGATGAAATGTGCTACGGGCACTATAAGAATGGGACACATGGTTAATTGTGCTTCGGGCACTAGAGCGAGGTTAATGAAACTCACTCACCTAAAATTAAAATGTGAACCATTCCTAACCACAGGACAATGTGAAGTCACCGGGTTAGAATGTTAAAAAAAGTCGGTAATGAAACCACTTTCTGGCGTACCAGCCTTCCGTACAGGGAGGTACTATTTTTGCCTTCGGGGCTATGAGACTAAGGCTGTGGAGGTCAGCACTGATGTACCGCTCCCAGTCATGTAAAATTTTGCCTTCGGGGCTATGAGATTAAGGTTGTGGAGGTCAGCACTAATGTACCGCTCCCAGTCATGCGCACTTAAATGGTACTGCCAACCGAGCTCAAAACCAGAACGTAATTAAAGATAATGACCTAAAACTGAGACTGTGCCATAATTGAGCATAAGATAGTTTAGTGAGAGCACTAACATCGCGGTAGATGTACTAGTGTGATACAGTGGTGTGGACAACCTTACTATTCACGTATGAATAGTGGTCAAAGTTACTATTCACGGATGAATATTAGTCAATGGTACTATTCATGATAAATAGTACTATTCATAGAAATTTTATTTCTTGCATGTTTGAACTTACTGAGCCTGTAGCTCACCATTTTTGCTAATGTTGCAGGTAAGCGACCAGCTCAGTAGCTTGTTTGACTGGATGGCGTACGGGATGGCGCGTGTCAAATGGGATAACTGGGCGAGGGATATGGTACTGCCAGAGTCTTGCCGCTGAGCGTTAAAGTGAAGGAAAAAAAAAAAAGGGGAAACAGTTCTTTTGTAATTATATATATTTTACAAAAGCACTGTATTATTTATATTACTTTGTACCTATCAACAAAGTAAATAGTGAAAAAAGATTTTATATGATGTTTAAAGAAAAAGAAAAAGTTAAAAAAAAAAATTTCCCCAAAAACGACATGATTTTAAAAGAGAGTGAGATAAGCCGGCGACCCACGAGAGTACAATCTATCGCAGTTAGCGATAAGCTCAACTGTAATAGTATTGTATGATCTCCACGAGGGGCAGGCCTCCACATCCGTATCCGACTCGGACGTTTATTTCGTTTTCTAAAAACGCCCCCCCTCAGGGTCGGTTTTTCAATTTTACTTGCGTTTTACATTTTTAAGGGGACGGGTTACTATTTATGAACCACCCCTTAGGTTTTCCTTATTCAATTTTCCTTTCGGAGGAGATGTCCGTTACCCAACCTCACTGAAGCGAACTGTTGGGAGCTTTTCTGGAGTGGTTTACCTATGGAGTTGAGACAGAGGGTGATTAAGCTATATCCTCCTACGCTCCAAGAGTTTGTAGTGACGATCAGGACGATTGAGGGGAGGTTTTGATTAAGCATATGTCGCAGAGTCGATGAGAGACACTGGGTCAAGATGAGATGATAGCACGCATCTTTGGGCCGAGAAGGATGATGAATGATCATGAGGCCGGACCGTCTAGACCACGAGGAGGTGATGACACAGGACAGGCAGCATTGCCTAGGGGTGGTGATGACTCAGATGATCCAGATGACAATGAGGATCCAGAAGAATATCCTTTAGTCCTAGGCGTAGGAGATGTGTGACCAGTAGATGTATTCGTGTACATAAGGAGCTTATAGGGAAAAGCTCTTTTGTATAGACTCGTGGCCAAGATGTATATGATGGCCGATGTATATATGACTGGTGATGGTCATGCATGATATATAAATGTTTTGCTATGAATGAAATGTCAAAATGATTATATGTTGTACGATGATGTGTTACGATGATGTGGCTTTACATTACCCTAAATTTCGTAAATTTATATGATTTTACGAATGTGGTCATGGAAAAGCTAACGGTAAATTGTTATGCCATAATAGGATAATAGGCAAGATGGTGGATTTACGAAATTGACCAGAGAGACGAGAACGACGTCCTAATCTCATGGAAAGAATAGAGCAGATACAAGCTTTATTAGAAGCTCAGATGCAAGAAAATGCTAATCTGAGGCAACGAGTTAAGGAGTTAGAATAGAGGCAAGGTTCTGAAGGTACCCAAGTAGAATAGGAAGCTGAGGTAGATCCCTCCAGCCGTTGTACATGAGAGAGTTCCTGAACTGCATCCGGTAGTAAATCTGGAACCCCTCTATGAAAGATTCAGGCGTATGAGGCCTCCTGAATTTGAAGGTTCTACAAATCCTCTAGAGACTGAAGACTGGTTGTCATCCTTGCAAGCGATCATGGAATTCATGAATTTAACTGACCAAGAGAAGGTCGCTTGTGCGTCTTTTGTGTTGAGAAAAGATGCTCGTTTTTGGTGGGACACTGTACGAATGAGAAGAAATGTGTCTACCATGAGTTGGGCGGAATTTCTGGAAGAATTTAACCAGAACTATTATGATCCTGCATCTCTGAGACTACAGCAGATAGAGTTATCAGAATTGACGCAAGGAAGTATGTCGGTGAGTGAAGTTTGCCGAAAGTTCGATCAATTATCCTGCTTATGTCCTTATGTAGTCCCTACTGAAAGGGAGAAAATACAGAAAATGATCGAGATGTTCAGGCCAGAAATTGTTGCATTGGTAGATACTGGACAGGTACCGCCATCTTCTATAGCAGATTGTGTTAGTCGGGCCATCAGAGCTGAGTTTCACGTAGCTCGACAGAAAAAGGAAAGAGAGACGCACTGGGAGGCAAAAAAGAAGGAGAGGGCTTTGGCTAAGTCTACACAAGCTGGTCAATCTAGCAAGCCAAATCAGAATGCTAAACCAAGCCAGGGCAATAATCAAGGATCCCAGCAAAACAAGAGGAAAGGCGATTTTATTGGAAATCGCCAGGCAAATAATCGAAACCAGCAGCGAAGAACAGCTGGTAATGCGGAATCCAGTGTACAAAATTGTCCTACATGCGGAAAGAGACATTCTGGGCAATGCAGATATGGGCCACTTGTTTGTTATGAATGTGGAAAGGAAGGTCATTATGCCAGGAACTGTCCAAGTAACAGGCAGGGTATACAAAGCACTTCCCAAGGCCAGAGTTGAAGAGTCTCTAGTAAGGCCGCAACGCCAGGAGCGTGTGCCACGTGCTGATGCTCATGTGATGGCCTGCACCAAGGAGGATGCAGAGGCAGGAACATTGAATGTGGTGCCAGGTCAGCTTCCTGTCGCTAGTCATGTAGCCTCTGTACTATTCGATTCCGGTGCTACGCATTCTTTTGTTTCCTATGAATTTGCTGACAAGATAGGACATCCTAAGGACTATATGGGAAAAATATTTAAGACAGCTTTACCCTCTGGAGAAGTATTGTTATCCAATTACTGGCTACCTCATGTATCAGTATATGTGGCAAATAGGGAGCTATATGCCGAGTTGATTGTAATGAAGATCGTGGATTACGATGTGATTCTAGGCATGGATTTCCTAGGAAAATATCAAGCTACGATCGACTGCTGAAATCGAAAAATAGTATTCCAACCCGAGCAAGTAGAGAGTTTCGAGTACGTCGATGCTTTTCGAAAACCTGGGAAGATGATGATTAGTTTGCTGAAAGCAAGCAAGCTACTAGCTAGTGGTTGTATGGGATATCTGGCATATGTGATGGATACTAAAGAGGAACAAAAGCTTCAACCTGAAGACGTTCCTATTGTTAATGAATTTCTTGATGTATTTCTGGAAGAGTCACCAAGGATACTCCAGAGAGAGAAATCTCTTTCAAAATTGAGTTGATGCCTGGAACGGCACCTAGAATTGATGACTTATTCGACAAGTTAAAAGGCGCAGCGGTATTTTCCAAAATCGACTTACGATCAGGACATCACCAGTTGAGAATTAAAGAAAGTGATATTCCTAAGATGGCGTTTAGAACTCATTATGGTCATTATGAGTTCCCTATGATGCCATTTGGATTAACAAATGCTCCAGCAGCATTCATGGACTTGGTGAACATAATTTTTAAAGAGTATTTGGATAAGTTTGTCATTATATTCATTGATGACATTCTTATATACTCAAAGACTCATGAGGAGCACAAGGAGCATCTGAGGATCATGTTGCATACGATAAGGAAGCATCAACTGTATGCCAAATTCTCAAAATGCAAGTTTTGGCAGGATAGAGTACATTTCCTCAGACATGTTGTATCCCAGGAAGGTATTGTTGTAAATCCGACGAAGGTAAATGCAATTAACCAATGGCTTGCACCTAAGAGTGTGACAGAAATACGCAGTTTCTTGGGGTTAGCTAGTTATTATCGGATGTTTGTAGAGGGATTCACGCGTTTATCTGCACCTCTTATTGCTCTTACACATAAGGAACGAAAGTATGAGTGGACTATGGAATGCGAAAGAAGCTTCCAATAGTTAAAGAGACGGCTGACAAGCGCACCAATCCTTACACTTCCCACTAAAGGGGAGAAGTTTGTGATCTACAGTGATGCATCCAAAATAGGATTGGGAGTAGTCCTGATGCAAGGCAGTAAGGTGATTGCCTACGCTTCGCGTCAATTAAAGGATCATGAAAAAAATTACCCTATACATGACCTTGAACTTACTGCAGCAGTTTTTTGCACTTAAAATTTGGTGACACTATCTCTATGGAGCTCAGTGTCAGATTTTTACTGATCACCAAAGCCTGAAGTATTTCTTCACGCAAAAGGAGCTCAATGTGCGACAAAGACGATGGTTGGAACTGGCAAAGGATTATGATTGTGAAATCCTATATCATCCAGGGAAGGCCGACCGTGTAGCAGATGCTTTAAGTAGAAAGTCTACCATATCGCACCAGCTACCGATAAAAAGGCTTCCAAAACCATTGTAGCAAGAGATAAATTCCTTGAACTTGGAGCTGATATCCGGAAGATTGGCTGCACTCCAAGTAGAATCATCGTTATTTGAGGATATCAAGAAAGCTCAAAGACAAGACCCAAGAATGGTAAGTTCTCAAGAAGGAATTTCCAATGATGGAATGATCCTCTATCAAGGAAGAATTAATGTTCCAGCTGATGAGGAACTTAGAAGACGGATCATGTCAGAAGCCCATGAGACACCATATTTAGTTCATCCCGGAGCTAGTAAGATGTATCAGGACTTGAAATTACAGTTCTAGTGGAAAGGGATGAAGAATGACATAGCGAAATTTGTGAGCAGATGCATGACCTGTCAGAGAATCAAAGTGGAACATAAACATCCAGTAGGAAGATTGGAACCTTTGGAGATTCCCGAATGGAAATGGGAACACATTACGATGGATTTTGCAGTGGGACTACCAAAAACCCGAGAAGGTTATGATGCCATCTGGGTTATTGTGGACAAACTGACCAAGACGGCACGGTTTAGAGCTGTCAAGATGACTTTTTCATTGGAAAAGTTTGCTCAGTTGTATATAACTCATGTCGTCAGATTACGTGGAGTACCAAAATCCATTGTATCAGATCGAGATGCACGATTTATTCGAATTTCTAGAAGTGTGCGTAAGAAGCCATGGGTACTGAATTGAGACTCAGTACGGCATTTCATCTACAAACAGACGGACAGTCAGAGCGGACCATTTAGACATTAAAGGCATGCTTCGTGCTTGTGTAATGGATTTTGCGGGAAGTTGGAACGTGAAGTTACCATTAATTGAATTATCGTACAATAATAGTTATCAAGCTTCCATAGGCATGGCACCTTATGAGGCTTTGTATGGACGAAAATGCAGATCACCACTACATTGGTATGATTTGCGAGAGAAGCAGTTACATAAGACGGATTTCATACAAGAGACTTCCGATGCAGCTGCTAGAATTCAACGTCAAATGAAAATTACGCAAAGTCGACAGAAGAGTTATGCAGATAAGAGGCGAAGATCCTTGGAGTTTAATGACGGAGACTTTGTGTTTCTTAAGGTATCGCCTATGAAGGGGATTATGCGTTTCGGTAAGAAGGGGAAACTGAGTCCAAGATATATTGGACCTTATGAAATTATCGAACGCATTGGAAAGGTCGCTAACAGATTAGCGTTACCTCCTGAAATGTCGGCAGTGCATAATGTATTTCATGTGTTGATGCTGAGAAAGTATATACCAGATCCGTCCCATGTACTGATGCAGGAACCTATTCAGATTCACGAGGATTTGACATATGAAGAACAACCTATTCGAGTATTGGCTTGTGAAGAGAAAGTACTGAGGAATAAGACAATCCCACTAGTGATGATTTTGTGGAAAAATCACAACATTGAAGAAGCTACGTGGGAATGAGAAGATGAGATGAGGAGTTTATACCCCCACTTGTTCTAATTTTTGAGGACGAAAATTTTATAAGGAGGGGTGAATGTGACAACCAGGAAATTCAGGCATTCTTGGAAGAAAATGTACAAATGTATGTATATAATAATTTGTACTATTTAAAGAGTGAAATGAATGTATCTATATTGTTTAGAATGTATTAAAATGTTCTAACAATACTGACGAGTAAGAATTCAGTGTTGATAAAATTCACTAAATTAAACAGGTGGAACGGTGCAAAAAACGGCATTGAAAACCCTAACCCATGCATTATGGTGCACTAAAAGATGAAAAACTTCCAGGATTGATTTTGATCAAACGGAAGTAGTATAAATTGATCCGACTGCACTAGAGACCTCAGGAACCCGTCGGGACGATTTCAGGAAAATTTCGGCTCGAACCGATACCGGTCAAAAAGTAGTCGAATTAATGTGAATAGGAAAGTCAAAGTCAAAGTTTTACTTTGCATTTATGACATCATAAAGCGAATTTATTAAACGTATTAAATTTGGTGGTTGGTGGCGTTAATGGCCAAGATTGATTTACTTTTTGATCTAAAGGCTAAGATTTGACCAAAATTAGCCAAATTAATTTTGTGAAAAATTTAGAAAGAAATGGCATGAAAGGTGTTGAATTTTCATTGGTTGGAAGCTAAGTTAATTGGCTTCTTTGTTACTTAAGTCGGCAAATTGAAACAAAAGGCACCCGTAGCCTTTTCAAAGCCAAAACAAGAAGAAGAAAAAAATTTTTCTAAGTGTCCTATAGAGGGAAAACATGAGCCATCTTGGGGAACCAAAGGATTTCTTCAAAATTTTGAAGCGAGAACTCAAGTTTGGCAAGCTAGCATCCAACTAATCAAGGTGAGCTTCAAAACTTGTAAAATTTCCCAATTTTTGGCCATGAAATCCGTGGGAGTAATGGGAAGAAAAAGATGAAAATTTGTTGTGGAATTGATGAAATTATGTGTTGGTTTTGTGATATGTTGAATTAGGTTATTCATGTATTGGTTTTGCATGAAAAAAATGTGATTTTTGGCTTGTTTTCTCCATAAAATCCGTGGGTTAAATAGTGTGAAGGATGAAAAAATTTTAAGTTGGTTATAGAGTAGAGAGAGAGACGAAATGTGCTAGAGGCACTATTGAGAATGGAACACATAATAAATTATGCTTCGGGCACTAGAGCGAGGTTAATGAAACTCACTCACCTAAAATTAAAATGTGAACCATTCCTAACCACAGGGCAATATGAAGTCATCGGGTTAAAACTTTAAAAAGTCGGTAATGAAACCACTTTTGGCGTACCAGCCTTCCGTACAGGGAGGTAAACTTTGCCTTCGGGGCTATGATGATGAGATAAAGGCTGTGGAGGTCAGCACTAATGTCCCGCTCCCAATCATGTACAATTTTGCCTTCGGGGCTATGATGATGAGATTAAGGCTGTGGAGGTCAGCACTAATGTACCGCTCCCAGTCATGCGCAATAAAATGGTACTGCTAACATGAGCTCAAAATCAGAACATAATTAAAGATAATTACCTAAAACTGAAACTGTGCCATAATTGAGCATAAGACAGTTTCGTGAGAGTACTAACACCGTGGTTGATGTACTGTTGACATACTGTGTTATGGTCAAAGTTACTGTTCATGATGAATAGTGGTCAAAGTTACAATTCATGATGAATAGTACTATTCATAGAAATTCTATTTCTTGCATGTTTGAACTTACTGAGCCTGTAGCTCACCATTTTTGCTTATATTACAGGTAAGCAACCAGCTCAGTAGCTTTGTACGGCTGGATGGTAAATGGGATAGCGAGTGTCAAATGGGATAGGAGGCTAGGGATATGGTCCTGGCAGAGTCTTTCTACTGAGCGATAACAAAGAAGGGAAAAGAAACAGTTCTTTTGTAAATATATATATTTTGTGAAAGTACTGTATTATGTAAATTACTTTGTACTTGTAAACAAAGTGATTAGTGGATAATGTTTTACATGATGTTTAATAAATAAAAAATTTCCCCAAAAACGTCATGTTTTAAGGAGAGATAGATTAGCTGGTGACCCATGAGAGTACAATCTATCGTAGTTAGCGATAAAGCTTAACTATAATAGTATTGTATGATCTCTACGAAAGGCGGGCCACCACAAGTATGGCTCCTAGTCCAGTCTTGGACGCGTCACTGTAGATCACAAAATTCCCTTGTGCAGCATCTGGTATGGTCAAAATTAGAGCACTCGTGAGTCTACTCTTTAACTTCTGGAAGCTTTGCTTACATTTTATCAGTCCACTCATGCTTCCTTTCCTTCTTGGTCAGTGTTGTGAGTGGTGCAGCTAGCTTTGAGAATCCCTACACAAAACGTCGATAGTAGCCTACTAAACTGAGGAAACTACAGATTTTCGTTGCATTCTTCGGAGTGGTTTAGTCGCTAACTGCTTCAATTTTCGCTGGATCCATGGATACTCCTTCCCTGGAGACTACATGACCAAGGACGTGGACCTTCTCCAACCAAAACTCGCATTTGAAGAATTTGACGTACAACTGATGCTCCTTTAACTTGCATAGAATGGCTCTAAGATGCTCCTCGTGTTCTTCTTTCGCCTTAAAATACACGAGTATATTGTCAATGAATACGATGATGAACTTGTCCAAAAATTCCTTAAAGACACGGTTCATCAGGTCCATGAAAGCTACAGGCGCGTTTGCCAGTCCAAATGACATGACGAGGAACTCATAGTGTCCATACCGTGTTCAGAAAGCCGTCTTGGGTACATCTTCATCACGAATTCATAGTTGGTGATACCCAGATCGTAAATCAATTTTTGAAAATATGGCAGTGCCTTAGAGTTGGTCGAATAGATCATCGATTTGAGGAAATGGATACTTGTTCTTGATCATGATCTTGTTCAAATCCTTATAATCAATACACATTCTCAGGGTCCCGTCCTTCTTCTTAACGAATAATACACGTGCTCCCTATGGCGAACAGCTCTGTCGTATGAATCCTTTGTCCATCAGATCCTTCAACTATGTTTGAAGCTCCTTTAACTCTGCTGGGGCCATTCTATACGGGGCCTTGGATACAGGGGCTGATCCTGGCAATAGCTCAATCTCAAACGAAATCTCTCACTCCGGTGGAAGTCCTGGGAGATCTTCAGGAAACACTTCCTCAAACTCTTGTACTATTGGTACGTTTTTTGGTGTTATCTCAGTCTGCTAAGACTTGTCTACGATGTGTGCAAGGAATCCGCTACATCCACTAGATAGAAGCTTGTGGGCTTTCATGGTAGAAATCATCATTCTGGGCCGTTTCAATGATACGCCCTCATAAATTGAAACGGCCCTCATAAATAAACTTCTCGCATCCGTCTGGCTAGATGGTAACTTCTCATCTTTGGCAATTTATGACCGTGTGGTACTTGGTGAGGAAGTCCATTCCTATAATCACATCGTAGTCGTGCATATCAAGAATGATCAGGTCGATACTCAGCTCCTGTCCGCAGATAATTACTGGTACGTGGTGTAACCAAAAATTAGACAACAAAACTTCCTCAGAGGGAAGGGCAGCTTGAAAAGTCTGTTTCACTCTATCTACGTTCTGACCTATCTTCCTAGCAAACTTTGACGATGCGAAGGAATGCATGGCTTCAGAATCAAATAAAACCGATGCAGTGGAGTTGGCGACAGAAAGCTGACCTGTCACCACAGTTGAAGTTCCAGCTTTTGCATCCTCTCTAGTGAATGCGTAGATTCTTCCCTGCATCTCTGGAGCTTCCCATCTACCTTGGTTGATGGAGGGGCCTTCAATTCTTGCCTGGGTGGCGTGTAGCTGTCCTCCTGCGTCACGAGCTTGGTTTTGCTGATTTTGGGGGTTTAAGCGGTAGTACTTCACGAAGTGGCCTTCCTTGCCACATATGTAGCAGCTGCTAGTGCCTAGGCGGCATTTTCCTGGGTGGTTCTTATCGCACTTCGGGCATAGTGATTGTTGATTACTATTTCCCCTACGGTTGTTCTTCTTTTGGGGGAAACTCTTCTGTTGCCCTTGGTTACTTAGATTCCCTTTTCTCTTGTTTTTTTGATTAGGTTGTCGGTATTGTTGGCTCACCCCTGTATTTTGTCCCTTATACTGTGAGTCAAGGGTCGGCCTTCCCTTGAACTATTTCGACTGATTGTTCTCGTCTTTTCTTGCGTTGTAAAGATGGGCCCTCCTCTCCTTGTCTTGGGCCAACCAGTATTCCGCTTTGATAGCCTACTGACGCATTCAACCACGGTCGCGGGACTATGGCTGCTGCTACAGACTTGAATGGCGATGTCTGTTCAGAACATCTTTAGCATCCTATAGACCTTTTCCTTCTCAGTCGGTGCTAGATCTGGGCACAGTCGAGCCAGCTGCTCAAACTTCCTTATGGCTTCCATGACCGTCATGTTGCCGTGGTGCAAATTGTTCAACTCGTCTTGCTGTACGGCTAGGGCTTCTTCATTAAAGTACATTTCTCTAAATTCAGTAATGAAGTTTGCATAGTTCATTGCATTGATGTCCCTTCTGATTGCCACGGTTTTCCACCATTGATGTGCTCCTTTATGTAAGGCGAGGGATGCACATAATACTTTTTCCCTTTCGGATAGCCCTATGAGGTCTAGAATGACCTGGACATCGGTTAACCAATCATTCGCTTCAATGAGGTTTGTTATCCCCTCAAATTCTGGTACCTTCATGCACCTAAAATGTTCATATAAGTCACCATCTCTCAGAGCTAGCACGGGAACATTGGCCGCTGCGGGAGCAACCACGGCTGGTGTGTTAGGAAATGCCCTAAGTATTAGAGACATTTTGATGTATTCATTTTGAACTGGATAATAAAATTATATATAGAGGTTATTCATTACATTGCTATCTGTCCTCGTCTTATTTACATGTTAAAGTAAATGTAAGCAAATATGGCTCACTGACTGCTTGTGTTAAAACTGTTAGAACGTTGCATGCAATGGACTTTTGTATGCGATAAGACAATGTTCTAAAGTTAGCAGTTTAAACTATGGTCTGTAGTCTATGGGGTTAGACTGAGCATCTAACTCATGTTAAGACTATTATGTTGTCTAAAGCCTTGGAGGGGATGGTTTGTCTTGACTGTCGGGAGCTGGACT
This sequence comes from Antiaris toxicaria, assembly GCA_035233585.1. NCBI lineage: Eukaryota > Viridiplantae > Streptophyta > Magnoliopsida > Rosales > Moraceae > Antiaris > Antiaris toxicaria. The sequence continues at coordinate 60,298,262 of CP141156.1, forward strand.
CCCAAGTAGAGACATAGATATGTTACTTGGTGGTGACATATTAGACCGGGACTAAAGTGTGATTGATCTACGTAGTCCGCTATGAGTGGATCAATCTGCTTTTGATGTTCATTGTGCAATAACCTTAATCCTGAGTAAATGAACTACTTCATGTATATAACTTGTGTACTTTGATGTTCCAATGGCTAAAGCGTCTCAGAGGTAGTAAGCTTATAGACCGGTTCGTTGGGTGCATGACTTGTATACGATGAAGGGTTTGTTTGCAGATATCGGAATCATAGCTCTAAGGAGTTAAAGGTATCCTCTTAAAGGCATTATACTGAATGTGAAAATGGACAAGGCCTTGGGTTGTCTGCCGGGTGGATGACTTCTTATTCACACATGGTGAATAATCATTTTCTTAATTCAGTAGTACAATGGAACTTTAAGATAGCCTGATCAGTAGGATTAAACGAACTTTGACCTAAGGCTGATCATGGATATCATATGAGGGTTTTGCATATATGACAAGGTCATTAGATAGTAGCTCGTCACAGGCTTACGTAATACGGTATATAATTGGGAGTTCAGTTTCAGGTTTATAGTGGTGTGACTCTGAAATTAGTGATCATATGATTGAGTTGTTCGGTACAGAATGATGATCATAGGGAATCACGGGAGCCTGATTATATATGTCCAATCAGTCCCTCTACTAGCTCCACATAATTCCTTAACGTTTGGAAAATTGATTTGTGTATGATATTGGCTGGTTTATTATGCATGGATGGTGATAACACAGGATTAGGATGGTAGACAAAATTTTCTCCGGTTGGATTTAGATTTTGTTTTGGATAATAGAGTACACAATTATTCGAACTCCAAATAAAGTTGCCATGATTTTATTTGAGATTGGATTGGAGTTGTAGAAAATTATCTATGAGAACAAGAATTTGAAACACAACCGTTTTGTGGAGTTTGAAATTTGAATTTTGAAATTTGAAATTTGAAATTTGAAATTTGAAATTTGAAATTTGAATTTGAAATTTGAATTTGAAATTTGAATTTGAAATTTGAATTTGAAATTCGAATTTGAAATTTGAATTTGAAATTTAAATTTGAAATTTGAAATTTGAAATTTGAAATTTGAATTTGAAATTCGAATTTGAAATTTGAAATTCAAATTTTAAATCACAGTCCAAGTAGGATTCGAATTTGTTGTGGAAAATCCACAAGGTTCGAAATTCAAATTTGAGTTGGATTTGGAGAGGATAATCTTGTTAGAATCCTACTTGAATTTTGAATCCAAATCCCAACAAACTATGGACGAAATTTTGAGGATAATCCTCAATGGAATTTCGGTTTTTGTGGATAAGATTCAAGGGAAAAATTCAAGTTTCAATCCCAGTTGAATTTGGATTCTCTCCTCCCTGAAAAGTGGCCGAAATTTTGGAGATAATCTCCTAGGAAAATTTGGTTATTTTGGATAAGGTTGAGATAAGATTCAAGCTTAAAAGTCCCAGTAGAATTTTGATTCTTCCTTATCCTAAAAGTGGCCGAATATTTGGAGAAGATTTTCTCCTAGGAATTTCGGATTTTTTGGTTGAAAAAGGGAGATAAAATTCTAGTTAAAATCTTGTTTAGATTTGGATTAGATTTATCCTAAGAAAACCGTATTTTATTGTTGGATTTTCCCATGGAAAAATTTGGATTTTTTTGGTTATGGATAAGGGAGAATATCTTTTCCTAGTCCAATTCGAATTCAGAGAATCACCTCATGCCGGTCTATAAATAGAGGTCCTGCCACTCCAGTTCTCTTAGAACACAGACACTCTGGTGAGCAGGCTTATTGTTGCACAGCTCATCGTGACAATAAAGTTCTTTAGAGATCTGGATGGTCGGAAGAAGACTAGCAGTGCTAGCATACCGATCGAGGTTCAGAGTGCCCACACACTCAGCCGTTCGGGAATTGGAGAATAGTAGAGAAGGCTAGTTGGTTGAAGCCTCCGGTCGTTCTCCTCCTGCAAGATTGGCGTCCTTGAGGTATGAGTTTTAATTGTTATTGGTTTATTGTATATGGCATCATGAGATATTTAACGATCTTAAAATTTTTATCGTTCCACTGCGCCACTCTGATACGTTTTTACCGATTTATTTTCCTACAATTGGTATCAGAGCCATCTCATGACTATGCCATGGACATAAATTAGACAATTACTTAGTCTTTTTATTTATGTATGGATTTGATATTTAGAGAGTGGCATTCTAGGGTTCGTTTATGTTGTTATCAGGGATTATGTATAAAGTATGTGGTTATTTTAATTTTCTGAATTATTATAAGCATGCTTGTTTATGCCGGTTATGGTTCCTTAGAATTTAGAAAAATTGCATCTAGGAATTTTTCATGTAACCATGGGAGCAGTTTATTAACACTGTAATTTTCCCATGGGTTTTAATTTTTGTCTCTTAGAATTTTTATGGTTAGAATTTTTGTACACCGGAAACGGTTTAGGAAATTTTATGTAATTATTCTTGGAGGAGATTGAAGATTGAAGACCGTAATTTATTTTTTCCAAAAGGTTGAAATTTTGATTGTGTGGAAAATTTCAATTTAATTGGGATTCAAATTAATTTTTTAGAGATCCTAATAGGTAAATTGGAATATGGCACGAAAATCGAGACACAACCCCTCGGGATAGGCCGACAGGCCTTGGTGGGGCTGCAGCCCCTGCCCTCGGGCAGGAAGGGGCTGCGGTAGCCCCTGTGCAGGCCAACACCACCCACGGCCGCAGGCTTGGCCTGCAGCCAAGGGTGGCCGTGGCCTGCCCAAGGCTGGCCGCAGCCTGGGTGTGCAGCCTCTGGCTGCAAGCGCTGCCTGCTGCGCCCAGCCTGGGCGTGCAGGCTTGGCCTGTAGCCTGGCAAGGCTGCACATAAGGGGCAGCCATTGGCTGCCTGCCCCTTTGGGGCTGGTGGCTGCCCACGGCGACTGCCGCCTTCGGGGGCGGCGTTGCGATGGTCCAAAATTCGAAAATTTTGATTTTTAAATTTGAGATTTAATTTTAAATCATGTTTAAAAATATGTAATTGAAAATTTGAAATTTTTGAAATTACATATTATTGCACATGATGTTTAAAATTGTTTAAAATTTAAATTTGAAATTTAAATTTGAAATTCAAATTTGGAATTTGAATTTGAAATTTAAATTTTTGGAGATTTAAATTTTAAATAATTCTAGGGATGAGAAATAAATGGAGAGGCTACATAAAGATGGATACAAGAAGACGGAACAGAATTCAAGACCCAAAGAATGCTTTGGATGGAATTTTGTAATCTTTATTTTCTTTGTTCTAGGATTGAACCATAGCTTGGTTATTCTGTCAATTATTTTTTCTGTGATATGTCATGGATGTATAAATATGTATTGATGGATGTTTTGTATGCATATTTGATAACATGTCATATAGGATAGGTGAGTGCCGCTCATACTATATTGATCATACATAATTTGTCAAAACTTGCATGTTTTTCAAAATATTGAGTGGGAGAGGGTTTCAAACAAAACCCACGGCCTCCATTGTTGATCCATATATAAAAGCATGGTAACGCCTCGTGTCAGTTCTGCCCTGACCACACCCCTCGGTAGGTGTTTACCGCCGCCGGTATACTAGATTGGATCTCCTATGTGGAAAATGTGTTCGGGTACGATCCTATTCATGACCACCCCTCGGTGGCTTGGTAGGACGTGCATCGGGCTACGTAAACAATGGTTATATACTCAAGACTCGTTTAGTTATTAACCTTCCCTAGAAGCTCTGTTAACTAAACTGGTGGCCAAATAAGCGGTTATTAATATATGTCTTAACCTTGGAGGATTTAAGGTAACATATATTAATTGGACGGGGTCCATGTTCCGGCTATTTGTTTTTATGACCACCCCTCGGTGGCTTGGGGCAATAGGTGCTGAGAATTACCATTGCAATGCTACATGTTTTTCAAGTTTCATGTAGGAACATACTTGTATGTTTTATTTGCTAAATTGTCTATATATTTGCTTGGGCTTTGTAATGATGTCTAGTATAATTTTATTTCAGTTCAAAATGTCACCGACACCCCTCATTTCAATACTTACTGAAAATAAGCTGAATGGCGATAATTATAAAGACTGGAAAAGAAATCTATTAATAGTTCTCAGCTACGAGAGACACAAGTTCGTACTGGACAAACCATGCCTACCTGGGCCCAAACTTGACACACCACTTGAGGAGGTCCTGGTTGCCTATAATCGTTGGAGAGAATCCAATGAGATAGCTCGATGCTACATCCTTGCTAGCATGACGAGTGCTTTACAAAAGCAGCATGAGACTTATCAAGTTGCAAGGGAGATCATGGAAAATCTGGAGGACATGTTTGGAGGCCAAGAAAAATTGGCTCGACAGTCCGCTATCACCAGCATTATGAACTCTAAGCAAAAGGCGGGTACTCCGGTGAAGGACCGTATGATCACTCTAATGGGATTCTTCGCTGAGGCTGCCGAGAATGGTGCTGAGTTGGACTACAACACCCAGATCGAGATGGCGTTCAAGACTCTGTCTAAAGATTTTGTGGGGTTTAAGGCCGCATACAATCTGGCGACAAAGGAGTTAGGACTAACCGAGCTCATGAAGCAACTACAGGCTTATGAGCGGATGATCAGGGATAAGGATACGGTCCGACCTAAAGGAGAGGCCAATTTGGCAGAATCTTCTAATCCCTCACGGAAGAGGAAGAGGCCAAATAAGAAGCAAGTGGCTCCTAGTTCTTCTAATCCTCCTGTCTCGGATGGGAAGAAAAACAAGAAAAACAAGAAGCCGAAGGACCCTAAAAAGTCCAAATGCTTCCATTGTGGGAAGGTAGGTCACTTCAAGAAGGCTTGCCGGGAATTCCTAGCCGCCAAGGGCAAGGAAGGTAAGGAACTTCATTACTTGGAAGCGTGTTTGGTGGAAGAATCGAAAGACACTTGGGTCATTGATTCGGGCGCCACAATCATGTTTGTGTTTCTATGCAGGGGTTCGTGGAAACGAGAAGTCTACATGATAGGAGCCTCTCGTTGCGGACTGGAGATGGTAGCTTTGTGGTGGCTGAGGCAGTGGGAGATGTTCACCTTTTTTTTTTTTTTTATCAATTTAGATTTATTTTATTAAAAGACTATTTTTATGTTCCTAATTTTAGGAGGAACCTTATATCGGTAGCTTGTTTAATAAAGGATTCTTATTCAGTTTCTTTTATTAAAAGAGTTGATATTCGTAGAAATAAGTCTTTTATCTGTTCTGGATGGATGGATGGAAACCTATATTTGATCAAACCAAAGATGTACTCACTGCTTGACACTGAATTAATTGATAACTCTAAAAGGTTGAAAGTTTCTCACTCTAACAAGGCGTATCTTTGGCATTTAAGACTTGGTCATATTAATCAGGATAGGATTCAAAGATTGGTGAAAGACGGTCCTCTGGAATCTCTGGAGGAGGTACGACTTCCCCAATGTGAATCTTGTCTAGAAGGTAAAATGACTAAGAGGTCTTTTGGAGCTAAGGGTACAAGGGATCAGGAGCTCTTAAAAATTGTGCACATTGACATATGTGGCCCCATGAACGTCACAGCACGAGGAGGGTTCGAGTATTATGTCTCTTTTATAGATGATTACTCGAGGTATAGATATGTGTATCTGATGCACAGCAAGAGCGAAACCTTTGACAAGTTTAAAGAGTATCGTGTGGAAGTGGAAAAGCAATTGGATAAATCCATAAAGACACTTCGATCTGATCGAGGTGACGAATACCTCTCCGATTAATTTCTAGGACATCTTGTAGAGAACGGGATTTTATCCCAATTGACTGCACCTGGTACTCCACAACAGAATGGTGTAGCCGAAAGGAGAAACAGGACCTTATTGGATATGGTACGGTCCATGATGAGTTATTCAACACTGCTATTATCATTTTGGGGATATGCTTTACAAACGGCATGCTATATTCTGAACCAGGTTCCGAGCAAATCAATTCCCAAAACTCCGTATGAATTGTGGCGAGGTAGGAAGCCCTCCCTTGGACATATGAGAATATGGGGCTGCCCGGCACATGTACTGGATGAGGATGCGAAAAAGTTGGAACCAAGAACAGAATTGTGCATGTTCGTAGGGTATCCAAAAGGAACTAAAGGAGGTCTGTTCTATAACCCGAAGGAACAAAAAGTCATTGTCTCAACCCATGCGACATTCTTGGAGGAAAGTCACATGAATGACTTTAAGTCTCAAAGCAAAGTGATGCTAGAGGAGTTATCGGGTGAAAGAACTGCTCCACAGATTTCGATCTTGGACGCAAGTCCAAGTTCCAGTGAAAGACCTGCAGACGATCAACAATTTAGGGTGCCTTGCCGCAGTGGGAGGGTTTCTAAGAAACCTAATTTCTTCATGTATGATGCTGAGGTATACCAGGCCGAGGCTCATAAGCATGAGGATGATCCGGTCACCTATGATGAAGCTATAAATGATGTTGATTCTAAATCTTGGAAACAGGCTATGAACAATGAGATGGATTCTATGAAATCCAACTCTGTTTGGGAACTTGTAGATTTTCCGGATGGGATAAAACCCATTGGATGCAAATGGGTATACAAAAGAAAGAAGGATGCGGAAGGGAGAGTGGAAACTTTCAAAGCTAGACTGGTTGCAAAGGGATACACGCAAAAGGCTGGAATCGATTACGATGAAACCTTTTCGCCTGTTGCTATGCTGAAGTCTATCCGTATTCTTCTGTCCATTGCTGCGGCTCTCGATTACGAGATCTGGCAAATGGATGTCAAGACGGCATTCTTGAATAGCCATCTTGAAGAGTGTATCTATATGATACAGGCCGAAGGGGTTCGTAGCGAAAGGCCAAGAAAGGAAAGTCTGCAAGTTGCTTAGATCCATTTATGGATTAAAGCAAGCATCCCGCTCATGGAACCAGAGGTTTGATCAAGCGATTAAGACATTTGGTTTTGAGCAAAACGTTGATGAACCTTGTGTTTATAAACGTATTAAGGATGGAAAAGTGGTCTTTCTGATACTCTATGTCGATGATATACTACTCATTGGGAATGATGTAGGGAACTTATCATCGGTCAAGCTTTGGTTACACCAACAGTTTGACATGAAGGACTTGGGAGAAGCTAATTATGTTCTAGGCATTCGTCTCTTCAGAGATCGAAAGAACAAAATGATAGCGTTATCCTAAGCTTCATACATAGATTAAATAATTGACAAATATGTAATGCAAGTGGCAAAGAAAGGCTCACAACCTTCTATTGCCGGTCTAACTCTTTCATTGGATGACTGTCCCAAGACATCGGAAGAAAGAGAGCGTATGAGTAAGGTCCCTTATGCATCCGCTGTGGGTAGCCTTATGTACGCTATGCTTTGCACTCGCCCAGACATATGTTTTGCAGTAGGTATGGTGAGTCGATATCAAGCGAATCCTGGAACCAAGCACTGGCAAGCAGTAAAGTATATACTCAAGTATCTTAAGAGAACGAGGGATTATATGCTGGTGTATTCTGGAGGGGGCCTAACACCCGTAGGATACACGAACTCAAACTTCTAGACTTGTAAGGATTCGAGGAAATCGACATCTGGATCAGTGTTTTTACTCAGAGGAGGCACCATTGTGTGGAGGAGTGTGAAGCAGGGCTACACAGCTGACTCTACTATGGAGGCTGAGTATGTGGCTGCGGCTGAGGCATCTAAAGATCTGACAACCGGGAAATTCAGGTAATTCTCGGATGAAAATGTACAAATGTATGTATATAACAATTTGTACTATTTAAAGAGCGAAATAAATGTATTTATATTGTTTAGAATATATGAAAATGTTCTAACAATACTGACGAGTAAAAATTCAGTGTTGGAAAAATTCACTGAGTTGAAACGGGTGAAACGGTGCCAAAACCGGCATTGAAAACCCTAACCGGGACAATAAAAGACGAAAAACTTCCTGGATTAATTTTGATCAAACGGAATCAGTTTAAATTGATCTGACTGCACAGGAGACCTCAGGAACACGCCGGGACGATTTCAGGAAAATTTCGGCTCGAACCGTTATTGGTCAAAAAGTAGTCGAATTAATGTGAATAGTGAAAGTCAAAGTCAACTTTTGCTTTAGCATTTATGACATCATAAATCCATTTAATAAATGGGAAGAAAATGGTGGTTGGTAGCATTAATGGCCATGATTTAGTGTCTTTTTGATCTAAAGGCCAAGATTTGGCCAAAATTCACCATTTTAAATTTTTGAAAATGTTGGAAAGAATTAAGGTTGAAATGTGGTGAAATGTGATTGGTTGATAGCCAAATTAATTGGCTTATTTTATGGTTAAGTCGGCCACTTTTGGGAACAAAAGGCCGAGACATTTTTCAAGCCAAACCAAAGACAACAAAATTTTCTAAGTGTTTTCCTTGGTGGAGCCGTGAGTAACCAAGAGAGAGCCAAGTGATTTCTTCCATATTTCTTCACAAAAATTGTGTCAAAGCATTCCTTGAAGATAAAGGAAGCAAGTGAACAAGGTAACTCCCCTTGGATTGAACTTTTTCTTGGTTTTTTTTCAAGATAACCGTGTGATAAATAGTGAAAAAAGATGGAAAAATTTTTGGTTGGTTTTATTGATTTGATGCTTGGGTTTTGTTAAGGGTGTAATTAGGAAGAAAACCATGTAATTGGTTCAAAGAAAAACCAAAATTTTGTTGGTTTTCCAAGGGTAAAACCGTGGGTTACCATGGGTAATCAATGAGAAATTTTTGTGGTTTAAGTGTTAACATGCTTTCAATTCATATTTTGTTAAGTATAAAGCATGATTTGCATTATGGAATGCTTGAAAACAAAATTTGGTGTGAACTTACCTAAGTGGCCGTGGGTTACTTAGGGCTTGGAAGAAAATTTTGCACGGTTTATTTGATATTTGAATGATTGAAATCATGCATTTTATAATGTAAATGATGAAATTGTGATTGAAAGCAAGAAAAGAAAATTTTGGAGTATGTTTTCCTTAATTGGCCGTGGGTTATATGTGATTAAAAACCCTAGGAAAATTGTTGCAAAATGCAATGAAAATGGGCTTGAAAATGTGTTAGAAAATGACATTTTAATAGCCTAAGATTTGGTGAAAATTTGAGAAGTTTTGGTTAGGTTTTGATTGTCAAAACCGTGGCCAAAAACTAAGGATGAAAATGAAAAATTTTTGTGTAATGTGGGTTAAAATGCAAATTGGAATTTTGTGAACTTTTATGTAAAAGTTTGGAAAACTTTTACATAAAATAGGCTTGTGGTATAGTACGTGGCAGGTACATATGGTTCGAGGCGTACCTAACACCGGTAGCCTTAAAATTACGCCGAAATGCTACCGAAATTTCGAAAACAGCATTTGGGGTAAAATGGAAATAAAACTAAAAAGTTTGGGGTCAGGTCGGAAACCCGATTCCCTAACGGAAAATTAAATAAGGAAAGCCTAAGGGGTGGTTTGTGAATAGTAACCCGTCCCCTAAAAATAAAAAACGCTAGTGAAATTGAAAAACCAACCCCGAGGGGGGGCGTTTTTGGAAACGAAATAAAGGTCCGAGTCGGGAACGGAAAATCCGAGCCTCGGAAACCTAGATCGGGAATGTCTAGATGAACGTTTTAAATACTAGTGAAACGTCCATTTGAGGCTCCGAAACGATAGAAAATCACTAAACCGACGTAAGGGTGGGAATATTGCTTCCCGAGGGTCGGGAAAGTGAAAAGTGGAAATAAAATAGAAATGAACCCGGTAATGATTAGAAAAGAGTCAAAAAAGTTCCTGAAAGCCAAAAATGCAGTCTGGATCGAGAAAATTTCCGTCAGGGGTAAAATTGTAATTTTGTCAAAATATAGGGGCAAAATTGTAATTTTACCAAAATACAGGGGTAAAATCGTAATTTTGTAAAAGTTGAGAAAAATGGGGAAAATGATAAATAAGGCCTAAAAAGTTATAAATAGGTTTTATTTAAGCTTTTAAATGAAAAATAAAAGCTATAAATGGAAATAAAATTAACAGACAAGGCTTTGTCTGTAGGATCCAAAAATCGACCTACAAGGAAGGCGATCAAAGATCCAAGAGGGAAAAGAGAAGAGACTGATAAGGTAAGTTCAGACATTTACCTATCTGCAACATATAGCATTATTGTTGCTAACTTTAATGTACTAACTATAAGTTAGGTACATATGTGCTACGGGCACTATTATAGAGTAGAGGGAGAGACGTAATGTGCTACGGGCACTATTGAGATTGGACACATTGTTAATTGTGCTTCGGGCACTAGAGCGAGGCTAATGAAACTCACTCACCTAAAATTAAAATGTGAACCATTCCTAACCACGGGACAATGTGAAGTCACCGGGTTAGAACTTAAAAAGTCAGTAATGAAACCACTTTCTGGCGTACCAGCCTTCCGTAGAGGGAGGTACTTTTGCCTTCGGGGCTATGAGATTAAGGCTGTGGAGGTCAGCACTGATGTACCGCTTCCAGTCATGTACTATTTACCTTCGGGGCTATGAGATTAAGGCTGTGGAGGTCAGCACTAATGTACCGCTCCCAGTTATGCGCACTTAAATGGTACTGCCAACCTGAGCTCAAAACCAGAACATAAGCAAAGATAATTACCTAAAACTGAAACTATGCCATAATTGAGCATAAGAAAGTTTAGTGAGAGTACTAACATCGCGGTAGATATACTGTTGTGACACTGTGTTGTGGTCAACCTTACTATTCACGTATGAATAGTAGTCAAAATTACTATTTACGTATGAATAGTGGTCAAAGGTACTATTTATGATGAATAGTACTATTCATAGAAATTTTATTTCTTGCATGTTTGAACTTACTGAGCCTGTAGCTCACCATTTTTGCTAATGTTGCAGGTAAGCGACCAGCTCCGTAGCTTGTTTGACTGGATGTGGACGAGATGGCGCGTGTCAAATGGGATAACTGGGCGAGGGATATGGTCCTGCCAGAGTCTTTCCGCTGAGCGATAAAAAGGGAAGGAAAAAAAAAGAAACAGTCCTTTGTAATATTGTATATTTTACGAAAGTACTGTAATATGTAAATTACTTTGTACTTTCTAACAAAGTAAATAGTGGGAAATGTTTTACATGATGTTTAAAGAAAAAAAAAATTTTTTCCCCAAAAACGTCATGATTTAAAAAGAGAGAGAGATAAGCCGGCGACCCATGAGAGTACAATCTATCGCAGTTAGCGATAACGCTCAACTGTAATAGTATTGTATGATCTCTACGAGGGGCGGGCCGCCACAAAAGAAGCGGTTTGGCTCCACAAGTTCTTTAGAGACCTTGAGGTCATTCCGGGTGTTGACAAGCTTATCACACTTTACTGTGATAATACAGGGGCTATTGCCAACACAAGGGAATCTCAGCACCACAAGAGGACCAAGCACATCGATCGGAGATATCACATTATTAGAGGGCATGTGGAGACAGGACAAGTGGACGTATGTAAGATCGCGTCCGAGGACAACATCGCTGATCCCTTTACTAAGACTTTGGTGGCTAGAAGCTTTGAGAGGCATGTAGAGGCGATGGGGATGCGTAACATGGCACATCTGCTGGCTTAGGGCAAGTGGGAGATTGTTAGGAAATGCCCTAAGTATTAGAGACATTTTGATGTATTCATTTTGAACAGGATAATAAAATTATATATAGAGGTTATTCATTACATTGCTATCTGTCCTCGTCTTATTTACATGTTAAAGTAAATGTAAGCAAATATGGCTCACTGACTGCTTGTGTTAAAACTGTTAGAATGTTGCATGCAATGGACTTTTGTATGCGAGAAGACAATGTTCTAAGGTTAGCGGTTTAAACTATGGTCTGTAGTCTATGGGGTTAGACCGAGCATCTAACTTATGTTAAGACTATTATGTTGTCTAAAGCCTTGGAGGGGACGGTTTGTATTGACTGTCTGAAGCTGGACTCCCAAGTAGAGACATAGATATGTTACTTGGTGGTGATATATTAGACCGGGACTAAAGCGTGATTGATCTACGTAGTCCGCTATGAGTGGATCAATCTGCTTTTGACGTTCATTGTGCAATAACCTTAATCCTGAGTAAATGAACTACTTCATGTATATAACTTGTGTAATTTGATGTTCCAATGGCTAAAGCGTCTCAGAGGTAGTAAGCTTATAGACCGGTTCATTGGGTGCATGACTTGTATACGATGAAGGGTTTGTTTACAGATATCGGAATCATAGCTTTAAGGAGTTAAAGGTATCCTCTTAAAGGCATTATACTAAATGTGAAAATGGACAAGGCCTTGGGTCGTCTACTGGGCGGATGACTTCTTATTCACACATGGTGAATAATCATTTTCTTAATTCGGTAGTATAATGGAACTTTAAGATAGCCTGATCAGTAGGATTAAACGGACTTTGACCTAAGGCTGATCATGGATATCATATGAGGGTTTTGCATATATGACAAGGTCATTGGATAGTAGCTCGTCACAGGCTTACGTAATACGGTATATAATTGGGAGTTCAGTTTCAGGTTTATAGTGGTGTGACTCTGAAATTAGTGATCATATGATTGATTTGTTCGGTACAGAATGATGATCATATGGAATCACGGGAGCCCGATTATATATGTCCAATCAGTCCCTCTACTAGCTCCACATAATTCTTTAACGTTTGGCAAATTGATTTGTGTATGATATTGGCTGGTTTATTATGCATGGATGGTGATGACATAGGATTAGGATGGTAGACAAAATTCTCTCCGGTTGGATTCAGATTTTGTTTTGGATAATAGAGTACACAATTATTCGAACTCCAAATAAAGTTGCCATGATTTTATTTGAGATTGGATTGGAGTTGTAGAAAATTATCCATGAGAACAAGAATTTGAAACACAACCGTTTTGTGGAATTTGATATTTGAAATTTGAAATTTGAAATTTGAATTTTGAAATTTGAAATTTGAAATTTGAATTTGAAATTTGAATTTGAAATTTGAATTTGAAATTCGAATTTGAAATTTGAATTTGAAATTTAAATTTGAAATTTGAAATTTGAAATTTGAAATTTGAAATTTGAAATTTGAAATTCAAATTTTGAATCACAGTCCAAGTAGGATTCGAATTTGTTGTGGAAAATCCACAAGGTTTGAAATTCGAATTTGAGTTGGATTTGGAGAGGATAATCTTGTTAGAATCCTACTTGAATTTTGAATCCAAATCCCAACAAACTATGGACGAAATTTTGAGGATAATCCTCAATGGAATTTCGGTTTTTGTGGATAAGATTCAGGGGAAAAATTCAAGTTTCAATCTCAGTTGAATTTGGATTATCTCCTCCCTGAAAGGTGACCGAAATTTTGGAGATGATCTCCTAGGAAAATTCGGTTATTTTGGATAAGGTTGAGATAAGATTCAAGCTTGAAAATCCTAGTGAAATTTTGATTCTTCCTTATCCTAAAAGTGGCCGAATATTTGGAGAAGATTTTCTCCCAGGAATTTCGGATTTTTTGGTTGAAAAAGGGAGATAAAATTCTAGTTAAAATCTTGTTTAGATTTGGATTGGATTTATCCTAAGAAAACCGAATTTTATTGTTGGATTTTCCCATGGAAAAATTCGGATTTTTTGGTTATGGATAAGGGAGAATATCTTTTCCTAGTCCAATTCGAATTCAGAAAATCACCTCATGCAGGTCTATAAATAGAGGTCCTGCCACTCCAGTTCTCTTGGAACACAGACTCTCAGGTGAGCAGGCTTATTGTTGCACAACTCATCGTGATAATAAAGTTCTTTAGAGATCTGGGTGGTCGGAAGAAGACTAGCAGTGCTAGCATACCGATCGAGGTTCAGAGTGCCCACACACTCAGCCATTCGGGAATTGGAGAATAGTAGAGAAGGCTAGTTGGTTGAAGCCTCCGGTCATTCTCCTCCTGCAAGATTGGCGTCCTTAAGGTATGAGTTTTAATTGTTGTTGGTTTATTGTATATGGCATCATGAGATATTTAACGATCTAAAAATTTTTATTGTTCCACTGCGCCACTCTGATATGTTTTTACCAATTTATTTTCCTACATGGTGGTGCTGATGGAGTTTGGACTGGCGGCACTTCCTGCTCTCCAGGTGTGTTAGGGGCTATTAGGGCTGTTTGAGTCGGCGCTTCTGCCGGTTGTGGTGCCTGTCGTTGTTGGTTCATTTGTTCTCGGAGCTAGTTGAGGTCCCGTTGTTGGTTTACTATCATTTCTTGCATTGTTGCAAGATGTGCCAATAGTTTGTCATCTCGTGTAGCTTGGTTGTTTTGGGCCCTTGTTCTCGCCATTGTCGTCTAGGTAACCCTATCACATAACAAAAAATGAGAACGTAAGTCTTTTATCTCTTGTACTTGGGATTCGTAATACTTATCATATTCTTAACTTAAACATCGTAGATAAAATACGTGTGTTATATCTTTCTCTCCCTTTTCTTGCTCTTGTGACATCTAATACGATTACAGTATCATATTTGAGACATCCTCTGAGTGTCAAGAACTGTCCTACACTCCTTATTAGTCTTGGTCTTACTCGTGGAGAAGTCACGTTCTGGCCCCTAGGGCAAAATAATACTTACTTTGACCAAATACTCCATGATACATATACATACATCAAAACATGTACAACTTTAGCTTGGTGGGAGTGGTACACACTTCCTATAATACGATCCCAAAACTACATGTTCTAAGTCAGACGGGGGAGCTACTATTACCCTACATATTCTCAAATCAATATTCCCGTGTGAAAGGTCCCTATTATTCCGAAGATATCACAAACTCGACGTCTGACATTTCCTCATCCTCACTGTCACTCAGGGGGAACTCCTCGGGATCTTCATCTTCATCTCTCCAGATAATACTACCTTCGTCATCACTGGCAATAATAACCTAGGGCCCATACATCTCTACCCCCTCTTCGTCACTGATGTGGTCGGGGATTACCTCCTCGTCGTCGTTAGGTTGAGCATTGGGGATGGCCTAGACAAAACCTTCATCCATCTGATGTTCAGGAGACTGAGGGACTAGCTCGGGGTCTTCCATTGGATCTCCATTGTCTTCAGGTACTACTAGTTGCGGTTCAGCTATAAATCACCGTGTTCATCCATCTGATGTTCAGGAGACTGAGGGACTGGCTCGGGGTCTTCCATCGGATCTCCATTGTCTTCAGGTACTGCTGGCTGCGATTCAGCCATAAATCCTTCGTTGGCCAGTTGAGGTGCTGCGTTTACCAGGTCAAGGTTGAGTGCCATTTGCTCAGCGTCCACTATGTCTCAGACCAGGTGCCTCAGGTTCTCATGTAGTGGAGGGTAGTGGATGAGGTCTCTTACGTACCATGAAATCCCTCTCCAAAGTAGGTCGGTCACCTCTGTAAAAGGCTTGTCTACGGGGATGCTCGGTAACATGGCGTCTAAAAATCACTGACAGTAGTGTACCATGGTCTCTCCCTCGTAAATGTTCCAGAAGTCAGAGAGGACTTGATATCTCCTCTCATACATATCATCGCAGATGTCTGCATCCTTAGCTAGGCCATCGGAGTTATGAAGATCTTGGCAGAACTCAGCCCACTGCATCGCTGGACCCCTGATCCTTCTTCGATCCCTCCACCATGTCATTACTGGTCCTCGTAATCGACTACTGGCCATTACCACCGGTAGACGGGGTGAGATATGGCACCCTTCGAAGATTGCCTCCATGTGATGAATCCAGTAGGGGAGTTCGTATGGGTTGCTGCCGTCATATGTGTGTGGTCGCATGGCAACCAAGGCTATGCTCACTTCTTGGTCCTCTTATATCTACGGGGGGTCAACTGGTGCGGCCATCTTCCTACTGCAAATTAAACATCAACTTATTTACTAAACTTTAAAAATGAACTAACTTACTTGGGCAGATGAGACAAGCGTACGGCGATGTGAGATAGGATGGCACGAAACCACTCTGATACCAACTGTGGTGACCCGTGCCCTCAGTGGCTCAGACCGTCACCAAAAACTTTCTTTCTTCAACTAATACTTATACTTACATATATCCTAC
Source organism: Antiaris toxicaria (assembly GCA_035233585.1). Lineage (NCBI taxonomy): Eukaryota > Viridiplantae > Streptophyta > Magnoliopsida > Rosales > Moraceae > Antiaris > Antiaris toxicaria. The sequence goes on from CP141156.1 coordinate 60,314,352, forward strand.
ACTTAAATCTGATACCAAAACTAGGGATTTTTTTTTGTTACACACGTATTTACTATTTAAATACAGTACAATCTTTAATTACTATTCAAAAATACATTTAACGATTACCAATCGTAAATACCGTTTAACGATAACTGTTTCAAAATATACTCCTTAACGTTACTATTTACAAATACTGTTTACGCAAAATATTATGCGGAAGAATACTCGCGGTGTGTCCACAACCTCCCCTCACATCCGCCTTCGCCACCGTCATCGCCCATAGGTGATTAAGCCATAGGACGCTTGCCTACAGCATGAACACACTTTGTGAGCTTTATGCCTAGTAAGTACAACATGTTTATCGCAAACATGTTTAAACATACACATACTTAAAATCATGTGAGCACACTAGTTATCACAGATACCATATAACATACCATATATCATAGCATCATTTATCATATCATAGAATACATCATCATGTATTGAATGCATAACATAGCATACTTTATACTGAATGCATTTTACGGAAACTAGAAGCATAGAGATCTAATGCATACGGTGATCAATGCACGATCTGGTTATGTTCATTTATGCTTCAACATCTTTTTTTTTTTTCTTTATCTTGTCTACTCTAGGCCCCTGTGTCAATACCGAGTGCGCGCAGACCAACGGTAACGCACAAGGTCACTAGATAGGCCGGAGAGCCATCAATAGATGCTCAACTTTCTGCCTTCTCTTACTTTAACTTTAACTTGGAAAACCCTTTCAACGGAAAGAGTCGGTACGACACACCTATTTATTCCCATCTTGCTTATCTATTCCAGCTATGTGCTTTTCCAAGCTATCCCAAGGCCTACGCGGTAGAGGCGTATGGCTTCTAACTTGCTCTTTCATCAATCTACTTGGTTGTGAAACAACATGCTCTTAATATGCTATGCATCGATGTGTGCATGGCATAGGATACTTAACATACATTAAACATCATTTTAACGTCATTTTATTCATACTGTAGGCGAAGTTGTACTTACCTAATTGCAAGCAATTTCATACTTGTACTCACACCTTTATCAACTTATAAGTTACCACCTGTCATCAATAACGTAACTCATCAGCATCTTTGCTGGGTCACTAATACCATTAGTGACTATTACTTGCGTCTTTATATGGTAACGAGGCCCGTCGGTACCCTATTAGCCTACTTTGGGGATTTGGTGTTCAACTCCTATCATTGTTTGATTAACTATCTTCTTGACAGATTAATCATCGTTCCTCACAGTATTGTACAGGACGCGGTCCTTGACTGGTTGCCTCCCAGTCAACTGATCGGTTATCTCGCGCATGGGCAACTAGGTGGTCTACCGGATTACTAAGCGTAAACTCAGCGTAGTAATCGGCCGTGTCACTTGCCTACTGGATGTGGTAGCCTTCTTGACTACTATTCTTTAGTATAGTGGCCCACCGGGCCACTATGGCTCAACTAGTGTAGTAGCCTATAGGGCTAATAGGGTTCTCTTGGTATGGTAGCCTGCCGAGCTACCCTCACTATTTTGGTTTGTTTAAGAAAAATGTTTTGGTTTACTTATAAAAATGCTTGGTACAAATTGTGTGTTTGGATCCCGTCCCCTCATCATCCTGTTGGAAGGTGAGGGATGTTTTTGAAATCATGTTCTTATTTTAAAACGTTGTAAATACATCTTTATTTTAAAGTACGAAAAATGCATTCTTAACACTTGCATTTTAAGGGTGGTTTTGAACCACTTTTGAAAACTGTTTTGGAACTAAGTCGGATCGACTTCATTTGTGATTTTAGAGAATATAAAAGTTTTCATCCTCAACGAGATGAACAAATCTCATGTTTATCTCAGAGCCTAATTCTAACTCTAACGGCTCCTAATTTTATTAAATCGGTGAGCTTTGTGCCCAGTTTTTACAAAACTTCTAGTTTTGCACCTCCTTGAAAATGGCTCTATTTAAGGCCCGCAACGATAAAATTTTTGAAACACCCGTAGTCGTGCTCAAGTCTTGACGAGATCTACAACTTTCGTGTTGAGCCTGAAGTCCAGTTCAGACTTTAAATGGTCTGTTTTTAACAAAATCCGAAACTGTGGTCCGGGGCCAGGTTTTGTTCCCAGTTTTGCCCCCAGTTTGGGCACCGAGTGAAAAACACTCGAAAAGCCTATCTTAATGCCGTTTTTGGCCGAAGGCTATTTGACACAAAAATGGCCGTAACGAAATTTCGTTAAAATACTATGTTTTAACAAATCCCAAAATCAGAACCTAAGTGGGAAATGGTCAAAATCCGTGGCCTATCTTGAGGACAGTTTATGTCCAGACACATTACTAAACTTTACACTCTTAACCTTACATAAAAATTCTGTAAACATAATCACAACCATATAAACTTAAAAATAAAAACTTAAGGGCTCAAAATAAAAATTATTACAACCCATGTGCATAAACAAATACACACAAATGGCTTTGATCAAAACTTAAAAATCACTAACCACAAAAACAAGGGTTTTTTGGTTGTTACCTTTTTGGTGCTTTGAACTTAGGCTTAGGTGACAAAGTGACCATTGGAGCACAAGGAATGGGAGTCAGTTCTTATGCTAACAAACACTAAAATATTTTCTCTTAATCATTAACTTAAAACAAAGAACTAAAACCACAAAATTAGTCTAGAATCTTACCCTTGAAAGACTTTAAACCACTTGGAAATGATTCCTCTTAATTCAAACTTAAAGGGGTTTGTTTTTGGTATATTTTTGGCAAGGTTTGAACTTGGAAATAGGTGGTTTTGGGGCTGAGAAGTGGTCGGTTGTAGCAAGGAGGAGAGAGAAAATGTGAGCTAAAATTTGGAGTGTGAAAAGAGGAAACTAAACCCAAAGGTATGGTCATTCCTTTTATAGACAAAACCTAATCCCACTTAGCCAACTTAAGCTTGATTAATCAAGCCAACTTTTGGCTAATTTTGGGGACAAAATCTGCTAATTTTAGTCCCACTCTTTTAGATGGCAGGCATCCATTTAAGGGAGAGGGTGGGGAAAGAATGGTGATGTGAAATCTATGCATTGTTTATACAATGTGTCATCAACCACCTCAATATTTTATTTGTCACTTTTTGGGGATTCTAACTGCTGCAAGTCAGCTGATTTTCCAGCTAGAATACATGGTCTTGGAGTTAAGGGAATTCATCTATGTGGCTTTCTTCGCAGTCTAGTCTTATACTGCGATGTTCGGTCCTTTCTCGACAGTGCTCTAATTTCATCCAGAAATCAGATTTTTTTTTTCTGAATCTGATTCTTATACGGATGATTTCTAATTGATTTCTATCGTCTAAGAGCCCATTTTGTATTAGGTTTCCATTCATCTCCTATACTATGGTTGTGTCTATACTGTGTTGTTCTTGCATATGCATACCGCAGTGTTCTCAAGCGACGTTTTCAACACAGTCTCTCTTGACTAATTTGGACACAATAAGTCCGTTTTTATTAGTCTTTTGGAGGGAAAAGGTCAGCCAAACCATTCTCCTAATATCATATTCCTTGCTAGGGTTTTCTTCTATTTACACGGCCTCTTACACGGCTCCCTACACTGGTGTGTGCAAGGATACACGGGTGTGTCTTTGCTAAACATGGTCGTGTCGTGGAACTATTTCATTTTTCTGAGTAGTACACGGTGTCACACACGGCCCCATACATGGGTGTGTACATGCTACATGGGCGTGTCTTTGTTCAACACGGTCGTGTCTTGGAAAATTTTATTTTCCCAGTTGGCGCATGACATCACGCACGGTCGTGTACCTGGGCATGTCACTCTTACATGGCCATGTTTCACCAACACGTCCGTTGACATCTCAATAACTCGATCAGTACACGGTCACTTACACGACCGTGTACTTGACCGTGTTCATTAATATGACCCTGTTCACTCATACCACCTTATGTTTGTGTACAGTGCAGATGGTACATGGCTACCTACACGGACGTGTACCTGACCGTGTTTACTTGCACAGCCATGTACGGTCACACAGCCATTTTCACGTGTATAGTCTGGGTAGCACACGGCCGTGTGTATGCCCGTGTTCATCAACTTTTGCACTAAATCCATCAAATCATCCCGAAATTTCTCATTAAATGAAATTTATGGTACAGGGATGGGGCGGTCCTTACAGTCTTGAAATTCTGACGCCGCAGATGTGTCTGGAACCTCGAAAATAGGCCAATGGGCCATTCTTTAATTTTTGGTCACCGATCCCCGTTGACCGTCGTTTACCAGCGTTGACTGTGGCAACGATGAAATCTCGTAGATCTCGACGTGAGGAACCCATTAGTGGTGTCAATTTCACCAATCGAGCCTCCTATCGCCGGAATCGAACCCCCGAAAGTTGGCAACGACGACGAGCTTTGATTCTTCGTCTTCCCAATGTTGTTGCCCAAAATTAGCTTGGGCCTTTTGATCTACGTGAAATTCTGAGCATTTTGGTACCAGTAGTGTGGCTCAACTCCGCTGAAAAAGGTGAGTTTCACGGTGGTGACGGTGAAGCTTCGGGCGGGGCGATCCGAAGGCTGTTGAGGTGAAATGAGCTATAGGTTTTTTTCTCCTCTCCTACACAAAACTTTTGGGACCGAAATTAGCTCGACTGGACGTTAGATGGTAGAGAAATGACCGATCGAAATTTTCGGCCACCAGCGGCTTCGGGTGGCGCTTGTGGCCTGCTCCGGCGGCTGCTCCATCGAGTTAACCCACCGTTGGACTCAGCTCAGTAAGAGCTTTCCAACGAGACCAGTAGTGTCGAAAACAGACACCGTTTCTGGTGGTCGGTTACTGTTCACCGATGGTATATGGGAGAAATTGAGAGAATGAGAAAATTATGAGGGTCTTTTTACGAATTTCTGATTTTTCGCCCTTATATATACTTTTTCATCCAAAATTTCAACATGAGCTATCCTGACTAATTTGGGCGTGCTGAATCCAAATATATCAGTTTTATTTTCATCTGAGGTCATCTCGTTCAGTTTCCGGTACTGCAAATTCCCGGTTAGAAATTACCTTTGTGTTCAATGAACTAATTTGAGAATGCTGATAGGCTATACTAACTAATTTGGGCGTGCTAAACCCAAATTTATCAGTTTCAATTTCGTTCAAGGTCATCTCGACCAGTTTTCCAGTACTGCATGTTTCCTGGTCAAAATTTACATTTTGTATCCAATTGGCTAATTTGAGCATTCTGATTCCAAATATATCTGTTTTATATCAAGAAAATGTCATTTTAACTAATTTCTTGATACTGTGTTACACACACATGTACACACATAAAATCACTACATTTCACATTTTAAATATGGAATTCATTATGTACATTCCATGTACTGATTTTCTGAGAATAATAAAATTTCCCGGTTGTCACATTCACCCCTCCTTATAAAATTTTCATCCTCAAAAATTGAGACAAGTAGGGATACAAAGATTTCATTTCATCTTTGTTCATCATATATACATGTCATTTCATAACATTTACATATCATTTCAAGCATTTCAACATAACATGAAGGCTATATATGTCATAGCCTTGTACATCAAATTTTCTATATAACCATAACTCTAGGAAGCATAGGCGGTATTGGAAATGACACCCCGCTTGCCCATGAGGAAACTGGGGCTGATGCTGGACTCCTCCAAGAGAATCACTCAATCGTGGTACGGCGAAACTCGGTCCAGTTAAGCGCTAATGTTGGTCACAAGAATCTCAATACACACGAGGGCATTTCCCTAAAAGTGCTAACAGCCAAAAGGACCTGGTTATCCTAATCAATGTCACACAGCCAGAGAATCATCTCGATAGCGTGAAACTAGTCCTGCATTCCCATGGAATGCTAAAGTAAAAGTACTGTTTATCCTTGAAACTCGTACAAGAAACTAGCACCTGTACTATGCTATCATTATCTCATCATCTTATCCTTACAAAATGTTTATTTTCAATAAATACATTTACTAATTCAGAATAAAACTAACTTACTTGGATGATGAACTGGATGTACATCGTGCCAGGAGGGATATGGTCAAACTGCTCTGATACCACCTGTGACGTCCTGTCCTATGTAGGGTTAAACAGTACGATTACAGTCAGCTACTATTACCAACTGCGATAGACTGTAACCACTTGGGTCGTCAGTAACTTACTTTTAACTTGCTTTCAACTTATACTAATACCACTTGTGACGGCTGGTATCTTACTTTTAACCTATTTCCTTTAACATGCTTATTTTAACTTCCCATTTGAACGTGAAAATTAGGAATAATTTTTTTTAACTTTAAACTTTAAACTTGAAAACTGTATCATTGTCAAACATTTACTATAGTAAACATTTTACTTTATTATAACTTGATATACATCATAAAATATCATTTCAATACTTTTTTAAACAGCTCAGCGGAAGACTCATAACAGTACCATGACCCTCGCCCAGTCCCTTGGCACATGCAGATCTCGTTCATCATCCATCACTTGTCTTATCATCATGCAGGATGCTTACCTGTAACATAAACAAACTTGTGAGTGATAGGCTCAGTAAATTCAAACATATATTCATGACATATAATAATTCCCACCATATAGGACAGAGTAATTCTGATACCTACAGTAGTCTCGTAACATCGCATAACATATATCGTACATTACTTAACATTCATACTTATCGTACATAACCTTGTAAACATACTTGTGCATACTTGAACATACTTTACATCATAACTATATTTTCATACTTAACATCATGAACATACTTTCATACTTAACATGTTTAAATCTCTTGAATTTAAAGAATTGGTTTTTACACTATGTTGAGTATGCAAACCATGCACTGTTGATGCATAGCATGTTATGAAAGCATATAGTTTCACAATCGCATAGATAGATGAAAACATGAGTTAGATGCCATACATTCCTATTACGTAAGATTTGGGATAGCTTAGCAAAGCATATGGCCAGATCAGATAAACAATTGGGTAATTAATAAGCGTGTCATACCGGCCTTTTCCGTTGAAGAGGTTTAATTTAGTTAAAGTTTGATAAGCCTCCATTGATGGCTCTTAAGTTTGTGATCATGGACATTTACGATGATCCGCGCACATTCTGTACTGACACAAGGGCCCTCAGCTAGACATAGGAAAGAAAAAGAATTTAAAGCATAATTTGAGTATAATCAGATCATGCATTGTTCACAGTATGCCTTACTTATAGTTTACTATGCTTCTAGCTATAGCAGATATACATTCAGTACACGATGTTTTCTATTATGCATTTAGTATATGATGTTTTTGTTCTGCATTTAGTGATATATGGTGTTCGGGTATGTGGAATGTTTTAGTGGTATATGTTGGTACATGACATGATTATATGGTTTTAAGTATGTACTATGATTTAAACATGTTTTGTGGATGACATGTTGTACTTACTGGTCATAAAGCTCATAGTGTGTGTTCATGCTGTGGGTAAGCGTCCTATGGCTTAAACTTCAATCGGCGATGACGGTGGCAGAGGCGGATATGAGGATAAGGTTATGGATATCACCGCGAGTTTTAACTTCTACACAGATTTGAGTAAACAGTATATCTTAAGTAGTAATTAGTTAAACAAATTTTATAAGTATGTATGTATGAATGAACCCCTGATGATTTAGACTTCGTATTTTTTAAAGTACACGTACGTGAATAGTAAATACGTATGCTTTAAAAAAAAAATCCCCTAAAATTATAGGATTTAAATAAATAGGTTTAAGTAACAGTTTTCAAGCTGGATAAGTTAAGCAACTATTCTTAAGTAAGTAGTAATAGTTTTCAAGCAAGTTAAGTAGTAGTAGTTCCGTCACTTAGGGCACGGGACATCACAGTTGGTATCAGAGTGGTATCCTGCCACACTACCTCACATCGCCACATGCCAGCCTCATCTGTCCAAGTAAGTTAGTTCTTTTTTTTTTTTCAGTGTTAGTATATAAGTTAACGATTCAGCTATAATAGGTAGTATGGCTACACCAGTAGACCCCCATCAGGTATAAGAAGATAGACAAGCAAGCATGGCTTTCACTGCCATGCAGCCAGACCGATACAACAATCGCCACTCATGCGAGCTTCCATTGACCGATACAATAATCGCCACTCATGCGAGCTTCCATTTTGGATCCACCACATGGAGGTTATTTTCCAAGCTTGCCATATTCTACCACACCTACAGGTGGTTTTGGCCAGTAGCTGGCTGGAAGGACTCGTAATGCCCTGGTGAAACAAATGACACAGGAACGGGCATCCGATGATACCCTGGGCCGAATTCTGCTGTGACCTCCGTGATAGCGTTGAACCAGCTAGAGACAGAGATATCTGGGACGACATGCACGAGAGGCGATACCATGTCTTCTCTGATAACTGGGATGTTTATGAGGGGGAGGCCATGGCATACTACTGTTAAAGATTCATGGATGCCATGCTACCCCATATTCCTTTGGATAGCCCATTTGTGAAGATAGTTGATCTTTCGTAGAGAAGAGTCCCATGGTATGTGAGAGATCTCTTCCACTACCCTCTGTAACATGAAGACTTGAGGTGCCTTGTCCAGGAAATAGTTGATGTCAAAAGAGAAGCACTTAACCCCAGAAACCCTGCACAAGCCTAAGGCGTTGCAGTAGCTACCGATATGGAGGGTAACCCGGTAGACCCCATATCCCAACCAGCGACGAAAAGTTCGTGGCCGAACATTAGGCAGAAGCACCCAAGGGCAATGGGAAATCGATGGGAGACCCCAAACCAGCTCCTCTGTCTCCCGAACACCCCTTGGAAGAGGATGATGATAAGGCTCTTCTTGATGCCCATCTCGACGATGAAGGAGAGGAGATTCCTGACCATTTTAGTGATGATGAATAGATGGGGATGTATGAGCCCCAAGTTATCATAGCTAGCGACGATGAAGCTAATTTCATCTAGGGGGACGAGGAGGAGGATCCAGAGGAGTTTCCTCTCACTGACAGTGACGATGAGGAAATTTCTGATGCGGAATCAGGATTGTCCTGTGCGTAGTAGTGACCCTTTTGTGGGAATCTTGACTATGTAAATATATGAAGGGAAGCAGTAGCTTTCCCTATCAGACTTAGCTTAATGTACCCTTTTTGGGATTATATATATATTAGGAAGTGTGTATCACTCACACTAAACTAGAGTCTTGAGTACACATAAATATATATATTTTGTGAAAAATATTATGAAAAGCAGTATTGTTTTGCCCAAGGGCTCAGATATGATTTTTTCACAATATGATCATTGTATAATAGAAAGTGTAGGATGAATCTTGGCACTCAGATGATGTTCTAACACAATTCGACAAATTGTATTGAACATCACAGTATAAGAGAAAGAAAGATAAAATATGTATGCTTATATCTATGATTGTTGAGAAAGTGAATGTTGTGTGACACGAGTTCCAAGTATGAAATTAAAAGACTTATATTTTCTTTCCTGCAGTCTGATAGGGTCACATAGGAAAACATGACAAGAATGAGAGCTCAGTCGAACCAAGCCTCAAAGAAGACGAACTAATGGCACAGCTCGTAGCTATGCAAGAAATGATGTTAAACCAAAAACAATAACTTACCCAGCTTAGGGAATGCCTGGACCGGCATCCCCAGGCACCACAACCAGTAGAGGTGCTAGTTCAAGAGGCTCCAATAGTCCCTGACACTCCCAGAGAGCAAGCGGCTCCTCCAGCTTAGACGACACTAGCACCCTCAGCCGTGGCTACTCCAACAGCGGCCAATGTTCTTTTGCCAACCCTAGGGATGGCGATTTGTACAAGAAATTCTGGTGCATGAAAGTGCCAAAATTTAAAGGAACCACAAATCCCATTGAGGCCAATGACTGGCTAATAGACATCCAAGTGATCTTGGACCTTATGGGATTGACTGAGAGGAAGAAAGTGTTGTATGCATCCCTTGCCCTACGCATGGGGGCACACCAATGGTAGAAGACGGTAGCCATCCGGAGGAATATCAATGAAATGAACTGGGCCAAATTTATTGACAAATTCAAGGAAATGTATTTCAAAGACGAGATCCTAACAGCCTGGCAAGATGAGTTCAATAACCTACGCTAGGGTAGCATGATCCTGATGGAGGCAATAAGGAAGTTTGAGTAGCTAGCTCAAGTCTGTCCAGATCTGGTGCCGACAGAGAAGGAAAGGGTTAGGAGAATGCTAAAGATGTTCTGGACAGACATTGCCGTCCAAGTCTGTAGTGGAAGCCAGGGACCAGCAATAATGGCTGAATGTGTCAGCAGGGCCAACCGAGTAGAATATTAGTTGGCTCAAGACAAGGAAAGAAGGGCTCACATCTTCAAGGCCAGAAGAGAGGAGAAAACATAGGTTAAGTAGACTACGCAGAGACAAAACCCTGAATCTCAGCATAAGGGGCAGAACGTGGGGACCAGCCAACACAATAGGTAGTCCCATAATAACAACAACAAATAGAAATGGAACCCCAGTAACTAAAGCCTACAAAGGAACCTCCCCTAGAAGAAGAACAATAGGGGTGGAAACAGCAACAAATACCTATCATGCCCAAAGTGTGGTAGAAATCACCCAAGAAAGTGTCGCCAAGGGATAAGTGGTTGCTTCATCTATGGCAAGGAAGGCCACTATGCCAAGATCTGTTGCTTTAACCTACAGAGTCAACAGGGCCAAGCCCATACCACCAGTGATTAGCTTCATGTCGCCCAGGCTAGGATCGAAGGCCCTTCAATCACTCAAGATAGATTAGAGGCACCAGACACCCAGGGGAAGATCTATGCCTTCACCAGAGATGATGCAGAAGCTGGGACTTCAACAATGGTGACAGGTCAGCTTTCTGTCGCCAACTCAGCTACCTTAGTTTAATTTGATCTTGGAGCCATGCATTCATTCGCATCATCAGAATTTGCTAGGAAGATAGACAAGAACTTAGATAGGATGGGAAAAACTTTCCAAACTGCACTTCCTTCAAGGGAAGTTTTGTTATCTAATTACTGGATACGTCACATGCCAGTAGTTATCTATGGGCGAGGGTTAAGAATTAACCTAATTGTCATCGACATGTATGACTATGACGTAATTATGGGGATGGACTTCCTCACAAAGTACAACGCCATCATAAATTGTCGAAGGTGGGAGGTTACTTTTGAAACGATCGGGAACGAGAAGTTTATCTACAAGGGTTTGTCACTAAAACAGCCAAAGACGATGATTTCAGTAATAAAGGCCCACAAGTTGTTATTCAGTGGATGCATTGGCTTCCTAGTGCACATAGTGGACAAGACCCAAGAAACAGAGATAAAACCAAATAGCGTGCTAGTGGTTAGAGAGTTCATGGAAGTATTTCCAAAGGATCTTCCAGGACTTCCGCTAGAGCGTGAAATATCATTCAAAATTGAACTCCTACTGGGATCAGCCTCTATCTCCAAGGCCCCTTACTGAATGGCCCCGGCGGAGTTAAAGGAGCTCTAAACCTAGCTAAAGGACTTAATGGACAAAGGATTCATCTGACAAAGCTATTCTCCTTGGGAAGCACATGTGTTGTTCATAAAGAAAAAGGACGGAACACTGAGGATGTGCATCGACTATAGAGAGCTGAATAAAATAACGATCAAGAACAAGTATCCGCTGCCATGGATCGACGATCTATTTGATCAGCTTTGAGAAGTAACAGTATTCTTGAAAATAGATCTGTGCTCAGGGTACCACCAGTTCCAAATTAGGGATGAAGACATACCCAAAACAGCTTTCCGAACATGATACAGATATTACGAGTTTCTGGTCTTGTCGTTCGGACTAACAAATGCCCCAGCGGCCTTCATGGACCTGATAAACTGTGTGCGTGACATCTCGTGCCTTTAGTGGCCCGAACCGTTACTAAAAACTACTACTTGTACTTTTGCTTTAAAACTAATACTTAAACTTACTTACTTAGATACCCTGATTTTAGGGTTTTTTTTTTGTTTATGCGTACGTATTTACTATTCATGTATGTATACTTTAAAAATACATCATCTAATTCATAAGGAATTTAATTAGCTATACACACTTATAATACTATTAACTATTTACTATTATGGAATACTATTTAACTGTTATTATTCAAAATATACCGTTTAACTGTACTATTCAAAAATACTGTCACTATTAAAAAAAATACTGTTTACTTAAACTATGCGGAAGAATACTCGCGGCGAATCCATAACCTCGCCTCACATCCACCTCTGCCATCGTCATCGCCCATTAGGGTTTAAGCTATAGGATGCTTACCTGTAGCATGAACACACACCGTGAGCTTTATTGCCCAATAAGTACAACATGTTAACCATAAAACACATTTAAAACTTAGTACATACTTAAAATCATATAGACATGCCATAAATCAACATATTGTTAGGAAATGCCCTAAGCATTAAAGACATTTTGATGTATTCATTTTGAACTGGATAATAAAATTATATATAGAGGTTATTCATTACATTGCTATCTGTCCTCGTCTTATTTACATGTTAAAGTAAATGTAAGCAAATATGGCTCACTGACTGCTTGTGTTAGAACGTTGCATGCAATGGACTTTTGTATGCGAGAAGACAATGTTCTAAATTTAGCGGTCTAAACTATGGTCTGTAGTCTACGGGGTTAGACCGAGCATCTAACTCATGTTAAGACTATTATGTTGTCTAAAGCCTTGAAGGGGACGGTTTGTCTTGATTGTCTGGAGCTGGACTCCCAAGTAGAGACATAGATATATTGCTTGGTGGTGACATATTAGACCGGGACTAAAGCGTGATTGATCTACATAGTCCGCTATGAGTGGATCAATCTGCTTTTGACGTTCATTGTGCAATAACCTTAATCCTGAGTAAATGAACTACTTCATGTATATGACTTGTGTACTTTGATGTTCCAATGGCTAAAGCGTCTCAGAGGTAATAAGCTTATAGGTCGGTTCGTTGGGTGCATGACTTGTATACGATGAAGGGTTTGTTTGCAGATATCGAAATCATAGCTCTGAGGAGTTAAAGGTATCCTCTTAAAGGCATTATACTGAATGTGAAAATGGACAAGGCCTTGGGTCGTCTGCTGGGTGGATGACTTCTTATTCACATATGGTGAATAATCATTTTCTTAATTCGATAGTATAATGGAACTTTAAGATAGCCTGATCAGTAGGATTAAACAGACTTTGACCTAAGGCTGATCATGGATATCATATGAGGGTTTTGCATATATGACAAGGTCATTGGATAGTAGCTCGTCACAGGCTTACATAATACGGTATATAATTGGGAGTTCAGTTTCAGGTTTATAGTGGTGCGACTCTGAAATTAGTGATCATATGATTGAGTTGTTCGGTACAGAATGATGATCATATGGAATCACGGGAGCCCGATTATATATGTCCAATCAGTCCCTATACTATCTCCACATAATTCCTTAACGTTTGGCAAATTGATTTGTGTATGCTATTGGCTGGTTTATTATGCATGGATGGTGATGACATAGGATTAGGATGGTAGACAAGATTCTCTCCGGTTGGATTCAGATTTTGTTTTGGATAATAGAGTACACAATTATTCGAACTCCAAATAAAGTTGCCATGATTTTATTTGAGATTGGATTGGAGTTGTAGAAAATTATCCATGAGAACAAGAATTTGAAACACAACTGTTTTTGTGGATTTTGAAATTTGAATTTTGAAATTTGAAATTTGAAATTCAAATTTTGAATCACAGTCCAAGTGGGATTCGAATTTGTTGTGGAAAATCCACAAGGTTTGAAATTCAAATTTGAGTTGGATTTGGAGAGGATAATCTTGTTAGAATCCTACTTGAATTTTGAATCCAAATTCTAACAAATTATGGACGAAATTTTGAGGATAATCCTTAATGGAATTTCGGTTTTTGTGGATAAGGTTCAAGGGAAAAATTCAAGTTTCAATCCCAGTTGAATTTGGATTCTCTCCTTCCCTGAAAAGTGGCCAAAATTATGGACGAAATCTCCTAGGAAAATTCAGTTATTTTGGATAAGGTTGAGATAAGATTCAAGCTTGAAAATCCTAGTAGAATTTTGATTCTCCCTTATCCTAAAAGTGGCCGAATTTTTTGACGAGATTTTCTCCTAGGAATTTCGGATTTTTTGGTTGAAAAAGGGAGATAAAATTCTAGTTAAAATCTTGTTTAGATTTGGATTGGATTTATCCTAAATAAACCGAATTTTATTGTTGGGATTTTCCAATGGAAAATTCAGATTTTATGGTTATGGATAAGGGAGAATATCTTTTCCTAATCCAATTCGAATTCAGAGAATCACCTCATGCAGGTCTATAAATAGAGGTCCTGCCACTCTAGTTCTCTCAGACCACAGACTCTCAGGTGAGCAGGCTTATTATTGCATAGCTCATCGTGGCAATAAAGTCCTTTAGAGATCTGGGTGGTCGGAAGAAGACTAGCAGTGCTAGCATACCGATGGAGGTTCAGAGTGCCCACACACTCAGCCATTCGGGAATTGGAGAATAGTAGAGAAGGCTAGTTGGTTGAAGCCTCTGGTCATTCTCCTCCTGCAGATTGGCATCCTTGAGGTCTGAGTTTTAATTGTTGTTGATTTATTGTATATGGCATCATGAGATATTTAATGATCTAAAAATTTTTATTGTTCCGCTGCGCCACTCTGATACGTTTTTACCGATTTATTATCCTATAATTGGTATCAAAGCCATCTCATGACTATGCCATGTACATAAATTAGACAATTACTTAGTCTTTTTATTTATGTATGGATTTGATATTTAGAGAGTGGCATTCTAGGGTTCCTCTATGTTGTTATCATGGATTATGTATAAAGTATGTGGTTATTTTAATTTTCTGAATTATTATAAGCATGCTTGTTTATGTCGGTTATGGTTCCTTAGAATTTAAAAAAATTGTATCTAGGAATTTTTTATGTAACCATGGGAGCAGTTTATTAACACTGTAATTTTCCCATGGGTTTTAATTTTTGTCTCTTAGAATTTTTATGATTAGAATTTTTGTACACTGGAAACGGTTTAGGAAATTTTATGTAATTATTCTTGGAGGAGATTGAAGATTGAAGACCGTAATTTATTTTTTCCCAAAAGTTAAATTTGATTTAAAGGTTGAAATTTTGATTGTGTGGAAAATTTCAATTTAATTGGGATTCAAATTAATTTTTAGAGATCCTAATAGGTAAATTAGAATATGACACGAAAATCAAGACACGACCCCTCGGGATAGGCCGACGAGCCTTGGTGGGGCTGCAGCCCCTGCCCTCGGGCAGGATGGGGCTGCGGCAGCCCCTGTGCAGGCCAACACCACCCACGACCGCAGGCTTGGCCTGCAGCCAAGGGTGGCCGTGGCCTGCCCAAGGCTAGCCGCAGCCTGGGCGTGCAGCCTGTGGTTGCAGGCGCTGCCTGTAGCCTGCCGGTCACTGCGCCCAGCCTGGGCGTGCAGCCTGGCACTGCAGGCTTGGCCTGCAGCCCGGCAAGGCTGCACAAAAGGGGCAGCCGTGGGCTACCAGCCCCTTTGGGGCTAGTGACTACCCACGGCGGCTGCCGCCTTCGGGGGCGGCGGTGCGACGGTCTAAAAATCGAAAAATTTTGATTTTAAAATTTAAGATTTAATTTTAAATCATGTTTAAAAATATGTAATTGAAAATTTGAAATTTTTGAAATTACATAATATTGCACATGATGTTTAAAATTGTTTAAAATTTAAATTTGAAATTTGAATTTGAATTTCGAATTTGGAATTTGAATTTGAAATTTAAATTTTTGGAGATTTAAATTTTAAATGATTCTTGGGATGAGAAATAAATGGAGAGGCTACATAAAGATGGATACAAGAAGAGGGAACGAAATTCAAGACCCAAAGAATGCTTTGGATGGAATTTTGTAATCTTTATTTTCTTTGTTCTAGGATGGAACCTTGGCTTGGTTATTCTGTCAATTATTTTTTTTGTGATATGTCATGGATGTATAAATATGTATTGATGGATGTTTTATATGCATATTTGATAACATGTCATATAGGATAGGTGAGTGCCGCTCATACTATATTGATCATACATAATTTTTCAAAACTTGCATGTTTTTCAAAATATTGAGTGGGAGAGGGTTTCAAACAAAACCCACGGCCTCCATTGTTGATCCATATGTGAAAGCATGGTAACGCCTCACGTCAGTTCTGCCCTGACCACACCCCTCGGTAGGTGTTTACCACCGCCGGTATACTAGATTGGATCTCCTATGTGGAAAACGTGTTCAGGTACGATCCTATTCATGACCACCCCTCGGTGGCTTGGTAGGACATGGATCGGGCTACGTAAACAATGGTTATACACTCAAGGCTCATTTAGTTATTAACCTTCCCTAGAAGCTCTGTTAACTAAACTGGTGGCCAAATAAGCGGTTATTAATATATGTCTTAACCTTGGAGGATTTAAGGCAACATATATTAAATGGACGGGGTCCATGTTCCGGCTATTTGTTTTCTTGACCACCCCTCGGTGGCTTGGGGCAATAGGTGCTGAGAATTACCGTTGCAATGCTACATGTTTTTCAAGTTTCATGTAGGAACATACTTGTATGTTTTATTTGCTAAATTATCTGTATATTTGCTTGGGCTTTGTAATGATGTCTAGTATAATTTTATTTCAGTTCAAAATGTCACCGACACCCCTCATTTCAATACTCTTTGAAAATAAGCTGAATGGCGATAATTATAAAGATTGGAAAAGAAATCTATTAATAGTTCTCACCTGCGAGAGACACAAGTTCGTACCGAACGAACCATGCCCACCTGGGCCCAAACCTGACACACCAATTGAGGAGGTCCCGGTTGCCTATACTCGTTGGAGAGAATCCAATGATATAGCTCGTTGCTACATACTTGCTAGCATGACGAGTGCTTTACAAAAGCAGCATGAGACTTATCAAATTGCTGGGGAGATCATGGAAAATCTGGAGGATATGTTCGGAGGCCAAGAAAAATTAGCTCGACAGTCCGCTAACACCAGTATTATGAACTCTAAGCAGAAGGTGGGTACTCTGGTGAAGGACCATATGATCACTCTAATGGGATTCTTTGCTATGGCTGCCGAAAACGGTACTGAGTTGGACTACAACACCCAGACCAAGATGGTGTTTAAGACTCTGTCTAAAGATTTTGTGGGGTTTAAGGCCGCATACAATCTGGCAACAAAGGAGTTAGGACTTACCAAGCTCATGAAGCAACTACAGGCTTATGAGCGGATGATCAGGGATGAGGATGCCGTCCGACCTAAGGGAGAGGCCAATTTGGCGGAATCTTCCAATCCCTCATAGAAGAGGAGGAGGCCAAATAAGAAGCAAGTGATTTCTAGTTCTTCTAATCCTCCTGTTTCAGACGGGAAGAAGAAGAAGAAGAACAAGAAGCCAAAGGACCCTAAAAAGTCCAAATGCTTCCATTGTGGGAAGGTAGGTCACTTTAAGAAGGCTTGCTGGGAATTCCTAGCCGCCAAGGGCAAGGAAGGTAAGCAACTTCATTACTTAGAAGCATGTTTGGTGGAAGAATCGAAAGACACTTGGGTCATTGATTCGGGTGCCACTAATCATGTTTGTGTTTCTATACAGGGGTTCGTGGAAACAAGAAGTCTACATGATAGGAGCCTCTTGTTGCAGACTGGAGATGGTAGCTTTGTGGTGGCTGAAGCAGTGGGAGTGTTTACCTTTATTTTGATCAATTTAAGTTTATTTTATTGAAAGACCGTTTTTATGTTCCTAATTTAAGGAGGAACCTTATATCGGTAGCTTATTTAATAAAAGATTCTTATTCAGTTTCTTTTAGTAAAAGAGTTGATATTCATAGAAATAAGTCTTTTATCTGTTCTGGATGGATGGATGGAAACCTATATTTGATCAAACCAAAGATGTACTCACTGCTTGACACTGAATTAATTGATAACTCTAAAAGGTTGAAAGTTTCTCACTCTAACAAGGCGTATCTTTGGCATTTAAGACTTGGTCGTATTAATCAGGATAGGATTCAAAGATTGGTGAAAGACGGTCCTCTGGAATCTCTGGAGGAGGTACGACTTCCCCAATGTGAGTCTTGTCTAGAGGGTAAAATGACTAAGAGGTCTTTTGGAGCTAAGGGTACAAGGGCTCAGGAGCTCTTAGAAATTATGCACACTGACATATATGGCCCCATGAACGTCACAGCATGAGGAGGGTTCGAGTATTATGTCTCTTTTATAGATGATTACTCAAGGTATGGATATGTGTATCTGATGCATCGCAAGAGCGAAACCTTTGACAAGTTCAAAGAGTATCGTGCGGAAGTGGAAAATCAATTGGATAAATCCATAAAGACACTTCGATCTGATCGAGGTGGCGAATACCTTTCCGATGAATTTTTAGGACATCTAGTAGAGAACGGGATATTATCCTAATTGACTGCACCTGGTACTCCACAACAGAATGGTGTAGCCGAAAGGAGAAACAGAATCCTATTGGATATGGTACGGTCCAGGATGAGTTATTCAACGCTGCCATTATCATTTTGAGGATATGCTTTACAAACGGCGTGCTATATTCTGAACCAGGTTCCGAGCAAATCAATTCCCAGAACTCCGCATGAATTGTGGCGTGACAGGAAGCCCTCCCATGGACATATGAGAATATGAGGCTGCCCGGCGCATGTACTGGGTGGGGATGCGAAGAAGTTGGAACCAAGATCAGAATTATGCATGTTTGTAGGGTATCCAAAAGGAACTAAAGGAGGTCTGTTCTATAACCCGAAGGAACAAATGGTCATTGTCTCAACCCGTGCGACATTCTTGGAGGAAAGTCACATGAATGACTTTAAGCCTCGAAGCAAAGTGGTGCTAGAGGAGTTATCGGGTGAAAGAACTGCTCCACAGATTTCGGTCTTGGACGCAAGTCCGAGTTCCAGTGAAAGACCTGCAGACGATCAACAATTTAAGGTGCCTCGTCGTAGTGGAAGGGTTTCGAAGAAACCTAATTTTTTCATGTATGATGCTGAGGTATACCAGGCGGAGGCTCATGAGCATGAGGATGATCCGGTCACCTATGATGAAGCTATAAATGATGTTGATTCTAAATCTTGGAAACAGGCTATGAACAATGAGATGGATTCTATGAAATCCAACTCAGTTTGGGAACTTGTTGATTTGCCAGATGGGATAAAACCCATTGGATGCAAATGGGTCTACAAAAGAAAGAAGGATGCAGAAGGGAGAGTGGAAACTTTCAAAGCTAGACTGGTTGCAAAGGGGTACACGCAAAAGGCTGGAATCGATTACGATGAAACATTTTCGCCTGTTGCTATGCTGAAGTCTATCCGTATTCTGCTGTCCATTGCTGCGGCTCTCGATTATGAGATCTGGCAAATGGATGTCAAGACAGCATTCTTGAATGGCCATCTTGAAGAGTGTATCTATATGATACAGCCCGAAGGGTTCGTAGCGAAAGGCCAAGAAAGGAAAGTCTACAAGTTGCTTAGATACATTTATGGATTAAAGCAAGCATCCCGCTCATGGAACCAGAGGTTTGATCAAGCGATTAAGACATTTGGTTTTGAGCAGAACGTTGATGAACCCTGTGTTTATAAACGTATTAAGGATGGAAAAGTGGTCTTTCTGATACTCTATGTCGATGATATACTACTCATTGGGAATGATGTAGGGAACTTATCATCGGTCAAGCTTTGGTTACACCAACAGTTTGACATGAAGGACTTGGGAGAAGCTAATTATGTTCTAGGCATTCGTCTCTTCAGAGATCGAAAGAACAAAATGATAGCGTTATCCCAAGCTTCATACATAGATTAAATAATTGACAAATATGTAATGCAAGAGGCAAAGAAAGGCTCACAACCTTCTATTGCCGGTCTAACTCTTTCATTGGATGACTGTCCCAAGACATCGGAAGAAAGAGAGCGTATGAGTAAGGTCCCTTATGCATCCGCTGTGGGTAGCCTTATGTATGCTATGCTTTGCACTCGCCCGGATATATGTTTTGCAGTAGGTATAGTGAGTCGATATCAAGCAAATCCTGGAACCAAGCACTGGCAAGCTGTAAAGCATATACTCAAGTATCTTAAGAGAACGAGGGATTATATGCTGGTGTATTCTGGAGGGGACCTAACACCCGTAGGATACACGGACTCAGACTTCCAGACTTGTAAGGATTCGAGGAAATCGACATCTGGATCAGTGTTTTTACTCGGAGGAGGCGCCATTGTGTGGAGGAGCGTGAAGCAAGGCTGCACAGCAGACTCTACTATGGAGGCTGAGTATGTGGCTACGGCTAAGGCATCTAAAGAAGTGGTTTGGCTCCGCAAGTTCTTTAGAGACCTTGAGGTCATTCCGGGTGTTGACAAGCCTATCACACTTTACTGTGATAATACAGGGGCTATTGCCAACACAAGGGAATCTCGGCACCACAAGAGGACCAAGTGCATCGATCGGAGATATCATATCATTAGAGGGCATGTGGAGACAGGACAAGTGGATGTATGTAAGATCGCGTCCGAGGACAACATCGCCGATCCCTTTACTAAGACTTTTGTGGCTAGAAGCTTTAAGAGGCATGTAGAGGCGATGGGGATGCGTAACATGGCACATCTGCTGGCTTAGGGCAAGTGGGAGATTGTTAGGAAATGCCCTAGATTGTGAA
Source organism: Antiaris toxicaria (assembly GCA_035233585.1). Lineage (NCBI taxonomy): Eukaryota > Viridiplantae > Streptophyta > Magnoliopsida > Rosales > Moraceae > Antiaris > Antiaris toxicaria. The sequence goes on from CP141156.1 coordinate 60,335,081, forward strand.
ACTCAATATGGGGATGCGTAACATGGCACATCTACCTTATTCTTTCATCAATCTACTAGATTGTGAAACGATATGCTCTTATGCATGCTGTGCAACATCGTGTGCATGGTAGGCATACTTAACATACTGTAAATCATAATTCAAATTCATTTTATTCATGCTGTAGGCAGAGTTTTACTTACCTAATTTGTAAGCCAGCACATACTCTCGCCTTTATCAACTTACAGATTACTACCTGTCATTAATAGCGTATCTCATTAACACCTTTGCTAAGTCACTAATACTGTTAGTAACTAAATTAGATAAAATTGGTTGGTACCGATCACCGCTGGTACTAAATTGCTTTCTATTTAGAGTGTGCTTCTCTATATGGGGTTAATCAATTCATTACCTAATAAATTAATTATGATCATTCTTTAGGTCACTATTTCCGTTAGTCACTATAAGTTGTGTTTTTATGTGGTACTGTGGCCCTTCGATACCCTATTGGCCTACTTTGAGAATTTGGTATCTAACTTCTATCGTGTTTGATTAATTGTCTTCTTGATAGATTAATCATCGTTCCTCACAATGTTGTTCAAAACATGGTCCTTAACTGGTTTACCCGCCAGTCAACTGACCAGTTACCTCACGTATCGTTAACTATGTAGCCTATCGGATTACTATGTGTAAACTTAGTGTAGTAACCGACTGGTTACGTCACTTGTTTTGATGTGGTAGCCTACCGGGCTACTATGGTTTGTTTGGTGTGGTAGCCTACCGGGCTACCCACACTATTTTGGTTATTTAAGAAAATCGTTTTTGGTTGTCTTATAAATTCTTGAGAAAATCCTTTGTTTTGAAACCATCTTCTTACCACCCTATTAGAGGGGGGGACGTTTTTATGAAAACCATGTTTTTATTTTAAAGTGTGTAAAAATACATTTTTGATGTTGCATTTTAAAGGTGGTTTTTGAACCACTTTCGAAAACTGTTTTGAAACTTGATCAAAACGGCTTAGTTCGAAAACTTAAAGGTGGTTTGTTTGGTGTGGTAGCCTACCGGGCTACCCACACTGTTTTGGTTATTTAAGAAAATCGTTTTTGGTTGTCTTATAAATTCTTGAGAAAATCCTTTGTTTTACCACCCTATTGGAGGGGGGGACGTTTTTATGAAAACCATGTTTTTATTTTAAAGTGTGTAAAAATACATTTTTGATGCTGTGTTTTAAAGGTGGTTTTTGAACCATTTTCGAAAACTGTTTTGAAACTTGATCAAAATGGCTTAGTTTGTAAATTGGTAAACATAACATTTTTCATCCTCGATGAGATAAATAATTCTTATGTTCATCTCGAAGCTCAATTCTAATTCAAACGGGTCCTAATCTTACTAAACACGTGGCTATTGTGCCCAGTTTTTGGTAAAAATTCCAGTTTTATGTCACTTTAAAAACGACTCTGTTTGAGGCTCGAAACAGCCAAAATTTTAAAACATGCATGGGTTGTCTTAAAGTTTTGACAAGATCTACAACTTTTATGTTGAGTCCGAAGTCCGGTTCGGACTATAAATAGTCCATTTTTAACAAAACTTGAGATTGTGCTTGGGCTCAGATTGTTTTTGGTCACAGTTTTGGGCACCAAATGAAAACCACTCGAGAAACCTATTGTACTTTCGTTTTCAGCCAAAGGCTATTTGATGTAAAAACGACCGTATCAAAATGTCCTTAAAACTTTATGTTTCACCAAATCCCAAATTCGGACCCTAAGACAGTCAAAATGGCCAAAATCCACGGCCATTTTCTGCGGACAGATTGTGTCCAGCCATCCTTAAACAAAATATTCATGCTCACGCGTGTACACATCCATTCATAAAAATGTAAACACAACCACATAACCATAAACTTAAAAATGGAAAGCTAGGTACTCAAAATAAACTTATTACAATCCATGTGCATAAACAAATACATAAAAATCCCTTGATCAAAATCTTAAAATCGACTAACCAGTTTCGGTTTTACCTCTTGTGCTATGGACCAAGCACCAACTTGAGTCAAGGCTTGAGTGACCAAATGGCCATGAAAACCAAGGAGATTTAGGGGTCATTTTTTTGCTAGAAACAACACCAAAAATTTCTCTTAATATCAACTCAAAATAATAACTAGAAAAACACAAGGATAGGTTCCAAAAACTTACCCTTACAAACCCTTGAAATGGTTTGAATAAAATCCTCCTATCACAAGCTTAAAGAGGGTTAAATTTATTAACTTTTGGCTGTGTTTTTGGCTTGAAAATGGAGGGTTTTAGGGCTTCGGTGCAGATGGCCATAGCAAGGGAAAGATATAGAAAGAGTTGTGATTTTTGGGGTGTGAAAAAGAAAGAGCAATAGCCTAAGGCATGGTCATCCTTTTATGGACAACTCCTAAGTAAAATTAACCAAATCTAAGCTCACTTAAACAAGCCAATCCTAAGCTAATTTGGGGATAAATTTCTATTCATTTTAGCCCTTGGGGCCATGGGAGCTGCGCACATTAAAAAGGGGAGGATTAAAAAATTTTGGTGATGGTAAGTGATGGAATGGTGATAGAAATCTAATGTTATTTAAGTCACATTGGGTCAAAACTTCCCAATATTTTATTTCTACTTTTTGGGGTTTTTTGTGCAACAAAACCAGCCGGTTTCCAGCCAAGGCACATGGTTTTTGAGTGCTAAAATTCATCTGCATTTGGCTCTCTTCGCAATCCAGTTTTCTACTGTGGTGTTTGGTCCTTTCGCGGCAGTGTTCTAATTTTTACTCGAAAATCAGATTTTCTAAATCTGATTTTTATACTGATGATTTTTAGTTAGTTTATATTATCTAAGAACCCATTCTACACCAATTTACTATTTATTTCCTATACTATGGTTGTATCTACACTGTGTTGTACTTGTGCACGCATACTGAGGCGTTTTCGTGCAAAATTTTCAACATAGTCTCTCTTGACTAATTCGAACATACTGATTCCAATTTTATCAGTTTTATATCTATTTAGGGTCGTCTGGACTAGTTTTCAGATCTGTGTGACTCCAACTCGAAAAACGTGTCATGTGCCGATTGACTAATTTGGGTGCCTGAGTCTAAATATATCAGTTTCTGGACGAGATAAGGTCATTTTGACCCTTTTCCCGATACTGCGTATCTCTCAGACAAAAATTCACATTTTGTGCCCAATTGACCAAATTGGGCCTGCTGACTGTGAATATTTTAGTTTTGAGTCAAATTAGGGCCGTCTTGGCCATTAACTTGATAATGCATTTTTCACTACTCACTATTCATAGTTTTCTATCTAACTGATTAGTCTGAGTGTTCTGACTTCGATTTTGTAATTTTTAGGCGAGGAGAGGTCGTCTGGACCTTCGTTCTCGATAATGTACCTCTGCTAGGGTATCTCTCGTTGTAGTGCTCAGATGTTCAGTTCGAGTGTTCTGGTGATCTGTTCACCAGTCTTATGTCAAAAAATAGTCATCTGGACCAGTTTCCTGATACTGTGCATTCTCATACACTTATACACATAATAGGGTGGACCAGGTTCACTGTCAGTTACCCTGTTTCACTGTATAAATAGTAACTAACAATACTATACCTGTTTAGTCTATTCAATACTGTATTTTCTACTTAATTACTCATCATGTAGTAATTAGGCTTCATGAATTTTGGAGAGTCATTGTAACGGCTCTCTGCTCATTACACAGCCTTCTACATGGGTTCTAACACGGGTGTGTACAAGGCAACATGGGCGTGTATTGTCCAGACACGAGCGTGTATTTGTTGAGCTTGCTCAACACAACCATGTTCTTAAACAGGTTCATTTTACCTGAGCGGTACACAACCACTTACATGTCCGTGTACTTGACCGTGTTACACTACACGGTCATGTTCACTTACATGGCCTTTCTCACATATATAGTCTAATCGGTACACGGCTTCTTACACAACCGTGTACCTGACTGTGTTCTGCGAATTTGCACCAAATAGCATCAAATTATTTCTCAATTTCTCATTATGTGAAAATCAAGTTACAGGAATGGGGCGGTCCTTACAACCTACCCCCCTTAGAATATTTTCGTCTTTGAAAATTAGAATAAATCTGGGAAGTCTCTTTTCATATCTTCTTCCTGTTCCACGTAGCTTCTTTGAGGTTATGGTTCCGCCACTATACTTTTACAAGCAGTATAACCTTATTCCTAAGTACTTTATCTTCTCTGGCTAAAATTCACACTGGTTTCTCTTCATATGTTAAATGGGCATGGACTTCAACTAGCTCTTGGCTTAAAATGTAGGAACTATCTGGCACATACTTCTTTAACATCAAGATGTGGAAAACATTATGTACAGAAGCTAGTTCAAGAGAGAGTGCTAATCTATAGGCTACCTTCCTGACTCTCTCGAGGATCTCAAAGGGTCCTATATACCTAGGACTGAGCTTCCTTTTCTTCCCAAAGCACATTACCCCTTTCATGGGTGCCACCTTGAGAAAAATTGAATCTCCTTCTTGAAATTTAAGAGGTCTACGTCGTTTATCCGCATTACTCTTCTGACGGCTATGAGCTATATACAGTCTTTCTCGTATAAGCTTCACATCTTCTATTGTATTCTTGACGAAGTCTGTGTTGGTGAACTGTTTCTCCTTAGTTTCGTGCCAATGCACCAGAGATCTGCATTTCCTTCCGTAGAGTGCCTCGTACAGTTCCATCCCAATTAAGGAATGGTAGCTATTATTGTAGGAGAACTCTACCAACGGTAGCTTCTGGTCCCAGTTTCCCTTGAAGTCTAGAACACCAGCTCTCCGCATATCCTCTAGCATCTGAATGGTTCTCTCGGACTGTTCGTCAGTCTGAGGACGAAAAGCTGTGCTGAACTTCAATTTAGTTCCCATTGAAGCTTGAATGCTCTGCTAAAACCTGGAAGTGAAGAGTCCATTGTGATCTGAAATGATCAATTTTGGTACACTATGCAATCTTACTATCTGAGCCACGTACATTCTTGCCAGTCTCTCCACTGAGTAGCTCAATTTTATTGCTAGAAATCGAGCTGATTTCATCAACCGGTCCACAATTACCCAAATTGCATCGTTTCTGCTTGATGTTCTAGGAAATCTGACCACGAAATCCATTGTAATCTACTCCTATTTCCACTCGGGCAGCTCGATTTTCTACAGTTCTCCTCCCGATCATGGATGTTCTACTTTAATTTTCTAGCATGTGACGCACTTCACAACGAATTCGACGATGTCGTTTTTTATTCCTGGCCACCAAAAACTCTCTTTTAAGTTTTGGTACATCTTATTTTCCCCTGGATGTACTGAGTATGGTGTGCCATGGGCTTCGGAAATGATCTTTTTCCTGAGTTCTTAATCCTTTGAACACACACTCTATCCCCAAAATAGAGCATGCCATCTTTAGAGACTTGAAACTCTAAAATCTGGCCCTCTGTTGCCTCCTTTTTTAGCTTAATTAGGGTCGAATCAAGTTTTTGACTGGCTTTAATTTCTTCTAGGAGCGTTAACTGGAGGGTCATCTCAAACAACCTCCCTATTAGAATCTCGATCTCGCTGCTGTGTAGCTCCTTCTGTAGTGTTTCTGGCAAGGCATGGATAGCCATAAGTGACAAGGTATGCTTTCTACTCAGCGCATCGACCACCTTATTGGTTTTGCCTAGATGGTTTACGATCTCACAGTCGTAATCCTTAACCAGTTCCAGCCATTTTCGTTGCCTCATATTGAGCTCCTTCTACATGATGATGTACTTAAGGCTCTGGTGCTTTGTATATATCTCACACTTGATGCCATATAAGTAGTGTCTCCATATTTTGAGTGCAACGACAACCGCCGCTAGCTCCAGGTCGTGCGTTGGGTAGTTCCTTTTGTGGTTCTTCAGTTGTCGTGAAGCATACGCAACCACTTTACTGTTTTGCATCAACATGGCACCTAGTTCGGTCTTGGAGGCGTCACTATAGATCATAAAATTTCCCTAACTAGATTTTGGAATAGTTAGAATCGGGGCGCTCGTATGTCTCTGTTTCAGCTCCTGGAAGCTTTTTTTACACTTATCAGTCCACTCATACTTCTTTTCTTTCTTAGTAAGCGCTGTGAGTGGTGCAGCTAACTTCGAGAAGCCTTCGACGAAGCGTCGGTAATAGCCTACTAATCCTAGGATGCTACGGATTTCCATTACGTTCTTCAGCGTTGGCCATTTGCAAACTGCTTCGACTTTTGTTAGGTCTGCTAACACTCTTTCCTTAGAGACTACATGGCCAAGGAAGTGGAACTTCTCTAGCCAAAACTAACACTTGGAGAATTTGGTGTATAGCTGATGATTTCGTAACTTGAGTAGGACGGCTCTCAGATGCTTCTCGTGCTCCTCCTTTATCTTGGAATATATAAGTATGTCATCGATAAACACAATAACAAACTTGTCTAAGAAATCCTTGAAGACATAGTTCATTATGTCCATGAAGGCTGTAGGGGTATTCATCAGTCCAAATGACATAACGAGGAACTCATAATGCCATATCGTATTCGAAATGCCGTCTTGGGTACATCTTCATCCTTAATTCATAGCTGATGGTACCCGAAATGTAGGTTAATCTTGGAGAATATGGCAGCGCCTCGAAGCTGGTCGAACAGAACATCGATCCGTGGTAACGGTTACTTGTTCTTAATCGTGATCTTATTCAGCTCGTGGTAGTCTATACAGATCCTTAGTGTTCTGTCCTTCTTCTTTACGAACAAAACTAATGCTCCCCATGGTGAGCAGCTTTGTCGGATGAAGCCTTTGTCCATCAGATTCTTTAATTGAGTTTGAAGTTCCTTTAACTCTGTCGGGGTCATTTTGTACGGGGCCTTGGATATAGGGGCTGATCCTGGTAAGAACTCAATCTCAAATGCTATCTCGCGCTTTGGCAGAAGTCTTGGAGATCTTCGGGGAATACTTCTACGAATTCTTTTACTACTGGTACATTGTCCGGTCCTGTCTCTGCCTCTTGGGTCTTGTCCACTATGTGCGCCAGGAAGCCGGCGCATCCGCTAGATAGTAGCCTATGAGCCTTCATAACTGATGTCATCATCTTGGGTTGCTTCGGTGATAAGCCCTTGTAGATAAACTTCTCATGCCCGATCGACTCAAATGTAACTTCCCATTTTCGACAGTTTATAACGGCATTATAGTTGGCGAGGAAGTCCATTTCCATGATTACGTCATAGTCGCACATATTGATGACGATTAAGTCCATGCTCAACTCATGCCCACTGATAACTATTGGCACATGATGTATCCAATAGCTAGACAACAAAACTTCCCTAGAGGGAAGGGCAGTTCAAAAAGCTTGATTCATTCTATCTACGTTCTGGCCTATCTCCCTAGCAAACTTCGATGATGCAAAAGATTGTGTAGCTCCAGAATCAAACAATACTAGTGCAGTGGAGTTGGCGATAGAAAGCCGACCTATCACCACCTTCAAGGTTCCAGCTTCGGCATCCTCTCTTGTGAAGGCATAGATCCTCCTTTAGGTCTTTGGAGCCTCCAATCTACCCTGGGCAATTGATGGACCCTCAATCCTGGTCTGGGCGGGATGCAGTTGGCAACTAGTGGCCCGGGCTTGGCCTTGTTGATTTTATGGATTGGAACGACAGTACTTGGCGAAGTGGCCTTCCTTACCACCGATGTAGCAGCTGCTGGTTCCTAGGCGGTATTCTCCTGGATGATTCTTCCCGCACTTTGGACTAGGCGGGTGTTGATTCCCATTTCCTCCCCGATTATTTTTCTTTTGGGGAAAATTCCTTTACTGGCCTTGATTGCCTAGATTCCCTTTCCTCTTACTGTTGTGGGGCTGCCTGTTGTTCTGGTTGGTCCCCATGTTCTGCCCCTTGTGTTGAGTCTCTGGGTCTTGTCTTCCCTTGGTCAGTCTAGCCTGTGTCTTCTCTTCTCTCTTGGCCTTAAAAATATGTGCTTTTCTTTCCCTGTCTTTGGCCAACCAACACTCTGCCCGGATGGCTTGGCTGACACATTCGGCCACTATTGCTGGCCTGTGGCTTCCACCGCATACTTGGACAGTGATGTTCATCCTGAACATTTGTAACATTCTTCAAACCTTCTCCTTTTTCGTCGGCACTAGGTCTAGACAAAGTCGAACCAGCTGCTCAAATTTCCTTACTGCCACCATGGCAGTCATGCTTCCTTGGAGTAGATTATTGAACTCGTCTTGTTGCGTTGTAGGGCCTCATTGTTAAAGTACATTTCTTTGAATTCGTCGATGAAGTCTGCTCAGCTCATTTCATTGACATTTCTTCTAATGGCCACATTCTTCCACCACTACCATGCTCCTTTGCAGAGGGTAAGGGATGCATATAATACCTTTTCCCTTTCTATCAACCCAACAAGGTCTAAGAAGACCTGGACATTAGTCAGCCAGTCGTCAGCTTCGATGGGGTTCATAGTCCCTTCAAATTCTCTCACCTTCAAGCGCTGTAATTTCTCATATAAATTGCCATCTCTATAGGTTGGCACAAGAACGTTGACTACTACGGAAGCAGCCACGGCTGATGATGTTGGCATTGTCTGGACTGGTGGGGCCGCTTGCTCTCTAGGGGTGTCAGGGGCTACTAGAGCTGCTTGAGCTGGCACCTCCACTGGTTGTGGTGCCTGAGGTTTTTGATTCAGTTACTTCGTGAGTTGAGCGAGTTCCTATTGTTGATTTAATATCATCTCTTGTATGGCTGTGAACCGTGCCATTAGCTCGTCTTCTCAGGTAGTTTGATTAGGCTGAGCTCTTATTCTTGCCATCGCTTCCTATGTAACCCTATCACACAATAGGAAAAGAAACTATGAGTCTTTCAAATTTTGCATTTGGGGTTTGTATCACATATCATTTTCTTTCTTACTTAACAATCTTACTTAAATATCATAAATACGCATATTATATCTTTCTTTTCTTTCTCTCATTCTGTGATGTTCAATACAATTGCCGCATCATATTTGAAACATCATCGGAGTGCTAGGAACCATCCTGTACTTTTTTCTTTCTACTAACATATGTGGAAAACACAAAATTTAAGCCCTCTAGGCAAAACAACGCTGCTTTTCATAATGTATTTCACAAAATATATATATATTCAAAACTCTAGTTCAATGGGAGTGACACATACTTCCCCATATACAAACCCAACAAGTATGTGTAGCTAAGTCTGAGGGGAATAGCTACTGCTTCCCTCTATATTTTTACAAAAATCAAAATTCTCATAGAAAGGGTTATAACTACTCGGGGGACAATCCTAACTCGGCATCGAACATCTCTTCATCCTCACTGTCATTGAGTGGAAACTCCTTAGGGTCCTCCTCCTCATCTCCCCAGGCAAAATCAACTTCATCATCACTAACAATGATGACTTGGGGTTTGTACATCTCCACCCACTCATCATCACTGAAGTGATCGGTGATCTCCTCCTCCTCATCTTTAGGTTGGACATCAGAAAGAGCCTCATCATCATCTTCCTCCCCGCTGTGCTCAGGAGACTGAGGGGCTGGTTCGGGGTCCTCATGGGTTCCCTATCACCCTTAGGTACTACTGGCTGGTGGGCGGCCACGAACTCTTCGTCGGCCGGTTGGGGTGCTGCGCCCTTCGGGATACCCTCCATGTTAGCTACTACTGCTGCAAAGCCTTCACTAGATGCAGGGTTGAGTGCCACTCTCTTGGCTTCTACTATATCACAGGCAAGGCTCCTAAGGTCTTCGTGCTGTGAAGGATAGGGAACAAGGTCCCTTACCTACCACGGTGTCCCTCTCCATAGTAAATCAACTGTCTCTGGAAAGGGTCAGTCTAAAGGGATGTGGGGAAGTATCACATCCATGAACCTCTGATAGTAGTGCACTATGGTCTCTCCCTCATAGATATCCCAGATGTCGAAGAGGACCTGGTATCGCCTCTAGTGCATATCATCCCATATATCTTTGTCATAGGCTGGTTCGACGCTCTCACGGAGGTTGCGGTAGAACTCAACCCACTGCACCAGATGCCCAATCCTGCACTGTTCATTCCACCGGGACAGCACTAGTCCCTCCAATCTGCTACTGGCCAACACCGCTTGTAGGCGAGGTGGGATGTGGCATGCTTCGAAAATAACTTCCAAGTGATGGATCCAATATGGAAATTCGCTTGAGTGACGACCATCGCATATGTCCGGTCACATGGTAGCAAAAGCTAGGCTCGCGTGACGGTCCTCTTGCACTTGACGGGGGTCGATCGGTGCAGCCATTATCTCCTATTATAATTCCAATGTTAACTTATATTCTAACTCTGAAGGAAAAACAAAACTAACTTACTTGGACAGATAAGGCAGGTGTACGACGATGTGAGGTAGAATGGCAGGATACCGCTCTAATATTAACTGTAACCTCCTGTGCCCTTAGTGGCCCGAATCGTCACTAAAAGCTACTACTTGTACTTTTGCTTTAAAACTAATACTTAAACTTACTTACTTAGATACCCTGATTTTAGGGTTATTTTTTTTGTTTATGCGTACTTAATTACTATTCACGTACATATACTTTAAAAATACATCATCTAATTCATAAGGAATTTAATTAGCCATACAGACTTATAATACTGTTTAACTATTTACTATTTTAGAATACTATTTAATTGTTATTATTCAAAATATACCATTTAATTGTACTATTCAAAAATACTGTCACTATTAAAAAAAATACTGTTTACTTAAACTGTGCGGAAGAATACTCGTGGCAAATCCATAACCTTGCCTCATATCCGCCTCCGCCGTTGTCATTGCCCATTAGGGTTTAAGCTATAGGACACTTACCTGTAGCATTAACATACACCGTGAGCTTTATTGCCCAATAAGTACAACATGTGAACCATAAAACATGTTTAAAACTTAGTACACACTTAAAATCATATAAACATGTCATAAATCTGTTAGGAAATGCCCTAAGTATTAGAGACATTTTGATGTATTTATTTTGAACTGGATAATAAAATTATATATAGAGGTTATTCATTACATTGCTATCTGTTCTCGTTTTATTTACATGTTAAAGTAAATGTAAGCAAATATAGCTCCCTGACTACTTGTGTTAAATTGTTAGAACGTTGCATGCAATGGACTTTTGTATGCAAGAAGACAATATTCTAAAGTTAGCGGTCTAAACTATGGTCTGTAGTCTACGGGGTTAGACCAAGCATCTAACTCATGTTAAGACTATTATGTTGTCTAAAGCCTTAGAGGGGACAGTTTGTCTTGACTGTCTGGAGCTAGACTCCCAAGTAGAGACATAGATATGTTGCTTGGTGGTCACATATCAGACCGGGACTAAAGCGTGATTGATCTACGAAGTCCGCTTTTAGCGGATCGATCTGCTTTTGACGTTCATTGTGCAATAACCTTAATCCTGAGTAAATGGACAGCTTCATGGATATCATATGAGGGTTCTGCATACATGATAAGGTCATTGGATGATTGCTTGTCACAGGCTTACGTAATACGGTATATAATTAGGAGTTCAGTTTCAGGTTTATAGTGGTGTGACTCTAAAATTAGTGATCATGTGATTGAGTTATTCGGTAAAGAATGATGATCATATGGATTTGTGGGAGCCCGATTATATATATCCAATTAGTCCCTCTACTAGCTCCACATAATTCTTTAACGTTTGGCAAATTGATTTATGTATGCTATTGGCTAGTTTATTATGCATGGATGGTATTGACATAGGATTAGGATGGTGGGCAAGATTTTATCCGGTTGGATTCAGATTTTGTTTTGGATAATAGAGTACATAATTATTCGAACTCCAAATAAAGTTGCCATGATTTTATTTGAGATTGGATTGGAGTTGTAGAAAATTATCCAAGAGAACAAGAATTTCAAATACAACTGTTTTGTGGATTTGAAATTTGAATTTTGAAATTTGAATTTTGAATTTTGAAATTTGAATTTTGAAATTTGAATTTGAAATTTGAATTTGAAATTTGAATTTGAAATTCGAATTTGAAATTCGAATTTGAAATTTGAATTTGAAATTTAAGTTTGAAATTTAAATTTGAAATTTGAAATTTGAAATTTGAAATTTGAATTTGAAATTTGAATTTGAAATTTGAAATTCAAATTTTGAATCATAGTCCAAGTGGGATTCGAATTTGTTGTGGTAAATCCACAAGGAATGAAATTCAAATTTGAATTGAATATGGAGAGGAAATCTTGTTTGAATCCTACTTGAATTTTGAATCCAAATCCTAACTAAATATGGATGAAAATTTTGAGGATTATCTGTTAGGAAATGCCCTAAGTATTAGAGACATTTTGATGTATTCATTTTGAACTGGATAATAAAATTATACATAGAGGTTATTCATTACATTGCTATCTGTCCTCGTCTTATTTACATGTTAAAGTAAATGTAAGCAAATATGGCTCACTGACTGCTTGTGTTAAAACTGTTAGAACGTTGCATGCAATGGACTTTTGTATGTGAGAAGACAATGTTCTAAAGTTAGCAGTCTAAATTATGGTCTGTAGTCTATGGGGTTAGACCGAGCATCTAACTCATGTTAAGACTATTATGTTGTCTAAAGCCTTAGAGGGGACAGTTTGTCTTGACTGTCTGGAGCTGGACTCCCAAGTAGAGACATAGATATGTTGCTTGGTGGTGACATATTAGACCGGGACTAAAGCGTGATTGATCTACGCAGTCCGCTATGAGTGGATCAATCTGCTTTTGATGTTCATTATGCAATAACCTTAATCCTGAGTAAATGAACTACTTCATGTATATGACTTGTGTACTTTGATGTTCCAATGGCTAAAGCGTCTCAGAGGTAGTAAGCTTATAGACCGGTTCGTTGGGTGCATGACTTGTATACGATGAAGGGTTTGTTTGCAGATATCGGAATCATAGCTCTGAGGAGTTAAAGGTATCCTCTTAAAGGCATTATACTGAATGTGAAAATGGACAAGGCCTTGGGTCGTCTGCTGGGCGGATGACTTCTTATTCACATATGGTGAATAATCATTTTCTTGATTCGGTAGTATAATGGAACTTTAAGATAGCCTGATCAGTAGGATTAAACGGATTTTGACCTAAGGCTGATCATGGATATCATATGAGGGTTTTGCATATATGACAAGGTCATTGGATGGTAGCTCGTCACAGGCTTACGTAATACGGTATATAATTGGGAGTTCAGTTTCATGTTTATAGTGGTGTGACTCTGAAATTAGTGATCATATGATTGAGTTGTTCGGTACAGAATGATGATCATATGGAATCACGGGAGCCCGATTATATATGTCCAATCAGTCCCTCTACTAGCTCTACATAATTCCTTAACGTTTGGCAAATTGATTTGTGTATGCTATTGGCTAGTTTATTATGCATGGATGGTGATGACACAGGATTAGGATGGTGGACAAGATTCTCTCCGGTTGGATTCAGATTTTGTTTTGGATAATAGAGTACACAATTATTCGAACTCCAAATAAAGTTGCCATGATTTTATTTGAGATTGGATTGGAGTTGTAGAAAATTATCCATGAGAACAAGAATATGAAACACAACCGTTTTGTGGAATTTGAAATTTGAATTTTGAAATTTGAAATTTGAATTTTGAAATTTGAAATTTGAATTTTGAATTTGAAATTTGAATTTGAAATTTGAATTTGAAATTCGAATTTGAAATTTGAATTTGAAATTTAAATTTGAAATTTGAAATTTGAAATTTGAAATTTGAATTTGAAATTTGAAATTCAAATTTTGAATCACAGTCCAAGTAGGATTCGAATTTGTTGTGAAAAATCCACAAGGTTTGAAATTCGAATTTGAGTTGGATTTGGAGAGGATAATCTTGTTAGAATCCTACTTGAATTTTGAATCCAAATCCCAACAAAAGTGGGCGAATTTTTTGAGGATAATCCTCAATGGAAAATTCGGTTTTTGTAGATAAGATTCAAGGGAAAATTCAAGTTTCAATCCTAGTTGAATTTGGATTCTCTCCCTCCCTAAAAGTGGCCGAAATTTTGGAGGCTTTACCCTAGGAAATTCGGTTATTTTTGGATAAGGTTGAGATGAGATTTAGCTTGAAAAATCCTAGTGGAATTTTGATTCTTCCTTATCCTAAAAGTGGCCGAAAATTTGGAGAAGATTTTCTCCTAAAGATTTCGGATTTTTTGGTTGAAAAAGGGAGATAAAATTCTAGTTAAAATCTTGTTGAGATTTGGATTGGATTTGTCCTAGGAAAACCGAATTTAATTGTGGAGATTCTCCCTTGGAAAATTCGGATTTTTTTGGTTTGGATAAGGGAGAAAATCTTTTCCTAGTCCAATTCGAATTCAGAGAATCACCTCATGCAGGTCTATAAATAAAGGTCCTGCCACTCCAATTCTCTCAGACCACAGACTCTCAGGTGAGCAGGCTTATTGTTGCACAGCTCATCGTGACAATAAAGTTCTTTAGAGATCTGGGTGGTCGGAAGAAGACTAGTAGTGCTAGCATACCGATCGAGGTTCAGAGTGCCCACACACTCAGCCATTCGGGAATTGGAGAATAGTAGAGAAGGCTAGTTGGTTGAAGCCTCTGGTCATTCTCCTCCTGCAAGATTGGCGTCCTTGAGGTATGAGTTTTAATTGTTGTTGATTTATTGTATATGGCATCATGAGATATTTAACGATCTAAAAATTTTTATTGTTCCGCTGCGCCACTCTGATACGTTTTTACCGGTTTATTTTCCTACAATTGGTATCAGAGCCATCTCATGACTATGCCATGTACATAAATTAGACAATTACTTAGTCTTTTTATTTATGTATGGATTTGATATTTAGAGAGTGGCATTCTAGGGTTCCTTTATGTTGTTATCATGTATTATGTATAAAGTATGTGGTTATTTTAATTTTTTGAATTATTATAAGCATGCTTGTTTATACCGGTTATGGTTCCTTAGAATTTAGAAAAATTGTATCTAGGAATTTTTTATGTAACCATGGGAGCAGTTTATTAACACTGTGTTTTTCCCATGAATTTTAATTCTTATCTCTTAGATTTTTTATGGTTAGAATTTTTGTACACCGGAAACGGTTTAGGAAATTTTATAATTATTCTTGGAGGAGATTGAAGATTGAAGACCGTAATTTATTTTTCCCAAAAGTTAAATTTAATTTAAAGATTGAAATTTTGATTGTGTTGAAAATTTCAATTTAATTAGGATTCAAATTAATTTTTTGGAGATCCTAATAGGTTAATTGGAATATGGCACGAAAATCGAGACACGACCCCTCGGGATAGGCCGACAAACCTTGGTGGGGCTGCAGCCCCGGCCCTCGGGCAGGATGGGGCTGCGGCAGCCCCTGTGCAGGCCCACACCACCCATGGCCGCAGGCTCTGCCTGCAGCCAGGGGTGGCCGTGGCCTGCCCAAGGCTGGCCGCAGCCTGGGCGTGCAGCCTCTGGCTGTAGGCGCTGCCTGGAGCCTGCTGGCTGCTGCGCCCAGCCTGGGCGTGCAGCCTGGCACTGCAGGCTTGGCCTGCAGCCCGGCAGGGCTGCACAAGGGGCGGCCGTGGGCTGCCAGCCCCTCCGGGGTTGGTGGCTGCCCACGGCGGCTGCCGCCTACGGGGGCGGCGGTCCGACGGTCCAAAAATCAGAAAAATTTTGATTTTTAAATTTGAGATTTAATTTTAAATCATGTTTAAAAATATGTAATTAAAAATTTTGAAATTTTTGAAATTACATATTATTACACATGATGTTTTAAAATTGTTTAAAATTCAAATTTGAAATTTAAATTTGAAATTCGAATTTGAAATTTGAATTTGAAATTTAAATTTTTGGGAGATTTAAATTTTAAATAATTCTTGGGATGAGAAATAAATGGAGAGGCTACATAAAGATGGATACAAGAAGACGGAACAAAATTCAAAACCCAAAGAATGTTTTGGATGGAATTTTGTAATCTTTATTTTCTTTGTTCTAGGATGGAACCATGGCTTGATTATTCTGTCAATTATTTTTCTGTGATATGTCATGGATGTATAAATATGTATTGATGGATGTTTTGTATGCATATTTGATAACATGTCATATAGGATAGGTGAGTGCCGCTCATACTATATTGATCATACATAATTTGTCAAAACTTGCATGTTTTTCAAAATATTGAGTGGGAGAGGGTTTCAAACAAAACCCACGGCCTCCATTGTTGATCCATATGTGAAAGCATGGTAACGCCTCGCGTCAGTTCCGACCTGACCACACCCCTCGGTAGGTGTTTACCGCCGCCGGTATACTAGATTGGATCTCCTATATGGAAAACGTGTTCGAGTGCGATCCTATTCATGACCACCCCTCGGTGGCTTGGTAGGACGTGGATCGGGCTACGTAAACAATGGTTATACACTCAAGACTCGTTTAGTTATTAACCTTCCCTAGAAGCTCTGTTAACTAAACTGGTGGCCAAATAAGCGGTTATTAATATATGTCTTAACCTTGGAGGATTTAAGGTAACATATATTAATTGGACGGGGTCCATGTTCCGGCTATTTGTTCTCATGACCACCCCTCGGTGGCTTGGGGCAATAGGTGATGAGAATTACCGTTGCAATGCTACATGTTTTTTTCAAGTTTCATGTAGGAACATACTTGTATGTTTTATTTGCTAAATTATCTGCATATTTGCTTGGGCTTTGTAATGATGTCTAGTATAATATTATTTCAGTTCAAAATGTCACCGACACCCCTCATTTCGATACTTACTGAAAATAAGTTGAATGGCGACAATTATAAAGATTGGAAAAGAAATCTATTAATAGTTCTCAGCTGCGAGAGACACAAGTTCGTACTGGACGAACCATGCCCACCTGGGCCCAAACCTGACACACCACTTGAGGAGGTCCCGGTTGCCTATAATCGTTGGAGAGAATCCAATGAAATAGCTCGATGCTACATCCTTGCTAGCATGACGAGTGCTTTACAAAAGCAGCATGAGACTTATCAAGTTGCTGGGGAGATCATGGAAAATCTGGAGGACATGCTCGGAGGCCAAGAAAATTTGGCTCGACAGTCCGCTATCACCAGCATTATGAACTCCAAGCAAAAGGCTGGTGCTCCGGTGAAGGACCATATGATCACTCTAATGGGATTCTTCGCTGAGGCTGCCGAGAATGGTGCTGAGTTAGACTACAACACCCAGATCGAGATGGTGTTCAAGACTCTATCTAAAGATTTTGTGG
Source organism: Antiaris toxicaria (assembly GCA_035233585.1). Taxonomy (NCBI): domain Eukaryota; kingdom Viridiplantae; phylum Streptophyta; class Magnoliopsida; order Rosales; family Moraceae; genus Antiaris; species Antiaris toxicaria. The sequence continues at coordinate 60,352,325 of CP141156.1, forward strand.
GGTTTAAGGCCGCATACAATCTGGCGACAAAGGAGTTAGGACTTACCGAGCTCATGAAGCAACTACAGGCTTATGAGCGGATGATCAGGGATGAAGATGTGGTCCGACCTAAAGGAGAGGCCAATTTGGCGGAATCTTCCAATCCCTCACGGAAGAGGAAGAGGCCAAATAAGAAGCAAGTGGCTTCCAGTTCTTCTAATCCTCCTGTCTCGGATGGGAAGAAGAAGAAGAAGAACAAGAAGCCAAAGGACCCTAAAAAGTCCAAATGCTTCCACTGTGGGAAGGTAGGTCACTTCAAGAAGGCTTGCCGGGAATTCCTAGCCTCCAAGGGCAAGGAAGGTAAGGAACTTCATTACTTAGAAGCGTGTTTGGTGGAAGAATCGAAAGACACATGGGTCATTGATTCGGGCGCCACTAATCATGTTTGTGTTTCTATGCAGGGGTTCGTGGAAACGAGAAGTCTACATGATAGGAGCCTCTCGTTGCGGACTGGAGATGGTAGCTTTGTGGTGGCTGAGGCAGTGGGAGACGTTCATCTTTATTTTGATCAATTTAGGTTTATTTTATTGAAAGACTATTTTTATGTTCCTAATTTTAGGAGGAACCTTATATCGGTAGCTTGTTTAATAAAGGATTCTTATTCAGTTTCTTTTAGTAAAAGAGTTGATATTCGTAGAAATAAGTCTTTTATCTGTTCTGGATGGATGGATGGAAACCTATATTTGATCAGACCAAAGATGTACTCACTGCTTGACACTGAATTAATTAATAACTCTAAAAGGTTGAAAGTTTCTCACTCTAACAAGGCGTATCTTTGGCATTTAAGACTTGGTCATATTAATCAGGATAGGATTCAAAGATTGGTGAAAGACGGTCCTCTGGAATCTCTGGAGGAGGTACGACTTCCCCAATGTGAGTCTTGTCTAGAGGGTAAGATGACTAAGAGGTCTTTTGGAGCTAAGGGTACAAGGGCACAGGAGCTCTTAGAAATTGTGCACACTGACGTATGTGGCCCCATGAACGTCACAGCACGAGGAGGGTTCGAGTACTATGTCTCTTTCATAGATGATTACTCGAGGTATGGATATGTGTATCTGATGCACCGCAAGAGCGAAACCTTTGACAAGTTCAAAGAGTATCGTGCGGAAGTGGAAAAGCAATTGGATAAAACCATAAAGACACTTCGATCTGATCGAGGTGGCGAATACCTCTCTGATGAATTTCTAGGACATCTTGTAGAGAACGGGATTTTATCCCAATTGACTGCACCTGGTACTCCACAACAGAATGGTGTAGCCGAAAGGAGAAACAGGACCTTATTGGATATGGTACGGTCCATGATGAGTTACTCAACGCTGCCATTATCATTTTGGGGACATGCTTTACAAACGGCGTGCTATATTCTGAACCAGGTTCCGAGCAAATCAATTCCTAGAACTCCGTATGAATTGTAGCGTGGCAGGAAGCCCTCCCTTGGACATATGAGAATATAGGGCTGCCCGGCACATGTACTGGATGGGGATGCGAAGAAGTTGGAACCAAGATCAGAATTATGCATGTTTGTAGGGTATCCAAAGGGAACTAAAGGAGGTCTGTTCTATAACCCGAAGGAACAAAAGGTCATTGTCTCAACCCATGCGACATTCTTGGAGGAAAGTCACATGAATGACTTTAAGCCTCGAAGCAAAGTGGTGCTAGAGGAGTTATCGGGTGAAAGAACTGCTCCACAGATTTCGGTCTTGGACGCAAGTCCGAGTTCCAGTGAAAGACCTGCAGACGATCAACAATTTAGGGTGCCTCGTCGTAGTGGGAGGGTTTCTAAGAAACCTAATTTCTTTATGTATGATGCTGAGGTATACCAGGCCGAGGCTCATGAGCATGAGGAAGATCCGGTCACATATGATGAAGCTATAAAGGATGTTGATTCTAGATCTTGGAAACAGGCTATGAACAATGAGATGGATTCTATGAAATCCAACTCTGTTTGGGAACTTGTAGATTTGCCGGATGGGATAAAACCCATTGGATGCAAATGGGTCTACAAAAGAAAGAAGGATGCGGAAGGGAGAGTGGAAACTTTCAAAGCTAGACTGGTTGCAAAGGGATACACGCAAAAGGCTGGAATCGATTACAAGGAAACCTTTTCGCCTGTTGCTATGCTGAAGTCTGTCCGTATTCTTCTGTCCATTGCTGCGGCTCTCGATTCCGAGATTTGGCAAATGGATGTCAAGACGGCATTCTTGAATGGCCATCTTGAAGAGTTTATCTATATGATACAGCCCGAAGGGTTCGTAGCAAAAGGCCAAGATAAGAAAGTCTGCAAGTTGCTTAGATCCATTTATGGATTAAAGCAGGCATCCCGCTCATGGAACCAGAGGTTTGATCAAGCGATTAAGACATTTGGTTTTGAGCAGAACGTTGATGAACCTTGTGTTTATAAACATATTAAGGATGGAAAAGTGGTCTTTCTGATACTCTATGTCGATGATATACTACTCATTGGGAATGATGTAGGGAATTTATCATCGGTCAAGCTTTGGTTACACCAACAGTTTGACATGAAGGACTTGGGAGAAGCTAATTATGTTCTAGGCATTCGTCTCTTCAGAGATCGAAAGAACAAAATGATAGCATTATCCCAAGCTTCATACATAGATAAAATAATTGACAAATATGCAATGCTAGAGGCAAAGAAAGGCTCACAACCTTCTATTGCCGGTTTAACTCTTTCATTGGATGACTGTCCCAAGACATCGGAAGAAAGAGAGCGTATGAGTAAGGTCCCTTATGCATCCGCTGTGGGTAGCCTTATGTACGCTATGCTTTGCACTCGCCCGGACATATGTTTTGCAGTAGGTATGGTGAGTCGATATCAAGCGAATCCGGGAACCAAGCACTGGCAAGCAGTAAAGCATATACTCAAGTATCTTAAGAGAACGAGGGATTATATGCTAGTGTATTCTGGAGGGGACCTAACACCCGTAGGATACACGGACTCAGACTTCCAGACTTGTAAGGATTCGAGGAAATCGACATCTGGATCAGTGTTTTTGCTCGGAGGAGGTGCCATTGTGTGGAGGAGCGTGAAGCAGGGCTGCACAGCTGACTCTACTATGGAGGCTGAGTATGTGGCTGTGACTGAGGCATCTAAAGAAGCGGTTTGGCTCCGCAAGTTCTTTAGAGACCTTGAGGTCATTCCGGGTGTTGACAAGCCTATCACACTTTACTGTGATAATACAGGGGCTATTGCCAACACAAGGGAATCTCGGCACCACAAGAGGACCAAGCACATCGATCGGAGGTATCACATAATTAGAGGGCATGTGGAGACAGGACAAGTGGATGTATGTAAGATCGCGTCCGAGGACAACATCGCTGATCCCTTTACTAAGACTTTGGTAGCTAGAAGCTTTGAGAGGCATGTAGAGGCGATGGGGATGCGTAACATGGCACATCTGCTGGCTTAGGGCAAGTGGGAGATTGTTAGGAAATGCCCTAAGTATTAGAGACATTTTGATGTATTCATTTTGAACTGGATAATAAAATTATACATAGAGGTTATTCATTACATTGCTATCTGTCCTCGTCTTATTTACATGTTAAAGTAAATGTAAGCAAATATGACTCACTGACTGCGTGTGTTAAAACTGTTAGAACGTTGCATGCAATGGACTTTTGTATGCGAGAAGACAATGTTCTAAAGTTAGCAGTCTAAATTATGGTCTGTAGTCTATGGGGTTAGACCGAGCATCTAACTCATGTTAAGACTATTATGTTGTCTAAAGCCTTAGAGGGGACAGTTTGTCTTGACTGTCTGGAGCTGGACTCCCAAGTAGAGACATAGATATGTTGCTTGGTGGTGACATATTAGACCGGGACTAAAGCGTGATTGATCTACGCAGTCCGCTATGAGTGGATCAATCTGCTTTTGATGTTCATTATGCAATAACCTTAATCCTGAGTAAATGAACTACTTCATGTATATGACTTGTGTACTTTGATGTTCCAATGGCTAAAGCGTCTCAGAGGTAGTAAGCTTATAGACCGGTTCGTTGGGTGCATGACTTGTATACGATGAAGGGTTTGTTTGCAGATATCGGAATCATAGCTCTGAGGAGTTAAAGGTATCCTCTTAAAGGCATTATACTGAATGTGAAAATGGACAAGGCCTTGGGTCGTCTGCTGGGCGGATGACTTCTTATTCACATATGGTGAATAATCATTTTCTTGATTCGGTAGTATAATGGAACTTTAAGATAGCCTGATCAGTAGGATTAAACGGACTTTGACCTAAGGCTGATCATGGATATCATATGAGGGTTTTGCATATATGACAAGGTCATTGGATGGTAGCTCGTCACAGGCTTACGTAATACGGTATATAATTAGAAGTTCAGTTTCATGTTTATAGTGGTGTGACTCTGAAATTAGTGATCATATGATTGAGTTGTTCGGTACAGAATGATGATCATATGGAATCACGGGAGCCCGATTATATATGTCCAATCAGTCCCTCTACTAGCTCCACATAATTCCTTAACGTTTGGCAAATTGATTTGTGTATGCTATTGGCTAGTTTATTATGCATGGATGGTGATGACACAGGATTAGGATGGTGGACAAGATTCTCTCCGATTGGATTCAGATTTTGTTTTGGATAATAGAGTACACAATTATTCGAACTCCAAATAAAGTTGCCATGATTTTATTTGAGATTGGATTGGAGTTGTAGAAAATTATCCATGAGAACAAGAATATGAAACACAACCGTTTTGTGGAATTTGAAATTTGAATTTTGAAATTTGAAATTTGAATTTTGAAATTTGAAATTTGAATTTTGAATTTGAAATTTGAATTTGAAATTTGAATTTGAAATTCGAATTTGAAATTTGAATTTGAAATTTAAATTTGAAATTTGAAATTTGAAATTTGAAATTTGAATTTGAAATTTGAATTTGAAATTTGAAATTCAAATTTTGAATCACAGTCCAAGTAGGATTCGAATTTGTTGTGGAAAATCCACAAGGTTTGAAATTCGAATTTGAGTTGGATTTGGAGAGGATAATCTTGTTAGAATCCTACTTGAATTTTGAATCCAAATCCCAACAAAAGTGGGCGAATTTTTTGAGGATAATCCTCAATGGAAAATTTGGTTTTTGTAGATAAGATTCAAGGGAAAATTCAAGTTTCAATCCTAGTTGAATTTAGATTCTCTCCCTCCCTAAAAGTGGCCGAAATTTTGGAGGCTTTACCCTAGGAAATTCGGTTATTTTTGGATAAGGTTGAGATGAGATTTAGCTTGAAAAATCCTAGTGGAATTTTGATTCTTCCTTATCCTAAAAGTGGCCGAAAATTTGGAGAAGATTTTCTCCTAAAGATTTCGGATTTTTTGGTTGAAAAAGGGAGATAAAATTCTAGTTAAAATCTTGTTAAGATTTGGATTGGATTTGTCCTAGGAAAACCGAATTTAATTGTGGAGATTCTCCCTTGGAAAATTCAGATTTTTTGGTTTGGATAAGGGAGAAAATCTTTTCCTAGTCCAATTCGAATTCAGAGAATCACCTCATGCAGGTCTATAAATAGAGGTCCTGCCACTCCAGTTCTCTCAGACCACAGACTCTCAGGTGAGCAGGCTTATTGTTGCACAGCTCATCGTGACAATAAAGTTCTTTAGAGATCTGGGTGGTCGGAAGAAGACTAGCAGTGCTAGCATACCGATCGAGGTTTAGAGTGCCCACACACTCAGTCATTCGGGAATTGGAGAATAGTAGAGAAGGCTAGTTGGTTGAAGCCTCCGGTCATTCTCCTCCTGCAAGATTGGCGTCCTTGAGGTATGAGTTTTAATTGTTGTTGATTTATTGTATATGGCATCATGAGATATTTAACGATCTAAAAATTTTTATTGTTCCGCTGCGCCACTCTGATACGTTTTTACCGGTTTATTTTCCTACATTATCCTCAATGAATTTTCAAATTTTTGTGGATAAGGTTCAAGGAAAAATTCAAGTTTCAATCCCAGTTGAATTTCGATTCTCTCCTCCCTGGTTATGGTCGAAAATTTGAGGAAGATCTGCTAGGAGATTTTCGGTTATTTTGGATAAGGGTGAGATAAGATTCAAGCTTGAAAATCCTAGTGAATTTTTTATTCTTCCTTATCCAAAAGTGGCCGAAATTTTTGTGAGGATTTTCCCCTTGGATTTTCGGATTTTTTGGTTGAAAAATGGGAGATAAGATTCATGTTAAAATCTTGTTTGAATTTGGAATGATAATCTTCAATAATAGCCGAAATTTGTTGGGATTTTCCCTTGGATAATTTCGGATTTTATGGTTGTGGATAAGGGAGAATATATTCTCCTAATCCAATTCGAATTCAGAGAATCACCTCATGCAGGTCTATAAATAGAGGTCCTGCCACTCCAGTTCTCTAAGACCACAGACTCTCAGGTGAGCAGGCTTATTGTTGCACAAGTCACCGTGACAATAAATTCTTTAGAGATCTGGGTGGTCGGAAGAAGACTAGCAGTGCTAGCATATCGATCGAGATTCAGAGTGCCCATACACTCAGCCATTCAGGAATTGGAAAATAGTAGAGAAGGCTAGTTGGTTGAAGCCCTCCGGTCATTCTCCTCCTGCAGATTGGTGTCCTTGAGGTATGAGTTTTAATTGTTGTTGGTTTATTGTATATGGCATCATGAGATATTTAACAATCTAAAAATTTTTATTGTTCTGCTATGCCACTCTGATATGTTTTTACCGATTTATTTTCCTACAAAATCAACATATACCACTTATACATAGCACTTACCAAATCATCACATATCATGTCATTGAATACAAAACTTCACATACTATATGCATAGTAGAAACATCACATACTGAATGCATCTTACTATAGCTAGAAGCATAGTGAACTGCGACTAATGCGTACTGTGAATCATGCATGATCTGATTATGTTCATTTATGCTTCAATGCTCTTTTCTTTCTCTTGTCTACTTAGGGCCCGTTTGTCAGTACCATATACACGTAGACCATCGTAATGCCCGTGGTAAAAAAAAAAATCGAAAAGCCATCAATGGATGCTCAACTTTGCTTTATCTTACTTTAACTTGAAAAACCTCTTCTACTGAAACGGCCAGTACGACATGCTTACTAAATTCCATCTTGTTTATCTATTCTAACCATATGCTTCTCTAAGCTATCCTTAATCCTACGTGGGAGGGATATATGGCATCTATCTTGTTCTTTTATCAATCTACTCGATTGTGAAACTATATGCTCTTATGTATGCTGTGCAACATCGTGTACATGATAGGCAGACTTAATATACTATAAATCATCATTAAAATTTATTTTATTCATGCTATAAGCAGAATTGTACTTACCTAATTTGCAAGCCAACACGTACTCTCGCCTTTATCAACTTACAGGTTACTACCTGTCATCAATAGCGTATCTCGTTAACACCTTTGCTGAGTCACTAACATTGCTGGTGATTAAAGCAGATAAAATTAGTTGGTATCGATCGCCATTGGTACTAACACGCTCTCTATTCAAAGTGTGTTTCTCTATATGGGGTTAATTAATTCATTACCCAATAAATTAATTACGGTCGTTCTTTAGGCCATTATTTCCTTTAGTGACTCTAAATTGTGTTTTTATGTGGTATCGAGGCCCTTTGGTACCTTATTGGCCTACTTTGGGGATTTGGCATCTAACTTCCATCGTGTTTGATTAATTGTTTTATTGACTGATTAATCATTGTTCCTCACAATGTTATTCAAAACACGGTCCTTGACTGGTTTACCGACCAGTCAACTGATCGGTTACCTCGTGTGTCGTTAACTATGTAGCCTATCAGGATACTATATGTGAACTTGGTGTACTAACCGACCGGGTTACTTCGTTTGTTTATGGGTGGTAGCCTACCGGGCTACTATGGCTTGTTTGGTGTGGTAGCCTACCGGGCTTCCCACACTGTTTTGGTTATTTAAAAAAATTGTTTTTGGTTGTCTTATAAATTCTTGAGAAAATCCTTTGTTTTGAAACTGTCCCCTTGCCACCCCATTGGAAGGTGGGGGATGTTTTTATGAAAACCATGTTTTTATTTTAAGGTGTGTAAAAAAACATTTTTGATATTGCATTTTAAAGGTGATTTTTAAACCACTTTTGAAAACTGTTTTGAAACTTGATCGAAACGACTTAGTTTACAAATTTAGTGAACATAACATTTTTCTTCCTCGACGAGATGAATAATTCTCATGTTCATCTCGGAGCTCAATTCTAACTCAAATGGGTCCTAATCTTACTAAACCCGTGGCTATTATGCCCGGATTTTTGTAAAAATTCCAGGTTTATGTCAATTTAAAAACAGCTCTGTTTGAGGTCCGAAATGACCAAAATTTTAAAACATTGTGTCATGTTAAAGGTTTCAACAAGATCTACAACTTTTATGTTGAGTCCGAAATCCGGTTCGGACTCTAAGTGGTTCATTTTTAACAAAACCAGAGACTGTGTTTGGGCTTGGATTTTTTTTGGTCCCAATTTTCGTCACCAAATGAAAACCACTTGAAAAACCTATCGTAGTGTCGTTTTTGGCCAAAGGCTATTTGATGAAAAAACAACCGTATCAAAATTTTTTTAAAACTCCATGTTTCACCAAATCCCAAATTCGGACCCTAAAGGGGTCAAAATGGCCAAAATCCAAGTCCTTTTTCTGGGGACGGATTGTGTCCAGCCATCCTTTAACAAAACATTCATGCTCACATGTGTACACATCCATTCGCAAAATTGTAAACACAACCACACAACTGCAAACTTAAAATGGAAAGCTAAGTGCTCAAAATAAACTTATTACAACCCATGTGCATAAACAAATGCACATAAATCCCTTAATCAAAATCTTAAAATCAACTAACCACAAGAGAGAGGGTTTCGGTTTTACCTCTTGTGCTATGGACCAAGCACCAACTTGAGTCAAGGCTTGAGTGACCAAATGGCCATGTAAACCAAGGAGATTTAGGGGTGGGTTTTTTGCTAGAAACAGCTCTAAAAATTTCTCTTAATATTAACTCAAAACAATAACTAGAAAAACACAAGGATAGGTTCCAAAAACTTACCCTTCCAAACCCTTGAAATGGCTTGAATAAAATCCTCCTATCACAAGCTTGAAGAGGGTTAAATTTTGGTAACTTTTGGCTATGTTTTTGGCTTGAAAAATGAAGGGATTTGGGGCTTGGGTGCAGTCGGCTATAGCAAGGGAAAGAGAGAGAAAGAGTTGTGATTTTTGGGGTGTGAAAAAGAAAGAGCAATAGCCTAAGGCATGGTCACCCTTTTATAGACAACTCCTAAGTAAAGTTAACCAAACCTAAGCTCACTTAATCAAGCCAATCCTAAGCTAATTTAGGACAAATTTCTATCCATTTCAGCCCTTAGGGTCGTGGGAGCTACCCACTTTAAAGGGGACAGGATTAAAAAATTTTGGTGATGGTAAGTGACGGAATGGTGATAGAAATCTAATATTGTTTAAGTCACATTGTGTCATAACTTCCCTAATATTTTATTTTTATCTTTTTGAGGTTTTTTGTGCAGCAAAACCAGCTGGTGTCCAGCCAAGGCACATAGTTTTTAAGGGCCAAAATTCATCTACATTTGGCTCTCTTTGCAGTCTAGTTTTCTACTATGGTGTTCGGTCCTTTCGCAGCAGTGTTCTAATTTTTACCCAGAAATCAGACTTTCTGAATCCGACTTTTATACTGATAATTTTTAGTTGGTTTATACTATCTAAGAGCCCATTCTGCACCAATTTACTATATATTTCCTATACTGTGGTTGTGTCTACATTGTGTTGTACTTGTGCATGCATACCAAGACATTTTCATGTGAAATTTTCAACACAGTCTCTCTTGACTAATTCAGACGTGCTGATTCCAATTTTATTAGTTTTACGTCAGTCCGGGATCTTTTGGACCAGTTTTTAGGATCTGTGTAACCCTATCTCGAAAAACATGTCAGGTGCCTGATTGACTAATTTGGGCATCTTGAGTCTAAATATATCTGTTTCGGGGGAGATAAGGTCGTCTTGACCCTCTTCCCGATATTGCGTATCTCTCAGACAAAAATTCATGTTTTGGGCCTAATTGACCAAATTGGGCTTGTTGACTGTGAATACATTAGTTTTGAGTCAAATTAGGGTCGTCTTGGTCATTAACTTGACACTGCCTTTTTCACTATTTACTATTCATAGTTTTCTACCTAACTGACTAGTTGAGTGTTTTGACTCTGATTTTGTCAGTTTCTAAGCGAGGAGAGGTCATCTAGACCTTCGTTCTCGATAATGTACCTCTACTAGGGTATCTATCGCTTTAGCGCACAAATGTTCGATCCGAGCATTCTGGTGATGTGTTCACCGATCTTATGTCAGGAAATGGTCATCTGGATCAGTTTCCTGATACTGTGCATTCTCGTACAGTCATACACATAATAAAGTGGACCGGGTTCACTGTCGGTTACCCCGTTTCACTGCATCAATAGTAACTAACAATACTGTACCTATTTAGTCTATTCAATGTTGTATTTTCAACTTAATTACTCATCATGTAGTAATTAGGTTTCATGAATTTTGGAGAGTTATTGTAACGGCTCTCTGCTCATTACACGGCCTTCTACACGGGTTCTAACACGGGCGTGTAGAAGGCAACACGAGCATGTATTGTCTGGACATGGGTGTGTATTAGTTGAGCTTGCTCAACACGGCCATGTCCTGAAACACGTTCATTTTACCCAAGTGGTATACGACCACTTACACAGCCGTGTACCTGACCGTGTTACACTACATGGCCATGTTCACTCACATGGCCTTTCTCACATATACAGTCCGATCGGTACACGGTTTCTTACATGGCTGTGTACCTGACCGTGTTCTATGAATTTGCACTAAATGGCATCAAATTATTCCTCAATTTATCATTATATGAAAATCAGGTCGCAGGAATGGGGCTGTGACAACCAGGAAATTTCATCATTCTCGAAAAATCGGTACATAGAATGCACATAATGTATTCCATATTTAAAACGTGAAATGTAGTGATTTTATTCTATGTGTGTATGCATGTGTATCATACACAGTATTAGGAAATTGGTCAAGATTACCTTTTCTTGATATAAAACTGATATATCTAGATTCAGTATGCTCAAATTAGTTGATTGAGCACAAAAAGTAAATTTTGACCGGAAATAAGCTATACTAGAAACTGGCCAAGATGACCTCAGATGAAGATAAAATTGATATATTTGGGTTCAGCATGCCCAAATTAGTCAGTATAGCCTATCAGCATGCTCAAATTTGAAATTGAGCACAAAAGGTAATTTTTTACCAAAAATTCGCAGTACCGAAATCTAGTCAAGATGACCTCGGATGAAAATAAAACTGATATATTTGGGTTCAGCAAGCCCAAATTAGTCACGATAGCCCATGTTGAAATTTTGGACAAAAAAGGTATATATAAGTACAAAAAATCAAAAAATTTCAAAACAAGCCCATAATTTTCTCTCACATTTTCTTTCCTCCCCCTACACAAAAATGAACAGTAACCGACCATCGGAAACGGTGTCCATTTTCGACATCGCCGGCACCATTGGAAAGCTCTTGCCGAGCTGAATCCAACGGTGGGTTGACGTGACAGAACGGCCGCCGAAGGAGCCCGCATGCGCCGCCCGAAGCCGCCGGCCATCGAAAAATTCAAAACGCCGTATCTCCGCCATCCAACATCCAAATGCCACAATTCTGGTCCCAATAGATTCATAGTGAAGAGTAGAGCAAAACCTAAGCCTTATTTCAACTTAACAACCACTAGATTGCACCGCCCAACATCATGCCGTAACCGCCATGGAATCCGTCGATTTAGGCAGAGTTGAGTGATGTGGTGGGTACCAAAATGATCAGAGGAGCACAGGGAACAAAAGCCCCAACCCAATTTTGGGCACTAACCCCAGTACGGCGGAGATTGAATAATGCCGCCACTGAAAAACTTTCAGGGGTTCACTTCCGGTGATAAGGGCCTCGATTGGTGAAATTGACACCACTAATGAGTTCCTCACGTCGAAATCTACGAGATGGTGACCTCCTTTTTCATCGCCGCCACCGGTCAACGGTGACCTGGACCCTAAAATTTGAAGAATGGCCCGTTGGCCTATTTTCGACGTTCTGGACACATTCACGGTGTCAGAATTTTAAGACGGAATTTCACACGTAAAGAACGGAGAAACAAAGTTTGTGCACACGAGATCAAAAGGTCCATTTGATCGTTGGTGGGACAATTTCGGTAGTGATTTCAGTCCCTTCATTCCTTATTTATTGTTTTGGAATGATTATGTATTAATTATATATTTTGACATGTGAAATTGTAAGAAAAATGGACTATGTCTATAAAAAATAGTCAAATAAGAAAATGTGTAAAATGTAAAGATTTTTACATAAAAGTTAAGTTTTACGTAAAAATATAGGCGTTTGGTATAGTACATGGTAAAATAGAAATAGGTTAGATGGTTTTGAGGTGTTTCCAAAACACCGGAAACCCAAAAATTAAGCGAAAATGCTACAAAAATTTTTAAAACGGCACAAAAGGGTATTTTAGGAAATGAGGGGTAAAGGAATGGAAACTTGAGCCCCTTCGAATAATTTTAGGAATTAATGAATGAGTTAGGCTCAGAAAAGGATGACAGATGTTTTAAATATTAGTAAACCGAGAATTTCAGCAATTAATGCTGTAAAAATCTCGGTAAAGCCTAAGAAAAAAATATTTTATGATTTTTGGGTAAAGAAAATCCTGGCAGAATATTAAAATGGAAATGATATGATCTAAAGACCCGTCAGAGGCAAAACGATCATTTTGATCGAAAATTTCAAGAATGATAGAAAAGAGCCCCAATGAACTTAGAATGGCTTAATTAAGATTCTACCGGCCAAAAACTAGGTTGTAAATTAGAGAATAGTAAGGTTATGATGAAAAAATCACATTAGGGGCAAAATGGTAATTTTCTCAAAAGTTAGCAGAAAAGTGGAAAATGGGATATTAGACCCCTAAGTTTATGATCGAGAAATGAAACGTAGAATTTTTACGTTTTATTAAGTTTTATGTATGAAATAAGTATGGAAAATAACCATGATTATTTTAGTTATAGAGATCCGATACAGACGCGATGAAGAGACATCTGTAGACCAAGGAAGCAAGAAAGGACATGCTAGCAAAGTATTTGTAAGTTCAAGCATTTATTTATCTGCAACATGAACTGACATATTATGTTAGGTCTATGTTTAAGTGTTATATGAAGTTTATGTATGTGAGTGCTATATGCACTAAAGTGTGACTAACATAATCCACACTATAAAAATTACGTCAAGAAAGAAACGAAAGAAAGAAAGAAAAGAAATGAACGAAAGAAAGAAAGGAAAAAAATGAAAGAAAGAAATAAAAGAAATGAACGAAAGAAAGAAAGGAAAAAAATGAAAGAAATGAACAAAAGAAAGGAAGGAAAAGAAACGAAAGGAAGAAAGAAAAGAAATGAACGAGAGAGAGAAAGGAAAGAAAATGAAAGAAAGAAAGAAAAGAAAGAAAAAGAATGAAAGAAAGAATAAATGAATGAACGAAAAGATAAAGTAAAGAACGAGAAAGATAAGCGAGATAATAAGATTGAAAATGTAAGATTGGCATACCAGCCTCTCCAGTATAAGGTTTAAAGATAGCCTCCACCCCAATGTGTGGTGCTACCCTAAGTGTGGTAATTAATGGCTTAATGTGCTACCCCAAGTGTGGTAGTGTAAAGATTGACCTTGTGGTTGATTGGTGGGTAGCTCCCCCGTTCCCCCATTGGTCTATGCGCACTAGGTACATCCAACCACGGGCCCATAAGAGGAAGTGAAAGAAAGAAAATGAAAGAAAGAAAGTGAAAGAAAAGACAAGTAAATATTAGTGAAAGAAAGAAAGTTAAAGAAAAGAAAAACAAAGAAAAGTTAAGAAAAGCTAAAAAAAGAAAAGAACAGAACGATATGATATAAAAGAAAGAATGAACAATAGAAATGAAAGTTAAACGGTATGAACGAAAGAACGAACAATAAAAATGAGAGTTAAGTGAAAGAAGAAAAGAAAAGAATGACATGAAAGAAAGAAAGAACAAAAGAATAATGAAAATGAATGAATGAAAAGTAGACAAGTATAATGAGACTAACATATATGTATATGTTATGATATGCATAAATTGATATGCATAAGTCAGTCTTACGAATCTTAAGTATGTTTATGATGTTCAAACATACATTTAGTATGCTATGTTTAAATTGATATGTGTATACAAGGTTTTGTATGATGTTAAGTAATTAAGTATGTCATGCTTAAGATCCTAAGCATACATTATGTATGCTATGTTTAAATTATGTTATGTTAAAGAGTATGGAAGTTTGTTCTCAATGTTAGAATATGTTAAGTATGAAGTTAAAAGTAATGTATGATATACCTTATGTTAATGTTCTGATGCCACAGTTGGTATCAGATATGCTCTGTCCAAAAAGGTACGAGTTCTTATATGTCATGAATGTATGTTTGAACTTACTGAGCCTATCGCTCACAAGTTTGTTTATGTTGCAGGTAAGCATCCTGCACGGCGATAAGACAAGTGACGGATGACGAACGAGATCTGCATATGCCAAGGGACTGGGTGAGGGTTATGGTATTGCTATGAGTCTTCCGCTGGGCTGTTTAATGAGAGTATTGAAACGAAATATTTATGAAGTAATAAAGTTTAAATTATGTAAAATGTTTACTATAGTAAATGTTTTATGATGACACAATTTTCAAGTTTAAAGTTAAAGAAAAAAAAATTATTCCCTATTTTCGCATTAAATGGGAAGTTAAAATAAGTACGTTAAAGAAAGTAAGTTTAAAGTTGAGGTAGCTATGGACGTATCATCACAGGGGTGATCCTTTTAGTGTGTTCAAGCAATTCTTAGATAAGTTTGTCATTGTGTTCATCGATGACATACTTATATACTTTAAGACAAAAAAAGAGCACGAAGAGCACTTAAGGACCATTTTACATAAGCTAAGGGACCATCAGCTATACGCCAAGTTCTCCAAGTTTTCGTTGGAAAAGGTTCACTTTCTTGGTCATGTAGTCTCCAAGGAAGGAGTATCTATGGACCCAGCAAAGGTTAAGGCAGTTAGTGTATGGCCAACACTGAGAAACGTGACGAAAATCTACAGTTTCCAAGGATTAGTAGGGTACTACCGACACTTCATCGAAGACTTTTCGAAGCTAGCTGCTCCACTAACAGCACTCACCAAGAAGGATAAGAAGCATGAGTAGACGGATAAGTGCGAAAAGAGCTTCCAGGAGTTGAAACGCAGACTCATAAGCACTCCAATACTAACCATTCCGGACGTTGGTCAGGGAAATTTTGTGATTTACAGTGACACTATGATAACCGGGAATTTAAAGATTCTTGGAAGAATTTAAAATTGCATGTCCATGACAATTTTAATGTAAAAAATATGAAAAAGTTATGTTTGAATACCATTGAGAATGCAAAAAAAAAAAATAAAAACATTCAAATAGTGTTAAAGAGTGTAAATTTGGAGATAGAAAATCTTCTAGAACAAAAACGGGTGTGACGAACCTAAAACGAACCCAAAAACCCTGGAGAGTGCACCGAAGTGCACTAAAAGACAAGAACTTATGGTAATGAATTTTGGTCAAACAGAAACAAAATAAGGCAGACCAATCACACTGGAGGCGTCAGAAACTCGCCTGCGCGATTTCGGTAGATTTCCATTTGGTTTGACTTTTGGTCAAACTTTGACCACAAAATAATATATGAATTAATTGGATGATGTCATGTATGACATAAAAAATGTGATGTAATAAATGGTGAATTAAAGCTTATAAAGGGTGGTAGGCAACATTAATGGTGTGGATTAATGCTAATCTTGAATCAAGGGCTAGGATTTAGCCAGAATGACATTAAAAAAATTTAAAGAAAATGGGATAAATGGAGTCGGCTGTGGCTTGAAAAATCAGCAAAAAAAATTTTTTTGGTCCCTAAAATGTTGCTAAAAAGTCCCTAAATAATTTTCAAATTATTGGGAAAAATTGCAAGTTGGTCCTCCACCATTTGCCTATAAATAGGAGTGGAAAATTTCATTTGGAAAATGAAGAAAATCAGCCAAACTGCTGCCCATTTTTGGCCGTGTATCATTCTCCCTTCCAAGCAAAATTTTATCAAAAATTCTTCACCAAATTAGCTTCCAAATTCACACCAAGCATCAAGAAATTGAATTGATAAGGTGAGCCATCATTTTGAAGTTTTTCTTGTTGATTTTCTTCAAGAAATCTGCAGCTTTGTAGGTGTTGAAATATGGTGAAAATTTTGATGAATTGATTTGGTGTTGATGTTAGTTTGGTGATATAGTGATCAAAGCATGTTTTAGGAACTTGAAATAAGCAAAATTTATGCATGTTCCTTGGTAAACCCGTGGCTTATGTGGGAAGAAAATGGGAAAATTTTGGGATGAATTTGGTGAAGAAATGTTGATAAATGATTATAAGATTGAGGGAAATTTTTCCTATGATTTGGAACATGAAAACTGTGGCATAAGGCTTGGTTGGAATGAAAACTTTTTTAGGTTTTTGATGTTGAAATGTGCATTAGAAACCCTAAGATTGATATGTGATAATTGAGTTGTGTGATAAAAAAATTTTTGGTGTTGAATACCATGTGAAAACCGTGGCCTATGATGAGGAAATTGGTGAATATTGTGTTGTGATGGAATGATGGTGAATGTGAAAAAGTTTTACGTAAATTTTGGAACTTTGGGTAAAATAGGTCTCTGGTATAATACGTGGTAGGTACCAAGTTTCTAAGGCATACCTAACACTAGGAAAACCTAAAATTTAAGCGGAAATACTGTCGAAATTTCTAAAATGGCATAAAGAGCATTTCAGAAAACGAGGGGTAAAAATGTAGTCTTGAAAATAAAACCGAGACCCCTCGGTAGATTAGAATTGATAATGGAAAACTAAACCCAAGAGGAATAGTAAAACAAACTTCCAATGTCTAAAATGCCGTGAACGGGAAAAATTTACGTTAGGGGTATTTTAGAAAACGAGAGAAAAAATTTATGGACGGGATAAGAAACCTGAGCCCCTCGAGAACCAAGGCTTAGGAATGGGATGAGAAACGTTTCAGGAGTAGTGAAATACCCATTTAAGGCTCCGAAACGCTAGAAAAACAAGGAACGACACTAGGTGTCAAAATAGTAACTCTAAGGGTCAGGTGAGGAATAGTTACTGAATTTGCAGCAAATTATACTGTAAAATTATATCGAAGTCTAAGAAATATTATTTTATGATATTTGGGCTTAGAAAATCCTGAAAAAATAATAGAACAGAATTGTTACGGTCCCGAAACCCGCTAGGGGCAAAATGGTCATTTCGACCAAACATTTCTGAAAGGCTCATAAAGGACTGTTAAGGATCTAGAAGTCTTAAATAAGATTCTAGAGGCCATAACTAAGATTTTAAAGTTAAAAATCTAAAGTTTATAAGTACACGGGCTTATAATCTGAGACACGGGCGTGTAGTGGAAACCCGAGAGGTACACGGGCTTGGACACGGGTTTGTATCAAACCGTGTATTACAAAAAGAGATTAAATGTGTTGTAAAGTTAATAACAAAATGAATATATCCAAAGTGATAAATGATGATGGGTATTAACAGACGATAATCTGTCTGTAGGGACCCAAACTAGAGACGATAACAAAACTACCGAGGACTTTCGAGGGTGGACATTATCACAATTATGGTAAGTTCAAGCATTTTCATTCTACAGCATGAAATACTATGATATTTAATTATGTACTAATTGTACATTAGATGTAAAGTCCTACGAGCACTGGGGTGTAGTTAGACTAATACACCTAATGACTGATAAAATAAGAGGTGTACTGTGGGTACACTACAGAAAGAGTGTGACTAAATTTAAGACACACCCTTAAAAGAAAGAATGTGTTACGACCTACGGGCATGAAAGGTTCCTAATTTTGAGGTGATGATTAATGCCACCCGGTCAAAACTATAATTGAAAGATGGTAATGAAACCATGTTTGGCTTATCGGCCTTTAATAGTAAGGTGGAGGTTTATAGGTCATTCGGGGATACAATGACTGCTTCAGGCGATGATGAACTGGGGAGGATCAGCCTTAGGGCCACTCCCAAGGTCCCTCACAGTCAACACGCATATGAAATTGGTACAGGCCCAAATAAGCTCAAAACTAGAACGTAAGTGTGATGAAAGCCATAATTGGGCATAATTGAGCATAACCGACACTAACGTTAAGTGTAGTGGACTCTGTTAGGGTGATGTGAATAGTAACCAGTTAGAGTCAAAGTTACTATTCATCAATCAAAAGTCAAAGTACTGTTCATGGTGAATAGTAGTATTCATGGATGAATAGTGTTATTCATAGGAAGTTTTATTATTGACATTTTTGAATCTATGTGATTCATAGTATATATGTTTGAACTTACTGAGCCTGTTAGCTCACCTGTTTATTCATTTTGCAGGTAAGAAACTTGTCCAGTAGAAAAATTGGAAGGCGACAGGATATGCGGTGCTAATGGGATAGGGAATTTGTAGGAAAATAAATCGGTAAAACCGTATCAGAGTGGCGCAGCGGAACAATAAAAATTTTTAGATCGTTAAATATCTCATGATGCCATATACAATAAATCAACAACAATTAAAACTCATACCTCAAGGACGCCAATCTTGCAGGAGGAGAATGACCGGAGGCTTCAACCAACTAGCCTTCTCTACTATTCTCCAATTCCCGAATGGCTGAGTGTGTGGGCACTCTGAACCTCGATCGGTATGCTAGCACTGCTAGTCTTCTTCCGACCACCCAGATCTCTAAAGAAATTTATTGTCACGATGAGCTGTGCAACAATAAGCCTGCCCACCTGAGAGTCTGTCGTCTGAGAGAACTGGAGTGGCAGGACCTCTATTTATAGACCTGCATGAGGTGATTCTCTAAATTTGAATTGGATTAGGAAAAGATATTTTCCCTTATCCATATCCATAAAATCTGAATTTTCCAAGGGAGAATCTCTATAATTAAATTCGGTTTTCTTAGGATAAATCCAATCCAAATTTAAACAAGATTTTAACTAGAATTTTATCTCCCTTTTTCAACCAAAAAATCTAAAATTTCTAGGAGAAAATCTTCTCCAAATTTTCGGCCACTTTTAGGATAAGGAAGAATCAAAATTCCACTAGGATTTTCAAGCTTGAATCTTATCTCAACCTTATCCAAAAATAACCGAATTTCCTAGGAGAGATTCTCCAAATTTTGGGCCACTTTTCAGGGAGGAGAGAATCCAAATTCAACTGGGATTGAAACTTGAATTATTCCCTTGAATCTTATCCACAAAAATCCGAATTTTTCCATGAGGATTATCCTCAAAAATTTCGTACACTTTTGTTGGGATTTGGATTCAAAATTCAAGTAGGATTCTAACAAGATTATCCTCTCCAAATCCAACTCAAATTCGAATTTCAAACCTTGTGGATTTTCCACAACAAATTCGAATCCTTCTTGGACTGTGATTCAAAATTTGAATTTCAAATTTCAAATTCAAATTTCAAATTTCAAATTTCAAATTTCAAATTTCAAATTTCAAATTTCAAATTTAAATTTCAAATTCAAATTTGAAATTCGAATTTCAAATTCAAATTTCAAATTCAAATTTCAAATTCAAAATTCAAATTTCAAATTTCAAATTTCAAATTTCAAAATTCAAATTTCAAATTCCACAAAACGGTTGTGTTTCATATTCTTGTTCTCATGGATAATTTTCTACAACTCCAATCCAATCTCAAATAAAATCATGGCAACTTTATTTGGAGTTCGAATAATTGTGTACTCTATTATCCAAAACAAAATCTGAATCCAACCGAAGAGAATCTTGTCTACCATCCTAATCCTGTGTCATCACCATCCATGCATAATAAACTAGCCAATAGCATACACAAATCAATTTACCAAACGTTAAGGAATTATGTGGAGCTAGTAGAGGGACTGATTGGACATATATAATCGGGCTCCCGTGATTCCCTATGATCATCATTCTTTACCGAACAACTCAATCATATGATCACTAGTTTCAGAGTCGCACCACTATAAACCTGAAACTGAACTCCCAATTATATACCGTATTACGTAAGCCTGTGACGAGCTACTATCCAATGACCTTGTCATATATGCAAAACCCTCATATGATATCCATGATCAGCCTTAGGTCAAAGTCCGTTTAATCCTACTGATCAGGCTATCTTAAAGTTCCATTATACTACCGAATCAAGAAAATGATTATTCACCATATGTGAATAAGAAGTCATCCGCCCAGCAGACAACCCAAGGCCTTGTCCATTTTCACATTCAGTATAATGCCTTTAAGAGGATACCTTTAACTCCTCAGAGCTATGATTCTGATATCTGCAAACAAACCCTTCATCGTATACAAGTCATGCACCCAACGAACCGGTCTATAAGCTTACTACCTCTGAGACGCTTTAGCCATTGGAACATCAAAGTACACAAGTCATATACATGAAGTAGTTCATTTACTCAGGATTAAGGTTATTGCATAATGAACGTCAAAAGCAGATTGATCCACTCATAGCGGACTACGTAGATCAATCACACTTTAGTCCCGGTCTAATATGTCACCACCGAGCAACATATCCATGTCTCTATTTGGGAGTCCAGCTCCAGACAGTCAAGACAAACCATCCCCTCCAAGACTTTAGACAACATAATAGTCTTAACATGAGTTAGATGCTCGGTCTAACCCCATAGACTACAGACCATAGTTTAGACTGCTAACTTTAGAACGTTGTCTTCTCGCATACAAAAGTCCATTGCATGCAACGTTCTAACAGTTTTAACACAAGCAGTCAGTGAGCCATATTTGCTTACATTTACTTTAACATGTAAATAAGACGAGGACAGATAGCAATGTAATGAATAACCTCTATGTATAATTTTATTATCCAGTTCAAAATGAATACATCAAAATGTCTCTAATACTTAGGGCATTTCCTAACAGAATTCCACTGTGGATTATGGTCCTGCTACCAATCTTCCGCTGAGCGTCGAAAGAAAGAATTTGAAGAAAATGTATTTTGAGAAACAAAGTTGAGAAAATTTATTTATGTAATTTATGTTGTATTGCAAAAGACAACTAAAATTTTAGTTTTAAATTTTATATGGCTTTCATACATGGCTTTTATGCAAGGAAAGTATTTTGAAAAGAAAAAAAAATGGGCAAAAATTTTGGGCCCTGTAAGATGAGAGTTTAAAAGTAAAATTTTTTTAGTGGGACCCAATGACGTGCATAGGCTGTCTCAGCCGACTACGGAGTGTGATTGTGATGGTTTCGCATGGCCAAGATTGGTGGCGTCACAGGTTGGTATCAGAGCAGTTGACCATATCCCTACTGGCACAACACAGAGCTTGCTCATCAATCAAAGTAAGTTAGCTTTCTTTAAGTTAGTTAACTATTTGTTTATATGAGGTTATATATTTTGTAAGATATATGATGACTAGGCCACCATATAAGCAACATCAGTCGTATAGGCAAAGAGGACCGATCAGAGTATGGACCAGGTCTGTGATTTGGCCGTCCATGACTCAGTGACTAATATATCGACCACCGAGTATATGTCCGAGAGAGTACAAAGCATAGTGTACATAAGGCTACCCACAATGGATGCATAAGGGACCTTACTCATACGCTCTCTTTCTTCCGATATCTTGGGATAGTCATCCAATGAAAGAGTTAGATCGGCAATGGAAGGTTATGAACCTTTCTTTGCCTCTTGCATTGCATATTTGTCAATTATTTTATCTATTTACGAAGCCTGGGATAATGCTATCATTTTGTTCTTTCGATCTCTAAAGAGACAAATGCCTAGAACATAATTAGCTTCTCCCAAGTCTTTCATGTCAAACTGTTGGTGCGACCAAAGCTTGACCGATGATAAGTTCCCTACATCATTCCCAATGAGCAGTATATCATCGACATAAAGTACTAGAAAGACCACTTTACCATCCTTAATACATTTATAAACACATGATTCATCAACATTCTGCTCAAAACCAAATGTCTTGATCGCTTGATCAAATCTCTAGTTCCATGAGTGGGATGCTTGCTTTGATCCATAAATGGATCTAAGTAACTTGCAGACTTTTCTTTCTTAGCCTTTTGCCATGAACCCTTTGGGCTGTATCATATAGATATATTCCTCAAGATGGCCATTCAAGAATGTCATCTTGACGTCTATTTGCCAGATCTCGTAATCAAGAGCCGCAGCAATAGACAGAAGAATACGGATAGACTTCAGCATAGCAATAGGTGAAAAGGTATCATCGTAATCTATTCCAGCCTTTTGCGTGTACCCCTTTGCAACCAGTCTAGTTTTGAAAGTTTCTACTCTCCCTTCGGCATCCTTCTTTCTTTTGTAGACCCACTTGCATCCAATGGGTTTTATCTCATCTGGTAGATCTACAAGTTCCCAAACAGAGTTGGATTTCATAGAATCCATCTCATTGTTCATAGCCTGTTTCCAAGATTTAGAATCAACGTCATTTATAGCTTTATCATAAGTGACCAGATCATCCTCATGCTCATGAGCCTTGGCCTAGTATACCTCAGCATCATACATGAAGAAATTAGGCTTTTTCGAAACCCTCCCACTACGACGAGGCACCCTAAATTGTTGATTGTCTGCAAGTCTTTCATCAGAACTTAGACTTGCATCCAAGACCGAAACCTGTGGAGTAGTTCTTTCACCTGATAACTCCTCTAGCACCACTTTGCTTCGAGGCTTAAAGTCATTCATGTGACTTTCCTCGAAGAACGTCGCATGGGTTGAAACAATGACTTTTTGTTCCTTCGGGTTTTAGAACAGACCGCCCTTAGTTCCCTTAGGATACCCTACAAACATGCACAATTCTGATCTTGGTTCCAACTTCTTTGCATCCCCATCCAGTACATGTGCCAGGCAGCCCCATATTCTCATATGTCCAACGGAGTCCTAGGAATTGACTTGCTTGGAACCTAGTTCAGAATATAGCACGCTGTTTGTAATGCATATCCCTAGAATGATAATGGTAGTGTTGAATAACTCATCATGGACCGTACCATATCCAATAAGGTCTTGTTTCTCTTTTCGGTTACACCATTCTGTTGTGGAGTACCAGGTGCAGTCAATTGGGATAATATCCCATTCTCTACACGATCTCCTAGAAATTCATCAGAGAGGTATTCGCCACCTTGATCAGATCAAAGTATCTTTATGGATTTACCCAATTGGTTTTCCACTTCCGCACGATACTCTTTGAACTTGTCAAAGGTTTCGCTCTTGCGGTGCATCAGGTACACATATCTGTACCTCAAGTAATCATCTACAAAGGAGATATAATACTCGAACACTCCTCGTGCTGTGACGTTCATGGGGTCACATACGTCAGTGTGCACAATTTCTAAGAGTTCCTGAGCCCTAGTACCCTTAGCTCCAAAAGACCTCTTAGTCATCTTACCCTCAAGACAAGACTCACATTGAGGAAGACGTATCTCCTCCAGAGATTCTAAAGGACCGTCTTTCTGCAACCTTTGAATCCTTTCCTGATTAATATGACCAAGTCTTAAATGCCAAAGATACACCTTGTTAGAGTGAGAAACTTTCAATCTTTTAGAGTTATTTAGTAATTCGTTTTCAAGCAGTGAGTACATCTTTGGTTTGATCAAATATAGGTTTCCATCCATCGATCCATCCAGAACAGATAAAAGACTTATTTTTGCAAATATCAACTCTTTTACTAAAAGAAACTGAATAAGAATCCTTTATTAAACAAGCTACCGATATAAGGTTCCTCCTAAAATTAGGAACATAAAAACAGTCTTTTAATAAAATAAACCTAAATTCATCAAAGTAAAGGTAAACGTCTCCGACTGCCTCAGCCACCACAAAGCTATCGTCTCTGGTCTGCAACGAGAGGCTCCTATCATGTAGACTTCTCGTTTCCATGAACCCTGCATGGAACACAAACATGATTAGTGGCTTCTAAATCAATGACCCAAGTGTCTTTCGATTCTTCCGCCAAACTCGCTTCTAAATAGTGAAGTTCCTTACCTTTCTTGCCCTTGGTGGCTAGGAATTCCCAGCAAGCCTTCTTGAAATGACCTACCTTCCCACAGTGGAAGCACTTGGACTTTTTAGGGTCCCTAGGCTTCTTGTTCTTCTTCTTCTTCTTCCCATCCAAGACAGAAGTATTAAAAGAACTGGAAGTCACTTGCTTCTGATTTGGCCTCTTCCTCTTCCATGAGGGTTTGGAAGATTCCGCAAAATTGGCCTCTTTTTGGTTGGACCGCATCCCCATCCTTGATCATCCGCTTATAAGTTTGGAGTGGTTTCATGAGCTCAGTTAGTCCTAACTCCCTTGTCGCCAGATTATATATGGCCTTAAACCCCACAAAATCTTTTGATAGAGTTTTAAACACCATTTCGATCTGGGTGTTGTAGTCCAGTTCAGCACCGTTCTCGGCAGCCTCAGCAAAGAATCCCATTAGAGTGATCATATGGTCCTTTACCGGAGTACCTGCCTTTTGCTTAGAGTTCATAATGCTGGTGATTGCAGATTGTCGAGCCAATTTTTCTTGGCCTCCGAACATATCCTCCAGATTTTCCTTGATCTCCCTAGCAACTTGATAAGTCTCATGTTGCTTTTGTAAAGCACTCGTCATGCTAGCAAGAATGTAGTATCGAGCTATCTCATTGGATTCTCTCCAATGAGTATAGGCAATCGGGATCTCCTCAAGCGGGTGTCAGGTTTGGGCCCAAGTGGGCATGGTTCGTTCAGCACGAACTTGTGTTTCTCGCAACTAAGAACTACCAGTAGATTTCTTTTCCAGTCTTTATAATTATCGCCATTCAGCTTATTTTTAGTAAGTATTGAAATGAGGGGTGTCAGTGACATTTTGAACTGAAATAAAATTATACTAGACATTATTACAAAGCCCAAGCAAATATACAAATAATTCAAATAAAACATACAAGTATGTTCGTACATGAAACTTGAAAAAACATGTAGCATTACAATGGTAATTCTCAGCACCTATTGTCCTAAGCCACCGAGGGGTGGTCATGAGACAAATAGCCAGAACATGGACCCCTTCCAATTAATATATATTGCCTTAAATCCTCCAAGGTTAAGACATATAATAATAATCGCTTATTTTGGCTGCCAGTTTAGTTAACAGAGCTTCTAGCAAAGGTTAATAACTAAACGAGTCTTGAGTGTATAACCATTGTTTACGTAGCCCGATCCACGTCCTACCAAGCCACTGAGGGGTGGTCATGAATAGGATCATGCCCGAACACATTTTCCACATAGGAGATCCAACCTAGTATATCGACGGTGGTAAACACCTACCGAGGGGTGTGGTCAGGGAAGAACTGATGTGAGACGTTACTATGCTTTCACATATGGATCAACAATGGAGGCCGTGGGTTTTGTTTGAAACCCTCTCCCGCTCAATATTTTGAAAAACATGCAAGTTTTGATAAATATGTATGATCAATATAGTATGAGCAGCACTCACCTACCCTATATGACATGTTATCAAATATGCATATAAAACATCCATCAATACATATTTATACATCCATGACTTATCACAGAAAAAATAATTGATAGAATAATAACCAAGCCATGGTTCCATCCTAGAATAAAGAAAATAAAGATTACAAAATCCCATCCAAAGCATTCTTTGGGTCTTGAATTTTGTTCCGTCTTCTTGTATCCATCTTTATGTAACCTCTCCATTTATTTCTCATCCCAAAAATCATTTAAATTTTAAATACCAAAAATTTAAATTTCAAATTCAAATTTTAAACAATTTTAAATATCATATGTAATGATATGTAACTTCAAAAATTTTAAATTTTCAACTACATATTTTTAAACATGACTTAAAAATTAAATCTCAAATTTAAAAATCAAAATTTTTCGATTTTTGAATCATCAGCCCAACGGCCCTAAAGGCCGATAGCTACCGTGGGTAGCCCCCAGCCCCGGGGGGGCTAGCAGCCCACAGATGCAGGCCATGTGCAGCCATGCCAGGCTGTAGGCCAAGCTTGCAGCCACAGGCTACATGCCTGCGCTGGGCGCAGCAACCGCCAGGCTGCATGCGACAACCCAGGGCTGCATCCAGCCCTTGGGGGGCCACGACCACCCTCCGTTGCCGGCAGAGCCTGGGGCCATGGGTGGTGTAGCCGTGGGCAGGGGCTGCAGCCCCACCACGGCTGGTGGTCCATCCCAAGGGGTCGATCCTCGATTTCCGTGTCATATTCCAATTTACCCATTAGGATCTCCAGAATTAATTTGAATCCTAATTAAATTGGAATTTTCCACACAAATAAAATTTTAATCTTTAAATTAAATTTAACTTTTGGAAAAAATAAATTACGGTCTTCAAACTTCAATCTCCTCCAAGAATAATTACATAAAATTTTCTAAATCATTTCCGGTGTACAAAAATTCTAATCATAATATTTCTAAGAGACAAAAAATTAAAATTCATGGGAAAATTACATTGTTAATAAACCGCTCACATGGTTACATAAAAATTCCTAGATATAATTTTCTAAATTCTAAGGAACCATAATCGGCATAAAATAAGCATGCTTATAATAATTCAAAAATTAAAATAATCACATACTTCGTACATAATACATGATAACAACATAAAGTAATCCTAGAATGCTACTCTTTAAATATCAAATCCATACATAAATAAAAAGACTAATTAATTGTCTAATTTATGTACATGGCATAGTCATGAGATGGCTCTAATACCAATTGTAGGATTAAAATCGGTGAAAATGCATCAGAGTGGCGCAGCGAAACAATAAAAATTTTTCAAGATCGTTAAATATCTGATGATGCCATATACAATACACTAACAATAATTTAAACTCATACCTCAGAGGGTGCCAATCTGTAGGAGGAGAATGATTGGAGGGCTTCAACCAATTAGCCTTCTCTACTATTCTCCAATTCCCGAATAGCTGAGTGTGTGGGCACTCTGAACCTCGATCGGTATGCTAACACTGCTAGTCTTCTTCTGACCACCCAGATCTCTAAAGAACTTATTGTCACGGTGAGTTATGCAACAATAAGCCTGCTCACCTGAGAGTTTGTGGTCTGAGAGAACTGGAGTGGCAGGACCTCTATTATAGACTTGCATGAGCTGATCCTCTGAATTCGAATTGGATTAGAAGAAGATTTTCTCCCTTATCCACTCACAAAAATATGAAATTAACAAGGCCAAAATCAAGGGTAAATTCAGCCATCTTTTGGGATTTTACAATCCAAATTCAAATAAGATTTTAACTTGAATTTTATCTCCTCATTTATCCATAATAACTGAATTTCCTTAGTGCCAAAATCATGACTAGATTCGGCCATTAAAAGTGAGGAGAATCAAAATCCAAATAGGATTTTCTAGCTTGAATTTAATCTCATCCTTGTCCACAAATAACCGAAAAATGTCCTTGGATTTATCCAATAATTTTTGTCCACTTTAGGTAGGGAGAGAATCAAAATTCAACTAGGATTTTCTTGCTTGAATTTCCCTTGAACCTTATCCACAAAAACCAAAAATATGTTGGAGGATTTTCCTCAACAAAAATTCGGCCACTTTTGTTAGAATTAGGATTCAAAATTCAAGTAGGATTCAAACAAGATTTTCCTCTCCTTTATCCGAATTAAAACTGAATTTTCTCTTGTGGATAATCCACAAAAAATTCGAATCCTATATAGATTGTGATTCAAAATTTGAATTTCAAATTTCAAAGTTCAAAGTTCAAATTCAAATTTCAAATTTAAATTTCGAATTCAAATTCCAAATTCAAATTTCAAATCCAAATGTGCAATTTGAATTTCAAATTTAAATTTAAATTTCAAATTTCAAATTTCAAAATTCAAATTTCAAATTTCAAAATCCACAAAAGTTGTATTTCAAATTTTTGTTCTCATGGATAATTTTCTACAACTCCAATCTAATCTCAAATAAAATCATGGCAACTTTATTTGGAGTTCGAATAATTGTGTACTCTATTATCCAAAACAAAATATGAATTCAACCGGAGAGAATCTTGTCCACCATCCTAATCCTATGTCAACACCATCCATGCATAATCAATTCGCCAATAAGCATACACAAATCAATTTGCCAACCGTTAAGGAATTATGTGGAGTTAATAGAGGAACCAATTTGACATATATGATTGGACTCCTGTGAATCCATATGATCATCATTCTATATCAAACAACTCAATCATATGATCATTAATTTCAGAGTCACGCCACTATAAACCTGAAACTAAACTCCCAATTATATACCGTATTACGAAAGCCTGTGACAAGCTAATGTCCAATGACCTTGTCATGTATGCAAAACCTTCATATGATATGCATGATCAGCCTTAGGCCAAAGTCTGTTTAATCCTACTGATCAGGCTATCTTAAAGTTCCATTATACTACCGAATAAGAAAATGATTATTCACCATGTGTGAATAAGAAGTCATCCACCCTGTAGACGACCCAAGGCCTTGTCCATTTTCACATCCAGTATAATGTCTTTAAGAGGATACCTTTAACTCCTTAGAGCTATGATTCTAATATCTGTAAACAAACCCTTCATCGTATACAAGTCATGCACCCAACGAACCGGTCTATAAGCTTACTACCTCTGAGACGCTTTAGCCATTGGAACACCCAAGTACACAAGTCATATACATGAAGTAGTTCATTTACTCAGGATTAAGGTTATTGCATAATGAACGTCGAAAAAGCAGATTGATCCATTCATAGCGAACTACGTAGATCAATCACACTTTAGTCTCGATCTAATATGTCACCACCAAGCAACATATCTATATCTCTACTTGGGAGTCTATGCTCCGGACAGTCAAGACAAACAGTCCCCACCATGGCTTTAGACAACATAATAGTCTTAACATGAGTTAGATGCTCGGTCTAACCCCATAGACTACAGACCTTAGTTTAGACCACTTACTTTAGAACATTGTCTTCTTACATACAAAAATCCATTGCATGCAACGTTCTAACAATTTTAACACAAGCAGTCATCGAGCCATATTTGCTTACATTTACTTTAACATGTAAATAGAATAAAGACAAACAGCAATGCAATAAATAACCTCTATATTTTAATTTTATTATCCAGTTCAAAATAAATACATAAAAATATCTCTAATGCTTAGGGCATTTCCTAACATATATGACTGTATCGAAAGGCTATTTTGAGAAAAAGCCATCGAGTTGATGTGTATATGAAAATTATGAAATGAAATGATATAAAATTTTGATATGTTAAAATGATGAGATGTTTGAAATTATATGATGATCGAAACTATTTTTAGTTATATTGTAATAATATGTTTGTCGAAAATCTAACGATTGATTTTCATGCGATTATAGGAAGTAGAAAAAGATGGTGAACATGCGTAATCTAAGGAATATGAGAGAGCTTCATATCCTTTTAGAAAGGGTTGATGAACTACAAGCCCTTGTAGAAGCTCAGATGAAAGAGAATGCTGAGCTAAGGCAAAGATTAGAGCAGATGGAACAGAGACAAGGCCAAGAAAAAGGCCAAAGCTCACAAATGGCTGCACCTGAATAAGTAATGCCGCCAGTTATGCCCGAGGCAGGAATAGAATGTTAGGAAATGCCCTAAGTATTAGAGACATTTTGATGTATTCATTTTGAACTGGATAATAAAATTATACTTAGAGGTTATTCATTACATTGCTATCTGTCCTCATCTTATTTACATGTTAAAGTAAATGTAAGCAAATATGGCTCACTGACTGCTTGTGTTAAAACTGTTAGAACGTTGCATGCAATGGATTTTTGTATGCGAGAAGACAATGTTCTAAAGTTAGCCGTCTAAACTATGGTCTGTAGTCTATGGGGTTAGACCGAGCATCTAACTCATGTTAAGACTATTATGTTGTCTAAAGCCTTGGAGGGGACGGTCTGTCTTGACTGTCTGGAGCTGGACTCCCAAGTAGAGACATGGATATGTTGCTTGGTGGTGACATATTAGACCGGGACTAAAGCGTGATTGATCTACGTAGTCCGCTATGAGTGGATCAATCTGCTTTTGACGTTTATTGTGCAATAACCTTAATCCTGAGTAAATGAACTACTTCATGTATATGACTTGTGTACTTTGATGTTCCAATGGCTAAAGCGTCTCAGAGGTAGTAAGCTTATAGACCGGTTCGTTGGGTGCATGACTTGTATACGATGAAGGGTTTGTTTGCAGATATCGGAATCATAGCTCTGAGGAGTTAAAGGTATCCTCTTAAAGGCATTATACTGAATGTGAAAATGGACAAGGCCTTGGGTCGTCTGCTGGGCGGATGACTTCTTATTCACATATGGTGAATAATCATTTTCTTGATTCGGTAGTATAATGGAACTTTAAGATAGCCTGATCAGTAGGATTAAACGGACTTTGACCTAAGGCTGATCATGGATATCATATGAGGGTTTTGCATATATGACAAGGTCATTGGATGGTAGCTCGTCACAGGCTTACGTAATACGGTATATAATTGGGAGTTCACTTTCAGGTTTATAGTGGTGTGACTCTGAAATTAGTGATCAAATGATTGAGTTGTTCGGTACAGAATGATGATCATATGGAATCACGGGAGCCCGATTATATATGTCCAATCAGTCCCTCTACTAGCTCCACATAATTCCTTAACGTTTGGCAAATTGATTTGTGTATGCTATTGGCTAGTTTATTATGCATGGATGGTGATGACACAGGATTAGGATGGTAGACAAGATTCTCTCCGGTTGGATTCAGATTTTGTTTTGGATAATAGAGTACACAATTATTCGAACTCCAAATAAAGTTGCCATGATTTTATTTGAGATTGGATTGGAGTTGTAGAAAATTATCCATGAGAACAAGAATATGAAACACAACCATTTTGTGGAATTTGAAATTTGAATTTTGAAATTTGAAATTTGAATTTTGAAATTTGAAATTTGAATTTTGAATTTGAAATTTGAATTTGAAATTCGAATTTGAAATTTGAATTTGAAATTTAAATTTGAAATTTGAAATTTGAATTTGAAATTTGAATTTGAAATTTGAAATTCAAATTTTGAATCACAGTCCAAGTAGGATTCGAATTTGTTGTGGAAAATCCACAAGGTTTGAAATTCGAATTTGAGTTGGATTTGGAAAGGATAATCTTGTTAGAATCATACTTGAATTTTGAATCCGAATCCCAACAAAAGTGGGCGAATTTTTTGAGGATAATCCTCAATGGAACATTCGGTTTTTGTGGATAAGATTCAAGGGAAAATTCAAGTTTCAATCCTAGTTGAATTTGGATTCTCTCCTTCCCTAAAAGTGGCCGAAATTTTGGAGCCTAAATCCTAGGAAATTCGGTTATTTTTGGATAAGGTTGAGATGAGATTTAGCTTGAAAAATCCTAGTGGAATTTTGATTCTTCCTTATCCTAAAAGTGGCCGAAAATTTGGAGAAGATTTTCTCCTAAAGATTTCGGATTTTTTGGTTGAAAAAGGGAGATAAAATTCTAGTTAAAATCTTGTTTAGATTTGATTGGATTTATCCTAGGAAAACCGAATTTAATTGTGGAGATTCTCCCTTGGAAAATTCGGATTTTTTGGTTTGGATAAGGGAGAAAATCTTTTCCTAGTCCAATTCGAATTCAGAGAATCACCTCATGCAGGTCTATAAATAGAGGTCCTGCCACTCCAGTTCTCTCAGACCACAGACTCTCAGGTGAGCAGGCTTATTGTTGCACAGCTCATCGTGACAATAAAGTTCTTTAGAGATCTGGGTGGTCGGAAGAAGACTAGCAGTGCTAGCATACCGATCGAGGTTCAGAGTGCCCACACACTCAGCCATTCGGGAATTGGAGAATAGTAGAGAAGGCTAGTTGGTTGAAGCCTCCGGTCATTCTCCTCCTGCATATTGGCGTCCTTGAGGTATGAGTTTTAATTGTTGTTGATTTATTGTATATGGCATCATGAGATATTTAACGATCCAAAAAAATTTTTATTGTTCCGCTGCGCCACTCTGATACGTTATTATCGGTTTATTTTCCTACAATTGGTATCAGAGTCATCTCATAACTATGCCATGTACATAAATTAGACAATTACTTAGTCTTTTTATTTATGTATGGATTTGATATTTAGAGAGTGGCATTCTAGGGTTCCTTTATGTTGTTATCATGTATTATGTATAAAGTATGTAGTTATTTTAATTTTTTTTGAATTATTATAAGCATGCTTGTTTATACCGGTTATGGTTCCTTAGAATTTAGAAAAATTGTATCTAGGAATTTTTTATGTAACCATGGGAGCAGTTTATTAACACTGTAATTTTTCCATGGATTTTAATTTTTGTCTCTTAGAATTTTTATGGATAGAATTTTGTACACCGGAAACGGTATAGGAATTTTTTATGTAATTATTCTTGGAGGAGATTGAAAATTGAAGACCGTAATTTATTTTTCCCAAAAGTTAAATTTAATTTAAAGGTTGAAATTTTGATTGTGTGGAAAATTTCAATTTAATTGGGATTCAAATTAATTTTTGGAGATCCTAAAAGATAAATTGGAATATGGCACGAAAATCGAGACACGACCCCTGGGGATAGCCCGACGGGCCTTGGTGGGGCTGCAGCCCCTGCCCTCAGGCAGGATGGGGCTGCGGCAGCCCCTATGCAGGCAAGCATCACCCACGGCCGCAGGCTTGGCCTGCAGCCGAGGGTGACGCAGCCTGCCCAAGGCTGGCCGCAGCCTGGGCGTGCAGCCACTGGCTGCAGGCGCTGCCTGCAGCCTGCCGGCTGCTGCGCCCAGCCTGGGCATGCAGCCTGGTGCTGCAGGCTTGGCCTGCAGCCCGGCAGGCTGCACATGGGGCAGCCGTGGGCTGCCAGCCCCTCCGGGGTTGGTGGCTGCCCACGGCGGCTGCCGCCTACGGGGACGGCGGTCCGACGGTCCAAAATCAGAAAATTTTGATTTTTAAATTTGAGATTTAATTTTAAATCATGTTTAAAAATATGTAATTAAAAATTTGAAATTTTTTTTTACATATTATTACACATGATGTTTTAAATTGTTTAAAATTTGAATTGGAAATTTAAATTTTGAAATTCGAATTTGGAATTGAAATTTGAAATTTAAATTTTTGGAGATTTAAATATTAAATAATTCTTGGGATGAGAAATAAATGAAGAGGCTACATAAAGATGGATGCAAGAAGACAGAACAAAATTCAAGACCCAAAGAATGCTTTGGATGGAATTTTGTAATCTTTATTTTCTTTGTTCTAGGATGGAACCATGGCTTGGTGATTCTGTCAATTATTTTTCTGTGATATGTCATGGATGTATAAATATGTATTGATGGATGTTTTGTATGCATATTTGATAACAAGTCATATAGGATAGGTGAGTGCCGCTCATACTATATTGATCATACATAATTTGTCAAAACTTGCATGTTTTTCAAAATATTGAGTGGGAGAGGGTTTCAAACAAAACCAACGGCCTCCATTGTTGATCCATATGTGAAAGCATGGTAACGCCTCGCGTCAGTTCTGACCTGACCACACCCCTCGGTAGGTGTTTACCGCCGCCGGTATACTAGATTGGATCTCCTATGTGGAAAACGTGTTCGGGTGCGATCCTATTCATGACCACCCCTTGGTGGCTTGGTGTGACGCCCCGTGCCCTCAGCGGCCCGGACCGTCACTGAAAACTCTTATTACTTGCTTCTTTAACTTTTACTTATACTTCTTCTTTAAAACCGATACTTAAACTTGCCGAATTTAATACCATAAATTTAGAGGGAATTTTTTTTTTTTATATACACGTACGTATTTACTATTCACGTATGCATACTATTAAAATGCGGAATTTGAAAAACATAAGGATTTCAATTATACATACATAATTATATACTTGTTTAGCTGATTACTATTCACCAGATACTATTTAAATATACTACTCGTACATATACTGTTTAACATTTACTATTCAAAATACTATTTAACTGTCACCATTCAAAATATTATTTACTCATACTGTGCGGAAGAATACTCGCGGTGTATCCATAACCTCATCCTCACATCCACCTCCGCCATCATCATCGTCCCTTGATGTTTACGCTATAGGATGCTTACCTACAGCATGAACACACTCCGTGAGCTTTACGCCCAGTAAGTACAACATGTTAACCGCAAAACATGTTTAAAACATAGCACATACGTAAAATCATAGGCATGACATATATCACTTAATAAATCATATATCATATAAGCATATCACATATCAGCTCACATATCATGTCATCACATAACATGTCATAACACTGAATATAAAACTTCACATACTTTATGCATGACAGAAGCATCGTGTACTGTATGCACTCTACTGAAAAAGAAAGCATAGCGAACTATAACTAATGCATGATCCGGTTATGTTCATTTATGCTTCAAACTTTTCTTTTCTTTTCTTGTCTATTTAGGGCCCATGTGTCAGTACCGTGTGCGCGCAGACCAACGGTAACGCCCGAGGTCAACTAATGCCGAAGAGCCATTAACTGATGCTCAACTTGTGGCCTGAACTTTCTTTAACTGGAAACCCCTTCGACTGAAGGAGCCGGTACGACACACCTATTTATTTCCATCTTGTTTAACTGTTCTAGCCATACGCTTCTCTAAGCTGTCCCCAATCCTACGCGGTAGGGATCTATGGCTTCTATCTTGTTCTTTCATCAATCTACTCGATTGTGAAGCTATGTGCTCTTATGTATGCTGTGCAGCATCGTGTGCGAGCTACATACTTAAAATACTGGAAAAGCATCATTTTAAATTCATTTTATCCATGCTGTAGGCGGAGTTGTACTTACCTGTCAGCAGACAGTTTATACTCTCGCCTTCGTCACAATACAGGTACCTCCCTGTAATCATAATGCATTTACATTAACATTCACTCTTAGGTCACCGTGGTCATTAGTGACTAATAAAAATTCTCGTTATGTGGTACCGATCCTTGTCGGTACTAATTGCCCTCTTCTTAAGAATTTAATTTTCTAATCATTGTTAATTAATTTATTTACCCAATAAATTAATTAACATCGCTCTTAGGTCACTCCATCGTTAGGAACTAATAAACTTATCGTTGTGTGGTACTGATGCCTATCGGTACCCGACTGCTCTACTTTGGGAAATTTGATATCTAATTTTTTTTTTTAATCGTGCTTGATTAATTTGTCTACTTGACAAATTAATCACTGTCTCTCACTATCCCATTCCGACTTGGTCCTTGACTGGCTAACCAACCAGTCAACTGACTGAATACCTCTCGTATGACCATTTAGCCTGTCGGGTTACCGTTACCGATGTAATCGCCCCAAATTTTATACTTCGACCGCACCCGTCCCTCGGGTGGTACTATTCTGACATAGGGGTCGTTTTCTTACATTACGAAATTTCTAATGGGGCGGTTCACTAATCCTCACAACGTCCGTCCTTCTTTCCCGGACCTAGGTCATCGAGGGAGCTCGGGTTTCCATCCCGATCACATTTTCAGCCCTCGTTTCCTAAAATACCCCTTTGTGCCGTTTTAGAAATTTCGGCAGCATTTCCGCTTAATTTTTAGGTTTCCGGCGTTTAGGAAACGCCTCAAAACCATCTAACCTATTCTAACCTGCCACGTACTAAACCAGAGGCCTAATTTTTACGTAAAAGCTCCGCTTTTTACGTAAAAATATTCACATTTTCTCACATTCTCTTTTTCGATATTTCACCCTTTTTTTCTTACAATTCCTCAAGTCATTAAACCATAATTAATACATAATTATTTCCAATATTAAATTGAGGAATAAATAGATCAACACTACTACCAAAATCGTTCCCGTCGGCGGTCGGACGAACCGTTCGGTCTCGACCGTGCAATCTTTGAATCGTCGTTCTTCACTTTTGAAACTCCAGTTTGCAAATCCGATGCCGCGGATGTGTCAGGAACGTCGAAAATAGGCCAACGGGCCATTCTTCAATTTTCGGTCTCCGGGTCGCCATTGACCGGCGTTGACCGCGCGTTGACCGGCGTTGACCGGCCGTTGACCGGCGTTGACCACGGCGGCGATGGAAGTGGCGACCACCATCTTGAAGAGCTCGACGAGAGGAACCCATTGGTGGTGTCAATTTCACGAATCGAGGCTCCTATCACCGGAAATCGGCTCTCGAAAAGTCGGCGACGGCGGCGGCGTTGGATCTTCATTTTTCCGGCGTTGTTGCCCAAAATTGATTTGGGGCTTTTGATCTACGTGTTGTTCTGAGCATTTTGACACCGACCTTGCAACTCAACTCCGCCGGAATAGCGAGATCCGGCGGCGGCGATGGCGACGGCGACGGCGAACCTGGGGCGGCGCGATTCGGCGGCTGTTGATGTGAAATGAAGCCTGGGTTTTGTTCTACTCTTCACCACGAATCCATTGGGACCGGAATCGTGGCATTTGGACGTCGGACGGTGGAGATACGGCGGTTTGAAAAATTCGGCCACCGGCGGCTTTGGGCGGCGCGTGCGGCGTGCTCCGGCGTCGGTTCGGTTGACTCGGCCCACCGTTGGAATCAGCTCGTCGAGAGCTTTCCAATGGTGCCGGCGGTGTCAAAAACGGAGGCCGGATTCGATAGTTGGTCACTGTTCATCTTCGTATGGTATGGGAGGGAGAAAATGTGATTTGGAAAAATATGGGGGCTATTTTTCTATAATCTCCAAAATTTCCTCCTTTATACTAATTTTTTTGAAAAATTTTAAGATAGGCTATACTGACTAATTTGGGCGTGCTGAACCCAAATATATCAGTTTTATCTTCATCCGAGGTCGTCTCGACCAGTTTCCCGATACTGTATGGTTCCCGGTCAAAAATTACTTTTTGTGCTCAAATGACTAATTTGAGCATTCTGATTCCAAATATATCAGTTTTATATCAAGAAGAGGTCATCTTGATCAATTTCTTGATACTGTGGTTAGGCCTACACTGTGTTGACACTGTGCACGCATAACGAGGCATTTTCGCGTGAAATTTCAAACACAGTCTCTCTTGACTAATTTGGACGTGCTGATTTCAAATTTATCAGTTTTACGTCCATCTGAGATCTTCTGGACCAGTTTTCGGGATCTGCATGACCCCGTCTCGAAAAACGTGTCAGGTGCCCGATTGACTAATTTGGGCGTCCTGAGTCTAAATATATCAGTTTCGGGGCGAGAAAAGGTCGTCTTGACCCTCATCCCGATACTGCGTATCCCTTAAACAAAATCTACATTTTATGCTCAATTGACCAGATTGAGCCTGCTGACTATTAATATATCAGTTTTATGCCAGATTAAGGCCGTCTTGGCCACTAACCTGACACTGCGTTTCTCACTACTCACTATTCACTATTCACTAATCACTATTCACTATCTGACTGACTAATCTGAGCGTTCTGACTTTGATTTTGTCAGTCTATGGGCGAGAAGAGGTCATCTAGACCACTTTTCTCGATACTGTACATCTATTAGGGCAATTATCACTGCTGCGCTCAGATGACCAGTCTGAGCGTACTGATGACTAGCTCATCAATTCTGTATCATGAAATGGTCGTCTAGACCGGTTTCTTGATATTGCGTGTCTCAACGCATACTCACATAATAGGGTGGACCGATTTCACTGTCGATTACCCCTTTCATTGCATGAATAGTAATTAAACGTTACTATTCCTGTTTAATTCATTCAACTGAAAAGCACACTGTGCTTATTAACTTAATTACATCATTACATAGTAATTAAGTTTCATAATTCATGAGAGTCATTACAGTGGCTCTCGGCTCATTACACAGCCTTCTACACAG
This sequence comes from Antiaris toxicaria, assembly GCA_035233585.1. Lineage (NCBI taxonomy): Eukaryota > Viridiplantae > Streptophyta > Magnoliopsida > Rosales > Moraceae > Antiaris > Antiaris toxicaria. The sequence goes on from CP141156.1 coordinate 60,390,421, forward strand.
ACTCTTACACGTGCGTGTGCAACGCAACACGGGCGTGTACATTTCAGACACGAGCATGTACTAGTTGAGACTACTCAACACGGCCATGTCTTTGAAACACATTCATCTATCTGAGCGGTACACAGCCTCTTACACGGTCGTGTACTTGACCATGTTTCTTAAATTTGCTAAAGAACATTAAATTATGTCCATTTTATTCCTTAATGACTTATTACATGGTAAGTAGGTGCCATGAAAATGGCGGTCATTACAACCTACCCCCCTTACAAAATTTTCGTCCTCGAAAATTAGAATAATTCCAGGAAGTCTCTTCTCATGTCTTCTTCCCATTCTTATGTGGCTTCCTCAACACTATGATTCTGTCACAACACTTTTACTAGCGGTATACTTTATTCCTAAGTACCTTCTCCTCTCTGACTAGGATCCGCACGGGTCTCTCCTCGTACGTCGGATCAGCGTATACTACAACGGATTCTTGGCTAAGAACATGAGAGCTGTCTGGCACGTACTTCTTCAGCATCAAGACGTGAAAGATGTTGTGCACTATAGCTAACTCGGGAGGAAGCGTTAGTCTATAAGCCACCTTCCCGACTTTCTCTATTATCTCAAGGGTCCTATGTACTTAGGACTGAGCTTTCTTTTCTTTTCGAAATGCACCACCCCTTTCATGGGTGCCGCCTTGATAAAGACCAAGTCTCTTACTTGAAACTCAAGGGGTCTATAGCGCTTATCGTCAAAATTTTTCCGTCGACTGTGCGCTGTATCTAACGTTTCTCGTATCAGCTTCACGTCTGCCATGGTATTCTTGATGATGTCCGAGCTAACTAGTCGTTTTTCTCCAGACTCGTACTAATGAGCCAGAGATCTGCATTTCCTTCCACAATGTGTCTCGTACGGTGCCATTCCTATCTAGGAATGGTAGTTGCTGTTGTACGAGAACTCGCTCAATGGTAGCTTCTGATATCAATTTCCTTTGAAGTCTAGGACGCAGGTCTCAACATGTCCTCTAACATCTGTATGGTCCTCTCAGACTAACTGTCGGTCTGAGGATGAAATGCTATGCTGAACTCTCACTTGGACCGTAATGCGGCTTGAACACCTCGCCAAAATCTGGAGGTAAAGCGTCCACTACGATCTGAGACGATCGACTCTGGTATTCCGTGCCATTTCACGAACTGTGCCGCATAGATTTCTACTGGTCGTTCCACCGAGTAGCTAACTTTCATTGCTAAAAATCTAACTGATTTCATCAGTTTTTCTACAATCACCCAGATTGCATCATTATCGTTTGACGTCTTCGGCAATCCGATTACGAAATTCATCGTAATCTGGTCCCATTTCCACTCGGGTAACTTAATTTCCTACGATTATCCTGCTGAGCGCTGGTGATCTACCTTAACCTTCTGGCACGTAAGGCAGCTGGCGACGAACTCGACAATGTCATTCTTCATTCCAAGGCACCAAAAACTTTCCTTTAGGTACTTGTACATCTTATTCGCTACCGGATGTACGGAATATGACGTCTCGTAAGGTTCCAAAAGGATTCGCTTCTTGAGTTCTTCATCTTTTAGAACACATACTCTATCTCTGTAGTAGAGTATGTCGTCCTTAAGGATCTTAAACTCTGAACCCTTGTCCTCTATAGCTTCCTTTTTGGACTTGAGCAGGGACAAATCAAAATCTTGACCGATCTTGATCTCTTCTTGGAGCGTCGATTGGAGGGTCATGTTAGACAATCCCCCTATCAAAATCTTGATCTTGCTGTCGCATAACTCCTTTGTAGCGCTCTTGACAAGGCACTAATAGCCATAGGCATAGTAATATGCTTCTGACTCTACGCATTGACCACTTTATTGGCTTTCCCTGGATGGTATAGGATCTCACGGTCGTAATCCTTACCAACTCTAGCCATCTACGCTGCCTCATGTTGAGCTCTTTCTGCGTGAAGATACATTTGAGACTCTAGTGGTCGATGTAAATCTCGCACGTGACTCCGTACAGGTAGTGCCTCCATGTTTTTATCGTAAAAACTATCGCTACTAGCTCCAGATCACGCGTTGGGTAGCTCTTCTCAAGGTTTTTTGAGTTGTCGTGAAGCATACGCGACTACTCTACCACTCTACATCAACACAGTTTCCAACTTGGTTTTAGATGTGGCGCTTAAATCACAAAGCTTCCCTGACCAACATTTGAAATGGTCAGCATTGGAGCGCTTATGAGTCTTCATCTTAGCTCTTGAAAGCTTTCCTCACACTTATCGATTCACCTATACCTCTTTCCCTTCTTGGTGAGCGCTGTGAGCGGAGCAGCTAACTTTGAGTAGCCTTCGACTAAGTGTAGGTAACATCCTGTTAGTTTAAAGAAACTGTGAATTCCCGTTTCGTTCCTCTGAGCTGGCCATGTGCTAACTGCATCAATTTTCGCCAGGTCCACAGATACTCCTTCCTTGGGGTCTACGTGGTCTAGGAAATGGACCTTCTCCAGCCAAAACTCGTACTTGGAGAACTTGGTGTATAACTGATGGTCCTGTTGCATGCGCAAAATGATAATTAAGTGCTCTTCGTGCTCTTCCTTCGTCTTAGAGTGTATAAGTATGTCATCGATGAACCCAATGACAAACTTATCCAAATAGTCCTTGAACATGCGGTTCATCCAGTTCATGAAAGTTGCTGGTGCGTCCGTTAATCTGAGTGACATGAACAGAAACTCGTAATGTCCGTACCACGTTTGAAATGCTGTTTTGGGTACATCTTCATTCCTGATTTGTAGTTGATGGTACTCGGGATGTAGATCGATCTTCGAGAACACTACAGCGTCTTGGAGCTGATCAAATAGATCGTTAACTCGCGGCAACAGATGCTTATTCTTAATCGTAATCCTGTTCAACTCTCTGTAGTCGATGCACATTCTCAGTGGTCCATCTTTCTTCTTCACGAATGGTATGGGTGCTCTCCAGGGTGAATAGCTCTATCGCATGAATCCCTTATCTATTTAGTACTTTAGCTGGGCTTGGAGCTCCTTTAGCTCTATAGGGCCTATTCTGTAGGGGGCCTCAAAGATGGGGCTGATTCTAGTAGACGTTCAGTCTCGAACGAGATCCTGCACTCTGGTTGGAGTCCTGCAAGATCTTCTAGAAATATCTCCATGAATTCCCTGACTATCGGTACGTTGTCGGGTCCTATCTCTATTCCTTGAGTCTTATCTGCTACGTATACTAGGAAGTCCGTGCATCCACTGGATTGTATCTCGCGAGCCTTCACTGCTGATATCATCGTCTTTGGTTGCTCTGGCGACAAACCCTTGTAGATGAACTTTTCACATCCGATTGGTTCGAAAATGATTTTTCGCCTTCAACAGTTTATGACAACGTTGTGTCCTAAACCTTTTTTTTTTTTTTTTGTTTTTTTGTTTGGCATAGTGGCCTTTCTTGCCACAGATGAAACAACCACTTACTCCTTGCTTACATTCTCCTGAGTGCCTCTTTCCGCATTTCGTGCACGTCGAGTTGGCTATCATTTCCTTCCTAGTCGTTTCTCTTCTGGGGGAAATTCTCCTGTGAATCTTGATTGCCTTAATTCCCCTTTTCTCTTGTTGTTATTATGGGAATGCCTACTATTCTGGCCGGTTCCCACATTCTGTCCTCTGTGTTGTAACTCGGGGTTTTACTTCCCCTGAGCCTGCTCAGCTTGCGTTTTCTCCTCCTTTCGTGCCTTAACATTCTGCGCCTTTCGCTCCTTATCCTGAGCCGACTAGTACTCAGCTCAGATAGTCTTGCTGACACATTCTGCTAGTGTCGCTGGTCCGTGCCCTCTGCTACAGACCTAAACTGTGATTTCCGTTCTGAACATCTTCAGCATTCGTCTGACTCTCTCCTTTTAGTCGGTACTAAATCTGGACAAAGTTGAGCCAACTGTTCAAACTTCTTGACTGCCTCCATAACAGTCATACTACATTGGTGCAGGTTGTCGAACTCGTCTTACTGCGCTACTAGTGCTTCCTCGTTGAAGTACATCTCCTTGAATTCCTCAATGAAATCACTCCAGCTCATCTCTCTGATGTTCCTCCTAATGGTTACCATCTTCCACCACTAACGCGCCTCATTGCGCAGGGTGAAGGATGTGCACATCACTTTCTTTCTCTATCTGTTAACCCTATAAAATCCAAGATTACTTGGATATCCGTTAGCCAATCATCGGCCTCTATAGGGTTGGTGATTCTTAAGAATTCTAACGCTTTCATGCGTCGGAATCTTTCATACAAGTCGCCTTCCCTAGGGATTGGCAAAAAAAAAAAAAAAAACAATTGCTGCTATGAGAGTAGCCATTACTATAGGCGCTAGTGCCTCCTGGGCTGGAGGAGCTGCTTGTTCCCTTAGAGTTTCTGGGGCTGCTAGAGCCTCCTGTGCTAGCATCTTTACTGACTGTGGTGCCTGGGGTTGCTGGCCCAGCTGTTCCTTAAGTTGGTTTAGCTCCGGTTGCTAGTTCTCCATCATCTCTCGCATGGCTGCAATCTGTGCTATCAACTCATCCTCTCGGGATGTTGGGTTTAACTAAGCTCTCGTTCTTGCCATGTTTTCCTATGTAACCCTATCGTACAACGGGAAAGGAAAAAATATAAGTCTCTTAAATTCTGTACTTGGGACTCGTATCACATATCGTTTTCTTTCTTACTTAACAATCTTACTCAAACATTATGGATATAAATATACACACTATATCCACCTTTCTTTCTCTTATACTGTGATGTTCAATACAATTGCCACATTGTATTGGGACATCGTCTGAGTGCTAGGATTCATCCTGCACTTTCTGTCATATCATACTCACACTGTGGAAAAATATTATATCTGGCCCCTAGGGCAAAGCTTTACTACTTATCTCATAATATATTTCACATAATATATATACATATATTCAAGATTCTAGTTCAGTGGGAGTGACACACACTTCCCCTATACGATCCCAACAAGTACATTATGCTATAACTGACGGGGGAGAGCTACTGCTTCCCTCTATATATTTTCATAACTAACATTCCCGCAGAAGGGTTACTACTATTGGAAGGATAATCCTGATTCAGTATCAGGCATCTCCTCATCGTCACTATCACTGAGTGAGTACTCCTCTGGGTTCTCTTCTTCTTCTCAGCTGAAACTGACCTCGTCATCGCTGGCTATGATGACTTCGTCATTACTAAAGCGATTGGGGATCTCCTTTCCCTCATCGTCGGGATGGGCGTCGAAAAGAGTCGCGTTATCTTCCTCTCTCATGGGGTGTTCGGGAGACATACGGGCTGGTTCGGGGTTCTCCATCGACTCCCTATTGCCCTCGTGTACTTCTGGCTGGTGCTCGGCCATGAACTCTTCATCGGCCAGTTGGGGTGCTGGTTCTACCGGGTCACCCTCTATAATGGCGGCTGCTATAATGCCTTGGGCTTGTGTAGAGTTCCCGGGGTTGAGCACTTTTCTCTCGGCGTGTATTGTAGAAGTCCATATCGGTTCCTTGTAGCGAACAACATACGTTAGAACTGTATCACCGGACATCAGCTGCAGTCTTTCAGTCCGATGAACAAATTCTCGTATATCCATAACTCTAGAGAACTTAGGTGGTTTCACTCCCCGCTTGCCTATAAAGAAAAACTAAGGCTGATGCTGGACTGCTTTCAGAGATTGGCTCGATCGTGGTATGGCGAAACTCGATACAGTTAAGAGCTCATCCTGGTCATAAGGATCCCGATACACACGAGAGTATCTTCCAGAGAGATATCAACAGCCAACAGGACTCAGTTATCCTGGTCAATGACGTACAATCGGGGAATCACTTTGATAACATGAAACCAGTCCTGACATTCTCATGGAGTGCAGGAGTACTGTTTGCCACTCGAAACTTAATGGACAACTAGCCCTGAAGATCGGTACAACTCGGGCAGCAATCCATGTCCTTTCTTTGAGCAGTTCTCTAGCACTGCACGGTCGTGATTTACGTATAATGATCTCAGCATCTCTTCGTCTTATTCTCGCCATCATAGGTTTCGTCATCTCATTACTATAAAATGTTATCTTCAATAGAGAAACATTTACTGACTAAAAATATAAAACTAACTTACTTGGACAGATGAGGCAGGCATGTGGCGATGTGAGGTAGGATGGCAGGAAACCGCTCTGATACCAACTGTGACGCCCCGTGCCCTCAGCGGCCCGGACCGTCACTGAAAACTCTTATTACTTGCTTCTTTAACTTTTACTTATACTTCTTCTTTAAAACCGATACTTAAACTTGCTGAATTTAATACCATAAATTTAGAGGGAATTTTTTTTTTTTTATATACACGTACGTATTTACTATTCACGTATGCATACTATTAAAATGCGGAATTTGAAAAACATAAGGATTTCAATTATACATACATAATTATATACTTGTTTAGCTGATTACTATTCACCAGATACTATTTAAATATACTACTCGTACATATACTGTTTAACATTTACTATTCAAAATACTATTTAACTGTCACCATTCAAAATATTATTTACTCATACTGTGCGGAAGAATACTCGCGGTGTATCCATAACCTCATCCTCACATCCACCTCCGCCATCATCATCGTCCCTTGATGTTTACGCTATAGGATGCTTACCTACAGCATGAACACACTCCGTGAGCTTTACGCCCAGTAAGTACAACATGTTAACCGCAAAACATGTTTAAAACATAGCACATACGTAAAATCATAGGCATGACATATATCACTTAATAAATCATATATCATATAAGCATATCACATATCAGCTCACATATCATGTCATCACATAACATGTCATAACACTGAATATAAAACTTCACATACTTTATGCATGACAGAAGCATCGTGTACTGTATGCACTCTACTGAAAAAGAAAGCATAGCGAACTATAACTAATGCATGATCCGGTTATGTTCATTTATGCTTCAAACTTTTCTTTTCTTTTCTTGTCTATTTAGGGCCCATGTGTCAGTACCGTGTGCGCGCAGACCAACGGTAACGCCCGAGGTCAACTAATGCCGAAGAGCCATCAACTGATGCTCAACTTGTGGCCTGAACTTTCTTTAACTGGAAACCCCTTCGACTGAAGGAGCCGGTACGACACACCTATTTATTTCCATCTTGTTTAACTGTTCTAGCCATACGCTTCTCTAAGCTGTCCCCAATCCTACGCGGTAGGGATCTATGGCTTCTATCTTGTTCTTTCATCAATCTACTCGATTGTGAAGCTATGTGCTCTTATGTATGCTGTGCAGCATCGTGTGCGAGCTACATACTTAAAATACTGGAAAAGCATCATTTTAAATTCATTTTATCCATGCTGTAGGCGGAGTTGTACTTACCTGTCAGCAGACAGTTTATACTCTCGCCTTCGTCACAATACAGGTACCTCCCTGTAATCATAATGCATTTACATTAACATTCACTCTTAGGTCACCGTGGTCATTAGTGACTAATAAAAATTCTCGTTATGTGGTACCGATCCTTGTCGGTACTAATTGCCCTCTTCTTAAGAATTTAATTTTCTAATCATTGTTAATTAATTTATTTACCCAATAAATTAATTAACATCGCTCTTAGGTCACTCCATCGTTAGGAACTAATAAACTTATCGTTGTGTGGTACTGATGCCTATCGGTACCCGACTGCTCTACTTTGGGAAATTTGATATCTAATTTTTTTTTTTAATCGTGCTTGATTAATTTGTCTACTTGACAAATTAATCACTGTCTCTCACTATCCCATTCCGACTTGGTCCTTGACTGGCTAACCAACCAGTCAACTGACTGAATACCTCTCGTATGACCATTTAGCCTGTCGGGTTACCGTTACCGATGTAATCGCCCCAAATTTTATACTTCGACCGCACCCGTCCCTCGGGTGGTACTATTCTGACATAGGGGTCGTTTTCTTACATTACGAAATTTCTAATGGGGCGGTTCACTAATCCTCACAACGTCCGTCCTTCTTTCCCGGACCTAGGTCATCGAGGGAGCTCGGGTTTCCATCCCGATCACATTTTCAGCCCTCGTTTCCTAAAATACCCCTTTGTGCCGTTTTAGAAATTTCGGCAGCATTTCCGCTTAATTTTTAGGTTTCCGGCGTTTAGGAAACGCCTCAAAACCATCTAACCTATTCTAACCTGCCACGTACTAAACCAGAGGCCTAATTTTTACGTAAAAGCTCCGCTTTTTACGTAAAAATATTCACATTTTCTCACATTCTCTTTTTCGATATTTCACCCTTTTTTTCTTACAATTCCTCAAGTCATTAAACCATAATTAATACATAATTATTTCCAATATTAAATTGAGGAATAAATAGATCAACACTACTACCAAAATCGTTCCCGTCGGCGGTCGGACGAACCGTTCGGTCTCGACCGTGCAATCTTTGAATCGTCGTTCTTCACTTTTGAAACTCCAGTTTGCAAATCCGATGCCGCGGATGTGTCAGGAACGTCGAAAATAGGCCAACGGGCCATTCTTCAATTTTCGGTCTCCGGGTCGTCGTTGACCGGCGTTGACCGCGCGTTGACCGGCGTTGACCGGCCGTTGACCGGCGTTGACCACGGCGGCGATGGAAGTGGCGACCACCATCTTGAAGAGCTCGACGAGAGGAACCCATTGGTGGTGTCAATTTCACGAATCGAGGCTCCTATCACCGGAAATCGGCTCTCGAAAAGTCGACGACGGCGGCGGCGTTGGATCTTCATTTTTCCGGCGTTGTTGCCCAAAATTGATTTGGGGCTTTTGATCTACGTGTTGTTCTGAGCATTTTGACACCGACCTTGCAACTCAACTCTGCCGGAATAGCGAGATCCGGCGGCGGCGATGGCGACGGCGACGGCGAACCTGGGGCGGCGCGATTCGGCGGCTGTTGACGTGAAATGAAGCCTGGGTTTTGTTCTACTCTTCACCACGAATCCATTGGGACCGGAATCGTGGCATTTGGACGTCGGACGGTGGAGATACGGCGGTTTGAAAAATTCGGCCACCGGCGGCTTTGGGCGGCGCGTGCGGCGTGCTCCGGCGTCGGTTCGGTTGACTCGGCCCACCGTTGGAATCAGCTCGTCGAGAGCTTTCCAATGGTGCCGGCGGTGTCAAAAACGGAGGCCGGATTCGATAGTTGGTCACTGTTCATCTTCGTATGGTATGGGAGGGAGAAAATGTGATTTGGAAAAATATGGGGGCTATTTTTCTATAATCTCCAAAATTTCCTCCTTTATACTAATTTTTTTGAAAAATTTTAAGATAGGCTATACTGACTAATTTGGGCGTGCTGAACCCAAATATATCAGTTTTATCTTCATCCGAGGTCGTCTCGATCAGTTTCCCGATACTGTATGGTTCCCGGTCAAAAATTACTTTTTGTGCTCAAATGACTAATTTGAGCATTCTGATTCCAAATATATCAGTTTTATATCAAGAAGAGGTCATCTTGATCAATTTCTTGATACTGTGGTTAGGCCTACACTGTGTTGACACTGTGCACGCATAACGAGGCATTTTCGCGTGAAATTTCAAACACAGTCTCTCTTGACTAATTTGGACGTGCTGATTTCAAATTTATCAGTTTTACGTCCATCTGAGATCTTCTGGACCAGTTTTCGGGATCTGCATGACCCCGTCTCGAAAAACGTGTCAGGTGCCCGATTGACTAATTTGGGCGTCCTGAGTCTAAATATATCAGTTTCGGGGCGAGAAAAGGTCGTCTTGACCCTCATCCCGATACTGCGTATCCCTTAAACAAAATCTACATTTTATGCTCAATTGACCAGATTGAGCCTGCTGACTATTAATATATCAGTTTTATGCCAGATTAAGGCCGTCTTGGCTACTAACCTGACACTGCGTTTCTCACTACTCACTATTCACTATTCACTAATCACTATTCACTATCTGACTGACTAATCTGAGCGTTCTGACTTTGATTTTGTCAGTCTATGGGCGAGAAGAGGTCATCTAGACCACTTTTCTCGATACTGTACATCTATTAGGGCAATTATCACTGCTGCGCTCAGATGACCAGTCTGAGCGTACTGATGACTAGCTCATCAATTCTGTATCATGAAATGGTCGTCTAGACCGGTTTCTTGATATTGCGTGTCTCAACGCATACTCACATAATAGGGTGGACCGATTTCACTGTCGATTACCCCTTTCATTGCATGAATAGTAATTAAACGTTACTATTCCTGTTTAATTCATTCAACTGAAAAGCACACTGTGCTTATTAACTTAATTACATCATTACATAGTAATTAAGTTTCATAATTCATGAGAGTCATTACAGTGGCTCTCGGCTCATTACACAGCCTTCTACACAGACTCTTACACGTGCGTGTGCAACGCAACACGGGCGTGTACATTTCAGACACGAGCATGTACTAGTTGAGACTACTCAACACGGCCATGTCTTTGAAACACATTCATCTATCTGAGCGGTACACAGCCTCTTACACGGTCGTGTACTTGACCATGTTTCTTAAATTTGCTAAAGAACATTAAATTATGTCCATTTTATTCCTTAATGACTTATTACATGGTAAGTAGGTGCCATGAAAATGGCGGTCATTACACTTGGTAGGACGTGGATCGGGCTACGTAAACAATGGTTATACACTCAAGACTCGTTTAGTTATTAACCTTCCCTAGAAGCTCTGTTAACTAAACTGGTGGCCAAATAAGCGGTTATTAATATATGTCTTAACCTTGGAGGATTTAAGGCAACATATATTAATTGGATGGGGTCCATGTTCCGGCTATTTGTTCTCATGACCACCCCTCGGTGGCTTGGGGCAATAGGTGCTGAGAATTACCGTTGCAATGCTACATGTTTTTTCAAGTTTCATATAGGAACATACTTGTATGTTTTTATTTGCTAAATTATCTGTATATTTGCTTGGGCTTTGTAATGATGTCTAGTATAATTTTATTTCAGTTCAAAATGTCACCGACACCCCTCATTTCAATACTTACTGAAAATAAGTTGAATGGCGACAATTATAAAGATTGGAAAAGAAATCTATTAATAGTTCTCAGCTGCGAGAGACACAAGTTCGTACTGGATGAACCATGCCCACCTGGGCCCAAACCTGACACACCACTTGAGGAGGTCCCGGTTGCTTATAATCGTTGGAGAGAATCCAATGAAATAGCTCGATGCTACATCCTTGCTAGCATGACGAGTGCTTTACAAAAGCAGCATGAGACTTATCAAGTTGCTGGGGAGATCATGGATAATCTGGAGGACATGTTCGGAGGCCAAGAAAAATTGGCTCGACAGTCCGCTATCACCAGCATTATGAACTCTAAGCAAAAGGCGGGTGCTCCGGTGAAGGACCATATGATCACTCTAATGGGATTCTTCACTGAGGCTGCCGAGAATGGTGCTGAGTTGGACTATAACACCCAGATCGAGATGGTGTTCAAGACTCTGTCTAAAGATTTTGTCGGGTTTAAGGCTGCATACAATCTGGCGACAAAGGAGTTAGGACTTACCGAGCTCATGAAGCAACTACAGGCTTATGAGCGGATAATCAGGGATGAGGATACGGTCCGACCTAAAGAAGAGGCCAATTTGGCGGAATCTTCCAATCCCTCACGGAAGAGGAAGAGGCCAAATAAGAAGCAAGTGGCTTCCAGTTCTTCTAATCCTCCTGTCTCGGACGGGAAGAAGAAGAAGAAGAACAAGAAGCCGAAGGACCCTAAAAAGTCCAAATGCTTCCACTTTGGGAAGGTAGGTCACTTCAAGAAGGCTTGCCGGGAATTTCTAGCCTCCAAGGGCAAGGAAGGTAAGGAACTTCATTACTTAGAAGCATGTTTGGTGGAAGAATCGAAAGACACATGGGTCATTGATTCGGGCGCCACTAATCATGTTTGTGTTTCTATGCAGGGGTTCGTGGAAACGAGAAGTCTACATGATAGGAGCCTCTCGTTGCGGACTGGAGATGGTAGCTTTGTGGTGGCTGAGGCAGTGGGAGACGTTCATCTTTATTTTGATCAATTTAGGTTTATTTTATTGAAAGACTGTTTTTATGTTCCTAATTTTAGGAGGAACCTTATATCGGTAGCTTGTTTAATAAAGGATTCTTATTCAGTTTCTTTTAGTAAAAGAGTTGATATTCGTAGAAATAAGTCTTTTATCTGTTCTGGATGAATGGATGGAAACCTATATTTGATCAGACCAAAGATGTACTCACTGCTTGACACTGAATTAATTGATAACTCTAAAAGGTTGAAAGTTTCCCACTCTAACAAGGCGTATCTTTGGCATTTAAGACTTGGTCATATTAATCAGGATAGGATTCAAAGATTGGTGAAAGACGGTCCTCTGGAATCTCTGGAGGAGGCACGACTTCCCCAATGTGAGTCTTGTCTAGAGGGTAAGATGACTAAGAGGTCTTTTGGAGCTAAGGGTACAAGGGCACAGGAGCTCTTAGAAATTGTGCACACTGACGTATGTGGCCCCATGAACGTCACAGCACGAGGAGGGTTCGAGTACTATGTCTCTTTCATAGATGATTACTCGAGGTATGGATATGTGTATCTGATGCACCGCAAGAGCGAAACCTTTGATAAATTCAAAGAGTATCGTGCGGAAGTGGAAAAGCAATTGGATAAATCCATAAAGACACTTCGATCTGATCGAGGTGGCGAATACCTCTCCGATGAATTTCTAGGACATCTTGTAGAGAATGGGATATTATCCCAATTGACTGCACCTGGTACTCCACAACAGAATGGTGTAGCCGAAAGGAGAAACAGGACCTTATTGGATATGGTACGGTCCATGATGAGTTACTCAACGCTGCCATTATCATTTTGGGGACATGCTTTACAAACGGCGTGCTATATTCTGAACCAGGTTCCGAGCAAATCAATTCCTAGAACTCCGTATGAATTGTGGCGTGGCAGGAAGCCCTCCCTTGGACATATGAGAATATGGGGCTGCCCGGCACATGTACTGGATGGGGATGCGAAGAAGTTGGAACCAAGATCAGAATTGTGCATGTTTGTAGGGTATCCAAAAGGAACTAAAGGAGGTCTGTTCTATAACCCGAAGGAACAAAAGGTCATTGTCTCAACCCATGCCACATTCTTGGAGGAAAGTCACATGAATGACTTTAAGCCTCGAAGCAAAGTGGTGCTAGAGGAGTTATCGGGTGAAAGAACTGCTCCACAGATTTCGGTCTTGGACGCAAGTCCGAGTTCTAGTGAAAGACCTGTAGACGATCAACAATTTAGGGTGCCTCGTCGTAGTGGGAGGGTTTCTAAGAAACCTAATTTCTTTATGTATGATGCTGAGGTATACCAGGCCGAGGCTCATGAGCATGAGGAAGATCCGGTCACATATGATGAAGCTATAAAGGATGTTGATTCTAGATCTTGGAAACAGGCTATGAACAATGAGATGGATTCTATGAAATCCAACTCTGTTTGGGAACTTGTAGATTTGCCGGATGGGATAAAACCCATTAGATGCAAATGGGTCTACAAAAGAAAGAAGGATGCGGAAGGGAGAGTGGAAACTTTCAAAGCTAGACTGGTTGCAAAGGGATACACGCAAAAGGCTGGAATCGATTACGAGGAAACCTTTTCACCTGTTGCTATGCTGAAGTCTATCCGTATTCTTCTGTCCATTGCTGCGGCTCTCGATTACGAGATCTGGCAAATGGATGTCAAGACGGCATTCTTGAATGGCCATCTTGAAGAGTGTATCTATATGATACAGCCCGAAGGGTTCGTAGCAAAAGGCCAAGATAAGAAAGTCTGCAAGTTGCTTAGATCCATTTATGGATTAAAGCAGGCATCCCGCTCATGGAACCAGAGGTTTGATCAAGCAATTAAGACATTTGGTTTTGAGTAGAACGTTGATGAACCTTGTGTTTATAAACGTATTAAGGATGGAAAAGTGGTCTTTCTGATACTCTATGTCGATGATATACTACTCATTGGGAATGATGTAGGGAATTTATCATCAGTCAAGCTCTGGTTACACCAACAGTTTGACATGAAGGACTTGGGAGAAGCTAATTATGTTCTAGGCATTCGCCTCTTCAGAGATCGAAAGAACAAAATGATAGCATTATCCCAAGCTTCATACATAGATAAAATAATTGACAAATATGCAATGCTAGAGGCAAAGAAAGGCTCACAACCATCTATTGCCGGTTTAACTCTTTCATTGGATGACTGTCCCAAGACATCGGAAGAAAGAGAGCGTATGAGTAAGGTTCCTTATGCATCCGCTGTGGGTAGCCTTATGTACGCTATGCTTTGCACTCGCCCGGACATATGTTTTGCAGTAGGTATGGTGAGTCGATATCAAGCGAATCCTGGAACCAAGCACTGGCAAGCAGTAAAGCATATACTCAAGTATCTTAAGAGAACGAGGGATTATATGCTAGTGTATTCTGGAGGGGACCTAACACCCGTAGGATACACGGACTCAGACTTCCAGACTTGTAAGGATTCGAGGAAATCGACATCTGGATCAGTGTTTTTGCTCGGAGGAGGCGCCATTGTGTGGAGGAGCGTGAAGCAGGGCTGCACAGCTGACTCTACTATGGAGGCTGAGTATGTGGCTGCGGCTGAGGCATCTAAAGAAGCGGTTTGGCTCCGCAAGTTCTTTAGAGACCTTGAGGTAATTCCGGGTGTTGACAAGCCTATCACACTTTACTGTGATAATACAGGGGCTATTGCCAACACAAGGGAATCTCGGCACCACAAGAGGACCAAGCACATCGATCGGAGGTATCACATTATTAGAGGGCATGTGGAGATAGGACAAGTGGATGTTTGTAAGATCGCGTCCGAGGACAACATCGCTGATCCCTTTACTAAGACTTTGGTAGCTAGAAGCTTTGAGAGGCATGTAGAGGCGATGGGGATGCGTAACATGGCACATCTGCTGGCTTAGGGCAAGTGGGAGATTGTTAGGAAATGCCCTAAGTATTAGAGACATTTTGATGTATTCATTTTGAACTGGATAATAAAATTATACTTAGAGGTTATTCATTACATTGCTATCTGTCCTCATCTTATTTACATGTTAAAGTAAATGTAAGCAAATATGGCTCACTGACTGCTTGTGTTAAAACTGTTAGAACGTTGCATGCAATGGATTTTTGCATGCGAGAAGACAATGTTCTAAAGTTAGCAGTCTAAACTATGGTCTGTAGTCTATGGGGTTAGACCGAGCATCTAACTCATGTTAAGACTATTATGTTGTCTAAAGCCTTGGAGGGGACGGTCTGTCTTGACTGTCTGGAGCTGGACTCCCAAGTAGAGACATGGATATGTTACTTGGTGGTGACATATTAGACCGGGACTAAAGCGTGATTGATCTACGTAGTCCGCTATGAGTGGATCAATCTGCTTTTGATGTTCATTGTGCAATAACCTTAATCCTGAGTAAATGAACTACTTTATGTATATGACTTGTGTACTTTGATGTTCCAATGGCTAAAGCGTCTCAGAGGTAGTAAGCTTATAGACCGGTTCGTTGGGTGCATGACTTGTATACGATGAAGGGTTTGTTTGCAGATATCGGAATCATAGCTCTGAGGAGTTAAAGGTATCCTCTTAAAGGCATTATACTGAATGTGAAAATGGACAAGGCCTTGGGTCGTCTGCTGGGCGGATGACTTCTTATTCACATATGGTGAATAATCATTTTCTTGATTCGGTAGTATAATGGAACTTTAAGATAGCCTGATCAGTAGGATTAAACGAACTTTGACCTAAGGCTGATCATGAATATCATATGAGGGTTTTGCATAGATGACAAGGTCATTGGATGGTAGCTCGTCACAGGCTTACGTAATACGGTATATAATTGGGAGTTCAGTTTCAGGTTTATAGTGGTGTGACTCTGAAATTAGTGATCAAATGATTGAGTTGTTCGGTACAGAATGATGATCATATGGAATCACGGGAGCCCGATTATATATGTCCAATCAGTCCCTCTACTAGCTCCACATAATTCCTTAACGTTTGGCAAATTGATTTGTGTATGCTATTGGCTAGTTTATTATGCATGGATGGTGATGACACAGGATTAGGATGGTAGACAAGATTCTCTCCGGTTGGATTCAGATTTTGTTTTGGATAATAGAGTACACAATTATTCGAACTCCAAATAAAGTTGCCATGATTTTATTTGAGATTGGATTGGAGTTGTAGAAAATTATCCATGAGAACAAGAATATGAAACACAACCGTTTTGTGGAATTTGAAATTTGAATTTTGAAATTTGAAATTTGAAATTTGAATTTTGAAATTTGAAATTTGAATTTTGAATTTGAAATTTGAATTTGAAATTTGAATTTGAAATTCGAATTTGAAATTTGAATTTGAAATTTAAATTTGAAATTTGAAATTTGAAATTTGAAATTTGAATTTGAAATTTGAATTTGAAATTTGAAGTTCAAATTTTGAATCACAGTCCAAGTAGGATTCGAATTTGTTGTGGAAAATCCACAAGGTTTGAAATTCGAATTTGAGTTGGATTTGGAAAGGATAATCTTGTTAGAATCCTACTTGAATTTTGAATCCAAATCCCAACAAAAGTGGGCGAATTTTTTGAGGATAATCCTCAATGGAAAATTCGGTTTTTGTGGATAAGATTCAAGGGAAAATTCAAGTTTCAATCCTAGTTGAATTTGGATTCTCTCCTTCCCTAAAAGTGGCCGAAATTTTGGAGCCTAAATCCTAGGAAATTCGGTTATTTTTGGATAAGGTTGAGATGAGATTTAGCTTGAAAAATCCTAGTGGAATTTTGATTCTTCCTTATCCTAAAAGTGGCCGAAAATTTGGAGAAGATTTTCTCCTAAAGATTTTGGATTTTTTGGTTGAAAAAGGGAGATAAAATTCTAGTTAAAATCTTGTTTAGATTTGGATTGGATTTATCCTAGGAAAACCGAATTTAATTGTGGAGATTCTCCCTTGGAAAATTCGGATTTTTTGGTTTGGATAAGGGAGAAAATCTTTTCCTAGTCCAATTCGAATTCAGAGAATCACCTCATGCAGGTCTATAAATAGAGGTCCTGCCACTCCAGTTCTCTCAGACCACAGACTCTCAGGTGAGCAGGCTTATTGTTGCACAGCTCATCGTGACAATAAAGTTCTTTAGAGATCTGAGTGGTCGGAAGAAGACTAGCAGTGCTAGCATACCGATCGAGGTTCAGAGTGCCCACACACTCAGCCATTCAGGAATTGGAGAATAGTAGAGAAGGCTAGTTGGTTGAAGCCTCCGGCCATTCTCCTCCTGCATATTGGCGTCCTTGAGGTATGAGTTTTAATTGTTGTTGATTTATTGTATATGGCATCATGAGATATTTAACGATCCAAAAAAATTTTTATTGTTCCGCTGCGCCACTCTGATATGTTATTACCGGTTTATTTTCCTACATAGAACCCCAACCCCAAACCCGAGTAAATCAGGAACCACTATATGAACGATTTCGACAGATGAAGCTGCCAGAATTCGAGGGTTCCATAAACCAGCTAGAAGCAAAGGAGTAGCTTTCTTCACTCCAAATGATCCTGGAATTTATGAATCTGAATGAATAAGAGAAGATCGTGTGTGCATCTTTTGTGTTGAAAAAGGATGCAACATTTTGGTAGGACACTATCAACTAAGAAGAAACATGGCCATGATGTCATGGATACACTTCTTAGAAGAATTTAATCAAAAGTATTATGATCCCGTGCTGCTGCGACCTCAACAGAGGGAGTTTGTAGAGTTGAAGCAGGGAAATATGACAGTGAGTGAAGTCTGTCAAAAGTTTGACCAACTGTCCAGATTATGTCCATATGTTGTCCCTACTAAGAGGGAGAAAATCTAAAAGATGCTCAGGATGTTCTGACCTGACATCTCAGCTCTGGTAGATAGTAGGTTAACACCACCCACTACTATAGCTGACTGTGTCAGTCTAGCTTTGAGAGCTGAGTATCACCTAGCTCAACAGAGAGAAGAGAAGGAGAAGATCTGGGATGCCAAAAAGAATGAGAAAGTTTTGGCAAAAGCTGCTCAAGCTGGATCCCAAGTTGGACAAGGTAGCAAGCCAAATCCAAATGTAAAGGCTGGATAGTCAATCATCTCTGGCCAACAGTCACAAGGCAAAAGGAAAGGAAATAATTTTGGAAATAGGAATTAATAGTGGAAGTTGAACAATAATGCTTTATCTATTGTTCGCAACTATATTATATGCAGAAGAAGGCACCCAGTCCGATGCAGATTTGTACCAAATGCCTGTTTTCAATGTAGAATGGAAGGCCATTTTGCTAAGAACTATCCTGAAAGTCAACAAAATATGTAGGGTACATTCCAACCACAACAACAACGTCCCCAAGCTCATGCGTTACAGGCTAAGATAGAAGGGCCTTCGGAGACGCAAGAACGACTGGACTGCTTGCCTCATACTGATGCTCGAGTCATGATCTACGCTGAAGAGGATGCGGAAGCCGGGACATCCAATGTAGTGATAGGTCAGATTTCTATCGCTAATCACTTAGCGTCTGTTTTATTTGATTCTAGAGCTACACATTTGTTTATTTCATACGAATTTGCGAACAAAATAGGATATCCAAAAGATAGTATAGGTATGATGTCTAGAACGGCTCTACCCTTAGGAGAACTATTGATGTCCAATTACTGGTTACCTCATGTGCCAATAGTTGTGGCAAATAGGGAGCTATATGCGGAACTAATCATGATGGAGTTAGCAGATTACGATATAATACTAGGAATGGATTTCCTAGAAAAGTATTAAGCCACGATCGGTTATCAGAAGCAAAGAATAGTGTTTCAACCCGACAAGGAAGATGGTTTTGAATATGTTGACTCGTCACACAAATCGAGGAAGATAATGATCAATTTGATGAAAGCAAGAAGGCTAATATCTAGCGGCTGTGTTGGATACTTAGCATATATAGTGGATGTGACAGAGGAGTAGAAGCTTCAACCTGAAGACGTTCCTATTATGAACGAGTTTCTTAATGCCTTCCCAGAAGAATTACCTAGATTGTCGCCAGAATGAGAGATCTCCTTTGAGATCAAATTGATGCTAGGAACTGCACCTATCTCAAAGGCGCCATATCGAATGGCACTGATGGAGCTAAAGAAGTTACAAGAGCAATTAAAAGAGCTTCTTGACAAGGGATTTATACGTCTAAGTTATTCCCCATGGGGTGCTCCTGTGTTATTTATCAAGAAGAAGGATGGAACATTTCGCATGTGTATAGATTACCGAAAGCTGAGCAAGTTCATTGTCAAGAATATGTATCCATTACCTAGAATTGATGACTTGTTCGATCAACTCAAAGGCGCAGTGGTATTCTCCAAGATCGATCTGCGATCGGGATATCATTAGTTGCAGATCAAGGAAAGCGACATTCCCAAGACAGCGTGTAGGACACATTATGGTCATGACAAATTTCTTGTGATGCTGTTTGGGTTAACAACTGTGCCAGCTGCATTCATGGATCTAATGAACCGCATCTTTAAAGAATTTCTAGATAAGTTTGTCATTGTGTTTATCAATGACATACTTGTATATTCAAAGACTCATGATGAGCATGAGGAACACCTGAGGATTGTTCTTCAAACAGTAAGGAAGCACCAACTCTATGAAAAATTCTCTAAGTGCGAATTTTGGCTAAATAGAGTACATTTCCACGGACATGTTGTTTCCAAGGAAGAAATCCCCATGGATCCTGTTAAAGTGGAGGCGATCAATGAATGGCCTACACCTAGAAACGTGACCGAAATACGAAGTTTCTTGGGTTTAGTCGGCTATTATAGAAGATTTGTAGAGGGATTCACACGACTCGCTACACCTCTCACAGCTCTTACATGCAAAGAGAGGAAGTATGAATAGACTGATGAGTGCGAAAGGAGCTTCCGAGAGCTGAAGAAGCGACTAACAAGCGTGCCAATCCTTACACTTCCTACTGAAGGGGAGTCGTTCATGATATATAGCGATGCTTTGAAATGGGATTATGAGCTATCCTGATACAAGGTGATAAAGTGATTGCCTATGCCTCGCATCAATTAAAGGATCATGAGTAAAATTATCCCACACACGATCTAGAACTTTCAGCAGTAGTATTCACACTTAAGATTTGGTGACACTATTTATATGGAGCTCAGTGTTAGATCTATACTGACCATCAGAGCCTAAAATACTTTTTCACATAGACGGAGTTAAATATGCGACAGAGGAGATGGTTGGAGCCAATAAAGGATTATGATTGTGAGATCCTCTACCATCCCAGAAAATCCAATAACGTTGCAGATGCATTAAGTAGGAAATCTGCTATTTCGTAGCAACTACCAATTGAAAATTTTCCAAGGCTATTGTAACAGGAGATCAACGCATTGAAGATGGAGCTGATGTCAGGAAGATTGGCTGCACTTCAATTGGAATCATCATTATACAAGGACATTAGAGAGGCTCAAAAGCGGGATCCCAATCTAGCAAGTCCTACGGAAGGAGTGTCTAAGGATGGATTAATCCTACATCAGGGAAGAATTCATGTTCCCAATGATGAAGGATTAAGAAGGTGAATTATGGCAGAAGCCCATGAAATGCCATATTCAGTGCATCCCAGAGCCAGTAAGATGTACCAGGATTTGAAACTATAGTTCTGGTGGAAAGGGATAGAAGGACATTGCAGAATTCATGAGTCAATGCATGACGTGCTAAAGAGTTAAGGCCAAACACCGGCATCCAAACAGAAAATTAGAACCATTATAAATTCCCAAATGGAAATGAGAACATATTACGATGGACTTTGTGTAGGAAATAAATCAGTAAAAATGTATCAGAGTGGCACAGCAGAATAATAAAAATTTTTCAAGATCGTTAAATATCTCATGATGCCATATACAATAAATCAACAACAATTTAAACTCATACCTCAAGGATGCCAATCTGTAGGAGGAGAATGACCGGAGGGCTTCAACCAACTAGCCTTCTCTACTATTCTCCAATTCCCGAATGGCTGAGTTTGTGGGCACTCTGAACCTCGATCGGTATGCTAGCACTGCTAGTCTTCTTTCGACCACCCAGATCTCTAAAGAACTTATTGTCACGGTGAGTTGTGCAACAATAAACCTGCTCACTTGAGAGTCTGTGGTCTGAAAGAACTGGAGTGGCAGGACCTCTATTTATAGACTTGCATGAGGTGATTCTCTGAATTCGAATTAGATTAGGAGAAGATATTCTCCCTTATCCATAACCAAAAAATCTGAATTTATCAAGGCCAAATCCCAACAAGAAAATTCGGCCACTTTAGGATTTTTTCATTCAAAATTCAAACAAGATTTTAACATGAATTTTATCTCCCTTTTCAACCAAAAAAATCCGAAAATCCAAGGGAAAAATCCCAACGAAATTTTGGCCAGTTTAGGATAAGGGAAGAATCAAAATTCCACGAGGATTTTCAAGCTTGAATCTTATCTCATGCTTATTTAAAATAACTGAAAATCCTTTATGAGATTCACTCAAAAAATTCGGCCAAAATCACGGAGGAGAGAATCCCATTCAACTGGGATTGAAACTTGAATTTTTCCCTAAACCTTGTCCACAAAAAATTTGAAAATTCCATGAGGATAATCCTCAAAATTTTTGTCTATTATTGTTTGGATTTAGATTCAAAATTCAAGTAGGATTCTAACAAGATTTTCCTCTCCATATCCAACTCAAATTCGAATTTCATTCCTTGTGGATTTACCACAAGAAATTCGAATCCTACTTAGACTGTGATTTAAAATTTGAATTTCAAATTTCAAATTCAAATTTCAAATTTCAAATTTCAAATTTCAAAATTCAAAATTCAAAATTCAAATTTCAAAATCTACAAAATAGTTGTATTTCAAATTCTTGTTCTCATGGATAATTTCTACAACTCCAATCCAATCTCAAAGAAAATCATGGCAACTTTATTTGGAGTTTGAATAATTGTGTACTATATTATCCAAAACAAAATCTAAATTCAACCGAAGAGAATCTTGTCTACCATCCTAATCCTATGTCAACACCATTCATGCATAATCAACTAGCCAATCGCATACTTAAATCAATTTTACCAAATGTTAAGGAATTATATGGAGCTAGTAGAGGGACCAATTGGACATATATAATCGGGCTCCTGCAAATCCATATGATCATCATTCTTTACCGAAAAACTCAATCATATGATCACTAATTTCAGAGTCACATCACTTTAAACCTGAAAATAAACTCCCAATTATATACCGTATTATGTAAGCCTGTGACAAGCTATCATCCAATGACCTTGTCATGTATGCAAAACTCTCATATGATATCCATGATCAGCCTTAGGTCAAAGTCCGTTTAATCCTACTGATCAGGCTATCTTAAAGTTCCATTATACTACCGAATAAAGAAAATGATTATTCACCATATGTGAATAAGAAGTCATCCGCCCAGCAGATGACCCAAGGCCTTGTCTATTTTCACGTTCAGTATAATGCCTTTAAGAGGATACCCTTAACTCCTCATTAGAGCTATGATTCCGATATCTGTAAACAAACCCTTCATCGTATACAAGTCATGCACCCAACGAACCGGTCCATAGGCTTACTACCTCTGAGATGCTTTAGTAATTGGAATGTCAATATGGCGGCCTGCCCTTCGTAGAGATCATACAAGACTGTTACCGTTAAGCTTTATCACTAACTGCGATAGATTGTACTCTCATCGGTCGCCGGCTAATCTATCTCTCTTTAAATCATGACGTTTTTGGGGAAATATTTTTTTTTAAAACATCATGTAAAACATTATCTACTATTTACTTTGTTTGCAAGTACAAAGTAATTTACATAATATAGTACTTTCGCAAAATATATATTTACAAAAGAACTGTTTCTTTTTCCCTTTCTCTGTTATTGCTCAGCGAAAAGACTCTGGTAGGACCATATCCCTTGGCCTCCTATCCCATTTGACACTCGCTATCCCGTCCGTCATCTAACTATACAAAGTTACTGAGCTGGTTGCTTACCTGCAACATAAGCAAAAACGGTGAGCTACAGACTCAGTAAGTTCAAACATGCAAGAAATAGAATTTCTATGAATAGTATTATTTATCGTAAATAGTAACTTTGACCACTATTTATCATGAATAGTAACCTTGATTACTGTTCATCATGAATAGTAACTTTGACCACTACACAATATATCAACAGTTGATCCACCACGGTGTTAGTACTCTCACGAAACTGTCTTATGCTCAATTATGGCATAGTTTCAGTTTTAGGTAATTATCTTATATTATGTTCTAGTTTTGAGCTCATGTTGCAGTACCATTTTAGTGCACATGACAGGGAGCGGTACATTAGTACTGACCTCCACAGCTTTAATCTCATCATCATAGCCCCGAAAGCAAAGTTGTACATGACTGGGAGCAGTACATCAGTGCTGACCTCCACAGCCTTAATCTCATCGTCATAGCCCCGAAGGCAAAGTTGTACATGACTGGGAGCGGTACATCAGTGCTGACCTCCACAACCTCAATCTCATCGTCATAGCCCCGAAGGCAAAGTTCACCTCCCTGTATGGAAGGCTGGTACGCGAAAAGTGGTTTCATTACCGACTTTTTAAAGTTCTAACCCGGTGACTTCATATTGCCCTGTGGTTAGGAATGGTTCACATTTTAATTTCGTATGAGTGAGTTTCATTAACCTCGCTCTAGTGCCCGAAACATAATTTATTATGTGTCCTATTTCAATAGTGCCCGTAGCACATTTCGTCTCTTTCTATTCTATACTAGTGCCCGTAGCACATATATACCTAACTTATAGTTAGTACATCAAAGTTAGCAATAATAATGCTACATGTTGCAGATAGGTAAATGTCTGAACTTACTTTATCCGTTTCTTCCCCTTTTCTTTCTTGGATCTTTAATCGCTCTTCTTGTAGGTCGATTTTGGGATCCTACAGACAAAACCTTATCTGTTAATTTCATTTTCATTTATAGCTTTTATTTTTTTATTAAAAGCTTAGAAAAAACCTCTTTATAACTTTTTACGCTTTATTTATCATTTTCCCCATTTTTCTCAACTTTTGAAAAATTATGATTTTGCCCTTATATTTTAGCAAAATTACAATTATGCCCCTGATGGGATTTTCTCGATCCAGACTGCACTTTTGGCTCTCAGGAACTTTTCTGACTCTTTTTTATTCATTACCGGGTTCGTTTCTATTTTATTTCCATTTTTCACTTTCCCGACCCTCGGGAAGCACTATTCCGACCCTTATGTCGGTTTAGTGATTTTCTATCGTTTCGGAATCTCAAATGGACGTTTTACAAGTATTTAAAACGTTCATGTAGACTTTCCTGATCTAGGTCTCCGAGGCTCAGATTTTCCGTACCCAACTCGGACCTTTACTTCGTTTCCCAAAAACGCACCCCCCCCCCTCGAGATCGGTTTTTCAGCTTCACTCACGTTTTATATTTTTAAGGGGACGGGTTACTATTCTGAACCACCCCCTAGGTTTCCTTATTCAATTTTCTTTTAGGGACTCGAGTTTCCGACCCGACCCTAAACTTTTATTTTTAATTCCCTTTTTACCCCAAATGCTGTTTTTCGAAATTTCGACAGCATTTCGGCGTAAATTTAAGGCTACCGGCGTTAGGTACGCCTCGAACCATATGTACCTGCCACGTACTATACCAGAGTCCTATTTTATATAAAAGTTTCCCAAACTTTTACATAAAAGCTCACACAATTTCCAATTCACATTTTAAACCACATTCCATAAAATTCTTTCAATTTTGCCCTTAGTTTTAGCCACGGTTTTCTTATCCAAAACCTAGCCAAAAATTTTCAATCTTTCAACCAAATTTTAGGCTATTCAAATGCTATTACCTAGCACATTTTCAAGCCAATTTCCATGCATTTTACAACAAAATTCTTAGGGTTTTTCACCATTCATACCCACGGCCATTTTAGGTAAAACATGCACCAAATTTTTGTTTCATGCTTTCAACCACATAACCATCATTTTCATAATTAAATGCATGATTTAAACTATCCCAACATCAAGTTAATCATGCAAAAATATTCACCAAACCCTAATTACACCCCACGGCCATATTAGGGAAATTTGACACTAAAATTTTTCCAAGCTTTATAACCTTGCAAATCATGCTTTCCATTTAACCAAAACATGATTTAAAGCATTACAACATTTAACCAACAACAATTCATCATCAAACACACTAGGTAACCCACGGTTTTACCAGTGGAAAACCAACCAAAACTTTGTTTTACTTTAAACAAAATGCATGGTTTTTCTTCTAATCAGACCCTTAACAAAACCCAAGCACCAAATCAACCAAAACCACCCTAAAATTTTTCATCCTTCACACTATTCAACCCACGGATTTTATGGAGAAAACAAGCCAAAAATCACATTTTTTCCATGCAAATCCAATACATGAATAACCTAATTCGACATATCACAAAACTAACACATAATTTCATCAATTCCACAACAATTTTTCATCTTTTTCTTCCCATTACTCCCACGGATTTCATGGCCAAAAATTGGGAAATTTTACAAGTTTTGAAGCTCACCTTGATTAGTTGGATGCTAGCTTGCCAAACTTGAGTTCTTGCTTCAAAATTTTGAAGAAATCCTTTGGTTCTCCAAGATGGCTCACATTTTCTCTCTATAGGACACTTAGAAAAATTTTTCTTCTTGTTTTGGCTTGGAAAAGGCTGCAGGTGCCTTTTGTTTCATGCTTGCCGACTTAAGCAACCAAGAAGCCAATTAACTTAGCTTCCAACCAATGAAAATTCAACACCTTTCATGCCATTTCTTTCCAAATTTTTCACAAAATTAATTTGGCTAATTTTGGCCAAATCTTAGCCTTTAGATCAAAAAGTAAATCAATCTTGGCCATTAATGCCACCAACCACCAAATTTAATACATTTAATAAATTGGCTTTATGTTGTCATAATTGCAAAGTAAAACTTTGACTTTGACTTTACTAGGATGAGAAATAAATGGAGAGGCTGCATAAAAGATGGATACAAGATGGGATTTATTTTCTTTGTTCTAGGATGGAACCATGGCTTGGTTATTATTCTGTTAATTCTTTTTTCTGTGATAAGTCATGGATGTATAAATATGTATTGATGGGTGTTTTATATGCATATTTGATAACATGTCATATAGGATAGGTGAGTGCCGCTCATTCTATATTGATCATACATATTTGTCAAAACTTGCATGTTTTTCAAAATAATAAGTGGGAGAGGGTTTCAAACAAAACCCACGGCCTCCATTGTTGATCCATATGTGAAAGCATGGTAACGTCTCGTGTCAATTCTGCCCTAACCGCACCCCTCGGTAGGTGTTTACCGCCACCGATATACTAGGTTGGATTTCCTATGTGGAAAACATGTTCAGGCACGATCCTATTCATGACCACCCCTCAGTGGCTTGGTAGAACATGGATCGGGCTACGTAAACAATGGTTATACACTCAAGACTCGTTTAGTTATTAACCTTCCCTAGAAGCTCTGTTAACTAAACTGGTGGCCAAAATAAACAGTTATTAATATATGTCTTAACCTTGGAGGATTTAAGGCAATATATATTAATTAGATGGGGTCCATGTTCTGGCTATTTGTCCATGACCACCCCTCGGTGGCTTGGGGCAATAAGTGCTGAGAATTACCGTTGCAATGGTACATGTTTTTTCAAGTTTCATGTAGGAACATACTTGTATGTTTTATTTGCTAAATTATTTGTATATTTGCTTGGGCTTTGTAATGATATCTAGTATAATTTTATTTTAGTTCAACATGTCACCGACACCCCTCATTTCGATACTTACTGAAAACAAGCTAAATGACGATAATTATAAAGACTGGAAAAGAAATCTACTGATAGTTCTCAGCTACGAGAGACACAAGTTCGTGCTGGATGAACCATGCACACCTAGGCCCAAACCTGACACACCGCTTGAGGAGGTCCCGGTTGCCTATACTTGTTGGAGAGAATCCAATGAGATAGCTCGATGCTATATTCTTGCTAGCATGACGAGTGCTTTACAAAAGCAGCATGAGACTTATCAAGTTGCTGGGGAGATCATGGAAAATCTAAAGGACATATTCGGAGGCCAAGAAAAATTGGCTCGACAGTCTGCTACTACCAGCATTATGAACTCTAAGCAAAAGGCAGGTACTCCGGTGAAGGACCATATGATCACTCTAATGGGATTCTTTACTGAGGCTGCCGAGAACGGTGCTGAACTGGACTACAACAACCAGATCGAGATGGTGTTCAAAACTCTGTCAAAAGATTTTGTGGGGTTTAAGGCCGCATATAATCTGGCGACAAGGGAGTTAGGACTAACCGAGCTCATGAAACAACTTCAAGCTTATGAGCGGATGATCAAGGATGGGGATGCAGTCCAACCAAAAGGAGAGGCCAATTTGGCGGAATCTTCCAAACCCTCACAGAAGAGGAAGAGGCCAAATCAGAAGCAAGCAGCTTCTAGTTCTTCTAATCCTCCTGTCTCGGATAGGAAGAAGAAGAAGAAGAACAAGAAGCCAGGGGACCTTAAAAAGTCCAAGTGCTTTCACTGTGAGAAGGTAGGTCATTTCAAGAAGGCTTGTCGGGAATTCCTAGCCGCCAAGGGCAAGGAAGGTAATGAACTTCACTATTTAGAAGCGTGTTTGGTGGAAGAATCAAAAGACACTTGGGTCATTGATTTGTGAGCCACTAATCATGTTTGTGTTTCTATGCAGGGTTCGTTGAAACAAGAAGTCTACATGATAGGAGTCTCTCATTGCGGACTGGAGATGGTAGCTTTGTGGTGGCTGAGGCAGTGGGAGAAATTTACCTTTACTTTGATGAATTAAGGTTTATTTTATTAAAAGATTGTTTTTATGTTCCTAATTTTAGAAGGAACTTTATATGGATAGCTTGTTTAATAAACGATTCTTATTCAGTTTCTTTTAGTAGAAGAGTTGATATTCAAAAAAATAAGTCTTTTATCTGTTCTGGATGGATGGATGGAAACTTATATTTGATCAAACCAAAGATGTACTCACTGCTTGACACCGAATTAATAAATAACTCTAGAAGGTTGAAAGTTTCTCACTCTAACAAGGCGTATCTTTGGCATTTAAGACTTGGTCATATTAATCAGGAAAGGATTCAAAGGTTGGGGAAAGACGGTCCTCTAGAATCTCTGGAGGAGGTACGTCTTCCTTAATGTGAGTCTTGTCTTGAGGCTAAGATGACTAAGAGGTCTTTTGGAGTTAAGGGTACTAGAACTCAGGAACTGTTAGAAATTATGCACACTGACGTATGTGGCCCCATGAACGTCACAGCACGAGGAGGGTTCGAGTATTATGTCTCCTTTATAGACGATTACTCGAGGTATGAATATATGTACCTAATGCACCGCAAGAGCGAAACCTTTGATAAGTTCAATGAGTATCATGCGGAAGTGGAAAAGCAATTGGGTAAATCCATAAAGACACTTTGATCTGATCGAGGGGGTGAATACCTCTCCGATGAATTTCTAGGACATCTTATAGAGAATGGGATATTATCCCCATTGACTGCACCAGGTACTCCACAATAGAATGGTGTAGCTGAAATGAGGAGCAGGACCTTATTAAATATGGTACGGTCTATGATGAGTTATTCAATGTTGCCGTTATCATTTTGGAGATATGCATTACAAACGGCATGCTATATTCTGAACCAGGTCCCAAGCAAGTCAATTCTCAGGACTCCGTATGAATTGAGGCGTGGCAGGAAGCCTTCCCTTGGACATATGAGAATATGGGGCTGCCCGACACATGTACTGGATGGGGATACGAAGAAGTTGGAACCAAGAACGGAATTGTACATGTTTGTAGGGTATCCTAAGGGAACTAAGGGAGGTCTGTTTTATAACCCGAAGGACCAAAAGGTCATTGTTTCAACCCAGGCGACATTCTTGGAGGAAAGTCACATTAATGACTTTAAGCCTCAGAGCAAAGTGGTGCTAGAGGAGTTATCGGGTGAAATAACTATTCCACAGATTTCGGTCATGTAAGCAAGTCGTTCTGGTGAAAGACCTGTAGATGATCAACAATTTAGGGTGCCTCGTCATAGTGGAAGAAGCCTATTTTCTTCATGTATGATGCTGAGGTATACCAAGCCGAGGCTTATGAGCATGAGGATGATCCAGACACCTATGATGAAGCTATAAATGATGTTGATTCTAAATCTTGGAAACAGACCATGAACAATGAGATGGATTCTATGAAATCTAACTCTGTTTGGGAACTTGTAGATCTGCCAAATAGGATAAAATCCATTGGATGCAAGTGGGTCTACAAAAGAAAGAAGGATGCGAAAGGGAGAGTGGAAACTTTCAAAGCTAGACTGGTTGCAAAGGGGTACACACAAAAGGCTGGAATTGATTACGATGAAACCTTTTCGCCTGTTGCTATGCTGAAGTCTATCCGTATTCTTCTGTCCATTGCTGCGGCTCTTGATTACTAGATCTGGCAAATGGACGTCAAGACGACATTCTTGAATGGCCATCTTGAGGAATGTATCTACATGATACAGCCCAAAGGGTTCATGGCAGAAGGCCAAGAAAGAAAAGTTTGCAAGTTGCTTAGATCCATTTATGGATTAAGGCAAGCATCCCGCTCATGGAACCACAGATTTGATCAAGTGACCAAGACATTTGGTTTTGAGCAGAACGTTGATGAATCCTGTGTTTATAAACGTATTAAGGATGGAAAAGTGGTCTTTCTAGTACTCTATGTCGATGATATACTGCTCATTGGGAAAGATGTAGGGAATTTATCATCGGTCAAGCTTTGGCTACACCAACAGTTTGACATGAAGGACTTGGGAGAAGCTAATTATTTTCTAGGCATTCGTCTTTTTAGAGATCGAAAGAACAAAATGATAGCGTTATCCCAGGCTTCATACATAGATAAAATAATTGACAAATATGCAATACAAGAGGCAAAGAAAGGTTCACAACCTTCCATTGTCAGTCTAAGTCTTTCAATGGATGACTATCCCAAGACATCGGAAGAAAGAGAGCATATGAATGAGGTCCCTTATGCATCCGCTATGGGTAGTCTTATGTATGCTATGCTTTGCACTCACCCGGACATATGTTTTACAATAGGTATGGTGAGTCGATATCAAGCGAATCTTGGAACCAAACACTGGTAAGCAATAAAGCATATACTCAAGTATCTTAAGAGAACAAGGGTTTATATGCTAGTGTATTCTGGTGGGGACCTAACACCCATAGGATACATGGACTCAGACTTTCAGACTTGCAAGGATTCAAGGAAATCGACATCAGGATCAGTGTTCTTACTCGGAGGAGGCGCCATTGTGTGGAGGAGCATGAAGCGGGGTAGCATAGCTGACTCTATGATGGAGGCTGAGTATGTGGCTGCGGCTGAGGCATCTAAAGAAGCAGTTTGGCTCCACAAGTTCTTTACAGACCTTGAGGTCATTCCGAGTGTTGACAAGCCTATCATACTTTACTGTGATAACACTAGGGCGATTGCCAAAACAAAGGAATCTCGGCACCATAAGAGGACCAAGCACATAGATTGGAGGTATCACATTATTAGAGGGCACGTGGAGACAGGAAAAGTAGATGTATGTAAGATTGCGTCTGAGGATAACATTGCTGATCCCTTTACTAAGACTTTGGTGGATAGAGCTTTGAGAGGCATGTAGAGGCGATGGGGATGCATAACATGGCACATCTACTGGCTTAGGGCAAGTGGGAGATTGTTAAGAAATGCCCTAAGCATTAGAGACATTTTATGTATTTTGAACTGGATAATAAAATTATATATAGAGGTTAATCATTACGATGCTGTTTGTCCTTAATCTATTTAAATGTTAAAGTAAATGTAAGCAAATATGGCTCACTGACTGCTTGTGTTAAAACTGTTAGAATGTTGCATGCAATGGACTTTTGTATGCGAGAAGATAATGTTCTAAAGTAAGCGGTCTAAACTAAGGTCTATAGTCTATGGGGTTAGACCGAGCATCTAACTCATACTAAGACTATTATGTTGTCTAAAGCCATGGTGGGGACGGTTTGTCTTGACTGTCTGGAGCATAGACTCTCAAGTAGAGACATAGATATGTTGCTTGGTGTTGACATATTAGACCGAGACTAAAGCGTGATTGATCTACATAGTCCACTATGAGTGGATCAATCTGCTTTTTGACGTTCATTATACAATAACCTTAACCCTGAGTAAATGAACTACTTCATGTATATGACTTGTGTACTTTAATGTTCTAATGGCTAAAGCATCTCAGAGGTAGTAAGCTTATAGACCGGTTCGTTGGGTGCATGACTTGTATACGATAAAGGATTTATTTACAGATATCGGAATCATAGCTCCAAGGAGTTAAAGGTATCCTCTTAAAGGCATTATACTGGATGTGAAAATGGACAAGGCCTTGGGTCGTCTGCTGGGAAGATGACTTCTTATTCACATATGGTGAATAATCATTTTCTGATTCAGTAGTATAATGGAACTTTAAGATAGCCTGATCTGTAAGATTAAACGAAATTTGACCTAAGGCTGATCATGGATATCATATAAGGGTTTTGCATATATGACAAGGTCATTGGAAAGTAGCTCGTCACAGGCTTACGTAATACAGTATATAATTGGGAGTTTAGTTTCAGGTTTATAGTGGTGTGACTCTGAAATTAGTGATCATATGATTGAGTTGTTCGGTACAGAATGATGATCATATGGATTCATGGGAGCCTGATTATATATGTCCAATTGGTCTCTCTACTAGCTCCACATAATTCCTTAGTGGTTGGCAAATTGATTTATGTATGCTTATTGGCTAGTTGATTATGCATGGATGGTGTTGACATAGGATCAGGATGGTGGACAAGATTCTCTCCGGTTGAATTCATATTTTGTTTTGGATAATAGAGTACACAATTATTTGAACTCCAAATAAAGTTGCCACGATTTTATTTGAGATTGTATTGGAGTTGTAAAAAATTATCCATGAGGGAAAAATTTGAAATACAACTTTTTGTGGATTTTGAAATTTGAATTTTGAAATTTGAAATTTAAATTTTGAATTTGAAATCTGAAATTTAAATTTAAATTTCAAATTTGAAATTTGAATTTGAAATTTGAATTTTGAAATTTGAAATTCAAATTTTGAATCACAGTCTAAGTGGAATTCGAATTCTTTGTGGATAATTCCACGAGGTTAGAATTCGAATTTGAGTTGGATTATGGTGAGGAAAATCTTGTTTGAATCCTACTTGAATTTTAAATCCCAATCCTAACTAACTTGCACGAAAATATTGAGGAATATCCTCATAGATTTTTCAGTTTTTGTATGGATAAGATTCTAGGAAAAATTCAAATTTCAATCCCAATTGAATTTGGATTCTCTCCTCCCTAAAAGTGGCCGAAATTTTTGAGGAAGATCTCTTGCAGGTTTTCGATTTTTTATGGATAAGGATGAGATAAAATTCAAGCTTGAAAATCCTAGTTGAATTTTGATTCTCTCCCTACTTTTTATGGCCGAAAAGTTTTAAGGAAATCTTAAAAGGGATTTTCGGTTTTTATTAGATAATGGTGAGATAAAATTCAAGTTAAAATCCTGTTTGAGTTTTGAATGCAAAATTCTAGAAGGTGGCTGAATTTTTTAGTTAGTTTTTTGTATTGAAAAATTTGGATTTTGTGTTGTGGATAAGGGAGAAAATCTTCTCCTAATCCAATTCGAATTCAGAGGATCACCTCATACTAGTCTATAAATAGAGGTCCTGCCACTCCAGTTCTCTCAGACCACAGACTCTCAGGTGAGCAGGCTTATTATTGCACAACTCACCGTGACAATTAGTTCTTTAGAGATCTGGGTGGTCGGAAGAAGACTAGCAGTGCTAGCATACTGGCCGAGGAACCACGTGCCCACATACTCTACCATCCGGGAATTGGAGAATAGTAGAGAACGCTAGTTGGTTGAAGCCATCCAGTCATTCTACTCCTACAGTATTGGCGTCCTCTTGAGATATGAGTTTTATTGTTGTTGGTTTATTGTATATGGTACACGAGATATTTAACGATCTTAAAAAATTTTTATTGTTCCGCTGAGCCACTCTGATACGTTTTTACTGATTTATTTACTACACATTCTTGGTTGGGTTGTAACACCTATTAGCCCATTTTGTGCTTGTTTTACTGTTCATTTGTGGTACTATGGTTGTGTCTATACTGTGTTTGTGACGGCCCGCCCCTCGTAGAAATCATACAATACTATTACAGTTAAGCTTTATCGCTAACTGCGATAGATTGTACTCTCATGGGTCGCCGGCTAATCTCTCTCTCTCAGTAAATCATGACGTTTTTGGGAAAAAAAAATTTTTTTCTTTAAACATCATGTAAAACATTTCCCACTATTTACTTTGTTGGCAAGTACAAAGTAATTTATATATTACAGTACTTTCGTAAAATATATATAATATTACAAAAGACTGTTTCTTTTTTTTTTTCCTTCCCTTTTTATCGCTCAGCGGAAAGACTCTGACAGGACCATATCCCTCGCCCAGTTATCCGATTTGACACGCGCCATCCCGTCCACATCCAGTCAAACAAGCTACTGAGCTGGTCGCTTACCTGCAACATTAGCAAAAATGGTGAGCTACAGGCTCAGTAAGTTCAAACATGCAAGAAATGAAATTTCTATGAATAGTACTATTCATCACCGTTGACCACTATTCATAGGTGAATAGTAACTTTGACCACTATTCATACGTGAATAGTAACTTTGACCACAACACAGTGTCACAACAGTACATCTATCGCGATGTTAGTACTCTCACTAAACTGTCTTATGCTCAATTATGGCATAGTTTTAGTTTTAAGTAATTATCTTTGCTTATGTTCTGGTTTTGAGCTCAGGTTGGCAGTACCATTTAAGTGCGCATGACTGGGAGCGGTACATTAGTGCTGACCTCCACAACCTTAATCTCATAGCCCCGAAGGCAAACTGTACATGACTGGGAGTGGTACATCAGTGCTGACCTCCACAGCCTTAATCTCATAGCCCCGAAGGCAAAAGTTACCTCCCTGTACGGAAGGCTGGTATGTCAGAAAGTGGTTTCATTACTGACTTTTTAAATTTCTAACCCGGTGACTTCACATTGTCCCGTGGTTAGGAATGGTTCACATTTAATTTTTAGGGGAGTGA
Source organism: Antiaris toxicaria (assembly GCA_035233585.1). NCBI lineage: Eukaryota > Viridiplantae > Streptophyta > Magnoliopsida > Rosales > Moraceae > Antiaris > Antiaris toxicaria. The sequence goes on from CP141156.1 coordinate 60,424,725, forward strand.
GTTTCATTAACCTCGCTCTAGTGCCCGAAGCACAATTAACAATGTGTCCATTCTCAATAGTGCCCGTAGCATATTACGTCTCTCTCTCTACTCTATAATAGTGCCCGTAGCACATATGTACCTAACTTATAGTTAGTACATTAAAGTTAGCAACAATAATGCTATATGTTGCAGACAGGTAAATGTCTGAACTTACCTTATCAGTTTCTTCCCTTTTTCTCTCTTGGATCTTTGATCGCCCTCCTTGTAGGTCGATTTTTGGATCCTACAGACAAAACCTTGTCTGTTAATTTCATTTCCATATATAGCTTTTATTTTTCATTTAAAAGCTTAAATAAAACCTATATATAACTTTTTAGGCTTTATTTATCATTTTCCCCATTTTTCTCAACTTTTGCAAAATTACGATTTTGCCCCTGTATTTTGGCAAAATTACGATTTTGCCCCTATATTTTGGGAAAATTACAATTTTACCCCTGACGGAATTTTCCCGATCCGGACTGCATTTTTGGCTCTCAGGAACTTTTCTGACTCTTTTCTAATCATTACCGGGTTCGTTTATATTTTATTTTCACTTTTCCCTTTCCCGACCCTCGGGAAGCACTATTCCGACCCTTACATCGGTTTAGTGATTTTCTATCGTTTCGGAGCCTCAAATGGACGTTTCACTAGTATTTAAAACGTTCATCTAGACATTCCCGATCTAGGTCTCCGAGGTTCGGTTTTTCTGTTCCCGACTCGGACCTTTATTTCTTTTCCAAAACCCCCCCCCTCGGGGTCGATTTTTCAGTTTCACTCGTGGTTTATATTTTTAGGGGACGGGTTACTATTCACGAACCACCCCTTAAGTTTTCCTTATTCAATTTTCCGTTAGGGACTCGGGTTTCCGACCCGACCCCAAACTTTTTATTTTTATTTCCATTTTGCCCCAAATGCTGTTTTCGAAATTTCGGTAGCATTTCGGCGAAATTTTAAGGCTACCGGCGTTAGGTACACCTCGAACCATATGTACCTGCCACGTACTATACCACAAGCCTATTTTATGTAAAAGTTTTCTAAACTTTTACATAAAAGCTCACAAAATTCTAAATTCACATTTTGAACCACATTACACAAATTTTTTTCATTTTCATCCTTAGTTTTTGGCCATGGTTTTGACAATCAAAACCTAATCAAAACTTCTCAAATTTTCACCAAATCTTAGGTTATTAAAATGTCATTTTCTAGCACATTTTCAAGCCCATTTTCATTGCATTTTTCAACAATTTTCCTAGGGTTTTTAATCACATATAACCCACGATCACACTAATAAAACATACCCCAATTTTTTTCTTTTCTTGCTTTCATTCCCAATTTCATCATTTGCATTATAAAATGCATGATTTCAATTATTCAAACATCAAATAAACCATGCAAAATTTTCTTCCAAGCCCTAAGTAACCCACGGCCACTTTAGGTAAGTTCACACCAAAATTTTTTTCCAAGCTTTCCATAATGCAAATCATGCTTTATTCTTAACAAAATATGAATTGAAAGCATGTTAACACTTAAACCACAAAAATTTCTCATTGATCACCCATGGTAGCCCACGGTTTTACCCTTGGAAAACCAACAAAATTTTGGTTTTTCTTTAAACCAATTACATGGTTTTCTTCCTAATCACACCCTTAACAAAACCCAAACACCAAATCAATGAAAACAACCAAAAATTTTTCCATCTTTTTTCACTATTCATCACACGGTTTTTTTGAAAAAAAACCAAGAAAAAGTTCAATCCAAGGGGAGTTACCTTGTTCACTTGCTTCCTTTGTCTTCAAGGAATGCTTTGACACCAATTTTGTGAAAGAAAATTGAAGGAATCACTTAATCTCCCTTGGGTTGCTCACGGTTCACCATGGAAATAACTTAGCAAAATTTTGTTCTTGGTTTGGCTTGAAAAATTGTCTCGGCCACTTTATTCACTAAAGTTGCTGACTTAAGCAACTAAAAGGCCAATTAATTTGGCTTTCCACCAATCAAAACTCAACACCTTTCCACCTAATTCTTTCCAACATTTTCAAAAATTTAAAATGGTGAATTTTGGCCAAATCTTGGCCTTTAGATCAAAAAAGAAATTAGATCATGGCCATTAATGCTACCAACCACCATTTTCTTCCCATTTATTAAAGGGATTTATGATGTCATAAATGCTAAAGCAAAAGTTGACTTTGACTTTCACTATTCAGATTAATTCGACTACTTTTTGACCGATACCGGTTCGAGCCGAAATTTTCCTGAAATCGTCCCGGCGTGTTCCTGAGGTCTCCTGTGCAGTCGGATCAATTTAAACTGGTTCCGTTTGATCAAAATTAATCCCGAAAGTTTTCCATCTTTTATTGTCCCGGTTAGGGTTTTCAATGCCGTTTTTGGCACCGTTTCACCCGTTTCAATTTAGCGAATTTTTCCAATACTGAATTTTTTACTTGTCAGTATTGTTAGAACATTTTCATATATTCTAAACAATATAAATACATTTATTTCACTCTTTAAATAGTACAAATTGTTATATACATACATTTGTACATTTTCATCCGAGAATGGCCTGAATTTCCCAGTTGTCACAGTGTTGACACTGCGCGCGCAGAATGAGGCTTTTTCGTGCGAAATTGCAAACACAGTCTTTCTTGGCTAATTTGGATGTTTTGATTTCAAATTTATCAGTTTTACGTCCATCTAAGGTCGTCTGGACCAGTTTTTGGGTACTGTATGTTTCTACCTTGAAAAACATGTTTTGCGCTCAATTGACTAATTTGAGTGTACTGAGTCTAAATATATCAGTTTCGAATTAAGAAAAGGTCGTCTTGACCCTTTTCTCGATACTACATATCTCTCATAAGAATTTCATGTTTTGTGCTCAATTGACCAAATTGAGCATACTAACTATAAATATATCAGTTTTATGTCAAATTAACGTCATCTTGGCTATTAACTTGACACTACGTATCTACCATCCACAATTCACTGCTCTATTCTTAACTGACTAGTATGAGCATTCTGACTCTGATTTTGTCAGTTTCTTGGTGAGAAGAGGTCATCAGGGCCACTTTTCTCGGTACTGTATATCTATCTGGCCAAATTCCACTATTGTTCTCAGATGACTAGCTCATCAGTTGTGTGTCAAGAAATGGTTGTCTGGACTGGTTTCTTAATATTGTGTGTCTTACATGCACACTCACATGTACTAAGGTGAACCAATCTCACTCTCGGTTGCCCCTTTCACTATACGAATAGTAATTAAACGTTTTAGTACCTGTTTAATTTATTCAAATTGGTAAATTATACTGTATTTATTAAGTTAATTACTTATTACATAGTAATTAGGTTTTAGGAACATGGGGGTCATTACAACCTGCTCCCCTTACAAAATTTTCGTCCTCGAAAATTAGAATAATTCCGCAAAGTCTCTTTTCATATCTTCTTCCCGTTCTCATGTGGCTTCCTCAATATTATGATTCCACCACAACACTTTTACAAGAGGTATGACTTTATTCCTTAGCACCTTTTCTTCTCTGGCTAGGATCTGCACGAGTTTCTCCTCTGAAGTCAGATCAGCATGGACTTCTATGGGTTCTTGGCTCAGAGCATAGGAGCTATTTTGCACATACTTCTTTAACATCGAGATATGAAAGACATTGCGCATTGAAGCTAACTCAAGGGAAAGCACTAATCTACAAGCCACCTTTCTGACTCTCTCGATTATCTAGAAGGGTCTTATATACCTAGGATAGAGCTTTCCCTTCTTTCCAAAGTGCATCACCCCTTTCATGGGTGCCACCTTTAGAAAGACTGAGTCTCCTTCTTGAAACTCGAGGGGTCTACAGTGCTTATTTGCGTAACTCTTTTGGTGACTGTGCACTGTATCTAATCTTTCTCATATCAGCTTCACATCTACCAAGGTGTTTTTGATGAAGTCCATGCTAACTAGCTGTTTCTCTCTGGTCTTATGTTAGTGAACCGAAGATCTGCATTTTCTCCCCTAAAATGCCTCGTATGATACTATCCCGATTAAGGAATGGTAGCTATTGTTGTATGAGAACTCGATCAAGGGTAGTTTCTGATCCTAACTCCCTTTAAAGTCTAGGGTGCAAGCTCTCAACATGTCCTTCATTATTTGTATAGTCCTTTCAGATAGTTCATTGGTCTGAGGGTGGAATGCTATGCTGAACTTTAGCTTGGACCCTAATGCGGCCTGAACGCTTTGGCAGAATAGGGAGGTGAAGCATATGTCACGATCTGATATGATTGACTTGGGTACTCCATGTAGTCCTACAATTTGAGCCACATAGATTTTTGCCAACCACTCTACTAAATAGCCTACCTTTATGGCTAGGAACCTGGCTGACTTCGTCAATCTATCCATGATCACCCAGACTACATCATTGCCACTAGATATTCTTGGAAATCTAACCACGAAGTCCATCATGATTTGGTCCCATTTCCACTCAGGTAGCTCAATTTGCTGTAATTCTCCTACGGGGCACTGATGTTCTACCTTAACTCTCTGACATGTAAGGCATCTGGCGATGAACTCAGCGATGTCATTCTTCATTCCAGGCCATCAAAAGCTTCCTTTTAGGTCCTTGTACATCTTATTTGCTCCTGGATGTACAGAATATGGTGCCTCATGAGCTTTCGAAAGGATTCACTACCTAAGCTCTTCATCTTTCGGAATACATACTCTATCCTTGTAGTGGAGTATGCCATCCCTAGAGACTCTAAACTCTGAACTCTTGTCCTCTGTAGCTTCCTTTCTAGGCTTGACTACAGATAAATCGAGTTCTTGGCCAGCCTTGATCTCGTCTAGGAGTGTCGACTGGAGAGTCATATCAGATAAGCTCCCAGTCAGAATCTCGATTTTGCTATGATACAGATCCTTTTGTAACGCTCCTGGCGAGGCACTGATAGCCATGAGCATAGTAGAATGCTTCCAACTTAGCGCATTGGCCACTTTATTGGCTTTTCCCGGATGATATAGGATCTCACAATTGTAATCTTTTACCAACTCTCACCATCGTTGTCGCCTCATGTTGAGCTCTTTCTGCATGAAGATATACTTGAGGCTCTGGTGGTTGGTGTAAATGTGACGCCCCCGACCTCGGTCCACCGAAACTATTACAATCAAGCTCCTTAGCCGACTGAAATAGCTCGTGAACTTCGTTGGGTCGCCTAAATTCTTTTCTTTCCTTTAAACCCTTTGTGAAATTTGGAATCATTTTTTTTAATACTTTTTCTTGTTTGTAAACATAACGTAATCAAACTGAACTATGTTTGTCACTTTTAAAAGTACAAACATAGTTTATACACAATACATTATTCAATTCTTTTTGTAATACATGTCTTTTCTTTATTCAAATCTCCTCTTTCAACGCTCAGCGGAAAACTTGTAGCAGGACCATATCCACAGTGGATTCCCTATCCCTTTGACACGCTCGCATCCTGTCGCCATCTAGAAATCTACCGGACAGGTTTCTCACCTGCAACATGAACAAAATGATGAGCTAACAGGCTCAGTAAGTTCAAACATACATAGTAAGAATCATATTGATTCAAAAACACTAAAACTCAATTTTTTATGAATAGTACTATTTATCATGAATAGTAATTTTGACATTTGATCAATGAATAGTAACAGTTACCCTAACTGGTTACTATTCATTTTACCCTAACGGGTAACTATTCACATACCCTAACTGAATTTACATTATTCTAGCGTAAGCTTCGGTTATGCTCAATTATGATTTTTATCATTTTATTTATTGTTTATTCTCTATTGGATTTCTAGTTTAGAGCTCTGTTTATGGCAGTATCGATGATTATTAGCGCGCTGACTAGGAGGGTCTAAGGAGCGACTTTAAAACATCGGCCTCCACAGCCCTGATATCCTTGTAGGATCTGAGAAAAACCTTCACCACTATGTTGGAGGGGCGGTACGCCTTAGTGGTTTCATTACCATCTTTCTTATAGTTTCCCACTGTTAGGAAATGCCCTAAGTATTAGAGACATTTTGATGTATTCATTTTGAACTGGATAATAAAATTATACTTAGAGGTTATTCATTACATTGCTATCTGTCCTCGTCTTATTTACATGTTAAAGTAAATGTAAGCAAATATGGCTCACTGACTGCTTGTGTTAAAACTGTTAGAACGTTGCATGCAATGGACTTTTGTATGCGAGAAGACAATGTTCTAAAGTTAGCAGTCTAAACTATGGTCTGTAGTCTATGGGGTTAGACCGAGCATCTAACTCATGTTAAGACTATTATGTTGTCTAAAGCCTTAGAGGGGACGGTCTGTCTTGACTGTCTGGAGCTGGACTCCCAAGTAGAGACATGGATATGTTGCTTGGTGGTGACATATTAGACCGGGACTAAAGCGTGATTGATCTACGTAGTCCGCTATGAGTGGATCAATCTGCTTTTGACGTTCATTGTGCAATAACCTTAATCCTGAGTAAATGAACTACTTCATGTATATGACTTGTGTACTTTGATGTTCCAATGGCTAAAGCGTCTCAGAAGTAGTAAGCTTATAGACCGGTTCGTTGGGTGCATGACTTGTATACGATGAAGGGTTTGTTTGCAGATATCGGAATCATAGCTCTGAGGAGTTAAAGGTATCCTCTTAAAGGCATTATACTGAATGTGAAAATGGACAAGGCCTTGGGTCGTCTGCTGGGCGGATGACTTCTTATTCACATATGGTGAATAATCATTTTCTAGATTCGGTAGTATAATGGAACTTTAAGATAGCCTGATCAGTAGGATTAAACGGACTTTGACCTAAGGCTGATCATGGATATCATATGAGGGTTTTGCATATATGACAAGGTCATTGGATGGTAGCTCGTCACAGGCTTACGTAATACGGTATATAATTGGGAGTTCAGTTTCAGGTTTATAGTGGTGTGACTCTGAAATTAGTGATCATATGATTGAGTTGTTCGGTACAGAATGATGATCATATGGAATCACGGGAGCCCGATTATATATGTCCAATCAGTCCCTCTACTAGCTCCACATAATTCCTTAACGTTTGGCAAATTGATTTGTGTATGCTATTGGCTAGTTTATTATGCATGGATGGTGATGACACAGGATTAGGATGGTAGACAAGATTCTCTCCGGTTGGATTCAGATTTTGTTTTGGATAATAGAGTACACAATTATTTGAACTCCAAATAAAGTTGCCATGATTTTATTTGAGATTGGATTGGAGTTGTAGAAAATTATCCATGAGAACAAGAATATGAAACACAACCGTTTTGTGGAATTTGAAATTTGAATTTTGAAATTTGAAATTTGAATTTTGAAATTTGAAATTTGAATTTTGAATTTGAAATTTGAATTTGAAATTTGAATTTGAAATTCGAATTTGAAATTTGAATTTGAAATTTGAAATTTGAAATTTGAAATTTGAAATTTGAAATTTGAAATTTGAATTTGAAATTTGAATTTGAAATTTGAATTTGAAATTTGAAATTCAAATTTTGAATCACAGTCCAAGTAGGATTCGAATTTGTTGTGGAAAATCCACAAGGTTTGAAATTCGAATTTGAGTTGGATTTGGAGAGGATAATCTTGTTAGAATCCTACTTGAATTTTGAATCCAAATCCCAACAAATAAGGGATGAAATTTTGAGGATAATCCTCATGAAAGATTTCGGATTTTGTGGATAAGATTCAAGGAATATTCAAGCTTCAATCCTAGTTGAATTTGGTTTCTCTCTCCTCCCAAAAGTGGCCGAAATTTTGGATCCCTAATCCTAGGAAATTCGGTTATTTTTGGATAAGGTTAAGATGAGATTTTGCTTGAGAAATCCTAGTGGAATTTTGATTCTCCCTTATCCTAAAAGTGGCCGAAAATTTGGAGGATTTTCTCCTTGTGAATTTCGGATTTTTTGGTTGGAAAAGGGAGATAAAATTCTAGCTAAAATCTTGTTAAGATTTGGATTGGATTTATCTAGAAAAACCGAATTTAATTGTGGAGATTCTCCCTTGGAAAATTCGGATTTTTTGGGTTTGGATAAGGGAAAATATCTTTTCCTAGTCCAATTCAAATTCAGAGATTCACCTCATGCAGGTCTATAAATAGAGGTCCTGCCACTCCAGTTCTCTGAGACCACAGACTCTCAGGTGAGCAGGCTTATTGTTGCACAGCTCATCGTGACAATAAAGTTCTTTAGAGATCTGGGTGGTCGGAAGAAGACTAGCAGTGCTAGCATACCGATCGAGGTTCAGAGTGCCCACACACTCAGCCATTCGGGAATTGGAGAATAGTAGAGAAGGCTAGTTGGTTGAAGCCTCCGGTCACTCTCCTCCTGTTCATTGGCGTCCTTGAGGTATGAGTTTTAATTGTTGTTGATTTATTGTATATGGCATCATGAGATATTTAACGATCTAAAAATTTTTTTTTGTTCCGCTGCGCCACTCTGATACGTTTTTACCGGTTTATTTTCCTACAATTGGTATCAGAGCCATCTCATGACTATGCCATGTATATAAATTAGACAATTACTTAGTCTTTTTATTTATGTATGGATTTGATATTTAGAGAGTGGCATTCTAGGGTTCCTTTATGTTGTTATCATGTATTATGTATAAAGTATGTGGTTATTTTAATTTTTTGAATTATTATAAGCATGCTTGTTTATACCAGTTATGGTTCCTTAGAATTTAGAAAAATTGTATCTAGGAATTTTTTATGTAACCATGGGAGCAGTTTATTAACACTGTGTTTTTCCCATGGATTTTAATTTTTGTCTCTTAGAATATTTATGGTTAGAATTTTTTGTACACCGGAAACGGTTTAGAATTTTTTATGTAATTATTCTTGGAGGAGGATGAAGATTGAAGACCGTAATTTATTTTTTCCAAAAGTTAAATTTGATTTAAAGGTTGAAATTTTGATTGTGTGGAAAATTTCAATTTAATTGGGATTCAAATTAATTTTTGGAGATCCTAATAGGTAAATTGGAATATGGCACGAAAATCGAGACACGACCCCTTGGAATAGGCCCACGGGCCTTGGTGGGGCTGCAGTCCCTGCCCTCGGGCAGGATGGGGCTGCGGCAGCCCCTGTGCAGGCCCACACCACCCATGGCCGCAGGCTCTGCCTGCAGCCAGGGGTGGCCGTGGCCTGCCCAAGGCTGGCCGCAGCCTGGGCGTGCAGCCTCTGGCTGCAGGCGCTGCCTGCAGCCTGCCGGCTGCTGCGCCTAGTCTGGGCGTGCAGCCTGGTGCTGCAGGCTTAGCCTGCAGCCCGGCAGGCTGCACAAGGGGCGGCCGTGGGCTGCCAGCCCCTCCGGGGTTGGTGGCTGCCCACGGCGGCTGCCGCCTACGGGGGCGGCGGTCCGACGGTCCAAAAATCAGAAAAATTTTGATTTTTAAATTTGAGATTTAATTTTAAATCATGTTTAAAAATATGTAATTTTGAAATTTTTGAAATTACATATTATTACACATGATGTTTAAAATTGTTTAAAAATTTAAATTTGAAGTTTAAATTTGAAATTCGAATTTGGAATTTGAATTTGAAATTTAAATTTTTGGAGATTTGAATTTTAAATAATTCTTGGGATGAGAAATAAATGGAGAGGCTACATAAAGATGGATACAAGAAGACGGAACAAAATTCAAGACCCAAAGAATGCTTTGGATGGAATTTTGTAATCTTTATTTTCTTTGTTCTAGGATGGAACCATGGCTTGGTTAGTCTGTCAATTATTTTTTCTGTGATATGTCATGGATGTATAAATATGTATTGATGGATGTTTTGTATGCATATTTGATAACATGTCATATAGGATAGGTGAGTGCCGCTCATACTATATTGATCATACATAATTTGTCAAAACTTGCATGTTTTTTCAAAATATTGAGTGGGAGAGGGTTTCAAACAAAACCCACGGCCTCCATTGTTGATCCATATGTGAAAGCATGGTAACGCCTCGCGTCAGTTCTGACCTGACCACACCCCTCGGTAGGTGTTTACCGCCGCCGGTATACTAGATTGGATCTCCTATGTGGAAAACGTGTTCGGGTGCGATCCTATTCATGACCACCCCTCGGTGGCTTGGTAGGACGTGGATCGGGCTACGTAAACAATGGTTATGCACTCAAGACTCGTTTAGTTATTAACCTTCCCTAGAAGCTCTGTTAACTAAACTGGTGGCCAAATAAGCGGTTATTAATATATGTCTTAACCTTGGAGGATTTAAGGCAACATATATTAATTGGACGGGGTCCATGTTCCGGCTATTTGTTCTCATGACCACCCCTCGGTGGCTTGGGGCAATAGGTGCTGAGAATTACCGTTGCAATGCTACATGTTTTTTCAAGTTTCATGTAGGAACATACTTGTATGTTTTATTTGCTAAATTATCTGCATATTTGCTTGGGCTTTGTAATGATGTCTAGTATAATTTTATTTCAGTTCAAAATGTCACCGACACCCCTCATTTCGATACTTACTGAAAATAAGTTGAATGGCGACAATTATAAAGATTGGAAAAGAAATCTATTAATAGTTCTCAGCTGCGAGAGACACAAGTTCGTACTGGACGAACCATGCCCACCTGGGCCCAAACCTGACACACCACTTGAGGAGGTCCCGGTTGCCTATAATTGTTGGAGAGAATCCAATGAAATAGCTCGATGCTACATCCTTGCTAGCATGACGAGTGCTTTACAAAAGCAGCATGAGACTTATCAAGTTGCTGGGGAGATCATGGAAAATCTGGAGGACATGTTCGGAGGCCAAGAAAAATTGGCTCGACAGTCCGCTATCACCAGCATTATGAACTCCAAGCAAAAGGCTGGTGCTCCGGTGAAGGACCATATGATCACTCTAATGGGATTCTTCGCTGAAGCTGCCGAGAATGGTGCTGAGTTAGACTACAACACCCAGATCGAGATGGTGTTCAAGACTCTGTCTAAAGATTTTGTGGGGTTTAAGGCCGCATACAATCTGGCGACAAAGGAGTTAGGACTTACCGAGCTCATGAAGCAACTACAGGCTTATGAGCGGATGATCAGGGATGAAGATGTGGTCCGACCTAAAGGAGAGGCCAATTTGGCGAAATCTTCCAATCCCTCACGGAAGAGGAAGAGGCCAAATAAGAAGCAAGTGGCTTCCAGTTCTTCTAATCCTCCTGTCTCAGACGGGAAGAAGAAGAAGAAGAACAAGAAGCCAAAGGACCCTAAAAAGTCCAAATGCTTCCACTGTGGGAAGGTAGGTCACTTCAAGAAGGCTTGCCGGGAATTCCTAGCCTCCAAGGGCAAGGAAGGTAAGGAACTTCATTACTTAGAAGCGTGTTTGGTGGAAGAATCGAAAGACACATGGGTCATTGATTCGGGCGCCACTAATCATGTTTGTGTTTCGATGCAGGGGTTCGTGGAAACGAGAAGTCTACATGATAGGAGCCTCTCGTTGCGGACTGGAGATGGTAGCTTTGTGGTGGCTGAGGCAGTGGGAGACGTTCATCTTTATTTTGATCAATTTAGGTTTATTTTATTGAAAGACTGTTTTTATGTTCCTAATTTTAGGAGGAACCTTATATCGGTAGCTTGTTTAATAAAGGATTCTTATTCAGTTTCTTTTAGTAAAAGAGTTGATATTCGTAGAAATAAGTCTTTTATCTGTTCTGGATGGATGGATGGAAACCTATATTTGATCAGACCAAAGATGTACTCACTGCTTGACACTGAATTAATTGATAACTCTAAAAGGTTGAAAGTTTCTCACTCTAACAAGGCGTATCTTTGGCATTTAAGACTTGGTCATATTAATCAGGATAGGATTCAAAGATTGGTGAAAGACGGTCCTCTGGAATCTCTGGAAGAGGTACGACTTCCCCAATGTGAGTCTTGTCTAGAGGGTAAGATGACTAAGAGGTCTTTTGGAGCTAAGGGTACAAGGGCACAGGAGCTCTTAGAAATTGTGCACACTGACGTATGTGGCCCCATGAACGTCACAGCACGAGGAGGGTTCGAGTACTATGTCTCTTTCATAGATGATTACTCGAGGTATGGATATGTGTATCTGATGCACCGCAAGAGCGAAACCTTTGACAAGTTCAAAGAGTATCGTGCGGAAGTGGAAAAGCAATTGGATAAATCCATAAAAACACTTCGATCTGATCGAGGTGGCGAATACCTCTCTGATGAATTTCTAGGACATCTTGTAGAGAATGGGATATTATCCCAATTGACTGCACCTGGTACTCCACAACAGAATGGTGCAGCCGAAAGGAGAAACAGGACCTTATTGGATATGGTACGGTCCATGATGAGTTACTCAACGCTGCCATTATCATTTTGGGGACATGCTTTACAAACGGCGTGCTATATTCTGAACCAGGTTCCGAGCAAATCAATTCCTAGAACTCCGTATGAATTGTGGCGTGGCAGGAAGCCCTCCCTTGGACATATGAGAATATGGGGCTGCCCGGCACATGTACTGGATGGGGATGCGAAGAAGTTGGAACCAAGATCAGAATTATGCATGTTTGTAGGGTATCCAAAGGGAACTAAAGGAGGTCTGTTCTATAACCCAAAGGAACAAAAGGTCATTGTCTCAACCCATGCGACATTCTTGGAGGAAAGTCACATGAATGACTTTAAGCCTCGAAGCAAAGTGGTGCTAGAGGAGTTATCGGGTGAAAGAACTGCTCCACAGATTTCGGTCTTGGACGCAAGTCCGAGTTCCAGTGAAAGACCTGCAGACGATCAACAATTTAGGGTGCCTCGTCGTAGTGGGAGGGTTTCTAAGAAACCTAATTTCTTTATGTATGATGCTGAGGTATACCAGGCCGAGGCTCATGAGCATGAGGAAGATCCGGTCACATATGATGAAGCTATAAAGGATGTTGATTCTAGATCTTGGAAACAGGCTATGAACAATGAGATGGATTCTATGAAATCCAACTCTGTTTGGGAACTTGTAGATTTGCCGGATGGGATAAAACCCATTGGATGCAAATGGGTCTACAAAAGAAAGAAGGATGCGGAAGGGAGAGTGGAAACTTTCAAAGCTAGACTGGTTGCAAAGGGATACACGCAAAAGGCTGGAATCGATTACGAGGAAACCTTTTCGCCTGTTGCTATGCTTAAGTCTATCCGTATTCTTCTATCCATTGCTGCGGCTCTCGATTACGAGATCTGGCAAATGGATGTCAAGACGGCATTCTTAAATGGCCATCTTGAAGAGTGTATCTATATGATACAGCCCGAAGGGTTCGTAGCAAAAGGCCAAGATAGGAAAGTCTGCAAGTTGCTTAGATCCATTTATGGATTAAAGCAGGCATCCCGCTCATGGAACCAGAGGTTTGATCAAGCGATTAAGACATTTGGTTTTGAGCAGAACGTTGATGAACCTTGTGTTTATAAACGTATTAAGGATGGAAAAGTGGTCTTTCTGATACTCTATGTCGATGATATACTACTCATTGGAAATGATGTAGGGAACTTATCATCGGTCAAGCTTTGGTTACACCAACAGTTTGACATGAAGGACTTGGGAGAAGCTAATTATGTTCTAGGCATTCGTCTCTTCAGAGATCGAAAGAACAAAATGATAGCGTTATCCCAAGCTTCATACATAGATAAAATAATTGACAAATATGCAATGCTAGAGGCAAAGAAAGGCTCACAACCTTCTATTGCCGGTTTAACTCTTTCATTGGATGACTGTCCCAAGACATCGGAAGAAAGAGAGCGTATGAGTAAGGTCCCTTATGCATCCGCTGTGGGTAGCCTTATGTACGCTATGCTTTGCACTCGCCCGGACATATGTTTTGCAGTAGGTATGGTGAGTCGATATCAAGCGAATCCTGGAACCAAGCACTGGCAAGCAGTAAAGCATATACTCAAGTATCTTAAGAGAACGAGGGATTATATGCTAGTGTATTCTGGAGGGGACCTAACACCCGTAGGATACACGGACTCAGACTTCCAGACTTGTAAGGATTCGAGGAAATCGACATCTGGATCAGTGTTTTTACTCAGAGGAGGCGCCATTGTGTGGAGGAGCGTGAAGCAAGGCTGCACAGCTGACTCTACTATGGAGGCTGAGTATGTGGCTGCGGCTGAGGCATCTAAAGAAGCGGTTTGGCTCCGCAAGTTCTTTAGAGACCTTGAGGTCATTCCGGGTGTTGACAAGCCTATCACACTTTACTGTGATAATACAGGGGCTATTGCCAACACAAGGGAATCTCGGCACCACAAGAGGACCAAGCACATCGATCGGAGGTATCACATTATTAGAGGGCATGTGGAGACAGGACAAGTGGATGTTTGTAAGATCGCGTCCGAGGACAACATCGCTGATCCCTTTACTAAGACTTTGGTAGCTAGAAGCTTTGAGAGGCATGTAGAGGCGATGGGGATGCGTAACATGGCACATCTGCTGGCTTAGGGCAAGTGGGAGATTGTTAGGAAATGCCCTAAGTATTAGAGACATTTTGATGTATTCATTTTGAACTGGATAATAAAATTATACTTAGAGGTTATTCATTACATTGCTATCTGTCCTCGTCTTATTTACATGTTAAAGTAAATGTAAGCAAATATGGCTCACTGACTGCTTGTGTTAAAACTGTTAGAACGTTGCATGCAATGGACTTTTGTATGCGAGAAGACAATGTTCTAAAGTTAGCAGTCTAAACTATGGTCTGTAGTCTATGGGGTTAGACCGAGCATCTAACTCATGTTAAGACTATTATGTTATCTAAAGCCTTAGAGGGGACGGTCTGTCTTGACTGTCTGGAGCTGGACTCCCAAGTAGAGACATGGATATGTTGCTTGGTGGTGACATATTAGACCGGGACTAAAGCGTGATTGATCTACGTAGTCCGCTATGAGTGGATCAATCTGCTTTTGACGTTCATTGTGCAATAACCTTAATCCTGAGTAAATGAACTACTTCATGTATATGACTTGTGTACTTTGATGTTCCAATGGCTAAAGCGTCTCATAAGTAGTAAGCTTATAGACCGGTTCGTTGGGTGCATGACTTGTATACGATGAAGGGTTTGTTTGCAGATATCGGAATCATAGCTCTGAGGAGTTAAAGGTATCCTCTTAAAGGCATTATACTGAATGTGAAAATGGACAAGGCCTTGGGTCGTCTGCTGGGCGGATGACTTCTTATTCACATATGGTGAATAATCATTTTCTAGATTCGGTAGTATAATGGAACTTTAAGATAGCCTGATCAGTAGGATTAAACGGACTTTGACCTAAGGCTGATCATGGATATCATATGAGGGTTTTGCATATATGACAAGGTCATTGGATGGTCGATCATCACAGGCTTACGTAATACGGTATATAATTGGGAGTTCAGTTTCAGGTTTATAGTGGTGTGACTCTGAAATTAGTGATCATATGATTGAGTTGTTCGGTACAGAATGATGATCATATGGAATCACGGGAGCCCGATTATATATGTCCAATCAGTCCCTCTACTAGCTCCACATAATTCCTTAACGTTTGGCAAATTGATTTGTGTATGCTATTGGCTAGTTTATTATGCATGGATGGTGATGACACAGGATTAGGATGGTAGACAAGATTCTCTCCGGTTGGATTCAGATTTTGTTTTGGATAATAGAGTACACAATTATTTGAACTCCAAATAAAGTTGCCATGATTTTATTTGAGATTGGATTGGAGTTGTAGAAAATTATCCATGAGAACAAGAATATGAAACACAACCGTTTTGTGGAATTTGAAATTTGAATTTTGAAATTTGAAATTTGAATTTTGAAATTTGAAATTTGAATTTTGAATTTGAAATTTGAATTTGAAATTTGAATTTGAAATTCGAATTTGAAATTTGAATTTGAAATTTGAAATTTGAAATTTGAAATTTGAAATTTGAAATTTGAAATTTGAATTTGAAATTTGAATTTGAAATTTGAATTTGAAATTTGAAATTCAAATTTTGAATCACAGTCCAAGTAGGATTCGAATTTGTTGTGGAAAATCCACAAGGTTTGAAATTCGAATTTGAGTTGGATTTGGAGAGGATAATCTTGTTAGAATCCTACTTGAATTTTGAATCCAAATCCCAACAAATAAGGGATGAAATTTTGAGGATAATCCTCATGAAAGATTTCGGATTTTGTGGATAAGATTCAAGGAATATTCAAGCTTCAATCCTAGTTGAATTTGGTTTCTCTCTCCTCCCAAAAGTGGCCGAAATTTTGGATCCCTAATCCTAGGAAATTCGGTTATTTTTGGATAAGGTTAAGATGAGATTTTGCTTGAGAAATCCTAGTGGAATTTTGATTCTCCCTTATCCTAAAAGTGGCCGAAAATTTGGAGGATTTTCTCCTTGTGAATTTCGGATTTTTTGGTTGGAAAAGGGAGATAAAATTCTAGCTAAAATCTTGTTAAGATTTGGATTGGATTTATCTAGAAAAACCGAATTTAATTGTGGAGATTCTCCCTTGGAAAATTCGGATTTTTTGGGTTTGGATAAGGGAAAATATCTTTTCCTAGTCCAATTCAAATTCAGAGATTCACCTCATGCAGGTCTATAAATAGAGGTCCTGCCACTCCAGTTCTCTGAGACCACAGACTCTCAGGTGAGCAGGCTTATTGTTGCACAGCTCATCGTGACAATAAAGTTCTTTAGAGATCTGGGTGGTCGGAAGAAGACTAGCAGTGCTAGCATACCGATCGAGGTTCAGAGTGCCCACACACTCAGCCATTCGGGAATTGGAGAATAGTAGAGAAGGCTAGTTGGTTGAAGCCTCCGGTCACTCTCCTCCTGTTCATTGGCGTCCTTGAGGTATGAGTTTTAATTGTTGTTGATTTATTGTATATGGCATCATGAGATATTTAACGATCTAAAAATTTTTTTTTGTTCCGCTGCGCCACTCTGATACGTTTTTACCGGTT
The DNA here is from genome assembly GCA_035233585.1 of Antiaris toxicaria. NCBI lineage: Eukaryota > Viridiplantae > Streptophyta > Magnoliopsida > Rosales > Moraceae > Antiaris > Antiaris toxicaria. The sequence goes on from CP141156.1 coordinate 60,441,667, forward strand.
TATTTTCCTACACCCATCGGCGACATTCATATGAATCATCCCACGGTGGAACCCTTATTGCCCGTAGGTCTTTACATTTATTTCTTTATGTGTGTTTTTAATTAATCACACTATAGTGCCCTAACACTTCTCCATAGTGTATTATTTATACACTTTTTAATTTCTCATTTCATTAGGTGAGTTAGTTTAACTACACCCCTATTGCCTGTAGGACTTTACAAGTTTGTACGAAAAGTACTTAAATAAATAAAATAGTAATTCATGCTGCAGACATGTAAATATCTGAGCTTACTAAACATTTATCATAGCATCACGCTATGAAACATTCATATAGCACATAAACCTAGACATAACAGATCAATTCATTCATATAATGAACAACATCAAAATGTTCATGAGCAGACAAATGAATGCTGGAACTTACACATATCACACTTAGACATAATAGTATATTCATGTTGCAGTCAATTAAATGTTCGAACTTACATATACTTTCGCTAGCATTTCCTTCCCCGACTTCGCAGACGTTTCTTTGCCGCTTCTGGATCGGGTTCCTATAACCGGAATAACCACGGTTATTCTAAATCTTCATTTCATATTCAAAATTTAGTAAAACGTAAAAATTCTACGTTTAATTTCCCGTAAATAGTCTTAGGAATCTAAAATCCTATTTTCCATTTTTACACTAACTCTTGGCAAAATTACCATTTTGCCCCTGATTTGATCTCTCATCATAAACCTATTTTTTGTTGGTTTAAGACCCAATTTAACTTTTATAATTTCATTTTAACTATCCTTAGGCATTCACGGTCCTTTCCGAGCCTTTCAGAAATTTTTGGTCAAAATGACCATTTTGCCCTTGACGGGTCTTGGGACCGTTATATGCTTATTGTGACTTTTAACAGGATTTTCTAAGCCCAAATATCATAAAATAATATTTCTTAAGCTTTTACACACTTTTACAGCATCCATTGCTATTCCATAGACGACTATTGGTCATCCGACTCTCGGGTGATACTATTCCGACACCTAGGGTCGTTTCTCATTTTTCTCACGTTTCGGAGCCTTAAATGGGTATTTCACTACTCCTGAAACGTTTGTTATGCTAATCCCGAGCCTTAGACATCGCATGGGCTTGGGTTTTCATCCCGACCTCAAATTTACCTTTCGTTTCCTAAAATACCCTTGCCATTGGTTTTCCCGTTCTCTTACATTTTCACAATCTCGGAGGGATGGTTTACTATTCCTCAAAGGTTCATTTTCCCATTTCTGAGCCTAACTCATCGAAGGGTCTCGGTTTCCATTACCAAACACAATTTACCTCTCGTTTTTCACCAAAATTCCCATAGTGCCGTTTTCAAAATTTCGGTAGCATTTCTGCTAAATTTCTAGGTTTCCAGCGTTTAGGAAACGCCTCAAAACCATCTAACCTATTTTATTCTACCACGTACTATACCAGAGGCTTAATTTTTACGTAAAACTCAACTTTTTACGTAAAAATATTCACATTTCCCATACATTTTCTTTTTCTGACATTTCATTCATTTTACTCTTTTTTTTCTTTTCTTTTTACAATTTGAATTTGAATACAAATTACATACAAATCATTCCAATATATACATAAGGAATGAAGGGAAACGAAATCGCTACCAAAATCGTCCCGTCGGTGATCGGACGAACCGTTCGGTCTTGACCGCGCATACTTTTTGTCTCCGTTCTTCACGTTCGGAATCCCGGTTGGCAATTCTGATGCAGCAGATGTGTCCAGAACGTCGAAAATAGGCCAACGGGCTATTCTTCATTTTTTCGCCCTCGGGTCACCGTCGACCGGCGTTGACCGCATTGATCGGCGTTGACTCCGGCGTTGACCGGCAGCGAACGGCAGCGGCGCGAACAACGGAGGTGTCCACCTTGAAGATCTCGACTAGAGGAGTCCATTGGCGGTGTCAATTTCACCATTAGAGGCTCCGATCGTCGACAATAGGCCTCGAAAACACGACCCACGGCGGCGGCATTGAATCTCCGCCGTGCCGGGGTTGTTGCCCGAAATTGCTTGAGGGCTTTTGCTCTCGTTCTTCTCTAAGCATTTTGAGACTAGCCACATCACTCAACTCAGCCCGAATCGACGGATTCCACGGCGGCTTCACGGCGGCGACGGCGCGGCTTCAGGCGGCGCAATCCGGTGACTGTTGAGCCGAAATGAAGCTTGGGTTTTGTTCTACTCTTCACCACGAGTCTTTTGGGACCGGAATCATGTCGATCAGAGGTCGGACGGCGGAGATACGGCCGTTTGAAATTTTCGGCCACCGACGGCTTCGGGCGGCGCGTGCGGCGTTCTTCGGCTTCGGTTCCGTCGATTCAGCACACCGTTGGACTCAGCTCATCGAGAGCTTTCCAACGAGACCGGCGGTGTCGAAAACGGACACTGTTTCCGGTGGTCAGTTACTGTTCACCGACGGTGTAGGTGTGGGGGAGAAAATCTAGAAAATGAAAATTATGGGGCCTTTTCTGCAATTTCGCCCTTTTATACCCTTTTTGTCCAAATTTTCAACATGAGCTATCCTGACTAATTTGGGCGTGCTGAACCCAAATATATCAGTTTCGTTTTCATCCGAGATCGTTTCGACCAGTTTCCGGTACTGCAAATTCCCCGTCAAAAATTACCTTTGTGCTCAATTAACTAATTTGAGCATTCTGATAGGCTGTACTGACTAATTTGGACGTCCTGAATCCAAATATATCAGTTTCATCGTCATCCGAGGTCATCTCGACCAGTTTTCGATACTGTATATTTCCCGGTCAAAATTTTCATTTTGTGCTTAATTGACTAATTAGAGCATTCTGATTCCAAATATATCAGTTTTATATCAAGAAAATGTCATCTTAACTAATTTCTTGATACTGCGTATCTCCGGATCAAATATTACTTTTCATGCTCAATTGACTAATTTGAGCATGCTGAATCTAAATATATCAATTTTAGGTCAAGAAGAGGTCATCTAGACCAACTTCTCAACAATATGTGCCACACACACACACGCACTCACGTCTAAAATCACTACTATCAGTATTTTATCTTTTTGTGCACTCAGCTTACCCTGAGTCACGTACTAGGGTTTACAGTTCACTGTTTTTCCCTAGCTCAATTCGGCATGCTTTTACATCACCGAATTCTTAATCTGTAATATCGTTAGAACATTTTATCTCGTTCTACACAATATTAATCATACATTTTACATTTTAAACATGAAATTCATCATGTACATGCAATTTACAATATTCCGAGAACAGTAAAATTTCCCGGTTATTACAGTAAATCTCACACTTGGCGCTGTAGAGGTATTGTCTTTGTATTTTTAGTGCAAAAATGACCACTGCTAGCTCTAGGTCATGTGTTGGGTAATTCTTTTCATGGTCCTTAAGTTGTCGTGAAGCGCACGCGACCATGCTACCATTCTGCATCAACACGACTCCTAATCTGATCTTGGATGCATCGCTATGTATAGAGGTTATTCATTACATTGCTGTGTGTCCTCATTCTATTTACATGTTAAAGTAAATGTAAGCAAATATGGCTCTCTGACTGCTTGTGTTAAAACTGTTAAAACGTTGCATGCAATGGACTTTTTGTATGCAAGAAGACAATATTCTAAAGTAAGCGGTCTAAACTAAAGTCTGTAGTCTATGGGGTTAGACTGAGCATCTAACTCATGTTAAGACTATTATGTTGTCTAAAGCCATGGTGGGGACGGTTTGTCTTGACTGTCTAAAGCATAGACTCTCAAGTAGAGACATAGATATGTTGCTTGTTGGTGACATATTAGACCGGGAATAAAGCGTGATTGATCTACATAGTCCGCTATGAGTGGATCAATTAGGTTTTGACATTCATTATGCAGTAACCTTAATCCTAAGTGAATGAACTACTTCATGTATACGACTTGTGTACTTTGATGTTCCAATGGCTAAAGCATATCAGAGGTAGCAAGCTTATAGACCGGTTCGTTGGGTGCATGACTTGTATACGATGAAGGGTTTATTTACAGATATCGGAATCATAGCTCGAATAAGGAATTAAGGGTATCCTCTTAAAGGCATTATACTGGATGTGAAAATGGACAAGGCCTTGGGTCGTCTGTTGGGTAGATTACTTCTTATTCACATATGGTGAATAATCATTTTTTTTGTTTGGTAGTATAATGGAACTTTAAGATAGCCTGATCAGTAGGATTGAATGGACTTTAATCTAAGGCTGATCATGGATATCATATAAGGGTTCTGCATACATGACAAGGTCATTGGACAATAGCTTGTCACAGGCTTATGTAATACGGTATATAATTGGGAGTTCAGTTTCAGGTTTATAGTGGTGTGACTATGAAATTAGTGATCATATGATTGAGTTGTTCTGTAAAGAATGATGATCATATGGATTCATGGGAGCCCGATTATATATGTCTAATTGGTCCCTCTACTAGCTTTACATAATTCCTTAATGATTGGCAAAATTGATTTGAGTATGCTATTAGCTAGTTGATTATGCATGGATGGTGTTGACATAGGATTAGGATGGTGGACAAGATTCTCTCCGGTTGAATTCGGATTTTGTTTTGGATAATAGAGTACACAATTATTTGAACTCCAAATAAAGTTGCCATGATTTTATTTGAGATTGTATTGGAGTTGTAAAAAATTATCCATGAGAACAAAAATTTGAAATACAACTGTTTGTAGATTTTGAAATTTGAAATTTGAAATTTGAATTTTGAATTTGAAATTTGAATTTGAAATTTAAATTTAAATTTGAAATTCGAATTTGAATTTTGAATTTGAAATTTAAATTTCAAATTTGAAATTCGAATTTTGAATCACAGTCCAAGTGGAATTCGAATTCTTTGTGGATAATTCCACAAGGCTAGAATTCAAATTTGGGTTGGATTATGAAGAGGAAAATCTTGTTTGAATCCTGCTTGAATTTTGAATCCCAATCCTAACTAACTTGGTCGAAAATTTTGAGGAATATCCTCATGGAATTTTCGAAATTTTTGTGTGTAAGATTCAGGGAAAAATTCAAGTTTCAATCCCAGTTGAATAGGATTCTCTCCTCCCTGTATTGGCCAAAAATTTTAACTGAATCTCTAAGGAGATTTTCAGTTATTTTGGATAAGGATGAGATAAAATTCAAGCTTGAAAATCCTAATTGAATTATTAATTCTCTCCCTACTTTTGTGGCCAAAATTTTTAAGGAAATCTTAAAAGGGGTTTTCAGATTTTTTAGTTGGGTAATGGTGAGATAAAATTCAAGTTAAAATCCTGTTTGAATTTTGAATGCAAAATCCTGAAGGTGGCCGAATTTTTTAGTTGGGATTTGTCTTGGAAAATTCTGATTTTGTAAATGGATAAGGGAGAAAATCTTCTCCTAATCTAATTTGAATTCAGAGGATCGCCTCATGCAAGTCTATAAGTAGAGGTCCTGCCACCCCAGTTCTCTAAGACCACAGACTCTCAGGTGAGCAGGCTTATTGATGCACAACTCACCGTGACAATAAGTTCTTTAGAGATCTGGGTGGTCGGAAGAAGACTAGTAGTGCTAGCATACCAATCGAGGTTCAGAGTGCCCACACACTTAGCCATTCGGGAATTGGAGAATAGTAGAGAAGGCTAGTTGGTTGAAGCACTCCAATCATTATCCTCTTGCAGACTGGCATCCTTGAGGTATGAGTTAAAATTGTTGTTGGTTTATTGTATATGACATCATGAGATATATAACGATCTTAAAATTTTTTTATTATTCCGCTATGCCACTCTGATACATTTTTACCGATTTATTTCTGTGGCGGCCCGCCCCTCGTGGAGATCATATAATACTATTATAGTTAAGCTTTATCGCTAACTGCGATAGATTGTACTCTCATGGGTCACCGGCTAATCTATCTATCTTGTAAAACATGACGTTTTTGGGGAAAATTTTTTTTTTCTTTAAACATCATGTAAAACATTTTCTACTATTTACTTTGTTGGCAAGTACAAAGTAATTTACATAATACAGTACTTTCGTAAAATATATAATATTACAAAAGACTGTTTCTTTTTCCCTTCTCTTTTTATCGCTCAGCGGAAAGACTCTGGCAGGATCATATCCCTCGCCTCCTATCCCATTTGACACACGCCATCCCGTCTGCCACCCAGTCATACAAAGCTACTGAGCTGGTCGCTTACCTGCAACATAAGCAAAAATGGTGAGCTATAGGCTCAGTAAGTTCAAACATGCAAGAAATAAAATTTCTATGAATAGTACTATTCATCATGAATAGTAACATTGACTACTATTCATAAGTGAATAGTAACTTTGACCACAACACAGTATATCAACAATACGTCTACCGCAATGTTAGTACCCTCACGAAACTGTCTTATGCTCAATTATGTTATAGTTTCAGTTTTAGGTAATTATCTTACATTATGTTCTGGTTTTGAGCTCAGGTTGACAGTAACATTTAAGTGCGCATAATTGTGAGTAGTATATTAGTGCTAACCTCCACAGCCTTAATCTCATAGCCCCGTAGGCAAAATTATACATGACTGGGAGCGGTACATTAGTGTTGACCTCCACAGCCTTAATCTCATTTTCATAGCCCCGAAGGCAAAATTTACCTCCCTATACGGAAGGCTGGTACACCAAAAAGTGGTTTCATTACTGACTTTTTAAAGTTCTAACCCGATGACTTCATATTGCCCCGTGGTTAGGAATGGTTCACATTTTAATTTTAGGTGAGTGAGTTTCATTAACCTCGCTCTAGCGCCCGAAGCACAATTTACTATATGTCCCATTCTTAATAGTGCCCGTAGCACATTTCGTCTCTCTCTCTACTCTATAATAGTGCCCGTAGCACATATGTACCTAACTTATAATTAGTACATCAAAGTTAGTAAGAATAATGCTATATGTTGCAGACAGGTAAATGTCTGAACTTACCTTATCAGTTTCTTCTCCTTTTCTCTCTTGGATCTTTGATCGCCCTCCTTGTAGGTCGATTTTGGGATCCTACAGACAAAACTTTGTCTGTTAATTTCATTTTCATTTATAGTTTTTATTTTTTTCATTAAAAAGCTTAAATAAAACCTATTTATAACTTTTTAGGCTTTATTTATCATTTTGCCCATTTTTTCTCAGCTTTTACAAAATTACGATTTTGCCCCTATATTTTGACAAAATTACAATTTTGCCCCTGACAAAATTTTCTCGATCTAGACTGCATTTTTGGCTCTCAGGAACTTTTATGACTCTTTTCTAATCATTACCAGGTTTGTTTCTATTTTATTTCCATTTTTCACTTTCCCGACCCTCGGGAAGTACTATTCCTACCCTTACGTCGGTTTAGTGATTTTCTATCGTTTCGGAGCCTCAAGTAGACGTTTTACAAGTATTTAAAACGTTCATCTAGACATTCCCGATCTAGGTCTCCGAGACTCGGATTTTCCGTATCCGACTCGGACCTTTATTTCGTTTCCCAAAAACACCCCGCCTCGGGGTCGGTTTTTTTCAGTTTCACTCGCGTTTTACATTTTTAAGGGGACGGGTTACTATTCACGGACAACCCCTTAGGTTTTCCTTATTCAATTTCCCTTTACGGACTCGGGATTCCGACCCGACCCTAAACTTTTATTTTTAAAAGGGTTTTCCATCAAAACGTTTTCAAAAGGGTTTTCATCAAAACGTTTTCAAAATACCCAAGCATAGTTTTCTTTACTCTTAGAAGCTTATAGGATTTCCTCTTCCTTCAATCGTATGCAGTAAAATGGCTCGTCCCGGCACGCGTAGTCAGAGGCAGCAGAGAGGCAACGACGAAGAGAACCCCGGGAACGCGCAGCCTCAAGGGAGTCAGAATACAGCGGTCCCTACACCGAACGATCAGCTAACGCCGATTCAGAATCTCACGGCAGCAATACAGGCTCTCCTCACCGTCTTACCTTTTGGAACACCTAACCCAGCTCCTGTAGCCAATGTTGTTCCTAATGAGACCCAGAGAGCGGGGAGTTCTTCTCAGACTCCTCAGCAAACGCCTACCACCGAAAACCCTACCTCTGGAGCAGTACCTACCCAGCCTATGATACATCCTAAACAGGCAGCCCTAACTCTTTTCTTTAAGCCTCACGTGCCCACTTTCGACGGCACGGGCACAGAGATGGATGTCGACTACTGGTTTGATGCCATTCGTAAGCAGCTAAAGCTGACCGCTACACCCGCAGAGTTTTGGGTTGAGTTTGCTTCCAACAAGCTGGTGGGTCTAGCCTCTACCTGGTGGGTTAGTATTGAGGATGGTTTGATAGAGGAGCAGAGGTCTTCTTGGATAGTTTTCGAGGAGCATTTTCACGAGCGTTTCTTTTTAGCTCAGTTCCGCGACAGAAAAGCTAGGGAGTTCGTCCGTTTGAAGCAAGGGTCTATGTCAGTGCGGGAATATGAAGCCAAGTTCACTGAGTTGGCCCGGTATGCGAAGAATCAGGTTTTGGATGAAGCTACTAAGTGTCTCCGCTTTGAGGAAGGGCTTAGCCTCTATGTGAAGAAGGGTGTACAACCGTTCCAGATCAAGGATAGCTACCAGCAGATAGTTGCTAAGGCGTTGACAGTGGAAGAGGGTGACAAGGAGTTCCTTGAAGCTAGTAACAAAAACAAATCTGGACCAATCCGCAACAAGCCTCAACACAAACCGCAGATTCCTTACCAGAAGAACCAGCGTCTCAGGGATCGGGTTCTCATCAGTTCTCTGGACAACGACAGGGTCGGGTGAATGTGATTACCTGCTTCGAGTGTGGTGATGAAGGCCACAAAAGAAATATCTGCCCGAAGAGACAGTCGAGAGACAATGCTCATAGACATCATCATCAGCGGAATCAGAATGGTCTTCCACAGAGACAACAATTTACTTCCCAGTCTTCGCAGTCACAGCGCCCTCAGCTTCCGGCTCCCTATCAGCCTCAGCGCACGAGCCAGTACACTATGCTTTATGCTTCATATGCTACACAGCTACAGCAGTTCCCAGTGCCGAGTTATCAGAGACCACCACCACAGGGTCAGAGTACGGGCTATCAGCGAGGGAATACAGCTCAAAATCGTGGTAAGGCACCACAGGTACACGCTCTTGGAGCTGACAGCATGGAGATAGATCATGCACCGACCGCATTAGATGGTATAATTCCTATCTTTGGTACATATGCATATGTTTTGTTTGACACCAGGGCTACACACTCTTTTATAGCCCAACATTATGCTCGTTCACTTGGTTTAAAACTGCAAAATCTTGACTCTCCCTTATGTGTGAAATCCCTATTGGGCACGACTACCGTTAGTGATGGGTGTCAAGCCTATGTTTATGTTGAGGATGTTTGTTTGGAGGCATCACTTGTAGTAATGCCTATGTTTGCTTATGATGTTATTCTGGGATATGACTGGCTTTCCCAATATGGGATTATGCTTGATTGTCGTAATCGTCGTGTTATCTTTACAACTGATTTCGGACACGTAGTGTCCTATCAGTTAAGCTTAGTTTCAGATGTTGATAGATCTGCTCTGAGGTAAGTGTCGAAGAGTAGACAGGGTATTCTTTGCTTCTTATCCTTGTGTGTAGTAGAAGGATCCAGTTCTGAAAAGAGTACCCAACCTATACCTGTTGTCGATAGTTTTCCAGATGTCTTTCCAAAAGCTCTTCCAGGTTTACCACCTCATCGAGAAATAGAGTTTCGTATCGACTTAGTTCCTGGAACAGCTCCTTTTACTTCTGCTCTGTATCGTATGGCACCTCTAGAGATGAAAGAGTTGCGCAAGCAGCTGGATGAGTTGAAATCGCTAGGCTTTATCCGAGACAGCAACTCACCTTGGGGTTCATCGGTCCTTTTTGTGAAGAAAGCCGACGGTTCGCTTCGTCTCTGTGTGGACTACAGAAAGCTCAACAGTGTGACCATCAAAAATAAGTATCCGTTACCACGTATAGATGACTTGTTCGACCAGTTGGGTGGAGCTTGTTTTTTCTCCAAGATTGATTTGAGATCCAGTTATCATCAGCTTCGGGTTAGAGAGGAGGATATCCCGAAGACGGCATTCCGAACGAGGTATGGCAGTTACGAGTTCTTAGTAATACCTTTCGGTTTGACAAACGCGCCAGCAGCCTTCATGGATATGATGAATAGAGTCTTCCGACCTTTTCTTGATAAGTTCGTCATCGTATTCATCGATGACATCCTCATCTATTCCCGAACTCATGAAGATCATGCACAGCATCTCAGTATAGTTTTACAGACTCTTCGTGAACATCAGTTGTACGCCAAGAAAGAAAAATGTGAGTTTTGGATGACAGAGGTTAAGTTTCTCGGACATATCATCTCAGGAGATGGTATATCAGTTGATCCATCCAAGGTTGAAGCGATTCTTAAGTGGGAACGACCGAAGAATGTTCCAGAGATCCGAAGCTTCTTGGGCTTGGCGGGATATTATCGACGTTTTGTACAGGACTTCAGCAAGCTCACCGCTCCTCTCACCAATCTGACAAAGAAGGATGTACCTTTCGTTTGGGAAAACAGCTGTGAGTCAGTTTTCTAAGAGTTAAAGAGTCGTTTGACGTCTGTACCTATCCTTATCATTCCAGATCAGGATCAAGTATATGATGTCTACACCGATGCTTCTCATCAAGGTCTTGGAGCAGTCTTGATGCAACAGAACCGAGTTGTCGCTTATGCCTCACGACAGCTGAAACAACACTAACGAAACTACCCTACACGCGATCTAGAGTTAACTGCAGTAGTGTTTGCGCTTAAGATTTGGCGTTGTTATCTGTACGGTGCTAGTTTTAAACTGTTTTCAGATCACAAGAGTTTGAAATACCTAGCTACATAGAAAGATCTCAACCTGCGTCAGAGAAGGTGGGTAGAATACATGCAAGACTACGACTTCCAAGTCGAGTACCATCCGGGTAAAGCAAACGTGGTTGCAGATGCACTAAGCAGGAAAAGAGAGGCAGTTCCCAATCTTGATCATGATGCTTCTATAATGGCGATGCAGATAGATGAGTGGGAAAAGGACAGAGTTCTCACAGCTTATCAAGTTCATTTTGATGAAGTTCAGGGTCACCCAGTGTTGTACAACTTAGTGATGGAACCAGACTATGTGCAGAGGATCAAGGAGAATCAGTTGGCAGATACATGTCTCGTTGACATCCGAGATAAATTGTTAAAGGGCAAGCATGTTGTAGAGTGGTCGATGGATGCCAGTGGAATTCTTTACAACAAGGGTCGCTTAGCAGTGCCACACATTCCAGAGCTTATACAGGAGATCTTGTCAGAGTTTCATCAGTCGAGGTTTGCCATGCACCCAGGTGGAAACAAGATGTATCAAAACCTAAGACGGCAGCTTTGGTGGAGAGGTATGAAGTTAGATGTAAAGAACTTCGTGGCTAACTGTTTAACGTGTCAAAAAGTAAAGGTAGTACGGGAGAGACCTGCAGGTCTGCTCCAACCACTTCCAATACCTCGGTGGAAGTGGGATAGTATAGGAATGGACTTGCTAACCGGCTTACCAAAAGCACAGGATGGATCTGATGGAGTCTGGGTAGTAGTAGATCGTCTCACGAAGACCGCGCACTTCATCCCGTTCAAGACGACTTGCACCAGGAACCAGCTAGCCGAGCTTTACATGAGGAACGTAGTCAGATTGCATGGAGTCCCTTCAGTGATCATTTTTGATCGTGATACGCGCTTCAACGCTCGTTTTTGGCAAAGTCTACAGGAAGCTCTAGGCACAGAACTGAACTTCAGCACCGCTTTTCATCCGCAGACAGATGGTCAGTCAGAGCGTCTCATACAGATTCTCGAGGATATGCTACGTGCCTGCGTTCTTGATCTTGGAGATGGATGGAGCAAACACCTCTACATGGCAGAGTTCGCATACAACAACAGTTATCAAGCGAGTATCGGAATGGCACCCTTTGAAGCGTTGTACGGAAAGCCTTGTCGATCACCCATCTATTGGGTTGACAACCAGGAAGCACCAGTGGGTGGACCCGAGATGATCCTAGACCAGTACGAGAAGATTGTCATCATCAAACAACGACTTCTAACAGCACAGAGTCGACAGAAGAGCTATGCAGATCAACGCAGAAAGCCGTTAGAGTTCGAGGTCGGAGAGTTTGTGTTGCTAAAGGTTTCACCGAAGAAAGGTATCTCTCGTTTCGGAGTTAAAGGGAAGCTAGCACCGCGTTACATTGGACCTTTTGAGATCGTACACAGAGTTGGTAAGGTTGCATATGAGTTGAAGTTACCCGACACCTTGGGAGTACACAATGTTTTCCATGTATCGATGCTGAGGAAGAGTGCACAAACAGAGTCTGAAGTCATTTCAACAGATGATGTAGAAATCCAACCAGATGTCTCTTACGTCGAGGTTCCGGTGAAGATTTTGGATCGTAAGGTCAAGCAGCTGAGAACGAAAACAATACCCATGGTAAAGGTTCTTTGGAGTAACCATGGTGAAGAGGAAGCCACATGGGAAACCGAGAAAGATATGCGCAAGAACCATACTGAATGGTTCGCTAAGCAGTAGAGTACATGTAATGTAGTCGACCTAAGTTTGTTTTGTAACCCTACTCTGTTCATAGTGGTAGATATACCACTATATGTTTTGAAAGGTGCATTTAGACTGCTTAATGAAATGAGAAGTTATTCATAATCTTATTCTCTTCTTTAGTGTGGAGTAATTCTTAAAGTTTCAAGGACGAAACTATTTTTAGTGGTAGATATTTGTGACGCCTTAAATTTTATTTAAGGGTCAATATATAATTTAAATAAAATTAGTATGTCAAAAAAATTAATTAAAAATCCTTTTGGAAACCCTAGGTTGGTTTCCTAGTCAATTTCCGCTCAAAAAGTCAACAATTTGAACTTCAAAAAGAAACCCTAAAATATTCGGCCATCACTTGGGATTTAATTTAAAATTTAAATTCCACAAATCCAAGGAGGATTCAAATTCAAATTTCATTCCTTAGATATAAAGAAGAAATTTGGCCATAAAGTGTAGGAAATAAAGGAGATTTTATTGAATTAAAAGCTAAGTCAAAACTCAATCAAAATTCAAATTATTTTTCCTTAAAAACTAAGGGATAATTTTGGCCACTTAAGGGGAAATAAGAGAGAAAACCCTAGCCTCAAAACAGCATAAAAACTTTCCCTTTTGCCCCTTACAATTTTCGGCCAAACAAGGAAGAGAAAGGGAAAGAAAAACCTAGTATAAAAACCCCTTTTAACTCTCATTCACCCTTCCTTTCACCCTCAAAAATTCAGCCAGCTTTCCCCTCTCTCCTCTCTGAATTTTCTCTCCCAAAACACACCCAAAACAGCAAACAAAACTTACCAAAAGGCAGCTCAAAAATTCAACAACCTTTGAGACAAAAACAAGGTGAGAAATCAAAATTTTTTTCCTTCCTTTTCCTTTTGATTTCAAATCCGAAATTTTATATGGTTTTCTCCACTGTTTCCCTACTGTTTTGAAGACTCCAACACTCACACAAATTCAGCCAAAAGGGAGACCAAACATCAAAAATAGTGCAGCACAAACAAGGTGTGATTTCTCTCTCAAACCCTAAAATTTTGCCTCATTGATCCCCTTTTCAAAAACCCTATTATCATATGTGTAAGATTTTATGATTTTGTCAATTTGATTCTTGGGTTGTGTTAATGACATATAAATAAGGTTTTCCACAAAATTTCGTGATCATTGGATGAAAATTGAATTGGTTTGAGGCTAATCGAAATTCGGACACAGAAAAACGGAAATCTGGAAAATTACCATATGAACAGTAAATTTGTGTCAGCCATAACTTGAGTTTTAAAAACGATTTTTGAGTGATTCTTGAGCCTAAAATTAAAGTCAAGATGTCCTCTAAATTCCTGAAAAATGTCAGAACGAAAATCATCCATTTACCCAGTCAAAATATTTTTCTAAGATAGGCGGACAGAACTGCCAGCTTTTGAACCGAAATTGAAACCCAGATTTTTATGCCTGAAAACAACCCTCGGTTTTTGGCCTAGTTGAATGACCAAATGATGTCCAAAAATTATAAAAATTATATGGAATTAAAGCTACGGATGTCTAGTTTAACATATTAAAAATTTAGAATTTTTGGGATGAAAAATAAATTAATATGGATTTTACATTCAGCCTAGGTCAGTCTGCCCATGCCCAGTAATATCTTAACTTAGAGTTTTTCATAAATTTTAAATCCCAAATGTTTATTAAACGTTTTAAAATCTTTTGTGGCACACTAAAATGATTGGATGATTATGTCTAGACCTAGACTGATCATATGTTGTGATTATAGGATTTATTTGACGTTCTTGCTGGATTTGTGGATCACGTTATCGTAACGCTTGTGCGATAATCGAGGTAGGACATTCTAGCCTTTTCTGGGAGTAGTCAAGTGTTTTAAATTTCCCTGTTTTATCGATGGCATGCTGTTTTTAGTTTATGAAATTATTATATTGTTTTTGATGAAATAAATGCATGCAACGTATTTGGTAATTAAATGTGTATTTTAAAGCATGTTTTGATTAATGGCATAATATAACTTGGTAAATACCATCTTTTGAATAATCCGGTGAACATAATTGAGCTCTAGTTCACGATCATTGTAAATGATGCGTGCGTCCCAAAGTTGATGCCATGGGGGAAGGTCCCTAAACCTGCGCAGGGCCGTTCGGCCTATTTAGACCATAACGAGATGATCTAGGATAATTCAATTCGAGGCACGTATATTATAGCTACGACAAGTCCTCACTCAAAATATGATGGTTTATTTTAACGATTTATTATTTTAATATTGGGCCACGTATATTGCAGCTACGCTAAGTCCTCAGCAGAATAAAACTTATATTAAAAATGTTTTCACGAAATTATTGATTATTTGTTTTAAATGATTATTATGCCATGTATTCTTAAATTGTTGATTTTATTTTTGGAAACGAATATTATGCCATACATTTAAATGCTACCTGTTTAATCCACCTTTGTTTCTGTCCTACTGAGCCAGCGCTCACGTCCCTTTTTCTTTGTGATTTCGAAATGACTACTTCCAGGTACGGCAGGTAGCAGTTCCGAAATTCATTGAGATATCCGTTACTACCGGAGATGATGCTATCCGTTTTCTCCATCTTCTTTTTCTGTTTCTCGTTCTGATGTAATGAGACTTTAAGTTTGTACTTTATTTCACGTTATTGAAATTTCATGCTTGGGAATATTTTATGGTTGGTAATTTCTTTTGAAAACCGATTTTGTGTTTGACTTCCGCATTAAAAAGCATTTATTTTCTCCTTTATTTTATTATGTGGTTATGATGCTACTTTATAAATAATTAGGCTTAGCTAAATTATAATGTTGACCCGCTTTTCGTAATAAATGTTTTTCCTTAAATCTCGGGTTGATATTATGATTTGGCTGCCGTGTCACGTGTCTAAATTTTGGGCCGTGACAGCTTTGGAAATAGGTGCTGTTCCAGGCATCAACTCAATCTCGAATGAGATTTCTCTCTCTGGAGGTATCCCTGGTAACTCTTATAGAAATACGTCAAGAAATTCACTAACAACAAGAACATCTTCAGGTTGAAGCTTCTGTTCCTCTGTAGTGTCCACCACATATGCCAGATATCCCATGCAACCACTGGCCATCAGCTTGCTTGCTTTCAGCGAGCTGATCATCATCTTCCCGGGTTTTTGAGAAGCATCGACATATTAGAAACTCTCTTCTTCCTCAGGTTGAAATACTATCTGTCGATTTCGACAGTCAATCGTAGCTTGGTATTTCCTAGGAAGTCCATGCCTAGAATCACATCGCAATCCACGATCTTCATTACGATCATCCGCATATAGCTCCCTATTTGCCACATATACTGGTACATGAGGTAGCTAGTAATTGGACAACAAATACTTCCCTAGAGGGTAAAGTTGTCTTAAATACTCTTCCCATATAGTCCTTAGGAAGTCCTATCTTGTTAGCAAATGCATAGGAAACAAAAGAATGCGTAGCACCGGAATCGAATAGTACAGAGGCTACATGACTAGTGACAAGAAGCTGATCTGTCACCACATTCGATGTTCCTGCCTCTGCATCTTCTTTGCTATAGGCTATCACACGAGCATCAGCACGTGGCACACGTTCCTGGCATTGCAGCCTTACCGGAGACTCTTCAACTTTGGCCGGAAGGGAATGAGCTTGTGGGCGTGTCTGGTGCGGTTGGGAAGTGCCTTGTCTACCCTGCCTATTGTTTGGACAGTTCCTGGCATAATGACCTTCCTTTCCACATTCATAGCAAACAAGTGGCCCAAATCTGCATTGCCCAGAATGTCTTTTCCTGCATGTAGGACAATTTTGCACATTGGATTCTGCATTACCAGCTATTCTTCGCTGCTGATTTCGATTATTTCCCTGGTGATTTCTAGAAAAATTGCCTTTCCTCTTGTTTTGCTGGGATCCTTGATTATTGCCCTGGCTTGGTTTAGCATTCTGGTTTGGCTTGCTCGATTGACCAGCTTGTGTAGACTTAGCCAAAGCCCTCTCCTTCTTCTTGGCCTCCCAGTGCTTTTCTCTTTCCTCTTTCTGTCGGGCTACGTGAAACTCAGCTCTGATGGCCCGACTAACACAATCTGCTACAGAGGTAGGCGGTACCTGCCTAGTATCTACCAATGCAGCAATTTCTAGCCTGAACATCCCGATCATTTTCTGTATTTTCTCCCTCTCAGTAGGGACTACATAAGGGCATAAACGGGATAAGTGGTCGAACTTTCGGCAAACTTCACTCACCGACATATTTCCTTGCGTCAATTATGAGAACTCTTTCTACTGTTGTCTCAGAGATGCAGGGTCATAATATTTCTGGTTAAATTCTTCCAGAAATTCCACCCAACTCATGGTAGACACGTTTCTTCTCATTTGCACAGTGTCCCACCAAAAATGAGCATCTTTCCTCAACACAAAAGACGCACATGCGACCTTCTCCCGGTCAGTTAGATTCATGAATTCCATGATCACTTGCAATGACGACAACCAGTCTTCAGCCTCTAGAGGATTAGTAGAACCTTCAAATTCTAGCGGCCTCATATGCCTGAATCTTTCATAGAGGGGTTCCAGGTTTAATACTGATTGTGGTTCAGGAACTCTCTCATGTACAGCAGCTGGAGGGATAACTGGATCTACCTCAGCTTCCTGTTCTACTTGGGTACCTTCAGAACCTTGTCTCTGTTCTAACTCCTCTACCCGTTGTCTCATATTAGCATTTTCTTGCATCTGAGCTTCTAATAAGGCTTGTATCTGATCTAATCTCTCCATGACATTAGGACGTCGTTCTCGTCCCTCTGGTCGATTTTGCAAATCCACCATCTTACCTATTATCCTATTATGGCATAACAATTCACCGTTAGCTTTTCCATGACCACCTTCGTAAAATCATATAAATTTACGAAATTCAGGGTAATGTAAAGCCACATCATCATAACACATCATCGTACAACATATAATCGTTTTGATATTTCATTCATAGCAAAACGTTTATATATCATACATAACCATCACTAGTCATATATACATCGGCCATCATATACATATTGGCCATAAGTCTATACAAAAGAGCTTTTCTCTATAAGCTACTTATGTACATGTATACATCTACTGGTCACACATCCCCTGTGTCTGGGACTAGAGGATATTCTTCTGGATCCTCATCATCATCTGGATCATCTGAATCATCACCACCCCTAGGCAATGCTCCCTGTCCTGAGTCATCACCTCCTCGTGGTCTAGACGGTCCAGCCTCATGATCGTTCATCATCCTTCTTGGCCCAAAGATACGCGCGAACATCTCATCTTGACCCAGTGTCTCTTGTCGACTCTGCGTCAGATGCTCAATCAAAATCTCCCTCTCGATCGTCCTAATTTTCACTATAAACTCTTGGAGCATAGGGGGATATAGCTTAATCACCCTCTATCTCAACTCCATGGGTAAACCTCTCTAGAAAAGCTCACAGCAATTCGCTTCAGTGAGGTTGGGCAACGGACATCTTCTCCTAATGGTCTCCTTAAATCGTGCTACATAAGACATAACTGTCTCACTAGACAACATGACCATCTTCTCTGTCTGGAGAATATAGTCCCTAACCTCGTCAAATCCAGGGTATGTGGGTGTACCTACCTCTCGTGTCTCTGGAGGTGCAGGAGTCAATGTCGGATCCTTAGGCGGAAACTGATAAGCCAATCGCTGACAGAACTCAGCCCAACTGAATCCCAATAGAATCTCCTGGTCACAATAATCTCAGAATACTCGAGCATCTCCCTGAGACATACTGATGGCTAACTGGATCCACATATCTCGATCGATGTCGCACATCACCATAATCCTCTCTATGGCATGGAGCCAGTTCTTCGTCTCCATCGACTGTCGTCCACCATTAAACATAGGGGGACTACTAGCTCTGAATGCCTATACTGGCCGAACCGAAACTCTCACCCCAATATGTTGGCATCCACCAACAACTGGAATGTCCACTACTACAGGTGGATGAAGTACCGGTCAAGGCTGTACTACATCTACTGAAGCTGGTGCTGGTGCTGGAGGTCTCTCTGGCACCAGGGGTCTAACTACTGGTCGCTGGGAAATAGACGGCCTCACAATAGGTCTTGTCCATATCCGTAACACCCCTATTGGTCGTGGTAGCGGTGGTCTCACATAAGGAGGTCTGGTCATCTTGCTACCTATAAGATAATTATTTTCACATAAGAAAATAATTAACTAAACTAAAGTAAACTACTTACTTGGATAGCGGTGCAGGATGCGCGAAGTGTCAAATCAGGATATGGTCAACACTGCTCTGATATACCAACTGTGGCAGCAGTTGGTAATCTAAACTAAACCAACCATAAGCCCGCTCTGATACCAACTGTGGCAGCCCGCCCTTCGTGGAGATCATACAATACTATTACAGTTAAGCTTTATCGCTAACTGCGATAGATTGTACTCTCACGGGTCACCGGCTAATCTATCTCTCTGGTAAAACATGGCGTTTTTGGGGAAATTTTTTTTTTCTTTAAACATCATATAAAACATTTTTCACTATTTACTTTGTTGGCAAGTACAAAGTAATTTACATAATACAGTACTTTCGTAAAATATATAATATTACAAAAGACTGTTTCTTTTTCCCTTCTCTTTTTATCGCTTAGCAGAAAGACTTTGGCAGGACCATATCCCTTACCTCCTATCCCATTTGACACGCGTCATCCCGTCCGCCACCCAATCATACAAAGTTACTGAGCTGGTCACTTACCTGCAACATAAGCAAAAATGATGAGCTACAGGCTTAGTAAGTTCAAACATGCAAGAAATAAAATTTCTATGAATAGTACTATTCATCATGAATAGTACTATTCATCATGAATAGTACTATTCATCATGAATAGTAATGTTGACTACTATTTATACATGAATAGTAACTTTGATCACTATTCATTGTGAATAGTAAGTTTGACCACAACATAGTATATCAACAATACGTCTACCGCGATGTTAGTACCCTCACGAAACTGTCTTATGCTCAATTATGTCATAGTTTCAGTTTTAGGTAAATATCTTACATTATGTTCTGGTTTTGAGCTCAAGTTGACAGTACCATTTAAGTGCGCATGACTGGGAGTGGTACATTAGTGCTGTCCTCCACAGCCTTAATCTCATAGCCTCATGGGCAAAATTGTACATGACTGGGAGCGGTACATCAGTGCTGACCTCCACAGCCTCAATCTCATTTTCATAGCCCCGAAGGCAAAATTTACCTCCCTGTACGGAAAGCTGGTACGCCAAAAAGTGGTTTCATTACCGACTTTTTAAAGTTCTAACCCGGTGACTTCATATTGCCCCGTGGTTAGGAATGGTTCACATTCTAATTTTAGGTGAGTGAGTTTCATTAACCTCACTCTAGCGCCCGAAGCACAATTTACTATGTGTCCCATTCTTAATAGTGCCCGTAGCACATTTCGTCTCTCTCTCTACTCTATAATAGTGCCCGTAGCACATATGTACCTAACTTATAATTAGTACATCAAAGTTAGTAACAATAATGCTATACGTTGCAGACAGGTAAATGTCTGAACTTACCTTATCAGTTTCTTCTCCTTTTCTCTCTTGGATCTTTGATCGCCCTCCTTGTAGGTCGATTTTGGGATCTTACAGACAAAACTTTGTCTGTTAATTTCATTTCCATTTATAGCTTTTATTTTTTTCATTAAAAAGCTTAAATAAAACCTATTTATAACTTTTTAGGCTTTATTTATCATTTTCCCCATTTTTTCTCAGCTTTTACAAAATTACGATTTTACCCCTATATTTTGGCAAAATTACAATTTTGCCCCTGATAAAATTTTCTCGATCCAGACTCCATTTTTGGCTCTCAGGAACTTTTCTGACTATTTTCTAATCATTACCGGGTTTGTTTCTATTTTATTTCCATTTTTCACTTTCCCGACCCTCGGGAAGTACTATTCCTACCCTTGCGTCGGTTTAGTGATTTTCTATCGTTTCGGAGCCTCAAGTAGACGTTTTACTAGTATTTAAAACGTTCATCTAGACATTCCCGATCTAGGACTCCGAGACTCGGATTTTCCGTATCCGACTCGGACCTTTATTTCGTTTCCCAAAAACACCCCCCCTCACGGTCGGTTTTTTTCAGCTTCCCTTGCGTTTTACATTTTTAAGGGGACAGGTTACTATTTATGGACCACCCCTTAGGTTTTCCTTATTCAATTTCCCTTTAGGGACTCGGGATTCTGACCCGACCCTAAACTTTTATTTTTAATTTTCTTTTTACCCCAAATGCCGTTTTCGAAATTTCGGCAGCATTTCGGCGTAAATTTAAGGCTACTGGCATTAGGTACTCCTCGAACCATATGTACCTGCCACGTACTATACCACAAGCCTATTTTATGTAAAAGTTTTCCAAACTTTTACATAAAAGCTCACAAAATTTCAATTCAGATCTTGAACCACATTACACGATTTCTTTCAATTTTACCCTTGGTTTTGGCCACGGTTTTCACACTCAAAACCTAACCAAAACTTCTCAATTTTTCAACTAAATTTTAGGCTATTCCAATGTCATTATTTAGCACATTTTCAAGCCAATTTACATGCACTTTTTCAACAAAATTCCTAGGGTTTTTCATCATTACAACCCACGGCCATTTAAGAGAAACATGCACCAAAATTTTTTCTTTCATGCTTTCATTCACAAATCCATCATTTCCTTAATTCAATGCATGAATTTAACTATTCAAACATCAAGTAAATCATGCAAAAATTTTTCACCAAACCCTAATTAACCCATGGCCATATTAGGGTTATTTGACACCAAATTTTTTTCCAAGCTTTCAATCATACAAATCATGTTGTACATTTAATCAAAACATGATTTAATGCATCTTAACACTTAAACCACAACAATTCATCATTGACTACACTTAGTAACCCACGGTTTTACCCTTGGAAAACCAACCAAAATTTTGTTTTTCTTTAAACAAAATGCATGGTTTTTCTTCTAATCACACCCTTAACAAAACCCAAGCACCAAATCAACCAAAACAAACCAAAAATCTTTCATCCTTTACACTATTCCTTGCACGGATTTTAGGGAGAAAACAAGCCAAAATTTGCAAGCTAAAGACAGTTACCTTACTTTCTTGCTTCCTTGGACTTCAATGAAGGGGTTGACACAAATTTTGTGAAGAAAACGTGAAGTATTCACTTGGTTTCTCTTTGGTTGCTCACGGTTCCTCTTGGGAGAACACTTAGAAATTTTTTTTCCTTATGTTTTTGGCTTTGTAATGGCTACGGCCATTTTGTTCCAAAAGTTGCCGACTTAAACTAGCAAGGAAGCCAATTAATTTGGCTTTCAACCAATGAGAAATCAACACTTATCAAGCCTATTTCTTTCCAAATTTTTCAAAAAATAAAATGATGGAATTTTGGCCAAATCTTGGCCTTTAGATCAAAAAGTGATTAAATCTTGGTCATTAATGCCACCAACCACCATAATTTTCCCATTTATTAAAATTACTTTATGATGTCATAAATGCAAAGTAATATATTGACTTTGAATTTTACTATTCACATTAATTCGACTACTTTTTGATCGATGTCGGTTCGAGCCGAAATTTTCCTGAAATCGTCCCGGCGGGTTCCTGAGGTCTCCTGTGCAGTCGGATCAATTTATACTGCTTCTGTTTGATCAAAATCAATCCCGGAAGTTTTTCATCTTTTATTGTACCGGTTAGGGTTTTCAATGCCGTTTTTGGCACCGTTCCACCCGTTTCGACTCAATGAATTTTATCAACACTGAATTCTTACTCGTCAGTATTGTTAGAATATTTTAATACATTCTAAACAATATAAATACATTTATTTCACTCTTTAAAAAGTACAAATTGTTATATACATACATTTGTATATTTTCTTCTGAGAATGCCTAAATTTCCCGGTTGTCACAATTTCCTACAATACAACCATCATACACAATTTGCATACTTAACATAGAGTAAAAACCACAGTTTAAACTCATTTGATTCATGCTGTTGGCGGAGTTGTACTTACCTGTCAGCAGATAGTTTGTATTCTTGCCCTTGTCACAATACAGGTATCCTCCTGTAATCATAACGTATTGTGTTAATGTTTGCTCTCAAGTCACTACTATCGTTGGTGACTAATAAAATACTATCGTTATGTTGTACCAATCCTTATCAGTACTAACTGCTCTCCTCTTAAGAGTTTGATTTTCTAATCATGGTTAATTAATTTATTTACCCAATAAATAAATTAACGTCGCTCTTAGGTCACTACTATAATTAGTGACAAATAAATCTATCGTTGTACGGTATCGATTCGTATCAGTACCTAACTACTCTACCATAAGAGTTTGGTATCTAACTTCAGATCGTGATTAATCAATTTGTCTACTTGACGAATTTACCAACGTTTCTCTCTCATCCACTGCTTTTGACTATTTTACTGACTAGTTAACTACCAGGTTATCTGGTGTACAGGCCATATATCTAATCGAGCTAGTTACCTACTTGGTTACCTCGTATATTAACTATGTAATATATCGGGTTACACCTGTCAGTTTAAAACTTATTTCTTAAAAAACGTCCTTGTTTTTGTGAAGTTCCTTTCTTTAGGATTCGAACACGGTTTCCCTTACACCCCATTAGAAGGTGAGGGTGTTTTTCTTAAGTCCATTTTCTTATTTAGGAAGAACACATTTTCTTGTTTTAAAAGAACACATTTTTCTTGTTTAAAAAGAGCACATCTTCTTGTTTAAAAATAACACATTTTAGTGTCCATGTGAAAACGTGGTTCTTGAACCATTTTCTGAA
Organism: Antiaris toxicaria; assembly: GCA_035233585.1. Taxonomy (NCBI): domain Eukaryota; kingdom Viridiplantae; phylum Streptophyta; class Magnoliopsida; order Rosales; family Moraceae; genus Antiaris; species Antiaris toxicaria. The sequence goes on from CP141156.1 coordinate 60,465,113, forward strand.
AACTACTTATAACTTGCTCGAAACGATCATATTTGCAAACTTGGCGAACATGATATTTTTAGTCCTTAACGGGATGAACAACTTTTGTGTTCACCTCAGAGCTCGGTTTAACTTTTAACAGGTCCGAAACACTGAAAACCCATAGCTAAATCTCGTGCCCAGTTTTGGTAAAATTCCTGTTTTATGCTTGTTTAAAAACTGCTTTGTTTTGGGCCCGAAATTGCCAAATTTTTAAAACTCACGTAGTCATCTTAAAGGTTTTGATAAGATCTAAAACTTTTACATTGAGTCCGAAGTCTGGTTGTCACTTTTATAAAAATCCGAGATTGTTCCTGTTGTTCAGGATTTCAGTCCTAGTTTTGAACTCTGGTTAAACATTGCCTCAAAAACCTATTCTTCGATTCATTTTTGGCCAAAGGCTATTTGACACAAAAACTCTCGTAACAAAATTTTCTTAAAACTTTATGTTTTACAAATTCCCAAAACCAGACCATAACATGTTCGAAAATGGCCAAAATCGTGGCCTAAAAACTGGGAAAGGTTGGTTCCCAGCCAACCCTAAACGTCTATTCACACATCCATCCACAAAAACTTGAAGCTCAAGCACAAAATCAAAAAAATACATAACCAAGATGCTAAGGGCTCAAAATAAAGATTATTACAACCCATTAGTCAAATAAATACACATAAATCACCTGACCTCAAAACTTAAACAAAACTAAACCAATAAAGGAGGGGTTTTCGGGTTTTACCTTAGTGTGCTTCAAAACAAGCACAACCAAACCAAGGGTGACCAAAAATTACCGTGTGGACCAACGTGTGACAACCGGGAAATTCTGGCATTCTCGGAAGAAAAAGTATAATTGTATATGTGTAACAACTTGTACTGTTTAAAGAGTGAAATAAAAAAATTTATATTGTTTAGAATGTATTAAAATGTTCTGACAATGCTGACGGATCAAAATTCGGCGTTGAGAAATTTTACCGAAGCAAAACGGGTGAAACGGCGTCAAAACGACATTAAAAACCCTAACCGGCGCCTATGGTGCACTAAAAGACAAAAAAATTTTGGGATTGATTTTGATCAAACGGAAGTAATATAAATTGATCCGACTGCACCGGAGACCTCAAGAACCCACCGGGACAATTCCAGGAAAATTTCGGCTCAATCCAACGTTGGTAAAAAAGGAGTCGAATTAATATAAACAGTAAAGTCAAAGTCAAACTTTTGACTTTGCATTTATAACATCATTTAAGCCATTTCTTAAATGCGTAAAAAGTGGTGGTTGGTGGCATTAATGGCTAAGATCAATTTGCTTTATGATCTAAAGGCCTAGATTTGGTCAAAATTAGCCAAATTAATTTTGGCAAAAATGGGAAAGTATTTGGCTAGAAAAGTGTTGAAATTTGATTAGTGGAAAGCCTAATTAATTGGGTTCTTTAACAAAAAGAGTCAGTTGCCTTATGCTTAGTGAATCCGTAGCTAATTCAAAGAGAAAGAAAGCCAAAAATTTTTCTAAGTGTTCCCTAGAGCAAACCGTGAGCACCCAAGAGAAACCAAGCAAAAAATTCAAACTTCCTTCACTGAAGTGGTAGCAAAATCTTCATTGAAGTCAAGGGAAGTAAGAAATCAAGGTAGCTATCTTTGGTTTGCATTTTCTCTTGCTTTTTCATTGAAAAATCCATTGGTTAAATGGTGTGAAGGATGAAAAATTTTAGGTTGGTTTTGGTTGATTTGGCGCTTGGGTTTTGTTAAGGGTGTGATTAGTAGAAAAACCATGTATTTTGTTTAATGAAAAACAAAGTTTTAGTTGGTTTTTCAATGGTAAATCCGTGGCTTACCTTGTGTGTTTGTTCATGGATTGTTGTTAATTAAGTGTTGTGATGTTTTAAATCATGTTTTGGATTAAAGGAAAGCATGATTTGCATGGTTAGAAAGCTTGGAAAATTTTGGTATCTAATAACCCTAAAATGACCGTGTGATATGGTTAGGATTTGGTGAACATTTTTGCATGATTAACTTGATGTTTGGATAGTTTAAATAATGCATTGAATTATGGAAATGCTGATTATGAGGTTGAAAGCATGAAACAAAATGTTATGCATGTTTTTACCTAAAGTGGCTATGGGGTATGAATGGTTAAAAAACCCTAAGAATTGTGTTGTAAAATGCATGGAAAATGGCTTGAAAATGTGTCAGGTAATAGCCTTTGAATAGCCTAAAATTTGGCTAAAGAATTGAAAAGTTTTGGCTAGGTTTTAGATAGGAAAACCATGGCTAAAACTAAGGGCAAAATTGAAAGAATTTTGTTAATGGTGTATGGAAATGTGAATTGTTAAATGTGTGAGCTTTTATGTGAATGTTTGGAAGACTCTTACATAAAATAGGCTTTTGGTATAGTACGTAGCAGATACACATGGTTTGAGGCGTACTTAACGCCGGTAGCCTTAAATTTACGCCGAATTGCTATCGAAATTTCTAAAATGGCACCAAGGGATAAAATGGGAACCGAGGGTAAAAGTTTTGGGTCGGATTGGAACTCGGAGCCTCCTCGAGAAAATAGAGTGAGAAAAACCAAGGAACAGGTTGTAAATAGTAACTCGTTTCCTTAAAACGTTAAATGGAAAAACGTGAGTTAAAACTTATAAATGACCCCGAGGGGGGGGACGTTTTGGGAACGGGAATCAAAGCCGAGGGTTGGGAATGAAACCCGAAACTCGAGGGATAGATCGGGAAAGCCTAAGTGAACATTTTAAGGATTAGTAAAACGTCTATTTGAGGCTCTGAAACGAGAGAAAATCACTAAACCGACGTAAGAGTTGGAATAGTGCTTCCCGAGGGTCAAGAAGGTGAAAAATGAAAATAAAATAGAAACGAACCCGGTAATGAATAAGAAAAGAGTTAGAAAAGTTCCTAAGAGCCAAAAGTGCAATCTAGATCGAGAAAATCCCTTCAGGGGCATAGTTGCAATTTTACCAAAATACGGGGGTAAAATCGTAATTTTTCAAAAGTTGAGAAAAATGGGGAAAATGATAAATAAAGCCTAAAAAGTTATAAATAGGTTTTATTTAAGCTTTTTAATAAAAAATAAATAAAAGCTATAAATGGAAATGAAATTAACAGACAAGGTTTTGTCTGTAGGATCCTAAAATCGACCCACAAGGAGAGCGATTAAAGATCTAGGAAGGAAAGGAAGAAGAAACGGATAAGGTGAGTTCAGACATTTACTTGTCTGCAACATGTAGCATTATTATTGCTAACTTTGATGTACTAACTATAAGTTAGGTACATATGTGCTACGGGCACTATTATAGAATAGAGAGAGAGACGAAATGTGCTGCAGGCACTATTGAAAATGGGACACATAATAAATTGTGCTTCGGGCACTAGAGCAAGGTTAATGAAACTAACTCACATGAAATTAAAATGTGAACCATTCCTAACCACGGGGAAATATGAAGTCACTGGGTTAGAACTTTAAAAAGTCAGTAATGAAACCACTTTTGGTGTACCAGCCTTCCGTACGGGGAGGTAAACTTTGCCTTCGGGGCTATGATGATCAGATTAAGGCTGTGGAGGTCAGCACTAATGTACCATTCCCAGTCATGTACAACTTTGCCTTCAGGGCTATGAGATTAAGGCTGTGGAGGTTAGCACTAATGTACCGCTCCTGGCCATGCGTACTAAAATGGTACGGCCAACATGAGCTTAAAACCAGAACATAAATAAAGATAATTACCTAAAACTGAAACTATGCCATAATTGAGCATAAGACAATTTCGTGAGAGTACTGACAAATGAGTTTTATACTCACTTATTAGATGCCGGTTAAGCTTAATATTCGTTAGTTTTCGGGGTGTTTTGTTGGTTTGATATGTGTTTTCGTGTATTTTGTGTTTTGTTATTTTTATAGGTAATGGTGAATCATGATGCTAAAATGGCTATTAAACGGTGAAAAAGAAGAAAAGAAGCAATCGGGCGTGGTTGGAATTGAAAATCGAGGCAAAAAGGCTCAAATCTAACATGGAGTAGCACAAGCGCCAGGTGCTTGAAAGCCAGCAACAGGCGCTCATACAAATCACAAAATATGGAGAATGGCCGAGAGTTCAGCACCTTGGCGCTCATCAGGAAGCGCCTGGCGCTTCGTCAAAATAGCATCGAGCGCTTGGCGCTCATAAGACAGTGCCTGGCGCTGCGAGGCGGTGAAATCAAAATTTTGAAGCCCAAAACGGAAAAAAATCGGTTCATTTGACTTCAAATCACTCAAGGCTATAAATAGGACATTATAGAGCAAATTTATTCATTCTTTTGACTGCTCTAAACCAAGAGGGAGAGAGAAAAGGAGTGAAAAAGAAGACGGCTACTGGCAACAGAATTCGGATTCTAAAATCCAGTTTTCCTCTTTCTTCTTCTTTGATTATGTTTAGATCAACCATGATTATTTTTAGTTTGTTTAGGATGAACTAAATTTTCTTTTCCTAGGTTTGGGATGGAACCCTAATATGAATTTTAGATGTTAAAATTCTTTATTCTTTATTAATACCTATTCATGATTATTCATTCTATCTTGTGTTTAATGCTTTTTCTTAGATTGGCCACCTTTGAGAATGATATGGGAATGCTTATAATATCGACAGAGTCATTTGTGTTCATACCATAGATAGAATGACATATGTGATTATAGGATAGACATATACCTATGTTCATGTGCAATCATATGAGAACTTGATCTTAATGAATTTCTTGAATTCAATTCACATAGACATATAGTGGGTTGGGTAAAAGAGGTATTTTTGCATGACCATCGACAGAGGCTGCCAAGACATGCGTGTTCTTGATTGATAATCATTTAGGAAAATTAAATAGGAAAAAGAAGGGATTTGCATCTAAAGGGATTGTTAGGGGGAAATCACAAATCTAGGTTATTCAATCTTTAATAGTTCTTCCATATTAATTCAGTTTAATTTCAATTTTGCTTTGATTAAATTTATTTTTATTTTCATTCGTATTTTTATTCAAGTATTGAAAAATCATCTTTTGTTTGTTTGGATAGAATTAGGATAAATTAGATTGGTAATTAGCAATTGAGGGTAATTTAGCCTCCGTGGGAACGATACTTACTCACATCTTTATTACTTGTGCGATACGTGCACTTGCGTGTGTAAAATTATCAACAAGTTTTTGGCGCCGTAGCTGGGGACTAAATTTTATTTTTCTATTGTTAATATTAATTGAATTATTCTAATCCTAGTTCAAATTTTTATTTGTGTTATCAGGAATCTTGGCTTTTGTATGCGTAGCGGGGGAGAATCTAGTTTAATTCACTTTGATCCGGAGATTGAGAAGACTTGTCGAAGGAACAGAAGGAACAAGCGAGAGGCTTCTCATCAACATACAATGGCTGAGAACAACTGTGGAGCGGAGGATCCCAAACCTCTGCGTGATTATGCTATACCAATGGTGGACGGCATCCACCAAAGTATCAATCACTCAGCAATCAATGCCAACAATTTTGAGCTCAGGCCGACAACTATTCAGATGGTGCAAAATTCTCAGTTTGGGGGTTTACCGGCTAAAGATCCTAATGCGCACATAGTGAACTTTCTGGAGATATGCGCGACTTTCAAGTTCAATGGCGTTTCTGATGATGCCATAAGACTAAGGCTTTTCCCCTTCTCACTTCGGGATAAAGCCAAGATGTGGTTGAATTCTCTGCCTCCAGGGTCTATCTCTACTTGGGATGACTTAGCTCATAAATTTTTGGCTAAATATTTTCCACCATCAAAGACTGCCAAGCTAAGGAGTGATATTGCAAGTTTCATGCAATATGTGGCGGCCCGCCCCTTGTGGAGATCATACAATACTATTACAGTTGAGCTTTATCGCTAACTGCGATAGATTGTACTCTCATGGGTCGCCGGCTTATCTCTCTCCACTTTTTAAATCATGACGTTTTTGGGAAAAAAAATTTTTTTTCTTTAAACATCATATAAAATCTTTTTCCACTATTTACTTTGTTGATAGGTACAAAGTAATATAAATAATACAGTGCTTTTGTAAAATATATATAATTACAAAAGAACTGTTTCCCCCTTTTTTTTTTCCTTCACTTTAACGCTCAGCGGCAAGACTCTGGCAGTACCATATCCCTCGCCCAGTTATCCCATTTGACACGCGCCATCCCGTCCGCATCCAGTCAAACAAGCTACTGAGCTGGTCGCTTACCTGCAACATTAGCAAAAATGGTGAGCTACAGGCTCAGTAAGTTCAAACATGCAAGAAATAAAATTTCTATGAATAGTACTATTCATAATGAATAGTACTGTTGACCACTATTCATATGTAAATAGTAACTTTGACCACTATTCATACGTGAATAGTAAAGTTGACCACACCACTGTATCACACTAGTACATCTACCGCGATGTTAGTGCTCTCACTAAACTGTCTTATGCTCAATTATGGCACAGTTTCAGTTTTAGGTCATTATCTTTATTTACGTTCTGGTTTTGAGCTCAGGTTGGCAGTACCATTTAAGTGCGCATGACTGGGAGCGGTACATTAGTGCTGACCTCCACAGCCTTAATCTCATAGCCCCGAAGGCAAAATAGTACATAACTGGGAGCGGTACATCAGTGCTGACCTCCACAGCCTTATCTCATAGCCCCGAAGGCAAAAGTACCTCCCTATACGGAAGGCTGGTACGCCAGAAAGTGGTTTCATTACCGACTTTTTAACCTTCTAACCTGGTGACTTCACATTGTCCCGTGGTTAGGAATGGTTCACATTTTAATTTTAGGTGAGTGAGTTTTATTAACCTCGCTCTAGTGCCCGAAGCACAATTAACCATGTGTCCCATTCTTATAGTGCCCGTAGCACATTACGTCTCTCTTTCTATTCTATCATAGTGCCCGTAGCACATATGTACCTAACTTATAGTTAGTACATTAAAGTTAGCACAATCTTGCTATATGTTGCAGACAGGTAAATGTCTGAACTTACCTTATCAGACTGTTCCCTTTCTCTCTCTTGGATCTTGAATCGCCTTCCTTGTAGGCCGATTTTGGGATCCTACAGACAAAACTATGTCTGTTAATTTCTTTCCCATTTATAGCTTTTATTTTTCATTAAAAAGCTTAAATAAAACCTATTTATAACTTTTTAGGTTTTATTTATTATTTTCACCATTTTCCCCAACTTTTGTAAAATTACGATTTTGCCCCAATATTTTGGCAAAATTGCAGTTTTGCCCCTGAAGGAATTTTATTGATCCAGACTGCATTTTTGGCTCTCAAGAACTTTTTTGACTCTTTTCTAATCATTACCGGGTTCGTTTCTATTTTATTTCCACTTTTTGCTTTCCCGGCCCTCGGGAAGCACTATTCCGACCCTTACGTCGGTTTAGCGATTTTCTATCGTTTCGGAGTCTCAAATGGACGTTTCACTAGTATTTAAAACGTTCATCTAGACATTCCCGAACTAGGTCTCCGAGGCTCGGGTTTTCCGTTCCCGACTCGGACCTTTATTTCATTTCCAAAAACGCCCCCCCTCGGGGTTGGTTTTTCAATCTCACTCAAGTTTTTCATTTTCAAGGGGACGGGTTACTATTCACGACCCACCCCTTAAATTTTTTTTTATTATTCAATTTTTCCATTAGGGACTCGGGTTTCCGTCCCGGCCCTAACTTTTAATTTAAATTCCTATTTTACCCCGAATGCCGTTTTTGAAATTTCAACAGCATTTCGGCGTAAATTTAAGGCTTCCGGCGTTAGGTACGCCTCGAACTGAATGTACCTGCCACGTACTATACCACAAGCCTATTTTATGTAAAAGTTTTCCAAACTTTTACATAAAAGCCCACAATTTCCCAATTTCACATTATCACCCACATAACAAAATTTTTTTCACACTTTTGTCCATAGTTTGGTTTCAGTTTTCACAACCAAACCGAACCAAACTTCTCAAACTTTTTAACCACTTTTTAGGCTATTAAATGCCATTTTTTTAACACATTTTCAAGCCCATTTTCAATGCATTTTCAACCAAATTCTTAGGGTTTTTATGCACTTATAACCCACGGCCTTATTAATGAAAATCATGCTCAACATTTTTGTTTCATGCTTTCCATTTTAAATTCATCATTTACATATTGAAATGCATAATTTCAATCAACCAATTATCACATAGAACCATGAAAATTTTTCTTCCAAACTTTAGTAACCCCACGGCCACTTTATGAAATGCATACCAAGAATTTTTTTCAAGCTTTTCATAATGAAATACAAGCTTTATTCTTCACAAAATTAAACTTGGAAGCAAGTTAGAAATTAAACCACAAACTTTTCTCATTGGTTACCCAAGGTAACCCACGGATTTTCTCTTGAAAAACCAACCAAATTTCAGTTTTTCTTTACACAATTTGCATGGTTTTCTTCCTTATTACATCCTTAACAAAACCCAACATCAATTCAATGGAAAACAACCAAAAATTTTCCATCTTTCTATCACTATTCACCCATGGATTTTGTGAAGAAAACCCATGAAAAATTCAAGTGCAAGGGAAGTTACCTTAGTCAAATGCTTCCTTTGTCTTCAAAGAACACTTTGACACTCTTTTTGTGAAGAAATATTGAAGAAAAATCTTGGTTCTCCTTGGTAGCTCACGTAGACACCATGGGAAAAACTTAGTAAATTTTTGTTATGGCTTTTGGCTTGAATTTTTGGTTTCGGCCACTTTGTAAAAGTTTTGCCGACTTAATGAAACCAAAGGCCAATTAATTTAGCCTTCCACCAATGAGAATTAGACATCTTTCACACCATTTCTTTCCATAATTTTCAAAAATTAAAAAGGGTGAATTTTGGTCAAATCTTGGCCTTTAGATCAAAAGCTAAATGAATCATGGCCTTTCATTCCACCAACCACCATTTTCTTTCATTTATTAATCTAGATTTATGATGTCATAAATGCAAAAGTGAAAGTTGACTTTGACTTTCACTATTCACATTAATTCGACTACTTTTTGACCGATACCGGTTCGAGCCGAAATTTTCCTGAAATCGTCCTGGCGTGTTCCTGAGGTCTCCTGTGCAGTCGGATCAATTTAATCTGCTTCCGTTTGATCAAAATCAATCCCGGAAGTTTACCGTCTTTTATTGCTCCGGTTAGGGTTTTCAATGCCGGTTTTGCACTGTTTCACCCGTTTCAACTCAGTGAATTTTTCCAACACTAAATTCTTACTCGTCAGTATTGTTAGAACATTTTCACATATTCTAAACAATATAAATACATTTATTTCACTCTTTAAATAGTACAAATTGTTATATACATACAATTGTACATTTTCATCCGAGAACTGCCTGAATTTCCCGGTTGTCACATTCACCCCTCCTTATAAAATTTTCGTCCTCCAAAATTAGAACAAATGGGGGTATAATTTCCTCATCTCATCTTCTCGTTCCCATGTAGCTTCTTCAATATTGTGATTTTTCCACAGAATCTTCACTAGTGGGATTGTCTTATTCCTCAGTACTTTCTCTTCACGAGTTAGTACTCGAATAGGCTGTTCCTCATATGTCAAATCCTCGTGGATTTGAATAGGCTCATGCTTCAACACATGGGACGGATCTGGTATATACTTTCTCAGCATCGACACATGAAATACGTTATGCACTGCCGACAATTCTGGAGGTAGCGCTAATCTGTAAGCGACCTTTCCAATGCGTTCGATAATTTCATAAGGCCCAATATATCTTGGACTCAGTTTCCCCTTCTTACCGAAGCGCATAATCCCCTTCATGGGCGATACCTTGAGAAACACGAAGTCTCCTTCATCAAACTCCAAGGATCTTCGCCTCTTGTCCGCATAACTCTTTTGTCGGCTTTGCGCAATTTTCATTTGATGCTGAATTCTAGCAACTGCATCGGAAGTCTCTTTTATGAAGTCAACTGCTTCTCTCGCAAATCATACCAATGTAATGGTGATCTGCATTTCCGTCCATATAAAGCCTCATAAGGTTCCATGCCTATAGAAGCTTGGTAACTATTATTGTATGAGAATTCAATCAATGGTAACTTCTCGTTCCAATTTCCCGTAAAATCCATAACGCAAGCTCGAAGCATGTCTTCTAACGTCTGAATTGTCTGCTCCGACTGACCGTCTGTTTGCGGATGAAAAGCCATACTGAGTCTCATTTCAGTACCCATGGCCTCTTGCACACACTTCCAGAAATTCGAAGTGAATCGTGTATCTCGATCTGATACAATGGATTTTGGTACTCCATGTAGTCTGACGACATGAGTTATGTACAGCTGAGCAAACTTTTCCAGCGAAAAAGTCATCTTGACAGCTACGAACCGTGCCGTCTTGGTCAGTCTGTCCACAATAACCCAAATGGCATCATAACCTTCTCGGGTTTTTGGGAGTCCCACTACAAAATCCATCGTAATGTGTTCCCATTTCCATTCAGGAATCTCCAGTGGTTCCAATCTTCCTGCTGGTTGTTTATGTTCCGCTTTGATTCTCTGACAGGTCATGCATCTGCTCACGAATTTCGCTATATCGTTCTTCATCCCTTTCCACCAGAACTGTAACTTCAAGTCCTAATACATCTTGCTAGCTCCAGGATGAACCGAATAGGGTGTCTCGTGGGCTTCTGACATGATCCGTCTTCTAAGTTCTTCATCAGCTGGAACATTTATCCTTCTTTGATACAGGATCATTCCATCCTTGGAAATTCCTTCTTGAGAACTTGCCATCACTGGATCTCGCCTTTGAGCTTCCTTTATTTCCTCAAATAGCGATGATTCCACTTGGAGTGCAGCTAGTCTTCCAGATATCAGCTCCAAGTTCAAAGAATTTATCTCTTGCTGCAATGGCTTCGGAAGCCTGTTTATTGGTAGCTGGTGCGATATAGTAGACTTCCTGCTTAGAGCATCCGCTACACAGTTGGCCTTTCCTGGATGGTAGAGGATTTCACAATCATAATCCTTCACCAGTTCCAACCATCGTCTCTGTCGCATATTGAGCTCTTTTTGCGTGAAGAAATACTTCAAGCTTTGGTGATCAGTGAAAATCTGACATTGAGCTCCATAGAGATAGTGTCGCCAAATTTTAAGTGCGAACACTACTGCAGCAAGTTCAAGGTCATGCGTAGGGTAATTCCTTTCATGCTCCTTTAACTGACGGGAAGCATAGGCAATCACCTTGCCGCCTTGCATCAGGACTGCTCCCAATCCTATTTTCGATGCATCACTGTAGATCACGAACTTCTCCCCTTCAGTGGGAAGCGTAAGGATTGGTGCGCTTGTCAGCCGTCTCTTTAACTCCTGGAAGCTTCTATCGCATTCCATAGTCCACTCGTACTTCCTTTCCTTGCGTGTAAGAGCAGTAAGAGGTGCAGCTAATCGCGCGAATCCCTCTACAAATCGCCAATAATAACCAGCTAATCCCAAGAAACTGCGTATTTCAGTCACACTCTTGGGTGCAGGCCACTGGTTAATTGCCTCTACCTTTGTCGGATCTACTGCAATACCTTCCTGGGATACAACATGTCTGAGGAAATGTACTCTGTCCAGCCAAAATTCACATTTTGAGAATTTGGCATACAGTTGATGCTTCCGTATCGTATTCAGCACGATCCTCAGATGCTTCTTGTGCTCCTCATGAGTCTTCGAGTATATAAGAATGTCATCAATGAATACAATGACAAACTTATCCGAATACTCTTTAAAAATTCTGTTCATCAAATCCATGAACGCTGCTGGCGCATTTGTTAATCCAAATGGCATCACAAGAAACTCGTAGTGACCATAACGAGTCCTAAACGCCGTCTTAGGAATATCACTCTCTTTGATTCTCAGCTGGTGATATCCTGATCGTAAGTCGATCTTGGAAAATACCACTGCGCCTTTTAACTGGTCGAATAGGTCATCAATTCTAGGTAATGGATACCTATTTTTGATCGTAACCTTATTCAACTCCCGGTAATCAATGCACAGTCGGAATGTTCCATCCTTTTTCTTGACGAATAACACAGGTGCACCCCATGGAGAAAAACTCGGCCTGATAAATCCCTTATCCAAAAGCTCCTTTAATTGTACCTGCAGATCCTTTAACTCTACTGGAGCCATGCGGTATGGTGTTTTGGAAATAGGTGCTGTTCCAGGCATCAACTCAATTTCAAACGAGATTTCTCTCTCTGGAGGTATCCCTGGTAACTCTTCTGGAAATACGTCAAGAAACTCATTAACTACAGGAACATCTTCAGCTTGAAGCTTCTGTTCCTCTGTAGTATCCACCACATATGCCAAATATCCCACGCAACCACTGGCTATCAGCTTGCTGGCTCTCAGCAAACTGATGATCATCTTCCCGGGTCTTCGAGAAGTATCAACATACTTGAAACTCTCTTCTTCCTCCAGTTGGAAAACTATCTTTCGATTTCGACAGTCGATCGTAGCTTGGTATTTCCCTAGGAAATCCATGCCTAAAATCACATCGTAATCCATGATCTCCATTACGATCAACTCAGCATATAGTTCCCTATTTGCCACATATACTGGTACATAGGGTAACCAGTAACTGGACAACAATACTTCCCCAGAAGGTAAAGCTCTCTTAAATACCCTTCCCATATTATCCTTAGGAAGTCCTATCTTGTCAGCAAATGCATAGGAAATAAATGAATGCGTAGCACCGGAATCGAATAGTACAGAGGCTACATGACTAGCGACAGGAAGCTGAACTGTCACCACGTTTGATGTTCCTGCCTCTGCGTCTTCCTTGCTGTAGGCCATCACACGAGCATCAGCACGTGGTATACGCTCTTGGCGTTGCGGCCTCACTGGTGACTCTTCCACTCTGGCTTGAAGGGAATGAGCTTGTGGGCGTGTCTGGTGTGGTTGGGAAGTGCCTTGTCCACCCTGCCTATTGGGACAGTTCCTGGCGTAATGACCTTCCTTTCCACATTCGTAGCAAACAAGTGGCCCAAATCTGCATTGCCCAGAATGTCTTTTCCCGCATGTAGGGCAGTTTTGCACATTGGATTCTGCATTACCAGCTGTTCTCCGCTGCTGGTTTCGATTATTTCCCTGGCGATTCCCAGAAAAATTCCCTTTTCTCTTATTTTGCTAGGATCCTTGACTATTGCCCTGGCTTGGTTTCGCATTCTGACTAGGCTTGTTCGATTGACCAACTTGCGTAGACTTCGCCAAAGCCCTCTCCTTCTTTTTAGCCTCCCAATGTTTCTCTCTTTCCTCTTTCTGTCGGGCTACATGAAACTCAGCTCTAATGGCCCGACTCACACAGTCTGCTACAGAAGTAGGTGGTACTAGTCCAGTGTCTACTAACGCAGCAATTTCCGGCCTGAACATCCCGATCATTTTCTGTATCTTTTCCCTCTCAGTAGGGACCACATAGGGACATAGACGGGATAACTGCTCGAACTTTCGGCAGACTTCGCTTACCGACATGTTCCCTTGTGTCAGCTCTGAGAATTCTTTCTGTTGCTGTCTCAGAGATGCAGGGTCGTAATATTTCTGGTTAAATTCTTCCAGAAATTCTGCCCAACTCATGGTAGACACGTCTCTCCTCATTCGTACAGTGTCCCACCAAAACCGAGCATCTTTTCTCAGCACAAAAGACGCACATGCAACCTTCTCTCGGTCGGTTAGGTTCATGAACTCCATGATCACTTGTAATGATGACAACCAGTCCTCTGCCTCTAGAGGATTTGTAGACCCTTCAAATTCTGGCGGTCTCATGCGCCTGAATCTTTCATAGAGGGGTTCCAAATTCAATACTGGTTGAGGTTCAGGAGCTCTCTCATGTACTGCAGCTGGAGGAATAACTGGATCTACCTCAGCTTGTTGTTCTACTTGGGTACCCTCAGAGCCTTGTCTCTGCTCTAGCTCCTCTACCCGTCGCCTCAGATTCGCATTTTCTTGCATCTGGGCTTCCAACAGAGCTTGTATCTGATCCAGTCTCTCCATAATATCAGGACGTCACTCTCGTCCCTCTGGTCGATTTCTCAAATCCACCATCTTGGCTATTGTCCTATTATGGCACAATAATTCACCGTTAGCTTTTCCATAACCGCATTCGTAAAATTATATCAATTTACGAAATTTAGGGTAATGTAAAGCCACATCATCGTAACACATCATCGTACAACATATAATCATTTTGGTATTTCATTCATAGCAAAACATTTATATGTCATACATAGGCATCACCAGTCATATATACATCGGCCGTTTATACAAAATGGCCACAAGTCTATACAAAAGAGCTTTTCTCTCTAAGCTACTTATGTACATGTACACACCTACTGGTCACTCGTTCCCTACATCTGGGACTAGAGGATATTCTTCTGGATCCTCATCGTCATCGGTATCATCTGAATCGTCACCGTCTCTAAGCAATGCTCCCTGTCCTGAGTCATCGCCTCTTCGCGGTCTAGACGGTCCGGCCTCATGATCATTCATCATTCTTCTCGGCCCGAATATGCGTGCAAACATCTCATCTTGACCCAGCGTCTCTCATCGACTCTGCGTCAGATGCTCGATCAGAATCTCTCTCTCGATCGCCCTGATCGTTACCACGAACTCTTGGAGCGTCGGAGGAAACGGCTTGATCACCCTCGGTCTCAGCTCCAAGGATAAGCCTTTCCAAAACAGCTCACAGCAGTTTGCTTCCGTGAGGTTAGGCAACGGACATCTCCTCCGAATGGTCTCCTCAAACCGTGCTGTGTAAGACATCACTGTCTCACCAGACAGCATGACCATCCTCTCGGTCTGGAGAATGTAATCCCTGACCTCATTGAATCCAGGGTACCCAGGTGCATCAACCTCTCGTCTCTCTGGAGGTGCTGGATCCCTAGGTTGAAACTGATCAGCCAACCGCTGACAGAACTCAGCCCAACTGAATCCCAATAAAATCTCCTGGTCGCAATATTGCCAAAACACTCGAGCCTCTCCCTGAAACATACTGACAGCCAACTAGATCCACATATCTCGATCGATATCGCATATCACCATGATCCTCTCCACGGCATGGAGCCAGTCCTTAGTCTCCATCGACTGTCGTCCACCGTCGAACATAGGAGGACTACTAGCTCTGAATGCCTGTACTGCCCGTGCCGACACTCTCACCCCAATATGTTGGCGTCCACCAACAACTGGAATGTCCACTATTACCGGTGGATGAACTATCGGTCGTGGCTGTACTATCTCTACTGGCGCTGGCACTGGTGCTGGTACTGGTACGGGAGGTCTCTCGGGTACCGGGGGTCTAACTACCGGCCTTTGGGAAATGGGCGGCCTCACAATAGGTCTCGTCCATACCCGTAATACCCCTCTCGGTCGTGATAGCTGTGGTCTCACATATGGAGGTCTGGTCATCGTGCTACCTATAAGATAATTATTTTCGCATAAGAAAATAATTAACTAAACTTAAGTAAACTATTTACTTGGATAGCGGTGCAGGATGCGCAAAGTGTCAAATCGGGATATGGTCACACTGCTCTGATATACCAACTGTGACAGCCGTTGGTATTCAAAACCAAATCAGTCGCAAACCTTGCTCTGATATACCAACTGTGGCAGCAGTTGGTATTATAAACCACACCAACCGTAAACCTGCTCGGATACCAACTGTGGCGGCCTGCCCCTTGTGGAGATCATACAATACTATTACAGTTGAGCTTTATCGCTAACTGCGATAGATTGTACTCTCATGGGTCGCCGGCTTATCTCTCTCCACTTTTTAAATCATGACGTTTTTGGGAAAAAATTTTTTTTTCTTTAAACATCATATAAAATCTTTTTCCACTATTTACTTTGTTGATAGGTACAAAGTAATATAAATAATACAGTGCTTTTGTAAAATATATATAATTACAAAAGAACTGTTTCCCCCTTTTTTTTTTCCTTCACTTTGACGCTCAGCGGCAAGACTCTGGCAGTACCATATCCCTCGCCCAGTTATCCCATTTGACACGCGCCATCCCGTCCGCATCCAGTCAAACAAGCTACTGAGCTGGTCGCTTACCTGCAACATTAGCAAAAATGGTGAGCTACAGGCTCAGTAAGTTCAAACATGCAAGAAATAAAATTTCTATGAATAGACTATTCATCATGAATAGTACTATTCATCATGAATAGTACTGTTGACCACTATTCATATGTAAATAGTAACTTTGACCACTATTCATACGTGAATAGTAAAGTTGACCACACCGCTATATCACACTAGTACATCTACCGCGATGTTAGTGCTCTCACTAAACTGTCTTATGCTCAATTATGGCACAGTTTCAGTTTTAGGTCATTATCTTTATTTACGTTCTGGTTTTGAGCTCAGGTTGGCAGTACCATTTAAGTGCGCATGACTGGGAGCGGTACATTAGTGCTGACCTCCACAGCCTTAATCTCATAGCCCCGAAGGCAAAATAGTGTATAACTGGGAGCGGTACATCAGTGCTGACCTCCACAGCCTTATCTCATAGCCCCGAAGGCAAAAGTACCTCCCTATACGGAAGGCTGGTACGCCAGAAAGTGGTTTCATTACCGACTTTTTAACCTTCTAACCCGGTGACTTCACATTGTCCCGTGGTTAGGAATGGTTCACATTTTAATTTTAGGTGAGTGAGTTTTATTAACCTCGCTCTAGTGCCCGAAGCACAATTAACCATGTGTCCCATTCTTATAGTGCCCGTAGCACATTACGTCTCTCTTTCTATTCTATCATAGTGCCCGTAGCACATATGTACCTAACTTATAGTTAGTACATTAAAGTTAGCACAATCTTGCTATATGTTGCAGACAGGTAAATGTCTGAACTTACCTTATCAGACTGTTCCCTTTCTCTCTCTTGGATCTTGAATCGCCTTCCTTGTAGGCCGATTTTGGGATCCTACAGAAAAAACTATGTCTGTTAATTTCTTTCCCATTTATAGCTTTTATTTTTCATTAAAAAGCTTAAATAAAACCTATTTATAACTTTTTAGGTTTTATTTATTATTTTCACCATTTTCCCCAACTTTTGTAAAATTACGATTTTGCCCCAATATTTTGGCAAAATTGCAGTTTTGCTCCTGACGGAATTTTATTGATTCAGACTGTATTTTTGGCTCTCAGGAACTTTTTTGACTCTTTTCTAATCATTATCGGGTTCGTTTCTATTTTATTTCCACTTTTTGCTTTCCCGGCCCTCGGGAAGCACTATTCCGACCCTTACGTCGGTTTAGCGATTTTCTATCGTTTCGGAGTCTCAAATGGACGTTTCACTAGTATTTAAAATGTTCATCTAGACATTCCCGAACTAGGTCTCCGAGGCTCGGGTTTTCCGTTCCCGACTCGGACCTTTATTTCATTTCCAAAAACGCCCCCCCCCTCGGGGTCGGTTTTTCAATCTCACTCACGTTTTTCATTTTCAAGGGGACGGGTTACTATTCACGACCCACCCCTTAAATTTTTTTTTATTATTCAATTTTTCCGTTAGGGACTCGGGTTTCCGTCCCGGCCCTAACTTTTAATTTAAATTCCTATTTTACCCCGAATGCCGTTTTTGAAATTTCGACAGCATTTCGGCGTAAATTTAAGGCTTCCGGCGTTAGGTACGCCTCGAACTGAATGTACCTGCCACGTACTATACCACAAGCCTATTTTATGTAAAAGTTTTCCAAACTTTTACATAAAAGCCCACAATTTCCCAATTTCACATTATCACCCACATAACAAAATTTTTTTCACACTTTTGTCCATAGTTTGGTTTCGGTTTTCACAACCAAACCGAACCAAACTTCTCAAACTTTTCAACCACTTTTTAGGCTATTAAATGCCATTTTTTAAACACATTTTCAAGCCCATTTTCAATGCATTTTCAACCAAATTCTTAGGGTTTTTATGCACTTATAACCCACGGCCTTATTAATGAAAATCATGCTCAACATTTTTGTTTCATGCTTTCCATTTTAAATTCATCATTTGCATATTGAAATGCATAATTTCAATCAACCAATTATCACATAGAACCATGAAAATTTTTCTTCCAAACTTTAGTAACCCCACGGCCACTTTATGAAATGCATACCAAGAATTTTTTTCAAGCTTTTCATAATGAAATACAAGCTTTATTCTTCACAAAATTAAACTTGGAAGCAAGTTAGAAATTAAACCACAAACTTTTCTCATTGGTTACCCAAGGTAACCCACGGATTTTCCCTTGAAAAACCAACCAAATTTCAGTTTTTCTTTACACAATTTGCATGGTTTTCTTCCTTATTACATCCTTAACAAAACCCAACATCAATTCAATGGAAAACAACCAAAAATTTTCCATCTTTCTATCACTATTCACCCACGGATTTTGTGAAGAAAACCCATGAAAAATTCAAGTGCAAGGGAAGTTACCTTAGTCAAATGCTTCCTTTGTCTTCAAGGAACACTTTGACACTCTTTTTGTGAAGAAATATTGAAGAAAAATCTTGGTTCTCCTTGGTAGCTCACATAGACACCATGGGAAAAACTTAGTAAATTTTTGTTATGGCTTTTGGCTTGAATTTTTGGTTTCGGCCACTTTGTAAAAGTTTTGCCGACTTAATGAAACCAAAGGCCAATTAATTTAGCCTTCCACCAATGAGAATTAGACATCTTTCACACCATTTCTTTCCATAATTTTCAAAAATTAAAAAGGGTGAATTTTGGCCAAATCTTGGCCTTTAGATCAAAAGCTAAATGAATCATGGCCTTTCATTCCACCAACCACCATTTTCTTTCATTTATTAATCTAGATTTATGATGTCATAAATGCAAAAGTGAAAGTTGACTTTGACTTTCACTATTCACATTAATTCGACTACTTTTTGACCGATACCGGTTCGAGCCGAAATTTTCCTGAAATCGTCCCGGCGTGTTCCTAAGGTCTCCTGTGCAGTCGGATCAATTTAATCTGCTTCCGTTTGATCAAAATCAATCCCGGAAGTTTACCGTCTTTTATTGCTCCGATTAGGGTTTTCAATGCCGGTTTTGCACCGTTTCACCCGTTTCAACTCAGTGAATTTTTCCAACACTGAATTCTTACTCGTCAGTATTGTTAGAACATTTTCACATATTCTAAACAATATAAATACATTTATTTCACTCTTTAAATAGTACAAATTGTTATATACATACAATTGTACATTTTCATCCGAGAACTGCCTGAATCTCCCGGTTGTCACACAATATGATTAAGAGTCTATTTATGAAGCGTGGGAGAGATACAAGGAGTTGCTTAGAAAATGCCCACTTCACGGGTTGCCTGATTGGGTAATAATTCAAACTTTTTATAATGGGTTGTTTGGCCCCATTAGATCACTTGTTGATGCTGCAGCAGGAGGCTCTCTTATGTTGAAATCCTACGATGAAGCTTTTGAGTTATTAGACGAGATGGCATTGAATAGTTATTAATGGCCCTCTGAGAGGATGGTGCCTAAAAAGCCAGCTGGTGTGCATGAAATTGATGCATTAACTACTTGAACTGCACAAGTGATGGCATTGTCGAAGAAATTCGATACTTTTGGAATACTATTCAAAGTCAGTCGCAAGTTTGCGATTCTTGTGGTGATTCTCATTATGGAGAGGCTTGTCCACACACTCCCATAGCTATAAACTATATTGGCAATAGGCAGAATAACCTGTACTCTAATGTCTACAATGCGGGTTGGAAGAATCATCCAAACTTCTCATGGAATAATAATAATCAGGGCAGTGTGTCATCTTCTGTGAAACCTATGTTTCCCCCTGGTTTTCCCACTCAGGGTCTAGTTCGTGAGAAGAAGCCAA
This sequence comes from Antiaris toxicaria, assembly GCA_035233585.1. NCBI lineage: Eukaryota > Viridiplantae > Streptophyta > Magnoliopsida > Rosales > Moraceae > Antiaris > Antiaris toxicaria. The sequence continues at coordinate 60,484,939 of CP141156.1, forward strand.
CCCTTGAAGATTTAGTTCAGCAGATGCAAGCGGCTAATGCTCAGTTTATGAATGAAGCTCAAACTCAAATTCAGAGTCAGGCGGCATCTATCAGAAACTTAAAAGTTCAGATGGGACAGCTAGCTACTCTAATGAATAACAGGACCTAAGGGACATTGCCGAGCAATACTGAAGTGAACCCGAAAAAAGATGGGAAGGAGCAATGTCAAGCTATCACCTTGAGAAGTGGAAAAGAGCTATCAGAGATTGAGAAGAATCCTAAGAAGCCAAGTGAGCCAGACGAGGGAAAAGAAGTGCAACAGGAAGAAGGACAGAGCAAGTTAGAGACAGCTATAAAGGAAAAGAAGAGCAGCAAGTTGGGTGAGCCTGAGCCCTACAATCCACCCCCACCATTTCCTCAGCATTTCCGTAAGCAGAAGCTTGATAAGCAGTTTGCAAAGTTTCTTGATGTTTTCAAGAAGTTACAGATAAACATTCCCTTCGCTGAAGCACTAGAGCAAATGCCTAGCTACGTTAAGTTTATGAAAGATATACTAACTAAGAAGAGGAAGCTCGAAGATTTTGAAACTGTGGCTATTACAGAGGAATGCAGTGCCATAATTCAAAGGAAGCTACTACCAAAGCTTAAGGAACCAGGAAGCTTTACGATCCCATGCACTATTGGGAACAAGTTCTTCGGTAAAGCTTTATGTGATCTTGGGGTTGGCATTAATTTAATACCCTTTTCTATCTATCAGAGCTTGGGTTAGGAGAAGCGAGGCCAACAACTGTGACATTGCAATTGGCTGACAGATCGTTGACTTATCCATGAGGAGTAATTGAAGATGTGTTGGTAAAAGTCGACAAATTTATATTTCCGGCAGATTTTGTGGTGCTGGGGATGGAACAAGACAGGGAGATCCCGATCATACTAGGGAGACCATTCTTAGCCACAGGTAGAACTCTTATCGATGTGCAGAAAGGAGAATTAACTACGAGAGTTCAAGACCAGGAAGTGACTTTCAACGTTTTTAAGGCTATGAAGTTTCCTAGTGAAGACTCTAATATGTGTTTTAGAGTTGATGTAGTAGACACCTATATCCAGTGTGGCAACAAGGCAAGCATGATGACAGATCCTTTGGAAAGATTAATAACTAATACTCTAGAGGATAGTAGCACATTAGATGATGAGGAGAATAATCCTATTGTGCAACTCTTGGAGGCAACACCAAAATTTACCCGAGTTAGATTGGAATTTGAACCGCTCGATTCGAAGGCGTTAACAAAGCATTTGAAACCATCAATTGAGGAGCCACCAACATTGGAGCTTAAGCCATTGCCTAGCCATGTAAGGTATACGTTTCTTGGACAGTCATCGACCTTGCCAGTCATTATGTCATCCTCACTTGATGCCCAGCAGGAAGAGAAGCTTCTAAGAGTATTAAGGAGTCATAACAGAGCTCTGGGGTGGACCATAGCTGATATCCAGGGAATTAGCCCTTCCATTTGCATGCATAAAGTTTTGATGAAGGAGAATCACAAGCCTACTATGGAGCACCAGCGCTGATTGAACCCAATTATGAAAGAAGTGGTCAAGAAGGAAGTTCTTAAGTGGCTAGACGCTGGGATAATTTATCCCATTTCAGATAGTTCATAGGTCAGTCCTGTTCAGTGTGTGCCAAAGAAAGGAGGGATGACTGTGGTGAAAAATGACAACAATGAGTTAATCCCAACTAGAACGGTTACAGGGTGGCGTGTTTGCATGGACTACAGGAAACTTAATAATGCTACAAGAAAAGATCATTTTCCGCTTCCGTTCATTGATCAGATGTTGGATAGGCTAGCGGGACATGACTTCTATTGCTTCTTCGATGGGTATTCTGGCTACAATCAGATCGCCATAGTGCCGGAGGATCAAGAGAAAACCACCTTTACATGTCCATATGGTACATTTGCTTTCAGAAGGATGCCTTTCGGACTGTGTAATGCACCGGCCACGTTTCAGCGATGTATGATGGCTATATTTTCAGACATGGTAGAGCACTGTATTGAAGTATTTATGGATGATTTCTCAGTATTTGGTGATTCATTTGATCGTTGCTTGGATAATCTTTCCTTAGTGCTCAAAAGATGTGAAGACACAAATTTGGTGCTTAACTGGGAAAAATGTCACTTCATGGTTCAAGAAGGAATAGTGTTGGGTCATCGAATTTTAGCCAAAGGTATTAAGGTTGATAAAGGAAAAATTGAGACTATTGACAAGCTGCAACCTCTAAAATCCATCAAAAGTATTCGAAGTTTTCTAGGCCATGTAGGGTTTTACAGGCGATTCATCAAAGATTTTTCGAAAATCTCCAAGCCATTGTGCAATCTTCTGGAGAAAGATGTGCCATTCAAGTTTGATGAAGAATGTTTAGAGGCCTTTCATACTTTAAAGGCAAAGCTCATCTCAGCACCAATTATAGTTGCCCCAGACTGGAGTCTACCATTTGAGCTGATGTGCGATGTTAGTGATTTTGCTGTTGGGGCAGTATTGGGCCAGCGGAAAAATCGGGTATTTCATGCCATATATTATGCTAGTAAGACACTTAATGAAGCTCAGATGAATTATGCTACCACGGAGAAGGAGTTGTTGATGGTTGTCTTTGCTTTCGACAAATTTCGCTCCTATCTAATTGGCACCAAAGTGATAGTCTACACGACCATTCGACCATCAAATATTTAATTGCTAAGAAGGATGCGAAGCTGAGGCTGATCAGATGGATTCTTTTATTGCAAGAATTTGATTTAGAGATTCGCGATAAGAAGGGTACTGAGAATCAAGTGGCGGATCATCTATCCCGACTCGAAAATGGAAAGCATGATGAGGATAAAAAGATGATTAATGAATCTTTCCCAGATGAACAGCTTTTTGCACTAGACCACGAGAGTCTTCCATGGTATGCAAACTATGTGAACTTTATTGTAAGTAATCTGTTGCCTCCTGACTTGTCTTTGCAGCAAAAGAAGAATTTCTTACACGATGTCAAGTACTATATCTGGGATGAGCCATTTTTATTCAAGAGATGTGCTGATCAGATCATTAGAAGGTGTGTCCCCTAGGAGGAGATTGAAGATATACTTCAACATTGTCATTCATCTTATTATGGTGGACATTTCGGGGGTGAGAAAACAGCAGCAAAGGTGCTTCAATGTGGTTTCTACTGGCCTACAATGTTCAAGGATGCTCATTACTTTGTCTCGAGATGTGACAGGTGCCAACGTGTTAGCAATATCTCTAGGAGACATGAGATGCCATTGAACAATATCTTAGAAGTGGAGATTTTTGATGTATGGGGCATTGATTTCATGGGTCCCTTCGTTCCATCATTTAACAATCTCTATATCTTAATGGCAGTAGATTATGTGTCTAAATGGGTAGAAGCTGTAGCCTTACCAACAAATGATGCAAAGGTAGTGCTGAATTTCTTAAAAAAAATATTTTTACTTGTTTCAGAACTCCTAGAGCAATCATTAGTGACGAGGGTACTCACTTTTGTAACAAGGCGTTTAATGAGCTCCTTGCTAAATATGGAGTCAAGCATAAGATTGCTACAGCATATCACCCTCAAACGAGTGGCAAAGTAGAGGTATCCAATCGTGAAATCAAGAGGATCTTAGAAAAAGCAGTGAGCCCATCAAGGAAGGATTGGTCGAGGCGCTTAGATGATGCTTTATGGGCTTATCAGACAGCCTACAAGACGTCAATCGGAATGTCACCTTATCGGTTGGTGTTTGGGAAATCATATCATCTACCTGTGGAGTTAGAGCACAAAGCATACTGGGATGTCAAGAATCTGAATTTTGACTTGCAAGCCACCGGTGAAAAGCGTCTCTTACAACTCAATGAAATGGAGGAATTTCAGCACCAGGCTTTTGAAAATGCCAAGCTTTATAAGGAGAACACAAAAAGATGGCATGATAGGAAGATCATGGAGCGACGATTCGAATCCGGACAACAGGTTCTACTATTTAATTCAAGACTGAGGCTTTTTCCAGGCAAATTAAAGTCTAGATCGTCGGGCCTATTCATGGTGGTCACAATGTTCCCACATGGAGCTGTTGAAGTCAAGGATGAGAATACAGGTGCCAAATTCAAGGTCAACGGACAACGCCTCAAGCACTACTGGGGAGGTGGATTTGATCGTCGAAAATCCACGATCACCTTTACGGATCCAAAATAGACCCCGACAGAGTCAGGCTGAAGACTAAAAAAACAAGCACTTATGGGAGGCAACCCAAGCATTTTATTCCTTTTCTTTAGTTTATTTAAATTTTCATAGCAATCAGTACTTAGTTCGGGGTTTGACTGTTTTTTTCTTGTTTTTATTAGTATTATTATTATGTTAGGGGGTTCAATTTTAATATGTTTCTTTTTAGATTTAATCATGGTTGTAAACATAAGGCAAGTTTGGGGGGGAAATTTTTAAAGATTATTCATTCAAAAAAAAAAAAAAAGGGTTAAGCGCCAGGCGCTAAGCCTTGGGTGCCTGGTGCTCGAGGGTTATTTCCACCCGAGAGCCAAGCGCCCCGGCGCTCTCCCAGAGCGCCTGGCACTTCAACGAGGAAAAAAAAAAAGACAGCACGTTTAAAGGCAAATGCCTTATTAATCAAACACCCCCCCTCAATATCTAGCAGCGCCGCAGCCCCCACCCATGCCACAGCATCGATTTCTCAATCGCCAGCCAACACCGTCCGCCGTCCCTCGCGGTGAGCCACCGCCCACCGTCGCCGATTTCTGGTCAGCCTACACGCTTCATCTCCATGAACTACCACTCCCCTTCCTCGCCAACCCACGGTTCCCCGTCCGAGTGGGTTAATTGCCAACTTTTGGGTAAGCACTCCTACTTGGAAAGTGGTTGAATCTGAGTATTGTTGGTAGTGTATTTATGCATTTTGAATATTTGTGGAGTGATTTGCGTGGGTTTTGGAAGTGGTATTGGTGAAAAAAATTCTTGTCCGCAAGGTGTTCGAGGAAAGTCCACAAAGAGTGGGAGTGTGTTGTAAGCGGAGATTTAGTGCTGTTTTTGTTGATTCGACGATTGTTGGCAGGAATATTTGTAGGAAAATAAATCGGTAAAAACGTATCAGAGTGGCGCAGTAGAACAATTAAAAATTTTTAGATCGTTAAATATCTCATGATGCCATATACAATAAATCAACAACAATTAAAACTCATACCTCAAGGATGCCAATCTGCAGGAGGAGAATGACCTGAGGCTTCAACCAACTAGCCTTCTCTACTATTCTCCAATTCCCGAATGGCTGAGTGTGTGGGCACTCTGAACCTCGATCGGTATGCTAGCACTGCTAGTCTTCTTCCGACCACCCAGATCTCTAAAGAACTTTATTGTCACGATGAGCTGTGCAACAATAAGCCTACTCACCTGAGAGTCTGTGGTCTGAGAGAACTGGAGTGGCAGGACCTCTATTTATAGACCTGCATGAGGTGATTCTTTGAATTCGAATTGGACTAGGAAAAGATATTCTCCCTGATCCATAACCAAAAAATCTGAATTTTTCCATGGGAAAATCCAACAATAAAATTCGGTTTTCTTAGGATAAATCCAATCTAAATCTAAACAAGATTTGAACAAGAATTTTATCTCCCTTTTTCAACCAAAAAATCCGAAATTCCTAGGAGAAAATCTTCTCCAAATATTCGGCCACTTTTAGGATAAGGAAGAATCAAAATTCCACTAGGATTTTCAAGCTTGAATCTTATCTCAACCTTATCCAAAATAACCGAATTTTCCTAGGAGATTATCTCCAAAATTTCGGCCACTTTTCAGGAAAGGAGAGAATCCAAATTCAACTAGGATTGAAACTTGAATTTTTCCCTTGAACCTTATCCACAAAAACCGAAATTCCATTGAGGATTATCCTCAAAAATTTCGTCCACTTTTGTTAGGATTTAGATTCAAAATTCAAGTAGGATTCTAACAAGATTATCCTCTCCGAATCCAACTCAAATTCGAATTTCAAACCTTGTGGATTTTCCACAACAAATTCGAATCCCACTTAGACTGTGATTCAAAATTCGAATTTCAAATTCAAATTTCAAATTTCAAATTTCAAATTTAAATTTCAAATTCAAATTTCAAATTCGAATTTCAAATTCAAATTTCAAATTCAAATTTCAAATTCAAAACTCAAAATTCAAATTTCAAAATTCAAATTTCAAAATCCACAAAACGGTTGTGTTTCAAATTCTTGTTCTCATGGATAATTTTCTACAACTCCAATCCAATCTCAAATAAAATCATGGCAACATTATTTGGAGTTCGAATAATTGTGTACTCTATTATCCAAAATAAAATCTGAATCCAACCGGAGAGAATCTTGTCTACCATCCTAATCCTGTGTCATCACCATCCATGCATAATAAACTAGCCAATAGCATACACAAATCAATTTGCCAAACGTTAAGGAATTATGTGGAGCTAGTAGAGGGACTGATTGGACATATATAATCGGGCTCCCGTGATTCCATATGATCATCATTCTGTACCAAACAACTCAATCATATGATTACTAATTTCAGAGTCACACCACTATAAACCTGAAACTGAACTCCCAATTATATACCGTATTACGTAAGCCTGTGACGAGCTACTATCCAATGACCTTGTCATATATGCAAAACCCTCATATGATATCCATGATCAGCCTTAGGTCAAAGTCCGTTTAATCCTACTGATCAGGCTATCTTAAAGTTCCATTATACTACCGAATTAAGAAAATGATTATTCACCATGTGTGAATAAGAAGTCATCTGCTCAGCAGACGACCCAAGGCCTTGTCCATTTTCACATTCAGTATAATGCCTTTAAGAGGATACCTTTAACTCCTTAGAGTTATGATTCCGATATCTGCAAACAAACCTTCATCGTATACAAGTCATGCACCCAACGAACCGGTCTATAAGCTTACTACCTCTGAGACGCTTTAGCCATTGGAACATCAAAGTACATAAGTCATATACATGAAGTAGTTCATTTACTCAGGATTAAGGTTATTGCACAATGAACGTCAAAAGCAGATTGATCCACTCATAGCGGACTACGTAGATCAATCAGGCTTTAGTCCCGGTCTAATATGTCAAACACCAAGCAACATATCTATGTCTCTACTTGGGAGTCCAGCTCTAAATAGTCAAGACAAACCGTCCCCTCCAAGGCTTTAGGCAACATAATAGTCTTAACATGAGTTAGATGCTCGGTCTAACCTCATAGCCTATAGACCATAGTTTAGACCGCTAACTTTAGAACATTGTCTTCTCACATACAAAAGTCCATTGCGTGCAACGTTCTAACAGTTTTAACACAAGCAGTCAGTGAGCCATATTTGCTTACATATACTTTAACATATAAATAAGACGAGGACAGATAGCAATGTAATGAATAACCTCTATATATAATTTTATTATCTAGTTCAAAATGAATACATCAAAATGTCTCTAATACATAGGGCATTTCCTAACAATATTGTGTTTTGAATCATTATGGGTGATTAGAGTGAGCTTAGGAAGTAGATTTGGTGAAGGAGATCTCATGCCCGTCAAATGTTCGAAGAAATTCCACAAAGAGTGGGAGTGTGCTGGACATTGAGAATCAATGCCATTATAGTAACTATTACCAACGGTGTGTATAAAGTTTAATGGCATCAAAGAGGCAGCGAGGATCGTCTTCTCAAGGGTCACAGAAATTTGATTCAACCAAGTTCATAAGCTTTGATGCATTCAAGCGCTAAACCAATGCTTTGCTATCAAAACCATTGGTGCATGAATGTGGAATGCAAGCCGTGGATGAAATAGAACAATGCTAGATTGCATTTCACGAATGGGAATACTTCATTAAGCAGCCAGAAGCCGCAGTAGTCCCAATAGTTCGTGAATTTTACGCCAACCTGCCGGAGTGCCGTGGTTCCAAGGTCTTTGCGAGAAAACAATGGGTGCCATTCGACAGCAAGACAATTAATTGATATTATAATTTGAAAGACTTTGAGACAGACGGCTATACGGAATATCTCGAAGGGACAGTTGATCCGGAAGTGATTATTCGCTTTCTTGCAGGGCCAGGAACAGAATAGGACCGGTCTCGTTCAGATGGGAGTATAATTAAATTTTCAGCCGGTGACATGCGAATCCAGACCAAGGCGTGGCATTATTTTGTCTCAGCGAAATTGATACCTGGATCCCACTTAAGTCATGTGACTAAAAAGCGAGCCATTCTGAAGTATTGTATCCAACGGCACATGACAGTGGACGTAGGCAAAGTAATTCACGATTCGATCCTCAATGTTGTCGACGGAGGAACAACATCTGGATTTGAAAACCTGTCCCTAATTACTGCCTTGTGTGCTAGAGCAGGAGTCAAATGGGATAATACTGAGCCAATTGAGCATCCCTTGCAAGAATTAACTGTGAAGAGAATTACTCAGCTCAGGCGGTCAAGAAGGTCGGAGGACATACAAGAAGCAGGCCCGGCACAACAACAAGGTGAGGCTGAGCACCCTGCTGATTTCAACTTGCATGAGGCATTTCGCGATCTTTCAGGACGGGTGACACAAATGGAGGCCATCTAGCGTTGGCAAGTCACCCAGGCCTAATGGCAGGCTCAGATGTTGCAAGCAATGGCATTACACTCTCAAGTGGATCCTAGTTTCTACAACGTACTGCCTTATCCTCCGCCCCCACCATTTGGAGACCAGCCACCAACAGATGCACCTGGTAGCCTTGATGAGCCATGATTTCACCAATTACCTTTTCAGGGAGTGTTCTTAACCCTTGTATTTTTTTTAACATTGGGGACAATGTTCGGATTAAGTTTGGGGGTGGGAACACATTTTTTGTCATTTTTTTGTTATTTGTTTAGGTTTAGATCATTTAGGTTCCGGATTTAGTTTTGTGCTAGATTTTAGTTTTTGTTTTATTTTTGAACTTTACATGTTTAGTAGTGAAAATATCTTGTGTTTAAGTTGAAAATTTTGAATGATGTTGATCTTCGTCAGACGCAGTCGATGATAGAAAAATGATTACCCAAGGTATTATTCTGATAGTGATGATAAATGTGATGTCTGTGTGCTTGATTTTTGATTGATCTGAGCGTATTTTTTTTAAGTCCTAATACCTCTGAGCACTGAATGTGGATTGCTAGCTTACTCAATGTACCCAGAGATTGTTTATGCGTTTTGGAGTGTAATGGAACCTCATAAGAACCTTAGAACTTGTTTGATTGACACTTGAGGCGAAATCCTAGGCAAACATACAATCAAAGAGATGATTTAGGCGATATTTGGTCGTTTGAGCCTTTCAAGCCTACCAGATCATATTATATATCCCTAGTTACCCCTTTGAGCCTTTATAGCTTGTTTTTCGTTGTCACCCACATGTATTTTCTCCTAGCCTATAAAGTGAATATCCTTTTGTCCCTGTACCTTAAGCATGTGAATTATTTGGAGATTATGAGCCATGTTGAGGGTTAGTATAAAATATATATATATAGATATATATGTTGCAAAAGGGTGTATGTGAGAAAAGGGAAAAATAGTGTAGTTAGTGTTTGTGATAATAAAAATAATAATAATAATAATAAAAAAACAAAAAAACAAAAAAACAAAAAAAAAAGAGAATAAGAAAGCAAGCACTAGCTATGAGTACAGTTGGAAAGCTTCAACGAAGAAAAAAAAAGAAGGTTTGATTGGTTTATGGGTGTATGTTGAGATAGACAAGAAAGCTCGACAAGAGATCCAAATACGTAGCATGTTTGAGGTACCATAGCCCGAACATAATTTCCTATACCACACCTTAGCTGCAGCCTCATTACAAGCTAGATAAGTCCTAATGATCTTGGAGGGTATGGATTGTCTATATTAGTGGAGAGTGTCATGAAAAATAAGCATATGGGGTTCCAAATTACTAGAGGTGAAGTGATATTTATGAATTGTATAAATTGAACTTGGAGAAGAGTGAGTAGGTATGATGAAAATCACACACACACAAGGAAATTGAAAGTGCGCTTGAATTGATTGAGAATTGAAATTCTAGACTTGTGTAGCATTTAGAGTTGCCTTTGGAATTATATTTTGGGAAATCTTTGAGACAAGGTGAAAGACCAAGAGAAAACATCATCATCATCAAATTAGTCTTTGTGTTTAGGGTAGATTTTGTTCATTAGAGTTTTGATTCTGTTTTGTGTTTTACTCGAGGACGAGCAAATGTTAAGTTTGGGGGTATGTGATAAATGAGTTTTATACTCACTTATTAGATGCCGGTTAAGCTTAATATTTGTTAGTTTTCAGGGTGTTTTGTTGGTTTGATATGTGTTTTGGTGTATTTTGTGTTTTGTTATTTTTATAGGTAATGGTGAATCATGATGCTAAAATGGCTACTAAATGGTGAAAAAGAAGAAAAGAAGCAATCGGGCATGGTTGGAATTGAAAATCGATGCAAAAAGACTCAAATCTAACATGGAGCAACACAAGCGCCAGGAGCTTGAAAGCCAGCGCCAGGCGCTCATACAAATCACAAAATACGGAGAATAGCTGAGAGTTCAGCACCTTGGCGCTCATCAGGAAGCGCCTGGCGCTTCGTCAAAATAGCGTCTAGCGCTTGGCGCTCATAAGACAGCGCCTGGCGCTGCGAGGTGGTGAAATCAAAATTTTGAAGCCCAAAACGGAAAAAAATCGGTTCATTCGACTTCAATTCACTCAAGGCTATAAATAGGACATTATAGAGTAAATTTATTCATTCTTTTGACGGCTCTAAACCTAGAGGGAGAGAGAAAAGGTGTGAAGAAGAAGACGGCTACTAGCAACAGAATTCGAATTCTAAAATCCAGTTTTCCTCTTTCTTTTTCTTTGATTATGTTTAGATCAACCATGATTATTTTTAGTTTGTTTAGGATGAACTAAATTTTCTTTTCCTAGGATTGGGATGGAACCCTAATATGAATTTTAGATGTTAAAATTCTTTATTCTTTATTAATGCCTATTCATGATTATTCATTCTATCTTGTGTTTAATGCTTTTTCTTAGATTAGCCACCTTTGAGAATGATATGGGAATGCTTATAACATCGACAGAGTTATTTGTGTTCATATCATAGATAGAATGACATATGTGATTATAGGATAGACATATACCTATGTTCATGTGCAATCATATGAGAACTTGATCTTAATGAATTTCTTGAATTCAATTCACATAGACATATAGTGGGTTGGGTAAAAGAGGTATTTTTGCATGACCATCGACAGAGGTTGCCAAGACATGCATGTTCTTGATTGATAATCATTTAGGAAAATTAAATAGGAAAAAGAAGGGATTTGCATCTAAAGGGATTGTTAGGGCGAAATCACAAATCTAGGTTATTCAATCTTTAATAGTTCTTCCATATTAATTCAGTTTAATTTCAATTTTGCTTTGATTAAATTTATTTTTATTTTCATTCGTATTTTTATTCAAGTATTGAAAAATCATCTTTTGTTTGTTTGGATAGAATTAGGATAAATTAGATTGGTAATTGGCAATTGAGGGTAATTTAGTCTCTGTGGGAACGATACTTACTCACATCTTTATTACTTGTGCGATACGTGCACTTGCGTGTGTAAAATTATCAACAAGTACAAACACTGTGGTTGATGTACTGTTGATAAACTGTGTTGTGGTCAAAGTTACTATTTTTGATTAATAGTAGTCAAAGTTACTATTTATGATAAATAGTAGTCAAAGTTACTATTCATAGAAATTCTATTTCTTACATGTTTGAACTTACTGAGCCTGTAGCTCACCATTTTTACTTATGTTGCAGGTAAGCAACTAGCTCATTAGTTTTGTATGGCTAGATGGCAGACGGGATAGTGAGTGTCAAATGGGATGGGAAGCCAAGGGATATGGCTCTGTCAGAGTTTTTCCGCTGAGCGTTAACAAAGAAAGGAAAAAGAAACAGTTCTTTTGTAATAATATATATTTGGTGAAAGTACTGTATTATGTAAATTACTTTGTACTTATAAACAAAGTGATTAGTGGATAATGTTTTATGTTATGTTTTTTTTTTTTTTAAAATCCCCCAAAAATGTCATGTTTTAAAGAGAGATAGATTAGCCAGTAACCCGTGAGAGTACAATCTATCGTAGTTAGCTATGAAGCTTAACCATAATAGTATTTTATGGTCTCTACAAAGGGCGGGCCGCCACAGTTGGTATCAGAGTAGTGTTGACCATATCCTGATTTGACACTTCGTGCATCCTACACCGCAATCCAAGTAAGTAGTTTACTTAAGTTTAGTCAATTATTTTCTTATATGAAAATAATTATCTTATAGGTAGCAAGATGACTAGACCTCCTTATGTGAGACCGCCGCTACCACGGCCAAGAGGATTGTTGTGGTATGGACGAGACCTACTGTGCGGCTATCTATTTCCCAACGTCCGGCACTTAGACCCCCGATGTTAAAGAGGCCTGCAGTACCAGCACCAGCACCAGCACCAGCCCCTGTAGATATAGTACATCCTCGACCGGTACTTCATCCACCTGTAGTAGTAGACATTCCAGTTGTTGGTGGATGCCAACATATTGGTGTGAGAGTTTCGACTCGAGCGGCACAGGCATTTAGAGCTAGTGGTCCCCCTATGTTTGATGGTGGACGACAGTCAATGGAGACAAAGAATTGGCTCCATGCAATAGAGAGGATTATGGTGATGTGTGATATTGATCAAGAGATGTGGATCCAGTTGGCAATAAGTATGTTTCAGGGAGATGCTTGATCATTCTGGGATTATTGTGATCAAGAGATTCTGTTGGGATTCAATTGGGCTGAGTTTCGACAGTGATTGGCTGATCAATTTCCACCTAAGGATACTACACCGACTCCTACACCTCCAAAGAGACGAGAGGTAGTTACACCCATGTATCCTGGATTTGATGAGGTTAGGGACTATATTCTCCAGACAGAGAGGATGGTCATGTTGTTTGGTGAGACAGTTATGTCTTATGCAACACGACTTGAGGAGAATATTAGGAAGAGATGTTCGTTGCCCAACCTCACTGAAGCAAACTGTTGTGAGCTTTTCTGGAGAGGTTTACCTATGGAGCTGAGACAGAGGGTGATTAAGCTATATCCTCTTACGCTCCAAGAGTTTGTAGTGACGATCAAGATGATCGAGAGGGAGATTATGATTGAGCATCTCTCGTAGAGTCGATGAGAGACACTGTGTCAAGATGAGATGATGGCACGCACCTTTGGGCCGAGAAGGATGATGAACGATCATGAGGCCGGACCGTCTAGACCACGAGGAGGTGATGAATCAGGACAGGGAGCATTGCCTAGGGGTGGGGATGACTCAGATGATTCAGATGACGATGAGGATCTAGAAGAATATCCTCTAGTCCCAGACGCAGGAGATGTGTGACCTGTAGATGTATTCATGTACATAAGTAGCTTATAGAGAAAGGCTCTTTTGTATACACTTGTGGCCAAGATGTATATGATGGCCGATATATATATGACTGGTGATGGTTATGTATGATATATAAACATTTTGCTATGAATGAAACATCAAAATGATTATATATTGTACGATGATGTGTTATGATGATGTAGCTTTACATTACCCTGAATTTCATAAATTTATATGATTTTATGAATGTGGTCATGGAAAAGCTAACGGTGAATTGTTGTGCCATAATAGGATAATAGGCAAGATGGTGGATATGCGAAATCAACCAGAGAGACCTAATCTCATGGAAAGAGTAGAGCAGCTACAAGCTTTACTAGAAGCTCAGATGCAAGAAAATGCTGATCTAAGACAATGAGTAGAGGATTTAGAACAGAGGCAAGGATCTGAAGGCACCCAAGCGAAACAGGAAGCTGAGGTAGATCCGGTTATTCCTCCAGCTGCTGTACATGAGAAAGTTCCTGAATCGTCACCGGTAGTAAATCTGGAACCCCTCTATGAAAGATTCAGGCGTATGAGGCTACTAGAATTTGAAGGTTCTACTAATCCTCTAGAGGCTGAAGACTGGTTGTCATCATTGCATGTGATCCTGGAATTCATGAATTTAACTGACCAGGAGAAGGTCGCATGTGCGTCTTTTGTGTTGAGGAAAGATGCTCGTTTTTGGTGGGACACTGTGCGACTAAGAAGAAATGTGTCTACCATGAGTTGGATAGAATTTCTGGAAGAATTTAACCAGAAATACTATGATCCTGCATCTATGAGACTGCAGCAGAAAGAGTTCTCAGAATTGAAGCAAGGAAATATGTCGGTGAGTGAAGTTTGCTGAAAGTTTGATCAATTATCCCGCTTATGTCCATATGTAGTCCCTACTGAGAGGGAGAAAATACAGAAAATGATCAGGATGTTCATGCCAAAAATTACGACATTTGTAGATAGTGGACAGATACCACCTACTTCTGTAGCAGATTGTGTTAGTCGTGCATCAGAGCTGAGTTTCATGTAGCCCGACAGAAGGAGGAAAGAGAGAAGAACTGGGAAGCCAAGAAGAAGGAGAAGGCTTTGGCTAAGTCTACACAAGCTGGTCAATCTAGCAAGTCTAATCAGAATGCTAAACCAGGCCAGGGAAATAATCAAGGATCCCAGCAAAACAAGAGGAAAGGCAATTTTACTGGAAATTGCCAGGCAAATAATCGAAACCAGCAGCGAAGAATAGCTGGTAATGCGGAATCCGATGTACCAAATTGTCCTACATGCGGGAAGAGACATTCTGGGCAATGCAGATTTAGGCCACTTGTTTGTTAAGAATGTGGAAAGGAAGGTCATTATGCCAGGAACTGTCCAAGCAATAGGCAGGGTGTACAAGGCACTTCCCAACCGCACCAGACATGCCCACAAGCTCATTCCCTTCAGGCCAGGGTTGAAGAGTCTCTAGTAAGGCCGCAACACCAGGAACGTGTGCCACGTGCTGATGCTCGTGTAATGGCCTACACCAAGGAGGATGCAGAGGCAGGAACATCAAATATGGTGACAGGTCAGTTTCCTATCGCTAGTCATGTAGCCACTGTACTATTCGATTCCGATGCTACGCATTCTTTTGTTTCCTATGAATTTGCTGATAAGATAGGACATCCTAAGGACTATATGGGAAAAATATTTAAGACAGCTTTACCATCTGGGGAAGTATTGTTGTCCAATTACTGGCTACCTTATGTACCAGTATATGTGGCAAATAGGGAGCCACATGCTAAGTTGATCGGAATGAAGATCATGGATTACAATGTGATTCTAGGCATGGATTTCCTAGGGAAATATCAAGCTACGATCGACTGCCAAAATTGAAAAATAGTATTCCAACCCGAGGAAGAAGAGAGTTTCGAATGCGTAGATGCTTCTCGAAAACCCGAGAAGATGATGATCAGTTCGCTGAATGCAAGTAAGTTGATGGCCAGCAGTTGTATGGGATATCTGGCATATGTGATGGACACTACAGAGGAATAAAAGCTTCAACCTAAAGATGTTCCTGTTGTTAATGAATTTCTTGACGTATTTCTAGAAGAGTTACCAGGGATACCTCCAGAACGAGAAATCTCATTCGAAATTGAGTTGATGCCTGGAACGGCACCTATTTCCAAAGCACCATACCGCATGGCTCCAGTAGAGTTAAAGGAGCTGCAGGAACAATTAAAGGAGCTTTTGGATAAGGGATTCATCAGACTGGGTTATTCTCGGTGGGGTGCACCTGTGTTGTTCGTCAAGAAAAAGGATGGAACGTTCTGTTTGTGCAATGATTACCAGAAGTTGAATAAGGTTACGATCAAAAATAGGTATCCATTACCTAGAATTGATGACTTATTTGACCAGTTAAAAGGCGTAGCGGTATTTTTCAAGATCGACTTACGATCAAGATATCACCAGCTGAGAATTAAAGAAAGTGATATTCCTAAGATGGCGTTTAGGACTCATTATGGTCATTATGATTTCCTTGTGATGCGATTCGGATTAACAAATGCACTAGCAGTGTTCATGGACTTGATGAACAGAATCTTTAAAGAGTATTTGGATAAGTTTGTCATTGTATTCATTGATGACATTCTTATATGCTCAAAGACTTATGAGGAACACAAGGAGCATCTGAGGATCATGTTGTATACAATAAGGAAGCATCAACTGTATGCCAAATTCTCAAAATGCGAGTTTTGGCTGGATAGAGTACATTTCCTCGGACATGTTGTATCCCAGGAAGGTATTGCTGTAGATTCGACGAAGGTAGATGCAATTAACTAATGGCCTACACCCAAGAGTGTGATGAAAATACACAGTTTCTTAGGGTTAGCTAGTTATTATCAGAGGTTTGTAGAGGGATTCACGCGTTGAGCTGCACCTTTTACTGCTTTTACATGCAAGAAAAGAAAGTATGAGTGGACTATGGAATGCGAAAGAAGTTTCCAGGAGTTAAAGAGACGGCTTACAAGCACACCAATCCTTACGCTTCCCACTAAAGGGAGAAGTTTGTGATCTACAGTGATGCATCTAAAATATGATTGGGAGCAGTCCTGATGCAAGGCGGCAAGGTGATTGCCTACGCTTCGCGTCAATTAAAGGATCATGAAAACAATTACCCTACACATGACCTTGAACTTGTTGCAGTAGTGTTTGCACTTAAAATATGGCGACACTATCTCTATGGAGCCCAGTGTCAGATTTTTACTGATCACCAACGCTTAAAGTATTTCTTCACGCAAAAGGAGCTCAATATGCGACAAAGAAGATGGTTGGAACTGGTAAAGGATTATGATTATAAAATCCTATATCATCCAGGGAAGGCCAACCGTGTAGCAGATGCTTTAAGTAGAAAGTCTACCATATCGCACCAGCTACTGATAAAAAGGCTTCCAAAACCATTGTAGCAAGAGATAAATTCTTTGAACTTGGAACTAATATCCAGAAGATTGGCTGCACTCCAAGTGGAATCATCATTGTTTGAGGATATCCAGGAAGCTCAAAGATGAGATCCAAGAGTGACAAATTCTCAAGAAGGAATTTCCAAGGATGGAATGATCCTCTATCAAGGAAGAATTAATGTTCCGACTGATGAGGAACTTAGAAGACGGATCATGTCAGAAGCCCATGAGACACCATATTCGGTTCATCCCGGAGCTAGTAAGATGTATCAGGACTTGAAGTTACAGTTCTGGTGGAAAGGGATGAAGAATGATATAGTGAAATTCGTGAGCAGATGCATGACCTGTCAGAAAATCAAAGCTGAACATAAACATCCAACAGGAAGATTGGAACCTTTAGAGATTCCCGAATGGAAATGGGAACACATTACGATGAATTTTTTAATGGGACTACCAAAAACCCGAGAAGGTTATGATGCCATCTGGGTTATTGTGGACAGACTGACCAAGACGGCACAGTTTATAGCTGTCAAGATGACTTTTTCATTGGAAAAGCTTGCTCAATTGTATATAACTCATGTCGTCAGATTACATGGAGTACCAAAATCCATTGTATCAAATCGAGATGCATAATTCACTTTAAATTTCTAGAAGTGTGTGCAAGAAGCCATGGGTACTGAATTGAGAGTCAGTACGGCATTTCATCGGCAAACAGACAGACAGTCAGAGCGGACCATTCAGACATCAGAGTACATGCTTCGAGCTTGTGTAATAGATTTTGCGAGAAATTGGAACGAGAAGTTACCATTCATTGAATTCTCAAACAATAATAGTTACAAGCTTCCATAGGAATGGCACCTTATGAGGCTTTTTATGGACAGAAATTCAGATCGCCGATACATTGGTATGACTTGCGAGAGAAACAGCTGCATAAGACGGATTTTATACGAGAAACTTCTGATGCCATTGCAAGAATTCAGTGTCAAATGAAAATTGCGCAAAGTCGAAAAAAGAGTTATGCGGATAAGAGGCGAAGATCCTTGGAGTTTAATGAAGGAGACTTCATGTTTCTTAAGGTATCACCTATGAAGGGGATTATGTGTTTCGGTAAGAAAGGCAAACTGAGTCCAAGATATATCGGACCTTATGAAATTATCGAACGCATTGGAAGGGTCGCTTGCAGATTAGCGTTACCTCCCGAATTGTCGGCAATGCATAATGTATTTCATATATCCATGCTGAGAAAGTATGTACCAGATCCATCCCATGTGTTGAAGCATGAACCTATTCAGATCCATGAGGATTTGACATACGAAGAACAACCTATTCGAGTGCTGGCTCGTGAAGAGAAAGTACTGAGGAATAAGACAATCCCACTAGTAAAGATTTTGTGGAAAAATCACAACATTGAAATAGCTACCTGGGAATGAGACACAGAGATGAGGAATTTATACCCCCACTTGTTCTAATTTTCGAGGATGAAAATTTTATAAGGAGGGGTGAATGTGACAACCGGGAAATTCTGGCATTCTCGGAAGAAAAAGTACAATTGTATATAGTGAAGTCAAAGTCAAACTTTTGACTTTGTATTTATGACATCATTTGAGCCATTTATTAAATGTGTAAAAAGTGGTGGTTGGTGACATTAATGGCTAAGATCAATTTGCTTTATGATCTAAAGGCCTAGATTTGGCCAAAATTAGCCAAATTAATTTTGGCAAAAATGGGAAAGTATTTGGCTAGAAAAGTGTTGAAATTTGATTGGTGGAAAGTCTAATTAATTGGGTTCTTTAACAAAAAGAGTCGGTTGCCTTGTGTTTAGTGAATCCGTAGCTAATTCAAAGAGAAAGAAAGCCAAAAATTGTTCTAAGTGTTCCCTAGAGCAAACCGTGAGTACCCAAGAGAAACCAAGCAAAAAATTCAAACTTTCTTCACCAAAGTGGTAGAAAAATCTTCATTGAAGTCAAGGGAAGCAAGAAATCAGGGTAGCTATCTTTGGTTTGCATTTTCTCTCACTTTTTCATTGAAAAATCCGTGGGTTAAATGGTGTGAAGGATGAAAAATTTTAGGCTGGTTTTGGTTGATTTGGTGCTTGGGTTTTGTTATGGGTGTAATTAGTAGAAAAACCATGTATTTTGTTTAATGAAAAACAAAGTTTTGGTTGGTTTTTCAATTGTAAATCGGTGGCTTACCTTATGTGTTTGTTCATGGATTGTTGTTAATTAAGTGTTGTGATGTTTTAAATCATGTTTTGGATTAAAGGAAAGCATGATTTGCACGGTTAGAAAGCTTGGAAAAATTTTAGTATCTAATAACCATAAAATGGCCCTGTGATACGGTTAGGATTTGGTGAACATTTTTGCATGATTAACTTGATGTTTGGATAGTTTAAATCATGCATTGAATTATGGAAATGTTGGTTATGAGGTTGAAAGCATGAAACAAAATGTTATGCATGGTTTAACCTAAAGTGGCCGTGGGGTATGAATGGTTAAAAAACCCTAAGAATTGTGTTGTAAAATGCATGGAAAATGGCTTGAAAATGTGCTAGGTAATAGCCTTCGAATAGCCTAAAATTTGGCTAAAGAATTGAAAAGAATTTTGTTAATGGTGTATGGAAATGTGAATTGTTAAATGTGTGAGCTTTTATGTAAAAGTTTGGAAGACTCTTATATAAAATAGGCTTTTGGTATAGTACATGGTAGGTACATATGGTTCGAGGCGTACCTAACGCCGATAGCCTTAAATTTACGTCGAAATACTGTCGAAAATTCTAAAACGGCACCAAGGGGTAAAATGGGAACCGAGGGTAAAAGTTTTGGATCGGATTGGAACTCAGAGCCCCCTCGAGAAAATAAAGTGAGAAAAACCAAGGAATGGGTTGTAAATAGTAACTCGTTTCCTTAAAACGTTAAATGGAAAAACGTGAGTTAAAACCTAGAAACGTCCCCGAGGGGGGACGTTTTGGGCACGGGAATCAAAGCTGAGGGTCGGGAATGAAACCCGAAACTCGAGGGATAGGTCAGGAAAGCCTAAGTGAACATTTTAAGGATTAGTAAAACGTCCATTTGAGGCTCCGAAATGAGAGAAAATCACTAAACCGACGTAAGAGTCGGAATAGTGCTTCCCGAGGGTCAGGAAGGTGAAAAATGGAAATAAAATAGAAACGAACCCAGTAATGAACAAGAAAAGAGTCAGAAAAGTTCCTGAGAGCCAAAAGTACAATCTAGATCAAGAAAATCCCGTCAGAGGTATAATTATAATTTTGCCAAAATACAGGGGCAAAATCATAATTTTTCAAAAGTTGAGAAAAATGGGGAAAATGATAAATAAAGCCTAAAAAGTTATAAATAGGTTTTTTTTAAGCTTTTTAATAAAAAAATAAAAGCTATAAATGGAAATGAAATTAACAAACAAGGTTGTGTCTGTCGGATCCTAAAATCGATCCACAAGGAAAGCGATTAAAGATCTAGGAAGGAAAAGAAGAAGAAACGGATAAGGTAAGTTCAGACATTTATTTGTCTGCAACATGTAGCATTATTATTGCTAACTTTGATATACTAACTATAAGTTAGGTGCATATGTTCTACGGGCACTATTATAGAATAGAGAGAGAGACGAAATGTGCTACCGGCACTATTGAAAATGGGACACATAATAAATTGTGCTTCGGGCACTAAAGCGAGGTTAATGAAACTCACTCACATGAAATTAAAATGTGAACCATTCCTAACCACGGGGCAATATGAAGTCACCGGGTTAGAACTTTAAAAAGTCGGTAATGAAACCACTTTTGGCGTACCAGCCTTCCGCACGGGGAGGTAAACTCTGCCTTCGGGGCTATGATGATGAGATTAAGGCTGTGGAGGTTAGCACTAATGTACCATTCCCAGTCATGTACAACTTTGCCTTCGGGGCTGTGATGATGAGATTAAGACTGTGGAGGTCAGCACTAATATACCGCTCCCAGCCATATGCACTAAAATGGTACGACTAACATGAGCTCAAAACCAGAACATAAGTAAAGATAATTACCTAAAACTGAAACTGTGCCATAATTGAGCATAAGATGGTTTTGTGAGAGTACTAACACTGTGGTTGATGTACTGCTGATATACTGTGTTGTGATCAAAGTTACTATTCATGATGAATAGTATTATTCATAGAAATTCTATTTCTTGCATGTTTGAACTTACTGAGCATGTAGCTCACTATTTTTGCTTGTGTTACAAGTAAGCAACCAGCTCATTAGCTTTGTATGGCCGGATGGCGGACGGGATAGCGACTGTTAAATGGGATGGGAAGCCAAGGGACATGGTTCTACTAGAGTTTTTCCGCTGAACATTAACAAAGAAAAGAAAAAGGAACAGTTCTTTTATAATAATATATATTTTGTGAAAGTACTGTATTATGTAAATTACTTTGTACTTGTAAACAAAGTGATTAGTGGATAATGTTTTGCGTTATGTTTTAAAAAAAAATCCCCAAAAATGTTATGTTTTAAAGAGAGATAGATTAGCCGGTGACCCGTGAGAGTACGATCTATCGCAGTTAGCTATGAAGCTTAACTGTAATGGTACTGTATGGTCTCTACGAAGGGCGGGCCGCCACACAAGGGCACATGGGGTTGGCTTGTGCTAGAAGCGGACACAAAAAATTTTCTCTTATTATCAAACCAAAATAACAACTAAACCCACAAAGATTGGTCCTAGGACCTTACTGAAAAAGAACCTTGAAATGGCTTAAGTGAAAGACTCCTACCAAGCACTTGAGTGGCTGATTATTTTCTTGGGAAATTTTGGTGAGATTTTTGAGTGTTTGGGGCTGTGGAGGGGTTGGATTTTTTAGAAGAGAAAGGGAGAGAAGTGGTTGGTTTTTGGGAGCTTTTGAGTGAGCAAATGGGAAAAATGAGGCCTAGGGCCACTTACCTTTATTTATCGGCAAATGCTAAGCAAGATTAACTAACTCTAAGCCACTTAATTAGGCCAAAACTTAGCTAAATTAGGAAACAAAAATCTGTGCTGTAGTCCCCCACAAAATTCGATGGCACTTTGAAAAGAAAAAAGAGGAAAAGTTGCATTAATTTGTATGAAAAGTAATAGTGACTTGCCCCTTACTTTTGCATATTTTATTCATGCTTAACCAAGACCTCATTGACCATATTTAGGTTAGTCTTTTCTGCACTTTTGGCTGGAAAAATCCGTGTGACTCCATGGGGAAAAGGAGCAAATTTGGCATTAAATGCATGGAAGAAATGCTATGGTGCTAGTCATGTACTCTTGTATTTTTAAATCAAAATTGGCATAAGCATGTGGCTTGTTTCTAGGGCTGTGTTTAGCTTGATTTGGGGCTGCATGTGCATGGTTTTCTAGGGGAAGAATTCATCTACAAAGTCTCCTCTTCGCAGTCAAATTTCGTTCTTTCGGTGTTCGACCCTTTTTTGGCAATGTTCTAGATTTCGACCGAAAATGGATCTCCTTGATCCGATTTCTATTATAGTCATTCCTGGTTAGGTTATAACATCTACGAGCCCATTCTGTGTTATTTTTCTATTCATTTATGGCACTATGGTCATGTCTACACTGTGTTGACATTGTGCACGCACAACGAGGCTTTTTTGTGCAAAATTGCAAACACTGTCTTTCCAGACTAATTTGGACATGCTAATTTCAAATTTATCAGTTTTGCATCCATCTGAGGTCATCTGGACTAGCTTTCAGGTACTGTATGTTCTTGCCTCAAAAAACGTGTTTTGCACTCAATTGGCTAATTTGAGCGTACTGAGTCTAAATATATCAGTTTGGAGCTGAGAAAAGGTCGTCTTGACCCTTTTCCTGATACTACATATCTCTCAACAGAATTTCACATTTTGTGCTCAATTGACTAAATTGAGCATGCTGACTATAAATATAACAGTTTTATGTCAAATTAAGGCCGTCTTGGCCGTTAACCTTACACTGCATATCTACTATTCATAATTCACTATTCTATGCTTAACTGACTAGTTTGAGCATTTTGACTCTGATTTTGCCAGTTTCTTGGCGAAAAGAGGTCATCCAGACCACTTTTCTTGGTACTGTATATCTACGGGCCAAATTCCACTGTTGTGCTTAGATGACCAATCTGAGCGTATTGATGACTAGCTCATCAGTTTTGTGTCAAGAAATGGTTGTCTAGACCGGTTTCTTGATACTGCGTGTCTCACACGCATACTCATATGTACTAAGGTGAACTGATCTCACTCTCGGCTACCCCTTTCACTACATGAATAGTAATTAAACGTTTCTGTACCTGTTTAGTTTATTCAAATTGGTAAATTATACTGCATTTGTTAACTTAATTACTTATTACATAGTAATTAGGTTTCAAGAACATGGGGGTCATTACAGTAAGAATACACCATGATCCAAGGGCTAGGATTTAAAGTCACTTTGATCCAATGGCTAGGATTCAAAGTCAAACCAAAAAGTCAAATATCAAACTTGGAAAAATTCAAGAGGATTCTAGGAGGCAATATGGCAGATTTGGGTTGGAAAAATATGCAGAAAAAATTTTATACTTGCAGTTAAGCCCTTTAAAAGTTGTAAAACAACCCCTGAAATGTTGCCAATTTGCCCAATTTTCCTTGCTAATTGGTCCCTCATCATTTCAGCCATAAAACACATGGTTTGGCTTGGTAAAAAATAGAAAACAAACAGCCAAAAACTCAGTTCTTCTAGTGTCCCTTGCAGCTGTAAGCCTCTACCAATTTCTAAGCCAAGATCTTCAAAAATTTTCACCAAAACTTGTTCCAGATTCTTCTCTAGCATCAAGTGATCAATAAAGTAAGGTAAGCTCCCATTTCTACAAGCTTTTCTCCCCATTTTTCTCTATTGAAATCCATGGGAAGATGTAAAGCAATTCAAGTTGTGTTTTGTTTGATTTTTCTCTAAAGAGCTAGGCTAGCATATGGGTGAAACAAGCTATGAATTAAAGCTCAAAAACAGAAAAATTTTATGCTTGATTCTTCAAAAAAAAACCATGGACAGTTTTGGTGAATTGGGAAATGAATTTTTAGTTTTTGTTTTGGTGGATTTTGTGTTGAAAAGCCACGTAGTTATGTAAGAGAAACAAAGAAAGCATTAGGGCTAATAAAACACCATACTTTGTGCATCGTTACCAATGGAAACCGTGAGTTATGTGAGTTAAATATGATGGAATTTGAACTTTTGTTTAGTTGGTTTTTGGCTTAAAGAGTGATGTTGGCTTATGGGAATAAGTAATGAATTAGAAATGAAAAACAAGAATTTTTGTGAAGGTTTTCTTAATGGAAAACCGTGAGCATGGTTAGGAATTTGGGATGAATTTTAAGTTGTGGTTGTTGGTTTTCTTGCTTCCCAATGCAATGTTGGCATGAGATAAATTCACGGAATGAAATAGAACTAGAAAAAAAAATATTGATGCATGATTCTCTAAACAAAACCATGGGCTTTTCAAGGGGTGTGAAAGAAAATTTTGTTTGATTTTGGGTGGTTTATTGAATTAAAAATTTGTATTGGTATGTGTTTAAATTAAGGATGAAATTAGAAGCAAAAAAATTCAATTTTGGTGCTTGATTCTCAAAAAAATCCATGGCTAAGATTGTGTGAAAAATGGGAAATTTTGTGAGGAAAGTGTGAGTAAGGAATGTGGATAAAAACTGAGGGCGAGAATAGGTAAAAACGAATCGAAACATTGTTAGAAACGACTCAGTTTATAGGGAAATTTTTACATAAAAAGTTTGTGATTTTACATAAAAAATTAGCCCTTTGGTTTAGTACTTAGTAGGTACCAAGGTTTTGAGACGTTACCTAAATGCCGAGAACCTAAAAATTAAGCGGAAGCACTGCCAAAAATTTTATAACGACCCAAGGGTATTTTAAGAAACGAGGTGTAAAATAGGTCGGGATTTGAAAACCCGAGCCCCCTTAGTAACCTAGGTCAGGGAAAGGATGACAGGCGTTTTTAATATTAGTGAAACATCTATTTGGAGCTCTGAAATGTAAGAAAAAGTGGATGAATGACCGAGAGTCGAAATAGTACCACCCCAGGGTCAGGTGAATAGTAACTTGAGCATTTCAGCATTTAATATCAAAAAAGCTCGGTAAGACCTAAGAAAAATTATTGTATATTTTTGGGCTTAGAAAATCCCATTAAAACGTTAAAATGAAAATTTTATGACCTAAGGTCTCGTCAGGGGCAAAATGATCATTTTGACCAAAAATTTTCAAAACATTAGAAAGAGATCGTTAGAGCCTTAGAATGACTTAATTAAATTTCTAAAGGCCAAAATTAAGCTTTAAGTTGAGAAAACGAAGAAAAGCCCTACTAGGGACAAAATGGTTATTTTGTCAAAAGTTAGGGGTAAAATGGTTATTTTGTCAAAGGTTAAGAAAAGGGACGTTAAGGCTCAAAATAGTATCCTAAGGCCTTAATTAAGGTTTTAATGATCAAATCATGACTTAAATATAATAAAAGTGAGAAAAGTCTACTAGGGACAAAATGGTCCTTTTGTCAAAAGTTAAGGACAAAATAGTCATTTTTCTAAAAGTTGACAGAAACATCAAAAATAAAATGTTAGGCCCCTAAATGTATTATTAGGGGCCCAGACTTAGAAATTTTATGTTTTTACAACATTTTAAATATAAAATGAATATTAAAAATAATTGTGAATTGTTTCGGTTATAGAATCCCAATTAAAACATGACAAAGGAACGTGAGCGGATCCTAGGAAGCAGATTCTAGTAAGATATCTGTAAGTTCAGACATTTTATTGTCTGTAACATGAATTTACTTAGCATGTCTACATGTTGCAAGTAATATGTAAAGTATGTATAAAGGTGCTATATACACACTAATGTGTAAAATAAAATACAGATAAATAAAGAAAGAAAAGGTGTTCCAGACCAAGGAGGTAATGATTTTGCCACCTAGTCAGAGCACAAGAAAGATGATAATGATACCACCTTTTGGCATACTGGCCTCCCGCTAGGTGAAGGTTACTCAAGTTTTGTTATGTTCATGTTAAGTAGACTATGGAGGATTGGCCAGTGGGTTGATCCCCAGGGTTCCATCTCAGTCATACGCGCACTATGGTACGATCAACATGGGGCCCAAAACTAGAACATAATGAAAGATAAAGACCTAAGACTTAAACCTTGCCCATAACTGAGCATAATTAAGTCTAACTTGTATGAACAATATACTTAATGTTCTAAGTTATGGTTTACAGTCTAAGTTACTTGTCTTTATGTTTGAACTTACTGAGCCTGTCGCTCAAAAGTTTATTCATATTGCAGGTAAGCAACCTGTAAGATAGTAGAAATTGGATGGATGAGGAGCGGGATCTATATCTACCATAGGGATTGGGCGAGGGAAATGGTCCTACTACTAGTTTTCTGCTGACTTTATCTAAAGGAATTTTGAAACAATGTTTTATGATGTAAATTAAGTACGATAATGTAAAACATTTATCATAGTAAATGTTTTACGATGCACAATTTCCATGATCAGTTAAAAAAAATTCCCAAATTTCACATTAAAATCAAAGTTTAAAATAAGGATATTAAATAACAAAAGCAAGTTAAAAGTGAGTTGCCGACGACCTAATGAGGTGGTAGTCTATCATAGTTGGCTTCAGAGCTCAACTGTGATACTGCTATTAGCCTCTATATAGGGCTGGCCACCATAGTTGGTATCAGAGTAGTTGACCATATCCCTCCTGGCACGATGTGCATCCCGTTCGTCGATCCAAGTAAGTTAATTTTCTTTTTATCTTAGTAAATGTTTATTTAATGGAAATAAACATTACGTACTAATTAAGATGACGAGACCACCCTACATGAGAGCATAACCATATAGAGCTAGAGGTCCTCCTAGGGTATGGACTAGGTCTATAATTAGGACATCCCTGCCCCGACAACTTTTGATACGTCCTCCGGTGCCAGCAGACGCTGCTGTTCCACAGGTTGATGCACCGACTCCAGTCAGAGCACCAACTCCCCCACCAGTACCACTTCCCCCGGTGTAGATTAAGATCTCGATCATTGGCAGATGACGACATATTGGCATGAGGGTTTTTGTTCGAGTTGTACAAGCATTTAGGGTTTGCTAGCCACCCACTTTTGATGGAGGACACCAATCCATTAAGATACAGGATTGGTTGCATGCTACAGAAATGATTCTAAGACTATGTAACATTGACCAAGAATGCTAGGTCATGCTAGCTGTGAGTGCCTTCCAAGGAGATGCTCGAGTGTTCTGGGACCATTTTGACCAGGATGAACTGTTAGGGCTCAACTAGGCCAATTTTCGCCAGACCATGAGACAACAATTTTCCCGAAGGAGCCCAGTAGCAACCCCAACTCCTCAGAGACATGAGGAAGTTATACTGCCACCTATATTACCTCGATTTATGAACATCAGGGAATTTTTCCAACAGACAGAGCAATTACAGATGGTGTTTGGAAATACAGTACTTACGTATGCGACACGATTTGAAGAAAATGTTATGAGAAGATACCTGCTACCTAACCTCTCTGGTTAGGATTATTGTGATATATTCTGGAGAGGAATCACAGTAGAGTTAAGACAACTGGTGAGTCCACTCTATCCCCTCACTCAGCATGAATTTGTCATCAAGGCCATCAAAGCGAAAAAAGAACTGTTGGCGGAGCGTATAGAAAGAGACCAGTGGGAACAAGAATATGAAGAAGGAATATTGATGCATCTATTTAGACCACGATCGATGGCCAATGACCATGAGGCAGGTCCGTCGTGTCATAGGACAGATACGAACGTTGATCAAGGAACTCCTTTTGGAGCTAGAAATGATTCCGACGATGATGAAGAAGATCCAGAAGAGTTTCCATTGGGTCAAAATGAACAAGACGATTAAAGTTTGAAATGTGTATAAATTCTTGTATATATGTATATATGTATATTTGAAGTAAAAGGCTATGATAAATACAGCCTTAATGTTAAAGTGTATGTAAGAATCCATGAATGATATGTAAATATGATGAAACATTATGAAAGGATATGAGATGTTTTGAAATGTTTATGTTATGAAGTAAATGCTATGTTAAAAATATGATATGTTTAAAATTTCTTTTATGTTACCAAACTTATCTATGGAAAATTTAACCTTTGATCATTGTGCTATTTAGGAAAAGAAAAAGCATAACGAATACTCAAAGAGGAAGACGACCGGTGCTATAAGACAGAGTAGATTGAGTAGAGGAGCTACAAGCTCTCCTAGAAACTCAAATGAAAGAAAATGGTAAACTAAGACAACAATTATCAGCGATGGAACAAAGACAAGGTCACGAAGAACGCCATGCCTCACAGGCAGCTGAAACAGAATAAGTAGTGCCGCCAGTTGTTCCAGAAGTCTATCAACCCCAACCCTATATGAACGATTTTGCCGAATGAAGCTGTAGTTACCCTAACTTGTGCCCTGATACCACCTCTTGTGGGTGACCTGACTCACTTAAGCTATTTACTTAAAACTTTGCTCTTCCTAAATTTACTCTTCTTAACTTTACTCTTCTTAACTTTATCGTTTTAATACGTAAAAGTTTTATTCTTTTTTTTTTTATGTTTTCAAAACATACATAAAATACTTGCATTCTTGTTATGTTGAAATACTTCGTAATATAACAAAATTTTTAAACTTATCTCATTTCTTTACATAACATACTTGTCCTGTCTCTATACATTTACTTTTCTTTCTTTCTTCAGTAAAAATTGCGCAGTGAATCCATAACTCGTCCATGACATCTTGGGAATCTGCTTGCTAGCCCATCAGTTTCTTCTCTCATAGTGCAAGTAACTTGGCTTTGTTGCCTACATCACGAACAGACTAGTGAGCTAGAGCTCCGTAAGTACAAACATACATATAAAACATTACTTATACATATATACAAGCTAAAACTATATGTAGACATAACATACATTTAAAACTTTACTTAAACACATCAACTAATAACGAAGGTTAATCAAATTATGCTTGTTTATTTTTCTTCTTCATTCTTATTGCTCTTTTTGTTGTATCATATTCCTCTGTTCCTTTCTTTTCTTTCTTATCTTTCTGTTCTTTTTTTTCTTTTCTTTTCTTTTCTTTTCTTTCACTATCTTGTGGGCCTATGGTTGGACGTACCTACTCTGTAATGACCACCATTTTCATGACACCTACTTACCATGTAATAAGATATTAAGGAATAAAATTGCAATAATTTGATGTCTTTTAGTGCAAACTTGAGTACCACGTTCAGGCACACGGCTGTGTAAATAGCCATGTACCATTCGGACTGTTGAAATCTGTACTATGGTTGTGCCTACATTATGTTGACCCTACACACGCATAATGGGGTGTTTTCATGCAAAATTTCAAACACAGTCCCTCTTGACTAATTTCGACGTGGTGATTTCAAATTTATCATTTTTATGTCCATCTAAGGTCGTCGGGACCAGTTTTCGAGATCTGTGTGACCCTATCTCAAAAAACGTGCTTCACGCTTAATTGACTAGTTTAAGCGTTTTGAGTCTAAATATATCAGTTTCGGGCTGAGAAAAGGTCATCTTGACCCCTTTCATGATGCTGCGTATCTCTCATACAAAATTTCACGTCTTGTGCTCAATTGACTAAATTGAGCCTACTGATTCTTAATATATCAGTTTTATATCAAATTAAGGCTATCTTAGCCATTAACCTAACATTATGCATATACTATTCACTATTTACTATTTTCTACTTAACTGACTAGTCTGAGCGTTCTGGCCCCGATTTTGTCAGTTTGTAGATGAGAATAGGTCATCTGGACCATTTTTCTCGATACCGTACATCTGTAAGGGTGATTGTCGCTTCTGTGCTCAGATAACTAGTCCAAGCATACCGATGAATTGCTCACCAATTCTGTGTCAAAAAATGGTCATCTGGACTGGTTTCTTGACACTGTGTGTCTCACATATACACACACACATAATACGGTGGACTGATTTCACTGTCGATTACCCCTTTCATTGCATCAATAGTAACTAAACGTTACTATACCCGTTTAATTCATTCAACTAGAAAATATACTATATTTATTAACTTAATTACTCATTACATAGTAATTAGGTTTCATGAATCATGAAAGTCGTTACAGCAACTCTCTGCTCAATACACGACCTTTGACATGGGCTCTTACATGGGTGTGTATCATGCAACATGGGGGTGTGTACTCCAGACACGGGCGTGTACCAGTTGCGATTGCTCAACACGCCTAGTTCTTGAAACACGGCCTCTCACATGTTCAACGATCTAAGTGGTACACTGCCACTTACACGGTTGTGTACCTGATCATGTCCTTCGAACTTATACCAAAAAGCTTCAAACTACCCCAAATTCATTCCTTAATTACTTAGTACATTGTAATTAGGTTACATGGACATGGGGGTCTTTACAACCTACCCCCTTTACAAAATTTTTGTCCTCGAAAATTAGAATAATTCTGGGAAGTCTCTTCTCATGTCTTGTTCCCGTTCTCGTGTGGCTTCCTCAACATTATGATTCTGCCACAACACTTTCATAAGGGGTATAACTTTATTTGTAAGTACTATATCTTCTTTGGCTAAGATCCGCATGGGTTTCTCCTTGTACGTCAAATCAGCGTGTACCTCGACTGATTGTTGACTTAGAATATAAGGGCTATCTGGCACGTACTCTTTTAGCATCGAAGTGTGGAAGACGTTGTGCACTGAAGCTAACTCAGGAGGGAGCGCTAATCTGTAAGCCACCTTCCTGACTCTCTCAATTATCTTGAAGGGTTCTATGTATCTAAGACTGAGCTTTCCCTTCTTTCCAAAGCACATCATCCCTTTCATAGGTGCCACCTTGAGAAAGACTGAGTCTCCTTCTTGAAACTCGGGGGGTCTACGACGCTTATCATCAAAATTCTTCTATCGACTGTGCATTATATCTAACGTTTCTCGTATCAGCTTCAGATTGACCGTGGTATTCTTAATGATGTTTATGCTAATTAGTCATTTCTCTCCGGTCTCGTACCAATGAGTTGGAGATCTACATATTCTTCCATATAACGCCTCGTACGGTGCCATCCCAATCGAGGAATGGTAGCTGTTGTTGTACAAGAATTCGATCAATGGTAGCTTCTGATCCCAGTTTCCCTTAAAGTATAGGATACAGGCTCTTAGCATGTCCTCTAATGTCTGTATGGTCCTCTCAGTCTGAGGATGAAATGCTATATTGAACTTCAATCTGATCCCTAATGCGGCCTGAATGCTTTTCCAAAATCTGGAGGTGAAGCATCCATCACGATCTAAGATGATAGATTTTGGTACTCCATGCAGTCTCACTATCTGAGCTACATAAATTTCTGCTAGTTATTCCACCGAGTAGCTAACTTTCATGGCTAGATATCGAGCTGATTTCGTCAATCTGTCTACAATTACCAAGATTGCATCGTTACCGCTAGACATTCTCGGCAATCCGACTATGAAATCTATTATAATCTGATCCCATTTCCATTCGGGTAGTTCGATCTTCTGTAATTCTCCTACCGGCCGTTGATGTTCTACCTTAACCTTCTGACATGTAAGGCATCTGGTGTGATAACCGGGAATTTTAGATTCTCGAAATATGTTAAAATTGTATGTGTATAACAATTTTAATGAATAAAATGTGAAAAAGTTGCATTTCAACACTATTGTGAATAGTATAAAAATGTTTTGGTACTGTTAAAGTGTGTGAGTTTGGGGATGGAAATCTTACCGGACGTAGTTGGGTGAGACGGTTCGAAATCAGAGCCGAAAACCCTAGAGAGTGCATGGAAATGTACTAAAACAATAGAAATTTTCAGTAAAGAATTCTAATCAAACGGAAGCAAAATAAGACAAATCGATCGCACTGGAGGCGCTGAGAACTCACCTACGCGATTTCGGTAAAGTTCCATTCAGATCAGATTACAATAAAAAATTGACCACGAATTAATTAATGAATTAATATGAATAGTTGATGACATCACTTTGATTATGTCATAATACAAATCATTTTTCTAAAAATTAGAGAGTAATTTTGAAAGGTGTATGGTGTAGACTAGCCTACTTTATGATCAATGGCTAAGATCATGCCAAAAAGCCATTAAAAAAAATTTTGTAAAAATTTTTAAAGGGCCATTCGGCCACTTGGAAAGGGAGAAGAAAAAAATTTGATTTTTGCCCCAAAATCTTTACTTTTTAGTCCTTGAACAATTAGGAAATTATTGGAAAAAATTTGCAAAAAAGCCCTTGGTTTTTGCCTATAAATAGGCATCAAAATTCAAGCAAAAAAATGGAAAAAAACTAACTAAACTCTTGCCTTTTTTCTTCAGGCCAAAACCGTGAGCTTCACCTCCCTTGAACCAAAAATTTTGTTCTCTATTTCACATCAAACCTAGCTTGAATTGCATTTCCAATCTCAAGGCATCAACTAATCAAGATAAACTTCAAAATTGAAGCATTTTTCCTTGATTTTCCATAAAAAATCCGTGGGTTTGGAGTGTTGAAAAACAATGAAAAAAATTGTTGATTTGTTGATTCTATGATTGGTTTGATGTTGTAGTATTTAAAGCATGGATTAGGATTGTGAAACAAGCAAAAATTTTGCATGTTACCCTTGAAAATTCGTGGCTTCAATGGTGTGAAAAATGCATGAGTTTTGATGTTTTGATTTAGTATTTATGTTCATTCAATTATGTGTTGAATTAAGCATGAATTGGAATAAAGAAACAATAAAATTTTGATCTAATTTTCTTGCTAAAACCATGGACATGAACATTAAGAAATGGAAAATTTTTAATGTCAAGAATGTTGATAAAAAAACCCTAGGAAAGAAAATGAAATCTTCTATGTGTTTATGCATAAAATCCGTGGCTATACTAGGATTAGAATGCATGTTTTGTTAGGTTTTTGGATGTTGTTTTATGCATTGGAAAACCTAAGAATGATGTGATGTGATAAAAAAATTATTAGATGTGATTAACTAGGAAACCGATGCTAGTTTGAAAGAAAAACGTTGTGGTTTGTGTTGGTTTCTAAATGATGAATCATGTGGAAAATTTTTATACAAAGTTTGGAAACTTTGTATAAAATATGCCTCTGGTATAGTACGTGGCAGGTACAAAGGTTCTGAGGCGTATCTAATGCCAGAAAACTTTAAAATATAAGTGGAAATGCTGTCGAAATTTCTAAAATCGGCTTAAGGGCATTTCGGGAAATGAGGGGTAAAAATATTGGACTCGGGAAGGAAACTGAGACCCCTCTGTAAGTTAGGATCAGAAATGGAAAACCAACCCAAAAGGAATAGTAAACCGACCCTAAAACACTAAAATGCCTAAAACAGGAAAAAAATTCATGTTAAGGGTATTTTGGGAAACGAGGGAAAAATTTAAGTCGGGATAGGAAACCCAAGCCTCTCGAGGACCGAGGGCTGAGAACGGGATAAATAACGTCTAGTAAGTAGTGAAAGGGCCATTTGAGGCTCCGAAACTGTGGCGGCCCGCCCCTCGTAGAGATCATACAATACTATTACAGTTGAGCTTATCGCTAACTGCGATAGACTGTACTCTCATGGGTCGCCGGCTTATCTCTCTCTCTCTTAAAATCATGTCGTTTTTGGGGAAAAATTTTTTGTTTTTTTGTTTTTTTGTTTTTTTTTAAACATCATGTAAAACATTTCCCACTATTTACTTTGTTGGCAAGTGCAAAGTAATTTACATATTACAGTACTTTCGTAAAATATATAATATTACAAACGACTGTTTCTTTCTTCTTTTTTTTTTTCCTTTTTATTGCTCAGCGGAAAGACTCTGGCAGTACCATATCCCTCGCCCAGTTATCCTATTTGACACGCGTCATCCCGTCTGCATCCAGTCAAACAAGCTACTGAGCTGGTCGCTTACCTGCAACATTAGCAAAAATGGTGAGCTACAGACTCAGTAAGTTCAAACATGCAAGAAATGAAATTTCTATGAATAGTACTATTCATCATGAATAGTATCATCGACTACTATTCATACGTGAATGGTAACTTTGACCACTATTCTTACGTGAATAGTAAGGTTGACCACAACACTGTATCACACTAGTACATCTACCGCGATGTTAGTGCTCTCACTAAACTGTATTATGCTCAATTATGGCATAGTTTCAGTTTTAGATAATTATCTTTAATTATATTATGATTTTAAGCTCAGGTTGGCAGTACCATTTAAGTGCGCATGACTGGGAGCGGTACATTAGTGCTGACCTCCACAGCCTTAATCTCATAGCCCCGAAGGCAAAATAGTACATGACTGGGAGCGGTACATTAGTGCTGACCTCCACAGCCTTATTTTCATAGCCCCAAAGGCAAAAATACCTCCCTATACGGAAGGCTGGTACGCCAGAAAGTGGTTTCATTACCGACTTTTTAACATTCTAACCCGGTGACTTCACATTGTCCCGTGGTTAGGAATGGTTCACATTTTAATTTTAGTTGAGTGAGTTTTATTAACCTTGCTCTAGTGCCCGAAGCACAATTAACAATGTGTCCATTCTTAATAGTGCCCGTAGCACATTACGTCTCTCTCTTTACTCTATAATAGTGCCCGTAGCACATATGTACCTAACTTATAGTTAGTACATTAAAGTTAGCACAATATTGCTATATGTTGCAGACAGGTAAATGTCTGAACTTACCTTATCAGACTGTTCCCTTTCTCTCTCTTGGATCTTGAATCGCCTTCCTCGTAGGTCGATTTTGGGATCCTACAGACAAAACCTTGTCTGTTAATTTCATTTCCATTTATAGCTTTTATTTTTCATTAAAAAGCTTAAATAAAACCTATTTATAACTTTTTAGGCTTTATTTATTATTTTCACCATTTTCCCCCAACTTTTGTAAAATTACGATTTTACCCTTGACAGAATTTTTTCTCGATCCAGACTGTATTTTTGGCTCTCAGGAATATTTCTGACTCTTTTCTAATCATTACCGGGTTCGTTTTTATTTTATTTCCACTTTTTGCTTTCCCGGCCCTCGGGAAGCACTATTCTGACCCTTACGTCGGTTTAGCGATTTTCTATCGTTTCGGAGCCTCAAATGGACGTTTCACTAGTATTTAAAACATTCATCTAGACTTTCCCGACCTAGGTCTCCGAGGCTCGGGTTTTCCGTTCCCGACTCGGACCTTTATTTCGTTTCCAAAAATGCCCCCCTCGGGGTCGGTTTTTTTTTCAATTTCACTCACGTTTTTCATTTTCAAGGGGACGGGTTACTATTCATGACCCACCCCTTAAAATTTTTTTTATTCAAAATTTTTCGTTAGGGACTCGGGTTTCCGCCCCGGCCCTAACTTTTATTTTTAATTTCCATTTTACCCCGAATGCCATTTTCGAAATTTTGGTAGCATTTCGGCGTAATTTTAAGGCTTCCGGCGTTAGGTACGCCTCGAACCGTATGTACCTGCCACGTACTATACCACAAGCCTATTTTATGTAAAAGTTTTCCAAACTTTTACATAAAAACCCACAAATTCCAATTTCACATTTTAACCCACATCACAAAATTTTTTCCACAATTTTGCCCTTAATTTGGTTTCAGTTTTCACAACCAAACCGAACCAAAAATTTGTCAAACTTTCACCACACTTTAGGCCATTTAATGTCATGTTTTTACCACATTTTCAAGCCCATTTTCTTGGCATTTTTAACCAATTTTCCTAGGGTTTTTACACAATTGTACCCCACGGCCAAAGAATGAAAACATGCCAAACAATTTTGTTTCATTCTTTCCATTATAAATTCATCATTTGCATATTAAATTGCATAATTCCAATCAACCAAATACCACATAAACCATGCAAAAATTTTCTTCCAAATCATTATTAAACCCCACGGCCATTTAATGTAATTCACACCAAGAATTTTTTTAAGCTTTTCACCATGACATACAAGCTTTATTCTTCACCAATTTCAACTTTGAAAGCATGTTAGCAATTAACCACAAAGTTTTCTCATTGGTTACCTAAGGTAACCCACGGATTTACCCTTGAAAAACCAACCAAAATTTGGTTTTTCTTTAAACAAATTACATGGTTTTCCTACTAATTACACCCTTAACAAAACCCAAGCATCAAATCATTGAAAACCACCAAAAATTTTTCCATCTTTTTCACTATTCATCCCATAGTTTTCTTGAAGAAAAACCAAGAAAAAATGCAAACCAAAGAAGGTTACCTTGCTTTCTTGCTTCCTTTGCCTTCAATGAAGTGTTTGATACCACTTTTGTGAAGAAATTTTGGAAGATTTGCTTGGTTCTCCTTGGTGGCTCACGTATTCTCCATGAACACTTAGAAGAAATTTTCTTTCTTTTGGTTTTGGCTTTGAAACAAGTTTCGGCCACTTTATCACAATGTTGCCGACTTAATGAAACCAAAGGCCAATTAATTTAGCCTTCCACCAATGAGAATTAGACATCTTTCAACCTAATTCTTTCCATAATTTTCAAAAATTAAAAAGGTGTATTTTTGGCCAAATCTTGGCCTTTAGATCAAAAAGGCAAATGAATCATGGCCATTAATTCTACCAATCATCATCTTCTTTTTATTTATTAAATGGATTTATGATGTCATAAATGCTAAAGCAAAAGTTGACTTTGACTTTCACTATTCACATTAATTCGACTACTTTTTGACCGATACCGGTTCGAGCCGAAATTTTCCTGAAATCGTCCCGGCGTGTTCCTGAGGTCTCCTGTGCAGTCGGATCAATTTAAACTGCTTCCGTTTGATCAAAATCAAACCCGGAAGTTTTCCGTCTTTTATTGCTCCGGTTAGGGTTTTCAATGCCGATTTTGCACCGTTTCACCCGTTTCAACTCAGTGAATTTTTCCAACACTGAATTCTTACTCGTCAGTATTGTTAGAACATTTTCATATATTCTAAACAATATAAATACATTTATTTCACTCTTTAAATAGTACAAATTGTTATATACATACATTTGTACATTTTCATCCGAGAATTGCCTGAATTTCCCGGTTGTCACAGAAACGCTCGAAAAATGAAAAAACGACCCTAGGTGATGGATGAATAGTAACCAAGGGTCGGGAAAAATGAAGTTAAGATTTTGCAGCAATTTAAGCTGTAAAATGATACAGAAACCTAGGAAATATTATTTTAAAATAATTAGACTTAGAAAATTTGGAAAAAAAATGATAAAACGAAACAATTACGGTCCTGGGACCCGCTAGGGGCAAAATGACCATTTTGACAAAAAATTTTCGAAAAGACTCGGAAAGAACCCTAAAAGACCTAGAATAACTTAGATAAAATTCTAAGACTCAAAATAAAGATTTTAGAGTTAAAATTCTAAAAATTTTGAGGAACACGGGCGTGTAGAGGGAACACGGCCATGTATAGGAAAAATTTTATAACCCGAGAGGTACACGAGCTGGAACACAGGTGTGTTGCAGACTGTGTACCACAAACAAAATTTAAATATGTTGAATTGTTAAGTAAAATAAATGTATATTTAAGTGATAATTAAAATAGGGTATTAACAAACAATATTATGTCTGTAGGAACCCAGAATAGAGATAGAACTGCGGAGGAGTTCCAAAAGTGGACACTAGCGCAGTATTGGTAAGTTCAAGCATTTTCGTGTCTGCAACATGAAATACTGTGTTAATCTATTCTATACTAGATGCACACTAGATATATAATCCTATAAGCATTTGGGGATTAGTTAGAATAACATATCCCAAATAAGGAAAATAAGGAAGACCTATGGGCAATGGAGGATAGTGACCTTGAGGTGACATATAAGATCACTTGGTCAAAACTATAAATTGAAAGATGGTAATGAAACCATTAAGGCGTACCGCTCCTCCAACATAGTGGTGGAGGTTTGTTTAAATCCTACGGGGTTATCAGGGCTGTGGAGGACGATGTTCTAAGGTCACTCCTTAGACCCTCATAGTCAGCACGCTAACAATCATCGGTACTGCCATAAACAGAGCTCTACACTAGAAATCTAATAGAAAATAAACAATCAACAAAATGATAAAAATCATAATTGAGCATAACTGAAGTTTACATTAGAGTAATGTAAATTCGGTTAGGACATGTGAATAGTACACAGTTAGGGTAAAATGAATAGTAACCAGTTAGGGTAACTGATACTATTCATCAGTCAAAGGTCAAAGTTACTATTCATGGTATATAATACTATTTATGGTGAATAGTACTATTCATAGGAAATTGAGTTTTTAGTGTTCTTGAATCAATATGATTCTTACTATGAATGTTTGAACTTACTGAGCCTGTTAACTCATCAGCTGGTTCATGTTGCTAATAAGAAACCTATTTAGTAGATTCCTGGATGGCAGCAGGATGCGAGCGTGTCAAGGGGATAGGGAACTCACCGTGGACTTGGTCCTGCCATAAGTTTTCCGCTGAGCTTTTTGAGTAAAGAAAATATGTTTGAAGACAAAATATATAGTACATATATATATTATATATGTTGCATAATATGTTGTACTTATTTAAGACATGGAAAGCTGGTATTATATTTTACATCGCCTTTTTTACTTGGTATTTGTAAGAAAAAGTATGTATTAAAGAAAAAAAAATTTCAGGGTGAAATTTTCGGCCCTGGTGTTTAAGAAGTATGAGCAAAAGAGTTTAAAACTGACGACTCAGATTTGACACACGAACAGTCTTGGTCGGCCGTAGAGTCGATCCATGACGGTTGCGGGTGGTTGGAATCAGGGGACGTTACATCTGGCAACGAACTCGGTAACGTCATTCTTCATTCTAGGCCACCAAAAACCTTCCTTTAGCTCCTTGTACATCTTGTTCACCCCTAGATGTACTCGTGAGCTTTTGAAAGGGTTCGCTTCTTGAGTTCTTCATCTTTCGGAACATACACTCTACTTATATAGTAGAGTATGCCATCCTTAGAGACTCTAAACTCTGAACTCTTATCCTCTGTAGCTTCCTTTCCAGGCTTGATCAGAGACCAATTGAGGTCTTGACTGATTTTGATTTCTTCAAGGAGCGTCGATTAGAGGGTCATGTCAGACAACCTCTCTGTCAAAATCTCAATATTGCTATTGCATAGCCCCCTTTGTAGTGCTCTTGGCAAGGCACTGATAGCCATAAGTAATGAAGAATGCTTTCAACTCAGTGCATCGGCCACCTTGTTGGCCTTTCCTGGATGGTATAAGATCTCACAGTTGCAATCCTTTACCAATCCTAGCCATCTTCACTGCCTCATGTTCAGCTCTTTCTAGGTAAAGATGTACTTGAGGCTATGGTAGTCTGTGTAGATTTCACACTTGATCCCATACAGGTAGTGCCTCCATATTTTTAGCACAAAAACTATTACTACTAGCTCTAGATCATGCATAAGGTAGTTCTTCTCGTGGTCCTTGAACTGTCGTAAAGCATACGTGACTACTTTACCACTTTGCATCAATACGGCTCCTAATCTGATGTTAGATGTGTCGTTGTAAATCACAAAGCTTCCCTGACCAACATTCAAATGGTTAGTATTGGGGCACTTGTGAGTCGTCATTTCAACTCTTGAAAGCTCTCCTCACACTTGTCGATCTATTCGTACCTCTTTCCTTTCTTCGTAAATGCTGTAAGTGGGGTGGCTAGATTTGAAAAGCCTTCAACGAAGCACCAGTAATATCCTGCTAGGCTTAGGAAACTGCGTATCTTCATCACATTCCTTGGAGCTGGCCACGAGCTAACTGCATCAATTTTCGTTGGGTCGACGGATACTCCCTCCTTTGAGACTACGTGACCTAGGAAATGGACCTTTTTCAACCAAAACTCACACTTGGAAAATTTGACATACACTGATGGTCCTTTAATACACGCAATACTATCCTCAAGAGTTCTTCGTGCTCCCCATGGTAAGTAGCTCTGTTGAATAAATCCCTTGTCTGTTAAATCCTTCATTTGGGCTTGGAGCTAATTTAGCTCTGCAAGGGCCATTCGATATAGGGCCTTAGAAATGAGGGCTGATCCTAGGAAAAGTTCAATCTGAAACGAGATTTTGCATTCTAGCAGGAGTCCAGGAAGATCTTCTGGAAACATTTCCATAAATTTCCCTAACTACCGATACGCTCTCGGCCCTATCTCTGCTTCTTGAGTCTTGCCTACTACGTGTGCTAGGAAGCTCATGCATCTACTGGATAGCATCTTGCAAGCCTTCATCACTAAGATCATCGTAGTTGGTTGCTTTTGCAGCAAACCCTTGTAGAAGAATTTTTCGCTCCTGATCGGTTTAAAGCGACTTTCTGCCTTCGATTGT
Source organism: Antiaris toxicaria (assembly GCA_035233585.1). NCBI lineage: Eukaryota > Viridiplantae > Streptophyta > Magnoliopsida > Rosales > Moraceae > Antiaris > Antiaris toxicaria. The sequence goes on from CP141156.1 coordinate 60,525,185, forward strand.
CTGTGTCAGCGTTGTATTTTGTAAGGAAGTCCATTTCCAAGATTACGTCATAATTGTACATATCGATGACGATTAACACTCAACTCTTTACCGTAAATAATTACTGATACATAACGCATCCAGTAACTAGACAATAAAACCTCCCCTGAGGGAAGTGTTGTTTTAAAAGTCTAGGCCCTTGGGCAATACTGTACTGGATTTCATAAAATTTTCACAAAAATATATATATACAAGCTCTATTCTAGTGGAAGTACACAATTCCCGATACATAGTCTCAAAAGGACATACTAAGATAGGTCCAGTGGGAGTAAGCTACTGCTTCCCATCATACCTATATACATAGCCTAAAAGAAGGATTCTGCTTTAGTTGTCTGGGGCTTCCAGTCTGCCTTGTCCAATCAAAGGGCCTTCGATCCTGGTATGAGTGGCGTTGTGACGCCCCGTGCTCTTAGTAGCCTGGATTGTCACTGAAAACTATTACTTGCTTCTTTAACTTTTACTTATACTTCTTCTTTAAAATCGATACTTAAACTTGCTAAATTTGATACCATAAATTTAGAGGATTTTTTTTGGATTATATATGCGTACGTATTTACTATTCATGTACGTACACTATTAAAATGCAGAATTTGAAAAACATAAGGATTTCAATTATACATACACACTTATATACTTGTTTAACTGATTACTATTCACCAAATACTATTTAAATATACTATTCATACATATACTGTTTACTGTTCCAAAATACCATTTAATTTTAATTTTCAAAATACTATTTAACTATCACCATTCAAAATACTATTTACTCATACTGTGTAGAAGAATACTCGCGGTGTATCCATAACCTCATCCTCACATCCGCCTCCGCCGCCATCATCGCCCCTTGATGTTTATGCTATAGGATGCTTACCTACAGCATGAACACACTCCGTAAGCTTTACACCCAGTAAGTACAACATGTTTACCGCAAAACATGTTTAAACATACGCATACTTAAAATCATATGAGCACACCAGTCATCACAGATACCATCTAACATATCATATATCACAGCATCATGTATCACATCTTAGAATACATCATTGCATCATATTGAATGCATAACATAGCATATCATATATTGAATGCAACTTATGGAGACTAGAAGCATAAGGAACTAATGTATACGGTGATCAATGCATGATCCAGTTATGGTTATTTATGCTTCAACATCTTCGTTTTCTTTATCTTGTCTACTCTGGACCGCTGTGTCAGTACCGAGTGCGCGCAGACCAATGGTAATGCTGAGGTCACTAAATAGGCTGTAGGACCATCAACGGATGCTCAACTCTCGGCCTTCTCTTACTTTGACTCTGAAAACCCTTTCAACGGAAAGAGCCGGTACGACACGCCTATTAAATTCCATCTTGCTTATCTGTTCTAGCCATGTGCTTTTCTAAGCTATCCCAAGACCTACGCAGTGGGGACGTATGGTTTCTATCTTGTTCTTTCATCCATCTACTCGATTGTGAAATTATATGCTCTTTTGTATGCTGTGCAGCATCATGTGCATGATACATACTTAAAATACTGAAAAATCATCATTTAAATTCATTTTATCCATACTGTAGTCGGAGTTGTACTTACCTGTCAACAGACAATTTATACTCTCGCCTTCATCACAATACAGGTACCTCCTTGTAATCATAATGCATTTTATTAATATTCACTCTTAGGTCACTGTGGTCATTAGTGACTAATAAAAACTCCATCGTTAGGTGATGCCGACCCTTATCGGTTCTAATTTCCCTCTTCTTAAGAATTTGATTTTCTAATTTCTAATCATGGTTAATTAATTTATTTACCCAATAAATTAATTAACGTCACTCTTAGGTCACTCCATCGTTGTGTGGTACCGATGCCTATCGGTACCCAACTGCTCTGCTTTGGGAATTTTGATATCTAATTTCTAATCGTGCTTGATTAATTTGTCTATTTAACAAATTAATCACTGTCTCTCACTATCCCGTTCAGACTCAGTCCTCAACTGGCTAACCGACCAGTCAACTGACCGAATACCTCGCGTATTGACTATTTAGCCTATCGGGTTACCTTTACCGATTTAATCGCCCCAAATTTTATGCTTAGCTCACACCCGTCCCTCGGGTGGTACTATTCTGACATAGGGGTCATTTTCTTATATTACAAATTTCTAATTGGGCGGTTCACTAATCCTCAAAACATCCGTCCTTTTTTCCCGAACCTGGGTCATCGAGGGGGCTCAGGTTTCCATCCTGATAACATTTTCACCCCTCGTTTCCTAAAATACCCCTTTGTACAGTTTTAGAAATTTTGGCAGCATTTCTGCTAAATTTTTGGGTTCCCGGCATTTAGAAAACGCCTCAAAATCATCTAACCTATTTTAATCTACCACGTACTATACCAAAGGCCTAATTTTTACGTAAAAGCTCAGCTTTTTATGTAAAAATGTTCACATTTTCTTTTTTTATATTTTATCCCTTTTTCTTACAATTCCTTAAGTCAGTAATCCATAATTAATACGTAATTATTTCCAATAATAAATTGAGGAAATGAGGGGATCAAAACCACTACCAAAATCGTTCCCATCGACGGTCGAACGAACCGTTTGGTCTCGACCGTACAATCTTTGAATCATCATTCTTCACTTTTGAAACTCTGGTTTGCAAATCCGATGCCGTAGATGTGTCCGGAATGTCAAAAATAGGCCAACGGGCCATTCTTCAATTTTTCGGTCTTTGGTAGCCATTAACTGACGTTGACCGCCATTGACCAGTGTTGACCGAGGCAGCGATGGAAGTGGCGACCATCATCTTGAAGAGCTTGACGAGAGGAACCCATTGGTGGTGTCAATTTCACCAATCGAGACTTCTATCACCGGAAATCATGCTTTGAAGATCGGTGACGGTGACGGTGGTTGGATCTCCATTTCCCGGCGTTGTTGCCCAAAATTGATTTGGGGCTTTTGGGGTACATGTTGTTCTGAGCATTTTGGTACCCACTTTGCAACTCGACTCTACCGAAATTGATGGATTCCACGACGGCGACACGACAGTGACGACGTGAGTTTGGGTAGTATGATCTGGTGACTGTTGACATGAAATGAAGCCTGGATTTTGTTCTACTCTTCACCACGAATCCATTGGGACCAGAATCGTGGCATTTGGACGTCAGACGGCGGAGATACGGTGGTTTGAAAATTCCGACCACCGGCAGTTTTGGGCAGCGCGTGCGGCGTGCTCTGGGGTCGGTTCGGTCGACTCGGTCCACCGTTGGACTCAGCTCGTCGAGAGCTTTCCAATGGTGCCGGCGGTGTCGAAAACGGAGGTCGGATTCGATGGTCAGTCACTATTCATGTTTGTGAGGTGTGAGGGGAGAAAATGAGGTAAGGGAAAATTATGCGGACTTTTTTACAAAGTTCCCAAAATTTCGACCCTTTTATACTAAATTTTTGAAAAATTTTAAGATAGGCTATACTGACTAATTTGGGTGTGCTAAACCCAAATATATCAGTTTTATCTTCATCCGAGGTCGTCTCGACCAGTTTTCCGATATTGCATGGTTCCCTGTCAAAAATTACTTTTTGTGCTCAAATGGGTAATTTGAGCATTCTGATTCCAAATATATCAGTTTTATATCAAGAAAATGTCATTTTGACCAATCTCTTGATACTGTGGTTAGGCCTACACTGTGTTGACACTGTGCATGCATAACGAGGCATTTTTGCGTAAAATTTCAAACACAGTCTCTCTTGACTAATTTGGACATGCTGATTTCAAATTTATCGGTTTTACGTCCATCTGAGGTCTTGTGGACCAGTTTTCAGGATCTGTGTGACCCCACCTCGAAAAACATGTCAGGTGCCCAATTGACTAATTTGGGTGTCTTGAGTTTAAGTATATCAGTTTCGGGGCGAGAAAAGGTCATCTTGACCCTCTTCCTGATATTACATATCTCTCAAACAAAATCTATATTTGGTGCTCAATTGACCAGATTGAGCCTGCTAACTATTAATATATCAGTTTTATGGTAGATTAAGGCCATTTTGGCTGCTAACCTGACACTGCATATCTCACTATTCACTATTTAATATTTACTATTTACTATTTTCTGTCTGACTGACTAGTCTGAGCGTTTTGACTCCGATTTTGTCAGTCTTTAGGTGAGAAGAGGTCATCTAGACCACTTTTCTCGATACTGTACATCTACTAGGGTAATTATCGCTGTTGTGCTCAGATGACTAATCTAAGCATACTGATGACTAGCTCATCAGTTTTGCATCATGAAATGGCCGTCTGGACTGGTTTCTTGATATTGTGTGCCTCAACGCATACTCACATAATAGGGTGGACCGATTTCACTGTCGATTACCCCTTTCGCTGTATGAATAGTAATTAAACGTTACTATATCCGTTTAATTCATTCAATTGAAAAGCACACTATGTTTATTAACTTAATTACATTTACATAGTAATTAAGTTTCATAATTCATAAGAGTCATTACAGCGGCTCTCGACTCATTACACAGCCTTCTACACGGACTCTTACATAGGCATGTGTAAGGCAATATGGGCGTGTACATTTCAGACACGGGCATGTACTAGTTGAGACTACTCAACACGGCCGTATCTTTGAAACACATTCATCTATCCGAGTGGTACACAGCCTCTTACATGGCTGTGTACTTGACCGTATTACACTACATGACCATGTACACTAACATCGCTACTAATAGATACATAGTCCGAATGGCACACGGTCACTTACACGGCCGTGTACCTGACCGTGTTCCTTAAATTTACACTAAAAGGCATTAAATTATTTCCATTTTATTCCTTAATGACTTATTATGTGGTAAGTAGGTGCCATGAAAATGGCAGTCATTACAGGCGTGGAGTTGGTTACTTGTGGGACGAGCTGGGTTTTGTTGATTTTGCGGGTTGGAATAACAGTCTCTAGTGTAGTGGCCTTCCTTGCCACAGATGAAACATCCACTTGCTCCCTGTCGGCACTCTCCTGGGTGCCTCTTTCTACATCTCGGGCACATTGGATGTTTGTTGCTGTCTCCTCCTTTGTCGTTTCTTTTCTGGGGGAAGTTCTTCTATGGACCTTGGTTGCTCGGATTCCCCTTCCTCTTGTTGTTGTTATAGGATTGCTTGCTGTTCTGGTTGGTCCCCACATTTTGCCCTCTGTGTTGTGACTTGGGGTTCTACTTCCCTTGAGCTTGCTTAGCTTGCATCTTTTCCTCCCTTTGGGCTTTGAAAATCTGAACCCTTCATTCCTTATCCTAAGCCAACCAGTATTCGGCTCAGATAGCCCTGTTGACACATTCTGCCACTGTCGCTGGTCTGTGGCTTCCGCTGTACACCTGGACTGCGATGTCTTTTTTGAACATCTTCTGCATTCTTCTGACTCTCTCCTTCTCTATGGGCACTAGGTCAGGACAGAGTTGAGCTAACTGTTTGAACTTCTTGACCACCTCCAACACGATCATGCGACCTTGGCACAAGTTATTGAACTCATCTTGTTGCGCTGCTAGTGTCTCGTCGTTGAAGTACATCTCATTGAATTCATAAATGAATTCCATCCAGCTCATTTCATTGACATTCCTCCTGATAGCTACCGTCTTCCACCACTGACGTGCCCCCTTGCATAGGGCAAAGGACGTACACATCACCTTTTCTCTATCAGTTAATCCCACAAAATCCAAAATTACTTGGGTATCTGTGAGCCAATCATCAGTCTCTATGGGATTGGTAGTCCCTTCGAACTCTTGTGCTTTCATGTGCTGGAATCTCTCATACAAGTCACCTCCCCTAGGGGTTGGCGGAAGAGCATTGGCTGCTGCTGGAGCAGCCATTGCTGAGGGTGCTGGTGCCAGTTGGGCTGGGGGACCTGCTTGTTCCCTCGGAGTTTTCGGGGCTACTGGAGTCTCCTGGGCTGGTACCTCTACTATCTGTGGTGCCTGGTTCTATTGGCCTACCTGCTTCTTGAGCTGGTCTAGGTCACGTTGTTGGTTCTCCATAATTTTTCACATAGCTGCGAGCTGTGCCATCAATTCATCCTCTCGGGATGCTTGGTTTGTTTGTGTATGTGTTCGAACCATGTTGTCCTTTGGTCTTCGTCCTCTGGTAGGGCTCTACTGGTGTAACCTCTACTAGTGCAGCCATGGTTACACATTATAACTTACATTAACTTTCATACTAATACTGTAAAATAAAAACTAACTTACTTGGACAGATGAGGCAGATATGCGGCGATGCTAGGTAGGGTGGTAGGATACCGCTCTGATACTAACTGTGATGATCTGGACCCTGAATGGGCCGGACCGTTACTTAAAACTTACCATTGATACTTAAACTTACTTGAAATCTATTCTTGCTTACTTAAAGAACAGTTGCTTAAACTATTTGGCTTGAAAACTGATACTTAAACTTACTTACTTTGATACTATAATTTTAGGGATAATTTTTTTTTATATACGTACGTTTTACTATTCACGTGCGTACATATACTTTACAATTACAAAGGTCTAAAACAACTGAAGTTTAACCTTACATGGATACTTATGAAATTGTTTAACTGGTTACTATTCAAAAGTAAAATGTTTGTTTAATACTATGCAGAAGTAAATACTTGTGGTGGTATCCATAACCTCAACCTCACATCCACCTCTGCCACCATCATCGGCCATTGAGGTCTAAGCCATAGGTCACTTACCTACAGCATGAAGACACACACTGTGAGCTTTACGCTTAGTAAGTACAACATGTCATCTACAAAACATGTTTAAAACATAATTAATACTTAAAATGTGATGCCCCCAATCTCGGCCACGTGAAACCATCGAAATCGAACTCCATAGTCGACTGAGACAGCCCGTATACCTCATCGGATCGCCACTAAAATACTTCTACTTTTAAACTCACATCTTATTGGGCCCAAAATTTTCGCCCATATATTTTTTTCTTTTCAAAAGACTTTCCTCGCATGAAAGCCATGTATGAAAGCCATATAAATTTAAAACTAAACTTTTGTTGTTTTTTCGCAATACTACATAATTTACAAAGATACATTTTCTCAACTTTATTTCTTGAAATACATTTTCTTCAAATTCTCTCATTTGACACTCAGTGAAAGACTGGTAGCAAGACCATGATCCACAGTGGAATTCCCTATCCTATTGGCACCGCATATCCTACCGCCATCTAGGTTGTTTACTGGACTGGTTTCTTACCTAGAGCATGAACAAACCGGTGAGCTAACAGGCTTAGTAAGTTCAAATATACATACTATGAATCACATAGATTCAAAAATGTTAATAATAAAATTTCCTATAAATAGTACTATTCATTCATGAATAGTCATATTCACCTATGAACAGTACTTTGACTATTTACCAGTGAATAGTAACTTTGTCTCTAATCGGATACTATTCACGTCACCCTAACCGATGCACTACTCTTAATGTTAGTGCCGGTTATACTCAATTATGCTCAATTATGGCTTTCATCAAATTTTTGGTTATTATCTTTGTTTACGTTCTGGTTTAGAGCTCATTTTAGCTTTGTACCTTTTTCATATGTGTGCTAACAGTGAGGGGCCTTGGAAGCAACCCTGAGGCTGATCCTCCCCAGTCCACCACTGCCCGACGCGGTCATTGTATCCCCAAAGGACTTGTAAACCTCCACCTTACTAATGGAGGCCGGTACTCCAAACATGGTTTCATTACCATCTTTTAATTATAGTTCCGACCGAGTGGCATTAATCATCACCTCAAAGTCAGGAACACTCGATGCCCGTAGGTCTTACACATTCTTTTCTTTAAGGGTGTGTCTTAAATTTAGTCACACTCTTTCCATAGTGTACCCACAGTACACTTCTCACTTTCTCATCACTTGGGTGTGTTAGTCTAACTACACCTTAGTGCTCGTAGGACTTTACATCTAATGTACAATTAGTACAGAATTAAATATCATAATATTTTATGTTGTCAACATGAAAATGCTTGAACTTACCACAATTGCGATAACGTCCACCGTCGGAAGTCCTCCGCAGTTTTGTTATCGTCTCTAGTTTGGGTCCCTACAGACAGAGTATTGTATGTTAATACCCATCATCATTTATCACTTTGAATATATTCATTTTGTTATTAACTTTACAATGCATTTTATTTCTTTTTGTAATACACGGCTTGATACACGCTCGTGTTCAAACCTGTGTACCTCTCGGGTTTCCACTACACGCCAGTGTCTCAGTGTATATGCCCGTGTACTTATAAACTTTAGCTTTTTAACTTTAAAATCTTAGTTATGGCTTATAGAATCTTATTTAAGACTTCTAGGTCCTTAACAGTCCTTTCCGAGCCTTTCGAAATTTTTGGTCAGAATGACCATTTTGCCCCTGATAGGTCTCGGAACTGTAACATTTCCAATCTATCATTTTTTCAGGATTTTCTAAGCCCAAATATCATAAAATAACATTCCTTAGGCTTCAATTTATTTTTACAGTATTATTTGCTGCAATTTCATTAACTGTTCCTCACCCGACCCTCGGGGTACTATTGATCCGATACCTAGGGTTGTTCCTCATTTTTCTAGCGTTTTGGAGCCTCAAATGGTATTTCACTACTCCTGAAATGCTTATCATCCATTCCTGAGCCTTGGTTCCTGAGGGGCTCGGGTTTTCTATCCCATCCATAATTTTCTTCCTCGTTTCCTAAAATACCCCTAACGTACATTTTTTTGGTTCTCGACATTTTAGACATTGGAGGGTTGTTTTACTATTCCTCTTGGGTTTAGTTTTTTATTATCCATTCTAACCTATCGAGGGATCGCGGTTTTTATTTCTAAGCCTACATTTTTACCCCTCGTTTCTCGAAATGCCCTTATGCTGTTTTAAAAATTTGGTAGTATTTCTGCTTAAATTTTAGGTTTTCCCAGCGTTAGGTACGCCTTAGAACCTTGGTACCTACCACGTACTATTCCAGAGGCCTATTTTATGCAAAGTTACAAAACTTTACATAAAACATTTTCACATTATCCATCATTCAAATCACCGCACAAATTTCGTCAATTTTCTCAATTATAGACCACGGTTTTCATATCAATTCACGCCACCAAATTTTTTTTTTTCACACAACTCAATTATCACATATCAATCTTAGGGTTTCTAATGCACATTTCAACATCAAAAACCTAAGAAATTTTTCATTCCACCCTAGCCTTTAAGCCACAGTTTTCATGTCCAAATCATACAAAAAATTTTCCTTAATCTTATAATCATTTATCAATCATTTCTTCACCAAATTCATCACAAAATTTTCCCATTTTCTTCACACATAAGCCACGGGTTTACCAAGGAAACATGCATAAATTTTGCTTGTTTCAAGATTCTAAAACATGCTTTAATCACTACCTCACCAAATCAACATCAATACTAAAACAAATCATCAATTTTCTTCACCATTTTTCACCCAAACATGCCACAGTTTTCATGAAGAAAAACACTAAGAAATGCTTCAAAATAGTGGCTCACCTAATGAACTTGATTCCTTGTTGCTTAGAGTAATTTTGGAAGCTAATTTAATGAAAAAATTTTATCAAAATTTTGGCTTAAGGGTGGAGGAAGCTCACAGCCACAAAGGGACAGATTTTTGGTTGGTTTTGCTAAATTTCCAAATGAATTTTCCACTCCTATTTATAGGCAAATTGTGGAGGACCAACTTGTAATTTTTTTCAACAATTTGAAAATTGTTTAGGGACTTTTTAGTAAACTTTTAGGGACTAAAAAGCAAATTTTTTTTGCTGATTTTTCTTACTTGACCGACTCCCCTTTTTCACATTTTCCCTAAATTTATTTCATGCCATTTTGGCTAAATCTTGGCCCTTGATTTAGGATTTGCATTAACCCACACCATTAATGCTACCTGCCACCTTTTTAAGCTTTAAATTCCATATTTATTACATCATATTTATGATGTCACACTTGACATCATCTAATTAATTCATATATTAATTCGTGGTCAAAGTTTAACCAAAAGTCATATCAAACGGAAATTTACCGATCAGTCTGCCTTATTTTGCTTCCGTTTGACCGAAATTCATTATAGTAAATTTTTGTCTTTTAGTGCACTTCGATGCACTCTCCAGGGTTTTTAGCTCCGTTTTGGGCTGTTTCACTAGTTACTGTTTGGGAACATTTTCCATCTCCAAACTTACACTCTTTAACACTGTTAGAACATTTTCATCACATTCTAACCAGTATTAAAACATAACTTTTTCACATTTTATGCATTAAAATTGTCATATACATACAATTTTAAATTTCTACAAGAATCTTAAAATTCTTGGTTATCACATTCACCCCTCGTTATAAAATTTTTGTCCTCAAAAATTTAGAACAAGTGGGGGTATAATTTTCTAATTTCATCCTTGCGCTCCCATGTAGTCTCTTCAACATTGTGGTTCTTCCACAAAACTTTGACTAATGGGATTGTCTTGTTCCTTAGTACTTTTTCCTCTTGTGTCAAAATTTGAATAGGCCTCTCTTCATACGTTAGATCTTCCTGAATCTGGATCGGTTCATGTTTTAGTACATTGGACAGATCCAGTATGTATTTTCATAACATGGACACATGAAATACATTATGCAATGTTGACATTTCTAGAGGTAATGCCAATTTATAGGTAACCTTCCCAATGCGTTTGATAATTTCAAATGGTCCAATATATCTTGGACTCAATTTCCCTCTCTTACCGAAACGCATTATCCCTTTCATCAGTGAAACTCTTAAAAATACGAAATCCCCTTCATTAAACTCTAGGGATCTTCATCGTTTATCTGCATAGTTCTTTTGTCGGCTCTACGTAATCTTCATTCGTCGCTGTATCTTTGCAACTGCATCAATTATTTGTTGCACAAAATCTGTCTTATGCAACTGCTTTTCTTATAGATCATACCAGTGGATAAGTGATCTACACTTCCTTCCACATAAAGCTTCATAGGTGCCATTCCTGTAGAAGCTTGGTTACTATTATTATATGAAAATTCTATCAATGGAAGTTTTTCATTCCAGCTTCCCGGGAAATCTATTATACATGCATGAAGAATGTCTTCTAACGTATGGATCGTCCGTTCAGATTGCTTTTCTGTTAACGGATGAAAAGTCATACTCAGATGTAATTCCGTTCCCATAGCTTCTTGCACGCACTTCCAGAAATTTGAAATGAATCGTGCATCACGATTTGATACAATGGATTTAGGATGTCGATGTTCGGTCTTAACTCTTTGGCATGTCATGCATCGACTCATAAATTCTGCAATGTCCTTCTTAATCCCTTTATACCAAAATTGTAGTTTCTAATCCTGGTACATCTTACTAGCTTTGGGATGCACTGAATATGGCAATGGCCTCCAATAATTTTCAATCGGCAATTACTGCGAAACAGTAGATTTTCTACTTAAAGCATCTACAATGCGATTGGCTTTTCTAGGATGGTAGAGGATCTCACAATCGTAATCCTTTACCAGTTCCAACCATCTCCTCTGTCACATGTTCAAGTCCTTCTGCATGAAGAACTACTTTAAACTCTGATGGTCAGTATAGATCTGACACTGAGCTCCATATAAATAGTGTCGCCAGATCTTAAGTATGAACACTACTGCGGTAAGTTCTAGATCATGCGTTAGATAATTTCTCTCATGATCCTTTAATTGACATGAGGCATAGGCAATCACCTTGTTGCCTAACATTAGGACAGCTCATATGTGACAACCGGGAAATTCTGGCATTCTCGAAAGAAAATATACAAATGTATGTATATAAAAATTTGTACTATTTAAATAGTGAAATGAATGCATTTATATTGTTTAGACTGTGAAAGGATGTTCTAACAATACTGACGAGTAAGAATTCAGTGTTGATAAAGTTTACTGAATTGAAACGGGTGGAACGGTGCCAAAAATGACATTGAAAACCTAATCAGTGCATTATGGTGCACTAAAAAGATGAAAAACTTCTGAGATTGATTTTGATCAAACGGAAGCAATATAAACTGATCCGGCTACACCAGAGACCTCAGGAACCCGCCGGGACGATTTCAGGAAAATTTCAGCTCAATCTGACATTGGTCAAAAAGTAGTCGAATTAATATGAATAGTGAAGTCAAAGTCAATTTTTACTTTGCATTTATGACATCATTAAATCATTTATTAAATGGATTAAAAACGGTAATTGGTGGCATTAATGGCCAACATTGAATTTGCTTTTGATCTAAAGGCTTAGATTTTACCAAAATTAGCCAAATTAATTTTGGTGAAAATGTGGAAAGAAATGGCATGAAATGTGTTGAAATTTCATTGGTTGGAAGCCAAATTAATTGGTTTTCCTTGTTACATAAGTTGGCAACTTTGGAAGAAAAGGCACCCGTAGCTAATTCAAAGGGAAAACAAGCAAAAATTTTCTAAGTGTTCCTAGAGAGCAACCCGTCAGCAACAAAGGAGAACCAAGCCAAAACTTCAAATTTTCTTCAACAAAGTGATAGCAAACTCATCATTGAAGTCAAGGGAAGCAAGAAATCAAGGTAGCCATCTTTGGTTTGAAACTTTTCTTGCTTTTTCATTGAAAAATCCATGGGTTTGTTGGCTTGAAGGATGAGAATTTTTGTGGTTGATTTGGCTGATTTGGTGTATGGGTTTTGCTTATGGTTTGATTAGAAGAAAAACCATGTATTTTGTTTCAAGAAAAACAATGTTTTGGTTGGTTTTTTAATGGAAAATCCGTGGGTTACCTTAGTGTTTGATCATGGATTTATTGTTGGTTAAGTGTTGTAATGCTTTAAATCATGTTTTGGTTATATGGAAAGCATGATTTGCATGGTTAGAAAGCTTGGAAAAATTTTCGTAGCCAAATTCCGTAATATGGCCGTGTGGTGAAGTTAGGGTTGGGTGAACATTTTTGCATGATTAACTTAATGTTTGGATAGTTTAAATCATGCATTGAATTGTGGAAATGTTGGTTATGTGGTTGAAAGCATGAAACAAAATGTTATGCATGTTTTTACCTAAAATGGCCGTGGGTTATGTGTGTTGAAAAACCCTAAGAATTGTGTTGTAAAATGCATGGAAAATGGCTTGAAAATGTGCTAGGTAATAGCCTTTGAATAGCCTAAAATTTGGTTGAAAGATTGGAAAATTTTTGGCCAGGTTTTGGATAGGAAAACCGTGGCTAAAACTAAGGGCAAAATTGAAAGAATTTTGTTAACTGTGGTTCAAAATATGAATTGTTAAATCTGTGAGCTTTTATGTAAAAGTTTGGGAAACTTTTACATAAAATAGGACTTTGGTATAGTACGTGGTAGGTACATATGGTTCGAGGCATACCTAACGCCGGTAGCCTTAAATTTACGCCGAAATACTGCCGAAATTTGGAAAAACAACATTTAGGGTAAAAAGGGAATCGAGAGTAAAAGTTAGGGTTGGGTCAGAAACTCGAGTCCCTTGGGGAAAATTGAAAAAGGGAAACCTAAGGGGTGGTTCATGAAATAGTAACCCGTCCCCTTAAAAATGTAAAACGCGAGTGAAATTGAAAAAACCGTCCCCAAGGGGGGGCATTTTTGGGAAACGAAGTAAAGGTTCGAGTCGGGTACGGAAAATCCAAGCCTCGGAGACCTAAATCGGGAAAGTCTAGATGAACGTTTTAAATACTAGTAAAACGTCCATTTGAGGCTCCTAAACGATAGAAAATCACTAAACCGATGTAAGTGTCGGAACAGTGCTTCCCGAGGGTCGGGAAGGTGAAAAATGGAAATAAAATAGAAACGAACCCGGTAATGAATGAGAAAAGAGCCAAAAAAGTTCCTGAGAGCCAAAAGTACAATCTAGATTGAGAAAATCCCGTAAGGGGCATAATTGTAATTTTACCAAAATACAGTGGCAAAATCGTAATTTTTTAAAAGTTGAGAAAAATGGGGAAAATGATAAATAGAGCCTCAAAAGTTATAAATAGGTATTATTTAAGCTTTTTAATAAAAAAATAAAAGCTATCAATAGAAATGAAATTAACAGACAAGGTTTTGTCTGTAGGATCCCGAAATCGACCCACATGGAGAGCGATTAAAGATCCAGGAAGGAAAAGGGGAAGAAACGGATAAGGTAAGTTCAGACATTTACTGGTCTGCAACATGTAGCATTATTATTGCTAACTTTGATGTACTAACTATAAGTTAGGTACGTATGTGCTACGGGCACTATTATAGAATAGAGAGAGAGACGACATGTGCTACGGGCACTATTGAAAATGGGACACATAATAAATTGTGCTTCGGGCACTAGAGCGAGGGTAATGAAACTCACTCACATGAAAATAAAATGTGAACCATTCCTAACCACGAGGCAATATGAAGTCACTGGATTAGAACTTTAAAAAGTTGGTAATGAAACCACTTTTGGTGTACCAGCCTTCCGTACAGGGAGGTAAACTTTGCCTTCGGGGCTATGATGATGAGATTAAGGCTGTGGAGGTTAGCACTGATGTACTGCTCCCAGTCATGTATACTAAAATGGTACGGCCAACATGAGCTCAAAACCATAACATAAATAAAGGTAATTACCTAAAACTAAAACTGTGCCATAATTGAGCATAAGACAGTTTCGTGCTTACACCGTGATTGATGTACTGTTGATATGCTGTGTTGTAGTCAAAGTTATTATTCATGGTGAATAGTGGTCAAAGTTACTATTTATGATGAATAGTACTATTTATAAAAATTCTATTTCTTGCATGTTTGAACTTACTGAGCCTGTAGCTCACCATTTTTGCTAATGTTGCAGGTAAGCAACTAGCTCACTAGCTTTGTGTGGCTGGATGGCAGATGGGATAGCGAGTGTCAAATGGGATGGGAAGCCTAGGGATATGGTTCTACCCGAGTTTTTCCTCTAAGCGTTAACAAAGAAAGGAAAGAGAAGCAGTTCTTTTGTAATAATATATATTTTGTGAAATATGTAAATTACTTTGTACTTGTAAACAAAGTGATTAGTGGATAATGTTTTACATGCATTATGTAAAAAAAAAAATCCCCCAAAAATGTCATGTTCTACAAGAAAGATAGATTAGCCGGCGACCCATGAGAGTACAATCTATCATAGTTAGCAATGAAGCTTAACTGTAATAGTATTGTATGATCTCTACGAAGGGCGGGCCGCCACAGTTGGTATCAGAGCAGTGTTGACCATATCCTGATTTGACACTTCACGCATCCTGCACCGCAATCCAAGTAAGTAGTTTACTTAAGCTTAGTTGATTATTTTCTTATGTGAAAATAATTATCTTATAGGTAGCAAGATGACTAGACCTTCTTATGCGAGACCGCCACTACCACGACCAAGCTTAGTTACAAGTAAGGACGAGACCTATGGTGAGGCCGTCTATTTCCCAACGTCTAGTATTTAGACCCTCGGTGCTAGAGAGACCTACAGTACCAGCACCAGGCCCTGTAGATGTAGTACAGCCTCGACCGGTACTTCATCCTCCTGTAGTAGTAGACATTCCAGTTGTTGGTGGACGCCAACATATTGGGGTAAGAGTTTCGGCTCGAGCAGTATAGGCATTTAGAGCCAGCAGTCCCCCTATGTTTGATGGTGGATGACAGTCAATGGAAACGAAGAATTAGCTCCATGCAATAGAGAGGATTATGGTGATGTGTGATATTGATCAAGAGATGTGGATCCAGTCGGCAATAAGTATGTTTTACGGAGATGCTCGAGTATTCTGGGATTATTATGATCAAGAGATTCTGTTGGGATTCAGTTGGGCTGAGTTCTGTCAGCGATTAGCTGATCAGTTTCCACCTAAGGATCCGACACCTATTCCAGCACCTCTAAAGAGACGAGAGGTAGTTATACCCACGTATCCTAGATTTGATGAGGTTAGGGACTATATTCTCCAAACAGAGAGGATGGTCATGTTGTCTGGTGAGACAGTTATGTCTTACGCAGCACAATTTAAGGAGACTATTAGGAGGAGATGTCCGTTGCCTAACCTCACTGAAGTGAATTGTTGTGAGCATTTCTGGAAAGGTTTACATATGGAGCTGAGACAGAAGGTGATTAAGCTATATCCTCCTACACTCCAAGAGTTTGTAGTGACGATCAGGATGATCGGGAGGGAGATTTTGACTGAGCATATATCGCAGAGTTGACGAGAGACACTGTGTCAAGATGAGATGATGGCACACATCTTTGGGTCGAGAAGGATGATGAACGATCATGAGGCCGGACCGTTTAGACCACGAAGAGGTGATGATTCAGGACAGGGAGCATTGCCTAGGGATGGTGATGACTCAGATGATCCAGATGATGGTGAGGATCCAGAAGAATATCCTCCAGTCCTAGACGCAAGAGATGTGTGACTTATAGATGTAATCATGTACATGAGTAACTTATAGACAAAAAGCTCTTTTGTATAGACTTATAGCTAAGATGTATATGATGGCCGATGTATATATGACTGGTGATTGTTATGTATGATATATAAACGTTTTGCTGTGAATGAAATATCAAAATGATTATATGTTGTACGATGATGTGTTACAATGATGTGGCTTTACATTACTCTGAATTTCGTAAATTTATATGATTTTACGAATGTGGTCATGGAAAAGCTAACGGTAAATTGTTGTACCATAATAGGATAATAGGCAAGACGGTCGATTTGCGAAATCAACCAGAGAGACGAGAACGACATCCTAATCTCATAGAGAGAATAGAGCAGATACAAGCTTTACTAGAAGCTCAGATGCAAGAAAATGCTAATCTGAGACAACGAGTAGAGGAGTTAGAACAGAGACAAGGTTCTGAAGGTACCCAAGTAGAACAGAAAGCTGAGGTAGATCTGGTTATTCCTCCAGCTGCTGTACATGAGAGAGTTCTTGAACCACAACCGGTAGTAAATCTGGAACCCCTCTACGAAAGATTCAGGCATATGAGACCGCCAGAATTTGAAGGTTCTACTAATCTTCTAGAGGTTGAAGACTAGTTGTCATCATTGCAAGTGATCCTGGAATTCATGAATTTAACTGACCAGGACAAGGTTGCATGTGCGCCTTTTGTGTTGAGGAAAGATGCTCGTTTTTAGTGGGACACTGTGCGACTGAGAAGAAATGTGTCTACCATGAGTTGGACAGAATTTCTAGAAGAATTTAACTAGAAATACTATGATCCTGCACCTATATGACTACAGCAGAAAGAGTTCTCAGAATTGAAGCAAGAAAATATGTCGGTGAGTGAAGTTAGCTGAAAGTTCGATCAATTATCCCGCTTATGTCCCTATGTAGTCCCTACTGAGAGGGAGAAAATACAGAAAGCGGTCGGGATGTTTAGGCCAGAAATTATGGCATTTGTAGATAGTGGACAGATACCACCTACTTTTGTAGCAGATTGGGTTAGTCGTGCCATCAGAGCTGAGTTTCATGTAGCCCGATAGAAGGAGGAAAGAGAGAAGAACTGGGAGGCCAAGAAGAAGGAGAGGGCTTTGGGTAAGTCTAGACAAGCTGGTCAATCTAGCAAGTCTAATCAGAATGCTAAACCAGGCCAGGGAAATAATCAAGGATCCCAGCAAAACAAGAGGAAAGGCAATTTTACGGGAAATCGCCAGGCAAATAATCGAAACCAACAGCGAAGAACAGCTAGTAATGCAGAATCTGATGTACCAAATTGTCCTATATGTGGGAAGAGACATTCTGGGCAATGCAGATTTGGGCCACTTATTTGTTATGAATGTGGAAAGGAAGGTCATTATGCCAGGAACTATCCAAGCAACAGGCAGGGTGTACAAGGAACTTCCCAACTGCACTAGACATGCCCACAAGCTCATTCTCGTTAGGCTAGGGTTAAAGAGTCTCCAGTAAGGTCGCAATGCCAGGAGCGTGTGCCACATGCTGATGCTCATGTAATGGCCTACACCAAGGAGGATGTAGAGGTAGGAAAATCAAATATGGTGACAGGTCAGCTTCTTATCGCTAGTCATGTAGCCTCTATACTATTCAATTATGGTGCTATGCATTCTTTTGTTTCCTATGAATTTGCTGACAAGATAGGACTTCCTAAGGACTATATGGGAAAAATATTTAAGACAGCTTTACCCTCGAGGGAAGAATTGTTGTCCAATTACTGGCTACCTCATGTACCAGTATATGTGGCAAATAGGGAGCTATATGCTGAGTTGATCGTAATGAAAATCGTTGATTACGATGTAATTCTAGGCATGGATTTCCTAGGGAAATATCAAGTTACGATCGACTGTCGAAATTGAAAAATAGTATTCCAACCTGAGGAAGAAGAGAGTTTCGAGTACGTCGATGCTTCTCGAAAACTCGGAAAGATGATGATTAGTTCGCTAAAAGCAAGCAAACTGATGGCCAGTGGTTGTATGGGATATCTGGCATATGTGATGTATAATATAAAGGAATAGAAGCTTCAACCTGAAGATGTTCTTGTTGTTAATGAATTTCTTGACGTATTTCCAGAAGAGTTACCAGGGATACCTCCAGAGAGGGAAATCTCGTTCGAAATTGAGTTAATGCTTGTAACAACACCTATTTCCAAAGCACCATACCGCATGGCTCCAGTGGAGTTAGAGGAGCTGCAGGAACTATTAAATGAGCTTTTGGACAAGGGACTCATTAGACCAAGTTATTCTCTATGGGGTGCACCTGTGTTGTTCATCAAGAAAAAGGATGGAACGTTCCGTTTGTGCATTGATTACCAGGAGTCGAATAAGGTTACGATCAAAAATAGGTATCTATTACCTAGAATTGATGACTTATTTGACCAGTTAAAAGGTGTAGTGGTATTTTCCAAGATCGACTTACGATCAGGATATCACCAGCTGAGAATTAAAGAAAGTGATATTCCCAAGATGGCGTTTAGGACTCGTTATGGTCGTTATAAGTTCCTTGTGATGCCATTCAGATTGACAAATACGCCAGCAGCGTTCATGGACTTGATGAACCGAATCTTTAAAGAGTATTTGGATAAGTTTGTCATTGTATTCATTGATGACATTCTTATATACTCAAAGAGTCATGAAGAACACAAGGAGCATCTGAGGATTGTGTTGCGTACGATAAGAAAGCATCAACAGTATGCCAAATTCTCAAAATGCGAGTGTTGGATGGATAGAGTACATTTCCTCAAACATGTTGTATCCCAGGAAGGTATTGCTATAGATCCGATGAAGGTAAATGCAATTAACCAATTGCCTACACCCAAGAGTGTGATAAAAATACGCAGTTTCTTGGGGTTAGCTGGTTATTATCGGAGGTTTGTAGAAGGATTCGTACATTTAGCTACACCTCTTATTGTTCTTACATGCAAGGAAAGAAAGTATGAATGGACTATGGAATGCGAAAGAAGCTTCCAGGAGTTAAAGAGACAGTTGACATGCGCACCAATCCTTACACTTCCCACTGAAGGGGAGAAGTTCGTGATCTATAGTGATGCATGCAAGGTGGCAAAGTGATTGCCTATGCTACGCATCAATTAAAGGATCATGAAAAGAATTACCCTACACATGACCTTGAACTTGCTGCAGTAGTGTTTGCACTTAAAATTTGGCGACACTATCTCTATGGAGTCCAATGTCAGATTTTTATTGATCACCAAAGCCTGAAGTATTTCTTCACGCAAAAGGAGCTCAATATGCGACAAAGAAGATGGTTGGAACTGGTAAAGGATTATGATTGTGAAATCCTATATCATCTAGGGAAGGCCAACCGTGTAGCAGATGCTTTAAGTAGAAAGTCTACCATATCGCACCAGCTACCGATAAAAAGGCTTCCGAAACCATTGCAGTAAGAGATAAATTCCTTAAACTTGGAGCTGACATTCAGAAGATTGGCTGTGCTCTAAGTGGAATCATCATTGTTTGAGGATATTAAGGAAGCTCAAAGACGAGATCCAGGAATGGCAAATTCTCAAGAATTAACTTCCAAGGATGGAATGATCCTCTATTAAGGAAGAATTAATGTTCCAGCTGAAGAGGAACTTAGAAGACGGATCATGTCAGAAGCCCATGAGACACCATATTCAGTTCATCCCAGAGCTAGTAAGATGTATCAGGACTTGAAGTTATAGTTCTAGTGGAAAGGGATAAAGAACGATATAGCGAAATTCGTGAGCAGATGCATGACCTATCAGATAATCAAAGCTGAACATAAACATCCAGCAGGAAGATTGGAATCTTTGGAGATTCCTGAATGGAAATGGGAACACATTATGATGGATTTTGTAATGGGACTACCAAAAACCCGAGAAGGTTATGATGCTATCTGGGTTGTTGTGGACAGACTGACCAAGACGGCACGGTTTGTAGCTGTCAAAATGACTTTTTCGTTAGAAAAGTTTGCTCAGTTGTATATAGCTCATGTCGTCAGATTACATGGAGTACCAAAATCCATTGTATTAGATCGAGATGCACGATTCACTTTGAATTTCTGGAAGTGTGTGCAAGAAGCCATGGGTACTGAATTGAGACTCAGTATGGCATTTCATCCGCAAACGAATGGACAGTCAAAGGGGACCATTCAGAAATTAGAGGACATGCTTCGAGCTTGTGTAATGGATTTTGTAGGAAATTGGAACGAGAAGTTACCATTAATTGAATTCTCGTACAATAATAGTTACCAAGCTTCCATAGGAATGGCACCTTATGAGGCCCTTTATGGATGGAAATGCAGATCGCCGATACACTGGTACGACCTGCGAGAGAAACAACTGCATAAGATGGATTTTATACGAGAAACTTCCGATGCCATTGTAAGAATTTAGCGTCAAATGAAAATTACGTAAAGTCGACAAAAGAGTTATGTGGATAAGAGGCGGAGATCCTTGGAGTTTAATGAAGGAGATTTCGTGTTTCTTAAGGTATCGCCTGTGAAGGGGATTATGCGCTTCGGTAAGAAGGGAAAACAGAGTCCAAGATATATTGGACCTTATGAAATTATCGAACGCATTGGAAGGGTCACTTACAGACTAGCGTTACCTCCTGAATTGTCGGCAGTGCATAATGTATTTCATGTGTCGATGCTGAGAAAGTATTCATCAGATCCGTCCCATGTGTTGAGGCATGAACCTATTCAGATCCATGAAGATTTGACATATAAAGAACAACCTATTCAAGTACTAGCTCGTGAAGAGAAAGTACTGAGGAATAAGATAATCCCACTAGTGAAGATTTTGTGGAAAAATCACAACATTGAAGAAGCTGCGTGGGAACGAGAAGATGAGATGAGGAGTTAATACCCCCACTTGTTCTAATTTTCGAGGATGAAAATTTTATAAGGAGGGGTGAATGTGACAACCGGGAAATTCTGGCATTCTCGGAAGAAAATGTACTAATATATGTATATAACAATTTGTGCTGTTTAAATAGTGAAATGAATGTATTTATATTGTTTAGATTGTGAATGGATGTTCTAACAATACTGATGAGTAAGAATTCAGTGTTGATAAAGTTCACTAAATTGAAACGGGTGGAACGGTGCCAAAAATGACATTGAAAACCTAATCGGTGCATTATGGTGCACTAAAAAGATGAAAAACTTATGGGATTGATTTTGATCAAACGGAAGCAGCATAAATTGATCCGACTGCACCAGAGACCTCAGGAACCCGCCGGGACGATTTCAAGAAAATTTCGGCTCAATCCGACATTGGTCAAAAAATAGTCGAATTAATATGAATAGTAAAGTCAAAGTCAAATTTACTTTGCAATTATGACATCATTAAAGCATTTATTAAATGGATTAAAAATAGTGGTTGGTGGCATTAATGGCCAAGATTGAATTTGCTTTTGATCTAAAGGCTTAGATTTTACCAAAATTGGCCAAATTAATTTTGGTCAAAATGTGGAAAGAAATGGCATGAAATGTGTTGAAATTTAATTGGTTGGAAGCCAAATTAATTGGTTTTCCTTGTTACATAAGTCGGCAACTTTGGAACAAAAGGCACCCGTAGCTAATTCAAAGGGAAAACAAGCAAAAATTTTCTAAGTGTTCCTAGAGAGCAACCCATCAACAACAAAGGAGAACCAAGCCAAAACTTCAAATTTTCTTCAACAAAGTGATAGCAAACTCATCATTGAAGTCAAGGGAAGCAAGAAATCAAGGTAGCCATCTTTGGTTTGAAACTTTTCTTGCTTTTTCATTGAAAAATCCATGGGTTTGTTGGCTTGAAGGATGAGAATTTTTGTGGTTGATTGGTTGATTTGGTGTATGGGTTTTGCTTATGGTTTGATTAGAAGAAAAACCATGTATTTTGTTTCAAGAAAAACAATGTTTTGGTTGGTTTTTTTATGGAAAATCCATGGGTTACCTTAGTGTTTGATCATGGATTTATTGTTGGTTAAGTGTTGTAATGCTTTAAATCATGTTTTGGTTATATGGAAAGCATGATTTGCATGGTTAGAAAGCTTGGAAAAATTTTCGTATCCAAATTCCGTAATATGGCCGTGTGGTGAAGTTAGGGTTTGGTGAACATTTTTGCATGATTAACTTAATGTTTGGATAGTTTAAATCATGCATTAAATTGTGGAAATGTTGGTTATGTGGTTGAAAGCATGAAACAAAATGTTATGCATGTTTTTACCTAAAATGGCCGTGGGTTATGTGTGTTGAAAAACCCTAAGAATTGTGTTGTAAAATGCATGGAAAATGGCTTGAAAATGTGCTAGGTAATAGCCTTTGAAAAGCCTAAAATTTGGTTGAAAGATTGGAAAATTTTTGGCTAGGTTTTGGATAGGAAAACCATGGCTAAAACTAAGGGCAAAATTGAAAGAATTTTGTTAATTGTGGTTCAAAATGTGAATTGTTAAATGTGTGAGCTTTTATGTAAAAGTTTGGGAAACTTTTACATAAAATAGGATTTTGGTATAGTACGTGGCAGGTACATATGGTTCAAGGTGTACCTAACGCCAGTAGCCTTAAATGTACGCCGAAATGCTACCGAAATTTTGAAAAACGACGTTTAGGGTAAAAAGGGAATCGAGAGTAAAAGTTAGGGTCGGGTCAGAAACCCGAGTCCCTTGGGGAAAATTGAATAAGGGAAACCTAAGGGGTGGTTCATGAATAGTAACCCATCCAATGTAAAACGCGAGTGAAACTGAAAAAAAGTGACCCCGGGGGGGGGGGGGGCCGTTTTTGGGAAACGAAGTAAAGGTTCGAGTCGGGTACGGCAAATCCGAGCCTCGGAGACCTAAATCGGGAAAGTCTAGATGAATGTTTTAAATACTAGTAAAACGTCCATTTGAGGCTCCGAAACGATAGAAAATCACTGAACCGACGTAAAGGTCGGAAAAGTGCTTCCCGAGGGTCGGGAAGGTGAAAAATGGAAATAAAATAGAAATGAACCCGGTAATGAATGGGAAAAGAGTCAGAAAAGTTCTTGAGAGCCAAAAGTGCAGTCTACATCGAGAAAATCCCGTCAAGGGCATAATTGTAATTTTGCCAAAAATACTTGGGTAAAATCGTAATTTTTCAAAAGTTGAGAAAAATGGGAAAAATGATAAATAAAGCCTAAAAAGTTATAAATAGGTTTTATTTATGCTTTTTAATAAAAAAATAAAAGCTATAAATGGAAATGAAATTAACAGACAAGGTTTTGTTTGTAGGATCCCAAAATCGACCCACAAGGAGAGCGATTAAAGATCCAGGAAGGAAAGGGGGAAGAAACGGATAAGGTAAGTTCAGACATTTACTTGTCTACAACATGTAGTATTATTATTGCTAACATTGATGTACTAACTATATGTTAGGTACATATGAGCTACGGGCACTATTATAGAATAGAGAGAGAGACGAAATGTGCTACGGGCACTATTGAAAATGGGACACATAATAAATTGTGCTTCGGGCACTAGAATGAGGTTAATGAAACTCACTCACACGAAATTAAAATGTAAACCATTCCTAACCATGGGGCAATATGAAGTCACTACGTTAGAATTTTAAAAAGTCGGTAATGAAACCACTTTTGGCGTACCAGCCTTCCGTACGGAGAGGTAAAATTTGCTTTCAGGGCTATGATGATGAGATTAAGGCTATGGAGGTCAGCACTAATGTACTGCTCCCCGCCATGCGCACAAAAATTGTACGACCAACATGAGCTCAAAACCAGGACATAAATATAGATAATTACCTAAAACTGAAACCGTGCCATAATTGAGCATAAGATAGTTTCGTGCTAACACCGTGATTGATGTACTGTTGATATACTGTGTTGTAGTCAAAGTTACTATTCACAATGAATAGTGGTCAAAGTTTCTATTTATGATGAATAGTACTACTTATAGAAATTCTATTTCTTGCATGTTTGAACTTACCGAGCCTGTAACTCACCATTTTTACTTATGTTGCAGGTAAGCAACTAGCTCACTAGCTTCATATGGCTGGATGGCGGACGAGATAGCGAGTGTCAAATGGGATGGGAAGCCTAGGGATATGGTTCTTCCAGAGTTTTTCCGCTCAGTGTTAACAAAGAAAGGAAAGAGAAACAGTTCTTTTGTAATAATATATATTTTACGAAAGTACTGTATTATGTAAATTACTTTGTACTTGTAAACAAAGTGATTAGTGGATAATGTTTTACATGCGTTATGTAAAAAAAAAAAAATCCCCTAAAAATGTCATGTTTTACAAGAGAGATAGATTAGTCGGCAACCCATGAGAGTACAATCTATCGCAGTTAGCTATGAAGCTTAACTGTAATAGTATTGTATAATCTCTACGAAGGGCAGGCCGCCACAGTTGGTATCAGAGCAGTGTTGACCATATCCTGATTTGACACTTCGCGCATCCTGCACCGTAATCCAAGTAATTAGTTTACTTAAGCTTAGTTAATTATTTTTTTATGCGAAAATAATTATCTTATAGGTAGCAAGATGACTAGACCTCCTTATGCACGACCGCCGCTACCACGACCGAGAGGGGTGTTACAGGTATGGACGAGACCTATTGTGAAGCCGTCTATTTCCCAACATCTGGTATTTAGACCCTCGATGCCAAAGAGACCTACAGTACCAGCACCAGGCCCTTTAGATGTAGTACAGCCTCGACCGGCGCTTCATCCACCTGTAATAGTAGACATTCCAGTTGTTGGTGGATGCCAACATATTGGAGTAAGAGTTTTGGCTCGAGCAGTATAGGCATTTAGAGCCAGTAGTCCCCCTACGTTTAATGGTGGATGACAGTCAATGGAGACAAAGAATTGGCTCCATGCAATAGAGAGGATTATGGTAATGTGTGATATTGATTAAGAGATGTGGATCCAGTTGGCAATAAGTATGTTTCAGGGAGATGCTCGAGTATTCTGGGATTATTGTGATCAAGAGATTCTGTTGGGATTCAGTTGGGCTGAGTTCTATCAGTGATTGGCTGATCAGTTTCTGCCTAAGGGTCCGACACCTGTTCCTGCACCTTCAGAGAGACGAGAGGTAGTTATACCCACGTCTCCTGGATTTGATGAGGTTAGGGACTATATTCTCCAGATAGAGAGGATGGTCATGTTGTCTGGTGAGACAATTATGTCTTACGCAGTACGATTTGAGGAGACTATTAGGGGGAGATGTTCATTGCCCAACCTCACTGAAGCGAACTGTTGTGAGCTTTTCTGGAGAGGTTTACCTATGGAGCTGAGACAGAGGGTGATTAAGCTATATCCTTCTATGCTCTAAGAGTTTGTAGTGATGATCAGGACGATCGAGAGGGAGATTTTGATTGAGCATCTATCGCAGAGTCGACGAGAGACACTATGTCAAGATGAGATGATAGCATGCATCTTTGGGCCAAGAAGGATGATGAACGATCTTGAGGCCGGACCGTCTCGACCACGAGGAGGTGATGATTCAGGACAGGGAACATTGCCTAGGGGTGGTGATGACTCAAATGATCCAGATGACGATGAGGATCCAAAAGAATATCCTCCAGTCCCAGGCGCACGAGATGTGTGACCTATAGATGTAATCATGTCCATAAGTAGCTTATAGAGAAAAAGCTCTTTTGTATAGACTTGTGCCCAAGATGTATATGATGGCCAATGTATATATGACTGGTAATGGTTATGTATGATATATAAACATTTTACTATGAATGAAATATCAAAATGATTATATGTTATACGATGATGTGTTCTGATGATGTAGCTTTACATTACCCTGAATTTTGTAAATTTATATGATTTTACGAATGTGGTCATGAAAAAGCTAACGGTAAATTGTTGTGCCATAATAGGATAATAGGCAAGATGGTGGATTTGTGAAATCAACCAGAGAGACGAGAACGACGTCCTAATCTCATGGAGAGAATAGAGTAGATACAAGCTTTACTAGAAGCTCAGATGCAAGAAAATGCTAATCTGAGATAACGAGTAGAGGAGTTAGAATAGAGGCAAGGTTCTGAAGGTACCCTAGTAGAATAGGAAGCTGAGGTAGATCCGGTTATTCCTCCAGTTGCTGTACATGAGAGAGTTCTTGAATCGCAATCAGTAGTAAATCTGAAACCCCTCTATGAAAGATTCAGGCATATGAGACCGCCAGAATTTGAAGGTTCTACTAATCCTCTAGAGGTTGAAGATTGGTTGTCATCATTGCAAGTGATCCAGGAATTCATGAATTTAACTGACCAGGAGAAGGTCGCATGTGCGTCTTTTGTGTTGAGGAAAGATGCTCGTTTTTGGTGGGACACTGTGCGACTGAGAAGAAATGTGTCTACCATAAGTTGGACAGAATTTCTAGAAGAATTTAACCAGAAATACTATGATCCTGCATCTATATGACTACAGCAGAAAGAGTTCTCAGAATTGAAGTGAGGAAATATGTCAGTGAGTGAAGTTTACCGAAAGTTCGATCAGTTATCCCGCTTATGTCCCTATGTAGTCCCTACTGAGAGGGAGAAAATACAGAAAATGATCGGGATGTTCAGGCCAGAAATTGCTGCATTAGTAGATACTGGACAGATACCACCTACTTCTGTAGCAGACTGTGTTAGTCATGCCATAAAAGCTGAGTATCATGTAGCCCAACAGGAGGAGGAAAGAAAGAAGAACAGGGAGGCCAAGAAGAAGGAGAGAGCTTTGGCTAAGTCTACACAAGCTGGTCAATCTAGCAAGCCTAATCAGAATGCTAAACCAGGCTAGGGAAATAATCAAGGATCCCAACAAAACAAGAGGAAAGGCAATTTTATTGGAAATCGCCAGGTAAATAATCGAAACCAGCAGCAAAGAACAGCTGGTAATGCGGAATCCAATGTACCAAATTGTCCTACATGCGGGAAGAGACATTCTGGGCAATGCAGATTTTGGCCACTTGTTTGTTATGAATGTGGAAAGGAAGGTCATTGTGCCAGGAACTGTCCAAGCAGTAGGCAGGGTGTACAAGGTACTTCCCAACCACACCAGACACGCCCACAAGCTCATCCACTTTAGGCCAGGGTTGAAAAGTCTCCAGTAAGGCCGCAACGCTAGGAGCGTGTGCCACGTGCTGATGCTCGTGTAATGGCCTACAACAAGGAGGATGCAGAGGCAGGAACATCAAATGTGGTGACAGGTCAGCTTCCTGTCGCTAGTCATGTAGCCTCCGTACTATTCGATTCTGGTGCTACGCATTCTTTTGTTTCGTATGAATTTGCTGACAAAATAGGACTTCCTAAGGACTATATGGGAAAAATATTTAAGACAGCTTTACCGTCGAGGGAAGTATTGTTGTCCAATTGCTAGCTACCTCATGTACCAATATATGTGGCAAATAGGGAGCTATATGCTGAGTTGATCGTAATGAAAATTGTGGATTATGATGTAATTCTAGGCATGGATTTCCTGGGGAAATATCAAGCTATGATCGACTGTCGAAATCGAAAAATAGTATTCCGACCCGAGGAAGAAGAGAGTTTCGAGTACGTCGATGTTTCTCGAAAACCCGGGAAGATGACGATTAGTTCGCTGAAAGCAAGTAAGCTAATGGCCAGTGGTTGTATAGGATATATGACATATGTGATGGATACTACAGAGGAACAGAAGCTTCAACCTGAAGATGTTCCTGTTGTCAATGAATTTCTTGACGTATTTCCAGAAGAGTTACCAGGGATACCTCTAGAGAGGGAAATCTCATTTGAAATTGAGTTGATGCTTGGAATGGCACCTATTTCCAAAGCACCATACCATATGGCTCTAACGGAGCTAAAGGAGATACAGGAACAATTAAAGGAGCTTTTGGACAAGGGATTCATCAGACCGAGTTATTCTCCATCGGGTGCACCTGTGTTGTTCGTCAAGAAAAAGGATGGAACGTTCCGTTTGTGCATTGATTACCGAGAGTTGAATAAGGTTACGATCAAAAATAGGTATTCGTTACCTAGAATTGATGACTTATTCGACCAGTTAAAAGGCGCAGTGGTATTTTCTAAGATTGACTTACGATCAGGATATCACCAGCTGAGAATTAAAGCAATTGATATTCCCAAGATGGTGTTTAGGACTCATTATGGTCATTATGAGTTCCTTGTGATGCCATTCGGATTGACAAATGCACCAGCAGCGTTCATGGACTTGATGAACCAAATCTCTAAAGAGTATTTAGATAAGTTTGTCATTGTATTCATTGATGACATTTTTATATACTCAAAGAGTCATGAATAGCACAAGGAGCATCTGAGGATCGTGTTGCATACGATAAGGAAGCATAAACTATATGCCAAATTCTCAAAATGCGAGTGTTGGATGGATAGAGTACATTTCCTCGGACATGTTGTATCCCAGGAAGGTATTGCTGTAGATCCAACGAAGGTAGATGCCATTAACCAGTGGCCTACACCCAAGAGTGTGACAGAAATACGTAGGTGGCGTTGGGTATTGTTTTTGAAATGTTTTCTGTTTTCAAAAAAATTGAAAATGAGAATGTTTTGAAAACTGTGTTAAGATTATTTCTGAAACTGTGTTTAGTTATGTTTTTTAAGTGTATATTTTGAAAAACATAAAAATGAAACTTTGTTTGGTTATATTTTTTCAAAACCCATTTCATTTTCAAAAAGCCCAAAAAACACAATATTTTTTGGAAATGAAAACAAAAAGTGAAAACAACTTTTTTTCGTTTTCAAAAAACCCAAAAAAACAACATAGTTGAAAATGATGTTTTCGAAACGGTCTTGAAAACGTTAAATAAACAAACGCTATTTTGAAACCGTTTTCATTTTCTGTGTTTTTGAAAATGGAAAATCAGTTTCAAGAATCAAAACAAACACCCCCGTAGTTTCTTGGGGTTAGCTGGTTATTATCAAAGGTTTGTAGAGGGATTCGCGCATTTAGCTGCACCTCTTACTGCTCTTACACGCAAGGAAAGAAAGTATGAGTGGACTATGGAATGCGAAAGAAGCTTCCAGGAGTCAAAGAGATGGCTGACAAGCGCACCAATCCTTACACTTACCACTGAAGGAGAGAAGTTTATGATCTACAGTGATGCATATAAAATAAGATTGGGAGCAGTCCTGATACAAGGCGGTAAAGTGATTGCGTACGCTTCGCGTCAATTAGAGGATCATGAAAAGAATTACCTTACACATGACCTTGAACTTGCTGCAGTAGTGTTTGCACTTAAAATTTGGCGCATTATATCTATGGAGCCCAATGTCAGATTTTTACTGATCACCAAAGCCTGAAGTATTTCTTCACGCAAAAGGAGCTCAATATGTGACAAAGAAGATGGTTGGAACTGGCAAAGGATTATGATTGTGAAATCCTATATCATCCAGGGAAGGCCAACCATGTAGTGGATGCTTTAAGTAGAAATTCTACCATATCGCACTAGCTACCGATAAAAAGGCTTCCGAAACCATTACAGCAAGAGATAAATTCCTTGAACTTGGAGCTGATATCCAGAAGATTGGCTGTGCTCCAAGTGGAATCATCATTGTTTGAGGATATTAAGGAAGCTGAAAGACGAGATCTAAGAATGGCAAATTCTTAAGAAGGAACTTCCAAGGATGGAATGATCCTCTATCAAGGAAGAATTAATGTTCCAGCTGATGAGGAACTTAGAAGATGGATCATGTCAGAAGCCCATGAGACACCATATTCGGTGTAGGATAATAAATCGGTAAAAACGTATCAGAGTGGCTCAGCGGAACAATAAAAATTTTAAGATCGTTAAATATCTCATGATTGCATATACAATAAACCAACAACAATTAAAACTCATACCTCAAGGATGCCAATCTTGCAGGAGGAGAATGACCGGAGGCTTCAACCAACTAACCTTCTCTACTATTCTCCAATTCCCGAATGGCTGAGTGCGTGGGCACTCTGAACCTCGATCGGTATGCTAGCACCGCTAGTCTTCTTCCGACCACCCAGATCTCTAAAGAACTTTATTGTCACGATGAGCTGTACAACAATAAGCCTGCTCACCTGAGAGTCTGTGGTCTGAGAGAACTGGAGTGGCAGGACCTCTATTTATAGACCTGCATGAGGTGATTCTCTGAATTTGAATTGGATTAGGAAAAGATATTTTCCCTTATCCATATCCATAAAATCTGAATTTTTCCAAGGGAGAATCTCAACAAAAAATTCGGTTTTCTTAGGATAAATCCAATCCAAATCTAAACAAGACTTTAACTAGAATTTTATCTCCCTTTTTCAACCAAAAAATCCGAAATTTCCAAGGATATTTTTCCCCCAATAATTCGGCCACTTTTAGGATAAGGGAGAATCAAAATTGCACTAGGATTTTTAAGCTTGAATCTTATCTCAACCTTATCCAAAAATAACCGAATTTCCTAGGAGATTTTCTCCCTAATTTCGGCCACTTTTCAGGGAAGGAGAGAATCCAAATTCAACTAGGATTGAAGCTTGAATTTTCCCTTGAACCTTATCCACAAAAACCGAAATTCCATTGAGGATTATTCTCAAAAATTTCATCCACTTTTGTTGGGATTTAGATTCAAAATTCAAGTAGAATTCTAACAAGATTATCCTCTCCAAATCCAACTCAAATTTGAATTTCAAACCTTGTGGATTTTCCACAACAAATTCGAATCCTACTTGGACTGTGATTCAAAATTTGAATTTCAAATTTCAAATTCAAATTTCAAATTTCAATTTTCAAAATTCAAATTTCAAATTCCACAAAACGGCTGTGTTTCAAATTCTTGTTCTCATGGATAATTTTCTACAACTTCAATCCAATCTCAAATAAAATCATGGCAACTTTATTTGGAGTTCGAATAATTGTGTACTCTATTATCCAAAACAAAATCTGAATCCAACCGGAGAGAATCTTGTCTACCATCCTAATCTTGTATCATCACCATCCATGCATAATAAACTAGCCAATAGCATACACAAATCAATTTGTCAAACGTTAAGGAATTATGTGGAGCTAGTAGAGGGACTGATTGGACATATATAATCGGGCTCTCGTGATTCCATATGATCATCATTCTGTACCGAGCAACTCAATCATATGATCACTAATTTCAGAGTCACACCACTATAAACCTGAAACTGAACTCCCAATTATATACCGTATTACGTAAGCCTATGACGAGCTACTATCCAATGACCTTGTCATATATGCAAAACCCTCATATGATATCCATGATCAGTCTTAGGTCAAAGTCTGTTTAATCCTATTGATCAAGCTATCTTAAAGTTCCATTATACTACCGAATTAAGAAAATGATTATTCACCATATGTGAATAAGAAGTCATCCGCTCAGCAGACGACCCAAGGCCTTGTCCATTTTCACATTCAGTATAATGCCTTTAAGAGGATACCTTTAACTCCTCAGAGCTATGATTCCGATATCTACAAACAAACCCTTCATCGTATACAAGTCATGCACCCAACGAACCGGTCTATAAGCTTACTACCTCTGAGACGCTTTAGCCATTGGAACATCAAAGTACACAAGTCATATACATGAAGAAGTTCATTTACTCAGGATTAAGGTTATTGCACAATGAACGTCAAAAGCAGATTGATCCACTCATAGCGGACTACGTAGATCAATCATGCTTTAGTCCCGGTCTAATATGTCACCACCAAGCAACATATCTATATCTCTACTTGGGAGTCCAGCTCCAGACAGTCAAGACAGACCATCCCCTCCATGGTTTTAGACAACATAATAGTCTTAACATGAGTTAAATGCTCGGTCTAACCCCATAGACTACAGACCATAGTTTAGACCGCTAACTTTAGAACATTGTCTTCTCGCATACAAAAGTCCATTGCATGCAACGTTCAAAGAGTTTTAACATAAGCAGTCAGTTAGCCATATTTGCTTACATTTACTTTAACATGTAAATAAGACAAGGACAGATAGCAATGTAATGAATAACCTCTATGTATAATTTTATTATCCAGTTCAAAATGAATACATCAAAATGTCTCTAATGCTTAGGGCATTTCCTAACAATCTCCCACTTGCCCTAAGCCAGTAGATGTGCCATGTTACGCATCCCCATCGCCTCTACATGCCTCTCAAAGCTTCTAGCTACCAAAGTCTTAGTAAAGGGATCAGCAATGTTGTCCTCGGACGCGATCTTACATACATCCACTTGTCCTGTCTCCACATGCCCTCTAATAATATGATATCTCCGATCGATGTGCTTGGTCCTCTTGTGGTGCTGAGATTCCCTTGTATTGGTAATAGGCCCTGTATTATCACAGTAAAGTGTGATAGGCTTGTCAACACCCTGAATGACCTCAAGGTTTCTAAAGAACTTGCAGAGCCAAACCGCTTCTTTAGATGCCTCAGCCACAGCCACATACTCAGCCTCCATAGTAGAGTCAGCTGTGCAGCCCTGCTTCACGCTCCTCCACACAATGATGCCTCCTTCGAGTAAAAACACTGATCCAGATGTCGATTTCCTCGAATCCTTACAAGTCTGGAAGTCTGAGTCCGTGTATCCTATGGGTGTTAGGTCCCCTCCAGAATACACCAGCATATAATCCTGCGTTTTCTTAAGATACTTGAGTATATGCTTTACTGCTTGCCAGTGCTTGGTTCCAGGATTCGCTTGATATCGACTCACCATACCTACTGCAAAACATATGTCCGGGCGAGTGCAAAGCATAGCGTACATAAGGCTACCCACAGCGGATGCATAAGGGACCTTACTCATATGCTCTCTTTCTTCCGATGTCTTGGGACAGTCATCCAATGAAAGAGTTAGACCAGCAATAGAAGGTTGTGAGCCTTTCTTTGCCTCTAGCATTGCATATTTGTCAATTATTTTATCTATGTATGAAGCTTGGGATAATGCTATCATTTTGTTCTTTCGATCTTTGAAGAGACGAATGCCTAGAACATAATTAGCTTCTCCCAAGTCCTTCATGTCAAACTGTTGGTGTAACCAAAGCTTGACCGATGATAAGTTCCCTACATCATTCCCAATGAGTAGTATATCATCAACATAGAGTATCAGAAAGACCACTTTTCCATCCTTAATACGTTTATAAACACAAGGTTCATCAACGTTCTGCTCAAAGCCAAATGTCTTAATCACTTGATCAAACCTCTGGTTCCATGAGCGGGATGCCTGCTTTAATCCATAAATGGATCTAAGCAACTTGCAAACTTTCCCTTCTTGGCCTTCCACATAGGAGATCCAATCTAGTATACCGGCGGCGGTAAACACCTACCGAGGGGTGTGGTCAGTGCAGAACTGACGCGAGGCGTTACCATGCTTTCACATATGGATCAACAATGGAGGCTGTGGGTTTTGTTTGAAACCCTCTCCCACTCAATATTTTGAAAAACAAGCAAGTTTTGACAAATTATGTATGATTAATATAGTATGAGCGGCACTCACCTATCCTAGATGTCATGTTATCAAATATGCATACAAAACATCCATCAATACATATTTATACATCTATGACATATCACAGAAAAAATAATTGACAGAATAACCAAGCTATGGTTCCATCGTAGAACAAAGCAAATAAAGATTACAAAATTCTATCCAAAGCATTCTTTGGGTCTTGAATTCTATTCCATCTTCTTGTATCCATCTTTATGTAGCCTCTCCATTTATTTCTCATCCTAATAATTATTTAAAATTTAAATATCCAAAAATTTAAATTTCAAATTCAAATTCCCAATTCGAATTTCAAATTTAAATTTCAAATTTAAATTTTAAACAATTTTAAACATCATGTGTAATAACATGTAATTTCAAAAAATTTGAAATTTTTAATTACATATTTTTAAACATGATTTAAAATTAAATCTCAAATTTAAAAATCAAAATTTTCTGATTTTTGGACCGTCGGACCGCCGCCCCCGTAGACGGCAGCCGCCGTGGGCAGCCACTAACCCCGGAGGGGCTGCCAGCCCACGGCCGCCCCCATGTGCAGCCCCGCCGGGCTGCATGCCCAGGCTGGGCGCAGCAGCCGGCAGGCTGCAGGCAGCGCCTGCAGGCAGAGGCTGCACGCCCAAGCTGCAGCCAACCTTGGGCAGGCCACGGCCACCCTTGGCTGCAGGCCAAGCCTGCGGCCGTGGGTGGTGTGGGCCTGCACAGGGGCTGCCGCAGCCCCATCCTACCCGAGGGTAGGGGCTGCAACCCCACCAAGGCCCGTTGGCTTATCCCGAGGGGTAGTGTCTCGATTTTCGTGCCATATTCCAATTTACCTATTATGATCTCCAAAAAATTAATTTGAATCCCAATTAAATTGAAATTTTCCACACAATCAAAATTTCAACCTTTAAATCAAATTTAACTTTTGGAAAAAATAAATTACGGTCTAATAATTACATAAAATTTCCTAAACCGTTTCCGGTGTACAAAAATTCTAACCATAAAAATTCTAAGAGACAAAAATTAAAATCCATGGGAAAATTACAGTGTTAAGAAACTGCTCCCATGGTTACATAAAAATTCCTAGATACAATTTTTCTAAATTCTAAGGAACCATAACCGGTATAAACAAGCATACTTATAATAATTCAAAAAATTAAAATAACCACATACTTTATACATAATTCATGATAACAACATAAAGGAACCCTAAAATGCCACTCTCTAAATATCAAATCCACACATAAATAAAAAGACTAAGTAATTGTCAAATTTATATACATGGCATAGTTATGAGATGGCTCTGATACCAATTGTAGGATAACAAATCGGTAAAAATGTATCAGAGTAGCGCAGCGGAACAATAAAAATTTTAAGATCGTTAAATATCTAATGATGCCATATACAATAAACCAACAACAATTAAAACTCATACCTCAAGGACGCCAATCTTGCAGGAGGAGAATGACCGGAGGCTTCAACCAACTAGCCTTCTCTACTATTCTCCAATTCCCGAATGGCTGAGTGTGTGGGCACTCTGAACCTCGATCGGTATGCTAGCACTGCTAGTCTTCTTCCGACCACCCAGATCTCTAAAGAACTTTGTTGTCACGATGAGCTGTGGAACAATAAGCCTGCTCACCTGAGAGTCTGTGGTCTGAGAGAACTAGAGTGGCAGGACCTCTATTTATAGACCTGCATGAGGTGATTCTCTGAATTTGAATTGGATTAGGAAAAGATATTTTCCCTTATCCATATCCATAAAATCTGAATTTTTCCAAGGGAGAATCTCAACAAAAAATTCAGTTTTCTTAGGATAAATCCAATCCAAATCTAAACAAGATTTTAACTAGAATTCTATCTCCCTTTTTCGACCAAAAAATTCGAAATTTCCATGGAGATTTTTCCCCCAATAATTCGGTCACTTTTAGGATAAGGGAGAATCAAAATTCCACTAGGATTTTTAAGCTTGAATCTTATCTCAACCTTATCCAAAAATAACCGAATTTCCTAGGAGATTTTCTCCCTAATTTCGGCCACTTTTCAGGGAAGGAGAGAATCCAAATTCAACTAGGATTGATGCTTGTATTTTCCCTTGAACCTTATCCAGAAAAACCGAAACTCCATTGAGGATTATCCTCAAAAATTTCGTCCACTTTCGTTGGGATTAAGATTCAAAATTCAAGTAGGATTCTAACAAGATTATCCTCTCCAAATCCAACTCAAACTCGAATTTCAAACCTTGTGGATTTTCCACAACAAATTCGAATCCTACTTGGACTGTGATTCAAAATTTGAATTCCAAATTTCAAATTCAAATTTCAAATTCAAAATTCAAATTTCAAATTTCAAAATTCAAATTTCAAATTCCACAAAACGGCTGCGTTTCAAATTCTTGTTCTCATGGATAATTTTCTACAACTCCAATCCAATCTCAAATAAAATCATGGCAACTTTATTTGGAGTTCGAATAATTGTGTACTCTATTATCCAAAACAAAATCTGAATCCAACCGGAGAGAATCTTGTCTACCATCCTAATCCTGTGTCATCACCATCCATGCATAATAAACTAGCCAATAGCATACACAAATCAATTTGTCAAACGTTAAGGAATTATGTGGAGCTAGTAGAGGGACTGATTGGACATATATAATCGGGCTCTCGTGATTCCATATGATCATCATTCTGTACCGAACAACTCAATCATATGATCACTAATTTCAGAGTCACACCACTATAAACCTGAAACTGAACTCCCAATTATATGCCGTATTACGTAAGCCTGTGACGAGCTACTATCCAATGACCTTGTCATATACGCAAAACCCTCATATGATATCCATGATCAGTCTTACGTCAAAGTCCGTTTAATCCTACTGATCAGGCTATCTTAAAGTTCCATTATACTACCGAATTAAGAAAATGATTATTCACCATATGTGAATAAGAAGTCATCCGCCTAGCAGACGACCCAAGGCCTTGTCCATTTTCAAATTCAGTATAATGCCTTTAAGAGGATACCTTTAACTCCTCAGAGCTATGATTCCGATATCTACAAACAAACCCTTCATCGTATACAAGTCATGCACCCAACGAACCGGTCTATAAGCTTACTACCTCTGAGACGCTTTAGCCATTGGAACATCAAAGTACACAAGTCATATACATGAAGAAGTTCATTTACTCCGGATTAACTTTATTGCACAATGAACGTCAAAAGCAGATTGATCCACTCATAGCGGACTATGTAGATCAATCACGCTTTAGTCCCGGTCTAATATGTCACCACCAAGCAACATATCTATGTCTCTACTTGGGAGTCCAGCTCCAGACAGTCAAGACAGACCGTCCCCTCCAAGGCTTTAGACAACATAATAGTCTTAACATGAGTTAGATGCTCGGTCTAACCCCATAGACTACAGACCATAGTTTAGACCGCTAACTTTAGAACATTGTCTCCTCGCATACAAAAGTCCATTGCATGCAACGTTCTAACAGTTTTAACACAAGCAGTCAGTGAACTATATTTGCTTACATTTACTTTAACATGTAAATAAGATGAGGACAGATAGGAATATAATGAATAACCTATATGTATAATTTTATTATCCAGTTCAAAATGAACACATCAAAATGTCTCTAATGCTTAGGGCATTTCCTAACATTCGGTTCGTCCCAGAGCTAGTAAGATGTATCAGGACTTAAAGTTACAGTTCTGGTGGAAAGGAATGAAGAACAATATAGCGAAATTCGCGAGCAGATGCATGACCTGTCAGAGAATTAAAGCTGAACATAAACATCCAGCAGGAAGATTGGAACCTTAACACATGACGATGGATTTTGTAATGGGACTACCAAAAACCCAAGAAGGTTATGATGCCATCAGGGTTATTGTGCACAGACTAACCAAGATGGCACGGTTTATAGCTGTCAAGATGACTTTTTCGTTGGAAAATTTTGCTTAGTTGTATATAACTCATGTCGTCAGATTACATAGAGTACCAAAGTCCATTATATCAGATCGAGATGCATGATTCACTTCGAATTTCTGGAAGTGTGTGCAAGAAGCCATGGGTACTGAATTGAGACTCAGTATGACATCTCATTCGGAAACGGACGAACTGTCAGAGTGGACCATTCAGACATTAGAGGACATGCTTCAAGCTTGTGTAATGGATTTTGCAGGAAATTGGAACGAGAAGTTACCATTAATTGAATTCTCGTACAATAATAGTTACTAAGCTTCCATAGGAATGGCACCTTACGAGGCCCTTTATGGATGGAAATGCAGATCGCCGATATACTGGTATGACCTGCGAGAGAAACAACTGCATAAGACGGATTTTATACGAGAAACTTCCGATTCCGTTGTAACAATTCAGTGTCAAATTAAAATTATGCGAAATCGACAAAAGAGTTATGCGGATAAGAGGCGGAGGTCCTTGGAGTATAATGAAGGAGACTTCATGTTTCTTAAGGTATTGCCTATGAAGGGGATTATGTGTTTCGGTAAGAAGGGAAAACTGAGTCCAAGATATATCGACCTTATGAAATTATCGAACGCATTGGAAAGGTCGCTTACAGACTAGCGTTACCTCCTGAATTGTCGGCAGTGCATAATGTATTTCATGTGTCGATGCTGAGAAAGTATGTACCAGATCCGTCCCATGTGTTAAAGCATGAACCTATTCAGATCCATAAGGATTTGATATATGAAGAACAACCTATTTGAGTACTGGCTCGTGAAGAAAAAGTGCTGAGGAATAAGACAATCCCACTAGTGAAGATTTTGTGGAAAAATCACAACATTGAAGAAGCTAAAAGGGAACGACAAGATGAGATGAGGAGTTTATAACCCCACTTGTTCTAATTTTCGAGGACGAAAATTTTATAAGGAGGGGTGAATGTGACAACCGGGAAATTCTGGCATTATCGAAAGAAAATGTACAAATGTATGTATATAACAATTTGTACTGTTTAAATAGTGAAATAAACGTATTTATATTGTTTAGACTGTGAAAGGATGTTCTAACAATACCGACGAGTAAGAATTCAGTGTTGATAAAGTTCACTGAATTGAAACGGGTGGAACGATGCCAAAAACAACATTGAAAACCTAATCGATGCATTATGGTGCACTAAAAAGATGAAAAACTTCTGGGATTGATTTTGATCAAACGGAAGCAGTACAAATTGATCCGACTGCACCAGACACCTCAGGAACCCACCGGGATGATTTCAGGAAAATTTCGACTCAATCCGACATTGGTCAAAAAGTAGTCAAATTAATATGAATAGTGAAGTCAAAGTCAATTTTTACTTTGCATTTATGACGTCATTAAAGCATTTATTAAATGGATTAAAATTGGTGGTTGGTGGCATTAATGGCCAAGATTGAATTTGCTTTTGATCTAAAGGCTTAGATTTTGCCAAAATTAGCCAAATTAATTTTGGTGAAAATGTGGAAAGAAATGGTATGAAATGTGTTGAAATTTCATTGGTTGGAAGCCAAATTAATTGGTTTTCCTTGTTACATAAGTCGGCAACTTTGGAACAAAAGGCACCCGTAGCTAATTCAAAGGGAAAACAAGCAAAATTTTTCTAAGTGTTCCTAGAGAGCAACCCGTCAACAACAAAGGAGAACCAAGCCAAAACTTCAAATTTTCTTCACCGAAGTGATAGCAAACTCATCATTGAAGTCAAGGGAAGCAAGAAATCATGTGACAATCGGGAAATTCAGGCATTCTCGAAAGAAAAAGTACAAATGTAAGTATATAACAATTTGTACTATTTAAAGAGTGAAATAAACGTATTTATATTGTTTAGAATGTATTAAAATGTTCCAACAATACTGACGAATAAGAATTCAGTGTTGGAAAAATTCACTGAGTTGAAACGGGCGGAATGGTGCCAAAAACGGCGTTAAAAACCCTAACCGGGGCAATAAAAGATGAAAAACTTCCAGGATTGATTTTGATCAAGCGGAAGCAGTTTAAATTGATCCGACTGCACAGGAGACCTCAGGAACCCACCGGGACGATTTCAGGAAAATTTCGACTCGAACCAGTATCGGTCAAAAAGTAGTCGAATTAATGTGAATAGTAAAAGTCAAAGTCAAAGTTTTACTTTGCATTTATGACATCATAAATCCATTTAATAAATGAAAGAAAAATGGTGGTTGGTGGCATTAATGGTCAAGATTAGTTTGCTTTTTGATCTAAAGGCCAAGATTTGGCCAAAATTCCATCATTTTAATTTTTGAAAAATTTGGAAAGAAATAGGCTTGATAAGTGTTGATTTGTCATTGGTGGAAAGCCAAATTAATTGGTTTCCTTGCTAGTTTAAGTCGGCAACTTTTGGGAACAAATGGCCGAGACAATTTCCAAGCCAAAACATAACAAAAAATTTGTCTAAGTGTTCTCCCAAGAAGAACCATGAGCCACGAAGAGAAACCAAGTGAATACTTCAAGTTTTCTTCACAAAATTGGTGTCAAAACCT
Source organism: Antiaris toxicaria (assembly GCA_035233585.1). Classification (NCBI taxonomy): domain Eukaryota; kingdom Viridiplantae; phylum Streptophyta; class Magnoliopsida; order Rosales; family Moraceae; genus Antiaris; species Antiaris toxicaria. The sequence continues at coordinate 60,565,553 of CP141156.1, forward strand.
TCATTGAAGTCCAAGGAAGCAAGTGAACAAGGTAACTTTCGTTGGTTTGAAAATTTTCTTGATTTTTCTTCCAAGAATCCGTGTAATGAATAGTGTAAAGGATGGAAAATTTTTGGTTTGTTTTGATTGATTTGGTGCTTGGGTTTTGTTAAGGGTGTGATTAGAAGAAAAACCATGCATTTTGTTTAAAGAAAAACAAAATTTTGGTTGGTTTTCCAAGGGTAAAACCGTGGGTTACCAAGTGTAGTCAATGATGAATTGTTGTGGTTTAAGTGTTAAAATGCATTAAATCATGTTTTGATTAAATGTAAAACAAGATTTGTATGATGGAAAGCTTGAAAAAAAATTTTGGTGTGAAATTACCCTAATATGGCCGTGGGTTAATTAGGGTTTGGGGAAAATTTTTTGCATGATTTACTTGATGGTTGGATGATTTAAATCATTCATTTTATTATGGAAATGATGGATTTATGATTGAAAGCACGAAACAAAAAAAAATGGTGTATGTTTCTCTTAATTTGGCCGTGGGTTGTAATAATGAAAAACCCTAGGAATTGTGTTGGAAAATGCATTAAAATTAGTGTGAAAATGGGCTAGAAAATGACATTGGAATAGCCTAAAATTTGGTTGAAAAATTGAGAAGTTTTGGTTAGGTTTTGAGTATGAAAAACCGTGGTCAAAACCAAGGGTAAAATTGAAAGAAATTTTGTGTAATGTGGCTCAAAATGTGAATTGGAATTTTGTGAGCTTTTATGTAAAAGTTTGGAAAACTTTTACATAAAATAGGTTTGTGGTATAGTACGTGGCAGGTACATATGGTTCGAGGCGTACCTAAAGCCGGTAGCCTTAAATTTACGCTGAAATGCTGCCGAAATTTCGAAAACGGCATTTGGGGTAAAAAGGAAATTAAAAAATAAAAGTTTAGGGTCGGGTTGGGAACCCGAGTCCCTAACGGAAAATTGAATAAGGAAAACCTAAGGGGTGGTTTGTGAATAGTAACTCGTCCCCTTAAAAATGTAAAACGCGAGTGAAACTGAAAAATCGACCCCGAGGGGGGGGGGGCGTTTTTGGGAAACAAAGAAAAGGTCCGAGTCGGGTATGGAAAATCCGAGTCTCGGAGACCTAGATCGGGAATTTCTAGATGACCGTTTTAAATACTAGTAAAACGTCCATTTGAGGCTCCGAAATGATAGAAAATCACTAAACCGACGTAACGGTCGGAATAGTGCTTCCCGAGGGTCGGGAAAGTAAAAAATGGAAATGAAATAGAAATGAACCCGGTAATGATTAGAAAAGAGTCAAAAAAGTTCCTGAGAGCCAAAAATGCAGTCTGGATTGAGAAAATTTCCGTCAGGGGCATAATTGTAATTTTGCCAAAATATGGGGGCAAAATCGTAATTTTGTAATAGTTGAGAAAATGGGGAAAATGATAAATAAAGCCTAAAAAGTTATAAAAAGGTTTTATTTAAGCTTTTTAATGAAAAATAAAAGCTATAAATGGAAATGAAATTAACAGATAAGGTTTTGTCTGTAGGATCCCAAAATCGACCTACAAGGAAGGCGATCAAAGATCCAAGAGAGAAAAGGGGAAGAAACCGATAAGGTAAGTTCAGACATTTACCTGTCTGCAACATATAGCATTATTATTGCTAACTTTGATGTACTAACTATAAGTTAGGTACATATGTGCTACGGGTACTATTATAGAGTAGAGAGAGAGACGTAATGTGCTAAGGGCACTATTGAGAATGGGACACATTATTAATTGTGCTTCGGGCACTAGAGTGAGGTTACTAAAACTCACTCACCTAAAATTAAAATGTGAACCATTCCTAACCTCGGGGCAATATGAAGTCACCGGGTTAGAATTTAAAAAAAAAAAGTCGGTAATGAAACCACTTTTTGGCATACCAGCCTTCCGTACAGAGAGGTAAATTTTTCCTTTGGGGCTATGATGAGATTAAGGCTATAGAGGTCAGCACTGATGTACCGCTCCCAGTCATGTAAAATTTTACCTTCGGGGCTATGAGATTAAGGCTGTAGAGGTCAGCACTAATGTACCGCTCCCAGTCATGTGCACTTAAATGGTACTGTCAACCTGAGCTCAAAACCAGAATGTAATCAAAGATAATTACCTAAACCTAAAACTATGCCATAATTGAGCATAAGACAGTTTCGTGAGGGTACTAACATCGCAGTAGATGTACTGTTGATATACTGTGTTGTGGTCAAACTTACTATTCATAATGAATAGTGGTCAAAGTTACTATTTATATATGAATAGTGATCATATTACTATTCATGAGGAATAGTACTATTCATAGAAATTTTATTTCTTGCATGTTTGAACTTACTGAGCCTTTAGCTCACCATTTTTGCTTATGTTGCAGGTAAGCAACCAGCTCAGTAGCTTTGTTTGACTGGATTGCGGACGGGATGGTGCGTGTTAAATGGGATAAGAGGCGAGGGATATGGTCCTGTCAAAGTCTTTCAGCTAAGAGAAAAAAGGAAAGGGAAAAAGAAAACAGTTCTTTTGTAATTATATATTTTACGAAAGTACTGTATTATGTAAATTACTTTGTATTTGTAAACAAAGTAAATAGTGGATAATGTTTTACATGATGTTAAAAAAATAAAAAATATTTCCCCAAAAACGTCATGATGGAAAGAGGGATAGATTAGCCGGTGACCCATGAGAGTACAATCTATCACAGTTAGTGATAAAGCTTAACTGTAATAGTATTGTATGATCTCGACGAGGGGCGGGCCGCCACAAATCAAGATAGACATCTTTGGTTTGAAATTTTTCTTGCTTTTTCATTGAAAAATCCATGGGTTTGTTGGCTTGAAGGATGAGAAATTTTGTGGTTGATTTGGTTGATTTGGTGTATGGGTTTTGCTTATGGTTTGATTAGAAGAAAAACCATGTATTTTGTTTCAAGAAAAACAAAGTTTTGGTTGGTTTTTTTATGGAAAATCCGTGGGTTACCTTAGTGTTTGATCATGGATTTATTGTTGGTTAAGTGTTGTAATTCTTTAAATCATGTTTTGGTTATATGGAAAGCATGATTTGCATGGTTAGAAAGCTTGGAAAAATTTTCGTACACAAATTCCCTAATATGACCGTGCAGTGTAGTGAGGGTTTGGTGAACATTTTTGCATGATTAACTTGATGTTTGGATAGTTTAAATCATGCATTGAATTGTGGAAATATTGGTTATGTGGTTGAAAGCATGAAACAAAATGTTATGCACGTTTTTACCTAAAATGGCCGTGGGTTATGTGTGTTGAAAAACCCTAAGAATTGTGTTGTAAAATGCATGGAAAATGGCTTGAAAATGTGCTACGTAATAGCCTTTGAATAGCCTAAAATTTGGTTGAAAGAATGGAAAATTTTTGGCTAGGTTTTGGATAGGAAAACCGTGGCTAAAACTAAGTGCAAAATTGAAAGAATTTTGTTAATTGTGGTTCAAAATGTGAATTGTTAAATGTGTGAGCTTTTATGTTAAAGTTTGGGAAATTTTTAAATAAAATAGGACTTTGGTATAGTACGTGGCAGGTACATATGGTTCGAGGCGTACCTAACGCCGGTAGCCTTAAATGTACACCGAAATGCTGTCGAAATTTCGAAAAACGGCGTTTAGGTAAAAAGGGAATCGAGAGTAAAAGTTAGGGTCGGGTCAGAAACCCGAGTCCCTTGGGGAAAATTGAATAAGGGAAACCTAAGGGGTGGTTCATGAATAGTAACCCGTCTCCTTAAAAATGTAAAACGCGAGTGAAACTGAAAAAAAGGGACCCCGAGGGGGGGCGTTTTTGGGAAACGAAGTAAAGGTCCGAGTCGGGTACGGAAAGTCCGAGCCTCGGAGACCTAAATCAGGAAAGTTTAGATGAACATTTTAAATACTAGTAAAACGTCCATTTGAGGCTCCGAAACGATAGAAAATCACTAAACTGACGTAAGGGTCGAAACAGTGCTTCCTGAGGGTCGGGAAGGTGAAAAATAGAAATAAAATAGAAATGAACCCGGTAATGAATGAGAAAAGAGTCAGAAAAGTTCCTGAGAGGCAAAAGTGCAGTCTAGATCGAGAAAATCCCGTCAAGGGCGTAATTGTAATTTTACCAAAATGCAGGGGCAAAATCGTAATTTTTTAAAAGTTGAGAAAAACTGGGAAAATGATAAATAAAGCCTAAAAAGATATAAATAGGTTTTATTTAAGCTTTTTAATAAAAAAATAAAAGCTATAAATGGAAATGAAATTAACAGACAAAGGTTTTGTCTGTAGGATCTCAAAATCGACCTACAAGGAGAGCGATTAAAGATCCAGGAAGGAAAAGGGGAAGAAACGGATAAGGTAAGTTCAAACATTTACTTGTCTGCAACATGTAGCATTATTATTGCTAACTTTGATTTACTAAGTATAAGTTAGGTACATATGTGCTACGGGCACTATTATAGGATAGAGTGAGAGGCAAAATGTGCTACGGGCACTATTGAAAATGGGACACATAATAAATTGTGCTTCGGGTACTAGAGCGAGGTTAATGAAGCTCACTCACATGAAATTAAAATGTGAACCATTCCTAACCACGGGGCAATATGAAGTCACCGGGTTAGAACTTTAAAAAGTCGGTCATGAAACCACTTTTGGCGTACCAACCTTCCGTACAAGGAGGTAAACTTTGCCTTCGGGGCTTTGATGATGAGATTAAGGCTGTGGAGGTCAGCACTAATATACTACTCCCAGTCATGCACACTAAAATGGTACGGCCAACATGACCTCAAAACCAGAACATAAATATAGATAATTACCTAAAACTGAAACTGTGCCATAATTGAGCATAAGACAGTTTCGTGAGAGTACTAACACCGTGATTGATGTACTGTTGATATACTGTGTTGTAGTCAAAATTACTATTCATGGTGAATAGTGGTCAAAGTTACTATTTAGGATAAATAGTACTATTCATAGAAATTCTATTTCTTGCATGTTTGAACTTACTGAGCCTGTAGCTCACCATTTTTGCTTATGTTGGTGGTAAGTAACTAGCTCACTAGCTTTGTATGGCTAGATGGCGGACAGGAGAGCGAGTGTCAAATGGGATGGGAAGCCTAGGGCTATGGTTCTGCCCGAGTTTTTCCTCTAAGTGTTAACAAAGAAAGGAAAGAGAAACAGTTCTTTTGTAATAATATATATTTTGTGAAAGTACTGTATTATGTAAATTACTTTGTACTTGTAAACAAAGTGATTAGTGGATAATGTTTTACATGCGTTATGTAAAAAAAAAAAAAATCCCCCAAAAATGTCATGTTTTACAAGAAAGATAGATTAGCCGGTGACCCATGAGAGTACAATCTATCGCAGTTAGCTATGAAGCTTAACTATAATATTATTGTATGATCTCTATAAAGGGCGGGCCGCCACAGTTGGTATCAGAGTAGTGTTGACCATATCCTGATTTGACACTTCGCGCATCCTACACCGCAATCCAAGTAAGTAGTTTACTTAAGCTTAGTTAATTATTTTCTTATGTGAAAATAATTATCTTATAGGTAGCAAGATGACTAGAGCGACTTATGCGAGGCCGCCGCTACCACGACCGAGAGGGGTGTTACGGGTATGGACGAGACCTATTATGAGGCCGTCTATTTCCCAACGTCTGGTATTTAGACCCCCAGTGCCAGAGAGACCTACAGTACCAGCACCAGGCCCTGTAGATGTAGTATAGCCTCGACCGGTACTTCATCCTCCTGTAGTAGTAGACATTCCAGCTGTTGGTGGATGCCAATATATTGGAGTGAGAGTTTTGGCTCGAGCAGTATAGGCATTTAGAGCTGGCAGTCCCCCTATGTGTGGACGACAGTCAATGGAGACAAAGAATTGGCTCCATGCAACAGAGAGGATTATGGTGATGTGTGATATTGATCAAGAGACGTCGATCCAGTTGGCAATAAGTATGTTTCAGGGAGATGCTCAAGTATTCAGGGATTATTATGATCAAGTGATTCAGTTAGGATTCAGTTGGGCCGAGTTCTGTCAGCGATTGGCTGATCAGTTTCTGTTAGGAAATGCCTTAAGCATTAGTGACATTTTGATGTATTTATTTTGAACTGGATAATAAAATTATATATAGAGGTTATTCATTACATTGCTATCTGTCCTCATCTTATTTACATGTTAAAGTAAATGTAAGCAAATATGGCTCCCTGACTGCTTGTGTTAAACTGTTAGGACGTTGCATGCAATGGACTTATGCATGCGAGAAGACAATGTTCTAAAGTTAGCAGTCTAAACTATGGTCTGTAGTCTATGGGGTTAGACCAAGCATCTAACTCATGTTAAGACTATTATGTTGTTTAAAGCCTTGGAGGGGATGGTTTGTCTTGACTGTCTAGAGCTGGACTCCCAAGTAGATGCATAGATATGTTGCTTGGTGGTGATATATTAGACCGGGACTAAAGCGTGATTGATCTACGAAGTCCGCTTTGAGTGGATCGATCTGCTTTTGACGTTCATAATGCAGTAACCTTAATCCTGAGTAAAAGGACAGCTTCATGTATATGACTTGCGTACTTTGATGTTCCAATGGCTAAAGCGTGTCAGAGGTAGTAAGCTTATAGACCGATTTGTTGGGTACATGACGTTTATAGATATCAGAATCATAGCTCTGATGAGGAGTTAAGGGTATCCTCTTAAAGGCATTATACTGAATGTGAAAATGGACAAGGCCTTGGGTCGTCTGCTGGGCAGATGACTTCTTATTCACATATGGTGAATAATCATTTTCTTTATTCGGTAGTATAATGGAACTTTAAGATAGCCTGATCAGTAGGATTAAACAGACTTTGGCCTAAGGCTGATCATGGATATCATATGAGGGTTCTGCATACATGACAAGGTCATTGGACGATAGCTTTTCACAAGCTTACGTAATACGGTATATAATTGGGAGTTCAGTTTCAGGTTTATAGTGGTGTGACTCTGAAATTAGTGATCATATGATTGAGTTGTTCGGTAAAAGAATGATGATCATATGGATTTACGGGAGCCCAATTATATATGTCCAATCTGTCCCTCTACTAGCTCCACATAATTCCTTAACGTTTGGCAAATTGATTTGTGTATGCTATTGGCTAGTTATTATGCATGGATGGTGATGACATAGGATTAGGATAGTAGACAAGATTTTCTCCAGTTGGATTTAGATTTTGTTTTGGATAATAGAGTACACAATTATTCAAACTCCAAATAAAGTTGTCATGATTTTATTTGAGATTGGATTGGAGTTGTAGAAAATTATCCATGATAACAAGAATTTGAAACACAACTGTTTTGTGGATTTTGAAATTTGAATTTTGAAATTTGAAATTTGAATTTTGAAATTTTAAATTTGAAATTTGAAATTTGAAATTTGAAATTTGAATTTGAAATTTGAATTTGAAATTCGAATTTGAAATTTGAATTTGAAATTTGAAATTTGAAATTTGAAATTTGAAATTTGAAATTTGAATTTCAAATTCGAATTTGAAATTTGAAATTCAAATTTTGAATCACAGTCCAAGTGGGATTCAAATTTGTTGTGGAAAATCCACAAGGTTTGAAATTCGAATTTGAGCTGGATATGGAGAGGATAATCTTGTTAGAATCCTACTTGAATTTTAAATCCAAATCCTAACTAATGATGGATGAAATTTTGAGGATCATCCTCAATGGATTTTCAGTTTTTGTGGATAAGGTTCAAAGGAAAAATTCAAGTATCAATCCCAGTTGAATTTGGATTCTCTCCTTCCCAGAAAGTGGCCTAAATTTTGGAGCATATCTCCTAAGGAAATTCAGTTATTTTGGATAAGGATGAGATAAGATTCAAGCTTAAAAATCCTAGTGGAATTTTGATTCTCCTTTATCCTAGAAGTGGCTGAAATTTTGAGGAGATTTTCTCCTTGGAATTTTTAGATTTTTTGGTTGAAAAAGGAAGATAAAATTCTAGTTAAAATCTTGTTTAGATTTGGATTGGATTTATCCTAAATGAACGAATTTTATTGTTGGGATTTTCCCATTGAAAATTCAGATTTTATGGTTGTGGATAAGGGAGAATATCTTCTCCTAATCCAATTCAAATTCAGAGAATCACCTCATGCAGGTCTATAAATAGAGGTCCTGCCACTCCAGTTCTCTCAGACCACAGACTCTCAAGTGAGCAGGCTTATTGTTGCACAGCCCACCGTGACAATAAGTTCTTTAGAGATCTGGGTGGTCGGAAGAAGACTAGCAGTGCTAGCATACCGATCGAGGTTCAGAGTGCCCACACACTCAGCCATTCGGGAATTGGAGAATAGTAGAGAAGGCTAGTTGGTTGAAGCCTCCAGTCATTCTCTTCCTGTAGATTGGTGTCCTTGAGGTATGAGTTTTAACTGTTGTTGGTTTATTGTATATGGCATCATGAGATATTTAACGATCTAAAAATTTTTTATTGTTCTGCTGTGCCACTCTGATACATTTTTACCGATTTATTTTCCTACAGTTTCCACCTAAGGATCCGACACCTATTCCAGCACCTCTAGAGAGACGAGAGGTAGTTATACCCACGTATCTTGGATTTGATGAGGTTAGGGACTATATTATCCAGACAGAGAGGATGGTCATGTTGTCTGGCGAGACAGTTATGTCTTACGTAGCACGGTTTGAGGAGACTATTAGGAGGAGACATCCGTTGCCCAACCTCACTGAAGTGAACTGTTGTAAGCTTTTCTGGAAAGGTTTACCTATAGAGCTAAGACAGAAGGTGATTAAGCTATATCCTCCTACACTCCAAGAGTTTGTAGTGACGATCAGGATGATTGAGAGGGAGATTTTGATTGAGCATCTGTCGCAGAGTCGACGAGAGACACTGTGTTAAGATGAGATGATGGCACACATCTTTGGGCTGAGAAGGATGACGAACGATCATGAGGCCGGACCGTCTAGACCATGAGGAGGTGATGATTCAGGATAGGGAGCATTTCCTAGGGATAGTGGTGACTCAGATGATCCAGATGATGGTGAGGATCCAGAAGAATATCCTCCAGTCCTAGATGCAGGAGATGTGTGACCTGTAGATGTAATCATGTACATATGTAGCTTATAGAGAAAAAGCTCTTTTGTATAGACTTGTGGCCAAGATGTATATGATGGCCGATATATATATGACTGGTGATGGTTATGTATGATATATAAACGTTTTACTATGAATGAAATATCAAAATGATTATATGTTGTACGATGATGTGGTTTTGCATTACCCTGAATTTCGTAAATTTATATGATTTTACGAATGTGGTCATGGAAAGGCTAACGGTAAATTGTTGTGCCATAATAGGATAATAGGCAAGATGGTGGATTTGCGAAATCAACCAGAGAGACGAGAATGACGTCTTAATCTCCTGGAGAGAATAGAGCAGATACAAGCTTTACTAGAAGCTCAGATGCAAGAAAATGCTAATCTGAGACAACGAGTAGAGGAGTTAGAACAGAGGCAAGGTTCCGAAGGTACCCAAGTAGAACAGGAAGCTGAGATAGATCTGGTTATTCCTCCAGCGGCTGTACATGAGAGAGTTCTTAAACCGCAACCGATAGTAAACCTGGAACCCCTCTATGAAAGATTTAGGCGTTTGAGACCTCCAGAATTTGAAGGTTCTACTAATCCTCTAGAGGTTGAAGACTGGTTGTCATAATTGCAAGTGATCCTGGAATTCATGAATTTAACTGACCAGGAGAAGGTTGCATGTGCACCTTTTGTGTTGAGGAAAGATGCTCGTTTTTGGTAGGATACTGTGCGACTGAGAAGAAATGTGTCTACCATGAGTTGGACAGAATTTTTAGAAGAATTTAACCAGAAATACTATGATCCTGCATCTATATGACTACGGCAGAAAGAGTTCTCAGAATTAAAGCAAGGAAATATGTCGGTGAGTGAAGTTTACTGAAATTCGATCAGTTATCCAGCTTATGTCCCTATGTAGTCCCTACTGAGAGGGAGAAAATGCAGAAAATGATCGGGATGTTCAGGCCATAAATTGCTGCATTGGTAGATACTGGACAGATATCGCCTACTTATGTAGCAGATTGTGTTAGTCATGCGATAAGAGCTGAGTTTCATGTAGCCCAACAGAAGGAGGAAAGAGAGAAGAACTGGGAGGCCAAGAAGAAGGAGAGTGCTTTAGCTAAGTCTACACAAGCTGGTCAATCTAGCAAGCCTAATCAGAATGCTAAACCAGGCCAGGGAAATAATTAAGGATCCCAGCAAAATAAGAGGAAAGGCAATTTTACTAGAAATCGCCAGGCAAATAATCGAAACCAGTAGCGAAGAACAGCTGGTAATGTGGAATCCAATGTACCAAATTGTCCTATATGCGGGAAGAGACATTCTGGGCAATGCAGATTTGGGCCGCTTATTTGTTATGAATGTGGAAAGGAAGGTCATTATGCCAGGAACTGTCCAAGCAATAGGCAGGGTGTACAAGGTACTTCCCAACCGCACTAGATGCACCCACAAGCTCATTCCCTTCAAGCCAGGCTTGAAGAGTCTCCAGTAAGGCCGCAACGCTAGGAGCGTGTGCCACGTGCTGATGCTCGTGTAATGGCCTGCACCAAGGAGGATGCAGAGGCAGGCACATCAAATGTCGTGACAAGTCAGCTTCCTGTTGCTAGTCATGTTGCCTCTATACTATTCGATTCCGGTGCTATGCATTCTTTTGTTTCCTCTGAATTTGCTAACAAGTTAGGACTTCCTAAGGACTATATGGGAAAAATATTTAAGACAGCTTTACCCTCGGGGGAAGTATTGTTGTCCAATTACTGGCTACCTCATGTACCAGTATATGTGGCAAATAGGGAGCTATATGCTGAGTTGATCATAATGAAAATCGTGGATTACGATGTAATTCTAGGCATGGATTTCCTAGGGAAATATCAAGCTATGATCGACTGTCGAAATCGAAAAATAGTATTCCAACCCAAGGAGGAAGAGAGTTTCGAGTACGTCGATGCTTCTCGAAAACCTGGGAAGATGATGATTAGTTTGCTGAAAGCAAGTAAGCTGATGGCCAGTGGTTATATAGGATATCTAGCATATGTGATGGATACTACAGAGGAAGAGAAGCTTCAAGCTGAAGATGTTCCTGTTGTTAATGAATTTCTTGGCGTAGTTCTAGAAGAGTTACCAGGGATTCTTGTAGAGAGGGAAATCTCGTTCAAAATTGAGTTAATGATTGGAACGGCACTTATTTCCAAAGCACCATACCGCATGGCTCTAGTGGAGTTAAAGGAGCTGCAGGACCTATTAAAGGAGCTTTTGGACAAGGGACTCATCAGACCGAGTTATTCTCTATAGGGTGCACCTGTGTTGTTCGTCAAGAAAAAGGATGGAACGTTCCATTTGTGCATTGATTCCCAGGAGTCGAATAAGGTTACGATCAAAAATAGGTATCTGTTACCTAGAATTGATGACTTATTCGACCAGTTAAAAGGCGTAGTGGTATTTTCCAAGATCGATTTATGATCAGGATAGCACCACCTGAGAATTAAAGAAAGTGATATTCCCAAGACGGCGTTTAGGACTCGTTATGGTCATTATAAGTTCCTTGTGATGCCATTTGGATTGACAAATGCGCCAGCAGCATTCATGGACTTGATGAACCGAATCTTTAAAGAGTATTTGGATAAGTTTATCATTGTATTCATTGATGACATTCTTATATACTCAAAGAGTCATGAAGAGCACAAGGAGCATCTCAGGATCATGTTATGTGCGATGAGGAAGCATCAACTGTATGCCAAATTCTCAAAATGCGAGTGTTGGATGGATAGAGTACATTTCCTCGGACATGTTGTATCCCAGGAAGGTATTGCTGTAGATCCGACGAAGGTAGATGCTATTAACCAATGGCCTGCACCCAAGAGTGTGATGGAAATATGAAGTTTCTTGGGGTTAGCTGGTTATTATCGGAGGTTTGTAAAGGGATTCGTGCATTTAGCTGCACCTCATGCTGCTCGTACACACAAGGAAAGAAAGTATGAGTGGACTATGGAATGCGAAAGAAGCTTCCAAGAGTTAAAGAGACAGTTGACATGCGCACCAATCCTTATGCTTCCCACTGAAGGGGAGAAGTTCGTGATCTACAGTGATGCATCTAAAATAGGATTGGGAGTAGTTCTGATGCAAGGCGGCAAAGTGATTGCCTACGCTTCGCGTCAATTAAAGGATCATGAAAAGAATTACCCTACATATGACCTTGAACTTACTACAGTAGTGTTTGCACTTAAAATTTGGCGACACTATCTCTATGGAGCCCAATGTTAGATTTTTACTGGTCACCAAAGCCTGAAGTATTTCTTCACGCAAAAGGAGCTCAATATGCGACAAAGAAGATGGTTAAAATTGGTAAAGGATTATGATTGTGAAATCCTATATCATCCAGGGAAGGCCAACCATGTAGCAGATGCTTTAAGTAGAAAGTCTACCATATCGCACTAGATACCGATAAAAAGGCTTCCGAAACCATTACAGCAAGAGATAAATTCCTTGAACTTGGAGCTGATATCCGGAAGATTGGCTGCGCTCCAAGTGGAATCATCGTTGTTTGAGGATATCAAGGAAGCTCAAAGACGAGATCCAAGAATGGCAAATTCTCAAGAAGGAACTTCCAAGGATGGAATGATCCTCTATCAAGGAAGAATTAATGTTCCAGCTGATGAGGAACTTGGAAGATGGATCATGTCAGAAGCCCATGAGACACCATATTCGGTTTATCCCGGAGCTAGTAAGATGTATCAGGACTTGAAGTTACAGTTCTAGTGGAAGGGGATGAAGAACGATATAGCGAAATTCGTGAGTAGATGCATGACCTATCAGAGAATCAAAGCTGAACATAAACATCCAGCAGGAAGATTGGAACCTTTGGAGATTCCTGAATGGAAATGGGAACACATTACAAGGGATTTTGTAATGGGCCTACCAAAAACCCGAGAAGGTTATGATGCCATCTAGGTTATTGTGGACAGACTGACCAAGACAGCACGGTTTATAGCTGTCAAGATGACTTTTTCATTGGAAAAGTTTGCTCAGTTATATATAGCTCATGTCGTCAGATTACATGGAATACCAAAATCCATTGTATCAGATCGAGATGCACGATTCACTTCGAATTTCTGGAAGTGTGTGTAAGAAGCCATGGGTATTGAATTGAGACTCAGTACAGCATTTCATCTGCAAACGGATGGACAGTCAGAGGGGACCATTCAAACATTAGAGGACATGCTTAGAGCTTGTGTAATGGATTTTACAGGAAATTGGAACGAGAAGTTACCATTAATTGAATTCTCGTACAATAATAGTTACCAAGCTTCCATAGGAATGGCACCTTATGAGGCCCTTTATGGATGGAAATGCAGATAGCCGATACACTGGTATGACCTGCGAGAGAAACAACTGCATAAGACAGATTTTATACGAGAAACTTCCGATGCCGTTGTAAGAATTCAGCGTCAAATGAAAATTACGCAAAGTCGACAAAAGAGTTATACGGATAAGAGGTAGAGATCCTTGGTGTTTAATGAAGGAGACTTCGTGTTTCTTAAGGTATCGCCTATGAAGGGGATTATGCACTTCGGTAAGAAGGGAAAACTGAGTCCAAGATATATCGGACCTTACGAAATTATCGAACGCATTGGAAGGGTCGCTTACAGACTAGCGTATCACCTGAATTGTCGGTAGTGCATAATGTATTTCATGTGTCGATGCTGAGAAAGTATGCATCAGATCCATCCCATGTATTGAGGCATGAACCTATTCAGATCCATGAGGATTTGACATATGAAGAACAACCTATTCGAGTACTGGCTCATGAAGAAAAAGTACTGAGGAATAAGATAATCCCACTAGTGAAGATTTTGTGGAAAAATCACAACATTGAAGAAGCTACGTGGGAACGAGAAGATGAGATGAGGAGTTTATACCCCAACTTGTTCTAATTTTTGAGGATGAAAATTTTATAAGGAGGGGTGAATGTGACAACCGGGAAATTCTGGAATTCTCGGAAGAAAATGTACAAATGTATGTATATAACAATTTGTACTGTTTAAATAGTGAAATGAATATATTTATATTGTTTAGACTATGAAAGGATGTTCTAACAATACTGACGAGTAAGAATTCAGTGTTGATAAAGTTCACTAAATTGAAATGGGTGGAACGGTGCTAAAAATGACATTGAAAACCTAATCGGTGCATTATGGTGCACTAATAAGATGAAAAACTTCCGGGATTGATTTTGATCAAAACGAAGCAGCATAAATTGATCCGACTGCACCAGAGACCTCAGGAACCCGCCGGGATGATTTCAAGAAACTTTCTGCTCAATCCGACATTGGTCAAAAAGTAGTCGAATTAATATGAATAGTGAAGTCAAAGTCAATTTTTACTTTGCATTTATGACATCATTAAAGCATTTATTAAATGGATTAAAATCGGTGGTTGGTGGCATTAATGGCCAAGATTGAATTTGCTTTTGATCTAAAGGCTTAGATTTTGCCAAAATTAGCCAAATTAATTTTGGTGAAAATGTGGAAAGAAATGGCATGAAATGTGTTGAAATTTCATTGGTTGGAAGCCAAATTAATTGGTTTTCCTTGTTACATAAGTCGAGAACTTTAGAACAAAAGGCACCCGTAGCTAATTCAAAGGGAAAGCAAGCAAAAATTTTCTAAGTGTTCATAGAGAGCAACACGTCAGCAACAAAGGAGAACCAAGCCAAAACTTCAAATTTTCTTCACCAAAGTGATAGCAAACTCATCATTGAAGTCAAGGGAAGCAAGAAATCAAGGTAGCCGTCTTCGGTTTGAAATTTTTCTTGCTTTTTCATTGAAAAATCCGTGGGTTTGTTGGCTTGAAGGATGAGAAATTTTGTGGTTGATTTGGTACATGGGTTTTGCTTATGGTTTGATTAGAAGAAAATCCATGTATTTTGTTTCAAGAAAAACAAAGTTTTGGTTGGTTTTTTTATGGAAAATCCGTGGGTTACCTTACTGTTTGATCATGGATTTATTCTTGGTTAATTGCTGTAATGCTTTAAATCATGTTTTGGTTATATGGAAAGCATGATTTGCATGGTCAGAAAGCTTGGAAAAATTTTCGTATCCAAATTCCGTAATATGGCCATGTGGTGTAGTTAGGGTTTGGTGAACATTTTTGCATGATTAACTTGATGTTTGGATAGTTTAAATCATGCATTGAATTGTGGAAATGTTGGTTATGTGGTTGAAAGCATGAAACAAAATGTTATGCATGTTTTTACCTAAAATGGCCGTGGGATATGTGTGTTGAGAAACCCTAAGAATTGTGTTGTAAAATGCATGGAAAATGGCTTGAAAATGTGTTAGGTAATAGCCTTTGAATAGCCTAAAATTTGGCTGAAAGATTGGAAAATTTTTGGCTAGGTTTTGGATAGGAAAACTGTGGCTAAAACTAAGGGCAAAATTGAAAGAATTTTGTTAATTGTGGTTCAAAATGTGAATTATTAAATGTACGAGCTTTTATATAAAAGTTTGGGAAACTTTTACATAAAATAGGACTTTGGTATAGTACGTGGCAGGTACATATGGTTCGAGGCGTACCTAACGCTGGTAGCCTTAAATGTACGTCGAAATGCTGCCGAAATTTCAAAAAACGGCGTTTCGGTGTAAAAAGGGAATCGAGAGTAAAAGTTAGGGTCGGGTCAGAACCCGAGTCCCTTGGGGAAAATTGAAAAAGGGAAACCTAAGGGGTGGTTCATGAATAGTAACTCATCCCCTTAAAAATGTAAAACGCGAGTGAAACTGAAAAAAAGGGACCCCGAGGGGGGGGGTGTTTTTGGGAAACGAAGTAAAGGTCCGAGTCGGGTACAGAAAATCTAAGCCTCGGAGACCTAAATCGGGAAAGTCTAGATGAATGTTTTAAATACTAGTAAAACGTCCATTTGAGACTCCAAAACGATAGAAAATTACTAAACCGACGTAAGGGTCGGAATAGTGCTTCCCGAGGGTCGGGAAGGTGAAAAATGAAAATAAAATAGAAACGAACCCGGTAATGAATGAGAAAAGAGTTAGAAAAGTTCCTGAGAGCCAAAAGTGTAGTCTAGATCAAGAAAATCCCATCATGGGCATAATTGTAATTTTTTCAAAATACAGGGGCAAAATCGTAATTTTTCAAAAGTTGAGAAAAATGGGGAAAATGATAAATAAAGCCTAAAAAGTTATAAATATGTTTTATTTAAGCTTTTTAATAAAAAAATAAAAGCTATAAATGGAAATGAAATTAACAGATAAGGTTTTGTCTGTACGATCCCAAAATCGACTCACAAGGAGAGCGATTAAAGATCCAGGAAGGAAAAGGGGAAGAAACGGATAAGGTAAGTTCAGACATTTACTTGTCTGCAACATGTAGCATTATTATTGCTAACTTTGATGTACTAACTATAAGTTAGGTATATATATGCTACGGGCACTATTATAGAATAGAGAGAGAGAGACAAAATGTGCTACGGGCACTATTGAAAATGGGACACATAATAAATTGTGTTTCGGGTACTAGAGCGAGGTTAATGAAGCTCACTTACACGAAATTAAAATGTAAACCATTCCTAACCACGGGGCAATATGAAGTCACTCGGTTAGAACTTTAAAAAGTCGGTAATGAAACCACTTTTGGCGTACCAGCCTTATGTACGGGGAGGTAAACTTTGCCTTCGGGGCTATGATGATGAGATTAAGGCTATGGAGGTCAGCACTAATGTACAGCTCCCAGTCATGCTCATAAAAATGGTACGGCCAACATGAGCTCAAAACCAGAACATAAATATAGATAATTACCTAAAACTGAAACTGTGCCATAATTGAGCATAAGACAGTTTCGTGAGAGTACTAACACCGTGATTGATGTACTGTTGATATATTGTGTTGTGGTCAAATTTACTATTTATGGTGAATAGTGGTCAAAGTTACTATTTATGATGAACAGTACTATTCATAGAAATTCTATTTCTTGCATGTTTGAACTTACTGAGCTTATAGCTCACCATTTTTGCTTATGTTGCAGGGAAGCAACCAACTCACTAGCTTTGTATGGCTGGATGACGGACGGGATAGCAAGTGTCAAATGGGATGGGAAGCCTGGGGATATGGTTCTGCCAGAGTTTTTTCGCCGAGCGTTAACAAAGAAAGGAAAGAAGAAATAGTTCTTTTGTAATAATATATATTTTGCGAAAGTACTGTATTATGTAAATTACTTTGTACTTGTAAACAAAGTGATTAGTGGATAATGTTTTACATGCGTTTCGTAAAAAAAAAAAATCTCCCAAAAATGTCATGTTTTACAAGAGAGATAGATTAGCCGGCGACCCATGAGAGTACAATCTATCGCAGTTAGCTATGAAGCTTAACTGTAATAGTATTGTATGATCCCTACGAAGGGCGGGCCGCCACATCATAACCCCATTTTTGAAGCGTCACTGTCTATCACGAGCATCTCCCCTTTAGTAGGAGGACTAAGGATTGGTGTGCTCGTTAGTTGCTTCTTCAACTCTCGAAAGCTCTTTTCGTACTCATCAGTCCACTCATACTTCCTCTCTTTGTGTGTAAGAGCTATGAGAGGTGCAGCGAGTCATGTGAATCCCTCTATGAATCTTCTATAATAGCCGGCTAAACCCAAGAAACTCCGTATTTCAGTTACATTCTTAAGTGCAGGCCATTCATTGATCACCTCCACTTTAGCAGGATCCACAGTGATTCCTTCCTTGGATACTACATGTCCTAAGAAATGTACTCTATTTAGCCAAAATTCGCATTTAGAGAATTTTGCATAGAGTTGGTGCTTCCTTATGGTTCGAAGAGTGATCCTTAGGTGTTCCTCATGCTCCTCACGAGTCTTTGAATATATAAGTATGTCATTGATAAATGACAAAATTGTCTAGAAACTCCTTGAAGACTCAATTCATCAAGTCCATGAATGCAGCTGGCGTATTTGTTAACCCAAACGGCATCACAAGAAATTCATAATGACCGTAAAGGGTCCTAAATGCAGTTTTTGAAATATTGCTCTCCTTGATCTGTAGCTGATGATGTCTTGATCGCAGATCGATCTTGGAGAATACGCTACGCCTTTGAGTTGATCGAACAAGTGGTCAATTCTAGATAACAGATGCCTATTCTTGATAGTGACCTTGTTCAACTCCCGGTAATCTATACACATACGAAATGTTCCATCCTTCTTCCTGACAAACAACATAAGAGCACCCCATGGGGAATAGCTTGAATGTACAAATCCCTTGTCAAGAAGCTTTTTTAATTACTCTTGCAATTCCTTTAGTTTCGCTGGTGCCATTCAGTACGGCGCCTTTGAGATAGGTGCAGTTCTTGGCATCAATTCCATCTTAAAGGAGATCTCTTATTCTAGTAGCAATCTCGGTAATTCTTTTGGGAAGACATAAAGAAACTCATTCATAATAGGAACGTCTTTAGGTTGAAGCTTTTGCTCCCCCATCACATCCACTATATATGCTAAGTATCCAGCACAGCCACTAGATATTAGCTTTCTTACTTTTATCGAGCTGATCATCATCTTCCTCGATTTGTGTGATGAGTTAACATATTCGAAGCCATCTTCCTTGTTAGGTTGAAACACTATTATTTACTTCCTGTAATCGATCATGGCTTGATACTTTCCTAGGAAATTCATTCCTAGTATTACGTTGTAATCAACTAGCTCCATCATGATCAGTTCCGCATTTCACTCCCTATTTGCCATAATTATTGGTACATGAGGTAACCAGTAATTGGACATCAACACTTTGCCTGAGGGTGGAGCCATTCTAAACATCATAAGCATGCTATCCTTAGGATATCCTATTCTATTCGTAAATTCATATAAAATAAACGAATGCATGCCTCAAGAATCAAATAAAACAGATGCCAAATGATTAGCGACAGAAAGCTGACCTGTCAGTACATTAGACGTCCCAGCTTCCACATCCTCCTTTATGTAGACCATGACTCGAGCATCTGCATGAGGTAAGCAGTTTGGTCTTTCTTACGTCTCCGAAGATGAAGGTACTTCAATCTTTGCCTGTAGTGCATGAGCTTAGGGACGTTGCTGCTGTGGCTGAAACGTACCCTGTACATTTTGCCAATTCTCGAGATAGTTCTTGGCAAAATGACCTTCCTTTCCACACTGAAAATAGGCATTTGGTGCCAATCTGCATCGGCCTGGGTGCCTTTTCCTGCATATAACGTAGTCAGGAACAATAGATAATGCATTATTGTTCAACTTTCACTACTGATTCCTATTGCTGGAATTATTTCCTTTCCTCTTTCCTTGCGACTGTTGGCCAGAAGTGCTTGACTATCTAGCCTTTACATTTGGATTTGGTTTGCTACCTTGACCAATCTGGGATCTAGCTTGAGCAGCATTTGCCAAAACATTCTCCTTCTTTTTGGCATCCTAGATCTTCTCCTTCTCTTCCCTCTATCGAGCTAAGTGATACTCAACTTTTAAAGCTCGACTAACATGATCAGCTATAGTAGTGGATGGTGTTAACCCACTATCTACTAGAGCCGAGATGTCAGGTCAGAACATCTTTAGCATCTTTTGGATTTTCTCCCTCTTAGTAGGGACAACATATGGATATAGTCGGGACAATTGATCAAACTTTTGACAGACTTCACTCACTATCATATTTCCCTACTTCAACTCTGCAAACTCCCTCTGTTGGGGTCACAGTAGCGCGAGATCATAATACTTCTAATTAAATTCTTCTAAGAAGTCTATCCATGACTTCATGGCCACGTCTCTTCTTAGTTTGATAGTGTCCCACCAAAATCTTGCATCCTTTTTCAACACGAAGGACGCACACATGATTTTTTCTTGTTCATTCAGATTCATAAATTCTGAGATCATTTGGAGTGAAGAAAGCCACTCCTCTACTTCTAGCGGGTTTGTGCAACCCTCAAATTTCGATGGCTTCATCCATCAAAATCGTTCATATAGTGGTTCTTGATTGACTCGGGGTTGAAATTAAGGTTCTATTACTGTTTCAGGCACAACTGGCAACACTTCTTATTCAGGTGCAGCCATTTGAGAGGTTTGGCCTTCTTCTTGGCCTTGCCTCTACTCCATCTGCTCTAATCTTTGTCTTAGCTCAGCATTCTCTTTCATCTGATGTGACAACCGGGAAATTCAGGCATTCTCGGAAGAAAATGTACAAATGTATGTATATAAAAATTTGTACTATTTAAAAAGCGAAATAAATGTATTTATATTGTTTAGAATGTATTAAAATGTTCTAACAATACTGACGAGTAAGAATTCAATGTTGGAAAAATTCACTGAGTTGAAACGGGTGGAACAGTGTCAAAAACGGCATTGAAAACCCTAACCGGTGCACTAAAAGATGAAAAACTTTCGAGATTGATTTTGATCAAACGGAAGCAGTATAAATTGATCCGACTGCACAGGAGACCTCAAGAACCCGCCGGGACGATTTCAGGAAAATTTTGACTCGAACCGGTATCGGTCAAAAAGTAGTAGAATTAATATGAATAGTAAAGTCAAAGTCAAAGTTTTACTTTGCATTTATGACATCATAAATCCATTTAATAAAGGAAAGAAAAATGGTGGTTGGTGGCATTAACGGCCAAGATTTAATCACTTTTTGATCTAAAGGCCAAGATTTGGCCAAACTTCCATCATTTTATTTTTTGAAAAATTTGGAAAGAAATAGGCTTGATAAGTGTTGATTTCTCATTGGTTGAAAGTCAAATTAATTGGCTTCCTTGCTAGTTTTAGTCGGCAACTTTTGGAACAAAATGGCCGAGACAATTTCCAAGCCAAAACATAACAAAAAAATTGTCTAAGTGTTCTCCCAAGAAGAACCGTGAGCCACCAAGAGAAACCAAGTGAATAATTCAAGTTTTCTTCACAAAGTTTGTGTCAAACCCTTCATTGAAGTCCAGGGAAGCAAGAAAGCAAGGTAACTTTCTTTAGCTTGCAAATTTTGACTTGTTTTCTCCCTAAAATCTGTGTAAGGAATAGTGTAAAGGATGAAAAATTTTTGGTTTGTTTTGATTGATTTGGTGCTTGGGTTTTGTTAAGGGTATGATTAGAAGAAAAACCATGCATTTTGTTTAAAGAAAAACAAAATTTTGGGTGGTTTTCCAAGGGTAAAACCGTGGGTTACCAAGTGTAGTCAATGATGAATTGTTGTGGTTTAAGTGTTAAAATGCTTTGAATCATGTTTTGATTAAATGTAAAGCATGATTTGTATGGTTGAAAGCTTGGAAAAATTTTGGTGTCAAATAACCCTAAATGGCCGTCGGTTTAATTAGGGTTTGAGGAAAAATTTTTGCATGATTTATTTGATGTTTGGATGATTTAAATCATACATTTTATTATGGAAATAATGGATTTGTAATTGAAAGCATGAAACAAAAAAAATTGGTGTATGTTTCTCTTAATTGGTCATGGGTTGTAATGATGAAAAACCCTAGGAATCTTGTTGAAAAATGCATGTAAATTGGCTTGAAAATGTGCTAGAAAATGACATTGGAATAGCCAAAAATTTGGTGGAAAAATTGAGAAGTTTTGGTTAGGTTTGGAGCGTGAAAACCGTGGCCAAAACCAAGGGTAAAATTGAAAGAAATTTTGTGTAATGTGGTTCAAAATGTGAACTGAAATTTGTGAGCTTTTATGTAAATGTTTGGAAAACTTTTACATAAAATAGGTTTGTGGTATAGTACGTGGCAGGTACATATGGTATGAGGTGTACCTAACGCCGGTAGCCTTAAATTTACGCCGAAATGCTGCCGAAATTTTGAAAACAGCATTTGGGGTAAAATGAGAATTAAAAATAAAAGTTTAGGGTCGGGTCGGAGACCCGAGTCCCTATAAGAAAATTGAATAAGGAAAACCTAAGGGGTGGTTCATAAATAGTAACCCGTCCCCTTAAAAATGTAAAACGCGAGTGAGACTGAAAAACCGACCCCGAGGGGGGGGGGTGTTTTTGGAAACGAAATAAAGGTCCGAGTCGGGAACGGAAAATCCGAGCCTCGGAGACCTAGATTGGGAATGTCTAGATTAACGTTTTAAATACTAGTAAAACGTCCATTTGAGGCTCCGAAACGATAGAAAATCACTAAACCGACGTAAGGGTCGGAATAGTGCTTCCCGAGGGTCGGGAAAGTGAAAAATGGAAATAAAATAGAAATGAACCCGATAATGATTAGAAAAGAGTCAGAAAAGTTCCTGAGAGCCAAAAATGCAGTATGGATTAAGAAAATTCTGTCAGGGACATAATTGTAATTTTGCCAAAATATAGGGGCAAAATCGTAATTTTACAAAAGTTAAGAAAAGTGGGGAAAATGATAAATAAACCCTAAAAAGTTATAAATAGGTTTTATTTAAGCTTTTTAATGAAAAATAAAAGCTATAAATGGAAATAAAATTAACAGACAAGGTTTTGTCTTTAGGATCCCAAAATCGACCTACAAGGAGGACGATCAAAGATCCAAGAGAGAAAAGAGGAAGAAATTGATAAGGTAAGTTCAAACATTTACCTGTCTGCAACATATAGCATTATTATTGCTAACTTTGATGTACTAACTATAAGTTAGGTACATATGTGCTACGGGCACTATTATAGAGTAGAGAGAGAGACGCAATGTGCTACGGGTACTATTGAGAATGGGACACATGATAAATTGTGCTTCGGGTACTAGAGCGAGATTAATGAAACTCACTCACCTAAAATTAAAATGTGAACCATTCCGAACCACGGGGAAATATGAAGTCACCGGGTTAGAATTTTAAAAAAGTCGACAATGAAACCACTTTGTAGCGTACCAGCCTTCCGTACAGGGAGGTAATTTTGCCTTCGGGGCTATGAGATTAAGGCTGTGGAGGTCAGCACTGATGTACTGCTCCCAGTCATGTATAATTTGCCTTCAGGGCTATGAGATTAAGGCTGTGGAGGTCAGCACTAATATACCGCTCCCAGTCATGCGCACTTAAATGGTACTGCCAACCTGAGCTTAAAACCAGAACATAAGCAAAGATAATTACCTAAAATTGAAACTATGCCATAATTGAGCATAAGACAGTTTCGTGAGAGTACTAATATCGCGGTAGATGTACTGTTGATATACTGTGTTGTGGTCAAACTACTATTCACAATGAATAGTGGTCAAAGTTACTATTCACGTATGAATAGTGGTCAACATTACTATTCATGATGAATTGTACTATTCATAGAAATTTTATTTCTTCCATATTTGAACTTACTGAGCCTGTAGCTCACCATTTTTGCTTATGTTGTAGCTCATCAAGCCTTTTAGAAAGGACAGGACGCCCTTTTATATTCCTTAAATTACACGTGTTCACCATCTTTTTCTACTTCCTATAATCGCGTGAAAATCAATCGTTAGATTTTCAACAGACATATTTTACAATATAAGTAAAAATAGTTTTCAAATATCTCATCATTTTAACATGTCAAAATTTTATATCATTTTATTTCATAACTTTCATGTACACATCAAATTTAAGGCTCTTTTTCTGCAAACAGCCTTTCTATACAGTCACACATGTACATATGCAGACATATACATTTATACATCTTATATGTTTTTACATCTAGTCCCCTGGTTGAGGTTGGTCCAGAACTAACAGAACTTCATCCGGATCCTCGTCATCCTCATTCGCACCATTCTCGATCCCGAATGGTGTCAATCCTCTATTGGGACTCCTCCCTCTAGTCACCTTGATGGGCTAGCCTCATGGTCATTAGCCATAGGTCGTGCTCCATAAAGACGATCTAGCATTGCCTCTTGCAATAATTGTTCATGCCAGTTATGCACCATGCGCTATAGCAGTAGCTTTTCTTCTACTTTAGCTACCGTAACAATAAACTCTCGTAAAGTGGTAGGATATAGAGGGGTTACTCTTTGTTGTAAATCTATAGTAAGTCCCTTCCAGAATATGTCGTAAAAATCCTCATCAATGAGGTTGGACATAGGACATCACAATGTTCTCCTCGAATCGTATTGCATAAGTGAAGATAGTATCACTAAGCAGCTTCTGCAGTCTCTCTACCCAAAGAACAAACTCTTTAACTTCTATATATTTGGGCATAGCAGGTGGCAGTGTCACTACCCTGCACTCTGGAGGGTCTGGAACCGGTGCTAGGCTCTTTTGTGGAAACCGATATATCATAATATGTCTGAACTCAACCTAGTCAAGCCCTAACAGCATGTCCTGATCACAATACTCCCATAACATCTGTGCATCCTCACGAAATGTGCCAATTGCTAACATGACCCAGCGGTTCTCATCGATGTCACATTGGCAAATAATCGTCTCCACATCATGTAGCCAATCTCAGGTAGAAATCCCCTGTTGACTTCCTTGAAAGGTTGGTGGCTGACTACCCCATAAAGCATGTATCGTGCAGACTGATACTCGAACTCCTACGTGCAGTCATCCTCCAACAACTGGAATGTCTATCTTAACTAGTGGATTAGCTATCAGTCGAGGAGGAGGCACTTAAATCAATGCCGGTGCTCTAGCCCATAGAGTTGGTGACTCAGACATCGGCGGTTGATATACAGGTCGCTGGGACATGGATGGCCTAATCACGGGTCTAGTCTATACCCTGATTAGCCCTCTCAGTCTGTACGGCTGAGGTCACGCATATGGTGGCCTAGTCGTCTTATATCCTACAAAACACATAACCTCATACAAACGAATAGTTAACTAACTTAAAGAAAGCTAACTTACTTGGATTGACAAGCAAGCTGTGTTTTATGCCAGTAGGGATATGGTCAACTGCTCTGATGCCAATTTGTGATGCCCCCAATCTCGGTTATGTGAAACCATCACAATCGAACTCCGTAGTTGACTGAGACAGCCCACGTGCCTCATCAGGTCGCCACTAAAACACTTTTACTTTTAAACTCTCATCTTAAAGGGCCCAAAATTTTTGTTCATATATTTTTTTCTTTTCAAAAGACTTTCCTCGCATGAAAGCCATGTATGAAAGCCATATAAATTTAAAACTAAACTTTAGTTGTCTTTTTTCAATACTGCATAATTTACAAAGATACATTTTCTCAACTTTGTTTCTCAAAATACATTTTCTTCAAATTCTCTCTTTTGACGTTCAGCGGAAGACTGGTAGCAGGACCATAATCTACAGTGGAATTCCCTATCCCATTGATACCGTAATCCTGCTGCCATCCAAGTTATCTACTGGACAGGTTTCTTACCTGCAACATGAACTAACCGGTGAGTTAACAAGCTTAGTAAGTTCAAACATGTATACTATGAATCACATAGATTCAAAAATGTCGATAATAAAATTTCCTATAAATAGTACTATTCACCCATGAACAGTACTTATGTTTTGACCAATGAATAGTAACTTTGACTCTAATTGGTTACTATTTATTTCACCCTAACCGAGTCCACTACTCTTAACGTTGTTAGGAAATGCCCTAAGCATTAGAGACATTTTGATGTATTTATTTTGAACAAGATAATAAAATTATATATAGAGGTTATTCAATACATTGCTATCTGTCCTCATCTTATTTACATGTTAAAGTAAATGTAAGCAAATATGGCTCCCTGACTGCGTGTGTTAAACTGTTAGAACGTTGCATGCAACTTTTGTATGCGAGAAGACAAAGTTCTAAAGTTAGTGGTCTAAACTATGGTCTGTAGTCTATGGGGTTAGACCGAGCATCTAACTCATGTTAAGACTATTATGTTGTCTAGAGCCTTGGAAGGTACGGTTTGTCTTGACTGTCTAGAGCTGGACTCCCAAGTAGAGACATAGATATGTTGCTTGGTGGTGACATATTAGACCAGAACTAAAGCATGATTGATCTACGAAGTCTGCTTTGAGTAGATCGATCTGCTTTTGACGTTCATTATGCAATAATCTTAATCCTGATTAAAAGGACAGCTTCATGTATATGACTTGTGTACTTTGATGTTCCAATGGCTAAAGCGTTTCAGAGGTAGTAAGCTTATAGACCGGTCCGTTAGGTGCATGACTTGTATACGATGAAGGGTTCGTTTACAGATATCAGAATCATAGCTCTAATGAGGAGTTAAGGGTATCCTCTTAAAGGCATTATACTGAATGTGAAAATGGACAAGGCCTTGGGTCGTCTGCTGGGCGGATGACTTCTTATTCACGTATGGTGAATAATCATTTTCTTTATTTGGTAGTATAATGGAACTTTAAGATAGCCTGATCGGTAGGATTAAATGGACTTTCGCCTAAGGCTGATCATGGATATCATATGAGGGTTCTGCATACATGACAAGGTCATTGGACGATAGCTTGTCACAGGCTTACGTAATACGGTATATAATTGGGAGTTCAGTTTCAGGTTTATAGTGGTGTGACTACGAAACTAGTGATCATATGATTGAGTTGTTCGGTAAAAGAATGATGATCATATGGATTTGCGGGAGCCCGATTATATATGTCCAATCAGTCCCTCTACTAGCTCCACATAATTCCTTAACGTTTGACAAATTGATTTGTGTATACTCTTGGCTGGTTTATTATGCATGGATGGTGATGACATAGGACTAGGATGGTAGACAAGATTCTCTCCGGTTGGATTCAGATTTTGTTTTGGATAATAGAGTACACAATTATTCGAACTCCAAATAAAGTTTCCATGATTTTATTTGAGATTGGATTGGAGTTGTAGAAAATTATCCATGAGAACAAGAATTTGAAACACAACCGTTTTGTGGATTTTGAAACTTGAATTTTGAAATTTGAAATTTAAATTTGAAATTTGAAATTTGAAATTTGAAATTTGAAATTTGAATTTAAAATTTGAATTTGAAATTTGAAATTCGAATTTTGAATCGCAGTCCAAGTGGGATTCGAATTTGTTGTGAAAAGTCCAAAAGGTTTGAAATTCGAATTTGAGTTGGATATGGAGAGGATAATCTTGTTAGAATCCTACTTGAATTTTGAATCCAAGTCCTAACTAAAGTTGGACGAAATTTTGAGGATTATCCTCAATGGATTTTCGGTTTTTATGGATAAGATTCAAAGGAAAAATTCAAGTTTCAATCCCAGTTGAATTTGGATTCTCTCCTCCCTGAAAAGTGGCCGAAATTTGGAGCATATCTCCTAGGGAAAATTCGGTTATTTTGGATAAGGATGAGATAAGATTCAAGCTTGAAAATCCTAGTGGAATTTTGATTCTCCCTTATCCTAAATGTGGCCGAATTTTTTGAGGAGATTTTCTCCTTGGAATTTTCATGACTATGCCATGTACATAAATTAGACAATCACTTAGTCTTTTTATTTATGTATGGATTTGATATTTAGAGAGTGGCATTCTAGGGTTCCTTTATGTTGTTATCATGGATTATGTATAAAGTATGTGGTTATTTTAATTTTCTGAATTATTATAAGCATGCTTGTTTATGTCGGTTATGGTTCCTTAGAATTTAGAAAAATTGTATCTAGGAATTTTTTATTTAACCATGGGAGCAGTTTATTAACACTGTAATTTTCCCATGGGTTTTAATTTTCTGTCTCTTAGAATTTTTATGGTTAGAATTTTGTACACCGGAAACGGTTTAGGAATTTTTATGTAATTATTCTTAGAGGAGATTGAAGATTGAAGACCATAATTTATTTTTCCCAAAAGTTAAATTTGATTTAAAGGTTTAAATTTTGATTGTGTGGAAAATTTCAATTTAATTGGGATTCAAATTAATTTTTTGGAGATCCTAATAGGTAAATTGGAATATGGCACGAAAATCAAGACACGACCCCTCGGGATAGGCGACGGGCCTTGGTGGGGTTGCAGCCCCAGCCCTCAGGCAGGATAAGGCTACGGCAGCCCCTGTGCAGGCCATAACCACCCACGGCCGCAGGCTTGGCCTACAGCCGAGGGTGGCCGTGGCCTACCCAAGGCTGGCCGCAGCTTGGGCGTGCAGTCTATGGCTGCAGGCGCTGCTTGCAGCCTGTCGGCTGCTGCGCCCAACCTGGGCATGCAGCCTGGTGCTGCAAGCTTGGCCTGTAGCCTGGCAAGGTTGCACATGGCCGGCCGTGGGCTGCCAGCCACTCCGGGGCTGGTGGTTGCCCACGGCGGCTGTCGCCTACGGGGGCGGTGGTGCGACGGTTCAAAAAAATCGAAAAATTTTGATTTTTAAATTTGAGATTTAATTTTAAATCATGTTTAAAAATATGTAATTGAAAATTTAAAATTTTTGAAATTACATATTATTACACATGATGTTTAAAATTGTTTAAAATTTGAATTTGAAATTTAAATTTGAAATTCGAATTTGGAATTTGAATTTGAAATTTAAATTTTTGAAGATTCAAATTTTAAATGATTCTTGGGATAAGAAATAAATGGAGAGGCTACATAAAGATGGATACAAGAAGACAGAACAAAATTCAAGACCCAAAGAATGCTTTGGATGGAATTTTGTAATCTTTATTTTCTTTGTTCTAGGATGGAACCATGGCTTGGTTATTCTGTCAATTATTTTTTCTGTGCTATGTCATGGATGTATAAATATGTATTGGTGGATGTTTTATATGCATATTTGATAACATGTCATATAGGATAGCTGAGTGCCGCTCATACTATTTTGATCATACATAATTTGTCAAAACTTGCATGTTTTTCAAAATATTGAGTGGGAGAGGGTTTCAAACAAAACCCACGGCCTCCATTGTTGATCCATATGTGAAAGCATGGTAACGCCTCGCGTCAGTTCTGCCCTGAGCACACCCCTCGGTAGGTGTTTACTGCCGCGGTATACTAGATTGGATCTCCTATGTGGAAAACATGTTCGGGTATGATCCTATTCATGACCACCCCTCGGTGGCTTGGTAGGACGTGGATCGGGCTACGTAAACAATGGTTATACACTCAAGACTCGTTTAGTTATTAACCTTCCCTAGAAGCTCTGTTAACTAAATTGGTGGCCAAATAAGCGGTTATTAATAGATGTCTTAACCTTGGAGGATTTAAAGCAACATATATTAATTGGACGGGGTCCATGTTCTGGCTATTTGTTTTCATGACCACCCCTCGGTGGCCTGGGGCAGTACGTGCTGAGAATTACCATTGCAATGCTACATGTTTTTCAAGTTTCATGTAGAAACATACTTGTATGTTTTATTTGCTAAATTATCCGTATATTTGCTTGGGCTTTGTAATGATGTCTAGTATAATTTTATTTCAGTTCAAAATGTCACTGACACCCCTCATTTTGATACTTACTGAAAATAGGTTGAATGGCGATAATTATAAAGATTGGAAAAGATATCTATTAATAGTTCTCAGCTGCGAGAGACACAAGTTCGTGCTGGACGAACCATGCCCACCTGGGCCCAAACCTGATACACCACTTGAGGAGGTCCCGGTTGCCTATAATCATTGGAGAGAATCGAATGAGATAGCTCGATGTGGCATCCTTGCTAGCATGACGGGTGCTTTAAAAAAGCAGCATGAGACTTGTCAAGTTGCTGGGGAGATCATGGAAAATCTGGAGGACATGTTCTGAGGCCAAGAAAAATTGGCTTGACAGTCCACTATCACTGGTATTATGAACTCTAAGCAAAAGGCGGATACTCCGGTGAAGGACCATATGATCACTCTAATGGGATTCTTCGCTGAGGCTGCCGAGAATGGTGCTGAGTTGGACTACAACACTCAGATCGAGATGGTGTTCAAGACTCTATCTAAAGATTTTGTGGGGTTTAAGGCCGCATACAATCTGGCAACAAAGGAGTTAGGACTAACCGAGCTCATGAAGCAACTACAGGCTTATGAGTGGATGATCAGGGATGAGGATGTGGTCCGACCTAAAGGAGAGGCCAATTTGGCGGAATCATCCAATCCCTCACGGAAAAGGAAGAGGCCAAATAAGAAGCAAGTGTCTTCTAGTTCTTCTAATCTTCCTGTCTCGGACGGGAAGAAGAAGAAGAATAAGAAGCCAAAAGACCCTAAAAAGTCCAAATGCTTCCATTGTGGGAAGGTAGGTCACTTTAAGAAGGCTTACCGAGAATTCCGAGCCGCCAAGGGCAAGGAAGGTAAGGAACTTTATTACTTGGAAGCGTGTTTGGTGGAAGAATCGAAAGACACTTGGGTCATTGATTCAGGCGCCACTAATCATGTTTGTGTTCCTATGTAGGGGTTCGTGGAAACGAGAAGTCTACATGATTGGAGCCTCTCGTTGCGGACTGGAGATGAAAGCTTTGTGGTGGCTAAAGCAGTGGGAGATATTTACCTTTATTTTGATCAATTTAGGTTTAGTCTATTGAAAGATTGTTTTTATGTTCCTAATTTTAGGAGGAACCTATATCGGTAGCTTGTTTAATAAAGGATTCTTATTCAGTTTCTTTTAGTAAAAGAGTTGATATTCGTAGAAATAAGTCTTTTATCAGTTCTGGATGGATGGATGGAAACCTATATTTGATCAAACCAAAGATGTACTCACTGCTTGACACTGAATTAATAGATAACTCTAAAAGGTTGAAAGTTTCTCACTCTAACAAGGCATATCTTTGGCATTTAAGACTTGGTCATATTAATTAGGATAGGATTCAAATATTGATGAAAGACGGTCCTCTAGAATCTCTGGAGGAGGTACGTCTTCCCAATGTGAGTCTTGTCTAGAGGGTAAGATGACTAAATGGTCTTTTAGAGCTAAAGGCACAAGGGCACAGGAGCTCTTAGAAATTGTGCATATTGACGTATGTGGTCCCATGAACGTCACAGCACGAGGAGGGTTCGAGTATTATGTCTCTTTTATAGATGATTACTTGAGGTATGGATATGTGTATCTGATGCACCACAAGAGCGAAACCTTTGACAAGTTCAAAGAGTATCGTCTGGAAGTGGAAAACCAATTTGATAAATCCATAAAGACACTTCGATCTGATCGAAGTGGTGAATACCTCTCCGACGAATTTCTAGGACATCTTGTAGAGAACGGGATATTATCCCAATTGACTGCACCTGGTACTCCACAACAGAATGGTGTAGCCGAAAGGAGAAACAAGACCTTGTTGGATATGGTACGGTCCATGATGAGTTATTCAACGCTGCCATTATCATTTTGGGGATATACTTTACAAACGGCGTGCTATATTCTGAACCAGGTTCCAAACAAATCAATTCCCAGAACTCTGTATGAATTGTGGCGTGGCAGGAAGCACTCCCTTGGACATATGAGAATATGGGGCTGCACGGTGCATGTACTGGATGGGGATGCGAAGAAGTTGGAACCAAGATCAGAATTGTGCATGTTTGTAAGGTATCCAAAAGGAACTAAAGGAGGTCTGTTCTATAACCCGAAGGAACAAAAAGTCATTGTCTCAACCCATGCGACATTCTTGGAGGAAAGTCACGTGAATGACTTTAAGCTTCGAAGCAAAGTGGTGCTAAAGGAGTTGTAGGGTGAAAGAACTGCTGCACAGATTTCGGTCTTGGACGCAAGTCCGGGTTTCAGTGAAAGACCTGCAGACAATCAACAATTTAGGGTCCCTCGTTGTAGTTAGAGGGTTTCGAAGAAACCTAATTTCTTCATGTATGATGCCGAGGTATACCAGGCCGAGGCTCATGAGCATGAGGATGATCCGGTCAC
Source organism: Antiaris toxicaria (assembly GCA_035233585.1). Lineage (NCBI taxonomy): Eukaryota > Viridiplantae > Streptophyta > Magnoliopsida > Rosales > Moraceae > Antiaris > Antiaris toxicaria. The sequence goes on from CP141156.1 coordinate 60,597,260, forward strand.
CTATGATGAAGCTATAAATGATGTTGATTCTAAATCTTGGAAACAGTCTATGAACAATGAGATGGATTCTATGAAATCCAACTCTGTTTGGGAACTTGTAGATTTGCCGGATGGGATAAAACCCATTGGATGCAAATGGGTCTACAAAAGAAAGAAGGATGCGGAAGGTGTTAGGAAATGCCCTAAGTATTAGAGACATTTTGATGTATTCATTTTGAACTGGATAATAAAATTATACTTAGAGGTTATTCATTACATTGCTATCTGTCCTCGTCTTATTTACATGTTAAAGTAAATGTAAGCAAATATGGCTCACTGACTGCTTGTGTTAAAACTGTTAGAACGTTGCATGCAATGGACTTTTTGTATGCGAGAAGACAATGTTCTAAAGTTAGCAGTCTAAACTATGGTCTGTAGTCTATGGGGTTAGACCGAGCATCTAACTCATGTTAAGACTATTATGTTGTCTAAAGCCTTAGAGGGGACGGTCTGTCTTGACTGTCTGGAGCTGGACTCCCAAGTAGAGACATGGATATGTTGCTTGGTGGTGACATATTAGACCGGGACTAAAGCGTGATTGATCTACGTAGTCCGCTATGAGTGGATCAATCTGCTTTTGACGTTCATTATGTAATAACCTTAATCCTGAGTAAATGAACTTCTTCATGTATATGACTTGTGTACTTTGATGTTCCAATGGCTAAAGCGTCTCAGAGGGTAGTAAGCTTATAGACCGGTTCGTTGGGTGCATGACTTGTATACGATGAAGGGTTTGTTTGCAGATATCGGAATCATAACTCTGAGGAGTTAAAGGTATCCTCTTAAAGGCATTATACTGAATGTGAAAATGGACAAGGCCTTGGGTCGTCTGCTGGGCGGATGACTTCTTATTCACATATGGTGAATAATCATTTTCTAGATTCGGTAGTATAATGGAACTTTAAGATAGCCTGATCAGTAGGATTAAACGGACTTTGACCTAAGGCTGATCATGGATATCATATGAGGGTTTTGCATATATGACAAGGTCATTGGATGGTAGCTCGTCACAGGCTTACGTAATACGGTATATAATTGGGAGTTCAGTTTCAGGTTTATAGTGGTGTGACTCTGAAATTAGTGATCATATGATTGAGTTGTTCGGTACAGAATGATGATCATATGGAATCACGGGAGCCCGATTATATATGTCCAATCAGTCCCTCTACTAGCTCCACATAATTCCTTAACGTTTGGCAAATTGATTTGTGTATGCTATTGGCTAGTTTATTATGCATGGATGGTGATAATACAGAATTAGGATGGTAGACAAGATTCTCTCCGGTTGGATTCAGATTTTGTTTTGGATAATAGAGTACACAATTATTCGAACTCCAAATAAAGTTGCCATGATTTTATTTGAGATTGGATTGGAGATGTAGAAAATTATCCATGAGAACAAGAATATGAAAAACAACCGTTTTGTGGAATTTGAAATTTGAATTTTGAAATTTAAAATTTGAATTTTGAAATTTGAAATTTGAATTTTGAATTTGAAATTTGAATTTGAAATTTGAATTTGAAATTCGAATTTGAAATTTGAATTTGAAATTTAAATTTGAAATTTGAAATTTGAAATTTGAAATTTGAATTTGAAATTTGAATTTGAAATTTGAAATTCAAATTTTGAATCACAGTCCAAGTAGGATTCGAATTTGTTGTGGAAAATCCACAAGGTTTGAAATTCGAATTTGAGTTGGATTTGGAGAGGATAATCTTGTTAGAATCCTACTTGAATTTTGAATCCGAATCCCAACAAATAAGGGACGAAATTTTTGAGGATAATGCTCATGAAAATTTCGGATTTTGTGGATTAGATTCAAGGGTAAATTCAAGCTTGAATCCTAGTTGAATTTGGATTCTCTTCTTCCCTAAAAGTGGCCGAAATTTTGGAGCCTAAATCCAAGGAGAATTCGGTTATTTTTTGGATAAGGTTGAGATGAGATTTAGCTTGAAAATCCTAGTGGAATTTTGATTCTCCCTTATCCATAATGGCCGAAATCTTTTGGAGGATTTTCTCCTTGTGAATTTCGGATTTTTTGGTTGAAAAAAGGGAGATAAGATTCTAGTTAAAATCTTGTTGAGATTTGGATTGGATCTATCCTAAGAAAACCGAATTTTTAGTGGAGATTATCCCTTGGAAAAATTCGGATTTTATGGGTTTGGATAAGGGAAAATATCTTTTCCTAATCCAATTCAAATTCAGAGATTCACCTCATGCAGGTCTATAAATAGAGGTCCTGCCACTCCAGTTCTCTTAGACCACAGACTCTCAGGTGAGCAGGCTTATTGTTGCACAGCACATCGTGACAATAAAGTTCTTTAGAGATCTGGGTGGTCGGAAGAAGACTAGCAGTGCTAGCATACCGATCGAGGTTCAGAGTGCCCACACACTCAGCCATTCGGGAATTGGAGAATAGTAGAGAAGGCTAGTTGGTTGAAGCCTCCGGTCATTCTCCTCCTGCATATTGGCGTCCTTGAGGTATGAGTTTTAATTGTTGTTGATTTATTATATATGGCATCATGAGATATTTAACGATCTAAAAATTTTTATTGTTCCGCTGCGCCACTCTGATACATTTTTACCGGTTTATTTTCCTACAATTGGTATCAGAGCCATCTCATGACTATGCCATGTACATAAATTAGACAATTACTTAGTCTTTTTATTTATGTATGGATTTGATATTTAGAGAGTGGCATTCTAGGGTTCCTTTATGTTCTTATCATGTATTATGTATAAAGTATGTGGTTATTTTAATTTTTTGAATTATTATAAGCATGCTTGTTTATACCGGTTATGGTTCCTTAGAATTTAGAAAAATTGTATCTAGGAATTTTTTATGTAACCATGGGAGCAGTTTATTAACACTGTAATTTTCCCATGGATATTAATTTTTGTCTCTTAGAATTTTTATGGATAGAATTTTGTACACCGGAAACGGTATAGGAATTTTTTATGTAATTATTCTTAGAGGAGATTGAAGATTGAAGACCATAATTTATTTTTCCCAAAAGTTAAATTTAATTTAAAGGTTGAAATTTTGATTGTGTGGAAAATTTCAATTTAATTGGGATTCAAATTAATTTTTGGACATCCTAAAAGATAAATTGGAATATGGCACGAAAATCGAGACACGACCCCTCGGGATAGGCCAACAAACCTTGGTGGGGCTGCAGCCCCTGCCCTCGGGCAGGATGGGGCTGCGGCAGCCCCTGTACAGGCCCACACCACCCACGGCCGCAGGCTCTGCCTGCAGCCAGGGGTGGCCGTGGCCTGCCCAAGGCTGGCCGCAGCCTGGGCGTGCAGCCTCTGGCTGCAGGCGCTGCCTGCAGCCTGCCGGCTGCTGCGCCCAGTCTGGACATGCAGCCTAGTGCTGCAGGCTTGGCCTGCAGCCCGGCAGGCTGCACAAGGGGCGGCCGTGGGTTGCCAGCCCCTCCGGGGTTGGTGGCTGCCCACGGCGGCTGCCGCCTTCACGGGCGACGGTGCGGCGGTCCAAAATTTGAAAATTTTGATTTTTAAATTTGAGATTTAATTTTAAATCATGTTTAAAAAATATGTAATTAAAAAATTGAAATTTTTGAAATTACATATTATTACACATGATGATTAAAATTGTTTAAAATTTGAATTAGAAATTTAAATTTGAAATTCGAATTTGGAGTTTGAATTTGAAATTTAAATTTTTGGAAATTTAAATTTTAAATAATTCTTGGGATGAGAAATAAATGGAGAGGCTACATAAAGATGGATACAAGAAGACGGAACAAAATTCAAGACCCAAAGAATGCTTTGGATGGAATTTTGTAATCTTTATTTTCTTTGTTCTAGGATGGAACCATAGCTTGGTTATTCTGTCAATTATTTTTTCTGTGATATGTCATGGATGTATAAATATGTATTGATGGATGTTTTGTATGCATATTTGATAACATGTCATATAGGATAGGTGAGTGCCGCTCATATTATATTGATCATACATAATTTGTCAAAACTTGCATGTTTTTCAAAATATTGAGTGGGAGAGGGTTTCAAACAAAACCCACGGCCTCCATTGTTGATCCATATGTGAAAGCATGGTAACGCCTCGCGTCAGTTCTGACCTGACCACACCCCTCGGTAGGTGTTTACCGCCGCCGGTATACTAGATTGGATCTCCTACGTGGAAAACGTGTTCGGGTGCGATCCTATTCATGACCACCCCTCGGTGGCTTGGTAGGACGTGGATCGGGCTACGTAAACAATGGTTATACACTCAAGACTCGTTTAGTTATTAACCTTCCCTAGAAGCTCTGTTAACTAAACTGGTGGCCAAATAAGCGGTTATTAATATATGTCTTAACCTTGGAGGATTTAAGGCAACATATATTAATTGGACGGGGTCCATGTTCTGGCTATTTGTTCTCATGACCACCCCTCGGTGGCTTGGGGCAATAGGTGCTGAGAATTACCGTTGCAATGCTACATTTTTTTCAAGTTTCATGTAGGAACATACTTGTATGTTTTATTTGCTAAATTATCTGCATATTTGCTTGGGCTTTGTAATGATGTCTAGTATAATTTTATTTCAGTTCAAAATGTCACCGACACCCCTCATTTCGATACTTACTGAAAATAAGTTGAATGGCGACAATTATAAAGATTGGAAAAGAAATCTATTAATAGTTCTCAGTTGCGAGAGACACAAGTTCGTACTGGATGAACCATGCCCACCTGGGCCCAAACCTGACACACCACTTGAGGAGGTCCCGGTTGCCTATAATCGTTGGAGAGAATCCAATGAGATAGCTCGATGCTACATCCTTGCTAGCATGACGAGTGCTTTACAAAAGCAGCATGAGACTTATCAAGTTGCTGGGGAGATCATGGAAAATCTGGAGGACATGTTCGGAGGCCAAGAAAAATTGGCTCGACAGTCCGCTATCACCAGCATTATGAACTCCAAGCAAAAGGCTGGTGCTCCGGTGAAGGACCATATGATCACTCTAATGGGATTCTTCGCTGAGGCTGCCGAGAATGGTGCTGAGTTAGACTACAACACCCAGATCGAGATGGTGTTCAAGACTCTGTCTAAAGATTTTGTGGGGTTTAAGGCCGCATACAATCTGGCGACAAAGGAGTTAGGACTTACCGAGCTCATGAAGCAACTACAGGCTTATGAGCGGATGATCAGGGATGAAGATGTGGTCCGACCTAAAGGAGAGGCCAATTTGGCGGAATCTTCCAATCCCTCACGGAAGAGGAAGAGGCCAAATAAGAAGCAAGTGGCTTCCAGTTCTTCTAATCCTCCTGTCTCGGACGGGAAGAAGAAGAAGAAGAACAAGAAGCCAAAGGACCCTAAAAAGTCCAAATGCTTCCACTGTGGGAAGGTAGGTCACTTCAAGAAGGCTTGCCGGGAATTCCTAGCCTCCAAGGGCAAGGAAGGTAAGGAACTTCATTACTTAGAAGCGTGTTTGGTGGAAGAATCGAAAGACACATGGGTCATTGATTCGGGCGCCACTAATCATGTTTGTGTTTCTATGCAGGGGTTCATGGAAACGAGAAGTCTACATGATAGGAGCCTCTCGTTGCGGACTGGAGATGGTAGCTTTGTGGTGGCTGAGGCAGTGGGAGACGTTCATCTTTATTTTGATCAATTTAGGTTTATTTTATTGAAAGACTGTTTTTATGTTCCTAATTTTAGGAAGAACCTTATATCGGTAGCTTGTTTAATAAAGGATTCTTATTCAGTTTCTTTTAGTAAAAGAGTTGATATTCGTAGAAATAAGTCTTTTATCTGTTCTGGATGGATGGATGGAAACCTATATTTGATCAGACCAAAGATGTACTCACTGCTTGACACTGAATTAATTGATAACTCTAAAAGGTTGAAAGTTTCTCACTCTAACAAGGCGTATCTTTGGCATTTAAGACTTGGTCATATTAATCAGGATAGGATTCAAAGATTGGTGAAAGACGGTCCTCTGGAATCTCTGGAGGAGGTACGACTTCCCCAATGTGAGTCTTGTCTAGAGGTAAGATGACTAAGAGGTCTTTTGGAGCTAAGGGTACAAGGGCACAGGAGCTCTTAGAAATTGTGCACACTGACGTATGTGGCCCCATCAACGTCACAGCACGAGGAGGGTTCGAGTACTATGTCTCTTTCATAGATGATTACTCGAGGTATGGATATGTGTATCTGATGCACCGCAAGAGCGAAACCTTTGATAAATTCAAAGAGTATCGTGCGGAAGTGGAAAAGCAATTGGATAAATCCATAAAGACACTTCGATCTGATCGAGGTGGCGAATACCTCTCTGATGAATTTCTAGGACATCTTGTAGAGAACGGGATTTTATCTCAATTGACTGCACCTGGTACTCCACAACAGAATGGTGTAGCCGAAAGGAGAAACAGGACCTTATTGGATATGGTACGGTCCATGATGAGTTACTCAACGCTGCCATTATCATTTTGGGGACATGCTTTACAAACGGCGTGCTATATTCTGAACCAAGTTCCGAGCAAATCAATTCGTAGAACTCCGTATGAATTGTGGCGTGGCCGGAAGCCCTCCCTTGGACATATGAGAATATGGGGCTGCCCGGCACATGTACTGGATGGGGATGCGAAGAAGTTGGAACCAAGATCAGAATTGTGCATGTTTGTAGGGTATCCAAAGGGAACTAAAGGAGGTCTGTTCTATAACCCGAAGGAACAAAAGGTCATTGTCTCAACCCATGCGACATTCTTGGAGGAAAGTCACATGAATGACTTTAAGCCTCGAAGCAAAGTGGTGCTAGAGGAGTTATCGGGTGAAAGAACTGCTCCACAGATTTCGGTCTTGGACGCAAGTCCGAGTTTCAATGAAAGACCTGCAGACGATCAACAATTTAGGGTGCCTCGTCGTAGTGGGAGGGTTTCTAAGAAACCTAATTTCTTCATGTATGATGCTGAGGTATACCAGGCCGAGGCTCATGAGCATGAGGAAGATCCGGTCACATATGATGAAGCTATAAAGGATGTTGATTCTAGATCTTGGAAACAGGCTATGAATAATGAGATGGATTCTATGAAATCCAACTCTGTTTGGGAACTTGTAGATTTGCCGGATGGGATAAAACCCATTGGATGCAAATAGGTCTACAAAAGAAAGAAGGATGCGGAAGGGAGAGTGGAAACTTTCAAAGCTAGACTGGTTGCAAAGGGATACACGCAAAAGGCTGGAATCGATTACGAGGAAACCTTTTCGCCTGTTGCTATGCTAAAGTCTATCCGTATTCTTCTGTCCATTGCTGCGGCTCTCGATTACGAGATCTGGCAAATGGATGTCAAGACGGCATTCTTGAATGGCCATCTTGAAGAGTGTATCTATATGATACAGCCCGAAGGGTTCGTAGCAAAAGGCCAAGATAGGAAAGTCTGCAAGTTGCTTAGATCCATTTATGGATTAAAGCAGGCATCCCGCTCATGGAACCAGAGGTTTGATCAAGCGATTAAGACATTTGGTTTTGAGCAGAACGTTGATGAACCTTGTGTTTATAAACGTATTAAGGATGGAAAAGTGGTCTTTCTGATACTCTATGTCGATGATATACTACTCATTGGGAATGATGTAGGGAACTTATCATCGGTCAAGCTTTGGTTACACCAACAGTTTGACATGAAGGACTTGGGAGAAGCTAATTATGTTCTAGGCATTCGTCTCTTCAGAGATCGAAAGAACAAAATGATAGCGTTATCCCAAGCTTCATACATAGATAAAATAATTGACAAATATGCAATGCTAGAGGCAAAGAAAGGCTCACAACCTTCTATTGCTGGTTTAACTCTTTCATTGGATGACTGTCCCAAGACATCGGACGAAAGAGAGCGTATGAGTAAGGTCCCTTATGCATCCGCTGTGGGTAGCCTTATGTACGCTATGCTTTGCACTCGCCCGGACATATGTTTTGCAGTAGGTATGGTGAGTCGATATCAAGCGAATCCTAGAACCAAGCACTGGCAAGCAGTAAAGCATATACTCAAGTATCTTAAGAGAACGAGGGATTATATGCTAGTGTATTCTGGAGGGGACCTAACACCCGTAGGATACACGGACTCAGACTTCCAGACTTGTAAGGATTCGAGGAAATCGACATCTGGATCAGTGTTTTTGCTCGGAGGAGGCGCCATTGTGTGGAGGAGCGTGAAGCAGAGCTGCACAGCTGACTCTACTATGGAGGCTGAGTATGTGGCTGCGGCTGAGGCATCTAAAGAAGCGGTTTGGCTCCGCAAGTTCTTTAGAGACCTTGAGGTCATTCCGGGTGTTGACAAGCCTATCACACTTTACTGTGATAATACAGGGGCTATTGCCAACACAAGGGAATCTCGGCACCACAAGAGGACCAAGCACATCGATCGGAGGTATCACATAATTAGAGGGCATGTGGAGATAGGACAAGTGGATGTTTGTAAGATCGCGTCCGAGGACAACATCGCTGATCCCTTTACTAAGACTTTGGTAGCTAGAAGCTTTGAGAGGCATGTAGAGGCGATGGGGATGCGTAACATGGCACATCTGCTGGCTTAGGGCAAGTGGGAGATTGTTAGGAAATGCCCTAAGTATTAGAGACATTTTGATGTATTCATTTTGAACTGGATAATAAAATTATACTTAGAGGTTATTCATTACATTGCTATCTGTCCTCGTCTTATTTACATGTTAAAGTAAATGTAAGCAAATATGGCTCACTGACTGCTTGTGTTAAAACTGTTAGAACGTTGCATGCAATGAACTTTTTGTATGCGAGAAGACAATGTTCTAAAGTTAGCAGTCTAAACTATGGTCTGTAGTCTATGGGGTTAGACCGAGCATCTAACTCATGTTAAGACTATTATGTTGTCTAAAGCCTTAGAGGGGACAGTCTGTCTTGACTGTCTGGAGCTGGACTCCCAAGTAGAGACATGGATATGTTGCTTGGTGGTGACATATTAGACCGGGACTAAAGCGTGATTGATCTACGTAGTCCGCTATGAGTGGATCAATCTGCTTTTGACGTTCATTATGTAATAACCTTAATCCTGAGTAAATGAACTTCTTCATGTATATGACTTGTGTACTTTGATGTTCCAATGGCTGAAGCGTCTCAGAGGGTAGTAAGCTTATAGACCGGTTCGTTGGCTGCATGACTTGTATACGATGAAGGGTTTGTTTGCAGATATCGGAATCATAGCTCTGAGGAGTTAAAGGTATCCTCTTAAAGGCATTATACTGAATGTGAAAATGGACAAGGCCTTGGGTCGTCTGCTGGGCAGATGACTTCTTATTCACATATGGTGAATAATCATTTTCTAGATTCGGTAGTATAATGGAACTTTAAGATAGCCTGATCAGTAGGATTAAACGGACTTTGACCTAAGGCTGATCATGGATATCATATGAGGGTTTTGCATATATGACAAGGTCATTGGATGGTAGCTCGTCACAGGCTTACGTAATACGGTATATAATTGGGAGTTCAGTTTCAGGTTTATAGTGGTGTGACTCTGAAATTAGTGATCATATGATTGAGTTGTTCGGTACAGAATGATGATCATATGGAATCACGGGAGCCCGATTATATATGTCCAATCAGTCCCTCTACTAGCTCCACATAATTCCTTAACGTTTGGCAAATTGATTTGTGTATGCTATTGGCTAGTTTATTATGCATGGATGGTGATAATACAGGATTAGGATGGTAGACAAGATTCTCTCCGGTTGGATTCAGATTTTGTTTTGGATAATAGAGTACACAATTATTCGAACTCCAAATAAAGTTGCCATGATTTTATTTGAGATTGGATTGGAGTTGTAGAAAATTATCCATGAGAACAAGAATATGAAAAACAACCGTTTTGTGGAATTTGAAATTTGAATTTTGAAATTTAAAATTTGAATTTTGAAATTTGAAATTTGAAATTTGAATTTTGAATTTGAAATTTGAATTTGAAATTTGAATTTGAAATTCGAATTTGAAATTTGAATTTGAAATTTAAATTTGAAATTTGAAATTTGAAATTTGAAATTTGAATTTGAAATTTGAATTTGAAATTCAAATTTTGAATCACAGTCCAAGTTGGATTCGAATTTGTTGTGGAAAATCCACAAGGTTTGAAATTCGAATTTAAGTTGGATTTGGAGAGGATAATCTTGTTAGAATCCTACTTGAATTTTGAATCCGAATCCCAACAAATAAGGGACGAAATTTTTGAGGATAATGCTCATGAAAATTTCGGATTTTGTGGATTAGATTCAAGGGTAAATTCAAGCTTGAATCCTAGTTGAATTTGGATTCTCTTCTTCCCTAAAAGTGGCCGAAATTTTGGAGCCTAAATCCAAGGAGAATTCGGTTATTTTTTGGATAAGGTTGAGATGAGATTTAGCTTGAAAATCCTAGTGGAATTTTGATTCTCCCTTATCCATAATGGCCGAAATCTTTTGGAGGATTTTCTCCTTGTGAATTTCGGATTTTTTGGTTGAAAAAAGGGAGATAAGATTCTAGTTAAAATCTTGTTGAGATTTGGATTGGATCTATCCTAAGAAAACCGAATTTTTAGTGGAGATTATCCCTTGGAAAAATTCGGATTTTATGGGTTTGGATAAGGGAAAATATCTTTTCCTAATCCAATTCAAATTCAGAGATTCACCTCATGCAGGTCTATAAATAGAGGTCCTGCCACTCCAGTTCTCTTAGACCACAGACTCTCAGGTGAGCAGGCTTATTGTTGCACAGCTCATCGTGACAATAAAGTTCTTTAGAGATCTGGGTGGTCGGAAGAAGACTAGCAGTGCTAGCATACCGATCGAGGTTCAGAGTGCCCACACACTCAGCCATTCGGGAATTGGAGAATAGTAGAGAAGGCTAGTTGGTTGAAGCCTCCGGTCATTCTCCTCCTGCATATTGGCGTCCTTGAGGTATGAGTTTTAATTGTTGTTGATTTATTGTATATGGCATCATGAGATATTTAACGATCTAAAAATTTTTATTGTTCCGCTGCGCCACTTTGATACATTTTTACCGATTTATTTTCCTACAGAAGGGAGAGTGGAAACTTTCAAAGCTAGACTTGTTGCAAAGGGGTACACGCAAAAGGCTGGAATCGATTACGATGAAACCTTTTCGCCTGTTGCTATGCTGAAGTCTATCTGTATTCTTCGGCCCATTGCTGCGGCTCTTGATTACGAGATCTGGCAAATGGATGTCAAGACGGCATTCTTGAATGGCTATCTTGAAGAGTGTATCTATATGATACAGCCCGAAAGGTTCGTAGCGAAAGGCCAAGAAAGGAAAGTCTGCAAGTTGCTTAGATCCGTTTATGGATTAAAGCAAGCATCCCGCTCATGGAACCAGAGGTTTGATCAAGCGATTAAGACATTTGGTTTTAAGCAGAACGTTGATGAACCTTGTGTTTATAAACGTATTAAGGATGGAAAAGTGGTCTTTCGGATACTCTATGTCGATGATATACTACTCATTAGGAATGATGTAGGGAACTTATCATCGATCAAGCTTTGGTTACACCAACAGTTTGACATGAAGGACTTGGGAGAAGCTAATTATGTTCTAGGCATTCGTCTCTTCAGAGATCGAAAGAACAAAATGATAGCGTTATCTCAAGCTTCATACATAGATAAAATAATTGACAAATATGCAATGCAAGAGGCAAAGAAAGGTTCTCAACCTTGTATTGCCGGTCTAACTCTTTCATTGGATGACTGTCTCAAGACATGGGAAGAAAGAGAGCGTGTGAGTAAGGTCCCTTATGCATCCACTGTGGGTAGCCTTATGTACGCTATGCTTTGCACTCACCCGGATATATGTTTTGCAGTAGGTATTGTGAGTCGATATCAAGCAAATCTTGGAACCAAGCATTGGCAAGCAGTAAAGCATATACTCAAGTATCTTAAGAGAACGAGGGATTATATGCTGGTGTATTCTGGAGGGGACCTAACACGCATAGGATACACGGACTGAGTCTTCCAAACTTGCAAGGATTCGAGGAAGTCGACATTAGAGGGCACGTGGAGACCGGATTAGTAGAAGTATGTAAGATCGCGTCCAAGGACAACATTGCTGATCCCTCTACTAAGACTTTGGTGGCTAGAAGCTTTGAGAGGCACATAGAGGCGATGGGGATGTGTAACATAGGACATCTGCTAGCTTAGGGCAAGTGGGAGATTGTTAGGAAATGCCCTAAGCATTAGAGACATTTTGATGTATTTATTTTGAACTGGATAATAAAATTATATATAGAGGTTATTCATTACATTGCTATCTGTCCTCGTCTTATTTACATGTTAAAGTAAATGTAAGCAAATATGGCTGCCTGACTGCTTGTGTTAAACTGTTAGAACGTTGCATACAATGAACTTTTGCATGCGAGAAGACAATGTTCTAAAGTTAGTGGTCTAAACTATGGTTTGTAGTCTATGGGGTTAGACCGAGCATCTATCTTATGTTAAGACTATTATGTTGTCTAAAGCCTTGGAGGGGACGGCTTGTCTTGACTGTCTAGAGCTGGACTCCCAAGTAGAGACATAGATATGTTGCTTGGTGGTGACATATTAGACCAGGACTAAAGCGTGATTGATTTACGAAGTCCGCTTTGAGTGGATCGATCTGCTTTTGACGTTCATTATGCAGTAACCTTAAACCTGAGTAAAAGGACAGGTTCATGTATATGACTTGTGTACTCTGATGTTCCAATGACTAAAGCATCTCAGAGGTAGTAAGCTTATAAACTGGTTCGTTGGGTGCATGACTTGTATACGATGAAGGGTTCGTTTACAGATATTGGAATCATAGCTCTAATGAGGAGTTAAGGGTATCCTCTTAAAGGCATTATACTGAATGTGAAAATGGACAAGGCCTTGTGTCGTCTGCTGGGTGGATGACTTCTTATTCACGTACGGTGAATAATCATTTTCTTTATTCGGTAGTATAATGGAACTTTAAGATAGCCTGATCAATAGTATTAAACGGACTTTGGCCTAAGGTTGATCATGGATATCATATGAGGGTTCTGCATACATGACATGGTCATTGGACGATAGCTTGTCACAAGCTTACGTAATATGGTATATAATTGGGAGTTTAGTTTCAGGTTTATAGTGGTGTGACTCTGAAACTAGTTATCATATGATTGAGTTGTTCGGTAAAAGAATGATGATCATATGGATTTGAGGGAGCCCGATTATATATGTCCAATCAGTCCCTCTACTAGCTCCACATAATTCCTTAACGTTTGGCAAATTGATTTGTGTATGCTCTTGGCCGGTTTATTATGCATGGATGGTGATGACACAGGATTAGGATGGTAGACAAGATTCTCTCCGGTTGGATTCAGATTTTGTTTTGGATTATAGAGTACACAATTATTCGAACTCCAAATAAAGTTGCCATGATTTTATTTGAGATTGGATTGGAGTTTTCGAAAATTATCCACGAGAACAAGAATTTGAAACACGAACGTTTTGTGGATTTTGAAATTTGAAATTTAAATTTGAAATTTGAAATTTAAAATTTGAAATTAGAATTTGAAATTTGAAATTCAAATTTTGAATCACAGTCCAAGTGGGATTCGAATTTGTTGTGGAAAATCCACAAGGTTTGAAATTCGAATTTGAGTTGGATATGGAGAGGATAATCTTGTTAGAATCCTACTTGAATTTTGAATCCAAATCCTAACTAAAGTTGGACGAAATTTTGAGGATTATCCTCAATGGATTTTCGGTTTTTGTGGATAAGGTTCAAAGGAAAAATTCAAGTTTCTATCCCAGTTGAATTTGGATTCTCTCCTCCTTGAAAAGTGGACGAAATTTGGAGCATATCTCCTAGGGAAAATTCGGTTATTTTGGATAAGGATGAGATAAGATTCAAGCTTGAAAATCCTAGTGGAATTTTGATTCTCCCTTTTCCTGAATGTGACTGAATTTTTTGAGGAGATTTTCTCCTTGGAATTTTCAGATTTTTTGGTTGAAAAAGGGAGATAAAATTCTAGTTAAAATCTTGTTTAGATTTGGATTGGATTTATCCTAAATGGCCAAATTTTATTGTTGGGATTTTCCCTTGGAAAATTCAGATTTTATGGTTATGGATAAGGGAGAATATCTTGTCCTAATCCAATTCGAATTCAGAGAATCACCTCATGCAGGTCTATACATAGAGGTCCTGCCACTCCGGTTCTCTTAGACCACAGACTCTCAGGTGAGCAGGCTTATTGTTGCACAACCCACCGTGACAATAAAGTTCTTTAGAGATCTGGGTGGTCGGAAGAAGACTAGCAGTGCTAGCATACCGATCGAGGTTCAGAGTGCCCACACACTCAGCCATTCGGGAATTAGAGAATAGTAGAGAAGGCTAGTTGGTTGAAGCCTCCAGTCATTCTCCTCCTACAAGATTGGCGTGCTTGAGGTATGAGTTTTAATTGTTGTTGGTTTATTGTATATGGCATCATGAGATATTTAACGATCCAAAAATTTTTATTATTCCGCTGTGCCACTCTGATACGTTTTTACCGATTTATTTTCCTATAAACGTTTGTGTCGGTTATACTTAATTATGCTCAATTATGGCTTTCATCATGTTTTTGGTCATTCTTTTTGTTTACGTTCTTGTTTAGAGCTCATTTAGCCTTGTACCATTTTCATATGCACGCTGACTATGAGGGGCCTTGGGAGCGACCCTGAGTCTGATCCTCCCTGGTCCATCATCGCCTAAAGCGGTCATTGTATCCCCAAAGGACCTATAAAGCGGCACCTTATTATCGGAGGTTGGTACGTCAAACATTGTTTCATTACCATTTTTCAATTATAGTTCCAACCGAGTGGCATTAATCATCACCTTAAAGTCAGGAACAGTCGATGCCTGTAGGTCTTACACATTCTTTTCTTTAAGGGTGTGTCTTAAATTTAGTCACACTCTTTCCATAGCGTACCCACAGTACACTTCTCACTTTCTCATCACGTTGGGTGTGTTAGTCTAACTACACCCTAGTGCCCATAGGACTTTACAGGTCTAATGTACAATTAGTATAGAATTAAATATCATAATATTTCACATTGCGGACATGAAAATGCTTGAACATACCACAACTGCGATAACATCCACCTTCGGAAGTCCTCTACAGTTTTGTTATCCTCTCTAGTTTGAGTCCCTACAGACAGAGTATTGTTTGTTAACACCCATCATCATTTATCACTTTGGATATATTTATTTTGTTATTAACTTTACAACACATTTCATTTCTTTTTGTAATACACGCCCATGTCCAAGCCCGTGTACCTCTCAGGTTTCCACTACATGCCAGTGTCCTAAAGTACACTCTCATGTACTTATAAACTTTAGATTTTTAACTTTAAAATCTGAGTTATGGCCTCTAAAATCTTATTTAAGACTTCAAGGTCCTTAATGGTCCTTTCCGAGCCTTTCAGAAATTTTTGGTCTGAATGACCATTTTACCCCTGACAGATCTCGGGACCGTAATGTTTCCAATCTATCATTTTTCAGGATTTTCTAAGCCCAAATATCATAAAATAATATTCCTTAGACTTCGATATATTTTTACCGCATTATTTGCTGCAATTTCGATAACTATTCCTCACCTGACCCTTGGGATACTATTCATCTGACACCTAGGGTCGTTCCTCGTTTTTCCAGCGTTTCGGAGTCTCAAATAGGTATTTCACTAATCTTGAAATGTTTATTATCCCGTTCTCGAGCCTTGGTTCCCGAGGGGCTCGGGTTTTCTATCCGGCCATAATTTTCTCCCTCATTTCCTAAAATACCCCTAACGTACATTTTTTTTGTTCTTGGCATTTTAGACATTGGAGGGTCGTTGTGATAACCAGGAATTTTAGATTCTCGGAGTAGGTTAAAATTGTATGTATATAACAATTTTAATGAATAAAATATGAAAAAGTTGTGTTTTAATACTGTTGTGAATAGTATAAAAATGTTTTGGCAGTGTTAAAGTGTGTGAGTTCGGGGATGGAAAATCTTACTGGACATAATTGGGTGAAACGGTTCGAAATCAGAGCCGAAAACCCTAAAAAAATGCATTGAGATGCACGAAAATGATAGAAATTTACGGTAGAGAATTCTGATCAAACGGAAGCAAAAAAAGACAAACCGATCGCATCGGAGGCGCCGGGAACCCACCTACATGATTTCGGTACAGTTCCGTTTGGTTCGATTTTTGGTCCAAATTTGACCATAAATTAATTAGTGAATTAATATGAATAGCAGGATGATATCATCAAGATGATGTCATATATCCATTTTAATTTACATGGTTTGGAAAGTAAAAATGAAAGGTGTATGGCTAGGATTATCCCATTTTTTGATCAAAGGTCATGATCTTGCCAAAAAGGCATTTGAAATTTTTTTTAATTTTTGGAAAAAGGCCATTCGGCCATGTGGAAAGGGAGAAGGAAAAAAATATAGGTTTGTACCCAAAATCCTTACTTTTTAGTACTTGAACAATTAGCAAATTGTTGAAAAAATTTGCCAAAGAAGCCTTGGTTTTTGCCTATAAATAGGCATCAAAATTCAATCATAAAAATGAAAAATTCAAGCCAAACTCTTGCCTTTCTTCAGCCCAAAAACCATGAGCTTTCTTTCTCCATTAAGCCAAAAATTTGTTCCAAAATTCACACCAAACTAAGCTTGCATTACATTTCTAACATCAAGCCAACAATTAGTTAAGGTGAGCTTCTAAATTGAAGGATTTTCCCTTGATTTTCCACAGAAAATCCGTGGGTTTGAAGTGTTGAAAAATAATGAAAAATATTGTTGTTTTGTTGGTTATATGATTGGTTTGATGTTGTAGAATTTAAAGCATGAATTAGGGTTTAGAAACAAGCAAAATTTTTGCATGTTTCTCTTGAAAATCCATGGCATTAGGGGTGTGAAAATTGTATGAGAATTGATGTTTGGTTTAGTGTTTATGTTTGTTCAATTATGTGTTGAATTAAGCATGAATTGGAATAAGGAAACAAGAAAATTTTGATGAAATTTTTTTACTAAAACTGTGGGTATACACACTAAGAAATGGAAAATTTTTAGGGTTGAAAAGTGTTGATAAAAACCCTAGGAATGAAAACAAGATTTTCTATGTGTTTATGCATGAAAATCCATGGCTATGCTATGGTTAGAATGCATGTTTTGTTAGGTTTTGATGTTGTTTTATACATTAGAAAACCTAAGGGTGATATGTAGTGATGAAAAATTATTTAGTGTTGATTAACATGTAAACCGAGGCTAGTTTGGAAAAAAAAAAATATTGTTATTTGTGTTGATTCCTGAATATTGATTTATGTGAAAAATTTTTATACAAAGTTTGGAAACTTTGTATAAAATAGGCCTCTGGTATAGTACGTGGCAGGTACAAAGGTTCTGAGGTGTACTTAAAGCCGGGAAAACCTTAAAACATAAGCGGAAAGGCTACCAAAATTTTTGAAACGGCATAAAGGCATTTCGGGAAATGAGGGGTAAAAATATTAGACTCGGGAAGGAAACCGAGACCTCTCGGTAGATTAGGGTTAGAAATAGAAAACTAACCCAAAAGGAATAGTAAACCAACCCTAAAAGACAAATGCCTAAAACGGGAAAAAAATTCATGTTAGGGGTATTTTGGGAAACAAGGGGAAAATGTAGGTTGTGATCGAAAACCCGAGCCTCTTGAGGACCGAGGGCCGAGGATGGGTTAAATAATGTTTTAAGAGGAGTGAAAGGGCCATTTGAGGCTCCGAAATGCTCGAAAAACGAGAAAACGACCCTAGGTGATGGATGAATAGTAATCGAGGGTTGGGAAAAATGAAATTGAGATTTTGTAGCTATTTAAGCTGTAGAATGATACAGAAGTCCAGGGAATATTATTTTAAAATAATTAGGCTTAGAAAACTAGAGAAAACTGATAGAATGGAATAGTTACGGTCCTAAGACCCGTCAGGGGCAAAATGGTCATTTTGACCAAAAATTTCCGAAAGGCTCGGAAAGGACCCTAAAAGACGTAGAATAACTTATATAAAATTATAAGATTCAAAATAAAAATTTTAGAGTTAAAATTCTAAAAATCTTGAGGAACACAGATGTGTAGAGGAATACACGGCCGTGTATAGGAAAAATATTACAACCCGAGAGGTACACGGGCTTGAACACAGGCGTGTATTAACCCGTGTATAGTTACACGGCTAGATAGTAAACAACATGGCTGTGTAGAGTAAACCCTAGAGGTACACGGGCTGGGACACAGGCGTATTGCAAGCCATGTACCACAAACAAAATTTGAATATGTTGAATTGTTAAGTAAAATGAATGTGTATTTAAAAGTGAAAATTAATATAGGGTATTAACAAACTATATTATATCGATAGGAACCCAAAATAGAGATAAAACTGCGGAGGAGTTCCGGAAGTGGACACTAGCGCAGTATTGGTAAGTTCAAGCATTTTCGTGTCTGCAACATGAAATACTGTGTTATTTTATTTGTATTGAATGTACTCTAGATATAGTCTTAAGGACAAATGGGGGATTAGTTAGTATAACATATCCCAGATAAAGAGAATATGTAAGACCTATGGGCAATGGAGGATAGTCACCTTGAGGTGATGATTAATATCACTTGGTCAAGACTATAAATTGAAAGATGGAAATGAAACCATTAAGGTGTACCACCCCTCCAGCATAATGGTGGGGGTTTTTCTCAGATCCTACGAGGATATCAGGGCTGTGGAGGCTGATGTTCTAAGGTCACTCCTAAGACCCTCCCAGACAGCGCGCTAATAATCATCAGTACTGTCATAAACAGAGCTCTAAACTAGAAATCAAATAGAGAATGAACAATCAATAAAATGCTAAAAATCGTAATTGAGCATAACCAAAGTACGCTAAGTGTAGTGATTTCGGTTAGGGTTTATGAATAGTATCTGGTTATAGCAATGTGAATAGTTACCCGTTAGGGTAAAATGAATAGTAACCAGTTGGGGTAACTGTTACTATTCATCGATCAAAGGTCAAAGGTCAACATCACTATTCATTTATGAAATATACTATTCATCATGAATAGTACTATTCATAGGAAATTGAATTTTCAGTGTTTTTGAATCTGTACGATTCTTACTAAGTATATTTGAACTTACTAAGCCTATTAGCTCACCAGTTTGTTCACGTTGCAGGTAAGAAACCTGTCCAGTAAATTTCTGGATGGCAGCAGGATGCGAACGTGTCAAAGGGATAGGGAACTCACTGTGGACTTGGTCCTGCCATAAGTTTTCCGTTGAGCTTTTAAAGTTAATGAATTGAAGAGAATGAGTTTGAAACAAAATATATAGTACATATATATATTATACGTTGTATATTATGTTATATTTCATAAAGATTTATAAAAGTAAGTATTGTATTTTACATGGCTTTCTTACTTATTTTTCTTAAGTGAAAGTATGTATTAAAGAAAAAAAAATTATTGTCGAAATTTTAGGCCCTGATAATTAAGAGTTATGAGACAAAGAGTTTAAAACTGATGACCCGGATTCGGTACACGAGATGTCTTGGTCGGCCGTAGAGTCGATTCATGATGGTTGTGGGTGGTCGGAATCAGGGGGCGTCACAGGTTGGTATCAGAGTGGTTGACAATATCCTTATTGACATGAAGCACAATCTGCTCGTCAATCCAAGTAAGTTAGCTTTCTTTAAGTTAGTTATCTTTACATTTATTCGAGATTATATATTTTTGTAGGACTTAAAGATGATAAGACCACCTTACATGAGACCTCACCCATACTGACCGAGAGGACCAATCCGGGTATAGACTAGACCCGTGATCAGGCTATCTATGATGCGGCGGGATGCTCAACGACTGCCAGTGCCTGAGCCATTAGCACTGAGGATAGTAGTGCTGGTACCAGTACAAGCACCACCTCCACGACCAATCGTAAACCCACCAGTAGCAGTAGACATTCCAGTGGTGGGAGATCGAGCTTGTATAGGAGCCAGAGTGTCAGTACGAGCTGTGTAGGAAAATAAATCGGTAAAAAAGTATCAGAGTGGCGCAGCGGAACAATAAAAAAATTTAGATCGTTAAATATCTCATGATACCATATACAATAAATCAACAACAATTAAAACTCATACCTCAAGGACGCCAATCTGCAGGAGGAGAATGACCGGAGGCTTCAACCAACTAGCCTTCTCTACTATTCTCCAATTCCCGCTGAGTGTGTGGGCACTCTGAACCTCGATCGGTATGCTAGCACTGCTAGTCTTCTTCCGACCACCCAGATCTCTAAAGAACTTTATTGTCACGATGAGCTGTGCAACAATAAGCCTGCTTACCTGAGAGCCTGTGGTCTAAGAGAACTGGAGTGGCAGAACCTCTATTTATAGACCCGCATGAGGTGATTCTCTGAATTCGAATTGGACTAGGAAAAGATATTCTCCCTTATCCATAACCAAAAAATCCGAATTTTTCCATGGGAAAATCCAACAATAAAATTCAGTTTTCTTAGGATAAATCCAATCCAAATATAAACAAGATTTTAACTAGAATTTTATTTCCCTTTTTCAACCAAAAAATCTGAAATTTCCTAGGAGAAAATCTTCTCCACAAATTCGGCCATTATGGATAAGGAAGAATCAAAAATTCCACTAGGATTTTCAAGCTTGAATCTTATCTCAACCTTATCCAAAATAACCGAATTTCCTAGGAGATTATCTCTAAAATTTCAACCATTTTTCAGGGAGGAGAGAATCCAAATTCAACTGGGATTGAAACTTTAATTTTTCCCTTGAATCTTATCCACAAAAATCGAAATTCCATTGAGGATTATCCTCAAAATTTCGTCCACAGTTTGTTGGGATTTGGATTCAAAATTCAAATAGGATTCTAACAAGATTATCCTCTCCAAATCCAACTCAAATTCGAATTTCAAACCTTGTGGATTTTCCACAACAAATTCGAATCCAACTTGGACTGTGATTCAAAATTTGAATTTCAAATTTCAAATTCGAATTTCAAATTCAAATTTCAAATTTCAAATTTCAAATTTCAAATTCAAATTTCAAATTCGAATTTCAAATTCAAAAGCAGCATGAGACTTATCAGGTTGTTGGGGAGATAATGGAAAATCTAGAGGACATGTTCAGAGGCCAAGAAAAGTTGGCTCGACAGTCTGCTATAACCAGCATTATGAACTCTAAGCAAAAGGCAGGTACTTTGGTGAAGTACCATATGATCACTCTAATGGGATTCTTCACTGAGACTGCCAGAATGGTGCTGAGTTGGACAACAACACCCAGATCGATATGGTGTTCAAAACTCTGTCTAAAGATTTTATGGGGTTTAAGGCCGCATACAATCTGGCGACAAGGGAGTTAGGACTAACCGAGCTCATGAAGCAACTCCAAGCTTATGAGTGGACGATCAGGGATGGGGACACGGTCCAACCTAAAGGAGAGGCCAATTTGGCATAATCTTCCAAACCCTCAAGGAAGAGGAAGAGGCCAAACCAGAAGCAAGCGGCTTCCAGTTATTCTAATCCTTTTGTCTCGGATGGGAAGAAGAAGACGAAGAACAAGAAGCCTAGGGACCCTAAAATGTCAGAGTGCTTCCGCTGTGGGAAGGTAGGTTACTTTAAGAAGGCTTGCCAGGAATTCCTATCCAGCAAGGGTAAGGAAGGTAAGGAACTTCACTACTTGGAAGCGTGTTTAGTGGAAGAATCGAAAGACACGGGTCATTGATTCGGGCGCCACTAATCATGTTTGTGTTTCTATGTAGGGGTTCGTGGAAACAAGAAGTCTATATGATAGGAACCTCTCGTTGCGGATTGGAGACGGCAGCTTGGTGGTGGCTGAGGCAGTGGGAGATATTTATCTTTTCTTTGATAAATTTAGGTTTATTTTATTGAAAGACAGTTTTTATGTTCCTAATTTTAGGAGGAACCTTATATTGGTAGCTTGTTTAATAAAGGATTCTTATTCAGTTTCTTTTAGTAAAAGAGTTGATATTCGTAGAAATAAGTCTTTTATCTGTTCTGGATGGATGGATGGAAACCTATATTTGATCAAACCAAAGATGTACTCACTGCTTGACACCGAATTAATAGATAACTCTAAAATGTTGAAAGTTTCTCACTCTAACATGGCGTATCTTTGACATTTAAGACTTGGTCATATTAATCAGGATAGGATTCAAAGATTGGTGAAAGACGGTCCTCTAGAATCTCTAGAGGAGGTACGTCTTCCTCAATGTGGGTCTTATCTAGAGGGTAAGATGACTAAGAGGTCTTTTGGAGCTAAGGGTACTAGGGTACAGGAGCTATTAGAAATTGTGCATACTGACATATGTGGCCCCATGAACGTCACAGCATGAGGAGGGTTCGAGTATTATGTCTCCTTTATAGATGATTACTCAAGGTATGGATATGTGTATCTGATGCACTATAAGAGCAAAACCTTTGACAAGTTCAAAGAGTATCTAGCGGAAGTGGAAAAGCAATTGGATAAAACCATAAAGACACTTCGATCTGATCGAGGTGGCAAATACATATCTGATGAATTTCTAGGACATCTTGTAGAGAATGGGATATTATCCCAATTGACTAGACTTGGTACTCCACAACAGAATAGTGTAGCTGAAAGAGAAATAGGACCTTGTTGGATATGGTACGGTCCATTATGAGTTATTCAATGCTGCCATTATCATTTTGGGGATATGCTTTACAAACGGCGTGCTATATTCTGAACCAGGTTCCAAGCAAGTCAATTCCCAGGACTCCGTACGAATTGTAGCATGGCAGGAAGCCCTCCCTTGGACATATGAGAATATGGGCCTGCCCGACACATGTACTGGATGGGGATGCGAAGAAGTTGGAACCAAGATCAGAACTGTGCATGTTTGTAGGGTATCCAAAGGGAACCAAAGGAGGTTTGTTCTATAACCCGAAGGAACAAAAAGTCATTGTTTCAACCCATGCGACATTCTTGGAGGAAAGTCACATGAATGACTTTAAGCCTCGAAGCAAAGTGGTGCTAGAGGAGTTATCGGGTGAAAGAACTGCTCCACTGGTTTCGGTCTTGGATGCAAGTCTGAGTTTCGGTGAAAGACCTGTAAACGATCAATAATTTAGGGTGCCTCGTCATAGTGGGAGGGTTTCGAAGAAACCTAATTTTCTTCATGTATGATGCTGAGGTATACCAGGCCGAGGGTCATGAGCATGAGGATGATTCGGTCACCTATGATGAAGTTATAAATGATGTTGATTCTAAATCTTGAAAACAGGCTATGAACAATGAGATGGATTCTATGAAATCCAACTCTGTTTGACAACTTGTAGATTTGTCGGATGGTATAAAACCCATTGGATGCAAATGGGTCTACAAAAGATAGAAGGATGCAGAAGGAAGAGTGGAAACTTTCAAAGCTAGACTGGTTGTAAAGGGGTACACGCAAAAGGCTGAAATCGATTACGACGAAACCTTTTCGCCTGTTGCTATGCTGAAGTCTATCCGTATTCTTTTGTCCATTACTGTGGCTTGCGATTACGAGATCTGGCAAATGGAAGTCAAGACGGCATTCTTAAATGGCCATCTTGAGGAGTGTATCTATATGATACAGCCCAACGGGTTCGTAGCGAAAGGCCAAGAAAGGAAAGTCTGCAAGTTGCTTAGATCCATTTATGGATTAAAGCAAGCATCCCACTCATGGAACCAGAGATTTGATCAAGCGATCAAGACTTTCGGTTTTGTACAGAACGTTGATGAACTTTGTGTTTATAAACGTATTAAGGATGGAAAAGTGATCTTTCTGATACTCTATGTCGATGACATACTACTTATTTGGAATGATGTAGGGAACTTATCATCGGTGAAGCTTTGGTTACACTAACAGTTTGATATGAAGGACTTGGGAGAAGCTAATTATGTTCTAGGCATTCGTCTCTTCAGAGATCGAAAAAACAAAATGATATCATTATCCCAGGCTTCATACATAGATAAAATAATTGACAAAAATGCAATACAAGAGGCAAAGAAAGGTACACAACCTTCTATTGCCGGTCTAACTCTTTCATTGGATGACTGTCCAAAGACATCGAAAGAAAGAGAGCATATGAGTAAGGTCCCTTGTGCATCCACTGTGGGTAGCCTTATGTACGCTATGCTTTGCACTCGCTCAGAAATATGTTTTGCAGTTGGTATGGTGAGTCGATATCAAACGAATCCAAGATCCAAGCACTGGCAAGCAGTAAAGCATATACTCAAGTATCTTAAGAGAACGAGGGATTATATGCTGGTGTATACTGGAGGGGACCTAACACCCATAGGATACATGGACTCAGACTTTCAGACTTGCGAGGATTCGAGAAAATCGACATCTGGATCAGTGTTTTTGCTCGTAGGAGGCGCCATTGTGTGGAGGAGCGTGAAGCAGGGCTGCACAGCTGACTCTACTATGGAGGCTGAGTTTGTGGCTACGGTTGAGGTATCTAAATAAGCGGTTTGGGTCCGCAAGTTCTTTAGATACCTTGAGGTCATTCCGGTATTGGCAAGCCTATCACACTTTACTGTGATAACACTGGGGCTATTGCCAACATAAGGGAATCTCAGCACCACAAGAGGACCAAGCATATAGATCGGAGATATCATATTATTAGAGGGCACGTGGAGACAGGCCAAATAGATGTATATAAGATCGCGTCTGAGGACAACATTGCCGATCCCTTTACTAAGACTTTGGTGGCTAGAAACTTTGAGAGGCACGTAGAGGTGATGGAGATACGTAACATGGCACATCTGTTGGCTTAGGGCAAGTGGCAGATTGTTAGGAAGTGCCCTAACCATTAGAGACATTTTGATGTATTTATTTTGAACTGGATAATAAAATTATATATAGAGGTTATTCATTACATTGCTATCTGTCTTCGTTTTATTTACATGTTAAAGTAAATGTAAGCAAATATGGCTCCTTGACTGCTTGTGTTAAACTATTAGAATGTTGCATGCAATGAACTTTTGTATGCGAGAAGACAATGTTCTAAAGTAAGCGGTCTAAACTATGGTCTGTAGTCTATGGGGTTAGACCGAGCATCTAACTCGTGTTAAGACTATTATGTTGTCTAAAGCCTTGGAAGGGACGATTTGTCTTGACTGTCTGGAGCTGGACTCCCAAGTAGAGACATAGATATGTTGCTTAGTGGTGACATATTAGACTAGGACTAAAGCATGATTGATCTACGAAGTCCGCTTTGAGTGGATCGATCTGCTTTTGACGTTCATTGTGTAGTAACCTTAATCCTGAGTAGATGGACAGCTTCATGTATATGACTTGTGTACTTTGATGTTCCAATGGCAAAAGCGTCTCAGAAGTAGTAAGCTTATAGACCGGTTCGTTGAGTGCGTGACTTGTATACGATGAAGGGTTCGTTTACAGATATTAGAATCATAGCTCGAATGAGGAGTTAAGGGTATCCTCTTAAAGGCATTATACTTATTCACATATGGTGAATAATCATTTTCTTTATTCGGTAGTATAATGGAACTTTAAGATAGCCTGATCAGTAAGATTAAACGGACTTTGGCCTAAGGGTTCTGCATACATGACAAGGTCAGTGGAGGATAGCTTGCCACAGGCTTACGTAATATGATATATAATTGGGAGTTCAGTTTCAGGTTTATAGTGGTGTGACTCTGAAATTAGTGATCATATGATTGGGTTGTTCGGTAAAGAATGATGATCATATGGATTTGCGGGAGCCTGAATCTATATGTCCAATTGGTCCCTCTACTAGCTCCACATAATTCCTTAACATTTGGCAAAATTGATTTGTGTATGCTATTGGCCAGTTTATTATTCATGGATGGTGTTGACATAGGATTAGGATGGTCGACAAGATTCTCTCTGGTTGGATTCAGATTTTGTTTTGGATAATAGAGTACACAATTATTCGAACTCCAAATAAAGTTGGCATGATTTTATTTGAGATTGGATTGGAGTTGTAGAAAATTATCCATGAGAACAAGAATTTGAAATACAACTGTTTTGTGGATTTTGAAATTTGAATTTTGAATTTTGAATTTTGAATTTTGAAATTTGAAATTTGAATTTGAAATTTGAATTTGAAATTCGAATTTAAAATTTGAATTTGAAATTTAAATTCGAAATTTGAAATTTGAATTAGAAATTTGAATTTGAAATTTGGAATTCAAATTTTGAATCATAGTCTAAGTGGGATTCGAATTTCTCGTGGTAAATCCACCAGGAATGAAATTCGAATTTGAGTTGGATATGGAGAAGAAAATCTTATTAAAATCCTACTTGAATTTTGAATCCAAATCCTAGCAATAATGGATGAAAATTTTGAGGATTATCCTAATGGGATTTTCAGATTTTTTGTGGATAAGGTTCAAGGAAAAGTTCAAGTTTCAATCCTAGTTGAATTTGGATTCTCTCCTCCCTGATTATGGTCGAAAATTTGAGGAAGAACTCCTAAGAGATTTTCGGTTATTTTGGATAAGGATGAGATAAGATTCAAGCTTGAAAATCCTAGTGAAATTTTGATTCTTCCTTATCCAAAAGTGGCCGAAATTTTTGTTGGGATTTTTCCCCTTGGATTTTCGGATTTTTTTTGGTTGAAAAAGGGAGATAAGATTCATGTTAAAATATTGTTTAGATTTGAATTGGATAATCCTAAGTTGGCCGAAAAATTTGTTGAGATTTTCCCTTTGAAAAATTCAGATTTATTGGTTGCGGATAAGGGAGAATATCTTCTCCTAATCCAATTCGAATTCAGAGAATCACCTCATGCAAGTCTATGTAGGATAATAATTCGGTAAAAACGTATCAGAGTGGCGCAGCGGAACAATAAAAATTTTAAGATCGTTAAATATCTCATGATGCCATATACAATAAATCAACAACAATTAAAACTCATACCTCAAGGACGCCAATGAACAGGAGGAGAGTGACCGGAGGCTTCAACCAACTAGCCTTCTCTACTATTCTCCAATTCCCGAATGGCTGAGTGTGTGGGCACTCTGAACCTCGATCGGTATGCTAGCACTGCTAGTCTTCTTCCGACCACCCAGATCTCTAAAGAACTTTATTGTCACGATGAGCTGTGCAACAATAAGCCTGCTCACCTGAGAGTCTGTGGTCTGAGAGAACTGGAGTGGCAGGACCTCTATTTATAGACCTGCATGAGGTAAATCTCTGAATTTGAATTGGATTAGGAAAAGATATTTTCCCTTATCCAAACCCATAAAATCTGAATTTTTCCAAGGGAGAATCTCCACTAAAAATTCGATTTTCTTAGGATAGATCCAATCCAAATCTCAACAAGATTTTAACTAGAATTTTATCTCCCTTTTTCAACCAAAAAATCCGAAATCTTTAGGAGAAAATCTTCTCCAAATTTTCGGCCACTTTTAGGATAAGGAAGAATCAAAATTCCACTAGGATTTTTCAAGCTAAATCTCATCTCAACCTTATCCAAAAATAACCGAATTTCCTAGGATTAAGGCTCCAAAATTTCGGCCACTTTTAGGGAGGGAGAGAATCCAAATTCAACTAGGATTGAAACTTGAATTTTCCCTTGAATCTTATCTACAAAAACCGAATTTTCCATTGAGGAATATCCTCAAAAAATTCGCCCACTTTTGTTGGGATTTGGATTCAAAATTCAAGTAGGATTCTAACAAGATTATCCTCTCCAAATCCAACTCAAATTCGAATTTCAAACCTTGTGGATTTTCCACAACAAATTCGAATCCTACTTGGACTGTGATTCAAAATTTGAATTTCAAATTTCAAATTCAAATTTCAAATTCAAATTTCAAATTTCAAATTTCAAATTTCAAATTTAAATTTCAAATTCAAATTTCAAATTCGAATTTCAAATTCAAATTTCAAATTCAAATTTCAAATTCAAAATTCAAATTTCAAATTTCAAAATTCAAAATTCAAATTTCAAAATTCAAATTTCAAATTCCACAAAACGGTTGTATTTCATATTCTTGTTCTCATGGATAATTTTCTACAACTCCAATCCAATCTCAAATAAAATCATGGCAACTTTATTTGGAGTTCGAATAATTGTGTACTCTATTATCCAAAACAAAATCTGAATCCAACCGGAGAGAATCTTGTCTACCATCCTAATCCTGTGTCATCACCATCCATGCATAATAAACTAGCCAATAGCATACACAAATCAATTTGCCAAACGTTAAGGAATTATGTGGAGCTAGTAGAGGGACTGATTGGACATATATAATCGGGCTCCCGTGATTCCATATGATCATTATTCTGTACCGAATAACTCAATCATATGATCACTAATTTCAGAGTCACACCACTATAAACCTGAAACTGAACTCCCAATTATATATCGTATTACGTAAGCCTGTGACGAGCTACCATCCAATGACCTTGTCATATATGCAAAACCCTCATATGATATCCATGATCAGCCTTAGGTCAAAGTCCGTTTAATCCTACTGATCAGGCTATCTTAAAGTTCCATTATACTACCGAATCAAGAAAATGATTATTCACCATATGTGAATAAGAAGTCATCCGCCCAGCAGACGACCCAAGGCCTTGTCCATTTTCACATTCAGTATAATGCCTTTAAGAGGATACCTTTAACTCCTCAGAGCTATGATTCCGATATCTGCAAACAAACCCTTCATCGTATACAAGTCATGCACCCAACGAACCGGTCTATAAGCTTACTACCTCTGAGACGCTTTAGCCATTGGAACATCAAAGTACACAAGTCATATACATGAAGTAGTTCATTTACTCAGGATTAAGGTTATTGCACAATGAACGTCAAAAGCAGATTGATCCACTCATAGCGGACTACGTAGATCAATCACGCTTTAGTCCCGGTCTAATATGTCACCACCGTGCAACATATCCATGTCTCTACTTGGGAGTCCAGCTCCAGACAGTCAAGACAGACCGTCCCCTCTAAGGCTTTAGACAACATAATAGTCTTAACATGAGTTAGATGCTCGGTCTAACCGCATAGACTACAGACCATAGTTTAGACTGCTAACTTTAGAACATTGTCTTCTCGCATACAAAAAGTCCATTGCATGCAACGTTCTAACAGTTTTAACACAAGCAGTCAGTGAGCCATATTTGCTTACATTTACTTTAACATGTAAATAAGACGAGGACAGATAGCAATGTAATGAATAACCTCTATGTATAATTTTATTATCCAGTTCAAAATGAATACATCAAAATGTCTCTAATACTTAGGGCATTTCCTAACAATCTCCCACTTGCCCTAAGCCAGTAGATGTGCCATGTTACGCATCCCCATCGCCTCTACATGCCTCTCAAAGCTTCTAGCTACCAAAGTCTTAGTAAAGGGATCAGCGATGTTGTCCTCGGACGCGATCTTACATACATCCACTTGTCCTGTCTCCACATGCCCTCTAATAATATGATATCTCCGATCGATGTGCTTGGTCCTCTTGTGGTGCCGAGATTCCCTTGTATTGGCAATAGCCCTTGTATTATCACAGTAAAGTGTGATAGGCTTGTCAACACCCGGAATGACCTCAAGGTCTCTAAAGAACTTGCGGAGCCAAACCGCTTCTTTAGATGCCTCAGCCGCAGCCACATACTCAGCCTCCATAGTAGAGTCAGCTGTGCAGCCCTGCTTCACGCTCCTCCACACAATGGCGCCTCCTCCGAGTAAAAACACTGATCCAGATGTCGATTTCCTCGAATCCTTACAAGTCTGGAAGTCTGAGTCCATGTATCCTACGGGTGTTAGGTCCCCTCCAGAATACACTAGCATATAATCCCTCGTTCTCTTAAGATACTTGAGTATATGCTTTACTGCTTGCCAGTGCTTGGTTCCAGGATTCACTTGATATCGACTCACCATACCTACTACAAAACATATGTCCGGGCGAGTGCAAAGCATAGCGTACATAAGGCTACCCACAGCGGATGCATAAGGAACCTTACTCATACACTCTCTTTCTTTCGATGTCTTGGGACAGTCATCCAATGAAAGAGTTAAACCGGCAATAGAAGGTTGTGAGCCTTTCTTTGCCTCTAGCATTGCATATTTGTCAATTATTTTATCTATGTATGAAGCTTGGGATAACGCTATCATTTTGTTCTTTGGATCTCTGAAGAGACGAATGCCTAGAACATAATTAGCTTCTCCCAAGTCCTTCATGTCAAACTGTTGGTGTAACCAAAGCTTGACCGATGATAAGTTCCCTACATCATTCCCAATGAGTAGTATATCATCGACATAGAGTATCAGAAAGACCACTTTTCCATCCTTAATACGTTTATAAACACAAGTTTCATCAACGTTCTGCTCAAAACCAAATGTCTTAATCGCTTGATCAAACCTCTGGTTCCATGAGCGGGATGCCTGCTTTAATCCATAAATGGATCTAAGCAACTTGCAGACTTTCCTATCTTGGCCTTTTGCTACGAACCCTTCGGGCTGTATCATATAGATACACTCTTCAAGATGGCCATTCAAGAATGCCGTCTTGACATCCATTTGCCAGATCTCGTAATCGAGAGCCGCAGCAATGGACAGAAGAATACGGATAGACTTCAGCATAGCAACAGGCGAAAAGGTTTCCTCGTAATCGATTCCAGCCTTTTGCGTGTATCCCTTTGCAACCAGTCTAGCTTTGAAAGTTTCCACTCTCCCTTCTGCATCCTTCTTTCTTTTGTAGACCCATTTGCATCCAATGGGTTTTATCCCATTCGGCAAATCTACAAGTTCCCAAACAGAGTTGGATTTCATAGAATCCATCTCATTGTTCATAGCCTGTTTCCAAGATCTAGAATCAACATCCTTTATAGCTTCATCATATGTGACCGGATCTTCCTCATGCTCATGAGCCTCGGCCTGGTATACCTCAGCATCATACATAAAGAAATTAGGTTTCTTAGAAACCCTCCCACTACGACGAGGCACCCTAAATTGTTGATCGTCTGCAGGTCTTTCACTGGAACTTGGACTTGCGTCTAAGACCAAAATCTGTGGAGTAGTTCTTTCACCCGATAACTCCTCTAGCACCACTTTGCTTCGAGGTTTAAAGTCATTCATGTGACTTTCCTCCAATAATGTCGCATGGGTTGAGACAATGACCTTTTGTTCCTTCGGGTTATAGAACAGACCTCCTTTAGTTCCCTTTGGATACCCTACAACTATGCACAATTCCGATCTTGGTTCCAACTTCTTCGCATCCCCATCCAGCACATGTGCCGGGCAGCCCCATATTCTCATATGTCCAAGGGAGGGCTTCCTGCCACGCCACAATTCATACGGAGTTCTAGGAATTGATTTGCTCGGAACCTGGTTCAGAATATAGCACGCCGTTTGTAAAGCATGTCCCCAAAATGATAATGGCAGCGTTGAGTAACTCATCATGGACCGTACCATATCCAATAAGGTCCTGTTTCTCCTTTCGGCTACACCATTCTGTTGTGGAGTACCAGGTGCAGTCAATTACGATAAAATCTCGTTCTCTACAAGATGTCCTAGAAATTCATCAGAGAGGTATTCGCCACCTCGATCAGATCGAAGTGTCTTTATGGATTTAGCCAATTGCTTTTCCACTTCCGCACGATACTCTTTGAACTTGTCAAAGGTTTCGCTCTTGCGGTGCATCAGATACACATATCCATACCTCGAGTAATCATCTATGAAAGAGACATAGTACTCGAACCCTCCTCGTGCTGTGACGTTCATGGGGCCACATACGTCAGTGTGCACAATTTCTAAGAGCTCCTGTGCCCTTGTACCCTTAGCTCCAAAAGACCTCTTAGTCATCTTACCCTCTAGACAAGACTCACATTGGGGAAGTCGTACCTCCTCCAGAGATTCCAAAGGACCGTCTTTCACCAATCTTTGAATCCTATCCTGATTAATATGACCAAGTCTTAAATGCCAAAGATACGCCTTGTTAGAGTGAGAAACTTTCAACCTTTTAGAGTTATCAATTAATTCAGTGTCAAGCAGTGAGTACATCTTTGGTCTGATCAAATATAGGTTTCCATCCATCCATCCAGAACAGATAAAAGACTTATTTCTATGAATATCAACTCTTTTACTAAAAGAAACTGAATAAGAATCCTTTATTAAACAAGCTACCGATATAAGGTTCCTCCTAAAATTAGGAACATAAAAACAGTCTTTCAATAAAATAAACCTAAATTGATCAAAATAAAGATGAATGTCTCCCACTGCCTCAGCCACCATAAAGCTACCATCTCCAGTCCGCAACGAGAGGCTCCTATCATGTAGACTTCTCGTTTCCACGAACCCCTGCATAGAAACACAAACATGATTAGTGGCGCCCGAATCAATGACCCATGTGTCTTTCGATTCTTCCACCAAACACGCTTCTAAGTAATGAAGTTCCTTACCTTCCTTGCCCTTGGAGGCTAGGAATTCCCGGCAAGCCTTCTTGAAGTGACCTACCTTCCCACAGTGGAAGCATTTGGACTTTTTAGGGTCCTTTGGCTTCTTGTTCTTCTTCTTCTTCTTCCCGTCCGAGACAGGAGGATTAGAAGAACTGGAAGCCACTTGCTTCTTATTTGGCCTCTTCCTCTTCCGTGAGGGATTGGAAGATTCTGCCAAATTGGCCTCTCCTTTAGGTCGGACCACATCCTCATCCCTGATCATCCGCTCATAAGCCTGTAGTTGCTTCATGAGCTCGGTAAGTCCTAACTCTTTTGTCGCCAGATTGTATGCGGCCTTAAACCCCACAAAATCTTTAGACAGAGTCTTGAACACCATCTCGATCTGGGTGTTGTAGTCTAACTCAGCACCATTCTCGGCAGCCTCAGCGAAGAATCCCATTAGAGTGATCATATGGTCCTTCACCGGAGCACCCGCCTTTTGCTTAGAGTTCATAATGCTGGTGATAGCGGACTGTCGAGCCAATTTTTCTTGGCCTCCGAACATGTCCTCCAGATTTTCCATGATCTCCCCAGCAACTTGATAAGTCTCATGCTGCTTTTGTAAAGCACTCGTCATGCTAGCGAGGATGTAGCATCGAGCTATTTCATTGGATTCTCTCCAACGATTATAGGCAACCGGGACCTCCTCAAGTGGTGTGTCAGGTTTGGGCCCAGGTGGGCATGGTTCGTCCAGTACGAACTTGTGTCTCTCGCAGCTGAGAACTATTAATAGATTTCTTTTCCAATCCTTATAATTGTCGCCATTCAACTTATTTTCAGTAAGTATTGAAATGAGGGGTGTCGGTGACATTTTGAACTGAAATAAAATTATACTAGATATCATTACAAAGCCCAAGCAAATATACAGATAATTTAGCAAATAAAAACATACAAGTATGTTCCTACATGAAACTTGAAAAAACATGTAGCATTGCAATGGTAATTCTCAGCACCTATTGCCCCAAGCCACCGAGGGGTGGTCATGAGAACAAATAGCCGGAACATGGACCCCGTCCAATTAATATATGTTACCTTAAATCCTCCAAGGTTAAGACATATATTAATAACCGCTTATTTGGCCACCAGTTTAGTTAACAGAGCTTCTAGGGAAGGTTAATAACTAAACGAGTCTTGAGTGTATAACCATTGTTTACGTAGCCCGATCCACGTCCTACCAAGCCACCGAGGGGTGGTCATGAATAGGATCGCACCCGAACACGTTTTCCACATAGGAGATTCAATCTAGTATACCGGCGGCGGTAAACACCTACCGAGGGGTGTGGTCAGGTCAGAACTGACGCGAGGCGTTACCATGCTTTCACATATGGATCAACAATGGAGGCCGTGGGTTTTGTTTAAAACCCTCTCCCACTCAATATTTTGAAAAACATGCAAGTTTTGACAAATTATGTATGATCAATATAGTATGAGCGGCACTCACCTATCCTATATGACATGTTATCAAATATGCATACAAAACATCCATCAATACATATTTATACATCCATGACATATCACAGAAAAATAATTGACAGAATAACCAAGCCATGGTTCCATCCTAGAACAAAGAAAATAAAGATTACAAAATTCTATCCAAAGCATTCTTTGGGTCTTGAATTCTGTTCCGTCTTCTTGTATCCATCTTTATGTAGCCTCTCCATTTATTTCTCATCCCAAGAATTATTTAAAATTTAAATCTCCAAAAATTTAAATTTCAAATT
Organism: Antiaris toxicaria; assembly: GCA_035233585.1. Classification (NCBI taxonomy): domain Eukaryota; kingdom Viridiplantae; phylum Streptophyta; class Magnoliopsida; order Rosales; family Moraceae; genus Antiaris; species Antiaris toxicaria. The sequence continues at coordinate 60,631,481 of CP141156.1, forward strand.
CAAATTCCAAATTCGAATTTCAAATTTAAACTTCAAATTTAAATTTTAAACAATTTTAAACATCATGTGTAATAATATGTAATTTCAAAAATTTTAAATTTTTTTAATTACATAATTTTAAACATGATTTAAAATTAAATCTCAAATTTAAAAATCAAAATTTTCTGATTTTTTGGACTGTCGGACCGCCGCCCCCGTAGGCAGCAGCCGCCGTGGGCAGCCACCAACCCCGGAGGGGCTGGCAGCCCACGGCCGCCCCTTGTGCAGCCTGCCGGGCTGCAGGCCAAGCCTGCAGCACCAGGCTGCACGCCCAGACTGGGCGCAGCAGCCGGCAGGCTGCAGGCAGCGCCTGCAGCCAGAGGCTGCACACCCAGGCTGTGGCCAGCCTTGGGCAGGCCACGGCCACCCCTGGCTGCAGGCAGAGCCTGCGGCCGTGGGTGTTGTGGGCCTGCACAGGGGCTGCCGCAGCCCCATCCTGCCCGAGGGCAGGGGCTGCAGCCCCACCAAGGTTTGTCGGCCTATCCCGAGGGGTCGTGTCTCGATTTTCGTGCCATATTCAAATTTACCTATTAGGATCTCCAAAAAAAATTAATTTGAATCCCAATTAAATTGAAATTTTCCGCACAATCAAAATTTCAATCTTTAAATTAAATTTAACTTTTGGGAAAAATAAATTACAGTCTTCAATCTTCAATCTCCTCCAAGAATAATTATAAAAAATTCCTAAACCGTTTCCGATGTTCAAAAAATTCTAACCATAAAAATTCTAAGAGACAAGAATTAAAATCCATGGGAAAATTACAGTGTAAATAAACTGCTCCCATGGTTACATAAAAAATTCCTAGATACAATTCTTCTAAATTCTAAGGAACCATAACCGGTATAAACAAGCATGCTTATAATAATTCAAAAAATTAAAATAACCACATACTTTATACATAATACATGTTAACAACATAAAGGAACCCTAGAATGCCACTCTCTAAATATCAAATCCATACATAAATAAAAAGACTAAGTAATTGTCTAATTTATGTACATGGCATAGTCATGAGATGGCTCTGATACCAATTGTAGGATAATAATTCGGTAAAAACGTATCAGAGTGGCGCAGCGGAACAATAAAAATTTTAAGATCGTTAAATATCTCATGATGCCATATACAATAAATCAACAACAATTAAAACTCATACCTCAAGGACGCCAATGAACAGGAGGAGAGTGACCGGAGGCTTCAACCAACTAGCCTTCTCTACTATTCTCCAATTCCCGAATGGCTGAGTGTGTGGGCACTCTGAACCTCGATCGGTATGCTAGCACTGCTAGTCTTCTTCCGACCACCCAGATCTCTAAAGAACTTTATTGTCACGATGAGCTGTGCAACAATAAGCCTGCTCACCTGAGAGTCTGTGGTCTGAGAGAACTGGAGTGGCAGGACCTCTATTTATAGACCTGCATGAGGTGAATCTCTGAATTTGAATTGGATTAGGAAAAGATATTTTCCCTTATCCAAACTCATAAAATCCGAATTTTTCCAAGGGAGAATCTCCACTAAAAATTCAGTTTTCTTAGGATAGATCCAATCCAAATCTCAACAAGATTTTAACTAGAATTTTATCTCCCTTTTTCAACCAAAAAATCTGAAATCTTTAGGAGAAAATCTTCTCCAAATTTTCGGCCACTTTTAGGATAAGGAAGAATCAAAATTCCACTAGGATTTTTCAAGCTAAATCTCATCTCAACCTTATCCAAAAATAACCGAATTTCCTAGGATTAAGGCTCCAAAATTTCGGCCACTTTTAGGGAGGGAGAGAATCCAAATTCAACTAGGATTGAAACTTGAATTTTCCCTTGAATCTTATCTACAAAAACCGAATTTTCCATTGAGGATTATCCTCAAAAAATTCGCCCACTTTTGTTGGGATTTGGATTCAAAATTCAAGTAGGATTCTAACAAGATTATCCTCTCCAAATCCAACTCAAATTCGAATTTCAAACCTTGTGGATTTTCCACAACAAATTCGAATCCTACTTGGACTATGATTCAAAATTTGAATTTCAAATTTCAAATTCAAATTTCAAATTCAAATTTCAAATTTCAAATTTCAAATTTCAAATTTAAATTTCAAATTCAAATTTCAAATTCGAATTTCAAATTCAAATTTCAAATTCAAATTTCAAATTCAAAATTCAAATTTCAAAATTCAAAATTCAAATTTCAAAATTCAAATTTCAAATTCCACAAAACGGTTGTATTTCATATTCTTGTTCTCATGAATAATTTTCTACAACTCCAATCCAATCTCAAATAAAATCATGGCAACTTTATTTGGAGTTCGAATAATTGTGTACTCTATTATCCAAAACAAAATCTGAATCCAACCGGAGAGAATCTTGTCTACCATCCTAATCCTGTGTCATCACCATCCAAGCATAATAAACTAGCCAATAGCATACACAAATCAATTTGCCAAACGTTAAGGAATTATGTGGAGCTAGTAGAGGGACTGATTGGACATATATAATCGGGCTCCCGTGATTCCATATGATCATCATTCTGTACCGAACAACTCAATCATATGATCACTAATTTCAGAGTCACACCACTATAAACCTGAAACTGAACTCCCAATTATATACCGTATTACGTAAGCCTGTGACGAGCTACCATCCAATGACCTTGTCATATATGCAAAACCCTCATATGATATCCATGATCAGCCTTAGGTCAAAGTCCGTTTAATCCTACTGATCAGGCTATCTTAAAGTTCCATTATACTACCGAATCAAGAAAATGATTATTCACCATATGTGAATAAGAAGTCATCCGCCCAGCAGACGAACCAAGGCCTTGTCCATTTTCACATTCAGTATAATGCCTTTAAGAGGATACCTTTAACTCCTCAGAGCTATGATTCCGATATCTGCAAACAAACCCTTCATCGTATACAAGTCATGCACCCAACGAACCGGTCTATAAGCTTACTACCTCTGAGACGCTTTAGCCATTGGAACATCAAAGTACACAAGTCATATACATGAAGTAGTTCATTTACTCAGGATTAAGGTTATTGCACAATGAACGTCAAAAGCAGATTGATCCACTCATAGCGGACTACGTAGATCAATCACGCTTTAGTCCCGGTCTAATATGTCACCACCGTGCAACATATCCATGTCTCTACTTGGGAGTCCAGCTCCAGACAGTCAAGACAGACCGTCCCCTCTAAGGCTTTAGACAACATAATAGTCTTAACATGAGTTAGATGCTCGGTCTAACCCCATAGACTACAGACCATAGTTTAGACTGCTAACTTTAGAACATTGTCTTCTCGCATACAAAAAGTCCATTGAATGCAACGTTCTAACAGTTTTAACACAAGCAGTCGGTGAGCCATATTTGCTTACATTTACTTTAACATGTAAATAAGACGAGGACAGATAGCAATGTAATGAATAACCTCTATGTATAATTTTATTATCCAGTTCAAAATGAATACATCAAAATGTCTCTAATACTTAGGGCATTTCCTAACAGTCTATAAATAGAGGTCCTGCCACTCCAATTCTCTCAGACCGCAGACTCTCATGTGAGCAGGCTTTTTGTTGCACAACTCATTGTCACAATAAGTTCTTTATAGATCTGGGTGGTCGGAAGAAGACTAGCAGCGCTAGCATACCGATCAAGGTTCAGAGTGCCCACACACTCAGCCATTCGGGGATTGGAGAATAGTAGAGAAGGATAGTTGGTTGAAGCCCTCCGATCATTCTCTTCCTATAGATTGGCGTCCTTGAGGTATGAGTTTAAATTGTTGTTGGTTTATTGTATATGGCATCATGAGATATTTAACGATCTTAAAAAAATTTTATTGTTCCGCTGCACCATTCTGATATGTTTTTATCGATTATTTTTCCAACAGTCAGAGACTTTGTTCGGAAGGCAGAGAGACAACAAATGATGCTGAGCGATACCGTATTTTCGTATGCAGTCAAATTCCAGGATAGCATCGTAAGGACGTGTCCTCTACCCAACATCACAAATGATAACTTTTGTGACATATTTTGGAAGGGACTCACCCTAGATCTATGACAGAGGGTAACCCCTTTATACCCTGCTACTTTACGTGAGTTTATTGTCGATGTAGCTAAAGTAGAGGAGAAGATGACGATGGAGCGCATGGTGCACAAGAGGCGTGAATAGTTGCTACAAGAAGCAATGTTAGATAGATCACCTATACGGATCTGGACCGATGGCAAACGATCATGAGGCTAGTCCATCGAGACAACCGGAGGGTGCAGATCCAGCTGAAGGATCAATGCCATTTGGGGTCGAAAACAGAATAGACGATGATGAAATAGATCCAATCGAATTTTCGATAATCCCAGAGCAACCTCAGCTAGGAGATTAGTTGTAGAAATACATGTGTTGTACAAATGTGTATATATAACTGTATATGTGTATATATGACAGAATCGAAAGGCTATTTTGAGAAAAAGCCTTCGAATTGATGTACTTTTGAAATGAAAATAAATGAAAACCATATTTTGACATGTTTAATGAGTGAAATGTTGAAATTATGTGATCATTAAAACTATTTGTACTTGTGTTGTAAAAATATGCTTGTGAAAATCTAACGATCGATTTTTATACAGTTTTAGGAAATAGTATAAGATGGTGAATCCAAGAAATCTGCGGAACATGCGAGGACGTCCAGTGTTATCGGAAAGAGTGGACGAGCTCGAAGCCTTAATAGAAGCCCAAATGAGAGAAAATGTCGAGTTAAGACAAAGACTCGAACAACTGGAGCAGAGACAAGAACAAAAAGAAAACCAAGAACCACAAATGGCCATACCAAAACCATAAGTGCCACCAGTAGTACAAGAAGAAGTGGTAAAACCTCAACCACCACCTAGGGCTAATCAGGAATCATTATATGAAAGGTTCAGACATATGAGGCCGTCAGAGTTTGAGGGTTCCACAAATCCTCTAGAAGCTGAGGAGTGGTTGTCTTCACTCCACATGATACTGGAGTTTATGGAATTGAACGACCAGGAGAAGATTCTGTGTGCGTCCTTTGTTCTAAAAACGGATGCAAGGTTCTGGTGGGAGTCAGTTATGCTGAGGATACACATGTATACCATGTCCTGGTTGGATTTTCTGGAAGAATTCAATCAGAAATACTATAATCTGGCACTGTTACGACCACAACAAAGAGAGTTCATCGAGTTGAAGCAGGGAGACATGACAGTGATAGAAGTCTGTAGCAAGTTTGATAAACTGTCCAGACCATGCCCATACACTGTTACCATTGAGAAGGAGAAGATCCAAAAGATGCTGGGGATGTTTCATCTTGAAATCTCAGTGTTGATGGACAGTGGATTAACGCCACCTGACACTGTATCCGATTGTGTTAGTTGTGTGCTGAGGGCAGAGTATAATCTGATCCGTTAGAAGGAAGAGAGAGAGAAAGTCTGGGATGCAAAGAAGAAGGAAAAGGTCTTGACCAAAGCTATACAAGCTGGGTCTCAAGTTGGACAAAGCAGTAAGCCGAGTTTAAATGTCAAGCCTGGGTAGCCAATTACTTCTGGTCAACAGTCTCAGGGGAAGAGAAACGGAAATAATTCAAGAAATAGGAACCAGCAAAGAAGAACAAACAATAATGCTGGCCCTATAGTTCGAGACTATGTGAACTGTAGGAAAAGACATGCGGGTCGATGTAGATTGGCCCCAAATGCCTGCTTTCAATGTAGGAAGGACGGTCATTTTGTCAAAAACTATTCAGAAAATAGGCAGAATGTGCAAGGTTCGTCTCAGTCACAACTATGTCCCTAGGGACATTCATTACAGGCCAAAACTGAAAGGTCATCCCATTTTGAAAGACAGGAAAGACAAGAACGCTTACCCCATGCAGATGCTAGGGTCATGGTCTATACAAAGGAAGAGCCAAAAGCGGGAGCGTCAAATGTAGTGACAGGTCAGCTTTCTGTCACTAATAATTTGGCGTCTATTTTGTTTGACTGTGGAGCTACGCATTCTTTCATTTCATACCAGTTTACGAATAAGATAGGATATCCTAAGGACAATATGGGTATGACATTTAGAACTACACTACCCTCAGGGGAAGTCCTAATGTCCAATTATTGGTTATCACATGTGCCAATAATTATGGCAAATAGGGAGTTGTTTGTAGAATTGATCATGATGGAACTTGCCGATTACGATGTAATACTAGGAATGGATTTCCTAGGAAAGTATCAAGCCACGATCGATTATCGGAAGCGGATGATAAGATTTCAACCCGACCAAGAAAAGGGATTTGAGTACGTTAATACGTCACGTAGATCAAAGAAGATAATGATCAACTAAATGGAAGCAAAGAGGCTGATGTCTATCGGTTGTGCTGGATACCTAGCATGTGTATTGGATGTGATGAGGGAACGAAAGCTCCAACACAAAGACATTCCTATTGTGGAGGAATTCATAGATGTCTTTCCAGAGGAATTACTAGGATTATCGCCTAAACGAGAAATTTCCTTTGAGATCGAGCTGATGCTAAGAACTGCACCAATCTCAAACGCACCACACCGGATGGCACTGGCAGAGTTAAAAGAGTTGCAGGAGCAGTTCTTAAATCCATTGTGTCAGATCGTGATCCACGATTCACTTTAAACTTCTGGACATGTGTACAAGAAGCTATGGGAACAGAAGTGCAACTGAGCACAGCATTTCATCCGCAGACAGACCGGCAATCTAAGCAAACCATTCAAACACTAGAAGACATGCTGCATGCATGTACAATAGATTTCCTGGGGAGCTGGAATGAGAAACTTCCATTGGTAGAATTTTCGTATAACAACAGCTACCAAGCTTCGATAGGTATGGCACCTTATGAAGCTTTGTATGGAAGGAAGTGTAGATCATTGGTTCACTGGTACGACCTACAAGAGAAACGACTGCATAAGACAGATTTCATACAAGAGACAGTGGATGCAGTTACGAAAATACAGCAGTGGATGAAGATAGCCCAGAGCTGACAGAAGAGTTACACAGACAAGAGACGAATATCCCTGGAGTTCGATGAAGGGGATTTCGTATTCCTAAGAGTTTCACCGATGAAAGGAATAATGCGGTTCGGGAAGAAGGAGAAATTGAGTCCAAGATTTACTGGACCATACGAGATCATCGAACGCATTGGTAAAGTTGCCTATAGATTGGCATTACCTCCAGAAATATTGGCAGTACATAATGTGTATCACATGTCGATGCTACGGAAGTACATATCGGATCCATCCCATGTGCTAAAATATGAACTGATCTAGATTCAGGAAGACCTAACCTACGAGGAGAGACCTGTTCAAATTTTGGCACACGAGGATAAAGTTTTGAGGAATAAAACAATCCCATTAGTCAAAGTGCTATGGAGAAATCACAATGTTGAAGTGGCTACATAGGAACGCGAAGATGAAATTAGAAATTTGTATCCCCACTTATTCTAAATTTTCGAGGATGAAAATTTTATAAGGAGGAGTGAATGTGATAACCGGGAATTTCAGATTCTCGGAGTAAGTTAACATTGTATGTATATAACAATTTTAATGAACAAAATATGAAAAAGTTAACTTTTAATACTGTTGTGAATAGTATAAAAATGTTCTGGCAGTGTTAAAGTGTGTGAGTTTGGAGATGGAAAATCTTACCAGACATAATTGGGTGAGACGGTTCGGAATCAGAGCCGAAAACCCTAAAAAATGCATTGAGATGCACGAAAATGATAGAAATTTACGGTAGAGAATTCTGATCAAACGGAAGCAAAATAAGACAAACTGATCGCACCGGAGGCGCCGGGAACCCACCTACGCGATTTCGGTACAGTTCCGTTCGGTTCGGTTTTCGATCAATATTTGACCATGAATTAATTAGTGAATTAATATGAATAATAGGATGACATCATCAAGATAATGTCATAAATCTATTTCAATTTACATGGTTTGGAAAGTAAAAATGAAAGGTGTATGGCTAGGATTATCCCATTTTTTGATCAAGGGTCATGATCTTGCCAAAAAGCCATTTGAAATTTTTTTTAATTTTTGGAAAAAGGCCATTCGACCATGTGGAAAGGGAGAAGGAAAAAAAATTAGGTTTTGGCCCCAAAATCCGTACTTTTTAAGTCCTTGAACAATTAGCAAATTGTTGAAAAATTTTGCTAAAGAACCCTTGGTTTTTGCCTATAAATAGGCATCAAAATTCAATCAAAAAAATGAAAAATTCAAGCCAAACTCTTGCCTTTTCTTCAGCCCAAAAACCATGAGCTTTCTTTCTCCATTAAGCCAAAAATTTGTTCCAAAATTCACACCAAACTAAGCTTGCATTACATTTCTAACATCAAGCCAACAATTAGTTAAGGTGAGCTTCTAAATTGAAGCATTTTTCCTTAATTTTCCATAGAAAATCCATGGGTTTGAAGTGTTGGAAAACAATGAAAAAAATTGTTGTTTTGTTGGTTATATGATTGGTTTGATGTTGTAGAATTTAAAGCATGAATTAGGGTTTAAAAACAAGCAAAAATTTTGCATGTTTCTCTTGAAAATCCGTGGCATTAGGGGTGTGAAAATTGTATGAGAATTGATATTTGGTTTAGTGTTTATGTTTGTTCAATTATGTGTTGAATTAAGCATGAATTGGAATAAGGAAACAATAAAATTTTTATGAAATTTGTTTACTAAAACTGTGGGTATACACACTAAGAAATGGAAAATTTTTAGTGTTGAGAAGTGTTGATAAAAACCCTAGGAAAGAAAACAAGATTTTCTATGTGTTTATGCATGAAAATCTGTGGCTATGCTAGGGTTAGAATGCATGTTTTGTTAGGTTTTGATGTTGTTTTATACATTAGAAAACCTAAGAGTGATATGTAGTGATGAAAAATTATTTGGTGTTGATTAACATGTAAACTGAGGCTAGTTTGGAAAAAAAAATATTGTTGTTTATGTTGATTTCTGAATATTGATTTATGTGGAAAATTTTTTTACAAAGTTTGGAAATTTTTGTGATGCCTTAAATTTTATTTAAGGGTCAATATATAATTTAAATAAAATTAGTGTGTCAAAAATTAATTAAAAATCTTTTGGAAACCCTAGGTTGGTTTCCTAGTCAAATTTCACTCAAAAAGTCAACAATTTGGACTTCAAAAACCCTATAATATTCGGCCGTTACTTGGGATTTTTAATTAAAATTTAAATCCCACAAATTCAAGGAGGATTCAAACTCAAATTTCATCCCTTAAATATAAAGAAGAAATTCGGCCACAAAGTGTAGGAAATAAAGGAGATTTTATTTGAATTAAAAGCTAGGTCAAAACTCAATCAAAATTCAAATTATTTTTCCTTAAAAACTAATGGGTAATTTCAGCCACTTAAGGAGAAATAAGAGAGAAAAACCCTAGCCTCAAAACAGCACAAAAACTTTCCCTTTTTCCCCCCAAAAGATTCAGCCAAACAAGGAAGCAAAAAGGAAAGAAAACCTTAGTATAAAAACCCTCTTTCAACTCTCATTCACCTTCCTTTCACTCTCAAAAATTCAGCCAGCCTTCCCTTGTTTCCTCTCTGAATTTTTCTCTCCCAAAACACACCAAAATAGTAAGCAAAAACCTACCTAAAGGTAGCTCAAAGATTCAGCAACTTTTGAGACAAAAACAAGGTGAGAAATCAACTTTTTTCTTCCTTCTCCTTTTGATTTTAAATCCAAAATTTTTATGGTTTTTCTCCACTGTTTTCCCTACTGTTTTGAAGACTCCAACACTCACACAAATTCAGCCAAAAAGGAGACCAAGCATCAAAAATAGTGCAGTACAAACATGGTGTGATTTCTCTCTCTAAAACCCTAAAAATTTTGCCTCATTGATCCCCTTTCAAAAACCCTATTATCACATGTGTAAATTTTATGATTTTTGCCAATTTGATTCTTGGGTTGTGTTAATGACATATAAATAATGTTCTCCACGAAATTTCGTGATCATTGGATGAAAATTGAATTAGTTTGAGGCTAATTGAAATTCGGACAGGAAAAATGAAAATCTGGAAAATTACCATATGAACAGTTAACTTGTGTCAGCCATAACTTGAGTTTTAAAAATGATTTTTGAGTGAATCTTGAGCCTAAAATTAAATCGAGATGTCCCCTAAATGCCTGCAAAATTTCAGAACCAAACTCATCCGTTGGCCTAGTCAAAATATTTTTCTAATATAGCTGGATAGAACTGCCAGTTTTTGAACTGAAACTGAAACCCTGATTTTATGCCTAAAAACAACCCCTCGGCTTTTGGCCTAGTTGAGTAATCAAACGATGTCTAAAAATTATAAAAATTATATGGAATTAAAGCTACGGATGTCTAGTTTAACATATTAAAAATTTAGAATTTTTGGGATTAAAAATGAATTAATATTGATTTTACAGTCAGCCTAGGTCAGTCTGCCCATGTCCAGTAATATCCTAACTTAGGGGTTTTCACAAATTTTAAATCCCAAATGTTATTAAACATTTTCAAATCTTTTTGTGGCACACTAAAATGATTGGATGATTTTGTCTAAACCTAGACTGATCATATGTTGTGATTATAGGATTTATTTGACGTTCTTGCTTGATTGGTGGATCACGTTATCGCAACGCTTGTGCGATAATCGAGGTAGGACTTTCTAGCCTTTTCTGAGAGTAGTCAAGTGTTTTAAATTTCCCTGTTTTATCGATGGCATGCTGTTTTCAGTTTATGAAATTATTATACTGTTTTTGATGAAATAAACGCATGCAACGTGTTTTGTAATAAATGTGTATTTTAAAGCGTGTTTTGATTAATGGCATAATATAACTTGGTAAATACCATCTTTTGAATAATCCGGTGAACATAATTGAGCTCTAGTTCACGATCATTGTAAATGATGCGTGCGTCCTAAAGTTGACGCCATGGGGGAAGGTCTCTAAACCTGCGCAGGGCCGTTCGGCCTATTTAGACCGTAACGAGATGATCTAGGATAATTCAATTCGAGGCACGTATATTATAGCTACGACAAGTCCTCACTCAAAATATGATGGTTTATTTTAATGATTTATTATTTTTAATATTGGGGCACGTATATTGCAGCTACGCTAAGTCCTCAGCAAAATAAAACTTGTACTAAAAATGTTTTCCCGAAATTGTTGATTATTTTTTTTATGATTATTATGCCATGTATTTTTTTTAAATTGTTCATTATTTTTTTGAAACGAATATTATGTCATACTTTTAAATGTTACCTGTTTAACCCACCTTTGTTTCTGTCCTATTGAGCCAGCGCTCACGTCCCTTTTCTTTGTGATCTCGAAATGACTACTTCTAGGTGCGGGAGGTAGCAGTTACGAAAATCGTTGAGCTATCCATTTCTACCGAAGATGATGCTATCCATTTTCTCCATCTTCTTCTTTCTGTTTCTCGTTCTGATGTAATGAGACTTTAAGTTTGGACTTTATTTCACGTTATTTAAATTTCATGCTTAGGAATATTTTATGGTTGGTAATTTTTTTTTTGAGATCGATTTTGTGTTTGGTTTCCGCATTAAAAAGTATTTATTTTCTACTTTATTTTATTATGTGGTTATGATGCTACTTTATAAATAATTAGGCTTAGCTAAATCATGATGTTGACCCGCTTTTTGTAATAAATGTTTTTCCTTAAATCTCGGGTTGATATTATGATTTGGCTACCGTGTCACGTGTCTAAATTTTAGGCCGTGACAATTTTGTATAAAATAGGCCTCTGGTATAGTAAGTGGCAGGTACAAAGGTTTTGAGGTGTACCTAATGCTGGGGAAACCTTAAAATATAAGCGTAAATGCTGTCGAAATTTTTAAAACAGCATAAGGGCATTTCGGGAAACGAGGTAAAAATATTGGACTCAGGAAGGAAACTGAGACCCCTTGGTGGATTAGGGTTAGAAATGGAAAACCAACCCAAAAGGAATAGTAAACCGACCCTAAAAGACTAAAATGCCTAAAACAGGAAAAAAATTCATGTTAGGGGTATTTTGGGAAACGCGGGAAAAATGTAGGTCGGGATCGGAAACCCGTGCTTCTCAATGACCGAGGGCCGGGGACAGGTTAAATAACGTTTTCAGAGTAGTGAAAGGGCCATTTGAGGCTCCGAAACGCTCGAAAAACGAGAAAACGACCCTAGGTGATGGATGAATAGTAACTGAGGGCCGGGAAAAATGAAATTGAGATTTTACAGCTATTTAAGCTATAGAATGATACAGAAGCCTAAGGTATATTATTTTAAAATAATTAGGCTTAGAAAACTGGAGAAAAATGATAGAACGGAATAGTTACAGTCCTGAGACCCGTCATGGTTATAATGGTCATTTTGACCAAAAATTTCCGAAAGGCTTGGAAAGGACCCTAAAAGACCTAGAATAACTTATACAAAATTCTAATACTCAAAATAAAGATTTTAAAGTTAAAATTCTAAAAATCTTGAGAACACGGGCGTGTAGAGGAATACACAGCCGTGTATAGGAAAAATTTTACAACTCGAGAGGTACACGGGCTTGAACACGGGCGTGTATTAAGCTGTGTATAGTTACACAGCTAGATAGTAAACAACATGGCCATGTAGAGTAAACCCTAGAGGTACACGGGCTGGGACACGGGCGTGTTCCAGGCCGTGTACCACAAACAAAATTTAAATGTGTTGAATTATTAAGTAAAATGAATGTATATTTAAAAGTGATAATTAATACAGGCTATTAACAGACAATATTATGTCTGTAGGAACCCAAAATAGAGATAGAACTGCGGAAGAATTCCGGAAGTGGACACTAGCGCAGTATTGGTAAGTTCAAGCATTTTCATGTCTGCAACAAAAAACACTGTGTTATTTTATTTATATTGAATGTACTCTAGATATAAAGTCTTAAGGACAAATGGGGGATTAGTTAGTATAACATATCCCAGATAAAGAGAATATATAGGACCTACGGGTAGTGGAGGATAGTGACCTTGAGGTGATGATTAATATCACTTGGTCAAGACTATAAATTCAAAGATGGTAATGAAACCATTAAGGCGTACCGTCCCTCTAACATAGTGGTGGGGGTTTTTCTCAGATCCTATGAGGATATCAGGACTGTGGAGGCCGATGTTCTAAGGTCGCTCCTTAAACCCTCCCGGTCAGCGTGCTAATAATCATCGGTACTGCCATAAACAGAGCTCTAAACTAGAAATCAAATAGAGAATAAACAATTAATAAAATGTTAAAAATCATAATTGAGCATAACCAAAGTATGCTAAGTATAGTGATTTCGGTTAGGGTTTATGAATAGTAACCGGTTAGGCTGATGTGAATAGTATCCGGTTATAGCAATGTGAATAGTTACCCATTAAGGTAAAGTGAATAGTAACCAGTTAGAGTAACTGTTACTATTCATCGGTCAAAGGTCAAAGTCACTATTCATGGTGAATAGCCTATTCATGATGAATAGTACTATTCATTGGAAATTGAATTTTCAGTGTTTTTGAATCTGTATGATTCTTACTAAGCATGTTTGAACTTACTGAGCCTGTTAGCTCACCAGTTTGTTCATGTTGCAGGTAAGAAACCTGTCCAGTAGATTTCTGGATAGCGGCAAGATGCGAACGTGCCAAAGGGATAGGGAACTCACCGTGGACTTGGTCCTACCATAAGTTTTCCATTGAGTTTTTAAAGTTAATGAATTGAAGAGAATGGGCTTGAAACAAAATATACAGTACATAATTATATTATATGTTGTATATTATGTTGTACTTCATAAAGACATATAAAAGTTAGTATTATATTTTACATGGCTTTCTTACTTAGTTTTCTTAAGTGAAAGTATGTATTAAAGAAAAAAAAATTATGGCTGAAATTTTAGGCCCTGATAATTAAGAGTTATGAGAAAATGAGTTTAAAACTGATGACCCGGATTCGGTACACGAGCTATCTTGGTTGGCCGTAGAGTCGATTCATGACGGTTGCAGGTGGTCAGAATCAGGGGGCGTCACAGTCGTTTTACTATTCTTCTTGGGCTTAGTTTTCTATTATCCATTCTAACCTACCGAGGGGTCTCGATTTTTATTTTCGAGCCTACATTTTTACCCCTCATTTCTCGAAATGCCTTTATGCTGTTTTAAAAATTTCAGCCGCATTTCCGCTTAAATTTTAGGTTTTTCCCGATGTTAGGCGTGCCTCAGAACGTTGGTACCTGCCACGTACTATACCAGAGACCTATTTTACACAAAGTTACCAAACTTTACATAAAACATTTTCATATTATCCATCATTCAAATCACCATATAAATTTCATCAATTTTCACACCACCAAAATTTTTTTTCACACAACTCAATTATCACATATCAATCTTAGGGTTTCTAATACACATTTCAACATCAAAAACCTAAGAAATTTTTCATTCCACCCTAGCCTTTAAGCCACGGTTTTCATGTCCAAATCATAGGAAAAATTTTCCTTAATCTTATAATCATTTGTCAATCATTTCTTCACCAAATTCGTCACAAAATTTTCCCATTTTCTTCACACATAAGCCACAGGTTTACCAAGGAAATATGCATAAATTTTGCTTGTTTCAAGATTCTAAAACATACTTTAATCACTACCTCACCAAATCAACATCGATACTAAAACAAATCAACAATTTTCTCCACCATTTCTGGCCCAAACATGCCACTGTTTTCATGAAGAAAAACACTAAGAAATGCTTTAAAATGGTGGCTCACCTTATCAACTTGATTCCTTGTTGCTTAGAGTGAGTTTGGAAGCTAATTTAGTGAAGAATTTTTATCAAAATTTTGGCTTGAGGGGGGAGGATGCTCATGGCCACAAAGGTACAGAGTTTTGGCTAGTTTTGCTAAATTTCCAAATGAATTATCCACTCCTATTTATAGGCAAATAGTGGCGGACCAACTTGCAATTTTTCCCAACAATTTGTAAATTGTTTAGGGAATTTTTAGCAAAAATTTAGTGACCAAAGAGCAAATTATTTTGCTGATTTTTCTTGCTTGGCCGACTCCCCTTTTTCTCATTTTCCCTAAATTTTTTCCATGCCATTTTGGTTAAATCTTGGCCCTTGATTTAGGATTAGCATTAATCAACACCATTAATGCTACCTACCACCTTTTTATGCATAAAATTCCATATTTATTACATCATACTTATGATGTCACATTTGACATCATCTAATTAATTCATATATTAATTTGTGGTCAAAGTTTGACCAAAAGTCAAACTGAACGAAAATCTACCGAAATCGCGTAGGCGAGTTTCTAACAGCTCCAATGCGATCGGTCTGCCTTATTTTGCTTTCATTTGACCAAAATTCACTACCATAAATTTTTGTCTTTTAGTGAGGGTTTTTGGCTCCATTTTAGGGTCGTCTCACCTGTTTCTGTTCGAGAAGATTTTCCATCTCCGAACTTACACTCTTTAAGACTGTTAGAACATTTTCATCACATTCTAACCAGTATTAAAATATAACTTTTTCACATTTTATACATTAAAATTGTCATGTACATATAATTTTAAATTTCTCTGAGAATCTCAAAATTCTCAGTTATCACATAAAACATATAAGCATGTGATGTTTACACAACATGTACCATGCACTGAATCATTCCACATATTAGGTGCAAAACCAAAGCATCACACATAACTGAAACATAACTAGATGCATAACAGAAAACATCATGTAACTGAATGCATATCTACTATAGCTGGAAGCATGCTGTAACTATAGATAAGGCATATCGTGAATAGTGCATGAACCGATTATGCTCATTTTTTGCTTCATTATTCATTATCTTTTTCTTATCTGAAAGGGCATAGTGAGCCTTGCGCTCCTTGCACCCGTTATATTTATATACATAACGTGGGCCTTGCGCCCGGTAATAGTTACGGGCCTTACACCCGTTTTACCGATACCTTAATTTAATTACCCAATTCTTAATCTGATCAGGCCATATGCTCTACTAGGCTATACCCTAATCTTACGTGATAGGAATGTATGGCATTTAACTCATGCTTACATTAATCTACACGATTATGAAGCTATATGCTCTTATAACATGCTATGTAACAACTGTGCACAGTTCGCATTACTTAACATAACGTAAAATAGCACTTTAAATTCATTTTTGCTCATCCTGTAGGCGGAGTTATACTTACCTTATCTGAAGGTAAAACTTTTACTCTCGCCCTTGTCAAATTATAGGTATCTACCTGTCATTATAACATATTCCATCAATACTCATTGCTGAGTCACTAATACTGTTAGTGACTAAAGCAGTTATTAACGTACGTTACCGATTGTCGTCGGTACTAGCTTGCTCTTTTTTTAGAGAGTTTTGATTATCTAATCGTGGTTAATTAATTTATTTACCCAATAAATTAATTAATGTTGCTCTCAGGTCACAACTATCATTAGTGACTATAAATTTTATTATTGTATGGTACCGATACCCAACGGTACCCAACTGCTCTACTTTGGGAATTCGGTATCTAGTTTCTAATCGTGCTTGATTAATTTGTCTACTTGACAAATTAATCACTGTTCCTCACTATTTCGTTTAAACTCAGTCCTTAACTGGTTAACTGACCAGTCAATTGGCCAGTTACCTCGCGCATCGTTGACTAGGTAGCCTAGCTGGTTACTTTGTTTATTTGGTGTGGTAGCCAATCAGGCTACCTCTACCATTTTATTTATTTTTCAAAAAGTTGTTTTAGAACTCTTATAAAATTTGGGGAAAATACATGTTCTTTGAAATCGTCCCCATATTACCTCGTTTGAAGGTGGGGGCATTTTATCAAAACCATTTTTCCATTTTAAAAGGGGAATAACACATTTTGGTGTTCATTTTTAAAAGTGGTTCTTGAACCGTTTTACCGAAAACCATTTGAAACTTGTTTAAAATGATTTAATTTGTGAACTTGGCAAACATAAAACTTTTAGTCCTCAACGGGGTAAACAACTCTCATGTTCATCTTGGAGCTCGAATCAAACTCTAACAGGTCCTAAACTCATCAAACCCATGGCTAAACTCATGTCCAGTTTTAGAAAAATTTCAATTTTACGCTTGTTTAAAAACGGCTCTGTTTGGGGCCTAAAACAGCCAACTTTTCAAAACATGCACTGGTCATCTAAAAGATTTCGACGAGATCTAAAATTTCATGTTGAGTCCGAGATCCGGTTCAGATTTTAAGTTAGTCATTTTTATAAAAACCCGAGACTATTTCTGTGGCTCAAGATTTTGGTCTCAGTTTTGAACTCTAGTTAAAAAACGACTTAGAAAACCTATCCTGGAGTCATTTTTGGCTAAAAGCTATACGATGCAAAAACGACCATGATAAAATTTTCTTAAAACTTTGTGTTTTACCAAATCCCAAAATCAGACCATAACATGTTCAAAAATGGCCAAAACCATGGCCTAACAACTGAGGACAGGTTGGTTCACAGCTAACCCTAAAATGTCCATTCACACATCCATCCATAAAAAGCTTAAACCACAACTATATAACCACATAAGCTTAAAAATAAAATGCTAAGGGCTCATAATAAACTTATTACAACCCATTGTTTGAATAAATACACATAAATTTCCTTGATTAAAACTTAAAAATAGCTAAATCACAAAAAGAGGGCTTTTAGTTTTACCTTGTGTGCTATGAACCAAGCACAATCTGGACCAAGGGGTGAGTGACCAAAACCCATGTGTTCCTTGGTGAAAAAGAGGGTCGGTCTTGGCTAGGCGAAAACAAAAAAATATCTTTTCTTAATATGAAACTAAAACCAACTAAAACACAAGAGAAAATCCTTGTAACTTACCCTTGAGTGACCTTGAAATGGTCTTGAAGAGATGCTTCCAACACAACTAAAGTACCGCTGATTTTTTGGTAAGTTTTTGGCTGACTTTGGCCGGGTTTCTTGGCTGGGAAATGGTTTTTGGCTGAAAGAAAAGGGAGAGAAAGAAGAAAATTTCAGGGCCCTTCGCTTGAGAAGTTGGCGCACAAAAAGGGGGAGGCAAAAGTGAGCTCAAAACCTAGTACTCCCTTTATATAGACTTGGTTAATCCCACTTAGCCAACCTTAATCTCTCTTAATTAGCCAAATTGGCTCCTAAATGAGAGACAAATTCAAGGGCTGCTACTACAAGGGAGGCTGCACGTGGGCTGGCTGAAAAAGAGCTCAAAAAATGCATTAATGCCTTGTAAAGTTACTAGTGACTTGTCTCCCACTTTTTGCACTTTTTATTCACACTTAACTAAGACCTCATTGACCATATTAACTAGGCTTATGTTAGGAAATGCCCTAAGCATTAGAGATATTTTGATGTATTTATTTTGAACTGGATAATAAAATTATATATAGAGGTTATTCATTACATTGCTGTCTGTCCTCGTCTTATTTACATGTTAAAGTAAATGTAAGCAAATATGGCTCACTGACTGCTTGTGTTAAAACTGTTAGAACGTTGTATGCAATGGACTTTTGTATGCGAGAAGACAATGTTCTAAAGTTAGCGGTCTAAACTATGGTCTGTAGTCTATGGGGTTAGACCGAGCATCTAACTCATGTTAAGACTATTATGTTGTCTAAAGCCTTGGAGGGGACGGTTTGTCTTGACTGTCTGGAGTTGGACTCCCAAGTAGAGACATAGATATGTTACTTGGTGGTGACATATTAGACTGGGACTAAAGTGTGATTGATCTACGTAGTCCGCTATGAGTGGGTCAATTTGCTTTTGACGTTCATTGCGCAATAACCTTAATCCTGAGTAAATTAACTACTTCATGTATATGACTTGTGTACTTTGATGTTCCAATGGCTAAAGCGTCTCAGTGGTAGTAAGCTTATAGACTGGTTCGTTGGGTGTATGACTTGTATACGATGAAGGGTTTGTTTACAGATATCGGAATCATAGCTCTAAGGAGTTAAAGGTATCCTCTTAAAGGCATTATACTGAATGCGAAAATGGACAAGGCCTTGGGTCGTCTGCTGGGCGGATGACTTCTTATTCATATATGGTGAATAATCATTTTCTTAATTCGGTAGTATAATGGAACTTTAAGATAGCCTGATCAATAGGATTAAACAAACTTTGACCTAAGGCTGATCATGGATATCATATGAGGGTTTTGCATATATGACAAGGTCATTGGATAGTAGCTCGTCACAGGCTTACGTAATACGGTATATAATTGGGAGTTCAGTTTCAGGTTTATAGTGTTGTGACTCTGAAACTAGTGATCATATGATTGAGTTGTTCGGTAAAGAATGATGATCATATGGATTTGCGGGAGCCCGATTATATATGTCCAATTAGTCCCTCTACTAGCTCCACATAACTCCTTAACGTTTGGCAAATTGATTTGTGTATGCTATTGGCTAGTTTATTATGCATGGATGGTGATGACACAGGATTAGGATGGTAGACAAGATTCTCTCTGGTTGGATTCAGATTTTGTTTTGGATAATAGAGTACACAATTATTCGAACTCCAAATAAAGTTGCCATGATTTTATTTGAGATTGGATTGGAGTTGTAGAAAATTATCCATGAGAACAAGAATTTGAAACACAACCGTTTTGTGGATTTTGAAATTTGAATTTTGAAATTTGAAATTTGAATTTCGAATTTGAAATTTGAATTTGAAATTTAAATTTGAAATTTGAAATTTGAATTTGAAATTCGAATTTGAAATTTGAAATTCAAATTTAGAATCACAGTCCAAGTGGGATTCGAATTTGTTGTGGAAAATCCACAAGGTTTGAAATTCGAATTTGAGTTGGATTTGGAGAGGATAATCTTGTTAGAATCCTACTTGAATTTTGAATCTAAATCCTAACAAAAGTGGACGAAATTTTTGAGGATAATCCTCAATGGAATTTCCGTTTTTGTGGATAAGGTTCAAGGGAAAATTCAAGTTTCAATCCCAGTTGAATTTGGATTCTCTCTTTCCCTGAAAAGTGGCCGAAATTATGGAGGATCTCTCCTAGGAAAATTCGGTTATTTTTGATAAGGTTGAGATAAGATTCAAGCTTGAAAATCCTAGTGGAATTTTGATTCTCCCTTATCCTAAATGTGGCCGAATATTTGGAGAAAAATCTCCTAGGAAATTTCAGATTTTTTGGTTGAAAAAGGGAGATAAAATTCTAGTTAAAATCTTGTTTAGATTTGGATTGGATTTATCCTTAAAAAACCGAATTTTATTGTTGGCATTTTCCCATGGAAAAATTCGGATTTTTTGGTTATGGATAAGGGAGAATATCTTTTCCTAGTCCAATTCGAATTCAGAGAATCACCTCATGCAGGTCTATAAATAGAGGTCCTGCCACTCCAGTTCTCTTAGACCACAAACTCTCAGGTGAGCAGGCTTATTGTTGCACAGCTCATCGTGACAATAAAGTTCTTTAGAGATCTGGGTGGTCGGAAGAAGACTAGCGGTGCTAGCATACCGATCGAGGTTCAGAGTGCCCACACACTCAGCCATTCGGGAATTGGAGAATAGTAGAGAAGGCTAGTTGGTTGAAGCCTCCGGTCATTCTCCTCCTGCAAGATTGGCGTCCTTGAGGTATGAGTTTTAATTGTTGTTGGTTTATTGTATATGGCATCATGAGATATTTAACGATCTAAAAATTTTTATTATTCCGCTGCGCCACTCTGATACGTTTTTACCGATTTATTATCCTACAGCTTAAAGGGGAGGGGCTGATTTGGCTGCTGACTGCCCTTAAAACCGATGGGTGCTGAAATTTTGGAGCCAAAATGCAGTAAATGCTAGGCTAAGTCATGTTTCAACTATTCCTTATTTTAATCCCATGTATTATAAGCCTAGAACAATATTTTAAGGTAGCTTTTGGGCTAATTTGCAGCCTTTTATTTTTTATTTCTACAGTTGTAGCTCACAATTTTTAAGGAGAAAGTTTATCTGCAAATGCTTCTCTTAGCAGTCTAATTTCCCACAGCGGTGTTCGGTCCTTTCTCGATGGTGTTCTAGATTTTGACCGAAATTGGATTTTCTAAATTCGATACTTATACTGATAATTCCTATGCCTATGAGCCCATTCCATGTCTATTTTACTATTTATTTCCTGTACTGTGGTTGTGACAATACTGTGTTGACAATGCGTACGCATAACGAGGTGTTTTCGTGCAAAATTTCAAACACAGTCTCTCCTGACTAATTTGGACGTGCTGTGTGACAACTGAAAAATTAAATCATTCTCGAAGACTTTGTACACTGTAAATGTATATGATTATTTTATGTTTAAAATATAAAATGAATGATTTAATGTCGTTTAGAATGTATTAAAATGTCCTAATAGTGTTAAAGAGTAGGATTTCAGAAATGAAAATTTTTCCTGAATCGCAACGAGCAAAACGGTGCCTTTTTAGGATCGAAAACCTCAATGGGATACCAAAGGTAAACCAAAGTTTACTAAAGGATAAAATATGTTTGAATGTGATTTTTGGTCAAACGACAGCAAAATAAGGAAAATCAATCAAACGGAAGGCCTCAGAAACCCACCAGGCCAATTTCGGTGAAATTTGGTTCGGTTTGACTTTTTGATCAAAGTTGAATTTTGGATTTAATTGAATTAATTCAATTATGTCATGAGTAATGTCACATGGGTGATGTCAAAAATAAGAAAACAATTTTATGTGGAAAGAAAGAAAAGGATCCAAGGACTAAGATTAAAAGTAACTTGATCTAAGAGCTAAAATGAAGCCAAAAAGGCATGGTATTTAATTTTTTTTTTATTTTGGTTAATCTTGGGCTGCAAGGGTCGGTTCCCATTCAAAGAATTCAGAAAAAATTTTAAAAATTTCAAATAAACCCTTGAAAGGTTGCAAAAAGGTCCCTAAAGTGTTGCCAAATTGCACCAAAATTTTTGCAACTTGGTCCTCACCACTTTGGGCGGCCATTAAACACGTTTATGAGCTAAAATATTCAGCAAATAAACTGCAAGAAATCTGTCCATAAGCAGCCATGGGTCTCTCCCCCATTTCCAAACAAAATTTTTCAAGTTTTTGGAGCAAAACTCAAGCATAAGTTGTCTTCACTCATACTAGCAAGGTAACTCTTGAAAACATGTAGTTTTCTTTCATTTTTAATGAAAAATCCGTGGCTGATTTAGGGTGAAAGGATTGAGAATTTTTAAGTTTCAATTATGTGGTTTTGGTGTTGCTAATATTTGGTTATGATTAGAGAAGGTTTTGGGAGCAAAGACACAAACTTTGGGTGTGTTTTCTAGTGGAAAAAATGTCTATGTTAAGGGGTTTGAATGAGAAATTTTCAAAGTAAAGATTATGGTTATAGTTTTGTTTATGTGTATTGATATGAGAATCAAAATTTTATAAATTTGGAAGTGTGAAAATAAATATTTAGTCATGTGGCTCAATGTGAAACCGTGTATGTGTATATGTGTTGGTTGATGAAGTTTATGTTAAGTTTTGATTATTGGTTGGTTTGAAAATAAAGTTTGATGTGTGAAATTGATAAGTTGTGTTCACCGGGAATTTTAGATTCTCAGAGTAGGTTAAAATTGTATGTATATAAAATTTTAATGAATAAAATATGAAAAAGTTGTATTTTAATACTGTTGTGAATAGTGTAAAAATGTTCTGGCAGTGTTAAAGTATGTGAGTTCGGGAATGGAAAATCTTACCGGACATAATTGGGTAAGACGGTTTGAAAACAGAGCCGAAAACCCTAGAAAATGCATTGAGATGCACGAAAATGATAGAAATTTACGGTGGAGAATTCTGATCAAACGGAAGCAAAATAAGACAAACTGAACGTACCGGAGGTGCCCGGAACCCACCTACGCGATTTCGGTGAAGTTCCATTCGGATCGGATTTCGATTAAAAATTGACCACGAATTAATTAGTGAATTAATATAAATAGTAGGATGACATCACCATGATTATATCATAAACCAAAATTATTTTCTTTAATTAGGAAAATAATTTTGAAAGGTGTATGGTTTAGATTAGGTTACTTTATGATCAATGGCCAAGATCATGCCAAAAAGCCATTGAAAAATTTTAAAAAAATTTTGAAAAAGGCCATTCAGCCACTTGGAAAGGAAGCAGAAAAAAATTTGATTTTTGCCCCAAAATCCTTACTTTTTAGTCCTCGAATAATTAGCAAATTGTTGGCAAAAAATTACAAAAAAATCCTTGAGTTTTGCCTATAAATAGGCATCAAAATCCATTCAAAAAACTGGAAAAATTAGCCAAACTCTTGCCCCTTTTCTTCAGCCCAAATCCATGGCCTTCTCCCCCCTTTTAAGCCAAAATTTTGTTGAAAATTTCACACCAAACTTAGCTTGCATTGCTATTCCAACATCAAGTCATCAACTAGTTAAGGTAAGCTTCAAAATTGAAGCTTTTCTCTTTGATTTTCCTTAGAAAATCTGTGGGTATGAGAGCGTGAAAACAATAAAAAAAATTTGTTATTTAGTTGATGATGTGATGATGTTGTGATAAGTTTGGTGTTATAGAGATTAAAGCATGAATTAGGGTTTAGAAACAAGCAAAAATTTTGCATGTTTTTCTTGAAAATCCGTGGCATTAGGGGTGTGAAAAATGCATGAGTATTGATGTTTTGGTTTAGTGTTTATGTTCAATCAATTATGTGTTGAACTAAGCATGAATTGGAACAAGGAAACAAGAAAATTTTGATGCAATTTTCTTGCTAAAACCGTGGGTATGAACACTAAGAAATGGAAAATTTTTAATGTTGAAAAGTGTTAATAAAAACCCTAGGAAAGAAAACAAGATTTTCTATGTGTTTATGCATAAAAATCCGTGGCTATGCTAGGGTTAGAATGCATGTTTTGTTAGGTTTTGATATTGTTTTATACATTAGAAAACCTTAGAGTCATATGTAGTGATGAAAAATTATTTGGTGTTGATTAACATGTAAACCGAGGCTAGTTTGGGAAAAAAAATATTGTTGTTTGTGTTGATTCTTGAATATTGATTTATGTGGAAAATTTTTATACAAAGTTTGGAAACTTTGTATAAAATAGGACTCTGGTATAGTACGTGATAGGTACAAAGGTTCTGAGGTGTACCTAACGCTGGGAAAGCTTAAAAAATAAGCAGAAATATTGTCGAAATTTCTAAAACGGCATAAGGGATTTTAGGGAAACGAGGGGTAAGAATATTGGACTCGAGGAGGAAACCGGGATCCCTCAGTGGATCAGGGTTAGAAATAGAAAACCAACCCAAAAGGAATAGTAAACCGACCCTAAAAGACTAAAATGCCTAAAACAGGAAAAAAATTCATGTTAGTGGTATTTTGGGAAACGAGGGAAAAATGTAGGTCGGGATAGGAAACCTAAGCCTCTCGAGGACCGAGGGCCGGGGACGGGATGAAAGAATAGTGAAATGGCCATTTGAGGCTCTGAAACGCTCGAAAAACGAAAAAACAACCTTAGGTGATGGATGAATAGTAACCGAGGGCTAGGAAAATGAAATTGAGATTTTGCAATAATTTAAGCTGTAATATGATACAGAAGCCTAGGGAATATTATTTTAAAATATTTGGGCTTAGAAAATTTGAAAAAAATGATGGAACGGAATAGTTACGGTCTCGAGACCCATCACCGGCAAAATGGTTATTTTGACAAAAAATTTCCGAAAGGCTGGGAGAAGGACCTTAAAAGGCCTAGAATAGCTTAGATAAAATTCTAGGATCCAAAATAGATATTTTAAAGTTAAAATCTAGAGTTTAAATAGTACATAGGCATATACAGTGAAACACTGCCGTGTAGAATAGAACCGAGAGAAACACGGTTAAAGACACGGGTGTGTTGTAAACCGTGTGTCACATAAAGATTTGAATGTTGTGTAAAATTTATCACATAATAAATATATTTAGAGTGATAATCAATGAAGGGCATTAACAGACGATATTATATCTGTAGGAACCCAATTTAAAGATAAAACTGCAGAAGAGTTCCGGAAGTGGATGTTATCGCAGTATTGGTAAGTTCAAGCATGTTCGTGTCTACAACATGAAATACTGTGTTGATTTATTCTATACTAGATACACACTAGATATAAAGTCTTATAGACATTTGGGGATTAGTTAGAATAACATATCCCAGATAATGAGAATGAGTATGACCTACGGGTAATGGAGGATAGGGACCTTGAGGTGATGATTAATATTACTTGGTCAAGACTATAAATTGAAAGATGGTAATGAAACCATTAAGGCATACCGCCCCTCCAACATAGTGGCGGAGGTTTTTCTCAGATCCTATGAGGATATGAGGGTTGTGGAGGCCGA
This sequence comes from Antiaris toxicaria, assembly GCA_035233585.1. Classification (NCBI taxonomy): domain Eukaryota; kingdom Viridiplantae; phylum Streptophyta; class Magnoliopsida; order Rosales; family Moraceae; genus Antiaris; species Antiaris toxicaria. Next base: position 60,656,841 of record CP141156.1, read on the forward strand.
TGTCCTAAGGTCGCTCCTTAGACCCTCCCCGTCAGTGCGCTAATAATCATCGGTACTGTCATAAATAGAGCTCTAAACTAGAAATCAAATAGAGAATGAACAATCAATAAATTGATAAAAATCATAATTGAGCATAACCGAAGTACGCTAAGCATAGTGATTTCGGTTAGGGTTTATGAATAGTAACTAGTTAGGCTGATGGGAATAGTATCTGGTTATAGTAATGTGAATAGTTACCCGTTAGGGTAAAGTGAATAGTAACCAGTTAAGGTAACTATTCTATTCATCGATCAAAGTTACTATTTATGATGAATAGTACTATTCATAGAAAATTGAGTTTTCAATGTTTTTGAATCCATATGATTCTTACTAAATATGTTTGAACTTATTGAGCTTATTAGCTCACCAGTTTGTTCATGTTGCAGGTAAGAAACCTGTCTAGTAGATTTCTGGATGGCGGCAAGATGCGAACGTGTCAAAGGAATAGGGAACTCACTGTGGGCTTGGTCCTGCCATAAGTTTTCCGTTGAGCTTTTAAAGTTAATGAATTAAAGAGAATGGGCTTGAAACAAAATATACAGTACATATATATAACTATTATATGTTGTATATTATGTTGTACTTTATTAAGACATATAAAAGTTAGCATATTACATGGCTTTCTTACTTAGTTTTCTTAAGAGAAAGTATGTATTAAAGAAAAAAAATTATGGGTGAAATTTTAGGCCCTGATAATTAAGTATTGTGAGAAAAAGAGTTTAAAACTGACGACTAGGATTCGGCACACGAGCCGTCTTGGTTGGTCTTAGAGGCGATTCATGACGGTTGCGGGTGGTCGGAATCAGGGGGCGTCACAGGTTGGTATTAGAGCGGTTGACAATATCCCTATTAGCACGAAGCGCGATCTGCTCGTCAATCCAAGTAAGTTAGCTTTCTTGAAGTTAGTTAACTTTACATTTATTCGAGATTACATATTTTTGTATGACTTAAGATGACTAGACCACCATATGTGAGACCTTACCCATACCGACCGAGAGGACCGATCTGGGTATAGGCTAGACCCGTGATCAGGCCATCTATGATGTGGCGGGCTACTCAATGACCCCCAGTACCCGAGCTGTTAGCGCCGAGGATTGTAGCACCGGCACCGGTACAAGCACCACCTCCACGACTGATCGTAAACCCACCAGTAGTAGTAGACATTCCAGTGGTGGGAGATCGAGCTCGTATAGGAGCCAGAGTGTCAGTACGAGCTGTACATGCCTTTAGAGACAGTCGTCCACCTGCATTCGAGGGAGGTCAGTAGGGGATTTTTGTACGAGACTGGCTACATGACATTGAGGTTATCATGCGCCAGTGTGATATAGTTCAGGATTGCTAGGTTTTGATGGCCATTGGCACATTCCGTGAGGACACACGGTTGTATTGAGAGTATTGTGATCAGGAGATGCTATTAGCCGTGGATTGGGTTAAATTTCACCAAGTCATGCTAGAGTAGTTTCCACAGAAGAGTGCAGCACCAGTGGTAGACCCTCCTGAGAGTAGGACAGTATCGCCACCACCGACCATGCCCAATTATGCGGATATCAGAGACTTTGTCTTGAAGGCTGAGAGACAGCAAATGATGTTAAGTAATACGGTATTCTCATATGCTGTCGGATTTCAGGATAGCGTGGTAAGGACATGTCCTCTAACCAACATCACAAATGATGATTTTTGTGGCATATTTTGGAAGGGACTCACCCTAGACCTACGGTAGAGGGTAACCCCTTTATACCCTACTACTTTACGTGAGTTTATTGTCGCGATAGCTAAAGTAGAGGAGGAGATGATGATGGAGTGCATGGTGCACAAAAGGCGCGAACAGTTGCTACAAGAAGCAATGTTACATTGCCTATACGGATCTGGACCGATGGCAAACGCTCATGAGGCTGGTCCATTGATACAACCAGAGGGTGTAAATCCAGTTGAAGGATTAACGTTGACTGAGGCCAGAAACAGAATGGACGATGATGAAATGGATCCAATCGAATTTTTGACGATCCTGGAGCAACCTCAGCTAGGAGATTAGTTGTAGAAATACATGTGTTGTACAAATGTGTATATATAACTGTATATGTGTTTATATGATGATATCGAAAGGCTATTTTGAGAAAAAGCCTTCGAACTGATGTACTTTTGAAATGGAAAGAAATGACAACCGTATTTTGACATGTTCAATGTGTGAAATGTTGAAATTATGTGATGATCAAAACTATTTGTACTTATGTTGTAAAAATAAGTTTGTGAAAATCTAACGATCAACTCCTACGCAATTTTAGGAAATAGGATAAGATGGTGAATCCAAGGAATCTACGAAACATGCGAGGATGTCTAGTGTTATCTAAAAGAGTGGACAAGCTAGAAGCCTTAATAGAAGCCCAAATGAGAGAAAATGCCAACTTAAGACAAAGACTCGAGCAAATGGAGTAGAGACAAGAACATGAAGAAGACCAAGAACCACAAATGGCCACACCAGAGCCAGAAGTGCCACCAGTCATACAAGAAGAAGTGGTAGAACCCCAACCACAGCCCAGGGTTAATCAAGAGCCATTATATGAAAGGTTCCGATGTATGAGGCCACCAGAGTTTGAGGGTTCCACCAACCCTCTAGAAGTCGAGGAGTGGTTGCCTTCACTCCATATGATATTGGAGTTTATGGAGTTGAATGATTAGGAGAAGATTCTGTGTGCGTACTCTATCCTGAAGAGGGATGCAAGATTCTGGTGGGAGTCAGTTAAGCTAAGGAGAAACATGTATACGATGTCCTGGTTGGATTTTCTGGAAGAATTCAATCAGAAATACTATAATCCAGCACTGTTGTGACCACAACAAAGAGAGTTCACTGAGTTGAAGTAGGGAGATATGACAGTGATAGAAGTCTGCAGCAAGTTCGATAAACTGTCTAGACTGTGCCCATATACTATTACCACTGAGAAAGAGAAGATCCAGAAGATGCTGGGGATGTTTTGCCCCGAGATCTCAGCGTTGGTGGATAGTGGGTTGACGCCACCTAACACTATATCTGACTGTGTTAGTTAAGCATTAAGGGCAGAGTATTATCTGGTCCGTCAAAAGGAAGAGAGAGAGAAGATCTGGGATGCGAAGAAGAAGGAAAAGGTCTTGAACAAAGCCATACAAACTGGATCTCAAGTTAGACAAAGCAACAAGCTAAGTTCAAATGTCAAGGCAAGGCAGCCAAGTACTTCTGGTCAGCAGTCCCAGGGGAAGAGAAAAGGAAATAATTATGGAAATAGGAACCAGCAAAGGAAACCAAACAATAATGCTAGCTCTATGGTTTGAGATTGTGTGAACTGCGGGAAAAGACATTCAGGTCGATGTAAATTTGCCCCAAATGCCTGCTTTCAATATGGGAAGGACGGTCATTTTGCCAAAAACTGTCTAGAAAATAGGTTCATCTCAAGGTTCATCTCAGTCACAACCATGTCCGCAGGCACATTTATTATAGGCCAAAGCTGAACGGTCATCCCATTCTGAAAGACAGGAAAGACAAGAACACTTGCCCCATGCAGATGCTAGGATCATGGTCTATGCAAAGGAAGAGGTGGAAGCAAGAGCATCAAATGTAGTGACAGGTCAGCTTTCTATCGCTAATAATTTGGCATCTGTTTTATTTGACTCCGGAGCTATGCATTCTTTCATTTCATACCAGTTTGCGAATAGGATAGAATATCCTAAGGACAATATGGGTATGACATTTAGAACTGCACTACCCTCGGGGGAAAATCCTGATGTCCAATTACTGGTTACCGCATGTGCCAATAATTGTGGCAAATAGGGAGTTATTTACAAAATTGATTATGATGGAGCTTGCCGACTACAATGTAATACTAGGAATGGATTTCCTAGGGAAGTATCAAGCCACGATCGATTGTCGGAAGCGGATGATAAGATTTCAATCCGACCAAGAAGAGGGATTTGAGTATATCAATACGTCACGCAGATCAGAGAAGATAATGATCAACTCAATGGAAGCAAAGAGGCTGATGTCTAGCGGTTGTGCCGGATGCCTAGCATGTATTGGACGTGACGAGGGAATGAAAGCTCTAACCCGAAGACGTTCCTACTGCGAAGGAATTCATTGATGTCTTTCCAGAGGAATTACTAGGATTGCTGCATGAGCGAGAAATTTCCTTTGAGATCAAGCTGATGCCAGGAACTACACCTATCTCAAAGGCATTGTACTGGATGGCACCGGCAGAGTTAAAAGAGTGGCAGGAGCAGTCGAAGGAACTTCTTGACAAAGGATTTATACACCTGAGCTATTCCCCATAGGGTGCTCTAATGCTGTTTGTTAAGAAAAAAGATGGATCATTTCAGATGTGCATTGACTATCGAGAATTGAACGAGGTCACTGTCAAGAATAGGTATCCGTTACCTAGAATTGATGACTTGTTTGATCAACTAAAAGGTGCAGCAGTATTCTCCAAGATTGATCTGCGATCAGGATATCATCAACTGAAGATCAAGGAGAGTGACATCTACAACCGCATTTCAGACCCGCTACGGTCATTATGAATTCCTTGTGATGTCGTTTGGGTTAACAAATGTGCCAACAGCCTTTATGGACCTGATGAATCAAGTCTTTAAAGAATATTTGGATAAGTTTGTTATTATATTTATCGATGACATTCTTATATAGTTGAAGACTAGAGAGGAGCATGAGGAGCATTTGAGGATTGTCCTGCAAACGATAAGGAGGCATCAACTCTATGCCAAATTCTCTAAATGTGAATTCTAGCTGGATAGAGTACATTTTCTTGGACATGTGGTTTCCAAGAAAGGAATCACTGTTGGTCCTGCGAAAGTGGAGGCAATCAATGAATGGCTAGCACCTAAGAGTGTAACTGAAATACAGAGTTTCATAGGTCTAGCCGGCTATTATAAAAGATTTGTTGAAGGATTTGTGCGACTTGCCGCACCTACCACGGCGCTTATACGCAAGGAAAATAGGTATGAATGGACTGAATAATTCGAGAAAAGCTTCCAAGAGCTGAAGAAACGACTAACGAGCACGTCAATACTAACACTGCCAACTGAAGGGGAGATGTTCATTATATACAGCGACGCTTCAAAAATGGGATTAGGAGCCGTCTTGATGCAAGGCGACAAGGTGATTGCCTGTGCCTCGCGTCAATTAAAGGACCATCAGAAGAATTATCCCACGCATGATTTGGAGCTTATCGCAGTAGTGTTTGCATTAAATATCTAGCGACACTATCTACATGGAGCTCAGTGTCAGATTTATATGGACCACTAGATTCTAAAATATTTCTTCAAACAGAAGGAGCTAAATATGCAGCAAAGAAGATGGCTGGAGTTGGTAAAGGATTATGATTGTGAAATCCTCTATCACCCAGAAAAAGCCAATCATGTTGCAGATGCGTTAAGTAGGAAATCTACTGCTTCGCAGCAACTGCCGATTGGAAAACTTCCAAAGCCATTATAGTACAAAATCAACATGCTGGAGATAGAGCTAACAGTTGGAAAGCTAGCTGTGTTACAACTGAAGTCGACATTGTATGAAGATATCCGAGAAGCTTAGAAGTGAGATCCTAAGCTAGCAAGTCTGTAGGAGGAAACGTCTAACGATGGATTAATCTTACATCAGGGGAGAATTCGAGTTCCAGATGATGAAAGATTAAGAAGGTGAATTATGGCCGAAGCTCATGAAACGCCTTACTCAGTACATCCTGGAGCCAGCAAGATGTACCAGGATTTGAAGATGCAATTCTGGTGGAAAGGGATAAAGAAGGATATAGCTGAATTTGTAATTAGATGTATGATGTGCTAATAAGTTAAAGCTAAACATCATCATCCAGGTGGAAAGTTAGAACCGTTGGAGATTCCTGAGTGGAAATAGGAACATATCATGATGGACTTTGTGGTAGGACTACCGAAGACTCGAGAAGGCTATGACGCCATTTGGGTTATTGTAGACAGACTGACAAAAACAGTAAGGTTCATTGCAACAAAAATGACCTTCTCGTTGGAAAAGTTAGCGAGCTTATATGTTAACCACATAATCAGGCTACATGGAGTTCCTCAATCCATTGTGTCAGATCGTGATCCATGATTCACTTCGAACTTCTGGACATGTGTACAAGAAGCTATGGGAACAGAAGTGCGACTAAGCACAGCATTTCATCCACAGACAGACGGGCAATCTGAGTGAACCATCCAAACGCTAATGTTCAATGAAGGGAATTTCGTATTCCTAAGAGTTTCACCGATGAAAGGAATAATGTAGTTCGGGAAGAAGGGGAAATTGAGTCCAAGATATATTGGGCCATACGAGATCATCGAACGCATTGGTAAAGTTGCCTATAGATTGGCATTACCTCCAGAAATTTCAGCAGTACATAACGTGTTTCACGTGTCGATGCTACGGAAGTACATATCGGATCCATCCCACGTGCTGAAACATGAACCGATCCAAATTCAGGAAGACCTAACCTATGAAGAAAGGCCTATTCAAATTATGGCACACGAAGATAAAGTTTTAAGGAATAAAACAAACCCATTAGTCAAAGTGCTGTGGAGAAATCACAAAGTTGAAGAGGCTACTGGGAACGCGAAGATGAAATTAGAAATTTGTATCCCCACTTGTTCTAAAATTTCGAGGATGAAAATTCTATAAGGAGGGGCAAATGTGATAACCAGGAATTTTAGATTCTCGGACTAGGTTAAAATTGTATGTATATAACAATTTTAATGAATAAAATATGAAAAAGTGGTGTTTTAATACTGTTGTGAATAGTGTAAAAAGTTCTGGCAGTGTTAAATTGTGTGAGTTTGGGAATGGAAAATCTTACTGGACATAATTGGGTAAGACGATTCGAAAACAGAGCCAAAAACCCTAGAAAATGTATTGAGATGCACGAAAATGATAGAAATTTACGATAGAGAATTCTGATCAAATGAAAGCAAAATAAGACAAACCGATCGCACCAAAGGCGCCCGGAACCTGCCTACGCGATTTCGGTGAAGTTCCATTCGGATCGGATTTTGGTCAAAAATTGGCCACGAATTAATTAGTGAATTAATATAACTAGTAGGATGACATCACCATGATTATGTCATAAACCAAAATTATTTTCTTTAATTAGGAAAGTAATTTTGAAAGGTGTATGGTTTAGATTAGGTTACTTTCTGATCAATGGCCAAGATCATGCCAAAAAGCCATTGAAAAATTTTAAAAAATTTTTGAAAAAGGCCATTCGGCCACTTGGAAAGGAAGAAGAAAAAAATTTGATTTTTGCCCCAAAATCCTTACTTTTCAGTCCTTGAGCAATTAGCAAATTATTGGAAAAAAATTGCCATAAAATCCTTGAGTTTTGCCTATAAATAGGCATCAAAATCCATTCAAAGAATTGGAAAAATTAGCCAAACTCTTGCACCTTTTCTTCAGCCCAAATCCATGGCTTTCTCCCCCCTTGTAAGCAGAAATTTTGTTGAAAATTTCACACCAAACTTAGCTTACATTGCGATATGAACATCAAGTCATCAATTAGTTAAGGTAAGCTTCAAAGTTGAAGCTTTTCTCTTTGATTTTCCTTAGAAAATCTGTGGGTATAAGAGTGTGAAAACAATGAAAAAAATTTTGTTATTTAGTTGATGATGTGATGATGTTGTGATTAGTTTGGTGTTGTAGAGATTAAAGCATGAATTAGGGTTTAGAAACAAGCAAAAATTTTGCATGTTTTTCTTGAAAATCCGTGGCATTAGGGGTGTGAAAAATGCATGCGTATTGATGTTTTAGTTTAGTGTTTATGTTCATTTAATTATGTGTTGAACTAAGCATGAATTGGAATAGGGAAACAAGAAAATTTTGATGTAATTTTCTAGCTAAAACCGTGGGTATGAACACTAAGAAATGGAAAATTTTTAATGTTGAAAAGTGTTGACAAAAACCCTATAAAAGAAAACATGATTTTCTATGTGTTTATGCATGAAAATCCGTGGCTATGTTAGGGTTAGAATGCATGTTTTGTTAGGTTTTGTTGTTGTTTTATACATTAGAAAACCTAAGAGTGATATGTAGTGATGAAAAATTATTTGGTGTTGATTAACATGTAAACCGAGGCTAGTTTGGGAAAAAAAATTGTTGTTTGTGTTGATTCCTGAATATTGATTTATGTGGAAAATTTTTATACAAAATTTGGAAACTTTGTATAAAATAGGCCTCTGGTATAGTACGTGATAGGTACAAAGGTTCTGAGGTGTACCCAACACCGGGAAACTTAAAAATAAGTGGAAATGCTGCCGAAATTTCTAAAACGGCATAAGGGCATTTCAGGAAACGAGGGGTAAGAATATTGGACTCGGGGAGGAAACCGGTACCCCTCAGTGGATTAGGATTAGAAATGGAAAACCAACACAAAAGGAATAGTAAACCGACCCTAAAAGACTAAAATGCCTGAAACAGGAAAAAAATTCATGTTAGGGTATTTTGGGAAACGAAGGAAAAATATAGGTCAGAATAGGAAACCCAAGCCTCTCAAGGACCGAGGGCCGGGGACGGGGTTAAAAATATTTTAAGAATAGTGAAATGGCCATTTGAGGCTCTGAAATGCTCGAAAAACGAAAAAACGACCCTAGGTGACGGATGAATAGTAATCGAGGGTCGAGAAAATGAAATTGAGATTTTACAGTAATTTAACCTATAAAATGATACAGAAGCCTAGGGAATATTATTTTAAAATATTTAGGCTTAGAAAATTTGAGAAAAATGATGGAACGGAATAGTTACGGTCCCGAGACCTGTTCGAGGAAAAATGGTCATTTTGACCAAAAATTTCCGACAGGCTGGGAGAAGGACCCTAAAAGACCTAGAATAACTTAGATAAAATTCTAGGATCCAAAATAGAGATTTTAAAGTTAAAATCAAGAGTTTAAATAGTACATGGGCATGTACAGTGAAACACAGCCGTGTAGAATAGAACCAAGAGAAACACGGTTAGGGACACGGGCATGTTGTAAACTGTGTGTCACATAAAGATTTGAATGTTGTGTAAAATTTATCACATAATAAATATATTTAGAGTGATAATCAATGAAGGGTATTAACAGATGATATTATGTCTGTAGGAACCCAATCTAAAGATAAAATTACGGAAGAGTTCCGGAAGTGGACATTCTTGCAGTATTGGTAAGTTCAAGCATGTTCGTGTCTGTACCATGAAATACTGTGTTGATTTATTCTGTACTAGATGTACACTAGATATAAAGTCTTATAAACATTTGGGGATTAGTTAGAATAACATATCCCAGATAATGAGAATGAGTAAGACCTACGGGCAAATGGAGGATAGTGACCTTGAGGTGATGATTAATATCACTTGGTCAAGACTATAAATTGAAAGATGATAATGAAACCATTAAGGTGTACCGCCCTTCCAACATAGCGGTGGAGGTTTTTCTCAGATCCTACGAGGATATCAGGGCTGTGGAGGCCGATGTTCTAAGGTCGCTCCTTAGACCCTCCCAGTCAGCGCGCTAATAATCATCGGTACTGCCATAAACGGAGCTCTAAACTAGAAATCAAATAGAGAATGAACAATCAATAAAATGATAAAAATCATAATTGAGCATAACCGAAGTATGCTAAGTATAGTGATTTCGGTTAGGGATTGTGAATAGTAATCGGTTAGGCTGATGTGAATAGTATCTGATTATAGTAATGCGAATAGTTACCCGTTAGGGTAAAGTGACTAGTAACCAGTTAGGGTAACTATACTATTCATTGGTCAAAGGTCAAAGTTACTATTCATGATAAATAGTACTATTTACCATGAATAATACTATTCATAGGAAATTGAGTTTTCAATGTTTTTAAATCCGTATGATTCTTACTAAGTATGTTCGAACTTACTGAGCCTGTTAGCTCACCGGTTTGTTTATGTTACAGGTAAAAAACCTGTCCAGTAAATTTCTGGATTGCGACAGGATGCGAACGTGTCATGGGGATAGGGAACTCACCATGGACTTGGTCCTGCCATAAGTTTTCCGCTGAGCTTTTTAAGTTAAAGAATTAAAGAGAATGTGTTTGGAAACAAAATATACAGTACGTATATTGTGGCGGCCCGCCCTTCATAGAGATCATACAATAGTATTACAGTTAAGCTTCGTGGTTAACTGCGATAGATTATACTCTCATGGGTCACCGGCTAATCTATCTCTTTTTAAAACATGACGTTTTTAGGGGATTTTTTTTTTAAACATCATGTAAAACATTATCCACTAATCACTTTGTTTACAAGTACAAAGTGATTTGCATAATACAGTACTTTCGTAAAATATATATTATTACAAAAGAACTGTTTCCCTTTCCTTTCTCTGTTATCGCTCAGCGGTAAGACTCTGGCAGGACCATATCCCTTGGCTTCCCATCCTATTTGACACTCGCTATCTCGTCCGCCATCCAGCCATACAAAGCTAGTGACCTGGTTGCTTACCTGGAACATAAGCAAAAATGGTGAGCTACAGGCTCAATAAGTTTAAACATACAAGAAATAGAATTTTTATGAATAGTATTATTTATCATAAATAGTAACTTTGACCACTATTCATCATAAATAGTGATTTTGACTACAACACAGTATATCAACAGTACATCGACCACGGTGTTAGTACTCTCATGAAACTGTCTTATGCTCAATTATGGCATATTTTCAGTTTTAGGTAATTTTCTTTATTTATGTTCTGGTTTTAAGCTCATGTTGGCAGTACCATTTTAGTGCGCATGACTAGGAGCGGTACATTAGTGCTGACCTCCACAGCCTTAATCTCATCATCATAGCCCCGAAGGCAAAGTTTACCTCCCTATACGGAAGGCTGGTACGCCAAAAGTGGTTTCATTACCGACTTTTTAAAGTTCTAACCTGGTGACTTCACATTGCCCGTGGTTAGGAATGGTTCACATTTTAATTTCACGTGAGTGAGTTTCATTAACCTCACTCAAGTGCCCGAAGCACAATTTATTATGTGTCCCATTTCAATAGTGCCCGTAGCACATTACGTCTCTCTCTATTCTACAATAGTGCCCGTAGCACATATGTACCTAACTTATAGTTAGTACATCAAAGTTAGCAATAATAATGCTACATGTTGCAGAAAAGTAAATGTCTGAACTTACCTTATCCGTTTCTTCTCGTTTTGCTTCCTGGATCTTTAATCGCTCTCCTTGTGGGTCGATTTTGGGATCCTACAGACAAAACCTTGTCTGTTAATTTCATTTCCATTTATAACTTTTTATTTTTTTTATTAAAAAGCTTAAATGAAACCTATTTATAATTTTTTAGGCTTTATTTATCATTTTCCCTATTTTTCTCAACTTTTAAAAAATTACGATTTTGCCCCCATATTTTGGTAAAATTGCAATTATGCCCCTAACGGGATTTTTCTCGATCTAGACTACACTTTTGGCTCTCAAGAACTTTTCTGACTCTTTTCTATTCATTACCGAGTTCGTTTCTATTTTATTTCCATTTTTCACATTCCTGACCCTTGGGAAGCACTATTCCGACCCTTACGTCGGTTTAGTGATTTTCTAACGTTTCGGAGCCTCAAATGGACGTTTTACTAGTATTTAAAACATTCATCTAAACTTTCTCAATTTAGGTCTCCGAGGCTCGGACTTTCCGTACCCGACTCGGACCTTTATTTCGTTTCCCAAAAACGCCCCCCTTCGGGTCGGTTTTTCAGTTTCACTCGCATTTTACATTTTTAAGGGGACTGGTTACTATTCATAAACCCCCCTTAGGTTTCCCTTATTCAATTTTCCTTTAGGGACTCGGGTTTCCGACCTGACCCTAAACTTTTACTCTCGATTCCCTTTTTACCCCAAATGCCGTTTTCGAAATTTCGGTAGCATTTCGCCGTAAATTTAAGGCTACCGGCGTTAAGTACACCTCGAACCATATGTACCTGTCACGTACTATACCAAAGTCCTATTTTATATAAAAGTTTCCCAAACTTTTACATAAAAGCTCACACATTTAACAATTCACATTTTGAACCACAATTAACAAAATTCTTTCAATTTTTCCCTTAGTTTTAGCCACGGTTTTCATACTCAAAACCTAACCAAAACTTTTCAATCTTTCAACCAAATTTTAGGCTATTCAAAGGCTATTACCTAGCACATTTTCAAGCCATTATCCATGCATTTTACAACACAATTCTTAGGGTTTTTCAACATACATAACCCACGACCATTTTAGGTAACACATGCATAACGTTTTGTTTCATGCTTTCAACCTCATAACCAACATTTCCATAATTCAATGCATGATTTAAACTATCCAAACATCAAGTTAATCATGCAAAAATGTTCACCAAACCCTAATTACACCACACGGCCATATTAGGGAATTTAGATACCAAAATTTTTCTAAGCTTTCTAACCATGCAAATCATGCTTTCCATAAAACCAAAACATGATTTAAAGCATTACAACACTTAAACCACAATGAGTCCATCATCAAGCACTAAGGTAAGCCATGGTTTTACCATTAAAAAACCAACCAAAACTTTGTTTTTCTTGAAACAAAATACATGGTTTTTCTTCTAATCAAACCATTAACAAAACCCAAGCACCAAATCAACCAAATAAATCACAAATTTTCTCATCCTTCAAGCCAACAAACCCATGGATTTTTTTCAATGAAAAAGCAAGAGAAAATGAAAAACAAAGATAGCTACCTTGATTTCTTGCTTCCCTTGACTTCAATGAAGAGTTTGCTACCACTTTTGTGAAGAAAATTTGAAGGTTTGGCTTGGTTCTCCTTGGTTGCTCACGGGTTGCTCTCTTGAAACACTTAGAAAAAAAAATTTTTTCTTCTTTGTTTTGGCTTGAAAGGCTACGGGTGCCTTTGTATCAAAGTGGCCGACTTAAGTTACAAAAAAACCAATTAATTTGGCTTCCAACCAATGAAAATTCGACACATTTCATGCCATTTCTTTCCATATTTTCACAAAATTTAATTTGGCTAATTTTGGCCAAATCTAAGCCTTTAGATCAAAAGCAAATTTAATCTTGGCTATTAATGCCAACAGCCACCAAATTTTAAATCATTTAATAAATGGCTTTATGATGTCATAAATGCAAATTAAAACTTTGACTTTGACTTTACTATTCATATTAATTCGACTACTTTTTGACCGATGTCGATTCGAGCTGAAATTTTCCTGAAATCATCCCGGCAGGTTCCTGAGGTCTCTAGTGTGGTCGGATCAATCTATACTGCTTCCATTTGATCAAAATCAATCCCGGAAGTTTTTCATCTTTTTAGTGCACCATAATGCACCGATTAGGTTTTCAATGCCGTTTTTGGCACCATTCCACCCGTTTCAATTCAGTGAACTTTATCAACACTGAATTCTTACTCATCAGTATTGTTAGAACATTTTAATACATTCTAAACAATATAAATACATTTATTTCACTCGTTAAACAGTATAAATTGTTATATACATACATTTGTACATTTTCTTCCAAGAATGCCAAAATTTCCCGGTTGTCACATTCATCCCTTCTTATAAAATTTTCGTCCTCAAAAATTAGAACAAGTGGGGGTATAAACTCCTTATCTCGTCTTCTCGTTCCCACGTAGCTTCTTCAATGTTGTGATTTTTCCACAAAATCTTCACTAGTGGGATTGTCTTATTCCTCAGTACTTTCTCTTCACGAGCCAGTACTCGAATAAGTTGTTCTTCATATGTCAGATCCTCGTGAATCTAAATAGGTTCATGCTTCAACACATGGGATGGATCTATTATATACTTTCTCAGCATCGACACATGAAATACATTATGCACTACCGACAATTCGGGAGGTAACGCTAATCTATAAGCGACCCTTCCAATGCGTTCAATAATTTCATAAGGTCCGACATATCTTGGACCCAGTTTTCCCTTCTTACCGAAACACATAATCCCCTTCATACGCGATACCTTAAGAAACACGAAGTCTCCTTCATCAAACTCCAAGGATCTCCACCTCTTATCCGCATAACTCTTTTGTCGACTTTGCACAATTTTCATTTGACAATGAATTCTTACAACGAGATCGGAAGTTTCTCGTATAAAATTCATCTTATGCGGTTGTTTCTCTCGCAGGTCATACCAATGTATCGGCGATCTGCATTTTCGTCCATAAAGGACCTCATAAGGTGCCATTCCTATGGAAGCTTGGTAACTATTACTGTACGAGATCTGTACGAGAATTTAATTAATGGTAACTTTTCATTCCAAATTCCCACAAAATCCATTACACAAGCTCGAAGCATGTCCTCTAATGTCTGAATGGTCTGCTCTGACTGTCCGTCTGTTTGCGGATGAAATGATGTACTGAGTCTCAATTCAGTACCCATGGCTTCTTGCACATACTTCTAGATATTCGAAGTGAATCGTGTATCTCGATCTGATACAATGGATTTTGGTACTCCATGTAATCTGATGACATGAGCTATATACAACTAAACAAGCTTTTCCAACAAAAAAGTCATCTTGACAACTATAAACCGTGTTGTCTTGGCCAGTCTGTCCACAATAACCCAGATGGTATCATAACCTTCTCAGGTTTTTGGTAGTCCCATTACAAAATCCATCGTAATGTGTTCCCATTTCCCATCGGGAATCTCCAAAGGTTCCAATCTTCCTGCTGGATGTTTATGTTCAGCTTTGATTCTCTGACAGGTCATGCATCTACTCATGAATTTCGCTATATCATTCTTTATCCCTTTCCACTAGAACTGTAACTTCAAGTCTTGATACATCTTACTAGCTCCGGGATGAATCGAATATGGTGTTTCATGGGCTTCTGACATGATTCGTCTTCTAAGTTCCTCATCAACTAGAACATTAATTCTTCCTTGATAAAGGATCATTCCATCCTTGGAAATTCCTCCTTGAGGATTTGCCATTCTTGGATCTCGTCCTTGAGCTTCCTTGATATCCTCAAACAACGATGATTCCACTTGGAGTGCAGCCAATCTTCCGGATATCAGCTCCAAGTTCAAAGAATTTATCTCTTGCTGCAATGGTTTCAGAAGCCTTTTTATCAGTAGCTGGTGCGATATGGTAGACTTTCTACTTAAAGCATCTACTACACGATTGGCCTTCCCTGGATGATATAGGATTTCACAATATTAATCCTTTACCAGTTCCAACCATCTTCTTTGTTGCATATTGAGCTCCTTTTGCGTGAAGAAATACTTTAGGCTTTGGTGATTAGTAAAAATCTGACACTGGGCTCCATAGAAATAGTGTTGCCAAATTTTAAGTGCAAATACCACTGCAGCAAGTTCAAGGTCATGCATAGGGTAATTCTTTTCATGATCCTTTAATTGACACGAAGCGTAGGCAATCACCTTGCCGCCTTACATCAGGACTGCTCCTAATCCTATTTTAGATGGATCACTGTAGATCACAAACTTTTCCCCTTCAGTGGGAAGCGTAAGGATTGGTGCGCTTGTCAGCCGTCTCTTTAACTCCTGAAATCTTCTTTCGCATTCCATAGTCCACTCATACTTTCTTTTCTTACGTGTAAGAGCAGTAAAAGGTGCAGCTAAACGCACGAATCCCTCTAAAAACCTCCAATAATAACCAGCTAACCCCAAGAAACTGCGTATTTCTGTCACACTCTTGGGTGCAGGCCATTTGTTAATTGCATCTACCTTTGTCGAATCTACAGTAATACCTTCCTGGGATATAACATGTCCGAGGAAATGTACTCTATCCAGCAAAAACTCGTATTTTGAGAATTTGACATGCAGTTGATGCTTCCTTATCATATGCAACACAATCCTCAGATGCTCCTTGTGCTCCTCAGGAGTCTTTGAGTATATAAGAATATCATCAATGAATAGAATGACAAACTTATCCAAATATTCTTTAAAGATTCTGTTCATCAAATCCATGAATGCTGCTGGCGGAATTGTTAATCTGAATGGCATCACAGGGAACTCATAATGACTATAACGAGTCCTAAACACCATCTTAGGAATATCACTTTCTTTAATTCTCAACTAGTGATATCCTGATCGTAATTCGATCTTGGAAAATACTACTACGCCTTTTAACTGGTCGAATAAGTCATCAATTTTAGGTAATGGGTACCTATTTTTTATCGTAACCTTATTCAACTCCCGGTAATCAATGCATAAATACAACATTCCATCCTTTTTCTTGACGAACAATACAGGTGCACCCCACAGAGAATAACTCGGTCTGATGAATCCTTTGTCCAAAAGCTCCTTTAATTGTTCCTACAGCTCCTTTAACTCCACTGGAGCCATGCGGTATGGTGCTTTGGAAATAGGTGCTATTCCAGGCATCAACTCAATTTCGAACGAGATTTCTCTCTCTAGAGGTATCCGTGGTAACTCTTCTGGAAATACGTCAAGAAATTCATTAACAATAGGAACATATTCAGGTTAAAGCTTCTGTTCCTCTGTAGTATCCATCACATATGTTAGATACCCCATACAACCATTGGCCATCAGCTTACTTGCTTTCAACAAACTGATCATCATCTTCCTGGGTTTTTGAGAAGCACCTACGTACTCGAAACTCTATTCTTCCTTGGGTTGGAATACTATTTTTCAATTTCGACAGTCAATCGTAGCTTGATATTTCCCTAGGAAATCCATGCCTAGAATCACATCGTAATCCACAATCTTCATTACGATCAACTCAGCATATAGCTCCCTATTTGCCACATATACTGGTACATGAGGTAGACAGTAACTGGACAACAATACTTCCCCAGAGGGTAAAGCTGTCTTAAATATTTTTCCCATATAGTCCTTAGGATGTCCTATTTTATCAGCAAATTCATAGGAAACAAAAGAATGCATAGCACCAGAATCGAATAGTACAGAGGCTAAGTGACTAGCGACAGGAAGCTGACTTGTCACCACGTTTGATGTTCCTGCCTCTGCATCCTCTTTGGTGTAGGCCGTTACACGAGCATCAGCACATGGCACATGCTCCTGGCGTTGCAGCCTTACTGAAGACTCTTCAACCCTGGCCTGAAGGGAATGAGCTTGTGGCGTGTCTGGTGCGATTGGGAAGTGCCTTGTACACCCTGCTTATTGCTTGGACAGTTTCTGGTATAATGACCTTCCTTTCCACATTCATAACAAACAAGTGGCCCATATCTGCATTGCCCAGAATGTCTCTTCCCACATGTAGGACAATTTGGTACATTGGATTCTTCATTACCAGCTATTCTTCGTTGTTGTTTTTGATTATTGGCCTGGTGATTTCCAGTAAAATTGCCTTTCTTTTTGTTTTACTGAGATCCTTGATTATTGCCCAGGCCTGGTTTAGCATTCTGATTAGGCTTGCTAGATTTAACAGTTTGTGTAGACTTAGCCAAAGCCCTCTCCTTCTTCTTGGCCTCCCAGTTCTTCTCTCTTTCCTCCTTCTATCGAGCTACATGAAACTCAGCTCTCATGCAATGACTAACACAATCTGCTACAGAAGTAGGCGATATCAGTCCAGTATCTACCAATGCCATAATTTCTGGCCTGAACATCCCGATCATTTTCTGTATTTTCTCCCTCTTAGTAGGGACTACATAGGGACATAAGCGGGATAATTGATCGAACTTTCGGCAAACTTCACTCACCAACATATTTCCTTGCTTCAATTCTGAGAACTCTTTCTGCTGGAGTCTCAAAGATGCAGGATCATAGTATTTCTGGTTAAATTCTTCCAGAAATTCTATCCAACTCATGGTAGACACATTTCTTCTCAGTCGCACAATGTCCCACCAAAAACGAGCATCTTTCCTCAACATAAAAGACGCACATGCGACCTTTTCCTGGTCAGTTAAATTCATGAATTCCATGAGCACTTGCAATGATGACAACCAGTCTTCAACCTCTAGAGGATTTGTAGAACCTTTAAATTCTGGCGGCCTTATACGCCTAAATCTTTCATAGAGGGGTTCTAGATTTACTGCCGGTGGCGGTTCAGGAACTCTCTCATGTACAGCAGCTGGAGGAATAACTGGATCTAACTCAGCTTCCTGTTCTACTTGAGTGCCTTTAGTATCTTGCCTCTGTTCTAACTCCTCTACTCGTTGTCTCATATTAGCATTTTCTTGCATCTGAGCTTCTAGTAAAGCTTGTATCTACTTTATTCTCTCCACAAGATTAGGATGTCGTTCTCGTCTCTCTGGTCGATTTTAGAAATCCACCATCTTGGCTATTATCCTATTATGGCACAACAATTCACCGTTATCTTTTCCATGACCACATTCGTAAAATCATATAAATTTACGAAATTTAGGGTAATGTAAAGCCACATCATCGTAACACATCATCGTATAACATATAATCATCTTGATATTTCATTCATAGCAAAACATTTATATATCATACATAACCATCACTAGTCATATATACATCAGCCATCATATACATCTTGGCCACAAGTCTATACAAAAGAGCTTTTCTCTATAAGCTACTTATGTACATGAATACATCTATTGGTCACACGTCTCTTGTGCCTGGGAGTAGAGGATATTCTTTTGGATCCTCATCGTCATCTGGATCATCTAAGTCATCACCACCCCTAGGCAATGCTCCTTGTCCGGAGTCATCACCTCCTCGTGGTCTAGACGATCCGGCCTCATGATCATTCATCATCCTTCTCGACCCAAAGATGCGTGCCATCATCTCATCTTGACACAGTGTTTCTCGTCGACTCTGCAACAGATGCTTAATCAAAATCTCCCTCTCGATCGTCCTGATCGTCACTACAAATTCTTGGAGTGTAGGAGGTTATAGCTTAATCACCCTCTATCTCAACTCCATAGGTAAACCTTTCCAGAAAAGCTCATAACAGTTCGCTTCAGTAAGGTTGGGCAACAGACATCTCCTCCTAATAGTCTCCTCAAATCGTGCTGCGTAAGACATAACTGTCTCACCAGACAACATGACCATCCTCTCTGTCTAAAGAATATAGTTCCTAACCTCATCAAATCCAGGATACATGGGTGTAACTACCTCTCATCTCTCTGGAGGTGTAGGAGTCGGTGTCGGATCCTTAGGTGGAAACTGATCAGCCAATCGCTAACAGAAGTCAGCCTAACTGAATCCCAATAGAATCTCTTGATCACAATAATCCCAGAATACTCAAGCATCTCCCTAAAATATACTTATTGCCAACTAGATCCACATCTCTTGATCAATATCACACATCACCATAATCCTTTCTATTGCATGGAGCCAATTCTTTGTCTCCATTGATTGTCGTCCACCATCAAACATAGGGGGACTGGTCGCTCTAAATGCCTGTACTGCTCGAGCTGAAACTCTCACTCCAATATGTTGGCGTCCACCAACAACTGGAATGTCTACTACTACAGGTGGATGAAGTACCGGTCGAGACTATACTACATCTACAGGAGTTGGTGCTGGTGCTGCAGGTCTCTCTGGCACCAGAGGTCTAAATACCGGACGTTGGGAAATAGACGGCCTCATAATAGGTCTTGTCCATACCCGTAACATCCCTCTCGGTCGTGGTAGCGGCGGTTTCGCATAAGGAGGTCTGGTCATATTGCTACCTATAAGATAATTATTTTCATATAAGAAAATAATTAATGAAACTTAAATAAACTACTTACTTGGATTGCGGTGCAGGATGCGCGAAGTGTCAAATCAGGATATGGTCAATACTGCTCTAATACCAACTGTGGTGGCCCCACTTCGTAGAGTCATACAATACTATTACAGTTAAGCTTCGTGGCTAACTGCAATAGATTGCACTCTCATGGGTCGCCGGCTAATCTATCTCTCTTTAAAACATGACGTTTTTAGGGATTTATTTATTTTTAAACATCATGTAAAACATTATCCACTAATCACTTTGTTTACAAATACAAAGTGATTTACATAATATAGTACTTTCATAAAATATATATTATTACAAAAGAACTATTTCTCTTTCCTTTCTCTGTTATCGCTCAGCAGAAAGACTCTGGTAGGACCATATCCCTTGGCTTCCCATCCCATTTGACACTCGCTATCCCGTTCGCCATCCAGCCATACAAAGCTAGTGAGCTGGTTGCTTACCTGTAACATAAGCAAAAATGGTGAGCCACAGGCTCAGTAAGTTTAAACATACAAGAAATAGAATTTCTATGAATAGTACTATTCATCATAAATAGTAACTTTGACCACTATTCATTATGAATAGTGACTTTGACTACAACACAGTATATCAATAGTACATCAACCATGGTGTTAGTACTATCACGAAACTGTCTTATGCTCAATTATGGCATAGTTTCAGTTTTATGTAATTATCTTTATTTATATTCTGGTTTTGAGCTCATATTGGCAGTACCACTTTAGTGCGCATGACTGGGAGCGGTACATTAGTGCTGACCTCCACAGCCTTAATCTCATTATCATAGCCCCGAAGGCAAAGTTATACATGACTGGGAGTGGTACATTAGTGCTGACCTCCACAGCCTTAATCTCATCATCATAGCCCCGAAAGCAAAGTTTACCTCCCTGTACAGAAGGCTGGTACGCCAAAAGTGGTTTCATTACTGACTTTTTAAATTTCTAACCCAGTGACTTCATATTGCCCCGTGGTTAGGAATGGTTCACATTTTAATTTCACGTGAGTGAGTTTCATTAACCTCGCTCTAGTGCCCGAAGCACAATTTATTATGTGTCCCATTTCAATAGTGCCCGTAGCACATTACGTCTCTCTCTATTCTATAATAGTGCCCGTAGCACATATGTACCTAACTTATAGTTAGTACATCAAAGTTAGCAATAATAATGCTACATGTTGCAGACAAGTAAATGTCTGAACTTACCTTATCCGTTTCTTCTCGTTTTTTTTCCTGGAACTTTAATCGCTCTCCTTGTGGGTCGATTTTGGGATCCTACAGAAAAAATCTTGTCTGTTAATTTCATTTCCATTTATAGCTTTTTATTTTTTATTAAAAAGCTTAAATAAAACCTATTTATAACTTTTTAGGCTTTATTTATCATTTTCCCCATTTTTCTCAACTTTTGAAAAATTACGATTTTGCCCCTACATTTTGGCAAAATTGCAATTATGCCTCCGATGGGATTTTTCTCGATCCAGACTGTACTTTTGTCTCTCAGGAACTTTTCTGACTCTTTTCTATTCATTACTGGGTTTATTTCTATTTTATTTCCATTTTTCACCTTCCCGACCCTCGGGAAGCACTATTCCGACCCTTACGTCGGTTTAGTATTTTCTATCGTTTCGGAGCCTCAAATGGACATTTTACTAGTATTTAAAACATTCATCTAAATTTTTGTGGGCGCTACCCCTCTAGCTTGGGTCATCCACCTTATTTTGCTTGCTTTCTTTATTCTTTGCTTATTCTTACTTAGCTTGCTTGTCTTTATAACTTTCTTCTTCTTTAGGGGTGTGGGCGACCCCTCTAGCTTAGGTCATCCACCTTATCTTGCTTGCTTTCTTTATTCTTTGCTTAGTCTTACTTAGCTTACTTGTTTCTATAGCTTTCTTCTCCTTGGGGTTTAAAAGATTTGTTCTTGAAAAACTAGGAATATTTTTTTTTTCTTTAACTGGAGGAAACTACTAATTCTTGAAAATTGTGTATACATAAATATATACGTACTTCTTAATACTTTTTCCCAAAATATATTTTGGAGTCTTGTTACTTTAAAGTACGTAAAAATAGAAACATACTTTTAAGCTTGTTTCACTACTTTACATACTACACTCTTGTCTTGTCTTTATACATATATCTCACTATTACACTTTCTTTCTTTTACACCTTGAGTACAGCGGAATTCTGTGAAACGGAACCATAACCCGTCCATGACATCGCTGGGATTTGCCTGTCAGTCCGCTACTCTTGTTTCATCTTGCTGGTTGCTTTCCTTTATTACCTACAGCACGAATAGACTAATGAGCTAAAGCTCAGTAAGTACAAACATACATACAAGTAAATAAGCTGAATACACCACTCTAGGGTTAGTCAACTTAGGACCAATTATTTTCTTTAGTCCTATACTACTTGTTCTTTCTATTCTATTTCTTTCTTTTCTTTGCTTTACTACATCTGCTTAATCTTTCACTTGTGGGCCCGTGGTTGGACGTACCTAGTGCGCAGAGACCAATAGAGGATCAGGGGAGCGACCCACCGATCAACCCTAAGGTCATCTCTGGACTACTGACCTTATAGGTAGTAAGTCATGCCATAAACTACCTCATTATTAACGAGGCAGCGCCACACTTCTGGGGTGGAGGCAGGAAGTTAAGCCATAAACTACCTCATTATTAACGAGGTAGCGTCACACTTCTGGGGTGGAGGCTATCTAGGAACCTCACAACTGGGGAGGCCGGTACGCCAACCTTAACTTTTAAGTCTTATTATTTGACTTAACTTATTTCTCTTTTCTTTTTCTAATCTTGCTTACTATTCTCGTGAACATGTTAGTATCATGTCACAAACTGAATAGCTTAAATGTGTATATATATATAACACAACTTTATGGTAAGTCCATTCGTGAGTAGACAATTAAATGTCCGTACTTACCTTATCAATCTCTTCTCTTCTTCTCTCTAGGATCTTTGATCGCCCTCCTTGTAGGTCGATTTTTGGATCCTACAGACAAACTTTGTCTGTTAATTTCATTTCCATTTATAGCTTTTATTTTTCATTAAAAAGCTTAAATAGAACCTATTTACAACTTTTTGGGCTTTATTTATCATTTCCCCAATTTTTCCCAACTTTTGCAAAATTACGATTTTTCCCCTATATTTTGGCAAAATTGCAGTTTTGCCCCTGACGGAATTTTATTGATCCAGACTGCATTTTTGGCCCTCAGGAACTTTTCTGACTCTTTTCTAATCATTACCGGGTTTGTTTCTATTATATTTCCACTTTTCACTTTCCCGACCCTTGGGAAGCACTATTCCGACCCTTACGTCGGTTTAGTGATTTTCTATCGTTTCGGAGCCTCAAATGGACGTTTTACTAGTATTTAAAACGTTCATCTAGACTTTCCCGACCTAGGTCTCCGAGGCTCGGATTTTCCGTACCCGACTCGGACCTTTATTTCATTTCCAAAAACGCCCCCCCCTCGGGGTCGGTTTTTCCGTTTCACTCTCATTTTACATTTTTAGGGGACGGTCTACTATTCACGAACCACCCCTTAGGTTTTCCTTATTCAATTCTCCGTTAGGGACTCGGGTTTCCGACCCGACCCTAAACTTTTATTTTTAATTCCTATTTTACCCCGAAAGCCGTTTTCGAAATTTCGGCAGCATTTCAGCGTAATTTTAAGGCTTCCGGTGTTAGGTACGCCTCGAACCATATGTACCTGCCACGTACTATACCACAAGCCTATTTTATGTAAAAGTTTTCCAAACTTTTACATAAAAGCTCACAAATTCCAATTTCACATTTTTAACCACATTACAAAATTTTTTCACAATTTTGCCCTTAGTTTTGGTTTCGGTTTTTACCACCAAACCGAACCAAAGTTTCTCAAACTTTTCAACCACTGGTTAGGCTATTAAATGCCATTTTTCTAACACTTTTTCAAGCCCATTTCCTTGTACTTTTCAACTAAATTCTTAGGGTTTTTAAACACTTAAACCCACGGCCTCATTAGTGAAAAACATGCCATCATTTTTGTTTCATGCTTTCAATCAAAAATTTCATCATTCACATCATAAAATGCATGATTTCAATTAACCAAACATCATATGAAACATGCAAAATTTTCACCAAAACCCTAAGTATTTCCCACGGCCACTTTGAGTAAATGAACAACAAAATTTTTCCAAGCTTTTCCATAATGAATTTCATGCTTTATTCTTAACAAAATTCAACTTGAAAGCATGTTAAAACATAAATCACACAAATTTCTCATTGCTTACCAATGGTAACCCACGGATTTTCCTTTGGAAAACCAACCAAAAATTGGTTTTTCTTTTAACCAATTGCATGGTTTTCTTCCTCATTACACCCTTAACAAAACCCATCATCAACTTAATGAAAAACAACCAAAACTTTTCCATCTTAATTCACTATTCACCCCACGGTTTTCATGAAGAAAAACCAAGAAAAATTTCAATCCAAGGGAAGTTACCTTATTAACTTTCTTCCTTTGTCTTCAAGTGATGTTTTGCCACACTTTTTGTATAGAAAACTTGAAGGAATTACTTGGTTTTCCTTCGGTCACCCACGGCTCCCATGGAAGAAAAAACTTAGCAAATTTTTCTCTTAGTTTTTGCTTGAAATTTGGTCTCGGCCTTTTGATACAAAAGTGGCCGACTTATGCATGGAAGAAAGCCAATTAATTTGGCTCTAAACCAATCAAATTTCAATACCTTTCACCCTAATACTTTCCACCTTTTTCAAAAATTAAAAATGGTTAATTTTGGCCAAATCTTGGCCTTTAGATCAAAAGCAAATTAAATCATGGCCATTCATCCTACCTATCACCATATTTCTTTCCATTTGGTAAATGGATTTATGATGTCATAATTACTAAAGTGAAAGTTGACTTTGACTTTCACTATTCACATTAATTCGACTACTTTTTGACTGATACCGGTTCGAGCCGAAATTTTCCTGGAATCGTCCCGGCGTGTTCCTAAGGTCTCCTGTGCAGTCGGATCAACTTAATCTGCTTCCGTTTGATCAAAGTCGATCCCGGAAGTTTACCGTCTTTTTGAGCTCCAGTTAGGGTTTCAATGCCGGTTTTGGCACCGTTTCACCCGTTTCAACTCAGTGAATTTTTTTCCAACACTGAATTCTTACTCGTCAGTATTGTTAGAACATTTTAATATATTCTAAACAATACAAATACATCTATTTTACTCTTTAAATAGTACAAATTATTATATACATATATTTGTACTTTTCTTACTGTGCTCTTACTTTAACTTGCCATATTCTTATCTTTATACTGTTCAGATACCGAAACTACTCCTTTTTGAGCGTTTTGGGCCTGAATTCACTTTCTTACTCATATACTTTATTCTCTACTTATTTTTGGAGATTTTAATTTCCTCCAAAACATTTATTTATTTCTATCAACACTATAATTTGTCTAATTACAACCATAGTGTTTCTTTACATTCTTACTTACAGAACTCATAGAAAACCCTAGATTAAACTAGGTCACACCACTAAAATTCTCTGGTCGTCACAAGGGGTTTAAAAGATTTGTACTTGAAAAACTAGAAATATTTTTTTCTTTTTTTTTTTAACCTTGATTGAATGAAACTATTAGTTCTTTGAAATCGTGTATACATAAATATATACGTAATACTTAATATTTTTTTCCCAAAATATATTTTGCAGTCTTGTTACTTTAAAGTACGTAAAAATAAAAACATACTTTTAAGCTTGTTTCGCTACTTTACATACTACACTCTTGTCTTATCTTTATACATATGCATCACTATTACACTTTCTTTCTTTTACACTTTGATTACAGCGAAATCTGCGAAACAGAGCCATAACCCGTCCATAACATTGCTGGGATCTGCCTGCCAGTCTGCTACTCTTGTTTCATATTGCTGGTTGCTTACCTTTATTACCTACATCACGAATAGACTAATGAGCTAAAGCTCAGTAAGGACAAACATACAAGTAAATAAGCTGAATACACCACACTTAGGGTTAGTCAACTTATGACCAATTATTTTCTTACTCCTATGCTTTACTTATTCTTTCTATTCTATTTTTTCCTTTTCTTTGCTTTACTTTATCTTACTTAATCTTTCGCTTGTGGGCCCGTGGTTGGACGTACCTAGTGCGCGCAGACCAATAGAGGATCAGGGGAGCGACCCACCAATCAACCCTAAGGTCATCTCTAGACTACTACCTATAGGTAGCAAGCCATCAACTACCTCATTATTAACGAGGCAGCGCCACATAACTGGGGTAGAGGCTATCTTTGAACCTCAAAACTGGAGAGGCCGGGACGCCAACCTTAACTTTTAAGTCTTATTATTTGACTTATCTTTTTCCTCTTTTCTTTTTCTGATCTTGCTTAACTATTCTCGTGAACATGTTAGTATCATGTCACAAATGGAATAACTTAAATGTGTATATATATATAATACAACTCTATGGTAAGTCAATTCGTGAGTAAACAATTAAATGTCTGTACTTACAGCACTTGTGCCAGTGTAAACTTCTATGGTCCGTCGAGCTTCTTTGCCCGTCTCTAGTTGAATTTCCTAAAGACATAATGTCATCAGTTAATACATTTTCACTAACTGACTTTATTATACTAAAATCTGAACTTTATCTTTTAAAATCTTAATTAAAGTCTTATAACGACATTTAAAGTCCTAATGACTCTGTTTAGACTTTTCTAGCGCTCCAGCAACCATTTCCGAGCATTTCAGAAATTTTGGTAAACTCGGTGAATAGTAATTTTTGACGGTGAATAGTACTATTCACGTGAATAGTACCATGCACGTGAATAGTGCCATGCACGTGAAAAGCAACTAGGCCAGGGGACGTTTCTATTTTTCTACTTAGACTGGGTTCCCTAAGTCCGAGGATCATAAAATAGCTAACTGGAGGGTTTAACGCCCCTTTCTTGATTTTTCTAGACTTTTTGGTCAAAATAACCATTTTGCCCCTAACGGGTCTTGGGGTCGTAACATTCTCATTCTCGTGTTTAAACGGGATTTTCTAAGTCCCCAAAATCTTTAAAAAATCTTTTCTAGGTCTCGGTAAATTTTTACAACTTAATTGTTGCGATTACACTATTTACTTATCACCCGTCCCTCGGGTGGTACTATTCCGACCCTTGGGGGCGTGGCTCGTTTTTCTAGCGTTTCGGAGCTTCAAACGAGCTTTTCACTAATCTTAAAAATGTTTCTTATTCTCTTCCCGACCTAGGTCTTCGAGGGCTCGGGTTTTTTTTTTTCCATCCCGACCCTAAACTTACCATTGTTACCCAAAACACCCTTGACATTATTTTATTTTATTTTATTTTTCCGTCCTCTCGGCATTTTAGATTTTTGAGGTCGGTTTACTATTCTACTAGACCTGCTTTCTTACTTCTAACTCTAATGTACAGAGGGATCTCGGTTTTCATTTTCGAGCATATTTTTATCGCTCGTTTCCTGAAATGCCATTAATGCCGCTTTAAAAATTTCGGCAGCATTTCCGCTTAAATTTTAGGTTTCCAGCGTTTAGGAAATGCCTCAAAACCATCTATTCTAATATAAACCTGCCACGTACTATACCAGAGGCCTATTTTACGTAAAAGTTTCTAAACTTTTACGTAAAAACTTTCCACACTTTCATTGTACAATTCACACACAAAGTCTTTATTTTTCAATCACTTAGGCCACGGTTTTAGTTTAGGTTTCCAACGCCAAACTTTCCTTCCTTCATGCATTCTTTATCTTACTTTTCTTCTTGGTTTTTAAGGCATATTCAACACCAAAACCAAATAAAATTCTTATTGAAATACCTTTATAAAGTCACGGGTTTTTATGCCAAATCCTAACCAAACTTTGGTTTACAACTCAAACACTTACACAAACTTATCTTCTACATCATTCTAACTTACCACAACACTAAAAATCACATGATTTTTACATGTTCTTCACACTAGGTATACATGGTTTCTTTTTAGAAAACTTTTTAAAAAATTTTGTTTCAAACTTTTTAACTTTTCTTTCTAAACATTTTACACATTAAAACACATGTTTAAATCAACCAAAACCAACTCAAAATTCTTTCCAAACCCTAGTAACATACACGATTTTTCTTGAAACAAACCGAATCCCACTTTGGTTCAAGCTTTCAAAGTTTCTTTCTAGTTGTTTTACATATCAAAACACACTTTAAAACAACAATTTAATTAAACCAAACTTGAAATTTCTTGAACCCACACACTTAGTCACGGGTTCCTCATAAAACTAACATGAAATATTCTTATTTCAAGTTTCTAAATTACTCTTTAACTATCATGCAAACTAATTAAACTTAAACAACAAGGTTTGAACTAAACTTTTCTCATTCCTTTCTACTCAACATAGCCACGGAATTTTGCTTCAAAATACGAAAGAAAAGCTTGAGATTTCAAGGTTACCTTGCTATGTTACTCAACACTTGCTTAGGAAGAAATTTGCTTAAGATTTTGACACAAAACTTTGAAGAAACTCAAGCTCAATGGAGGGGAAGAGTCATGGCTTCAAAGGGCAGCAAAGGGGCTGTAATTTCAAAAAAAAATTCTGATTTCATGAAGCCAAAAACGTTTTTATAAAGGGAGGCCAAAAAGGAGGGCTTTTTAGCAATTTTCTTTAGGGACTTTTTAGCAACTTTTTAAGGGTTTATTTGCAAACTTTTTGGGGACAAAATATAATTATTTTGGCTGTCTTTCCAGCTGTAAAACCGGCCTATCCAGCCCTTATCCACAAAATTTAAAAAAAAAAATCAACTTTGCATTTTTGGCTTAATCTTAGCCCTTGATCTTACCTACCTTTAATCTTAGCCATTCATCCTACCTACCACCCTTTTCTTCTAATTTCTTATTCCTAATTATGACATCATCCATGATGTCATCTAATTAATCCATAGGTCAAAGTTTGACCAAAAGTCAAACCAAACCAAACTTTACCGAAATCGCGTAGGCGAGTTTCTGACGCCTCCTGTGCAATCGGTTTACCTTATTCTACTGTCGTTGGGCTAAAAATCATTGACGAAGTTTTTTGTCCTTTAGTAACCTTAGGTTTTACCTAGGGTAATCTCTTGGTTTCTTTGGCCCCAAAATGCTTCATCATTTTACCGAAGATGACGAAATTTCTGGGGTGACATACCGGAGGACTTATCTAGCCATCCATACTGTCAAATTATTCTAATACTGTCTTAAAACTCTTAAAAACCCTAAATTACTTTTCTTACTGTGCTCTTACTTTGACTTGCCATATTCTTATCTTTACACTGTTTGGATACCGAAACTACTCTTTTTTGAGCGTTTTAGCCTGAAATCACTTTCTTACTCATATACTTTATTCTCTACTTATTTTGGGAGATTTTAATTCCTCCAAAACATCTATTTATTACTATCAACACTATAATTTGTCTAATTACAAACATAGTGTGTCTTTACATTCTTTCTTACAGAACTCATAGAAAACCCTAGATTAAACTAAGTTACACTGCTAGAATTCTCTGATCGTCACATTCACCCCTCCTTAAAAATTTTCATCCTCGAAAATCAGAACAAGTGGGGGTGCTTGGCTCTCATCTCATCTTCTCTTTCCCACGTGGCCTCTTCTACGTTATGATTTTTCCATAGAACTTTGACTAGTGGGATGCTTTTATTTCTTAATATCTTCTCTTCTCGCACAAGTATTTGCACCGGTTGCTCTTCGTATGAGAGATCCTCTCGAACTTGGATTGGCTTATAATCTAGGACATGCGAAGGGTCTAAGATGTACTTCCTTAGTATAGATACATGGAAGACATTATGCACTGAAGATAATTCTGGTGGCAAAGCTATCTTATAGGCCACTTTTCCAACCTGGCTAATAATTAGGAAAGGTCCAACGTATCTTGGACTCAACTTTCCTTTCTTTCCAAAACGCATGATACCTTTCATTGGTACTACTTTTAAAAATATGAAGTCTCCCTCGTTGAACTCTAGGAATCTTCGTCTTTTATCTGCGTAGGTTTTTTGACGACTTTGTGCAGTTTTCATTCTCTGTTGAATCTTTTGGACCGCGTCTATCGTTTCTTGGATAAACTCGGTTTTATGAAGTTCTTTCTCCCTAAGTTCATACCAGTGAATGGGAGATCTGCACTTTCATCCATATAATGCCTCGTAAGGAGCCATCCCGATGGACGCTTGATAGCTATTGTTGTAGGAGAATTCTATCAACGGTAGCTTCTTATTCCAGACTCCCTTGAAATCTAAAATACAAGCGCGAAACATATCTTCTAGTGTTTGGATCATACGCTCAGATTGTCCGTCAGTCTGAGGATGAAATGCAGTGCTGAATCTTAGTTCTGAGCCCATTGCCTCTTGTACACTTTTCCAGAAATTGGATGTGAACCAACTGTCACGATCTGACACTATTGTTGTCGGTATTCCATGTAATCTCACAATGTTGGCAATGTACAATTCTGTGAATGTCTCCAATGTGTATGTCATCTTTACGGGTATAAAGTGAGTGGACTTGGTCAATCTATCCACCACTACCCATATCATGTCAAATCCTTCACTTGTCTTGGGTAGCCGTACCACGAAATCCATGGTTATATCCTCCCACTTCCACTCTGGAATCTGGTTGTAGTTCTCCGGCTGGCCGCTGATGCTCTGCTTTGACTCTTTGACATGTTAAGAAGCTGCTGATGTGTTTAACAATGTCATTCTTCATCTTTTTCCACCAAAAGTGCTGCTTTAAATCTTGATACATTTTCGTACTGCCCGGATGCACTGAATATGGAGTGTCATGGGCCTCTGTCAAAATTCTTTTCTTCAAATCTTCTTCATCTGGTACACAGATTCTTCCTTGGAAGAGTAAAGTTCCATCTTTAGGGAGGTGGAACTCTGACTTGTCATTCTTAGAGGCTTCTTCTTTAAGCCTCTTGAGAGCAGCATCTAGCTCTTGAGCCTCTTTAATGTCCTCAAGAATTGTTGGTTTGAGTTGCATTACCGCTAATTTTCCTGAAATTATCTTTACTCCCAACAAGGAGATCTCATGTTGAAGTGGCTTGGGCAGCTTATCGATGGCTATCTATTTCGGCATCGTTGATTTATGACTCAACGTGTCTGCAACTCTATTTGCCTTACCAGGGTGATATAAGATCTCACAATCATAATCTTTCACTAACTCCAGCCATCTTCTTTGTCTCATGTTAAGCTCTTTCTGAGTAAAGAAATACTTTAAGCTCTGGTGGTCGGTGAAGATTCTGCACCAGACTCCATATAGGTAATGTCGCCATATCTTCAAAGCAAATACGACAGCTGCTAACTCCAAATCATGAGTCAGATAGTTCTTTTCATGCTCTTTGAGTTGTCTTGATGCATAGGCTATTACTTTTCCATCCTGCATTAGCACAGCTCCTAGACCTGTCTTGGAGGCATCGCTATAAATGTCGAAGTCTCCTTTATCCTTTTGAATTGTGAGAACTGGAGCACTGGTCAACCGGTTCTTCAGCTCTTGAAAGCTTTCTTCGCACTTCTTTGTCCACTCGAACTTCTTCTCCTTGCGTGTGAGAGCAGTGAGAGGGGCAGCTAATCTAGCAAATCCCTCTACAAATCTCCGGTAATAGCCTGCTAATCCGAGGAAACTCCAGATCTCAGTCACATTCTTTGGAGGAGACCGCTTGCTTACCACTGCGATCTTTGCTGGGTCTACTGAAATTCCATCTTTGGAAACGACATGTCCTAAGAAGTGGACATTATCTAGCCAAAATTCACATTTGGAGAACTTTGCATATAGCTGATGCTCCTTCAGAGTGCGTAACACAATCCAAAGATGCTCCTCGTGCTCCTTCCAATCCTTCGAGTATATAAGGATGTCATCGATAAACACAATGACAAACTGGTCTAAAAATTCCTTGAATACTCGATTCATCAGATCCATAAAAGCGATTCGTTAATCCAAAAGGCACAACGAGAAATTTGTAGTGCCCATACTGTGTTCGAAACGCAGTCTTTGGAATGTCTCTTTCTTTAATTTTTAACTGGTGATAGCCAGATCAAAGGTCAATCTTCGAGAAGACGGTGGCTCCTTTTAGCTGATCGAATAAATCATCGATCCTTGGTAGAGGATATTTGTTCTTGATCGTGACTTTGTTGAGCTCACGATAATCTATGCACATTCGGAGGGTTCTGTCCTTTTTCTTCACGAAGAGAACTAGAGCTCCCCACGGTGAATAACTAGGCCGTATAAAACCTTTCTCTAATAACTCCTTCAACTGAGCTTGTAATTCTTTAAGCTTAGCGGGTGCCATCCTGTAAGGGGCCTTAGAAATCGGAGACGTTCTTGGCAGCAGCTCGATCTCGAGGGTAATCTCTCGATCAGGAGGAAGTCCCGGTAATTCTTCTGGGAATACCTCCACGAACTCGTTGATCACTGGTACCTCATTCGATTGTAGTTCTACCTTCTTGGTGGTGTCCTTGACATAAGCTAGATATCTGGTACAGCCACTAGATATCAGCTTTCTTGCCTGCAGGGGACTGATCAACATTTTCAACTGCTTCTGAGAATGCCCTTTATACTCAAA
The DNA here is from genome assembly GCA_035233585.1 of Antiaris toxicaria. Taxonomy (NCBI): domain Eukaryota; kingdom Viridiplantae; phylum Streptophyta; class Magnoliopsida; order Rosales; family Moraceae; genus Antiaris; species Antiaris toxicaria. The sequence continues at coordinate 60,689,158 of CP141156.1, forward strand.
CTGGTCTTTTTCTCCAAACTGGAACACTACTTTTCATCGTCAACAGTCAATGGTCGCTCGATATTTTCCAAGGAAATCCATTCCAAGGATAACATCATAATCGACTAACTTTAAGATGACTAAATCGACGTACAACTCCCTATTGGCAACAATTACTGGTACATGACGTAACCAGTAATCGGACAATAATACCTCACCAGACGGCAAGGTGGTTTTAAACACTTGGCCAATTTTATCCTTGGTGTGACTAACTCTTTCTACAAAGCTATGTGAGGCAAATGAATGCGATGCACCGGAGTCAAACAAAACAAGTGTAGGGCTTTGGGTGACAATAAGTTAACCTGTCACCATATTCGAGGTGCCTTCCTCTACGTCTTCCCTGGTGTAGGCTAACAGATGCGCCTCAGTCTTTGGTATAATCTCCTGGCACCCTAGCTGAATAGGCGGTCCTTGTATGGCATGGACCTGGCTCGTCTGTCGGGACTGAAAGGATCCCAACTGACTCTATCGGTTGGATGTGCAGGCCTTGGCATAATGGCCTTCTCTGCCGCAAAAATAGCATGCGGTACTCCCCAGCTTGCACTCGCCCTTATGCAGTCTTCCACACTTTGGGCATGGCTGTCGGTTCTGTACTCCTTCTAAGCCTTGTCTCTGCTGGTTCTGGTTATTTTTCTGACCAGGCTTAATTCCTTGACCAGATTTGCTACTTTGGCCAGCTTGGTTGTTCTTCTGAGTCTGCTTCACTAGATCTCTTTCTTTCTTCTTCTCCTCCCAGACTTTTTTTCTTTCTTCCTTAGCTCTGTTCAGACGATGCTCAGCCCTTATGGCTCTGCTCACACAGTCTACTATAGTGGTTGGTGGGGTCTCGCCACTTTCCACATTTAAGGCTATATCTTGTCAGAACATATTGATCATCCTCCGTACCCGCTCTCTTTCTGTGGGTACTAAATGCGGACACAGTCGAGCTAATCTGTCGAATTTACGATAGGTTTCAGTCACTGTCATCTCGCCTTGCCTCATCTCATCGAACTCTCTTTGTTGAGCTCGTAGGGTGTCAAGATTGAAATACTTCTTGTTAAATTCTCCCAGAAAGTTGTTCCAGGTCATCCTTCTAATCTCCCTTCGGATCTTTACTGTCTCCCACCAATAACGAGCATTCTTCGTTAATATGCAGGAGGCGTAAAGGACCTTCTCCTGGTCTGTCGGATCCATGAACTCAAAAATGGTCTGCAGTGAAGCTAACCATTCTTCAGCCTCTAAGGGTTTTGTAGATCCTTCAAACTCTTTTGGCTTCATCTTTTGAAACTGTTCATACAATGATCGCTGATTGGCTCCAGCTCGGGCACCTATCACTACTTCAGGTACCATTCGGACTGGTGGCACTACTGGTTCAGGAGCTGGCTGTGGCTCCGGTACTGGTGCTTGAGGTGGAGGGAAATTCGCTTGGGCCCCATTCCTCTGTTCTAGTAGCTCTTGCAGTCTCTGGTTCTGTCTTTCTTGTGCCTCTAGCCGAGCTTGTATGTTGGCTAGAACCGCGGCTAAATCTGCTTCTTGAGCTTGCACAGCTCGTGTGCGAACCATGTTGCTGTGTCTGACCTATAACAGTAGCGACATGGTTTAGTGCTAAATTAGATATTGATTATTTAAAATTAACTTACTTGGACTGAGCAGGTGCAGATATTGAAATGTCTTGGAAGGTCGATAGTAGAACCGCTCGCTCTGATACCAACTCTTGTGGGCGCTACCCCTCTAGCTTGGGTCGTCCACCTTATCTTGCTTGCTTTCTTTATTCTTTGCTTATTCTTACTTAGCTTGCTTGTCTTTATAACTTTCTTCTTCTTTAGGGGTTTAAAAGATTTGTACTTGAAAAACTAGAAATATTTTTTTTCTTTTTTTTTTTTTTAACCTTGACTGAATGAAACTATTAGTTCTTTGAAATCGTGTATACATAAATATATACTAACTACTTAATATTTTTTTCCCAAAATATATTTTGTAGTCTTGTTACTTTAAAGTACGTAAAAATAAAAACATACTTTTAAGCTTGTTCCACTACTTTACATACTACACTCTTGTCTTATCTTTATACATATACATCACTATTACACTATCTTTCTTTTACACTTTGATTACAGCGGAACTCTGCAAAACAGAACCATAACCCGTCCATGACATCGCTGGGATCTGCCTGCCAGTCTGCTACTCTTGTTTCATATTGCTGGTTGCTTACCTTTATTACCTACATCACGAACAGACTAATGAGCTAAAGCTCAGTAAGTACAAACATACAAGTAAATAAGCTGAATACACCACACTTAGGGTTAGTCAACTTATGGCCAATTATTTTCTTACTCCTATGCTTTACTTATTCTTTCTATTCTATTTCTTCCTTTTCTTTGCTTTACTTTATCTTGCTTAATCTTTCACTTGTGGGCCCGTGGTTGGACATACCTAGTGCGTGCAGACCAACAGAGGATCAGGGGAGCAACCCACTAATCAACCCTAAGGTCATCTCTGGACTATTACCTATAAGTAGCAAGTCAAGCCATCAACTACCTCATTATTAACGAGGCAGCGCCACACAACTGGGGTAGAGGCTATCTTTGAACCTCAAAACTGGAGAGGCCGGTACGTCAACCTTAACTTTTAAGTCTTATTATTTGACTTATCTTATTCCTCTTTTCTTTTTCTGATCCTGCTTAACTATTCTCGTGAACATGTTAGTATCATGTCACAGATTGAATAACTTAAATGTGTATATATATAATACAACTTTATGGTATGTCAATTCGTGAGTAGACAATTAAATATCTGTACTTACAGCACTTGTGCTAGTGTAAACTTCTGTGGTCCGTTGAGCTCCTTTGCCCGTCTCTAGTTGAATTTCCTAAAGACATAATGTCATCAGTTAATACATTTTCATTAACTGACTTTATTATACTAAAATCTGAACTTTAGCTTTTAAAATCTTAATTAAAGTCTTATAACGACATTTAAAGTCCTAATGACTCTGTTTAGACTTTTCTAGCGCTCCAGTAACCATTTCCGAGCATTTCAGAAATTTTGGTAAACTGGGCGAATAGTAATTTTTGACGGTGAATAGTACTGTTCACGTGAATAGTCCCATGCACGTGAATAGTGCCATGCACGTGAATAGTAACTGAGCCAGGGGACGTTTCTATTTTTCTGCTTAGACTGGGTTCCCTAAGTCCGAGTACCATAAAATAGCTAACTGTAGGGTTTAACGCCCCTTTCTTGATTTTTCTAGACTTTTTGGTCAAAATGACCATTTTGCCCCTAACGGGTCTTGGGGTCGTAACATTCTCATTCTCGTGTTTAAAGGGGATTTTCTGAGTCCCCAAAATCTTAAAAAAATCTTTTCTAGGTCTCGGTAAATTTTTACAACTTAATTGTTGCGATTACACTATTTACTTATCACCCGTCCCTCGGGTGGTACTATTCCGACCCTTGGGGTCGTGGCTCATTTTTCTAGCGTTTCGGAGCTTCAAACGAGCTTTTCACTAATCTTAAAAATGTTTCTTATTCTCTTCCCGACCTAGGTCTCCGAGGGCTAGGGTTTTTTTTTCATCCCGACCCTAAACTTACCATTATTACCCAAAACGTCCTTGACATTATTTTATTTTATTTTTTTTCCGTCCTCTCGCCATTTTAGATTTTTGGGGTCGGTTTACTATTCTACTAGACCTACTTTCTTACTTCTAACTCTAAGGTACCAAGGGATCTCGGTTTTCATTTTGGAGCATATTTTTATCACTCGTTTCCTGAAATGCCCTTAATGCCGCTTTAAAAATTTCGGCAGCATTTCCGCTTAAATTTTAGGTTTCTAGTGTTTAGGAAACCCTCAAAACCATCTATCCTAATCTAAACCTGCCACATACTATACCAGAGGCCTATTTTACGCAAAAGTTTCTAAACTTTTACGTAAAAACTTTCCACACTTTCATTGTACAATTCACACACAAAGTCCTTATTTTTCAATCACTTAGGCCACGGTTTTAGTTTAGGTTTCCGAACACCAAACTTTCCTTCTTTCAAGCATTCTTTCTCTTACTTTTCTTCTTGGTTTTTAAGGCATATTCAACACCAAAACCAAATAAAATTCTTATTGAAATACCTTTATAAAGTCACGGGTTTTTGTGCCAGATCCTAACCAAACTTTGGTTTACAATTCAACCACTTACACAAACTTATCTTCTACATCATTCTAACTTACCACAACACTAAAAATCACATGATTTTTACATGTTCTTCACACTAGGTATACATGGTTTCTTTTTAGAAAACTTTTTAAAAAATTTTGCTTCAAACTTTTCAACTTTTCTTTCTAAACATTTTACACATTAAAACACATGTTTAAATCAACCAAAACCAACTCAAAATTCTTTCCAAACCCTAGTAACATACACGATTTTTCTTGAAACAAACCGAATTCCACTTTGGTTTTAAGCTTTCAAATTTTCTTTCTAGTTGTTTTACATATAAAAACACACTTTAAAACAACAATTTAATTAAACCAAACTTGAAATTTCTTGAACCCACACACTTAGTCACGGGTTCCTCATAAAACTAACATGAAATATTCTTATTTCAAGTTTCTAAATTACTCTTTAACTATCATGCAAACTAATTAAACTTAAACAACAAGGTTTGAACTAAACTTTTCTCATTCCTTTCTACTCAACATAGCCAAGGATTTTTGCTTCAAAATACGAAAGAAAAGCTTGAGATTTCAAGCTTACCTTGCTATGTTACTCAACACTTGCTTAGGAAGAACTTTGCTTAAGATTTTGACACCAAACTTTGAAGAAACTATAGCTCAATGGAGGGGAAGAGTCGTGGCTTCAAAGGGCAGCAAAGGGGCAGTAATTTCAGAAAAAAAATTCTGATTTCATGAAGCCAAAAACGTTTTTATAAAGGGAGGCCAAAAAGGGGGGCTTTTTAGCAATTTTCTTTAGGGACTTTTTAGCAACTTTTTAAGGGTTTATTTGCAAACTTTTTGGGGTCAAAATATAATTATTTTGGCTGTCTTTCCAGCTGTAAAACCGACCTATCCAGCCCTTATCCACAAAATTTAAAAAAAAAATCAACTTTGCATTTTGGCTTAATCTTAGCCCTTGATCTTACATACCTTTAATCTTAGCCATTCATCCTACCTACTACCCTTTTTCTTCTAATTTCTTATTCCTAATTATGACATCATCCATGATGTCATCTAATTAATCCACTGATCAAAGTATGACCAAAAGTCAAACCGAACCAAACTTTACCGAAATCGCGTAGGCGAGTTTCTGACGCCTCCTGTGCGATCGGTTTACCTTATTCTGCTGTCGTTGGGCTAAAACTCAATGACGAAGTTTTTCGTCCTTTAGTAACCTTAGGTTTTACCTAGGGTAATTTCTTGGTTTCTTTGGCCCAAAAATGCTTCATCATTTTACCGAAGATGACGAAATTTCTAGGGTGACATACGGGAGGACTTATCTAGCCATCCGTACTGTCAAATTATTCTAATACTGTCTTAAAACTCTTAAAAACCCTAAATTACTTTTCTTACTGTGCTCTTACTTTGACTTGCCATATTCTTATCTTTACACTGTTTGGATACCGAAACTACTCCTTTTTGAGCGTTTTTGCATGAAATCACTTTCTTACTCATATACTTTATTCTCTACTTATTTTGGGAGATTTTAATTCCTCCAAAACATCTATTTATTACTATCAACACTATAATTTGTCTAATTACAAACATAGTGTTTCTTTACATTCTTTCTTACAGAACTCATAGAAAACCCTAGATTAAACTAAGTTACACTGCTAGAATTCTCTGGTCATCACAATTTTCCCGATTTAGGTCTCCGAGGCTCGGACTTTCCATACCTGACTCGGACGTTTACTTTGTTTCCCAAAAACGGCCCCCCTCGGGGTCGGTTTTTCAGTTTCACTCGTGTTTTACATTTTTAAGGGGACAGATTACTATTCATGAACCACCCCTTAGGTTTCCCTTATTCAATTTTCCTTTAGGGACTTAGGTTTCTGACGTGACCCTAAACTTTTACTCTCGATTCCCTTTTTACCCCAAATATCGTTTTCGAAATTTCGGTAGCATTTTGGCGTAAATTTAAGGCTACCGGCGTTAGGTATGCCTCGAACCATATGTACCTATCATGTACTATACCAAAGTCCTATTTTATGTAAAAGTTTCCCAAACTTTTACATAAAAGCTCACACATTTAACAATTCACATTTTGAACCACAATTAACAAAATTCTTTCAATTTTGCCCTTAGTTTTAGCCACGGTTTTCATACTCAAAACCTAACCAAAACTTTTCAACCTTTCAACCAAATTTTAGGCTATTCAAAGGCTATTATCTAGCACATTTTCAAGCCATTATCCATGCATTTTACAACACAATTCTTAGGGTTTTTCAACACACATAACCCACGGCCATTTTAGGTAAAACATGCATAATATTTTGTTTCATGCTTTCAACCTCATAACCAACATTTCCATAATTCAATGCATGATTTAAACTATCTAAACATCAAGTCAATCATGTAAAAATGTTCACCAAACCCTAATTACACCACACGGCCATATTAAGGAATTTAGATACCAAAATTTTTCCATGCTTTCTAACCATGCAAATCATGCTTTCCATATAACCAAAACATGATTTAAAGCATTACAACACTTAAACCACAATGAATCTGTCATCAAACACTAAGGTAACCCACGGTTTTACCATAAAAAAACCAACCAAAACTTTGTTTTTCTTGAAACAAAATACATGGTTTTTCTTCTAATCAAACCATTAACAAAACCCAAGCACCAAATCAACCAAATAATTCACAAATTTTCTCATCCTTCAAGCCAACAAACCCACGGATTTTTTTCAATGAAAAAGCAAGAGAAAATGAAAACCAAAGATAGCTACCTTGATTTCTTGCTTCCCTTGACTTCAATGAAGAGTTTGCTACCACTTTTGTGAAGAAAATTTGAAGGTTTGGCTTGGTTCTCCTTGGTTGCTCACGGGTTGCTCTCTTGAAACACTTAGAAAATTTTTTTTTTTCTTCTTTGTTTTCCCTTGAAAGGCTACGGGTGTCTTTGTATCAAAGTGGCTGACTTAAGTAACAAAGAAACCAATTAATTTGGCTTCCAACTAATGAGAATTCAACACATTTCATGCCATTTCTTTCCATATTTTCATGAAATTTAATTTGGCTAGTTTTGGCCAAATCTAAGCCTTTAGATCAAAAGCAAATTTAATCTTGGCCATTAATGCCACCAACCACCAAATTTTAAATGATTTAATAAATGGCTTTATGATATCATAAATGCAAAGTAAAACTTTGACTTTGACTTTACTATTCATATTAATTGGATTGCTTTTTGACAGATGTCGGTTCAAGCCGAAATTTTCCTGAAATCGTTCGGGCGGGTTCCTGAGGTCTCTAGTGCAGTCGAATCAATTTACACTGCTTCCGTTTGATCAAAATCAACCCCAGAAGTTTTTCATATTTTTAGTGTACCATAATGCACCGATTAGGTTTTCAATGCCGTTTTTAGCACCGTTTCACCCGTTTCAGTTAAATGAACTTTATCAACACTGAATTCTTACTCGTCCGTATTGTTAGAACATTTTAATACATTCTAAACAATATAAATACATTTATTTCACTCTTTAAATAGTACAAATTGCTATATACATACATTTGTACATTTTCTTCCGAGAATGCCAGAATTTCCCGGTCGTGACATATATATCTATTATATGTTGTATATTATGTTGTCCTTTATTAAGACATATAAAAGTTAGCATATTACATGACTTTCTTACTTAGTTTTCTTAAGAGAAAGTATGTATTAAAGAAAAAATTATGGGTGAAATTTTAGGCCCTGATAATTAAGTATTGTGAGAAAAAGAGTTTAAAACTAACAACTCAGATTCGGCACACGAGCCGTCTTAGTCGGCCTTAGACGCGATTCATGATGGTTGCGGGTGGTCGGAATCAGGGGGCGTCACATAAGTAAAGGATGAGAGCATAAAAACAAAATTTGGTGCATGATTTCTTTAAGAAGATCTGTGTGTTTTAAGGGAATGATACACAAAAATTTTATGATGAGATAGGTTAAGCTTAGATTTGAAATGGACATGTGTTGGTGTGAAAAAATGAATGATGAAAATGAAACATTGAAACAATATTTTTGTTTAGGGTTTCCTTAAGAAAATCGTGTATTGGTTAGTGTAAAAAGGGTTATGTTTTGTATGAAATGATAAGAGATGAAACAATGTGTTAAATGTGTATTAAACCGGGTCTAAAAATGAGAAAGAACTGGTTGAAATCCTGTTAAAAATGACTAAGTTTGTATGGAAAATTTTACGCAAAAAATTTGTAACTTTTACATAAAATTAGGTTTGTGGTATAGTACGTGGTAGGTTAAAATAGGCTAGATGGTTTTGAGGCGTTTTCTAAACGCCGAGAACCTAGAATTTTAGCGGAAATGCTGCCGAAAATTTATAACAGCACAAAGGGTATTTTAGGAAATGAGGGGTAAAAGTGTGATTGGGAAAGGAAACCGAGCCCCCTCGGTAACCTAGACTCAGGAAATGGCAAGTGACATTTTTCTGGATTACTGAAACGTACATTTAATGTCTCGAAAGATTAAAAACATGAGAAACGACCCTAAGTGTCAGAATAGTAACACTCGAGGGTCGAGTGATTTAAAGTCATCGATTTTGCAGCATATGGTGCCGTAAAAATGTATCGCGGCCTAAGAAGATTATTTTATGATTTTTAAGCTCATAATATTTGGTTAAAATGTTAGAACGGAAATTTAATGGTCCATTGACCCGTCAGGGACAAAATGGTTAATTTGACCAAAAATTCCTAGAATGCACGAAAAGGACCGTTAGAGCTTTAGAATGATTTAACTGGAACTCTAAAAGTCAAAATTGAGTTTTATGTCAACAAAATGTAGGGTTTCGATGAAAAATGAAATTAGGGGTAAAATGGTCATTTTGACCGAAAGTTAAGAGAAAAGTCTAAAATGAAATATAAAGCCTATAATTTCTTTAATAGGAAAGTAAATGTAGAATTTTTATGTTTTCCTAAAATTTAAAAGCGTGAAATAACGGTTGTCTATCTCGGTTACAGGAATCAGACCCAAATGTGACGAGTAAACGTCAGCAGACAAAGGAAAGCAAACGCTAGCTAATTACCTGTAAGTTTAGACATTTAATTGTCTGTAACATGAACTTACTCATTATGTTTTTGTGTTATGTGTATGATGTAAAATGGCAGTTAAAGGTGCTGTATGCATGGTAGGGTGTTAATATATATACACCTAATGAAAGAAATAATTGTAAAGGGTTCCAGATCATGGGGCAATGAGCAATATTACCTGGTCGGAACCAAATGAAAGACGGTAACGAAACCACTATTGGCGTATTGGCCTCCCAACCTACGGGGTGGTTTAATGGTGTTATATACACACATATATATGTATTAATGAAATGTTTGACTATGGAGGATTGGCCAGTGGGTCGCTCCTCGGTGTCCCTCCCAGTCATGTGTGCAAAAGAACAGTACAACCAAAAATGGGTCGAAAAGCAGAACATAATGGAAGATAATGACTCAAAATTGAAAACGATACCATAACTGACCATAATTGAGTATAACATGTCCTAACTCTACATGTAGTGTCTCAGGTCAAAGTCAACATGAATAGTAGATCAAAGTCAACTTTACTATTTATGATCAAAAGTCAAAGTTCTATTCATGATGAATAATACTTTTATGATTTTAAGTTTTATGTTCCAGTATTTATGTTTGAACTTACTGAGCCTGTTACTCATGAGTTTGTTCATGTTATAAGTAAGCAACCTACCCGGAAGTAGGATTGATGGATGGTGGCGGGGTGTGCATATGCCAGGGGATGGGACAAGGGAAATGATTCCATTACAAGACTCCACTTAGCAGCAATTAAAAGGCAATTTTGAAATATGTATTATGATGTAAATGATGTATGTATATATGATGTAAAGTGACTACGGTAATAAAGTTTTACAATACAGTGGTATATATATATGAGACAGTTAAAAAAAATGTATGCATCAAATTAGCAAAAGTAAAGTAAGAATATTAAAAGTATAAAAAAAATGGTATGTAAAAGTAAGTTGTCAGCAACCCAAGTGGTTACAGTCTATCGCAATTGGCAATAGGAGCTAACTATAATAGTATTATTTAACCCTACATAGGGCAGGCCGCCATAGTTGGTATCAGAGCGATACGACCATTTCCCTCCTAGCACAATGCGTGTCCTGTTCATCAATCCAAGTAAGTAGATATTATTTTATGATAGTAAATGCTTATTTAATGGGAAATAAACATTTTGTAGGTGGTAGGTGTAGGAAAATAAATCGGTAAAAACGTATCAGAGTGGCGCAGCGGAACAATAAAAATTTTTAGATTGTTAAATATCTCATGATGCCATATACAATAAACCAACAACAATTAAAACTCATACCTCAAGGATGCCAATCTTGCAGGAGGAGAATGACCGGAGGCTTCAACCAACTAGCCTTCTCTACTATTCTCTAATTCCTGAATGGCTGAGTGTGTTGGCACTCTAAACCTCGATCGGTATGCTAGCACTGATAGTCTTCTTCCGACCACCCAGATCTCTAAAGAACTTTATTGTCACGATGAGCTGTGCAACAATAAGCCTGCTCACCTGAGAGTCTGTGGTCTGAGAGAACTGGAGTGGCAGGACCATTATTTATAGACCTGCATGAGGTGATTCTCTGAATTCGAATTGGACTAGGAAAAGATTTTCTCCCTTATCCATAACCAAAAAATCTGAATTTTCCAAGGGAGAATCTCCACAATTAAATTTGGTTTTCTTAGGATAAATCCAATCCAAATCTAAACAAGATTTTAACTAGAATTTTATCTCCCTTTTTCAACCAAAAAATCCGAATTTTTCTTGGAGAAAATCTCCTCATAAATTTCGGCCATTATGGATAAGGGAGAATCAAAAATTCCACTAGGATTTTCAAGCTTGAATCTTATCTCAACCTTATCCAAAATAACCGAATTTCCTAGGAGAGATTCTCCAAATTTTCGGCCACTTTTCAGGGAGGAGAGAATCCAAATTCAACTGGGATTGAAACTTGAATTATTCCCTTGAATCTTATCCACAAAAATCCGAATTTTTTCCATGAGGATTATCCTCAAAAATTTCGTCCACTTTTGTTGGGATTTGGATTCAAAATTCAAGTAGGATTCTAACAAGATTATCCTCCCCAAATCCAACTCAAATTCGAATTTCAAACCTTGTGGATTTTCCACAACAAATTCGAATCCTACTTGGACTGTGATTCAAAATTTGAATTTCAAATTTCAAATTCAAATTTCAAATTTCAAATTTCAAATTTAAATTTCAAATTCAAATTTCAAATTCAAATTTCAAATTCAAATTTCAAATTCAAAATTCAAATTTCAAATTTCAAAATTCAAATTTCAAATTTCAAAATTCAAATTTCAAATTCCATAAAACGGTTGTGTTTCATATTCTTGTTCTCATGGATAATTTTCTACAACTCCAATCCAATCTCAAATAAAATCATGGCAACTTTATTTGGAGTTCGAATAATTGTGTACTCTATTATCCAAAACAAAATCTGAATCCAACCGAAGAGAATCTTGTCTACCATCCTAATCCTGTGTCATCACCATCCATGCATAACAAACCAGCCAATAGCATACACAAATCAATTTGCCAAACGTTAAGGAATTATGTGGAGCTAGTAGAGGGACTGATTGGACATATATAATCGGGCTCCCGTGATTCCATATGATCATCATTCTTTACCGAACAACTCAATCATATGATCACTAGTTTCAGAGTCACATCACTATAAACCTGAAACTGAACTCCCAATTATATATCGTATTACGTAAGCCTGTGACGAGCTACTATCCAATGACCTTGTCATATATGCAAAACCCTCATATGATATCCATGATCAGCCTTAGGTCAAAGTCCGTTTAATCCTACTGATCAGGCTATCTTAAAGTTCCATTATACTACCAAATCAAGAAAATGATTATTCACCATATGTGAATAAGAAGTCATCCGCCCAGCAGACGACCCAAGGCCTTGTCCATTTTCACATTCAGTATAATGCCTTTAAGAGGATACCTTTAACTCCTCAGAGCTATGATTCCGATATCTGCAAACAAACCCTTCATCGTATACGAGTCATGCACCCAACGAACCGGTCTATAAGCTTACTACCTCTGAGACGCTTTAGCCATTGGAACATCAAAGTACACAAGTCATATACATGAAGTAGTTCATTTCCTCAGGATTAAGGTTGTTGCGCAATGAACGTCAAAAGCAGATTGATCCACTCATAGCGGACTACGTAGATCAATCACGCTTTAGTCCCGGTCTAATATGTCACCACTAAGCAACATATCCATGTCTCTACTTGGGAGTCCAGCTCCAGATAGTCAAGACAAACCGTCCCCTCTAAGGCTTTAGACAACATAATAGTCTTAACATGAGTTAGATGCTCGGTCTAACCCCATAGACTACAGACCATAGTTTAGACCGCTAACTTTAGAACATTGTCTTCTCGCATACAAAAGTCCATTGCATGCAACGTTCTAACAGTTTTAACACAAGCAGTCAGTGAGCCATATTTGCTTACATTTACTTTAACATATAAATAAGACGAGGACAGATGGCAATGTAATGAATAACCTCTATGTATAATTTTATTATCCAGTTCAAAATGAATACATCAAAATGTCTCTAATACTTAGGGCATTTCCTAACAGTAGGATGATAAGACCGTATTACACAGGACCATGATCGATTCGACCTGGAGGTTTGTGTAGGGTATGGACCAGATCAATTATTAGGCCGTCCACATCACAGTGCCAGATTGTACGTCCTTCCCACTAGCAGGTCCCTCTACTCCACGAGCTACCATTATGATTACGACAAGAGCCCCAGCTCCTCCACCAGTATCTCCCCCACCAATGGTGTTAGATATCCTGGTTAGAGGTAGAAGACTGTTTATGGGGACAAGGGTATCGGCTTGAGCAGTTCAAGCATTTGGGGCTTCTCAACCACCCATGTTTGATGGTGGGAAATAATCCATGAAGGTAGAGGATTGGTTAAACGCTATAGAGCTTATTCTGTGATTGTGCGACATTGATCAAGATCACTGGGTTATGCTCACTGCTAGTACTTTTCAGGGTGACGCTCGAATGTATTGGGAATACCTTGATCAAGATGGGCTAGACGGGCTTAACTGGGTTAATTTTTGACAGGTTATGAGAGAGCAGTTTGCCCATAGAAGCCCAGCAGCATCTACATTTCCTCAGGAACGTAGAGAGGCAACTCCCCCACTTGTGTTGCCAAGATTTGTTGAGATAAGGAAATTTGTCCAAAGGATAGAGAAGTTGTTAATGATGTCTGGGGACACAGTCCTTATGCTACATGCTTTGAAGAAGACATTAGGAAATGATGTATGCTTCCTAACCTTATAGATGAGGACTATTGTGATATTTTCTGGAGGGGACTCATGAGGGAGTTAAGGTAGAGAGTGAGTCCGCATTACTCTCATACTTTGCATGAGTTCGTTGAAAGGGTAATTAAGGTTGAGGAAGAGTTGTTAAGGGAACGAGTGGATAGAGGCCAGCAGGAACATTGGCATCGGGATGAGAGGTTGACACGTCTCTTTGGACCACGGCCAATGGCAAATGATCACAAAGCAGGTCCATCGTGATGGGGAACTAATGCAAATGGTGACCGAGGATCTTCTATTGGTACTAGGAATGATTCTGATAATAATGAAGATCTATAAGAATTCCCAGTAGGTCAAAATGAACGAGATAATTAGAGCACAAAATGTATAAAAATATGTATGTATTTGTATACAAATGTATATATGAACATCAAGTAAAGGGCTATGGTAATATGGCCTTAATGTTAATGTGTATGTATGCAAGTACTTATGTACGACATGTAATATGATATGTCAATATTATGAAATGATATGTTATGTTATGTTATATTATGAGTTGTTAGAAAATGCTATGAAATGAGTAATATGTAAAAATATGATACGTTGAAATTATATTTTTCTTATATTATCAAATTTAATTACGAAAAATTTAACGTTTGACCATCGTGCTATTTTAGGAATAGGAAACACATGATGAATAATAGAAGAGGAAGACAAAATAACCTGGCTGATCATGTGGAAGAGTTACAAGCTCTTCTAGAAATGCAAATGAAAGAAAACGCTAAGTTAAGACAGTGGTTAGAGGCCGTAGAACAAAGACAAGGTCCTAAAGATGTACAAGCAGAATTGGCCGCTGCAGCTCAATAGGTAGTGCCACCGGTTATAGCTGAAGAGGTGCATAGACCTCAACCTCAACCCATGATAAATCTAGAGACTCTTTATGAACAATTCCGTCGGATGAAGCCACCGGAGTTTGAAGGGTCTATAGATCCCCTAGAGGCAGAAGCATATGTTTCCTCCTTACAAGTAATCCTAGACTTCATGAATTTAACTAAACATGTAAAGGTTCTGTGTACTTCCTTTGTTCTATGAAAGGATGCTTGCTTTTGGTGAGATAAGGTTCCAATGACGAGGGATGTTGCTACGATGACATGGAATGAATTTCTAGAAGAATTTAACTAGAAGTATTATGATCCTGCATCCCTAAGACCGCAACAGAGGGAGTTTGTAGAACTGAAATAGGGAAACATGACGGTTAGCGAAGTTTGTAGAAAGTTTGATCAACTATCTCGATTGTGTCCATATGTAGTCCCTACTGAAAGGGAAAAGTTACAGAAGATGATAGGAATGTTCTGACCAAAAACTTCAGTCCTGGTAGATAGTAGGCCAATACCACCAACGTCAGTAGCTGATTATGTAAGTTGAACAGTAAGGGCAGAATTCCATCTTGCACGACAAAAAGAGGAATAGAGAAAAAGTGTGGGAAAACTAGAAGAAAGAGAAAATTTGGCCAAAGCAACCCCAACAGGGAGTGGAAATCAGATCAGCCAAGCTGGCAAGTTTAATCAGACTGGGAAACCAGGCCAAACTAGCAATCAAGGCTCTCAGCAACAGTAAAAGTGGAAAGGCAATTTTTTTGGAAATAGAAATCAAGATAATCGGAACCAACAGTGGAAGTTTAATGCCAATACAAAGCTGAATATTTCTCCTTGTGCTATATATGGAAAATTGCATCGATGTCAGTGTCGATTGGGCAACAATGTTTGCTATCTTTGTGGAAAGGAAGGAAATTTTGTGAAGAACTATCAAGCAAATCGTCAGAATGTCCAAGCACCTATGCAACAACATCCACACTTTAATCAACATCCATAACCTCCATAAGTACATGCCATTCAAACAATAGTTGAAGAATCCCTGGTAATGCCTCCAGTGTGGCAAGAATGACAAGAATATGCTACTCGCACTGATGCATGGGTAATGGCCTAAACAAAGGAGGATGTTGAAGCAGGGACGTCCAATGTGGTCACAGGTCAGCTTTCCGTGACTAACTAGTTAGCATATGTACTTTTTGATTCTGATGCTTCACATTCCTTTGCATCGCATGAATTTGCAGAAAAATTAGAACATGCAGAGGATAAAATTGGAACAATGTTTAGGACAGTATTGCCTTACGGTGAGGTTTTGTTGTCCAATTACTGGTTATGGTATGTACCAGTAAGTGTGGCAGATAGGGAACTGGTTACGGTATGTACCAGTAAGTGTGGCAGATAGGGAATTATTTGTCGATCTCATAGTCATTAAATTAGTAGACTATGATGTGGTCCTAGGAATGGATTTCCTAGGAAAATACCAAGCCATGATTGATTGTCGAAGTAAGAAGGTAGTCTTTGAACCGGATGGAGAAGAAGGTTTCGAATATATCACTTCATCTCCAAAGTCTCCAAAAATGATGATTGGCTTGTCGAAAGTGAAGAAACTGATGACCAGTGGCTGTACTGGATATTTGACCTATGTGACAGATGTGACAGAAGAAAAGAAGGTTCAGCCAGAAGATGTCCCAATTGTCAATGAATTCCTTGATGTTTTTCCTGAAAAATTACCGGGAGTACCTCCAGAACGAGAAATCTCATTTGAAATTGACCTTATGCCAGGGACAACACCAATATCAAAGGCGCTGTATCGTATGGCACCAATGGAATTGAAAGAACTACGAGTGCAATTAAAGGAGTTACTCGACAAGGGATTTATTTGACCAAGTTACTTACCTTGGAGAGCTCCAGTTTTGTTTGTCAAGAAGAAAGATGGCACTCTCCGAATGTGTATTGATTATCGAGAATTGAACAAGGTCACTATCAAAAATAGGCATCTAGTACCTAGGATTGATGACTTGTTCGATCAACTTAAGGGCGTAGCGCTATATTTTAAGATTGATCTACATTTGGGATACCATCAACTCAGGATTAAAGAGAGTGATATTCCCAAGACAGCGTTTTGAACCCGTTACGGTCATTATGAGTTTTTAGTAGTGCTGTTTGCATTAACCAATGCTCCAGCTGTATTCATGGACCTAATGAATAGAGTCTTTAAAGAATTTTTAGATAAGTTTGTCATTGTATTTATCGATGACATACTTATATATTCAAAGACTCCCATGGAACACGCAGAGCATTTGAGGATTGTTCTTCACACGGCGAGGAAGCATTAATTATATGCAAAATTTTCTAGGTGTGAATTTGGTTAGATAAGGTACACTTCCTCGAGCATGTTGTATCAAAGGAAGGAATTGCTGTAGATCCTGCTAAAGTGGAAGTAATCAACGAATGGCCTGCACCTAAGAGTGTGACTGAAATACAAAGCTTCTTAGGACTAGCCCGTTACTACAGAAGATTTGTGGAAGGGTTTGCACGACTAGCTGCACCTCTCACTACCCTTACCCATAAAGAAAGAAGATATGAATGGATAAAAGAATGTGAAAGAAGCTTCCATGAACTAAAGAGAAGGTTAACATGTGTGCCAATTCTTACACTTCCCACTAAAGGAGAGAAATTTACGATCTACAGTGATGCCTCGAAGATAGGCTTGGGAGCAGTTCTAATGCAAAATGATAGAGTGATTGCTTATGCATCACGCCAATTGAAGAATCATGAGAAGAATTATCCCACTCATGACTTAGAACTTGCCGCAGTAGTGTTCGCACTTAGCATCTGGTGACATTACTTATATGGAGCTTAGTGTCAAATTTTCACTAATCATCAAAGTCTGAAGTATTTCTTCATGTAGAAAGAATTAAATATGTGCAAAGAAGATGGCTAGAGCTGATGAAAGACTATGATTGTGAAATTCTCTACCATCCTGGCAAGGCAAACTGAGTAGCCGATGCTTTAAGTAGGAAATCGACGACTTCACAAAGGTTACCCATAGACAAACTGCCAAACTCATTGCAGCAAGAAATTAATTCACTCAGACTGGAGCTAATATCCAAAAGGTTAGCTGCACTTCAATTGGAGTCGCCACTGATTGAAGACATCAAAGAAGCCTAGAAACAAGATCTAAACTTAGAAAAGCTTTGAGAAGGAGTTTCTGGTAGCCAGAAGTCAGAATTCAGCACCACTAGTGATGGGATGATGCTGTATCAAGGGAGAATTTATGTTTCGCAAATGACGAGCTTAAAAAGTGAATTATAGCAGAAGCTCATGAAACACCATATTCAGTTCATCTTGGAGCCAACAAAATGTATCAAGATTTGAAGATGCAGTTTTGGTGGAAAAGGATGAAAAATGATATTGCAGAATTCGTGAGTAAGTGTATGACCTGTCAAAAAGTGAAGGCC
This sequence comes from Antiaris toxicaria, assembly GCA_035233585.1. Classification (NCBI taxonomy): domain Eukaryota; kingdom Viridiplantae; phylum Streptophyta; class Magnoliopsida; order Rosales; family Moraceae; genus Antiaris; species Antiaris toxicaria. The sequence goes on from CP141156.1 coordinate 60,707,051, forward strand.
GAACATCGACATCCAGGAGGAGAATTGGAACCTTTGGAAATTCCAGAATGGAAATAGGAGCATATCACCATGGATTTCATCGTAGGGCTACCCAAAACTCAAGAAGGATATGAATGCTATTTAGGTAATCGTGGACAAGTTGACAAAGACAGCAAGATTTATAGCTATAAAGGTGACGTTCACACTGGATAGATTGGCACATTTGTATGTGACCCACATTGTTCGATTACATGGTATACCTAAGTCTATTGTCTCCGACCGTGATGCACGATTCACATCAACATTTTGGAAGAGAGTACAAGAAGCTATGGGTACTGAGTTACGGCTTAGCACAGTTTTCCACCCTCAAATGGATGGACAATCTGAGCAAACCATCCAGACATTGGAAGACATGCTTTGGGCGTGCGTGATAGATTTCCCAGGAGTTCGGAATGAGAAGCTACCTCTAGTAGAGTTCTCGTATAACAATAGTTACCAAGCTTCCATCGGGATGGCGCCATACGAAGCATTATATGGGTGGAAGTGCAGATCACCTATTCATTAGTATGATTTAAAAGAGAAGTAGCTGCGTAAGACTAACTTCATACAAGAGACTACAGATGCAATTGCTAAGATCCAACAGTGAATGAAAATTGCTCAAAGCCAACGAAAAGTTATGCTGATAGAAGACAAAGATCCCTGGAGTTCAACAAAGGGGATTTCGTATTTCTGAAGATATCACCGATGAAGGGTGTAATGTGTTTCGGTAAAAATGGAAAGTTAAGTCCAAGATATATTGGGCCATATAAAATTATCGAAACCATTGGAAAGGTTGCCTACAAGTTAGCATTCCCTCCAGAATTGTCAGCTATGCATAATGTCTTCCATGTATCTATGCTGAGAAAGTATGTACCAGATCCATCGCACGTGTTAGAATATGAACCAGTCCAGATGTAGGACAACTTAACATATGAGGAACAACTAGTCCAAATTTTAGCCGATGAAGAAAAGGTGCTGAGAAACAAGATGATTCCACTAATCAAGTTGCCATGGAGAAATCAAGTATCGAAGACGCTATGTGGGAACATGAAGATGAAATGAAGACTTTATACCCCCACTTATTTTAAATTTTCGAGAACGAAAATTCCATAAAGGAGGGGTGAATGTGACAATCGAAAAATTCTATCGTTCTCGGAGACTTTATACACTGTAAATGTCTATGATTATTTTATGTTTAAAATGTAAAATGAATGATTTAATATCGTTTAGAATGTATTAAAATGTTCTAATAGTGTTAAAGAGTAGGATTTCAGAAATGGAAATTTTTACTGAACTGAAACGGGCAAAACAATACCTTTTAAGGACCAAAAGCCTCAATGGGATACCAAGGGTAAACCAAGGTATACTAAAGGATAAAATATGTTCAGATGTGATTTTTGGTCAAACGATAGCAAAATAAAGAAAACAGATCGCACGGAAGGCCTCAGAAACCCGCCGGGCCGATTTCGATGAAATTTGATTCGGTTTGACTTTTGGTCAAAGTTGACCTTTGGAGTTTATGGAATTAATTCAATTATGTTATGATTGATGTCACATGGGTGGTGTCAAAAATAAGAAAACAATTTTATGTGGAAAGAAAGAAAAGGATCCAAGGACTAAGATTAAAAGTAACTTGATCTAAGGGCTAAAATGAAGCCAAAAAGGAATGGTATTTAATATTTTTTTTATTTTGGTTAATCTTGGGCCACAAGGGTCGGTTCCCATTTAAAGAATTCAGAAAAAATTTTAAAAATTTCAAATAAACCCTCGAAAGGTTGCAAAAAGGTCCTTAAAGTGTTGTCGAATTGCACCAAAATTTTTGCAACTTGGTCCTCACCACTTTGGGCAGCCATTAAACACATTTATGAGCTGAAATATTCAGCAAATAAACTGCAAAAATCTGTCCATAAATAGCCGTGAGTTTCTCCCCCATTTCCAAGCTAAATTTTTCAAGTTTTTGGAGCAAAACTCAAGCACAAGTTGTCTTCACTCATACTAGCAAGGTAACTCTTGAAAATATGTTGTTTTCTTGCATTTTTAATCAAAAATCCGTGGCTAATTTAGGGTGGAAGGATTAGAATTTTCAAGTTTCAATTATGTGGCTTTGGTGTTGCTAATATTTAGTTGTGATTAGAGAAGTTTTGGGAGCAAAAACACAAACTTTGGGTGCGTTTTCTAGTGGAAAAAACATGTATATTAAGGGGTTTGAATGAGAAATTTTCAAGGTAAAGATTGTGGTTATGGTCTTGTTTATGTGTATTGATACGAGAATCAGAATTTTATAAACTTGGAAGTGTGAAAATAAAGATTTAGTTGTGTGGCTCAATGTGAAACCGTGTATGTGTATATGTGTTGGTTGATGAAGTTTGTGTTAAGTTTTGATTATTGGTTGGTTTGAAAATGAAGTTTGATGTGTGAAATTGACAAGTAAAGGATGAGAGCATCAAAACAAAATTTGGTGCATGATTTCTTTAAGAAAATCCGTGGGTTTGAAGGGAATGATGCATGAAAATTTTATGATGAGATAGGTTAAGCTTAGGTTTGAAAGGGACATGTGTTGTTGTGGAAAAATGAATGATGAAAATGAAACCTTCAAACAATATTTTTGTTTAGGGTTTCCTTAAGAAAACCGTGCATTGGTTAGTGTAAAAAGGGTTGTGTTTTGTATGAAATGATATGAGATGAAACAATGTGTTAAATGTGTATTAAACTGGGTCTAAAAATGAGAAAGAACGGGTTGAAATCCTGTTAAAAACAACTAAGTTTTTATGGAAAATTTTACAACATAAGTTTGTAATTTTTACGAAAAATTAGGTTTGTGGTATAGTATGTGGCACGTTAGAATAAGTTAGATGGTTTCACGGTGTTTCCTAAACGTCGAGAACCTAGAATTTTAGCGAAAATGCTGCTGACAATTTTATAACGGCACAAAGGGTATTTTAGGAAACGAGGGGTAAAAGTGTGATCGGGAAAGGAAACCGAGCCCCCTCAATAACCTAGACTCGGGAATGGCAAGGGACATTTTTCAGGATTACTAAAACGTTAAAAAAATGAGAAACGACCTTAGGTATCGGAATAGTAAAACTCAAGGGTCGGGTGATTTAAAGTCATCGATTTTGCAACAAATGGTGCTGTAAAAATGTATCGGGGCCTAAGAAGATTATTTTATGATTTTTAGGCTCAGAAAATTTGGTTAAAATGTTAGAACAGAAATTTAATGATCCATTGACCCGTTAGGGGCAAAATGGTCATTTTGACCAAAAAATCCTGGAATGCACGAAAAGGGCCGTTAGAGCTTTAGAATGATTTAACTGAAACTCTAAAGGTCAAAAATGAGTTTTATGACAATAAAACATAGTGTTACGATGAAAAATAAAATTTGGAGTAAAATGGTCATTTTGACTGAAGTTAGCAGAAAGGTCTAAAATGAAATATAAAGCCTCTAATTTCTTTAATAGGAAAGTAAATGCAGAATTTTTATGTTTTCCTAAAATTTAAATGCATAAAATAACGATTGTCTGTCTCGGTTATAGGAATCAGACCCTAACGTGACGAGGAAACGACAACGGATAAAGGAAAGCAAACTCTAGCTAATTACCTGTAAGTTCAGACATTTAATTGTTTGCAACATGAACTTACTCATTATGTTTTTATGTTAGGTGTACGATGTAAAATGGTAGTTAAAGGTGTTGTATGCACGGTAGGGTGTTAATATATATACACCCAATGAAAGAAAGAATTGTAAAGGGTTCCACATCATGGGGCAATGAGAAATATCACCTGGTCGGAACTAAATGAAAGACGGTAACAAAACCACTATTAACATACCGGCCTCCTGACCTACGGGGAGGATTAATGGTGTTATATACACGTATATATATGTATTAATTAAATGTTCAACTGTGGAGAATTGGCCAGTAGGTCGCTCCCTAGTGTCCCTCCCAATCATGTGCGCAAAAGAACGGTACGACCAAAAATAGGGCCCAAAACCAGAACGTAGTGAAAGATAATGACCTAAAACTGAAAACGATACCATAATTGACCATGAATGAGTATAATATGTACTAACTCTACATGTAGTGTCTTAGGTCAAAGTCAACATAAATAGTACAATCAAAGTCAACTTTACTATTTACGATCAAAAGTCAAAGTTACTATTCATGATAAATAGTATTTTTTATGATTTTAAACTTTATGTTCCTGTATTTATGTTTGAACTTACTGAGCCTGCCGCACGTAAGCAACCTATCCGGAAGAAGGATTGATGGATGGTGGCGAGGTGTGCATATGCCAGGGGATGGTGTAGGAAAATAAACCGGTAAAAACGTATCAGAGTGGCGCAGCGGAACAATAAAAATTTTTTTAGATCGTTAAATATCTCATGATGCCATATACAATAAATCAACAACAATTAAAACTCATATCTCAAGGACGCCAATCTTGCAGGAGGAGAATGACCAGAGGCTTCAACCAACTAGCCTTCTCTACTATTCTCCAATTCCCGAATGGCTGAGTGTGTAGGCACTCTGAACCTCGATTGGTATGCTAGCACTGCTAGTCTTCTTCCAACCACCCAGATCTCTAAAGAACTTTATTGTCACGAGGAGCTATGCAACAATAAGCCTGCTCACCTGAGAGTCTGTGGTCTGATAGAACTGGAGTGGCAGGACCTCTATTTATAGACCTGCATGAGGTGATTCTCTGAATTCGAATTGGACTAGGAAAAGATTTTCTCCCTTATCCATAACCAAAAAAAATCCAAATTTTCCAAGGGAGAATCTCCACAATTAAATTCGGTTTTCCTAGGATAAATCCAATCCAAATCTAAACAAGATTTTAACTAGAATTTTATCTCCCTTTTTCAACCAAAAAATCCAAATTTTTCTTGGAGAAAATCTCCTCATAAATTTCGGCCATTATGGATAAGGGAGAATCAAAAATCCCACTAGGAGTTTCAAGCTTGAATCTTATCTCAACCTTATCCAAAATAACCGAATTTCCTAGGAGATATTCTCCCTAATTTCGCCACATTTTAGGGAAGGAGAGAATCCAAATTCAACTAGGATTGAAGCTTGAATTTTCCCTTGAATCTTATCCACAAAAATCTGAATTTTCCATGAGGATTATCCTCAAAAATTTCGTCCACTTTTGTTGGGATTTGGATTCAAAATTCAAGTAGGATTCTAACAAGATTATCCTCTCCAAATCCAACTCAAATTCGAATTTCAAACCTTGTGGATTTTCCACAACAAATTCGAATCCTTCTTGGACTGTGATTCAAAATTTGAATTTCAAATTTCAAATTCAAATTTCAAATTCAAATTTCAAATTTCAAATTTCAAATTTCAAATTTAAATTTCAAATTCAAATTTCAAATTCGAATTTCAAATTCAAATTTCAAATTCAAATTTCAAATTTCAAATTTCAAAAGTCAAATTTCAAATTTCAAAATTCAAATTTCAAATTCCACAAAACGGTTGTGTTTCATATTCTTGTTCTCATGGATAATTTTCTACAACTCCAATCCAATCTCAAATAAAATCATGGCAACTTTATTTGGAGTTCGAATAATTTTGTACTCTATTATCCAAAACAAAATTTGAATCTAACCGGAGAGAATCTTGTCAGCCATCCTAATCCTGTGTCATCACCATCCATGCATAATAAACTAGCTAATAGCATACACAAATCAATTTGCCAAACGTTAAGGAATTATGTGGAGCTAGTAGAGGGACTGATTGGACATATATAATCGGGCTCCTGTGATTCCATATGATCATCATTCTTTACCGAACAACTCAATCATATGATCACTAGTTTCAGAGTCACACCACTATAAACCTGAAACTGAACTCCCAATTATATACCGTATTACGTAAGCCTGTGACGAGCTACTATCCAATGACCTTGTCATATATGCAAAACCTGTTAGGAAATGCCCTATGTATTAGAGACATTTTGATGTATTCATTTTGAACTGGATAATAAAATTATACTTAGAGGTTATTCATTACATTGCTATCTGTCCTCGTCTTATTTACATGTTAAAGTAAATGTAAGCAAATATGGCTCACTGACTGCTTGTGTTAAAACTGTTAGAACATTGCATGCAATGGACTTTTGTATGCGAGAAGACAATGTTCTAAAGTTAGCAGTCTAAAGTATGGTCTGTAGTCTATGGGGTTAGACCGAGCATCTAACTCATGTTAAGACTATTATGTTGTCTAAAGCCTTGGAGGGGACGGTCTGTCTTGACTGTCTGGAGCTGGACTCCCAAGTAGAGACATGGATATGTTGCTCGGTGGTGACATATTAGACCGGGACTAAAGCGTGATTGATCTACATAGTCCGCTATGAGTGGATCAATCTGCTTTTGACGTTTATTGTGCAATAACCTTAATCCAGAGTAAATGAACTACTTCATGTATATGACTTGTGTAATTTGATGTTCCAATGGCTAAAGCGTCTCAGAGGTAGTAAGCTTATAGACCGGTTTATTGGGTGCATGACTTGTATACGATGAAGGGTTTGTTTGCAGATATCGGAATCATAGCTCTGAGGAGTTAAAGGTATCCTCTTAAAGGCATTATACTGAATGTGAAAATGGACAAGGCCTTGGGTCGTCTGCTGGGCGGATGACTTCTTATTCACATATGGTGAATAATCATTTTCTTAATTCAGTGGTATAATGGAACTTTAAGATAGCCTGATCAGTAGGATTAAACGGACTTTGACCTAAGGCTGATCATGGATATCATATGAGGGTTTTGCATATATGACAAGGTCATTGGATGGTAGCTCGTCACAGGCTTATGTAATACGGTATATAATTGGGAGTTCAGTTTCAGGTTTATAGTGGTGTGACTCTGAAATTAGTGATCATATGATTGAGTTGTTCGGTACAAAATTATGATCATATGGAATCACGGGAGCCCGATTATATATGTCCAATCAGTCCCTCTACTAGCTCCACATAATTCCTTAACGTTTGGCAAATTGATTTGTGTATGCTATTGGCTGGTTTATTATGCATGGATGGTGATGGCACAGGATTAGGATGGTAGACAAGATTCTCTCCGGTTGGATTCAGATTTTGTTTTGGATAATAGAGTACACAATTATTCGAACTCCAAATAAAGTTGCCATGATTTTACTTGAGATTGGATTGGAGTTGTAGAAAATTATCCATGAGAACAAGAATATGAAATACAACCGTTTTGTGGAATTTGAAATTTGAATTTTGAAATTTGAAATTTGAAATTTGAATTTTGAATTTTGAATTTTGAATTTGAAATTTGAATTTGAAATTCGAATTTGAAATTTGAATTTGAAATTTAAATTTGAAATTTGAAATTTGAAATTTGAAATTTGAATTTGAAATTTGAATTTGAAATTTGAAATTCAAAATTTGAATCACAGTCCAAGTAGGATTCGAATTTGTTGTGGAAAATCCACAAGGTTTGAAATTCGAATTTGAGTTGGATTTGGAGAGGATAATCTTGTTAGAATCCTACTTGAATTTTGAATCCAAATCCCAACAAATAAGGGACGAAATTTTGAGGATAATCTTCAAGCAAATTTCGGTTTTTGTGGATAGGATTCAAGGGAAAAATTCAAGTTTCAATCCTAGTTGAATTTGGATTCTCTCCTTTCCTGAAAAGTGGCCGAAATTAGGGAGAAAATCTCCTAGGAAATTCGGTTATTTTGGATAAGGTTGAGATGAGATTCAAGCTTGAAAAACCTAGTGGAATTTTTGATTCTCCCTTATCCATAATGGCCGAAATCTTTAGGGAAGATTCACCTTGAAATTTTTGGATTTTTTGGGTTGAAAAAGGGAGATAAAATTCTAGTTAAAATCTTGTTTTGATTTGGATTGGATTTATCCTAAGAAAAACCGAATTTTTTGTGGAGATTCTCCCTTGGAAAAATTCGGATTTTATGGGTTTGGATAAGGGAAAATATCTTTTCCTAATCCAATTCAAATTCAGAGATTTACCTCATGCAGGTCTATAAATAGAGGACCTACCACTCTAGTTCTCTCAGACCACAGACTCTCAGGTGAGCAGGCTTATTGTTGCACAGCTCATCGTGACAATAAAGTTCTTTAGAGATCTGGGTGGTCGGAAGAAGACTAGCAGTGCTAGCATACCGATCGAGGTTCAGAGTGCCCACACACTCAGCCATTCGGGAATTGGAGAATAGTAGAGAAGGCTAGTTGGTTGAAGCCTCCGGTCATTCTCCTCCTGCAGATTGGCGTCCTTGAGGTATGAGTTTTAATTGTTGTTGATTTATTGTATATGGTATCATGAGATATTTAACGATCTAAAAATTTTTATTGTTCCGCTGCGCCACTCTGATACATTTTTACCGGTTTATTTTCCAACAATTGGTATCAGAGCCATCTCATGACTATGCCATGTACATAAATTAGACAATTACTTAGTATTTTTATTTATGTATGGATTTAATATTTAGAGAGTGGCATTCTAGGGTTCCTTTATGTTGTTATCATGGATTATGTATAAAGTATGTGGTTATTTTAATTTTTTGAATTATTATAAGCATGCTTGTTTATACCGGTTATGGTTCCTTAGAATTTAGAAAAATTGTATCTAGGAATTTTTATGTAACCATGGGAGCAGTTTATTAATACTGTAATTTTCCCATGGATTTTAATTTTTGTCTCTTAGAATTTTTATGGATAGAATTTTTTTTTTTACACCGGAAACGGTTTAGAATTTTTTTTATGTAATTATTCTTGGAGGAGATTGAATATTGAAGACCGTAATTTGTTTTTCCCAAAAGTTAAATTTGATTTAAAGATTGAAATTTTGATTGTGTGAAAAATTTCAATTTAATTGGGATTCAAATTAATTTTTGGAGATCCTAATAGGTCAAATGGAATGTGACACGAAAATCGAGACACGACCCCTCGGGATAGGCGGACAAACCTTGGTGGGGCTGTAGCCCCTGCCCTCGGGCAGGATGGGGCTGCGGCAGCCCCTAAGCAGGCCCACACCACCCCGGCCGCAGGCTTGGCCTGCAGCCAGGGGTGGCCGTGGCCTGCCCAAGGCTGGCCGCAGCCTGGGTGTGCAGCCTGGCTGCTGCTGCGCCCAGCCTGGGCGTGCAGCTCGGCGCTGCAGGCTTGGCCTGCAGCCCGGCAGGGCTGCACATGGGGGCGGCCATGGGCTGCCAGCCCCTCCGGGGTTGGTGGCTGCCCACGGCGGCTGCCGCCTACGGGGGCGGAGGTCCGACGGTCCAAAAATCAGAAAATTTTGATTTTTAAATTTGAGATTTAATTTTAAATCATGTTTAAAAATATGTAATTAAAATTTGAAATTTTTGAAATTACATATTATTACACATGATGTTTAAAATTGTTTAAAATTTAAATTTGAAATTTAAATTTGAAATTCGAATTTGGAATTTGAATTTGAAATTTAGATTTTTGGAGATTTAAATTTTAAATAATTATTGGGATGAGAAATAAATGGAGAGGCTACATAAAGATGGATACAAGAAGACGGAACAAAATTCAAGACCCAAAGAATGCTTTGGATGGAATTTTGTAATCTTTATTTTCTTTGTTCTAGGATGGAACCATAGCTTGGTTATTCTGTCAATTATTTTTTCTATGACATGTCATGGATGTACAAATATGTATTGATGGATGTTTTGTATGCATATTTGATAACATGTCATATAGGATAGGTGAGTGCCGCTCATACTATATTGATCATACATAATTTGTCAAAACTTGCATGTTTTTCGAAATATTGAGTGGGAGAGGGTTTCAAACAAAAACCACAGCCTCCATTGTTGATCCATATGTGAAAGCATGGTAATGCCTCGCGTCAGTTCTGCCCTGACCACACCCCTCGGTAGGTGTTTACCGCCGCCGGTATACTAGATTGGATCTTCTATGTGGAAAACGTGTTCGGGTGCGATCCTATTCATGACCACCCCTCGGTGGCTTGGTAGGACGTGGATCGGGCTACGTAAACAATGGTTATACACTCAAGACTCGTTTAGTTATTAACCTTCCCTAGAAGCTCTGTTAACTAAACTGGTGGCCAAATAAGCGGTTATTAATATATGTCTTAACCTTGGAGGATTTAAGGTAACATATATTAATTGGACGGGGTCCATGTTCCGGCTATTTGTTCTCATGACCACCCCTCGGTGGCTTGGGGCAATAGGTGCTCAGAATTACCGTTGCAATGCTACATGTTTTTTCAAGTTTCATGTAGGAACATACTTGTATGTTTTTATTTGCTAAATTATCTGTATATTTGCTTGGGCTTTGTAATGATGTCTAGTATAATTTTATTTCAGTTCAAAATGTCACCGACACCCCTCATTTCGATACTTACTGAAAATAAGTTGAATGGCGATAATTATAAAGACTGGAAAAGAAATCTATTAATAGTTCCCAGCTGCGAGAGACACAAGTTCGTACTAGACGAACCATGCCCACCTGGGCCCAAAACTGACACACCACTTGAGGAAGTCCCGGTTGCCTATAATCATTGGAGAGAATCCAATGAAATAGCTCGATGCTACATCCTTGCTAGCATGACGAGTGCTTTACAAAAGCAGCATGAGACTTATCAAGTTGCTGGGGAGATCATGGACAATCTGGAGGACATGTTCAGAGGCCAAGAAAAATTGGCTCGACAGTCCGCTATCACCAACATTATGAACTCTAAGCAAAAGGCGGGTACTCCGGTGAAGGACCATATGATCACTCTAATGGGATTCTTCGCTGAGGCTGCCGAGAATGGTGCTGAGTTAGACTACAACACCCAGATCAAGATGGTGTTCAAGACTCTGTCTAAAGATTTTGTGGGGTTTAAGGCCGCATACAATCTGGCGACAAAGGAGTTAGGACTAACCGAGCTCATGAAGCAACTACAGGCTTATGAGCGGATGATCAGGGATGAGGATGTGGTCCGACCTAAAGGAGAGGCCAATTTGGCGGAATCTTCCAATCCCTCACGGAAGAGGAAGAGGCCAAATAAGAAGCAAGTGGCTTCCAGTTCTTCTAATCCTCCTGTCTCGGACGGGAAGAAGAAGAAGAAGAACAAGAAGCCAAAGGACCCTAAAAAGTCCAAATGCTTCCATTGTGGGAAGGTAGGTCACTTCAAGAAGGCTTGCCGGGAATTCCTAGCCGCCAAGGGCAAGGAAGGTAAGGAACTTCATTACTTAGAAGCGTGTTTGGTGGAAGAATCGAAAGACACCTGGGTCATTGATTCGGGCGCCACTAATCATGTTTGTGTTTCTATGCACGGGTTCGTAGAAACGAGAAGTCTACATGATAGGAGCCTCTTGTTGCGGACTGGAGATGGTAGCTTTGTGGTGGCTGAGGCAGTGGGAGATGTTCACCTTTATTTTGATCAATTTAGGTTTATTTTATTGAAAGACTGTTTTTATGTTCCTAATTTTAGGAGGAACCTTATATCGGTAGCTTGTTTAATAAAGGATTCTTATTCAGTTTCTTTTAGTAAAAGAGTTGATATTCGTAGAAATAAGTCTTTTATCTGTTCTGGATGGATGGATGGAAACCTATATTTGATCAGACCAAAGATGTACTCACTGCTTGACACTGAATTAATTGATAACTCTAAAAGGTTGAAAGTTTCTCACTCTAACAAGGCGTATCTTTGGCATTTAAGAGTTGGTCATATTAATCAGGATATGATTCAAAGATTGGTGAAAGACGGTCCTGTGGAATCTCTGGAGGAGGTACGACTTCCCCAATGTGAGTCTTGTCTAGAGGGTAAGATGACTAAGAGGTCTTTTGGAGCTAAGGGTATAAGGGCTAAGAAGCTCTTAGAAATTGTGCACACTGACGTATGTGGCCCCATGAACGTCACAGCACGAGGAGGGTTCGAGTATTATGTCTCTTTCATAGATGATTACTCGAGGTATGGATATGTGTATCTGATGCACTGTAAGAGCAAAACCTTTGATAAGTTCAAAGAGTATCATGCGGAAGTGGAAAAGCAATTGGATAAATCCATAAAGACACTTCGATCTGATCGAGGTGGCGAATACCTCTCCGATGAATTTCTAGGACATCTTGTAGAGAACGGGATTTTATCCCAATTGACTGCACCTGGTACTCCACAACAGAATGGTGTAGCCGAAAGGAGAAACAGGACCTTATTGGATATGGTACGGTCCATGATGAGTTACTCAACGCTGCCATTATCATTTTGGGGATATGCTTTACAAACGGCGTGCTATATTCTGAACCAGGTTCCGAGCAAATCAATTCCTAGAACTCCGTATGAATTGTGGCGTGGCAGGAAACCCTCCCTTGGACATATGAGAATATGGGGCTGCCCGGCACATGTACTGGATGGGGATGCGAAGAAGTTGGAACCAAGATCAGAATTATGCATGTTTGTAGGGTATCCAAAAGGAACTAAAGGAGGTCTGTTCTATAACCCGAAGGAACAAAAAGTCATTGTCTCAACCCATGCGACATTCTTGGAGGAAAGTCACATAAATGACTTTAAACCTCGAAGCAAAGTAGTGCTAGAGGAGTTATCGGGTGAAAGAACTGCTCCACAGATTTCGGTCTTGGACGCAAGTCCGAGTTCCAATGAAAGACCTGCAGACGATCAACAATTTAGGGTGCCTCGTCGTAGTAGGAGGGTTTTGAAGAAACCTAATTTCTTCATGTATGATGCTGAGGTATACCAGACCGAGGCTCATAAGCATGAGGAAGATCCGGTCACATATGATGAAGCTATAAATGATGTTGATTCTCAATCTTGGAAACAGGCTATGAACAATGAGATGGATTCTATGAAATCTCACTCTGTTTGGGAACTTGTAGATTTGCCGGATGGGATAAAACCCATTGGATGCAAATGGGTCTACAAAAGAAAGAAGGATGTGGAAGGGAGAGTGGAAACTTTCAAAGCTAGACTGGTTGCAAAGGGATACACGCAAAAGGCTGGAATCGATTAAGAGGAAACCTTTTCGCCTGTTGCTATGCTGAAGTCTATCCGTATTCTTCTGTCCATTGCTGCGGCTCTCGATTACGAGATCTGGCAAATGGATGTCAAGACGGCATTCTTGAATGGCCATCTTGAAGAGTGTATCTATATGATACAGCCCGAAGGGTTCGTAGCAAAAGGCCAAGATAGGAAAGTCTGCGAGTTGCTTAGATCCATTTATGGATTAAAGCAGGCATCCCGCTCATGGAACCAGAGGTTTGATCAAGCGATTAAGACATTTGGTTTTGAGCAGAACGTTGATGAACCTTGTGTTTATAAACGTATTAAGGATGGGAAAGTGGTCTTTCTGATACTCTATGTCGATGATATACTACTCATTGGGAATGAGCTTGAGTGAAAGCCCTGGCAATTTACCTTAAGGTGACCTTGAAATGAGCTTGAGTGAAAGCCTTCAACATAACTAGAATGTGGCTGATTTTTGGTAAACTTTGGCTGGGTTTTTCTTGGCTGGAAATGGTTAGTTTTGGGGTTGGGAAAGAGTCAACTGTAGATGGGAAAAGGGAGAGAAAGTTGTGTTCTCTTGGGTGAGCAAAAAGGAGAAAGTGATACCCTAAGCCAAGCTCACCCTTTTATAGGCAAAACCTAAGCAAGATTAACCAACCCTAAGCTCACATAATTAGCCAAATTTTCTTGCTATTCTAGGGAAAAATCTTGTTGCCATCTGTCCCTCAAAAACTGAGGAAGGGCTGCGCCACTTGGATTAAATGCTTTGTTTCCCATGTGATGAATACGATTCCCTATTTTAATAAAAAATATCCAGCACATTCCTTACTTTAGGGGAAAATTTTCCTAGTTTTTAGGGCTGCATTTGGCCTTGTTTGTGCTACCTATGCACAGTTTTCTGGGGGAAAAAATTCATCTGCTAAGTCTTATCTTTGCAATCTTAATTCGATCCTTTCGGTATTCAACCCTTTTCAGCAGTGTTCTAGATTTCATCGAAATTGAATTTTCTTGATCCGATTTTTATACTAATAATTCTTAGTTGGGTTGTAATGCCTATGAGCCCATTCTATGTCTATTTTGCTGTTCATTCCCTATACTGTGGTTGTGTCTACACTGTGTTGCCCTTGCGCACGCATAACGAGGTATTTTCACGTGAAATTTCAAACACAGTCTCTCCTGACTAATTTGGATGTGCTGATTTCAAATTTATCAGTTTTACGTCTATCTGAGGTCGTCTGGACCAGCTTTTAGGATCTGCGTGACCCCACCTTGAAAAACGTATTTTGCGCTCAATTGACTAATTTGAGCGTTTTGAGACTAAATCTATCAGTTTCGGACTGAGAAACGGTCGTCTTGAACCCATTCCCAATACTGCATATCTCTCAAACAAAATTTTTCGTCTTGTGCTCAATTGACTAAATTGAGCTTAGTGACTGTTAATATATCAATTTTATGTCAAATTAAGGACGTCTTGGGCATTAACATGACATTGTGCATATACTACTCATTATTCACTGTTTTCTGTTTAATCGACTAGTCTGAGCATTCTGGCCCCGATTTTATCAGTTTCTGGACGAGAAGAGGTCCTTTGGACCATTTTTCTTGATACTGTATATCTGTTAGGATGATTATCACTCCTGTGCTCAGATAACCAGTCCGAGCGTACTGATGACTTGCTTACCAGTTTTGTGTTAAGAAATGGTCGTTTGGACCGGTTTCTTGACACTGTGCATCTCACACGCACATACACATAATAGGCTGGACCGATTTCATTATCAGTTACCCAATTCACTACATGAATAGTAATTAAATGTTTCTATACCCGTTTAATTTATTCAAACTGACAATTTATACTGTATTCACTAACTTAATTACTAATTACATAGTAATTAGGTTTCAGGAATATGAGGGTCATTACAACCTACCTCCCTTACAAAATTTTCATCCTCAAAAAGTAGAATAATTCCAGGAAGTCGCTATCATGTCTTCTTTCCATTCCCATGTGGCTTCCTTAATACTAAGGTTCCACCATAACACTTTTACGAGGGGTATAACTTTACTTCTGAGTACCATCTCTTCTCTGGCTAAGATCTGCATAGGTTTCTCCTCTTAGGTCAGATCAGTGTGTACCTCTATGGGTTCTTGGCTCAAAACATGGGAGCTGTATGGCACGTACTTCTTCAACTTCGAGGCATGGAAGACAAAGTGCACTGAAGCTAACTCGGGTGGAAGCGCTAATCTATAAGCAACCTTTTCGATTCTCTTGATTATCTCTAAGGGTCCTATAACTAGGACTGAGCTTTCCCTGCTTTCCAAAGCGCATCCCCCCTCTCATGGGTGCTACCTTGAGAAAGACTAAGTCTCCTTCTTGAAACTCGAGGGGTCTATGGCACTTATCGTCAAAATTCTTCTATCAACTGTGCACTGCATCTAATGTTTCTTGCATCAGCATCACATCGACTGTGGTGTTCTTGATGATGTCCGTGCTAACCAGCCGTTTCTCTTCGGTCTCATACCAATGAACCGGAGATCTATACTTTCTCCCATAAAGTGCCTCATATAGTGCCATCCTGATTAAGGAATGGTAGCTGTTATTGTACGAGAACTTGATCAAGGGTAGCTTCTAGTCCTAGTTTCCTTTAAAGTCTAGGACACAAGCTCTCAACATATCCTCTAATGCCCGTATGGTCCTTTCGGACTGACCGTCAGTTTGAGGATGGAATACTATGCTGAACTTCAATCTGATCCCTAATGCGGCCTGGACACTCTGCCAAAATTTGGAGGTGAAGCGTTTGTCACGATCTGAGATAATAGACTTTGGCACTCCATGCAATCTTACTATTTAAGCTATATAAATCTTTGCTAGTCGTTCCACTGAGTAGCTAACTTTCATGGCTAGAAATCAAGCTGATTTTGTCAATCTGTCCACAATTATCCAGATTGGGTCATTGCCGCTTGATGTCCTCGGTAATCCGACATGAAATCCATTGTAATCTAGTCCCATTTTCATTCGGGTAGCTCGATCTTCTGTAATTCTCCTGTCGAATAGCTCTCTTTGTAGCACTCCCGACATGGCATTGATAGCCATAAGTGACGAAGTATGTTTTGGGTCAGTGCGCTGACCACTCTATTGGCTTTCCCTGAATGGTATAGGATCTCATAGTCGTAATCCTTTACCAATTCTAGCCATCTTTGCTGCCTCATGTTAAGCTCTTTCTATGTGAAGATGTACTTAAGGCTCTGGTGGTCAGTGTGAATCTCGCACTTAATTCCGTATAGGTAGTGCCTTCATATTTTTGGTGTGAAACGACCGCTGCTAACTTCAGGTTAGGTGTCGAGTAGTTCTTCTCATGGTCCTTGAGTTATCGTGAAGCATACGTGACCACTCTACCATTCTGCATCAACATACTTCCTAATCCAATCTTGAATGCATTACTATAGATTACGAAGTTTCCCTGACCAGCTTCTGGAATAATCCACACTGGAGCACTCGTGAGTTGTCGTTTTCACTCTTAAAAGCTCTCTTCACACTTATCTGTCCGTTCATACCTCTTTTTTTTCTTAATAAGCACTATGAGTGGTGCGGCTAGCTTTGAAAATCCCTCGAAAAAGCACCAATAATATCCTGCTAGGCTTAGGAAATTTTTTTTTTCTATCACGTTCCTCAGAGCTGGCCCTATGCTAACTGCTTCAATTTTCACCGGGTCGACGGATACCCCCTCCTTGGAGACTACATGGCCTAGGAAAGTCTATGAGGGTGCTGTATTTTATGAGGAATTCCATTCCCAAGATTACGTCCTGGTTGATCATGTCAATGATCTACCGTATATAATTACTAGTACGTAACGCATCCAGTAATTCGACAACAAAACTTCCTCTGAGGGAAGTGCCATTCTAAATGTCTATTTCATTCTATCTAAGCCCCTATCTTGCTTTCTAGCGAGGTTTGATGATGCAAACGAATGGGTGGCCTGCTACTCTTTCTGCTTGACTGCTCTTCTAATTCTGTTTGGTAAGGTTTCTTCCTCTCTTTTGGTCTTCTCCTGCCTTGATCCACCTTTGTCTCAGCCTTGGTTTGTCATAGGCCTACTTCAACATGTGTTGTAGAAGTCCATATCAGTTCGTCATAGCACACAGCATATGTTAGAATTGTATCACCGGACATTGGCTGCAGTCTCTAAGTCTGTTGAACAAATTCTCGTATATCCGCAACTCTAGAGAACTTAGGCTGTTTCACTTCCCCTCTTGCCCATAAAGAAAAACTGGGGCTGATGCTAGACTCTTCCCAGAGATTTGCTCGATTATGGTATGGCGAAACTCGACCCAGTTAAGAGCTCGTCCTGGTCACAAGAATCCTAATACACATGAGAATATCTTCCCGAGAGATATCAACAGCCAATAGGACTCAGTTATCTTGATCAATAGCGTACAATCAGGGAATCATTTTAATAGCATGAAACTAGTCCTACATTCTCATGGAGTGCAGAGTACTGTTTGCCACTCAAAACTTAGTGGACAACTAGCCCTAACGATTGGTATAACTCAAGTAGTAATCCATGTTCTTACTCTGAGTAGGTCTTTAGCACTGCTTTGCATATCATATAAAAATACAAAACTTTAGTTTGTTGGAAGTGGCAAACACTTCCCAGTACATCGTCTCAAAAGGACATGCTAGGTTAGATCTAGCGGGGGTAAGCTACTGCTTCCCATTACACATATATACGCGCCTAAGAAAAGATTATGCTTTAGTTATCTAGGGCTTTCAGTCTGCCTTGTGCGATTGAAGAGCCTTCAATTCTAGTCTAGGCAGCATGAAGTTGGTTACTTGTGGTACGGGCTTGGTTTTGTTGGCTCTACGGGTTGGAATAACAGTTTCTAGCGTAGTGACCTTCCTTGCCATAGATGAAACGGCCACTTGCTCCTTGCTTGCATTCTCTTGGGTGCCCCTTTCGGCATTTCGGGCACATCGGGCGTTAGCTGTAGTTTCCTTTTTGGTCGTTTCTCTTCTGAGGGAAGTTCTTTTGTGAATCTTAATTGCCCAGATTTCCTTTCTTCTGTTAGGAAATGCCATAAGCATTAGAGACATTTTGATGTATTTGTTTTGAACTGGACAATAAAATTATATATAGAGGTTATTCATTACATTGCTGTCTGTCCTCATTTTATTTACATGTTAAAGTAAATGTAAGCAAATATGGCTCCTTGACTGCTTGTGTTAAATTGTTAGAACATTGCATGCAATGGTCTTTTGTATGCGAGAAGACAATATTCTAAATTTAGCGGTCTAAACTATGGTCTGTAGTCTATGGGGTTAGACCGAGCATCTAACTCATGTTAAGACTATTATGTTGTCTAAAGCCTTGGAGGGGACGGTTTGTCTTGACTGTCTGGAGCTGGACTCCCAAGTAGAGATATAGATATGTTGCTTAGTGGTGACATATTAGACCGGGACTAAAGCGTGATTGATCTACGAAGTCTACTTTGAGTGATCGATCTGCTTTTGACGTTCATTGTGCAGTAACCTTAATCCTGAGTAAAAGGACAGCTTCATGTATATGACTTGTGTACTTGGATGTTCCAATGGCTAAAGCATCTTAGAGGTAGTAAGCTTATAGACGGGTTCGTTGGGTGCATAACTTGTATACTAGGTAGTAAGTCTGAGTTCCAGTGAAAGACTTGCAGATGATCAATAATTTAGGGTGCCTCGTCGTAGTGGGAGGTTTTTGAAGAAACCTAATTTCTTCATGTATGATGCTGAGGTATACCAGGTCGAGGCTCATGAGCATGAGGATGATCTGGTCACCTATGATGAAGCTATAAATGATATTGATTCTAAATCTTAGAAACAGGCTATGAGCAATGAGATGGATTCTATGAAATCCAACTCTGTTTGGGAACTTGTAGATTTGCCGGATGGGATAAAACCCATTGGATGCAAATGGGTCTATAAAAGAAAGAAGGATGTAGAAGGGAGAGTGGAAACTTTCAAAGCTAGACTGGTTGCAAAGGGGTACACGCAAAAGGCTGGAATCGATTATAATGAAACCTTTTCACCTGTTGCTATGCTGAAGTCTATCCGTATTCTTCTGTCCATTGATGCGGCTCTCGATTACGAGATCTGGCAAATGGATGTTAAGACGGCATTCTTGAATGGCCATCTTGATGAGTGTATCTATATGATACAGCCCGAAGGGTTCGTAGCGAAAGGCCAAGAAAGGAAAGTCTGCAAGTTGCTTAGATCCATTTATGGATTAAAGCAAGCATCCCGCTTATGGAACCAGAGGTTTGATCAAGCGATTAAGACATTTGGTTTTGAGCAGAATGTTGATGAACCCTATGTTTATAAACATATTAAGGATGGAAAAGTGGTCTTTCTGATACTCTATGTCGATGATATACTACTCATTGGGAATGATGTAGGGAACTTATCATCGGTCAAGCTTTGGTTACACCAATAGTTTGACATGAAGGACTTGGGAGAAGCTAATTATGTTCTAGGCATTCGTCTCGTCAGAGGTCGAAAGAACAAAATGATAGCGTTATCCCAAGCTTCATACATAGATAAAATAATTGATAAATATGCAATGCAAGAGGCAAAGAAAGGTTCACAACCTTCTATTGCCGGTCTAACTCTTTCATTAGATGACTGTGCCAAGACATCGGAAGAAAGAAAGCGTATGAGTAAGGTCCCTTATGCATCCGCTGTGGGTAGCCTTATGTATGCTATGCTTTGCACTCGCCCGGATATATGTTTTGCAGTAGGTATGGTGAGTCGATATCAAGCAAATCCTGGAACCAAGCACTAGTAAGCAGTAAAGCATATACTCAAATATCTTAAGAGAACGATGGATTATATGCTGGTGTATTCTGGAGGGGACCTAAAACCCGTAGGATACACAGACTCAGACTTCCAGACTTGAAAGGATTCGAGGAAATCGACATCTGGATCAGTGTTTTTACTCAGAGGAGGCACCATTGTGTGGAGGAGCGTGAAGCAGGGCTGCATAGCTGACTCTACTATGGAGGCTGAGTATGTGGTTGCGGCTGAGGCATCTAAAGAAGCGGTTTGGCTCCGCAAGTTCTTTAGAGACCTTGAGGTCATTCCAGGTGTTGACAAGCCTATCACACTTTACTGTGATAACACTGGGGCTATTGCCAACACAAGGGAATCTCGGCACCACAAGAGGACCAAGCACATAGATCGGAGATATTATATTATTAGAGAGCACGTGGAGATAGGACAAGTGGATGTATGTAAGATCACATCTGAGGACAACATTGCCGATCCCTTTACTAACACTTTGGTGGCTAAAAGCTTTGAGAGGCACGTAGAGGTGATGGGGATGCATAACATGGCACATCTACTGGCTTAGGGAAAGTGGGAGATTATTAGGAAATGCCCTAAGCATTAGAGACATTTTGATGTATTTATTTTGAACTGGATAATAAAATTATATATAGAGGTTATTCATTACATTGCTATCTGTCCTTGTTTTATTTACATGTTAAAGTAAATGTAAGCAAATATGGCTCCCTGACTGCTTGTGTTAAACTATTAGAACGTTGCATGCAATGGTCTTTTGTATGTGAGAAGACAATGTTCTAAAGTTAGCAGTCTAAACTATGGTCTGTAGTCTATGGGGTTAGACCGAGCATCTAACTCATGTTAAGACTATTATGTTGTGTAAAGCTTTGGAGGGGACGGTTTGTCTTGACTGTCTGGAGCTGGACTCCCAAATAGAGACATAGATATGTTGCTTGGTGGTGACATATTAAACCAGGACTAAAGCGTGATTGATCTACGAAGTCCGCTTTGAGTGGATCGATCTGCTTTTGATGTTCATTGTGCAGTAACCTTAATCCTGAGTAAAAGGACAGCTTCATGTATATGACTTGTGTACTTGGATGTTCCAATGGCTAAAGCATCTTAGAGGTTGTAAGCTTATAGACGGGTTCGTTGGGTGCATGACTTGTATACGATGAAGGGTTCGTTTACAGATATCGGAATCATAGCTCTAATGAGGAGTTAAGGGTATCCTCTTAAAGGTATTATACTGAATGTGAAAATGGATAAGGCCTTGGGTCGTCTGCTGGGCGGATGACTTCTTATTCACATATGGTGAATAATCATTTTCTTAATTCGGTAGTGTAATGGAACTTTAAGATAGCCTGATCAGTAGGATTAAACGGACTTTGACCTAAGGCTGATCATGGATATCATATGAGGGTTCTGCATACATGACAAGGTCATTGGACGATAGCTTGTCACAGGCTTACATAATACGGTATATAATTGGGAGTTTAGTTTCAGGTTTATAGTGGTGTGACTCTGAAATTAGTGATCATATGATTAAGTTGTTTGGTAAAGAATGATGATCATATGGATTTGCGGGAGCCCGATTATATATGTCCTATCAGTCCCACTACTAGCTCCACATAATTCCTTAACGTTTGGCAAATTGATTTGTGTATGCTATTGGCTAGTTTATTATGCATGGATGGTGTTGACATAGGATTAGGATGGTTGACAAGATTATCTCTGGTTGGATTCAGATTTTGTTTTGGATAATAGAGTACACAATTATTCGAACTCCAAATAAAGTTGCCATGATTTTATTTGAGATTAGATTGGAGTTGTAGAAAATTATCCATGAGAACAAGAATTTGAAATACAACTGTTTTGTGGATTTTGAAATTTGAATTTTGAAATTTGAAATTTAAATTTTGAATTTGAAATTTGAATTTGAAATTCGAATTTGAAATTTAAATTTGAAATTTGAAATTTGAAATTTGAAATTTGAAATTTGAAATACAAATTTGAAATTTGAAATTCAAATTTTGAATCACAGTCCAAGTGGGATTCGAATTTGTTGTGGTAAATCCATAAGGAATGAAATACGAATTTGAGTTGGATATGGAGAGGATAATCTTGTTAGAATCCTACTTGAATTTTAAATCCAAATCCTAACTAAAGTTGGACGAAAATTTTGAGGATTACCCTCAATGATTTTCAGATTTTTTGTTGATAAGGTTCAAGGAAAAATTCAAGTTTCAATCCAGGTTGAATTTGGATTCTCTCCTCCCAGAAAGTGGCCGAAATTTTGGAGTGAATCTCCTAGGAGATTTTCGGTCATTTTGGATAAGGATGAGATAAGATTCAAGCTTGAAAATCCTAGTGGAATTTTGATTCTCCCTTATCCAAAAGTGGCCGAATTTTTTGTGGAGATTTTCTCCTTAGAATTTTCAGATTTTTTGGTTGAAAAAGGGAGATAAAATTATTGTAAAAATCTTGTTTAGATTTGGATTGGATTTATCCTAAAGTGGTTGAATTTTATTGTTGGGATTTTCCCTTGGAAAATTTGGATTTTGTGCTTGGGGATAAGGGAGAATATCTTCTCCTAATCTAATTCGAATTCAGAGAATCACCTCATGCAAGTCTATAAATAGAGGTCTTGCCACTCCAGTTCTCTAAGACCACAGACTCTCAGGTGAGCAGGGTTATTGTTGCATAGCCCACCGTGACAATAAGTTCTTTAGAGATCTGGGTGGTCGGAAGAAGACTAGCAGTGCTAGCACACCGATCGAGGTTCAGAGTGCCCACACACTCAGCCATTCAAGAATTGGAGAATAGTAGAGAAGGCTAGTTGGTTGAAGCCCTCCGGTCATTCTCCTCCTGCAAGATTGGCGTCCTTGAGGTATGAGTTTTAATTGTTGTTGGTTTATTGTATATGGCATCATGAGATATTTAACGATCTTATATTTTTTTATTGTTCTGCTGCGCTACTCTGATACGTTTTTACTGATTTATTTTCCTACATCTTCTTATTGTTGTTGTGAGATTGCCTACTATTCTGGCCGGTCCCCATGTCCTCCCTCCTACGTTGTGACTCGGGGTTCTACTTTCCTTGAGCCTGCTTAGGTTGCGTTTCCTCCTCCTTTCAAGCTTTAAAGACTTGAGCCCTTTGCTCTTTATCTTGAGCTAACCAGTACTCAGCTCAGATAGATTTGTTGACACATTTAGCCACTATAGTCAATCCATGGCTACCACTATGGACTTGGATGGCGATGTCCGTCCGGAACATCTTCAGCATCCTTCTAACTCTTTCCTTCTCTATGGGCACTAGGTCAGGACAGAGTCGAGCTAACTGTTCAAACTTCTTAACTGCCTCCATCACGATCATACTGCCTTGGCACAGGTTGTTGAATTCATCCTGCTGCACTGCTAGTGCCTCTTTATTGAAGTACATTTATTTGAACTCGTCAATGAATTCGGTCCAGCTCATTTCATTGACATTCCTCCAAATGGCTACCGTCGTCCACCATTACCGCGCCCCCTTATGTATGGCAAAGGATGCACATAGCACCTTTTCTCTATCAATTAATCCCATAAAGTCCAAGATCACTTAGATGTCGGTCAGTCAGTCATCGGCCTCTATGGGATAAGTGGTTCCTTCAAATTCTGGCACTTTCATGCGCCAAAACTTCTCATACAAATCGCCTTCCCTAGGGGTCGATGGAAGAACATTGGCTATTGCAGGGACAGTCACTGCTTAGGGTGCTGATGCCACCTGGGTTGGGGGAGCTACTTGTAGGAAAATAAATTGGTAAAAACGTACAGAGTGGCGCAGCGGAACAATAAAAATTTTCAGATCGTTAAATATCTCATGATGCCATATATAATAAACCAACAACAATTAAAACTCATACCTCAAGGATGCCAATCTTGTAGGAGGAGAATGACCGGAGGGCTTCAACCAACTAGCCTTCTTTACTTTTCTCCAATTCCCGAATGGCTGAGTGTGTGGGCACTCTGAACCTCGATCGGTATGCTAGCACTGCTAGTCTTCTTCCGACCACCTAGATCTCTAAAGAACTTATTGTCACGGTGGGCTGTGCAACAATAAGCCTGCTCAACCAACTAGCCTTCTTTAGTATTCTCCAATTCCTGAATGGCTGAGTGTGTGGGCACTCTGAACCTCGATCGGTATGCTAGCACTGCTAGTCTTCTTTCGACCACCCAGATCTCTAAAGAACTTATTGTGACGGTGGGCTGTGCAATAATAAGCCTGCTCACCTGAGATTCTGTGGTCTGAGAGAACTGGAGTGGTAGGACCTCTATTTATAGACCTGCATGAGGTGATTCTCTGAATTCGAATTGGATTAGGAGAAGATATTCTCCCTTATCCATAACCATAAAATCTGAATTTTCCATGGGAAAATCCCAACAATAAAATTCGGCCATTTAGGATAAAATCCAATCTAAATCTAAACAAGATTTTAACTAGAATTTTATCTCCCTTTTTCAACCAAAAAATCCGAAAATTCAAAGGAGAAAATCTCCTCAAAAAATTCTTCCACATTTAGGATAAGGGAGAATCAAAATTCCACTAGGATTTTCAAGCTTGAATCTTATCTCATCCTTATCCAAAATAACCGAATTTTCCCTAGGAGATATGCTCCAAATTTCGGCCACTTTCTGGGGAGGAGAGAATCCAAATTCAAGTGGGATTGAAACTTGAATTTTTCTCTTGAACCTTATCCACAAAAACCGAAAATCCATTGAGGATAATCCTTAAAATTTCGTCCATCATTAGTTAGGATTTAGATTCAAAATTCAAGTAGGATTCTAACAAGATTATCCTCTCCATATCCAACTCAAATTCGAATTTCAAACCATGTGGATTTTCCATAACAAATTCGAATCCTACTTGGACTGTGATTCAAAATTCGAATTTCAAATTTCAAATTCGAATTTCAAATTCAAATTTCAAACTTCAAATTTCAAATTTCAAATTTAAATTTCAAATTCAAATTTCAAATTCGAATTTCAAATTCAAATTTCAAATTCAAATTTCAAATTCAAAATTCAAATTTCAAATTTCAAAATTCAAATTTCAAAATCCACAAAACAGTTGTGTTTCAAATTCTTGTTCTCATGGATAATTTTCTACAACTCCAATCCAATCTCAAATAAAATCATGGCAACTTTATTTGGAGTTCGAATAATTGTGTACTCTATTATCCAAAACAAAATCTGAATCCAACCAGAGAGAATCTTGTCTACCATCCTAATCCTGTGTCATCACCATCTATGCATAATAAACTAGCCAACAGCATACACAAATCAATTTGCCAAACGTTAAGGAATTATGTGGAGCTAGTAGAGGGACTGATTGGACATATATAATCGGGCTCTTGCAAATCCATATGATCATCATTCTTTACCGAACAACTCAATCATATGATCACTAATTTCAGAGTCACACCACTATAAACCTGAAATTGAACTCCCAATTATATACCGTATTACGTAAGCCTGTGATGAGCTACTATTTAATGACCTTGTCATATATGCAAAACCCTCATATGATATCCAGGATCAGCCTTAGGCCAAAGTCTGTTTAATCCTACTGATCAGGCTATCTTAAAGTTCCATTATACTACCGAATTAAGAAAATGATTATTCACCATATGTGAATAAGAAGTCATCCGCCTAGCAACGACCCAAGGCCTTGTCCATTTTTACATCTAGTATAATGCCTTTAATAGGATACCTTTAACTCTTCAGAGCTATGATTCCGATATCTACAAACAAACCCTTTATCGTATACAAGTCATGCACCCAACGAACCGGTCTATAAGCTTACTACCTCTGAGACGCTTTAGCCATTGGAACATCAAATTACACAAGTCATATACATGAAGTAGTTCATTTACTCAGGATTAAGGTTATTGCATAATGAACGTCAAAAGCATATCGATCCACTCAAAGCGGACTTCGTAGATCAATCACGCTTTAGTCCCGATCTAATACATCACCACCAAGCAACATATCTATGTCTCTACTTGGGAGTCCAGCTCCAGACAGTTAAGACAAATCGTCCCCTCCAAGGCTTTACACAACATAATAGTCTTAACATGAGTTAGATGCTCGGTCTAACCCCATAGACTACAGACCTTAGTTTAGACCGCTTATTTAGAACATTATCTTCTCGCATAAAAAAGTCCATTGCATGCAACGTTCTAACAGTTTTAACACAAGCAATTAGTGAGCCATATTTGCTTACATTTACTTTAACATGTAAATAAAACGAGGACAGATAGCAATGTAATGAATAACCTCTATATATAATTTTATTATCCAGTTCAAAATAAATACATCAAAATGTCTCTAATGCTTAGGGCATTTCCTAACACTACTTGCTTCCTCGGAGTATCGGAAACTACTGGAGTCTCCTGAACTAGCACCTGAGCTGTTTGCGGTGCTTGGTTCTGTCGACCTAGTTACTCCCTAAGCCGGTTTAGGTTGCACTGTTGATTTTCCACCCTTTCTCGCATAGCTGCGAGTTGTGCCATTAATTCGTCCTCTTAGGATGCTTGGTTTGTCTGTGTACATGTTTGAACCATGTTGTCCTTTGGAACCCTCATCCTCTGGTGAGGCTCTGCTGGTGCAGCCATGGTTACACGTTATAACTTATGTTAAGTTACATATTAATACTATAAAATAAAAACTAACTTACTTGGACAGATGAGGCAGGCATGCGGTGATGTGAGGTAAAGTGATAGGATACCGCTCTGATACCAACTGTGACAACCCATGCCTTGAGTGGCCCGGTCCATCACTTAAAACGACTACTGATAGTTAACTTACTTGAAAACTACTACTGCTTACTTAAGAACAGTTGCTTAACTTATCTAGCTTGAAAACTGTTACTCAAACTTATTTACTTAATACTATAATTTTAGGGATTTCTTTTTTACATATATATATACATTTTACTATTCACATGCGTATACATACTTTACAAATATAAGGATCTAAAACATCCAGAGTTCAACCATACATACATACTTTTGAAACTGTTTAACTGGTTTCTACTCAAAACTATAATATTTACTTAACACTGTGCTGAAGTCAAAACATGCGGTTGTATCCACAACCTCGGCCTTACATCCGCCTCTGCTACCATTACCGCCCATTGTAGTCTAAGCAATATGTCACTTACCTACAGCATAAACACACACACTATAAACTTGATGCCTAGTAAGTACAACATGTCATCCGTAAAATATGTTTAAATCATAATACATACTTAAAACATATAAGTATGTCATGTACTATTCATTGAATCATACCATATACTGGATGCAAAACCAGAGCATCATACAAAACTAAAAACATAATAGCAACATCTCATAACTGAATGCATAACAGAACACATCATGTACTAAATGCATATCTACTATAACTGGAAGCATGCTGTAACTATAACTAAGGCATATCGTGAACAATGCTTGAATCGATTATGCTCATGTTATGCTTCATTATTCTTATCTTTTCTTTACTTTGCTGAGGCCACTTTGCTGAGGGCTCATTATTCATTACCTTTTCTTTAATTTGCTAAGGCCACTTTGTTGAGGCCTCATTATTCAATATATTTTCTTTAATTTGCTGAGGCCATTTTGCTAAGGGCTCACTATTCATTATCTTATATCCTCATGCCATAAGCTCAACTAGGCTATCCCCTAATCTTACATGATAGGGATCTAATGGCATTTAACTTATACTGATCATCAATCTACATGATCGTGAACCTATAAACTCTTCTATTATGCTATGCAACAACCATGCATGATTTGCATACTTAACATAGAGTAAAATAACACTTTAAACTCATTTTTGCTCATGCCGTAGCGGAGTTGTACTTACCTAATCTGTAGGCAAAACTTGTACTCTCACCCCTGTCAAATTACAGGCATCTGCCTATCATCATAATGTATTTCATCAATACTCATCGCTGAGTCACTAATATCGTTAGTAACTAAAGCAGATACTAACATATGATACCGATTGCTGTCGGTACTAACTTGCTCTCTTTTTGGTGAGTTTGACGCTCTATTAGTGGTTAATTAATTTATTACCCCATATATTAATTAACATCATTCTTAGGTCACTACTATTGTTAGTGACTATAACTTGTATTGTTGTATGATATCGAGGCCCCTCGTACCCTACTGCTCTACTTTGGGAATTTAGTATCTAATGTCTATTCATACTTGATCAATTTGTCTACTTGACAGATTAATCACTGTTCCTCACTATCTTGTTAAAACTCAGCCCTGACTGGTTTATCAACCAGTCAACCAACCGGTTACCTCGCGCATTGTTGACTATGTAGCCTACTGGGTTACTCTCGTACTTGGTGTGGTAACCAATCAGGCTACCTCTATTGTTTATTTATTTTGAAAAATGTTTTAGAAATCTTGCAAAAATTTTTAGGAAAGTTTATGTTCTTTGAAACCGTCCCCATATCACCCTTTAGAAGGTGAGAGCATTTTATCGAAACCATATTTTCATTTTAAAAGGGGAAGAACACATTTCGGTGTTCATTTTAAAAGTGGTTCTTGAACCATTATACTGAAACTGTTTTAAAATTTATTTGAAACGATTCAATTTGTGAATTTAGCAAAAATCAAACTTTTAGTCATCGATGAGATGAACAACTCTCATGTTTATCTCAGAGCTCAAATCAAACTCTAATGGGTCCTAAACTCATTAAACCCGTGGCTATCTCATGTCTAGTTTTAGGGAAAAATTCTAGTTTTACGTCTATTTAAAAACGGCTCTGTTTGAGGCCCGAAATGGCCAAATTTTTAAAACTCCATAGGTCATCTTTATGATTTCAATGAAATCTACAACTTTTGTGTTGAGTCTGAGATCTAGTTCGGAATCTAACTTGGTTCTTTTTACAAAAACCCAAGACTATTCGTGTGGCTCAGGATTTTAGTCCTAGTTTTGAACTCCGATTGAAAACTACTCAGAAAACCTATCTTATAATCATTTTTGGCCAAAAGCTATTTGACGCAAAAATGACCGTAACAAATTTGAGGATATAAGGTAGTCACCAAACCCCAAAATTGAATTATAAGGTAGTCAAAAATGGCCAAACCCATGGCCTAAAACTGAGGATAGGTTGGTTTCCAGCCAACCCTAAAATTGTCCATTCACACATCCATCACAAAATCTTAAACCACAATCACACAATCACATAAACTTGAAAATAAAATGCTAAGGGCTCAAAATAAACTTATTACAACCTATTGCACAAATAAATACACATAAATTTCCTTGATCAAAACTTAAAGGAAACTAAACCTTAAATAGGGTTTATGTTTTTACCTTATGTGCTATGAACCAAGCACAATCCAAATCAAGGCTTGGGTGGCCAAAATTGCCATGTGGACCAAGGGGAAATGGGGTCGGCTTGTGCTAGAAGGGAACATCAAAATTTTCTCTTATTATCAAACCAAAATAACAACTAAAACCACAAAGAAAAAGCCCTAGCAATTTACTTTAAGGTGATCTTGAAATGAGCTTGAGTGAAAGCCTTCAACATAACTAGAATGTGGTTGATTTTTGGTAAAATTTGGCTGCATTTTTCTTGGCTGGAAATGGTCAGTTTTGGGGCTGGGAAAGAGTCAGTTGCAGATGGGAAAAGGGAGAGAAAGTTGTGTTCTCTTGGGTAAGTAAAAAGGAGAAAGTGATACCCTAAGCCAAGCTCACCCTTTTATAGACAAGAACTACGCAAGATTAACCAACCCTAAGCTCACTTAATTAGCCAAATTTTCTTGCTAATCTAGGGAAAAATCTTGCTGCCAACTGCCCCTCAAAAACTGAGGAAGGGTTGTGCCCAAAAGGAGGCCAACTTAGGTTAAATACTTTGTTTGCCATGTGATGAATACTATTTCTTATTTTAATCAAAAGTATCCGACACATTCCTTACTTTAGGGGAAACTTTTCCCTATTTTTAGGGTTATATTTGGCCTTATTTGTGCTATATTGCACAGTTTTCTAGGGGAAAAAATTCATCTGATAAGTCTTCTCTTTGCAGCCTAATTCATTCCTTTCGGTATTCGACCCTTTTCAGCAGTGTTCTAGATTTTCACCTAAATTGAATTTTCTTTATCTGATTCTTATACTGATAATTCCTAGTTAGGTTGTAATGCCTATGAGCCCATTTTGTATCTATTTTACTGTTCATTTCCTATATTGTGGGTGTGTCCACATTGTGTTGCCCTTGCCCATGCATAACAAGGCGTTTTCACGTGAAATTTCAAACACAGTCTCTCTTGACTAATTTGGACGTGCTGATTTCAAATTTATCAGTTTTACATCCATCTGAAGTCAACTGAACCAGTTTTCAGGATCTATGTGATCCCACCTCAAAAAATGTGTTTTGCCCTCAATTGACTAATTTGAGCGTTCTAAGTCTAAATATATCAGTTTCGAGATGAGAAAAAGTCGTCTTGACCCCTTTTCCGATACTGCATATCTCTCAAACAAATTTTCATGATTTATGCTCAATTGACTAAATTGAGCCTACTGACTGTTAATATATCAGTTTTATGTCAAATTAAGGCCATCTTGGCCATTAACCTGACATTGCATATCTACTATTTACTATTCACTGTTTTTTGCTTAAATGACTAGTCTGAGTGTTCTGACTCTGATTTTGTTAGTTTCTGGGTGAGAAGAGGTCGCCTGGACCATTTTTCTTGATACTGTACCTCTGCTAGGGTAATTATCACTGTTGTGCTTAGATGACTAGTCCGAGCATACTGATGACTTACTCACCAATTCTATGTCAAGAAATGGTCGTCTAGACCGTTTTCTTAATACTGCGTGTCTCACACATATGTGTGAACAACTATGTTCCACGGCCGTGTATTGTAGCAAAGCAATGACCAGGGTAGCTACACGACCATAAACACTGCCGTGTATGACGCCGTGTAATGAGACACAGTAATGAAATATCTTGTAAAGATGAAGAAAAATTGGATATATGAAAAGTAACAGATAACAATGAAGATTAACAGACAATATTTTGTTTGTAGGAACTAAATTAAAACACGACGAGGGAACATCAATGAATCCTAAGAAGCAGACTTTAGCAGAATACCTATAAGTTTCAAACATTGCAATGTCTGCAACATGATTTTACTTAACATGATTATGCCTACATGTTATATGTTGTAAGTTCAGACCTTTAACTATTTGCAACATGAATTTATATAATATGTTTATAGGTTATACATGATATTTACAGTATGTATCAAGGTGCTATATGCACATTATCATGTAAAATAAATTACACATAAACGAAGAATAAAATGTAAATGTTTCTAGACCCAGGAGGCAATGATCATGCCACCGGTTAGGAACCACATGAAAGTCGGTAATGAAACCATTTTGGTGTACCAGCCTCCCACACAGGTGGAGGTTCTTCATGTTATGTATGATATGTCATGTCAAGTAGATTGTAGAGGGTTAGCCAGTGGGTCACTCCCCAGAGTCCCTTTCAGTCATGCGCATACTACGGTACACCAATTATGGGGCCTAAAACCAGAACCTAAGCAAAATAAAGACCTAATACTTAAGATTTGCCCATAATTGAGCATAATTAAGTCTGATAAGTACTAACAGTATGTTAAGGTTTATGATGTGATTCATGGTATACGTTATTGTTTTTATGTTTAAACTTACTGA
Organism: Antiaris toxicaria; assembly: GCA_035233585.1. Lineage (NCBI taxonomy): Eukaryota > Viridiplantae > Streptophyta > Magnoliopsida > Rosales > Moraceae > Antiaris > Antiaris toxicaria. Next base: position 60,738,590 of record CP141156.1, read on the forward strand.
CTCTATTGCTCATAAGTTTATTCATGTTGCAGGTAAGAAACCTATACATCAATAGACACAGATGGACAAGAAGCGGGATCTACATCTACAACCAGGGCTAGGCAAGGGAAATGGTCGCCCTAATGATTTTCGCTAAGCGAATCAGGCAGAAGTTTTGAAATAATGTATCATGATGTAAATTAAGCATGATGATGTATAATCTGTATTTCAGTATATGTTTTATTGAAGGAAAATAAACCGGTAAAAACGTATCAGAGTGGCGCAGCGGAACAATAAAAATTTTTAGATCGTTAAATATCTCATGATGCCATATACAATAAACCAACAACAATTAAAACTCATACCTCAAGGACGCCAATCTTGCAGGAGGAGAATGACCGGAGGCTTCAACCAACTAGCCTTCTCTACTATTCTCCAATTCCCGAATGGCTGAGTGTGTGGGCACTTTGAACCTCGATCGGTATGCTAGCACTGCTAGTCTTCTTCCGACCACCCAGATCTCTAAAGAACTTTATTGTCACGATGAGCTGTGCAACAATAAGCCTGCTCACCTGAGAGTCAGTGGTCTGAGAGAACTGGAGTGGCAGGACCTCTATTTATAGACCTGCATGAGGTGATTCTCTGAATTCGAATTGGACTAGGAAAAGATTTTCTCCCTTATCCAAACCAAAAAATCCGAATTTTCCAAGGGAGAATCTCCACAATTAAATTCGGTTTTCCTAGGATAAATCCAATCCAAATCTAAACAAGATTTTAACTAGAATTTTATCTCCCTTTTTCAACCAAAAAATCCGAAATCTTTAGGAGAAAATCTCCTCCAAATTTTCGGCCACTTTTAGGATAAGGGAGAATCAAAATTCCACTAGGATTTCTCAAGCAAAATCTCATCTTAACCTTATCCAAAATTAACCGAATTTCCTAGGATTAGGGATCCAAAATTTCGGCCACTTTTGGGAGGAGAGAGAAACCAAATTCAACTAGGATTGAAGCTTGAATATTCCCTTGAATCTTATCCACAAAATCCGAAATCTTTCATGAGGATTATCCTCAAAATTTCGTCCCTTATTTGTTGGGATTTGGATTCAAAATTCAAGTAGGATTCTAACAAGATTATCCTCTCCAAATCCAACTCAAATTCGAATTTCAAACCTTGCGGATTTTCCACAACAAATTCGAATCCTACTTGGACTGTGATTCAAAATTTGAATTTCAAATTTCAAATTCAAATTTCAAATTCAAATTTCAAATTTCAAATTTCAAATTTCAAATTTAAATTTCAAATTCAAATTTCAAATTCGAATTTCAAATTCAAATTTCAAATTCAAATTTCAAATTCAAAATTCAAATTTCAAATTTCAAAATTCAAATTTCAAATTTCAAAATTCAAATTTCAAATTCCACAAAACGGTTGTATTTCATATTCTTGTTCTCATGGATAATTTTCTACAACTCCAATCCAATCTCAAATAAAATCATGGCAACTTTATTTGGAGTTCGAATAATTGTGTACTATATTATCCAAAACAAAATCTGAATCCAACCGGAGAGAATCTTGTCTACCATCCTAATCCTGTGTCATCACCATCCATGCATAATAAACTAGCCAATAGCATACACAAATCAATTTGCCAAACGTTAAGGAATTATGTGGAGCTAGTAGAGGGACTGATTGGACATATATAATCGGGCTCCCGTGATTCCATATGATCATCATTCTGTACCGAACAACTCAATCATATGATCACTAATTTCAGAGTCACACCACTATAAACCTGAAACTGAACTCCCAATTATATACCGTATTACGTAAGCCTGTGACGAGCTACCATCCAATGACCTTGTCATATATGCAAAACCCTCATATGATATCCATGATCAGCCTTAGGTCAAAGTCCGTTTAATCCTACTGATCAGGCTATCTTAAAGTTCCATTATACTACCGAATCAAGAAAATGATTATTCACCATATGTGAATAAGAAGTCATCCGCCCAGCAGACGACCCAAGGCCTTGTCCATTTTCACATTCAGTATAATGCCTTTAAGAGGATACCTTTAACTCCTCAGAGCTATGATTCTGATATCTGCAAACAAACCCTTCATCGTATACAAGTCATGCACCCAACGAACCGGTCTATAAGCTTACTACCTCTGAGACGCTTTAGCCATTGGAACATCAAAGTACACAAGTCATATACACGAAGTAGTTCATTTACTCAGGATTAAGGTTATTGCATAATGAACGTCAAAAGCAGATTGATCCACTCATAGCGGACTACGTAGATCAATCACGCTTTAGTCCCGGTCTAATATGTCACCACCAAGCAACATATCCATGTCTCTACTTGGGAGTCCAGCTCCAGACAGTCAAGACAGACCGTCCCCTCTAAGGCTTTAGACAACATAATAGTCTTAACATGAGTTAGATGCTCGGTCTAACCCCATAGACTACAGACCATAGTTTAGACTGCTAACTTTAGAACATTGTCTTCTCGCATACAAAAATCCATTGCATGCAACGTTCTAACAGTTTTAACACAAGCAGTCAGTGAGCCATATTTGCTTACATTTACTTTAACATGTAAATAAGACGAGGACAGATAGCAATGTAATGAATAACCTCTAAGTATAATTTTATTATCCAGTTCAAAATGAATACATCAAAATGTCTCTAATACTTAGGGCATTTCCTAACATTTATGACAATCTAGTTTCAGATTAGTTTAAAAAAAAATCCCTGATTTTTACGATAAAATCAAAGTTTAAAATATGGACATTAAATAGTAAAAGCAAGTTACAAGTAAGTTGCCAGTGACCCATGAGGTAACAGTTTATCATAGTTGGCTTTAAAGCTCGGCTGTGATAATACTGTTAGCCTCCATGATAGGCGGGCGGCCACATGGTAAGTTCAAGCACTGCCATCTCTGCAACCTGAAATACTGTGATATTTAATTATGTACTATTTGTACATTAGATGCAAAGTCCTACGGGTACTAGGGTGTAGTTAAACTAACACATATAATGGACTGATAAGTCTGAGATGTGTACTATGAGTACATCATGGAAAGAGGTACTACGGCACAAGAGTGTGACTAAATTTAAGACACACATAAATGAAATAATGTGAAAAGACCTACAGGCATTAAAGGTTCCTGACCTTTAGGTGATGATTAATGCCACTCGGTCGGAACTATAAGAAAGATGGTAATGAAACCACTACTGGCGTACCGGCCTCTAGCGACAAATAGAGGTATTTTTCAGTTCCTACGTGGATAAGCCAAAAGGGCTTAATAGATTGTGAAGGATTAGCTAGAAGGTCACTCCCCAGGCCTTTCACAGTAGCGAACAACAACGGTACGACCATTACGGGCCCAAAACCAGAACATAATAAAGATAATGGCCAAAGACTGAAATGAAAGCTATAAATGAGCATAACCGAGCATAACTGACACTAACTTTACCTATAGTGTATTTGATCAAAGTTGACGTGAATGGTACTCAATCAAAGTCAAAGTTACTATTCACTTATCAAAGTGAAAGTTACTATTCATCCATGAATAGTAGTATTCATAAGAAATTTGATTATTGATGCTTTTGAATTTATATGATTCATAGTATGTATGTTTGAACTTACTGAGCCTGTTAGCTCATCAGTTTGTTCATGTAGCAAGTAAGAAACCTGTCCAGTAGATTACCCTAGATGACGGCAGGATATGCGGTGCCAATGGCATAGGGAATTGCACTGTGGATTATAGTCCTACTACCAGTCTTCTACTGAGCTTTAAAAGAGAAGAAATTTGAAGAAAATGTATTTTGAGATACAGAATTGAAACAACGTAATGTTTTAAATTATGTTGTTGTACAAAGGGTGACTAAAGTATAGTTTTAAATCTTTATATGGCTTTCACATAAGAAAAGTATTTGAAAAGTATTTAAAAAAAATGGGCTCCAAAATGCAAAAGTTTAAAAATGAAACAAAGTTTTTGGCGACCCAATGGGGTTCACGAGCTATTTCAATTAACTACAGAGTTTGATTGTAATGGTTTTGTGAGGCCGAATTCGGGGGCGTCACAAAGGGGGCTCGGGTTTCCATCCCGACTACATTTTTTTTTTACCCCTCATTTCCTAAAATACCTGTTTATGCTGTTTTAGAAATTTTGGCAGTATTTTTGCTAAATTTTTGGGTTCCCAGCATTTAGGAAATGCCTCAAAACCATCTAACCAATTCTAATATGCCACGTACTAAACCAGAGGCGTAATGTTTATGTAAAAACTCAAAACTTTTACGTAAAAATCTTCACATTTCACACATTTTCTTATTTGACTATTTTTCATACCAATAATCCATAATTAACATATAATCATTCCAATAAACAAATTAAGGAATGAAAATAGTTGAGATCACTACTGAAGTCATTCAATGACATCTGATAGGTAGGTTGACTCTAATCAGTGATCAAAGGAACCGTTTGATCTCCTGCACACAAACTTTAATTCACCATTCTTCAATTTGAAATTTTGGTTGACAAATCTGATGTGGCAGACGTGTTCGGAATGTCGAAAATAGGCCAGAGGGCCATCCCTCAAAATTTGGGGTTCGGTCACTGTTGACTGGCATTGATCTACCATTGACTAGCATTGACCGGCGGTGACGTGAGCAAAGGTGGACACCATTTCGTAGATCTCGATGAGAGGATCCCATTTTCGGTGTCAATTTACTGAATCTATGCTCCCATCACCAAGAATCGAGCTTCCAACAGCGGACGGCAGCAGTGAGCTCCAATGTTTGCCATCCTATGGTGGTTTCTTGAAATTGGCTTGGGTCTTTTGTTTCCAACCATTCTGAGCAATTTTTGCTAGGCGATGTCGCTCACCTCCGCCGAAATCGATGAGTTCCATGGCGGCATTGTGGCGATAACAGTACACATTCGAGCGGCATGATCCGGTGACCGTTGAGGTGAAATGAGGTATGGGTTTTGTTCTTCTCTTTACCATGAATCTATTAGGACCAGAATCACCTCGATCGGAGGTCAGATGGTGAAGATACGGTGTCGAGAAATTTTGCTCCTCCTGCAGCTTCGGGCGGCGCATGCGGCTTCCTCCGACGGTGGTTCCGTCGACTTGACTCACCATTGGACTCAACACAGTGAGCGCTTTCCAACGAGACCGGTTGTGTCAGAAATGGATGCCGTTTCTGATTCGTGGTTATTGTTCACTTATGGTGGTGGGGGAAAAAAAGAGAGATAAGGAAAATGAGGGCCTTTTTTCCAAAATCTAACCTTTTCTACCTTTATATACTTTTTTTTTTTTGTGAAAACTTTACTTTGGGTGTGCTGAACCCAAATATATCAATTTTACATTCATTCGAGGTCATCTCGACCAGTTTTTCGATACTGTAATTTCCCGGTCAAATATTACTTTTTGTGCTCAATTGACTAATTTGAGCATGCTGATTCTAAATATATCAATTTTATTTCAAGAAAAGGTTATCTTGACCAATTTCTTGACATTGCATGTTCCTTGGTCAAAAGCTACTTTTTATGCTCAATTGACTAATTTGAGCATATTGATTCTAAATATATTAGTTTTATATCAAGAAAAGGTCATCTTGACTGATTTCTTGATACTGTGTGTTTGTGGGTCAAAAGTTAGATTTTATTCTCAATTCACTAATTTGAGCATATTTATCCTAAATATATCATTTTTATATCAAGAAAAGGTCATCTTGACTGATTTCTTAATACTATGTGTGACACACACGCGTACACACTTAAAATCACTACATTTCACGTTTTAAATATGGAATTCATCGTGTACATTCTATGTACCGATTTTCTGATAATGATGAAATTTCCCGGTTGTCACACAATGTAAGATATTTATTATAACAAATGCTTTACGATGATACAATTTTCAAGTTTTGAAATAGTTAAAAAAAAAGTTCACAAAAATTTTTATGTACAGGTTAAAATAGGAAAGTTAAAATGATAAGATTTTAAAGCACGTTAAAGTTAAAGTTAAAGTAAGTATGTTAAATAAAAGAAAGTAAGTTAAAAGTAAGTTGCCAACGACCCATGAGGTGGTAGGCTATTGCAGTTGGCTTTAGAGCTCGACTGTGATAGTGTTGTTCAGCCTTAACAAAAGGCAGGCTGTCGCAATACTGCTCAGCAAAAGACTTGTAGTAGAATCATAACCCTCACCCAGTCCCTTAGCACATACAGGTACCACACATCATCCATCGTCTTGTTTACTGGTATGTAGGTTGCTTATCTGCAACATGAACAAACTCGTGAGCTAATTGCTCAGTAAGGTCAAACATTCATACATGACTTATAAATACTTGTACTATATAATACAGGGCATTAACATAACATATAATATATATTGCTTAAAATTCATACTTAAACATATTTAATATTGTAAACATACTTAATGTACACTTAAACATCATAAACATATCATACTTAACATATAATTAAACATTATGAATATACTTAACATCGTCAACATACTTAACATACTTATCATCGTGAACATACTTAATGTAAAACATAGCACGGAACATAAAACATAGTGTTAGTGCATATTATGCTCGCTTATTTTTCGTTCTTTCATTTTCATTGTTCTTTATTTCTTTCATATCATACTATTCTTTTCTTTTCTTTACTTTTACTTTAGTTTCACTTACGGGCCCCATTGATGGTAGTACCTTAATGTAACTTGAACTTTAAACTGCCACACCTGGGACACACCTCATCAGATTGGAAGCCACAAACATGAAACCTCACCTTTAGAGGCCAGTATGCCAACTTTTAAAGCTTCAGTCTTATTGTCTTGCTTATTGTTTTTTCTTTCATTACTTTAACTTGTCATTCTTTCTACTCTGTGAACATGCTAAAACGTCATGTCACAATTGCACAATTTCCATAATGTACAAAGCCATAAACTTTTCTTGTTATTTCATGAAACATTTCTTTCTTAAGCATTTCATAACATTCATGTCATGGCATATTGTCCTTAAACAGACATACCTTACAACATATAACACATAGACATCATAGTCAATTCATGTTGCAGACAGGGAAAATGTCCGAACTTACAACATATAACACATAGACATGGTAGTCAATTCATGTTGTAAACAAGAAAATATCTGAACTTACAATATATAACACATAGATATGGCAGTCAATTCATGTTGCAGATAGGAAAATGTCTAAACTTACAAATACTTTGTTAGTATCTCCCTTTTCGTGTTCTGGGTCTACAGACGTTCCTTCGTAGCGTCTGGATCGGGTTCATATAACCAAAATAACCACAGTTATATTCAATACTTGTTTCATATGTAAAACTGAATAAAACGTAAAAATTCTACGTTTAACTTCCTAATTATAAACTTGGGAGGTTTCTGCTAACTTTCTATAAAATGACCATTTTGTCCCTATCTTTTGACAAAATGACCTTTTTGCCCCTAGTGGACTTTTCTTACTTTTCTTAGACTTACATCCTTATTTTGGCCATTAAAATCTTAATTAACCCCATTTCATTTTCCCACTAACTTTTGAAAAAATGACCGTCGTGTCTTGAACTTTTGACAAAATTACCATTTGCCCCTTAGCGGGATTTTTCTACTTAAACGTTGCTTTTTGCCTTTAAAACCCTAATTAGAGCCTTTGAAACGCATTTAAAGGCCTAACTGTTCATTTTGATAATTTCCTAAATTTTGGGCCCAAAATGACCAATTTGTCCCTAATGGGATTTTCTTACTTTTCTTCAACTTAAAACTTGATTCTGGCCTTTAAAATCTTAATTAAGGCCTTAGGCTGCTATTTTAAGTCATAACATCCCTTTTTCTAACTTTTGGAAAAATGATCATTTCGTCGTCAACTTTTGATAAAATGACCGTTTTATCCATAGTGGGATTTTTCTTTGTTTCTTCAACTTAAATCTTGATTTTAGCCTCTAAAACCTTAATTAAGGCCTTAGGTTGCTATTCTAAGCCTTAACGCCTTTTTTCTAACTTTTGACAAAATGACTATTTTGTCTGTAGTATGATTCCTCTTCTTAAATCTACTTTTCCTTGACTTAAAACTTAATTTTGCCCTTTAAAATTTTAATTAAGCTATTCTAAAGCCTTAACAATCTTTTTCTAACATTTCTGAAATTTTTTTTATCAAAATAACCATTCTGTCTCTGACGGATCTTTGGACCGTAACATTTTCACTTTAGCGTTTTAATGGGATTTTCTAAGCCCAAAATGTAGGAAATAAATCATTAAAAATGTATTAGAGTGGCGCAGCAGAACAATAAAAATTTTCAAGATAGTTAAATATCTCATGATGCCATATACAATAAACCAACAACAATTTAAAGTCATACCTCAAGAATGTCAATCTGCAGGAGGAGAATGATCGGAGGGCTTCAATCAACTAGCCTTCTCTAATATTCTCCAATTCCTGAGTGGCTAAGTGTGTGGGCACTCTGAATGTCGATCGGTATGCTAGCACTGCTAGTCTTCTTCAGACCACCTAGATCTCTAAAGAACTTATTGTCACAGTGAGTTGTGCAACAATAAGCCTGCTCACCTGAGAGTCTGTGGTCTAAGACAACTGGAGTGGCAGGACCTCTATTTATAGACTTGCATGAGGTGATCCTCTGAATTTGAATTGGATTAGCAGAAGATTTTCTCCCTTATCCACTCACAAAATCTGAATTTTCTAGGGGCGAATCCCAACCAAAAATTCGGCCAATCTTGGAGATTATCCAATCCAAATTTAAACAAGATTTTAACTTGAATTTTATCTGCTCATTTATCCATAATAACCAAATTTCCCTAGTGCCAAAATCATGACTAGATTCGGCCATTAAAAGTGAGGAGAATCAAAATCCAAATAGGATTTTCTAGCTTGAATCCTATCTCACCCTTATCCACTAAAAAATCCAAAATTCCCTTTGGATTTATCCAATAAATTTCATCCATTTTAGGGAGGAAAGAATCCAAATTCAACTAGGATTACTTGAATTTTTCCTTGCATCCTTATCCATAAATACTGAAAATCTCCTGGAGGATTTTCCTCAAAAAAATTCAGCCACTTTTGATGGAATTGGGATTCAAAATTCAAGTAGGATTCAAACAAGATTTTCCTCTTCATAATCCAACTCAAATTCGAATTCTAGCCTTGTGGAATTATCCACAAAGAATTTGAATTCCACTTGGACTGTGATTCAAAATTCAAATTCAAAATTCAAAATTCAAATTTCAAATTCAAATTTCAAATTTCAAATTTTAAATTTCAAATTTAAATTTCAAATTTAAATTTCAAATTCAAATTTCAAATTCCACAAACAATTGTATTTCAAATTCTTGTTCTCATAGATAATTTTCTAGAACTCCAATCCAATCTCAAATAAAATCATGGCAACTTTATTTGGAGTTCGAATAATTGTGTATTCTATTATCCAAAACAAAATCTGAATTCAACCGAAGAGAATCTTGTCCACCATCCTAATCCTATGTCAACACCATCCATGCATAATCAACTAGCCAATAGCATATTCAAATCAATTTGCCAATCGTTAAGGAATTATGTGGAGCTAGTAGAGGGACCAATTGAACATTTATAATCGGACTCCTGTGAATCCATATGATCATCATTCTTTACCGAACAACTCAATCATCTGATCACTAATTTCAGAGTCACACCACTATAATCCTGAAACTGAACTCCCAATTATATACTGTATTATGTAAGCCTGTGACGAGCTATCGTCCAATGACCTTGTCATGTATGGAGAAACCTCATATGATATCCATGATCAGCCTTAGGTCAAAGTCCATTAAATCCTACTGATCAGGCTATCTTAAAGTTCCATTATACTACCGAATAAGAAAATGATTATTCACCATATATGAATAAGAAGTCATCCGCCCAACAGATGACCCAAGGTCTTGTCTATTTTCACATCCAGTATAATGCCTTTAAGAGGATACCCTTAACTCCTTATTTGAGCTATGACTCCGATATCTGTAAATTAACCCTTCATCGTATACAAGTCATGCACCCAACAAACCGGTCTATAAGCTTACTACCCCTGAGACACTTTAGCCATTGGAACATCAAAGTATACAAGTCATACACATGAAGTAGTTTATTCACTTAGGATTAAGGTTACTGCACAATGAATGACAAAAGCAGATTGATCCACTCATAGCGGACTACGTAGATCAATCACACTTTAGTCCCGGTCTAATATGTCACCACCAAGCAATGTATCTATGTTTCTACTTGGGAGTCTATGCTCCAGACAGTCAAGACAAACTGTCCCCACCATGGATTTAGATAACATAATAGTCTTAACATGAGTTAGATGCTTGGTCTAACCCCATACACTACAGACCTTAGTTTAGACCGCTTACTTTAGAACATTGTCTTCTCATATACAAAAGTCCATTGCATGCAATGTTCTAACAGTTTTAACACAAGTAGTCAGGGAGCCATATTTGCTTACATTTACTTTAACATGTAAATAGAATGAGGACAAACAGCAATATAATGAATAACCTCTATATATAATTTTATTATCTAGTTCAAAATAAATACATCAAAATGTCTCTAATGCTTAGGGCATTTCCTAACACAAAAATCATGAAAATAATTTTTCTTAGACCTTACCATACTTTTACAGCACTAATTACTACAAATTCTAGGTTTACTATTCACCGACTTTCAGGTGGCACTATTTCGACCATCGGTTGTTAATCCTCTTTTTCTTACGTTTTGGGGCTCCGAATGGACGTTTTGCTAACACTTAAAACGTCCATTGTCTTTTCCTCGACCTAGGTCACCGAGGGGGTTCGGATTTTTAAACTCCAACCCTATTTTACCCCTCGTTTCTCAAAATGCCCTTCGCGGTGTTCTAAAAATTTTGGCGGCATTTTAGCTTAAAATTTAGGTTTCCGGCGTTTATGTAATGCCTCAAAACCATCTAACCTATCATGTATTGTACCAGAGTCCTAATTTTTCCACAAAAATACAAACTTTTTATGTAAAAATTTCCTTAAAAACCTAGTCATTTTTAATGACATTTTGGTCCATTTTTACCTATTCACACACTCAGTTTTTATCCACATTCCACACTTACATTTTCCTCACAAAATTCTCGCCTCCTCACATAGCATTGCCCACGGTTTTTCTTTGGTTTTCAAGCACAAAAGTTAAATTCAAGCTTCCAAATTTTTTTTTCTAATCATATCACATGCCACATGTGATAACCGGGAATTTTAGATTCTCGGAGTAGGTTAAAATTGTATGTATATAACAATTTTAATGAATAAAATATGAAAAAGTTGTGTTTTAATACTGTTGTGAATAGTATAAAAATGTTCTGGCAGTGTTAAAGTGTATGAGTTCGCGAATGGAAAATCTTACTGGACATAATTAGGCAAGACGGTTCAAAAACAGAGCCAAAAACCCTAGAAAATGCATTGAGATGCACGAAAATGATAGAAATTTATGGTAGAGAATTCTAATCAAACGGAAGCAAAATAAGACAAACCGATCACACCAGAGGCGCCCGAAACCCGCCTACGTGATTTCGGTGAAGTTCCATTCAGATCAGATTTCGGTCAAAAATTGACCACGAATTAATTAGTGAATTAATATAAATAGTAGGATGACATCACCATGATTATGTCATAAACCAATATTATTTTCTTTAATTAGGAAAGTAATTTTGAAAGGTGTATGGTTTAGATTAGGTTACTTTATGATCAATGGCCAAGATCATGACAAAAAACCATTGAAAAATTTTAAAAAATTTTTGAAAAAGGCCATTCGGCCACTTGGAAAGGAAGAAGAAAAATTTTTGATTTTTGCCCCAAAATCCATACTTTTTAGTCCTTGAACAATTAGCAAATTGTTGGAAAAAAATTGTAAAAAAGTCCTTGAGTTTTGCCAATAAATAGGCATCAAAATCCATTCAAAAAAATGGAAAAATTAGCCAAACTCTTGCCCATTTTCTTCAGCCCAAATCCGTGGCCTTCTCCTCCCTTATAAGCCAAAATTTTGTTGAAAATTTCACACCAAACTTAGCTTGCATTGCTATTCCAACATCAAGTCATCAACTAGTTAAGGTAAGCTTCAAAATTGAAGCTTTTCTCTTTGATTTTCCTTAGAAAATCCGTGGGTATGAGAGTGTGAAAACAATGAAAAAAAAATTGTTATTTAGTTGATGATGTGCTGATGTTGTGATTAGTTTGGTGTTGTAGAGATTAAAGCATGAATTAGGGTTTAGAAAATCCGTGGCATTAGGGGAGTGAAAAATGCATGAGTATTGATGTTTTGGTTTAGTGTTTATATTCATTTAATTATGTGTTGAACTAAGCATGAATTGGAATAGGGAAACAAGAAAATTTTGATATAATTTTCTTGCTAAAACCATGGGAATGAACACTAAGAAATGGAAAATTTTTAATGTTGAAAAGTATTGATAAAAACCTTATGAAAGAAAACAAGATTTTCTATGTGTTTATACATGAAAATCTGTGGCTATGCTAGGATTAGAATGCATGTTTTGTTAGGTTTTGATGTTGTTTTATATATCAGAAAGCTTAAGAGAGATGTGTAGTGATGGACAATTATTTGGTGTTGATTAACACGTAAACCGAGGCTAGTTTGGGAAAAAAAATATTGTTGTTTGTGTTGATTCTTGAATATTGATTTATGTGAAAAATTTTTATACAAAGTTTGAAAACTTTGTATAAAATAGGCCTCTAGTATAGTACGTGGTAGGTACAAAGGTTCTGAGGCATACCTAACACCGGAAAACCTTAACAAATAAGCGAAAATGCTGTCGAAATTTCTAAAACGGCATAAGGGCATTTCGGGAAACGAGGGGTAAGAATATTGGACTGGGGGAGGAAACCAAGACCCCTCGGTGGATTAGGGTTAGAAATGGAAAACCAACCCAAAAGGAATAGTAAACCGACCATAAAAGGCTAAAATGCCTAAAGCAGGAAAATAATTCATGTTAGGGTTATTTGGGGAAACGAGGGAAAAATGTAGGTCGGGATAGAAAACCCGAGCCTCTCGAGGATTGAGGGCCGGGGACGGGATGAAAACGTTTTAAGAATAGTGAAATGGCCATTTGAGGCTCCGAAACGCTCGAAAAAACGAAAAAAACAAACCCAGGTGATGGATGAATAGTAATCAAGGGCCGAGAAAAATGAAATTGAGATTTTACAGCAATTTAAACTGTAAAATGATATAAAAGCCAAGGGAATATTATTTTAAAATATTTGGGCTTATAAAATTTGAAAAAAAGGATGGAACAGAATAGCTACGGTCCCGATACCCATTAGGGGCAAAATTGTCATTTTGACTAAAAATTTCCGAAAGGCTCAGAAAAGGACCCTAAAAGACCTAGAATAACTTAGATAAAATTCTAGGATCCAAAATAGAGATTTTAAAGTTAAAATCTAGAGTTTAAATAGTACATGGGCGTGTACAGTGAAACACGGCCGTGTAGAATAGAACCGACAGAAACATGGTTAGGGACACGGGCATATTGCAAACCGTGTGTCACATAAAGATTTGAATGTTGTGTAAAATTTATCACATAATAAATATATTTAGAGTGATAATCAATGAATGGTATTAACAGACAATATTATGTCTGTAGGAACCCAATTTAAAGATAAAACTGCGGAAGAGTTCCGGAAGTGGAAGTTATCGCAGTATTGGTGAGTTCAAGCATGTTCGTATCTACACCATGAAATACTGTGTTGATTTATTCTGTACTAGATGTACACTAGATATAAAGTCTTATAGACATTTGGGGATTAGTTAGAATAACATATCCCAGATAATGAGAATGAGTAAGACTTACGGGCAATAGAGGATAGTGACCTTGAGGTGATGATTAATATCACTTGGTCAAGACTATAAATCGAAAGATGGTAACGAAACCATTAAGGCGTACCGCCCCTCCAATATAGCAGTAGAGGTTTTTCTCAGATCCTACGAGGATATCAGGGCTGTGAAGGCCGATGTTCAAAGGTCGCTCCTTAGACCCTCCCAGTTAGCGCGCTAATAATCATCGGTACTGTCATAAACAGAGCTCTAACCTAGAAATCAAATAGAGAATGAACAATCAATAAAATGATAAAAATCATAATTGAGCATAATCAAAGTATGCTAAGTATAGTGATTTCGGTTAGGGTTTATGAATAGTAACCAGTTAGGCTGATGGGAATAGTATCCGATTATAGTAATGTGAATAGTTACCCGTTAGGGTAAAGTAAATAGTAACCAGTTAGGGTAATTGTTATTATTCATCGGTCAAAGTACTATTCATAGTGAATAGTACTATTCATAGAAAATTGAGTTTTCAATATTTTTGAATCCATATGATTCTTACTAAGTATGTTTGAACTTACTGAGCCTGTTAGCTCACTAGTTTTTTCATGTTGCAGGTAAGAAACCTGTTCAGTAAATTTCTGGATTACGGCAGGATGTGAACGTGTCAAGGGGATAGCGAACTTACCGTGGACTTGGTCCTGCCATAAGTTTTCTGCTGAGCTTTTTAAGTTAAAGAATTAAAGAGAATGTGTTTGGAAACAAAATATACAATACATATATATCTATTATATGTTGTATATTATGTTGTACTTTATTAAGACATATAAAAGTTAGCATATTACATGGCTTTCTTACTTAGTTTTCTTAAGAGAAAGTATGTATTAAAGAAAAAAAAAATTATGGGTGAAATTTTTGGCCCTGATAATTAAGTATTGTGAGAAAAAGAGTCTAAAACTAACGACCCAGATTCAGCGCATGAGCCATCTTGGTCGGCCTTAGAGGTGATTCATGACGGTTGCGGGAGGTCGGAATCAAGGGGCGTCACACCACATACATTCCTTTAGATCATTAAACCATAAGAAATCAAACTTAAAATTTCATTCATCCTTCCACAAGAATCCCATAGTTTTCATATTGAATAAGGCACCAAAACATTATTTTTGTGCTTCAAATTTTTCCTAATTCACTCACATGCCAATACTTTATTTTTGAATCAACAAACTATCAAATTTTCCAACTTAAGCTTTCATTCTTCCCCCAAATGAAACTCACAGTTTTCCTCTTGAAAAACATGCATAATAAATTGTTTTCCAACTTTCAAATCATTCCTTGGTTCATTCACATACCAACCTAACTCTTTAGCATACAAACTAACAAATTTTTAACTTGAAATCCTCAACCCATTTCCACATGCTTCCCATGGATTTTCATTCAAACCAATGCACCAAATTTTTGTTTTTCAATCTCTAATTCATTCCTTGCTTCACTTACCTAACAACATGACTTTTTTAAAGCAAAATCAAACCAAACAAAAGCTTGAAATTCATCACTCTAACATTGTATGCAACCCATGGTTTTCCTTAATAAAACATACATCAATCTTGGATTTTCAAGCTCTAATTCATTACTTGTTTCAACCATGCTAGCCTAACCATCTAGAGCAAAATCACACAAAACACAAGCTTAAAATCCTTCACACCATAACCACTTGTTCCCATAGTCTTCTCTAAGAAAAACCTCAAGAGAAAGCTTAAAAATTGAAGTTACCTCACAATTGATAATGTGGCGCCCGAAGCCCCCTAGAACATCACTTGAAAACTACTGTTACTTAACTTAAACTTGAACATACTTAACTTGTTTAAAACTACTATTCTTAGTAGCATAATTTTAGGGGATTTTTTTAGTACGTATGTTTTACTATTTACGTACATACATATATATACTTTACAGATACATAAAGGTCTAAATACAACTTAAGGTTAAACGTATATACATACTCAAGAAATATTAAACTGGTCATTACTTAATATAAGTTTGGTTGTCAAAATAAAAAGGGTTACTCCACATAGTGCGAAACACAAACTCGTGGTTGTATCCATAACCTTAACCCTCACATCAGCCCTGTCGCCATCATCATCCATCGGAGTCTAGCCCATAGGTTTCTTAACTATAGCATGAACACACACTGTGAGCTTTACACTCAGCAAGTATAACATATCATCCATAAAACGTGTTTAAAACGTAAGCCATACTTAAAACATATAAGCATGCCATGTACACGCAACATGTACTATGCACTGAAACATTTCACATAACTAAAACATCTCACATAACTGAATGCATATCAACACTATAACTAGAAGCATGTTGCATCAATAGCAAGGGCATATCGTGAATAATGCATGAGCCGATTATGCTCATTTTATACTTCATTATTCATTATCTTTTTTATTTGAAGGGCCCTGGTGTCGGTACCACTGCACGTGGATCATTGGATTCGCCCATGATCATAGTGAGCCTTACGCTCGTTGGCCTTCCGCCCATTATATATATAAATACTGTGGGCCTTGCGCCCGGTATAAGCTTTGGGCCTTGCACCTAATATAAACTGAGGGCCTTGGCCAGATATAATATGTGGGCTTTGGCCCATTATACCGACACCTTAATTTTATTACCCAATTCTAGAATCATGTCTGATATGTCATGTGCTCTACTAGGCTATCCACTAATGGCATCTAACTTATACTATTCATTAATCTAACACGATTATGAAACATGCTATGTCATGCAACCATTATACACAATTTGCATACTTAACGTAGAATGAAAACAACAGTTTTAAACTCATTTTATTCATACTATAGGCAGAGTTGTACTTACCTGTCAGCAGACAGTTTGTACTCTCACCCTTGTCATAATATAGGTATCTTCCTGTAATCATAACGTATTGCATTAATGTTTGCTCTTAGGTCACTGCCATCATTAGTGACTAATAAAATTCTATCGTTGTAGGGTATCGATCCCTATCGGTACTTAACTGCTCTCCTCTTGCGAGTTTGACTTTCTAATTTCTAATCGTGGTTAATTAATTTATCTCCTCAATAAATTAATTAACGTTTCCCTCTCTCTTCTATCTCGATTTTGGTTGGTTAACCACTTGGTCAACTAACCAGTTACCTCGCGTACGGGTTATATATCTATTCGTGCTAGTTATCTACTTGGTTACCTCGCATGATGATCGTGAAGTCTATCGGGTTACCTTTTTCGATTTGAAAATTATCACTAAAAAATGTCCTTCATTTTTGTGAAAATCCTTACTTAGGTTTTGAATTTGGTTTCCCTTGCACCCCATTGGAAGGTGAGCGTGTTTTTCTTAAAACCATTTTCTTATTTAAAAAAGAACACATTCTGGTGTTCATTTGATAAAGGGGTTTATGAACCTTTTTTTGAAAAACTATTTGTAGCTCATATTAAATGATTGAATTTGTAAACTTGACGAACATGATACTTTTAGTCCTCGATGAGATGAACAACTTTTATGTTCACCTCAGAGTTCGACTCAAACTCTAACGGGTCCTAAACCTTGCAAACCCGTGGCTAAAACTATGCCTATTTTAGAAAAATTACCAGTTTTTCGGTTATTTAAATACTACTCTGTTTGGGGCCCTAAACAGTCGAATTTTTAAAACTCATGTGAGCTATCTTTTAGTTTCGATCTAATCTACAACTTTCATGTTGAGCCCAAGATCTAGTTTAGACTCTAAGTTGCTCATTTTTATAAAAACCCAAGATTGTTCTATGTTCCTAGGTTTCAGTCCTAGTTTTGAACTCCAGTTATAAAATGCTTCGAAAGCCTATCTTGTTGTCATTTTGGCCAAAGGATACGCAAAAATGACCGTAATGAAATTTACTAAAACTTCTGTGTTTTGTAAAATCTAAAAATCATTCTGTAATATACTCAAAAATCCATAAATTCGTGGAAAAATCTGGGACAGGTATAGTTTCTAGCCAAACCCTAAAACATCCATACATCCAACCATCCAAAAAAACTTAAATCATAACCACACAACCACAAAACACAAATACAAAATGCTATGGGCTCAAAATAAACTTATTACAACCCATTGTTTGAAATACATAATAAATCTCTTCAATATTGAAATTTAAACGAAACTAAACTACAAGGAAAAGGTTTTTGGGTTTTTAACTTAGTATGCTTGAACCTAGCACAATCCAAACCAAGTGGTGACTAGATTTTCATGTATACTAAGGGGGAAATGGAGTCGATTAGGGCTAGAAAGAAATACAAAATTTTCCCTCTTATTATCAAGCTAAATGAACAACTAAAATCACCAAGGGAGGGTTCTAAAACATTACCTTGAAATGACCTTGAAGTGGCTTGAGTGAAAGACTCCAACCCAAGCTAGAGTGTGGCTGATTTTCTTGTGAAATTTTGGTGTAATTTTGGGTGTTTAGGAGGGGTAAGGGCGTCGGTTTTGGCTAAAGAGATGAGAGAGAAAGTGTTTGGTTTTTTGGAGCTTTTAGTGAGCCAAAAGAAAGAAAATGAGGCATAAGGCATCTTACACTTATTTATAGGCAAACCTAAGCAAAATTAACCTCACCTAACCAACCTAAATCAACCAAAAATTAACCAAGCTTAAGGGGGAAAATTGTGCTGCTACTGGCCTCCCCAAAATTGATGGGGGCTGCTAAAAAAAGAAGGCAAAATTGCATTTATTGCATGGCTTAAATTCTATAGTGTTTGTCTACCCCTTTTTAATTTTTTAATCAAAAGCTTACAAGCATGTTTCCTTGTTTGTGGGAAACTTGTCCTTGATTCTAGGGCTGCATTTGGGGTTGCATATACATGGTTTTGATGAGGGAAATTCATTTGGAAAAATCTCTTCTTTGCGGTCTAATTTCCTCCAATGCTGTTCGGCCCTTTTTCTACTGTGTTCTAGAATTTGACTGAAATTGGATCCTCTTGATCCATTTCTTATTCTATTCATTCCTAATTGGGTTGTAGTGCCTATTTACTATTCATTTACGGTACTGTGGTTGTATCTTAAACTGTGTTGACACTGCGCATGCATAATGTAACTTTTTTGTGTGAAATTTCAAACATAGTCTATCCTGACTAATTTGGACATGCTAATTTAAAATTTATCAGTTTTATGTCCATCTAAGGTCATCTAGACCAGTTTTCTGTATCTACGTGACTCCTACCCAGAAATCACCTTTTCTGCTCAACTAACCAGTTTGAGCATTCTGAGTCCAAATATATCAGTTTTGGGCTGAGAAAAGGTCGTCTTAACCCCTTTTTCGATACCGCGTATCTCTCAAACAAAATGTCACGTTTTGTGCTTAATTGATAAATTGAGCATGCTGGCTATAAACATATCAGTTTTACGTCAACAAAACGTCATCTTGACCGTTTTCTCGATACTGTATATTTATCAGTCAAAATTTAACTGTTGTGCTCAGATAACCAGTCCGAGTATACCGATGACTAGCTCGTCAGTTCTGCATCAAGAAATGGTCGTCTGGACCGGTTTCTTGATACTGTGTGTCTCACATGCAAACTCATATGTACTAAGGTGAAACGATCTCACTCTCGGTTGCCCGTTTCACTGTATAAATAGTAATTAAATGTTGCTTTACCCGTTTAACTCATTCAAACTAAAAATGTGTCGGCCCGCCCTTCGTAGAGATCATACAATACTATTACAGTTAAGCTTTGTCGCTAACTGCGATAGATTGTACTCTCATGGGTCGCCGGCTAATCTATCTCTCTTTAAATCATGACGTTTTTGGGGAAATTTTTTTTTAAAACATCATGTAAAACATTATCCACTAATCACTTTGTTTACAAGTACGAAGTAATTTACATAATACAGTACTTTCATAACATATATATTATTACATAAGAACTGTTTCTTTTTCCCTTCTCTTTTATCGCTCAGCGGAAAGACTCTGGTAGGACCAGATCCCTGGCCTCCTATCCCATTTGACACGCGCTATCCCGTCCGCCATCCAGTCATACAAAATTACTGAGCTGGTCGCTTTCCTGCAACATAAGCAAAAATGGTGAGCTACAGGCTCAGTAAGTTCAAACATGCAAGAAATAAAATTTCTATGAATAGATTATTCATCATGAATAGTAATGTTGATCACTATTCATACATGAATAGTAACTTTGACCACTATTTATTATGAATAGTAAGTTTGACCACAACACAGTGTATCAACAATACATCTACCGCGATGTTAGTACTCTCACGAAACTGTCTTATGCTCAATTATGGCATAGTTTCAGTTTTAGGTAATTATCTTTTATTATGTTCTGGTTTTGAGCTCAGGTTGGCAGTACCATTTAAGTGCGCATGACTAGAAGTGGTACATTAGTGCTGACCTCTACAGCCTTAATCTCATAGCCTTGAAGGCAAAATTTACCTCCCTGTACGGAAGGCTGGTATGCTAAAAGTGGTTTTATTACCGACTTTTTAAAGTTCTAACCCGGTGACTTCATATTGCCCCGTGGTTAGGAATGGTTCACATTTTAATTTTAGGTAAGTGAGTTTCATTAACCTCGCTCTAGTGCCCGAAGCACAATTTATTATGTGTCCCATTCTTATAGTGCCCGTAGCACATTTCGCCTCTCTTTATTCTATAATAGTGCCCGTAGCACATACGTACCTAACTTATAGTTAGTACATCAAAGTTAGCAATAATAATGCTATATGTTGTAGACAGGTAAATGTCTGAACTTACCTTATCAGTTTCTTCCCCTTTTCTTTCTTGGATCTTTGATCGCCCTCCTTGTAGGTTGATTTTGGGATCCTACAGACAAAATCTTGTCTGTTAATTTCATTTCCATTTATAGCTTTTATTTTTATTAAAAAGCTTAAATAAAACCTATTTATAACTTTTTAGGCTTTATTTATCATTTTTCCCACTTTTCTCAACTTCTACAAAATTACGATTTTGCCCTTATATTTTGGTAAAATTACAATTTTACCCCTGACGGAATTTTCTCAATCCAGACTGCATTTTTGGCTCTCAGGAACTTTTCTGACTCTTTTCTAATCATTACTGGGTTCGTTTCTATTTTATTTCCATTTTTCACTTTCCCGACCATCGGGAAGCACTATTCCGACCCTTACGTCGGTTTAATGATTTTCTATCGTTTCGGAGTCTCAAATGGACGTTTTACAAATATTTAAAACATTCATCTAGACATTCCCGATCTAGGTCTCCGAGGCTCGGATTTTTCGTATCCGACTCGGACCTTTATTTTGTTTCCAAAAAACGCCCCCCCTGGGGGTCGGTTTTTCAGTTTCACTCGCGTTTTACATTTTTAAAGGGATGGGTTACTATTCACAAACCACCCCTTTAGGTTTTCCTTATACGATTTCCCTTTAGGGACTTGGGTTCCTGACCCGACCCTAAACTTTTATTTTTAATTCCCTTTTTACCCCAAATGCCGTTTTCGAAATTTCGGCAGCATTTCGGCGTAAATTTAAGGCTACCGGCGTTAGGTACGCCTCGAACCATATGTACCTGCCACGTACGATACCACAAGCCTATTTTATGTAAAAGTTTCCCAAACTTTTTTATAAAAGCTCACAACATTTCAATTCACATTTTGAACCACATTCCACAAAATTTCTTTCAATTTTTCCCTCAGTTTTAGCCACGGTTTTCACACTCAAAACCTAACCAAAACTTTTCAATTTTTCTACTAAATTTTAGGCTATTCCAATGTCATTTCCTAGCATATTTTCAAGCCAATTTACATGCATTTTTCAACACAAATTCTAGGGTTTTTTCACCATTATAACCCACGGCCATTTAAGAGAAACATGCATCAAATTTTTGTTTCATGCTTTCAATCACATAACCATTATTTCCATAATTCAATGCATGAATTTAACTATCCAAACATCAAGTAAATCATGCAAAAATGTTCACTAAACCCTAATTGCAAGCCACGGCCACTTTAGGGAAATTTGACATCAAAATGTTTCCAAGCTTTATAACCACATAAATCATGCTTTACATTTAACCAAAACATGATTTAAAGCATTACCACACTTAAACAACAACAATTCATCATCAACTACATATGGTAACCCACGGTTTTACCCTTGGAAAACCAACCAAAATTTTGTTTTTCTTTAAACAAAATGCATGGTTTTTCTTCTAATCACACCCTTAACAAAACCCAAGCACCAAATCAACCAAAACAAACCCCAAATTTTCTCATCTTTACACTATTCATCCCACGGATTTTTCAATGAAAAACCAAGAAAAAATGCAAACCAAAGAAGGTTACCTTGCTTTCTTGCTTCCTTTGACTTCAATGAAGTGTTTGACACCACTTTTGTAAAGAAAACTTAGAAGACTATCTTGGTTCCTCTTGGTTGCTCACGGGTGTTCTCTTGGACATCACCTAGAATTTTTTTCTCTTATGTTTTGGCTTTGAAATGGTTACGGCCATTTTGTTCCATGTTTTGCCGAATTAAACAACCAAAGAAGCCAATTAATTTAGCTTCCAACCAATGAGAATTCAACACTTTTCAAGCCATTTCTTTCCAAATTTTTCAAAAAATAAATTTGGCTAATTGTGGCCAAATCTTGGCCTTTTGATCAAAAAGTGAATCAATCTTGGCCATTAATTCCACCAACCACCAAATTTCTCACATTTATTAATTTGGCTTTATGATGTCATAAATGCAAAGTAAAGTGTTGACTTTGACTTTATTATTCACGTTAATTCGACTACTTTTTGACCGGAATCGGTTCGAGCCGAAATATTCCTGAAATCGTCCCGGCGGTTTCCTGAGGTCTCCTATGCAGTCGGATCAATTTATACTGCTTCCGTTTAATCAAAATCAATCCCAGAAGTTTTTCATCTTTTAGTGCACCATAATGCACCGGTTAGGGTTTTCAATGCCGTTTTTGGCACCGTTCCACCCGTTTCAATTCAGTGAATTTTATCAACACTAAATTCTTACTCGTCAGTATTGTTAGAACATTTCAATACATTCTAAACAATATAAATACATTCATTTCACTATTTAAATAGTATAAATTGTTATATATATACATTTGTATATTTTCTTCCGAGAATGCCAGAATTTCCCGGTTGTCACATTCATCCCTCCTTATAAAATTTTCGTCCTCGAAAATTAGAACAAGTGGGGGTATAACTCCTCATCTCGTCTTCTCGTTCCCACGTAGCTTCTTCAATGTTATGATTTTTCCACAAAATCTTCACTAGTGGGATTGTCTTGTTCCTCAGTACTTTCTCTTCATGAGCCAGTACTCGAATAGGTTGTTCCTCATAAGTCAAATCCTCATGGATTTGAATAGGTTCATGCTTTAACACATGGGATGGATCTGGTATATACTTTCTCAGCATCGACACATGAAATACATTATGCACTGCCGACAATTCCAGAGGTAACGCTAATCTATAAGCGACCCTTCCAATGCGTTCGATAATTTCATAAGGTCCAATATATCTTGGACTCAATTTCCCCTTCTGACCGAAACGTATAATCCCCTTCATGGGTGATACTTTCAGAAACACGAAGTTTCCTTCATCAAATTCCAAGAATCTCTGCCTCTTATCTGCATAACTCTTTTGTTGACTTTGCGTAATTTTCATTTGACGCTGAATTCTAGCACCTGCATCGGAAGTCTCTTGTATGAAATCCGTCTTATGTAACTGCTTCTCTCGCAAATCATACCAATGTAGTGGTGATCTGCAATTCCATCCATACAAAGCCTCATAAGGTGCCATGTCTATGGAAGCTTGGTAACTATTATTGTACGAGAATTCAATTAATGGTAACTTCTCGTTCCAATTTCCCGCAAAATCCATTACACAAGCTCGAAGCATGTCTTCTAAGGTCTGAATGGTCCGTTCTGACTGCCCGTCTGTTTGTGGATGAAATGCTATACTGAGTCTCAATTCAGTACCCATGGCTTCTTGCACATACTTCCAAAAATTCGAAGTGAATCGGGTATCTTAATCTGATACAATAGATTTTGGTACTCCATGTAATCTGACGACATGAGTTACGTATAACTGAGCAAACTTTTCCAATGAAAAGGTCATCTTGACGGCTATAAACCGTGCCATCTTGGTCAGTCTGTCCACAATAACCCAGATGGTATCATAACCTTCTCGGGTTTTTGGTAGTCCCATTACAAAATCCATCGTAATGTGTTCCCATTTTCATTCAGGAATCTCCAAAGGTTCCAATCTTTGTGTTGGATGTTTATGTTCAGCTTTGATTCTCTGACATGTCATGCATCTGCTCACGAATTTTGCTATATCATTCTTCATCCCTTTCCACCAGAACTATAACTTCAAATCCTGATACATCTTACTAGCTCTGGGATGAACTGAATATGGTGTCTCATGGGCTTCTGACATGATCCATCTTCTAAGTTCCACATCAGCTGGAACATTTATTCTTCCTTGATAGAGGATCATTCCATCCTTGGAAATTCCTTCTTGAGAACTTGTCATTCTTGGATCTCGTCTTTGAGCTTCCTTTATATCCTCAAACAACGATGATTCCACTTGGAGTGCAGCTAGTCTTCCGGATATAAGCTCCAAGTTCAAGGAATTTATCTCTTGCTGCAATGGCTTCGGAAGCCTTTTTATTGGTAGCTGGTGCGATATGGTAGACTTTCTACTTAAAGCATCCGCTACACGGTTGGCCTTTCCTGGATGGTATAGGATTTCACAATCATAATCCTTTACCAATTCCAACCATTGTCTTTGTCGCATATTGAGCTCCTTTTGCGTGACGAAATAATTCAGGCTTTGGTGATCAGTAAAAATCTGACACTGAGCTCCATAGAGATAGTGTCACCAAATTTTAAGTGCAAACACTACTGCAGCAAGTTCAAGGTCATGCGTAGGGTAATTCTTTTCATGATCCTTTAATTGACAAGAAGCGTAGGTAATCACCTTGCCGCCTTGCATTAGGACTGCTCCCAATCCTATTTTAGATGCATCACTGTAGATTACAAACTTCTCCCCTTCAGTGGGAAGCGTAAGGATTGGTGCGCTTGTCAGCCGTCTCTTTAACTCCTGGAAGCTTCTTTCGCATTCCATAGTCCACTCATACTTTCGTTCCTTGCGTGTAAGAGCAGTAAGAGGTGCAGCTAATCGCTCGAATCCCTCTACAAACCTTCGATAATAACCAGCTAACCTCAAGAAACTGCGTATTTCCGTAACACTCTTGGGTGTAGGCCACTGGTTAATTGCATCTACCTTCATTGGATCTACAGCAATACCTTCCTGGGATACAACATGTCCAAGGAAATGTACTCTGTCCAGCCAAAACTCGCATTTTGAGAATTTGGCATACAGTTGATGCTTCCTTATCATATGCAATATGATCCTCAGATGCTCCTTATGCTCCTTATGAGTCTTTTAGTATATAAGAATGTCATCAATGAATACAATGACAAACTTATCCAAATACTCTCTAAAGCTTCTATTCATTAAATCCATCAACGCTGCTAGTGCATTTGTTAATCCGAATGGCATCACAAGGAACTCATAATGACCATAACGAGTCCTAAACGCCGTCTTAGAAATATCACTTTCTTTAATTCTCAGCTGGTGATATCCTGATCGTAAGTCGATCTTGGAAAATACCACTGCACCTTTTAATTGGTCAAATAAGTCATCAATTCTAGGTAGCGGATACCTATTTTTGATCGTAACCTTATTCAACTCCCGGTAATCAATGCACAAACGGAATGTTCCATCCTTTTTCTTAACGAACAACATAAGTGTACCCCACAGAGAATAACTCGATCTGATGAATCCCTTGTCCAAAAGCTCCTTTAATTGTTCCTGCAGCTCCTTTAACTCCACTGGAGCCATGCGGTATGGTGCTTTCGAAATAGGTGCCGTTATAGGTATCAATTCAATTTCGAATGAGATTTCTCTCTCTGGAAGTATCCCTGGTAACTTTTCCGGAAATACGTCAAGAAATTCCTTAATAACAGGAACATCTTCAGGTTGAAGCTTCTATTCCTCTGTAGTGTCCACCACATATGCCAGATATCCCATACAACCACTAGCCATCAGCTTGCTTGCTTTCAGCGCACTGATCATCATCTTCCCGGGTTTCCGAGAAGCATCAACATATTTGAAACTCTCTTCTTCCTCAGGTTAGAATACTATTTTTTGATTTCGGCAGTCGATCGTAGCTTGATATTTCCCTAGGAAATCCATGCCTAGAATCACATCGTAATCCACGATCTTCATTACAATCAACTCCGCATAAAGCTCCCTATTTGCCACATATACTGTTACGTGAGGTAGCCAGTAATTGGACAACAATACTTCCCCAGAGGGTAAAGCTATCTTAAATACTCTTCCCATATATTCCTAAGGATTTCCTATCTTGTCAGCAAATTCATAGGAAACAAAAGAATGCGTAGCACCAGAATCGAATAGTACAGAGGCTACATGACTAGCAATAGGAAGCTGACCTGTCACCACATTCGATGTTCCTGCCTCTGTATCCTTTTTACTGTAGGCCATCACACGAGCATCAGCACGTGGCACACGCTCCTGGCGTTGCGGCCTTACTGGAGTCTCTTCAACTCTGGCCTGAAGGGAATGAGCTTGTGGACGTGTCTGGTGCGGTTAGGAAGTCCCTTGTACACCCTGCCTGTTGGTTGGACAATTCTTGGCGTAATGACCTTCCTTTCCACATTCATAGCAAACAAGTGGCCCATATCTGCATTGCTCAGAATGTCTCTTTCCGCATGTAAGACAATTTTACACATTGGATTCAGCATTACCAACTGTTCTTCGCTGCTGGTTTCCATTATTAGCCTGGCGATTTCCGGTAAAATTGCCTTTCCTTTTATTTTGCTGGGATCCTTAATTATTGCCCTGGCTTGGTTTAGCATTCTGATTTGACTTGCTCGATTGACCAGCTTGTGTAGACTTAGCCAAAGCCCTCTCTTTCTTTTTGGCCTTCCAGTACTTCTCTCTTTCCTCTTTCTGTCGGGCTACGTGAAACTCAGCTCTGATGGCCCGACTAACATAATATGCTACAGAAGTAGGCGGTACCTGGCCAGTATCTACCAATGCAGCAATTTCTGGTCTGAACATCCCGATCATTTTTTATATTTTCTCCCTCTCAGTAGGGACTACATAAGGACATAAGCGGGATAACTGATCGAACTTTCGGCAAACTTCACTTACCGACATATTTCCTTGCGTAAATTCTGAGAACTCTTTCTGTTGTTGTCTCAGAGATGTAGGGTCATAATATTTCTAGTTAAATTCTTCCAGAAATTCAACCCAACTCATGGTAGACACATTTCTTCTCATTCGCACGGTGTCCCACCAAAAACGAGCATCTTTCCTCAACATAAAAGACGTACATGCGACCTTCTCCTGGTCAGTTAGATTCATGAATTCCATGATCACTTGTAAGGATGACAACCAGTCTTCAGCCTCTAGAGGATTTGTAGAACCTTCAAATTCTAGCGGCCTCATACGCCTGAATCTTTCATAGAGGGGTTTCAGATTTAATACCAATTGCGGTTCAGGAGCTCTCTCATGTACAGTAGCTAGAGGGATAACCGGATCTACCTCAGCTTTTTGTTCTATTTGGGTACCTTCAGAACCTTGACTCTGTTCTAACTCCTTTACTCGTTTTCTCATATTAGCATTTTCCTGCATCTGACCTTTTAGTAAGGCTTGTATCTGATCTAATCTCTCCTTGATATTAGGACGTCGTTCTCGTCCCTCTGGTCGATTTTGCAAATCCACCATCTTGCCTATTATCCTATTATGGCACAACAATTCACCGTTAGCTTTTCCATGACCACATTCGTAAAATCATATAATTTACGAAATTTAGGGTAATGTAAAGTCACATCAACGTAACACATCATCATACAACATATAATCATTTTGATATTTCATTCATAGCAAAACGTTTATATATCATACATAACCATCACCAGTCATATATACATCGGCCATTTTATACATCTTGGCCACAAGTCTATACAAAAGAGCTTTTCTCTATAAGCTACTTATGTACATGTATACATCTACTGGTCACACATCCCCTGTGTCTGGGACTAGAAGATATTCTTCTGGATCCTCATCATAATCTGGATCATCTGAGTCATCACCACCCCTAGGCAATGCTCCCTGTCCTGAGTCATCACCTCCTCGTGGTCTAGACGGTCCAGCCTCATGATCCTTCATCATCCTTCTTGGCCCAAAGATGCGTGCCATCATCTCATCTTGACCCAGTGTCTCTCATCGACTCTACGTCAGATGCTCAATCAAAATCCCCCTCTCGATCATCCTGATCATCACTACAAACTCTTGGAGCATAGGAGGATATAGCTTAATCACCCTCTGTCTCAACTCCATGGGTAAACTTCTCCAAAAAAGCTCACAACAGTTTACTTCAGTGAGGTTGGGCAACGGACATCTCCTCTTAATGGTCTCCTCAAATCGTGCTGCGTAAGACATAATTGTCTCACTAGACAACATGACCATCCTCTCAGTCTGGAGAATATAGTCCCTAACCTCATCAAATCCAGGGTACACGGGTGTAACTACCTCTCGTGTCTCTAGAGGTGCAGGAGTCGGTGTCAGATCCTTAGGCGGAAACTGATCAGCTAATCGCTGACAGAACTTAGCCCAACTGATTCCCAACAGAATCTCCTGGTCACAATACTCCCAGAATACTCGAACATCTCCTTGAAACATTCTTATGGCCAACTGGATCCACATCTCTCGGTCAATATCGCACATCACCATAATCCTCTCTGTGGCATGGAGCCAATTCTTCGTCTCCATCGACTGTCATCCACCATCAAACATAGGGGACTACTAGCTCTGAATGTCTGTACTGCCCGAGCTGAAACTCTCACCCCAATATGTTGGCGTCCACCAACTACTGGAATGTCCACTACTATTGGTGGATGAAGTATCGGTCGAGGTTGTACTACATCTACAGGAGCTGGTGTTGGTGCTAGAGGTCTCTCTGGCACCGGGGGTCTAACTACTGGCCGTTGGGAAATAGATATCCTCACAATAGGTCTCGTCCATACTCGTAACACCCCTCTCGGTCGTGGTAGCAGCGGTCTCACATAAGGAAGTCTGGTCATCTTGCTACCTATAAGATAATTATTTTCACATAAGAAAATAATTAACTAAACTTAAGTAAACTACTTACTTGGATTGCGGTACAGGATGCGCGAAGTGTCAAATTAGGATATGGTCAACACTGCTCTGATATACCAACTGTGACGACAGTTGGTAATCTAGACTCGACCAATTGTAAATCCGCTCTAATACCAACTGTAGCGGCCCGCCCTTTGTAAAGATCATACAATACTATTACAGTTAAGCTTTGTCGCTAACTGTGATAGATTGTACTCTCATGGGTCACCGGCTAATCTATCTCTCTTTAAATCATGACGTTTTTTGGGGAATTTTTTTTTTAAAACATCATGTAAAACATTATCCACTAATCACTTTGTTTACAAGTAAAAAGTAATTTACATAATACAGTACTTTCATAACATATATATTATTGCAAAAGAACTGTTTCTTTTTCCCTTCTCTTTTGTTGCTCAGTGGGAAGACTTTGGCAGGACCATATCCCTGGCCTCCTATCCTATTTGACATGCGTTATCCCGTCCGCCATCCAGTCATACAAAACTAATGAGCTGGTCGCTTACCTGCAACATAAGCAAAAATGGTGAGCTATAGGCTCAGTAAGTTCAAACATGCAAGAAATAAAATTTCTATGAATAGTACTATTCATCGTGAATACTAACGTTGACCACTATTCACACATAAATAGTAACTTTGACCACTATTTATTATGAATAGTAAGTTTGACCACAACACAGTGTACCAACAATACATCTACCGCGATGTTAGTACTCTCACGAAACTGTCTTATGCTCAATTGTGGCATAGTTTCAGTTTTAGGTAATTATCTTTTATTATGTTTTGGTTTTGAGCTCAGGTTGGCAGTACCATTTAAGTGCACATAACTGGAAGCGGTACATTAGTGCTGACCTCCACAGCCTTAATCTCATAGCCCCGAAGGCAATATTGTACATGACTGGAAGCGGTACATTAGTACTGACCTCCACAGCCTTAATCTCATTATCATAGCCCCGAAGGCAAAGTTTACCTCCCTGTACGAAAAGCTGGTACGCCAAAAGTGGTTTCATTACTGACTTTTTAAAGTTCTAACCCAGTGACTTCATATTGCCCCGTGGTTAGGAATGGTTCACATTTTAATTTTAGGTGAGTAAGTTTCATTAACCTCGCTCTAGTGCCCAAAGCACAATTTATTATGTGTCCCGTTCTTATAGTGCCCGTAGCACATTTCGCCTCTCTCTATTCTATAATAGTGCCCGTAGCACATATGTGCCTAACTTATAGTTAGTACACCAAAGTTAGCAATAATAATGCTATATGTTGCAGACAGGTAAATGTCTGAACTTACATTATCAGTTTCTTCCCCTTTTCTTTCTTGGATCTTTGATCGCCCTCCTTGTAGGTCGATTTTGGGATCCTACAGACAAAACCTTGTCTGTTAATTTCATTTCCATTTATAGCTTTTATTTTTCATTAAAAAGCTTAAATAAAACCTATTTATAACTTTTTAGGCTTTATTTATCATTTTCCCCATTTTTCTCAACTTTTACAAAATTACGATTTTACCCCTTATATTTTGGCAAAATTACAATTTTGCCCTTGATGGAATTTTCTCGATCCAGACTGCATTTTTTGACAAAATTATGACTCTGTTCTAATCATTACCGGATTTGTTTCTATTTTATTTCCATTTTTCACTTTCCCGACCCTCGAGAAGCACTATAACGACCCTTACGTCGGTTTAGTGATTTTCTATCGTTTCGGAGTCTCAAATAGATGTTTTACTAGATTTAAAACGTTCATCTGGACATTGCCGATCTAGGTCTCCGAGGCTCGGATTTTTTGTATCCGACTCGGACCTTTATTTCGTTTCCCAAAAACGCCCCCCCTCGGGGTCGGTTTTTCAGTTTCACTCGCGTTTTACATTTTTAAGGGAACGGGTTATTATTCACAAACCACCCCTTATGTTTTCCTTATTCAATTTCCCTTTAGGGACTCAAGTTCCCTACCCGACCCTAAACTTTTATTTTAAATTCCCTTTTTACCCCAAATGCCGTTTTCAAAATTTCGGCAGTATTTCGGTGTAAATTTAAGGCTGCCGGCGTTAGGTACGCCTCGAACCATATGTACCTGCCACGTATTATACCACAAGCCTATTTTATGTAAAAGTTTCCCAAACTTTTACATAAAAGCTCACAACATTTCAATTCACATTTTGAACCACATTCCACAAAATTTCTTTCAATTTTGCCCTTAGTTTTAGCCACAGTTTTCACACTCAAAACCTAACCAAAACTTTTCAATTTTTCAACCAAATTTTAGGCTATTCCAATGTCATTTCCTAGCACATTTTCAAGCCAACTTACATACATTTTTCAACACAAATTCTAGGGGTTTTTCACCATTATAACCCACGGCCATTTAAGAGAAACATGCACTAAATTTTTGTTTCATGCTTTCAATCACATAACCATCATTTCCATAATTCAATGCATGAATTTAACTATCCAAACATCAAGTAAATCATGCAAAAATGTTCACTAAACCCTAATTGCAAGCCACGGCCACTTTAGGGAAATTTGACACCAAAATTTTTCCAAGCTTTATAACCACACAAATCATGCTTTACATTTAACCAAAACATGATTTAAAGCATTACCACACTTAAACAACAACAATTCATCATCAACTACACATGGTAACCCATGATTTTACCCTTGGAAAACCAGCCAAAATTTTGTTTCTCTTTAAACAAAATGCGTGGTTTTTCTTCTAATCACACCCTTAACAAAACCCAAGCACCAAATCAACTAAAACAAACCACAAATTTTCTCATCTTCACACTATTCATCCCACGGATTTTTCAATGAAAAACCCAGAAAAAATGCAAACCAAAGAAGGTTACCTTACTTTCTTGCTTCATTTGACTTCAATGAAGTGTTTGACACCACTTTTGTGAAGAAAACTTGGAAGATTATCTTGGTTCCTCTTGGTTGCTCACGGGTGTTCTCTTGGACATCACTTACAATTTTTTTCTCTTATGTTTTGGCTTTGAAATGGCTACGGCCATTTTGTTCCATGTTTTGCCGACTTAAACAACCAGAGAAGCCAATTAATTTAGCTTCCAACCAATGAGAATTCAACACTTTTCAAGCCATTTCTTTCCAAATTTTTCAAAAAATTAATTTGGCTAATTTTGGCCAAATCTTGGCCTTTAGATCAAAAAGTGAATCAATCTTGGCCATTAATGCCACCAACCACCAAATTTCTCACATTTATTAATTTGGCTTTATGATGTCATAAACGCAAAGTAAAGTGTTGACTTTGAGTTTACTATTAATGTTAATTCGACTACTTTTTGACCGGTATCAGTTTGAGCCGAAATTTTCCTGAAATCGTCCCGGCGGGTTCCTGAGGTCTCCTGTACAGTCAGATCAATTTATACTACTTTCGTTTAATCAAAATCAATCCCGGAAGTTTTTCATCGTTTAGTGCACCATAATGCACTGGTTAGGATTTTCAATGCCGTTTTTGGCACCGTTCCACCCTTTCAATTCAGTGAATTTTATCAACACTAAATTCTTACTCGTCAGTATTGTTAGAACATTTCAATACATTCTAAACAATATAAATACATTCATTTCACTATTTAAATAGTACAAATTGTTATATACATACATTTGTATATTTTCTTCCGAGAATGCCAGAATTTCCCGGTTCTCACAAGAAAATTATATTGTATTCATAAACTTAATTACTTATTATATAGTAATTAGGTTCCATGAACATGGGGGTCATTACAACCTACCCCCCTTACAAAATTTTCATCCTCAAAAATTAGAACAATTCCGGGAAGTCTCTTCTCATGTCTTCTTCCAGTTCCCATGTGGATTCCTCAACGTTATGTGTGATGTCCCCGATTCCGATCACCCACAACTGTCATGAACCAACGCTATTGTCGATCAAGACAGATCGTGTGCCGAATCTGGCCGTCAATTTAAAACTCTTTTTCTTCAACTTTAATTTTTCAGGGTCCGAAAATTTCACCCATAATTTTTTTTCTTTTTAATATATACTTTCTCGAAAAGAAAGCTAAGTATAAAAGCCATGTAAATATAATACAAAATTTCAGATGTCTTTTAGAGTATAAAATAGTTCATAATTTACAAAATATTTATACTGCATTTTTTTTATAACACATTCTCTTCAATTTACTAACTTTAAAAGCTCAGCGGAAGTCTTTTGATAGGACTAAGTCTACGGTGAAATCCCTATCCCTTGACACGCGCACATCCTGCTACCAACTTGACAGGTTTCTTACCTGTAACATGAATAAATTGGTGAGCTAACAGGCTCAGTAAGTTCAAACATACTTAGTAAGAATCACACGGATTCAAAACATCAAAACTCAATCTCCTATGAATAGTAATATTTACCATAAATAGTGACTTTGACCTTTGATCGATGAATAGTAACTGCTACCCTAACTGGTTACTATTCATATTACCTTAACTGGATACTATTCACATATCCTAACCGAAATCACTATACTTGGTATATTCTTCGGTTATGCTTAATTATGGTTTTCATCATATTATTGATGGTTCTTTCTCTATTTACTTTCTAATATAGAGCTCTTTTAAAGGCAATACCGTTATTAATCTTATGCGCTCACTGGGAGGGCCTAAAGAGCAACCCTCGAGCTTCGGCCTCCATAGCCCTTATATTCCCATAGGACCTGAGAGACCTCCATCAATATGTTGGAGGAACAGTATGCCTTAATGGTTTTTATTACCATCTTCTAATTATAGCTTTGACCAAGTGACATTAATTGTCACCTCAAGGTCACTATCCTCCATCGCCCGTAGGCCTTACATATTCTCTTTTATTATTATATGGGATATGTTATACTAACTAATCCCCAAATATTCATAGGACCTTATGCCTAGTATACTTCTAGTACATAATAAAATAACACAATATTTCATGTTACAGACATGAAAATGCTTGAACTTACCAATACTGCACTAATGTCCACTTCCGGAACTCCTCCACAGTTCTATCTGTAGTTTGATTTCCTGCAGACATAATATTGTCTGGCAATATTCTCTATTAATTATCACTTTACATATATTTACTTGTGATAAATTTTACAAAATTTTTCAATTCATTATGTGGTACACGGTCTGCAACACGCCCGTGTCCCTAACCATGTACCTTTCGGTTTTATTTTACATGGCAATGTTTCACTGTACACGCCCGTGTACGTTTTAAACTCCAGATTTTTAACTTTAAAATCTTCATTTTAGATCATAGAATTTTATTTAAGTTATTCTAGATCCTTCACAGACCTTTCCGGCCTTTAGGAATTTTTTTGGTCAAAATGACCATTTTGCCCCTATCGGGTCTCGGGACCGTAATTATTTCGTTTTACCATTTTTTTCAGATTTTCTAAGCCCTATTGTCTTAAAATAACAATCCCTAGGCTTCTGTATCATTTTGTAGCTTTTTGGTGCTAAAAACCCTAATTGTTCATTTTCTGACCATCGATTACTATTCATTCACCACCTAGGGTCGTTTCTTGTTTTTCGAGCATTCCGGAGACTCAAATGGCCATTTCATTACTCTTAAAACACTTTTCATATCGTCCCCGACCCTCGGTTCTCGAGAGGCTCGGGTTTCTCATCTGGACCTAATATTTTTCCTCGTTTCCCAAAATACCCCTAACATGAAATTTTTTTCCTGTTTTAGGTATTTTAATTAAGGGTTGGTTTACTATTCCTTTTGGGTTGTGTTTTTCATTTTCAATCCTAATCCACCAAGGGGTCCCGATTTCCTTCCTGAGTCCTATATTTTTACCCCTCGTTCCCAGAAATGCCCTTATGCCATTTTATGTTAGGAAATGCCCTAAGTATTAGAGACATTTTGATGTATTCATTTTGAACTGGATAATAAAATTATACTTAGAGGTTATTCATTACATTGCTATCTGTCCTCGTCTTATTTACATGTTAAAGTAAATGTAAGCAAATATGGCTCACTGACTGCTTGTGTTAAAACTGTTAGAACGTTGCATGCAATGGACTTTTGTATGCGAGAAGACAATGTTCTAAAGTTAGCAGTCTAAACTATGGTCTGCAGTCTATGGGGTTAGACCGAGCATCTAACTCATGTTAAGACTATTATGTTGTCTAAAGCCTTGGAGGGGACGGTCTGTCTTGACTGTCTGGAGCTGGACTCCCAAGTAGAGACATGGATATGTTGCTCGGTGGTGACATATTAGACCGGGACTAAAGCGTGATTGATCTACGTAGTCCGCTATGAGTGGATCAATCTGCTTTTGACGTTCATTGTGCAATAACCTTAATCCTGAGTAAATGAACTACTTCATGTATATGACTTGTGTACTTTGATGTTCCAATGGCTAAAGCGTCTCAGAGGTAGTAAGCTTATAGACCGGTTCGTTGGGTGCATGACTTGCATACGATGAAGGGTTTGTTTGCAGATATCGGAATCATAGCTCTGAGGAGTTAAAGGTATCCTCTTAAAGGCATTATACTGAATGTGAAAATGGACAAGGCCTTGGGTCGTTTGCTGGGCGGATGACTTCTTATTCACATATGGTGAATAATCATTTTCTTGATTCGGTAGTATAATGGAACTTTAAGATAGCCTGATCAGTAGGATTAAACGGACTTTGACCTAAGGCTGATCATGGATATCATATGAGGGTTTTGCATATATGACAAGGTCATTGGATGGTAGCTCGTCACAGGCTTACGTAATACGGTATATAATTGGGAGTTCAGTTTCAGGTTTATAGTGGTGTGACTCTGAAATTAGTGATCATATGATTGAGTTGTTCGGTACAGAATGATGATCATATGGAATCACGGGAGCCCGATTATATATGTCCAATCAGTCCCTCTACTAGCTCCACATAATTCCTTAACGTTTGGTAAATTGATTTGTGTATGCTATTGGCTAGTTTATTATGCATGGATGGTGATGACACAGGATTAGGATGGTAGACAAGATTCTCTCCGGTTGGATTCAGATTTTGTTTTGGATAATAGAGTACACAATTATTCGAACTCCAAATAAAGTTGCCATGATTTTATTTGTGATTGGATTGGAGTTGTAGAAAATTATCCATGAGAACAAGAATATGAAACACAACCGTTTTGTGGAATTTGAAATTTGAATTTTGAAATTTGAAATTTGAATTTTGAATTTGAAATTTGAATTTGAAATTTGAATTTGAAATTCGAATTTGAAATTTGAATTTGAAATTTAGATTTGAAATTTGAAATTTGAAATTTGAAATTTGAAATTTGAATTTGAAATTTGAAATTCAAATTTTGAATCACAGTCCAAGTAGGATTCGAATTTGTTGTGGAAAATCCACAAGGTTTGAAATTCGAATTTGAGTTGGATTTGGAGAGGATAATCTTGTTAGAATCCTACTTGAATTTTGAATCCAAATCCCAACAAATAAGGGACGAAATTTTTGAGGATAATCCTCATGAAAGATTTTGGATTTTGTGGATAAGATTCAAGAGTAAATTCAAGCTTCAATCCTAGTTGAATTTGGATTCTCTCCTCCCTAAAAGTGGCTGAAATTTTGGAGCCTTTATCCTAGGAAATTCGGTTATTTTTGGATAAGGTTGAGATGAGATTTAGCTTGAAAATCCTAGTGGAATTTTTGATTCTCCCTTATCCATAATGGCCGAAATTTTTTGGAGGATTTTCTCCTTGTGAATTTCAGATTTTTTGGTTGAAAAAGGGAGATAAAATTCTAGTTAAAATCTTGTTAAGATTTGGATTAGATTTATCTTAGGAAAAACCGAATTTATTGTTAGGATTATCCTTTGGAAAAATTCAGATTTTTTGGTTAAAGATAAGGGAAAATATCTTTTCCTAATCCAATTCAAATTCAGAGATTCACCTCATGCAGGTCTATAAATAGAGGACCTACCACTCCAGTTCTCTTAGACCACAGACTCTTAGGTGAGCAGGCTTATTGTTGCACAGCTCATCGTGACAATAAAGTTCTTTAGAGATCTGGGTGGTCGGAAGAAGACTAGCCGTGCTAGCATACCGATCGAGGTTTAGAGTGCCCACACACTCAGCCATTCGGGAATTGGAGAATAGTAGAGAAGGCTAGTTGGTTGAAGCCTCCAGTCATTCTCCTCCTGCATATTGGCGTCCTTGAGGTATGAGTTTTAATTGTTGTTGATTTATTGTATATGGCATCATGAGATATTTAACGATCTAAAAATTTTTATTGTTCCGCTGCGCCACTCTGATATGTTTTTACCGGTTTATTTTCCCACAATTGGTATCAGAGACATCTCATGACTATGCCATGTACATAAATTAGACAATTACTTAGTCTTTTTATTTATGTATGGATTTAATATTTAGAGAGTGGCATTCTAGGGTTCCTTTATGTTGTTATCATGGATTATGTATAAAGTATGTGGTTATTTTAATTTTTTCAATTATTATAAGCATGCTTGTTTATACCGGTTATGGTTCCTTAGAATTTAGAAAAATTGTATCTAGGAATTTTTATATAACCATGGGAGCAGTTTATTAACACTGTAATTTTCCCAAGGATATTAATTCTTGTCCCTTAGAATTTATATGGTTAGAATTTTTTGAACACCGGAAACGGTTTAGGATTTTTTTTATGTAATTATTCTTGGAGGAGATTAAAGATTGAAGACCGTAATTTATTTTTCCCAAAAGTTAAATTTAATTTAAAGATTGAAATTTTGATTGTGTGGAAAATTTCAATTTAATTGGGATTCAAATTAATTTTTGGAGATCCTAATAGGTAAATTGGAATATGGCACGAAAATCGAGACACGACCCCTCGGGATAGGCCGACAAACCTTGGTGGGGCTGCAGCCCCTGCCCTCGGGCAGGATGGGGCTGGGGCAGCCCCTGTGCAGGCCCACACCACCCACGGCCGCAGGCTCTGCCTGCAGCCAGGGGTGGCCGTGGCCTGCCCAAGGCTGGCCGCAGCCTGAGAGCCTGCCGGCTGCTGCGCCCAGCCTAGGAGTGCAGCCTGGCCCGGCAGGGCTGCACAAGGGGCAGCCGTGGGCTGCCAGCCCCTCCGGGGTTGGTGGCTGCCCACAGCGGCTGCCGCCTACGGGGGCGGCGGTCCGACGATCCAAAAATCAGAAAATTTTGATTTTTAAATTTGAGATTTAATTTTAAATCATGTTTAAAAATATGTAATTAAAATTTGAAATTTTTGAAATTACATATTATTACACATGATGTTTAAAATTATTTAAAATTTAAATTTGAAATTTAAATTTGAAATTCGAATTTGGAATTTGAATTTGAAATTTAGATTTTTGGAGATTTAAATTTTAAATAATTATTGGGATGAGAAATAAATGGAGAGGCTACATAAAGATGGATACAAGAAGACGGAACAAAATTCAAGACCCAAAGAATGCTTTGGATGGAATTTTGTAATCTTTATTTTCTTTGTTCTAGGATGGAACCATAGCTTGGTTATTCTGTCAATTATTTTTTCTATGACATGTCATGGATGTATAAATATGTATTGATGGATGTTTTGTATGCATATTTGGTAACATGTCATATAGGATAGGTGAGTGCCGCTCATACTATATTGATCATACATAATTTGTCAAAACTTGCATGTTTTTCGAAATATTGAGTGGGAAAGGGTTTCAAACAAAACCCACGGCCTCCATTGTTGATCCATATGTGAAAGCATGGTAACGCCTCGCGTCAGTTCTGCCCTGACCACACCCCTCGGTAGGTGTTTACCGCCGCCGGTATATTAGATTGGATCTCCTATGTGGAAAACATGTTCGGGTGCGATCTTATTCATGACCACCCCTCGGTGGCTTGGTAGGACGTGGATCGGGCTACGTAAACAATGGTTATACACTCAAGACTCGTTTAGTTATTAACCTTCCCTAGAAGCTCTGTTAACTAAACTGGTGGCCAAATAAGCGGTTATTAATATATGTCTTAACCTTGGAGGATTTAAGGCAACATATATTAATTGGACAGGGTCCATGTTCCGGCTATTTGTTCTCATGACCACCCCTCAGTGGCTTGGGGCAATAGGTGCTGAGAATTACCGTTACAATGCTACATGTTTTTTCAAGTTTCATGTAGGAACATACTTGTATGTTTTATTTGCTAAATTATCTGCATATTTGCTTGGGCTTTGTAATGATGTCTAGTATAATTTTATTTCAGTTCAAAATGTCACCGACACCCCTCATTTCAATACTTACTGAAAATAAGTTGAATGGCGATAATTATAAAGACTGGAAAAGAAATCTATTAATAGTTCTCAGCTGCGAGAGACACAAGTTCGTACTGGACGAACCATGCCCACCTGGGCCCAAACCTGACACACCACTTGAGGAGGTCCCGGTTGCCTATAATCGTTGGAGAGAATCCAATGAGATAGCTCGATGCTACATCCTTGCTAGCATGACGAGTGATTTACAAAAGCAGCATGAGACTTATCAAGTTGCTGGGGAGATCATGGAAAATCTGGAGGACATGTTCGGAGGCCAAGAAAAATTGGCTCGACAGTCTGCAATCACCAGCATTATGAACTCCAAGCAAAAGGCGGGTGCTCCGGTGAAGGACCATATGATCACTCTAATGGGATTCTTCGCTGAGGCTGCCGAGAATGGTGCTGAGTTAGACTATAACACCCAGATCGAGATGGTGTTCAAGACTCTGTCTAAAGATTTTGTAGGGTTTAAGGCCGCATACAATCTGGCGACAAAGGAGTTAGGACTTACCGAGCTCATGAAGCAACTACAGGCTTATGAGCGGATGATCAGGGATGAGGATGTGGTCCGACCTAAAGGAGAGGCCAATTTGGCCGAATCTTCCAATCCCTCACGAAAGAGGAAGAGGCCAAATAAGAAGCAAGTGGCTTCGAGTTCTTCTAATCCTCCTGTCTCGGACGGGAAGAAGAAGAAGAAGAACAAGAAGCCAAAGGACCCTAAAAAGTCCAAATGCTTTCACTGTGGGAAGGTAGGTCACTTCAAGAAGGCTTGCCGGGAATTCCTAGCCTCCAAGAGCAAGGAAGGTAAGGAACTTCATTACTTAGAAGCGTGTTTGGTGGAAGAATCGAAAGACACATGGGTCATTGATTCGGGCGCCACTAATCATGTTTGTGTTTCTATGCAGGGGTTCGTGGAAACGAGAAGTCTACATGATAGGAGCCTCTCGTTGCGGACTGGAGATGGTAGCTTTGTGGTGGCTGAGGCAGTGGGAGACGTTCATCTTTATTTTGATCAATTTAGGTTTATTTTATTGAAAGACTGTTTTTATGTTCCTAATTTTAGGAGGAACCTTATATCGGTAGCTTGTTTAATAAAAGATTCTTATTCAGTTTCTTTTAGTAAAAGAGTTGATATTCGTAGAAATAAGTCTTTTATCTGTTCTGGATGGATGGATGGAAACCTATATTTGATCAGACCAAAGATGTACTCACTGCTTGACACTGAATTAATTGATAACTCTAAAAGGTTGAAAGTTTCTCACTCTAACAAGGCGTATCTTTGGCATTTAAGACTTGGTCATATTAATCAGGATAGGATTCAGAGATTGGTGAAAGACGGTCCTCTGGAATCTCTGGAGGAGGTACGTCTTCCCCAATGTGAGTCTTGTCTAGAGGGTAAGATGACTAAGAGGTCTTTTGGAGCTAAGGGTACAAGGGCACAGGAGCTCTTAGAAATTGTGCACACTGACGTATGTGGCCCCATGAACGTCACAACACGAGGAGGGTTTGAGTACAATGTCTTTTTCATAGATGATTACTCGAGGTATGGATATGTGTATCTGATGCACCGCAAGAGCGAAACCTTTGACAAGTTCAAAGAGTATCGTGCGGAAGTGGAAAAGCAATTAGATAAATTCATAAAGACACTTCGATCTGATCGAGGTGGCGAATACCTCTCCGATGAATTTCTAGGACATCTTGTAGAGAACGGGATATTATCCCAATTGACTGCACCTGGTACTCCACAATAGAATGGTGTAGCCGAAAGGAGAAACAGGACCTTATTGGATATGGTACGGTCCATGATGAGTTACTCAATGCTGCCATTATCATTTTGGGGATATGCTTTACAAATGGCGTGCTATATTCTGAACCAAGTTCCGAGCAAATCAATTCCTAGAACTCCGTATGAATTGTGGTGTGGCAGGAAGCCCTCCCTTGGACATATGAGAATATGGGGCTGCCCGGCACATGTACTGGATGGGGATGCGAAGAAGTTGGAACCAAGATCAGAATTATACATGTTTGTAGGGTATCCAAAAGGAACTAAAGGAGGTCTGTTCTATAACCCGAAGGAACAAAAGGTCATTGTCTCAACCCATGCGACATTCTTGGAGGAAAGTCACATGAATGACTTTAAGCCTCGAAGCAAAGTGGTGCTAGAGGAGTTATCGGGTGAAATAACTGCTCCACAGATTCGGTCTTGGACGCAAGTCCGAGTTCCAGTGAAAGACCTGCAGACGATCAACAATTTAGGGTGCCTCGTCGTAGTGGGAGGGTTTCGAAGAAACCTAATTTCTTCATGTATGATGCTGAGGTATACCAGGCTGAGGTTCATGAGCATGAGGAAGATCCGATCACATATGATGAAGCTATAAAGGATGTTGATTCTAGATCTTGGAAACAGGCTATGAACAATGAGATGGATTCTATGAAATCCAACTCTGTTTGGGAACTTGTAGATTTGCCGGATGGGATAAAACCCATTGGATGCAAATGGGTCTACAAAAGAAAGAAGGATGCGGAAGGGAGAGTGGAAACTTTCAAAGCTAGACTGGTTGCAAAGGGATACACGCAAAAGGCTGGAATCGATTACGAGGAAACCTTTTCGCCTGTTGCTATGCTGAAGTCTATCCGTATTCTTCTGTCCATTGCTGCGGCTCTCGATTATGAGATCTGGCAAATGGATGTCAAGACGGCATTCTTGAATGGCCATCTTGAAGAGTGTATCTATATGATACAGCCCGAAGGGTTCGTAGCAAAAGGCCAAGATAGGAAAGTCTGCAAGTTGCTTAGATCCATTTATGGATTAAAGCAGGCATCCCGCTCATGGAACCAGAGGTTTGATCAAGCGATTAAGACATTTGGTTTTGAGCAGAATGTTGATGAACCTTGTGTTTATAAACGTATTAAGGATGGAAAAGTGGTCTTTCTGATACTCTATGTCGATGATATACTACTCATTAGGAATGATGTAGGGAACTTATCATCGGTCAAGCTTTGGTTACACCAACAGTTTGACATGAAGGACTTGGGAGAAGCTAATTATGTTCTAGGCATTCGTCTCTTCAGAGATCGAAAGAACAAAATGATAGCGTTATCCCAAGCTTCATACATAGATAAAATAATTGACAAATATGCAATGCTAGAGGCAAAGAAAGGCTCACAACCTTCTATTGCCGGTCTAACTCTTTCATTGGATGACTGTCCCAAGACATCGGAAGAAAGAGAGCGTATGAGTAAGGTCCCTTATGCATCCGCTGTGGGTAGCCTTATGTACACTATGCTTTGCACTCGCCCGGACATATGTTTTGCAGTAGGTATGGTGAGTCGATATCAAGCGAATCCTGGAACCAAGCACTGGCAAGCAGCAAAGCATATACTCAAGTATC
Organism: Antiaris toxicaria; assembly: GCA_035233585.1. Classification (NCBI taxonomy): domain Eukaryota; kingdom Viridiplantae; phylum Streptophyta; class Magnoliopsida; order Rosales; family Moraceae; genus Antiaris; species Antiaris toxicaria. The sequence continues at coordinate 60,781,344 of CP141156.1, forward strand.
TTAAGAGAACGAGGGATTATATGCTAGTGTATTCTGGAGGGGACCTAACACCCGTAGGATACACGGACTCAGACTTCCAGACTTGTAAGGATTCGAGGAAATCGACATCTGGATCAGTGTTTTTACTCGGAGGAGGTGCCATTGTGTGGAGGAGCGTGAAGCAGGGCTGCACAGCTGACTCTACTATGGAGGCTGAGTATGTGGCTGCGGCTGAGGCATCTAAAGAAGCGGTTTGGCTCCGCAAGTTCTTTAGAGACCTTGAGGTCATTCCGGGTGTTGACAAGCCTATCACACTTTACTATGATAATACAGGGGCTATTGCCAACACAAGGGAATCTCGGCACCACAAGAGGACCAAGCACATCGATCGGAGATATCATATTATTAGAGGGCATGTGGAGACAGGACAAGTGGATGTATGTAAGATCGCGTCCGAGGACAACGTCGCTGATCCCTTTACTAAGACTTTGGTAGCTAGAAGCTTTGAGAGGCATGTAGAGGCGATGGGGATGCATAACATGGCACATCTACTGGCTTAGGGCAAGTGGGAGATTGTTAGGAAATGCCCTAAGTATTAGAGACATTTTGATGTATTCATTTTGAACTGGATAATAAAATTATACTTAGAGGTTATTCATTACATTGCTATCTGTCCTCGTCTTATTTACATGTTAAAGTAAATGTAAGCAAATATGGCTCACTGACTGCTTGTGTTAAAACTGTTAGAACGTTGCATGCAATGGACTTTTGTATGCGAGAAGACAATGTTCTAAAGTTAGCAGTCTAAACTATGGTCTGCAGTCTATGGGGTTAGACCGAGCATCTAACTCATGTTAAGACTATTATGTTGTCTAAAGCCTTGGAGGGGACGGTCTGTCTTGACTGTCTGGAGCTGGACTCCCAAGTAGAGACATGGATATGTTGCTCGGTGGTGACATATTAGACCGGGACTAAAGCGTGATTGATCTACGTAGTCCGCTATGAGTGGATCAATCTGCTTTTGACGTTCATTGTGCAATAACCTTAATCCTGAGTAAATGAACTACTTCATGTATATGACTTGTGTACTTTGATGTTCCAATGGCTAAAGCGTCTCAGAGGTAGTAAGCTTATAGACCGGTTCGTTGGGTGCATGACTTGCATACGATGAAGGGTTTGTTTGCAGATATCGGAATCATAGCTCTGAGGAGTTAAAGGTATCCTCTTAAAGGCATTATACTGAATGTGAAAATGGACAAGGCCTTGGGTCGTTTGCTGGGCGGATGACTTCTTATTCACATATGGTGAATAATCATTTTCTTGATTCGGTAGTATAATGGAACTTTAAGATAGCCTGATCAGTAGGATTAAACGGACTTTGACCTAAGGCTGATCATGGATATCATATGAGGGTTTTGCATATATGACAAGGTCATTGGATGGTAGCTCGTCACAGGCTTACGTAATACGGTATATAATTGGGAGTTCAGTTTCAGGTTTATAGTGGTGTGACTCTGAAATTAGTGATCATATGATTGAGTTGTTCGGTACAGAATGATGATCATATGGAATCACGGGAGCCCGATTATATATGTCCAATCAGTCCCTCTACTAGCTCCACATAATTCCTTAACGTTTGGCAAATTGATTTGTGTATGCTATTGGCTAGTTTATTATGCATGGATGGTGATGACACAAGATTAGGATGGTAGACAAGATTCTCTTCGGTTGGATTCAGATTTTGTTTTGGATAATAGAGTACACAATTATTCGAACTCCAAATAAAGTTGCCATGATTTTATTTGTGATTGGATTGGAGTTGTAGAAAATTATCCATGAGAACAAGAATATGAAACACAACCGTTTTGTGGAATTTGAAATTTGAATTTTGAAATTTGAAATTTGAATTTTGAATTTGAAATTTGAATTTGAAATTTGAATTTGAAATTTGAATTTGAAATTTAAATTTGAAATTTGAAATTTGAAATTTGAAATTTGAAATTTGAATTTGAAATTTGAATTTGAAATTTGAAATTCAAATTTTGAATCACAGTCCAAGTAGGATTCGAATTTGTTGTGGAAAATCCACAAGGTTTGAAATTCGAATTTGAGTTGGATTTGGAGAGGATGATCTTGTTAGAATCCTACTTGAATTTTGAATCCAAATCCCAACAAATAAGGGACGAAATTTTTGAGGATAATCCTCATGAAAGATTTCGGATTGTGTGGATAAGATTCAAGAGTAAATTCAAGCTTCAATCCTAGTTGAATTTGGATTCTCTCCTCCCCTAAAAGTGGCCGAAATTTTGGAGCCTTTATCCTAGGAAATTCGGTTATTTTTGGATAAGGTTGAGATGATATTTAGCTTGAAAATCCTAGTGGAATTTTTGATTCTCCCTTATCCATAATGGCCGAAATTTTTTGGAGGATTTTCTCCTTGTGAATTTCGGATTTTTTGGTTGAAAAAGGGAGATAAAATTCTAGTTAAAATCTTGTTAAGATTTGGATTAGATTTATCTTAGGAAAAACCGAATTTATTGTTAGGATTATCCTATGGAAAAATTCAGATTTTTTGGTTAAAGATAAGGGAAAATATCTTTTCCTAATCCAATTCAAATTCAGAGATTCACCTCATGCAGGTCTATAAATAGAGGACCTACCACTCCAGTTCTCTTAGACCACAGACTCTCAGGTGAGTAGGTTTATTGTTGCACAGCTCATCGTGACAATAAAGTTCTTAAGAGATCTGGGTGGTCGGAAGAAGACTAGCTGTGCTAGCATACCGATCGAGGTTCAGAGTGCCCACACACTCAGCCATTCGGGAATTGGAGAATAGTAGAGAAGGCTAGTTGGTTGAAGCCTCCAGTCATTCTCCTCCTGCATATTGGCGTCCTTGAGGTATGAGTTTTAATTGTTGTTGATTTATTGTATATGGCATCATGAGATATTTAATGATCAAAAAATTTTTATTGTTCCGCTGCGCCACTCTGATATGTTTTTATCCGTTTATTTTCCCACATTTTAGAAATTTCGACGGCATTTTCGCTTATATTTTAAGGTTTCCTATCATTAGGTAAGTCTCAGAACCTTTGTACCTGCCACGTACTATACCAGAGGCCTATTTTATACAAAGTTTCCAAACTTTGTATAAAAATTTTCCACATAAATCAATATTCAAAAATCCATACACAATCAACAATTTTTTCAAACTAACCTCGGTTTATCATGTTAAATATCACTAAAGTTTTTCATTACAACATTTCAAATATCACATATCATGCTTAGGTTTTCTGATGTATAAAACAACACCAAAACCTAACAAAATTTTCATTCCAACCCTAGTGTTAGCCACGGATTTTCATTCAAATTGCATAGAAAATTTTGTTTTCTCTACTAGGGTTTTTATCAACATTTTTCAACACTAAAAATTTCCATTTCATAGTGTTCATTACCCATAGTTTTAGCATGAAATTTTATATCAATTCTTCTTGTTTCCTTATTCCAATTCATGCTTAATTTAACGTATAATTAAATGAACATAAACACTAAACCAAATCATCAATTCCCAATCATTTTTCACACCCCTAATGCCATGGATTTTTCATGTACATGCTTTAAACCCTTGAACACCAAACCAATCATATAACCAACAAAACAAAAATTTTTTTTCATTGTCTTTCTACACTTCAAACCCACAGATTTTCTAAAGAAAATCAAGGAAAAATGCTTCAATTTAGAAGCTCACCTTAACTAGTTGTTGGCTTGATACTAGAAATGAGATGGAAGCTTATTTTGGTGTGAAATTTTTGGAATGAAATGGGGAAGAAACCCACAGTTTTTTGCTGTAAGAAATGGGCAAGAGTTTGGCTGGTTTTTCTATTTTTTTTATGAATTTTGATGCCTATTTATAGGCAAAACTCAAGGACCATTTAGCAATTTTTTTCAATAGTTTGTTAATTGTTCAAGGATTAAAAATTAATGACTTTAGGGCTAAAATAGAATTTTTTCCTTTCTCCCTTTCCATATGGCCGAATGGCCTTTTAAAAAAATCTATAAATATTTTTTTTTCATCATTTTGGTAAGATCCTAACCCTTGATCAAAAGATGGGATAATCTTAGCCATACACCTTTTAAAATACTTTCCAAACCAAAAAAAATAAAGTGGATTTATGACATTAACATGATGATGTCATCCTACTATTTGTATTAATTCACTAATTAATTCAGGGTCAAATTTTGACTGAAAACTGAACCAAAAAAAATTGTACCGAAATCGCATAGGTAGGTTTCGGGCGCCTCCGGTACGATCGGTTTGTTTTATTTTGCTTTTGTTCGGTCAGAATTCTCTACCGTAAATTTCTATTGTTTTAGTGCATTTCGATGCATTATTTAGGGTTTTCGGCTCTGATTTCGAACTGTCACCCCCAAGAATGTTTGGTAAGATTTTCCATCCCCGAACTCACTCATTCTAATACTGCCAGAACATTTTCACAGTATTCTCAATAGTATCAAAACACAATTTTTACATATTTTATTCATTAAAATTAATAAATACATACAATTTTAATCTATTTTGAGAGTCTGAAATTCCTGGTTATCACATTCACCCCTCCTTATAGATTTTCATCATCGAAAATTTAGAACAAGTGGGGGTACAAATTTCTAATTTCGTCTTCGTGTTCCCGTGTAGCCTCTTCAACATTTTGATTTCTCCACAACACCTTGACTAATGGGATTGTTTTATTCCTCAAAACTTTATCTTCGCATACCAGAATTTGAACAAGTCTTTCTTCATAGGTCAGGTCTTCCTGAATCTGGATCGGTTCATGTTTAGCACATGAGACGGATCCGATATGTACTTCCGTAGCATCGACATGTGAAACACAGTATGTACTGTCGACATTTCTGGAGGTAACGCCAATCTATAGGCAACTTTGCCAATGCGTTCAATGATCTCGTATGGTCTAATATATCTTTGACTCAATTTCCCCTTTTTCCTAAACCGCATTAGTCCTTTCATCAGTGAAACTCTTAAGAATACGAAATCCCTTTCATTGAACTCCAGGGATCTTCGTCTTTTGTCCGCATAGCTCTTCTATCGACTCTGGGCTATTTTCATCTACTGCTGTATTTTTGTAACTGCATCCACTATATCTTGTACAAAATTCGTCTTATGCAGTCGTTTCTCTTGTAGGTCGTACCAATGAACCAGTGATCTACACTTCCTCCCATACAAAGCTTCATAGGGTGCCATACCTATCAAAGCTTGGTAGCTGTTGTTATATGAAAACTCTACCAATGGGAGTTTCTCATTCCAGCTCCCCGGGAAATCTATTGTACACACACGCAGCATATCTTCTAGCATTTGGATGGTTTGCTCAGATTGCCCGTCTGTCTACGGATGAAATTCTGTGCTCAGACGCACTTCTGTTCCCATTGCTTTTTGCACACATGTCCAGAAGTTTCAAGTAAATCGTGGATCATGATCTGACAAGATGGATTTAGGAACTCCATGTAGCCTGACTATGTGGTTAATATATAAGCTTGCTAACTTTTCCAATGAGAAGGTCATTTTTACTGCGATGAACCTTGCCGTTTTTGTCAATCTGTCTACAATAACCCAAATGGCATCATAGCCTTCTCGAGTCTTCAGTAGTCCTTCCACAAAGTCCATTGTGATATGTTCCCATTTCCTCTCAGGAATCTCCAACGGCTCTAACTTTCTGCCTGGATGACGATGTTCAGCCTTAACTTTTTCGCACATCAACATCTGTTTACAAACTCAGCTATATCCTTATTCATCCATTTCCACCAAAATTGCAGCTTCAAGTCCTGGTACATCTTACTGGCTCTGGGATGTACTAAATAGGGCATTTCATGGGATTTGTCCATAATTCACCTTCGTAATCCTTCATCATCTGGAACTTGAATTCTCCCTTGATTTAGGATTAGTCCATCTTTAGACGCTTCCTCCTATGAACTTGCTAGCTTCAGATCTCGTTTCCGAGTTTCTCTGATATCTTCACACAACGTTGACTCCAATTGTAATGTAGCTAGCTTCCCAACTATTAGCTCCATCTCTAGCATGTTGATTTCTTGTTACAATGGCTTTGGAAATTTTTCGATCGATAATTGCTACAGAATAGTAGATTTCTTACTTAACGCATCTGCAACGCAATTGCATTTTCCTGGATGATAGAGGATTTCACAATCATAATCCTGTACCAGCTCCAACCATCTCCTTTGCTACATATTTAACTCCTTCTGTGTGAAGAAATATTTTAGACTCTGGTGGTCCATATAAATACGACACTGAGCTCCATATAAATAGTTTCTCTAGATCTTTAATGCGAACACTACTGCAGCAAGCTCTAAGTCGTGCGTGAGATAATTTTTCTCATGGTCCTTTAATTGACGCGAGGCATAGGCAATCACCTTGTCGCCTTGCATCAGGACAGCTCCTAATCCCATCTTTAATGCGTTGCTGTATATCACGAACATCTCCCCTTCAGTCAGAAGTGTAAGTATCAATGCACTCGTTAATCGTTTCTTCAACTCTTGGAAGCTTTTCTTGCACTATTCAATCCATTCATACTTCTTTTCCTTGCATGTAACCGCCGTGATAGGAGCGACGAGTCATGCAAATCCTTCAGCAAATCTTCTATAATAGCAAGCTAGACCTAAGAAACTCTGTATTTCAATCACGTTCTTATGTGTGGGCCATTCGTTGATCACCTTTATTTTGGTAGGATCCATAGCGATTCTTTCCTTGGAAACCACATGTCTAAGAAAATGTACTCTATCCAGCCATAATTCACATTTGGAGAATTTGGCATAGAGTTGATGCTCCCTTATTGTCTGCAAGACAACGTTCAGATGCTCCTCATGCTCCTCGTGAGTCTTTGAATATATGAGAATGTCATAGATAAATATAATGACAAACTTATCTAGATATTCCTTAAAGACTCGATTCATCAAGTCCATAAAAGCTGCGGCCGCATTTGTTAACCCAAACGGCATCACAAGGAATTCGTAATGACCGTAGCGGGTATGAAATGCGATTTTGGGGATGTCACTCTCCTTGATCCACAGTTGGTGATATCTTAATCGTAGATCAATTTTGGAGAATACTGTTGCGCCTGTTAGTCGATCAAAAAAATCGTCAATTCTAGGTAATGGATACCTATTCTTGACAGTGACCTTGTTCAACTCCTGATAATCAATGCACATCCGAAATGATCCATCCTTCTTCTTGATAAATAGTACTAGAGCACCCCATGGGGAATAGCTCGGGCATATAAATCCTTTGTTAAGAAGCTCCTTCAGCTGCTCTTGGAACTCCTTTAACTTTGCCAGTGCCATCCGGTACCATGCCTTTGAGATAGATGCAGTTCCTGACATCAGCTTGATTTCAAAGGAAATTTCTCGTTCAGGCAGCAATCTTGGTAATTCCTCTGGGAAGACATTCCTTTACAATATGAACATTTTTGGGTTGGAGCTTTCATTCCTTCATCACGTCTAGTATACATGCTAAGTATCCAGCATAACCGCTAGACATTAGCCTCCTTGCTTCCATTGAGTTGATCATTATCTTCTTTGATCTGTATGACGTATCGACGTACTCAAATCCCTCTTCCTGGTCAGGTTGAAATCTTATCTTCCACTTCCAACAATCGATCGTGGCTTGATACTTCCCTAGAAAATCCATTCCTAGTATTGCATCGTAGTCGGCAAGCTCCATCACGATCAATTCTGCAAACAATTCCCTATTTGTGACAATTATTGGCACATGTGGTAACCAATAATTGGACATCAGGACTTCCCCTGAGGGTAGTGCAGTTCTAAACGTCATACTGATATGGTCTTTAGGATATCCTATCCTATTTGCAAACTGCTATGAAATGAAAGAGTGCGTAGCTCTAGAGTCAAATAAAACAGACGCCAAATTATCAGCGACAGAAAGCTGACCTGTCACTACATTTGACGTTCTAGCTTCCGCTTCTTCCTTGGTATATACCATGACTCTAGCATCTGCTCGGGCAAGCGTTCTTGTCTTTCCTACCTCTCAGAGTGGGATGGACCTTCAGCTTTAGCCTGCAGTATATGTGCCTGGGAACGTTGCCATTGTGGCTGAGATGAACCTTGCACATTTTGTCTATTTTCTGGACAATTTCTAGCAAAATGACCGTCCTTTCCACATTGGAAACAGGCATTTGGAGCAAATCTGCATCGACCTGCATGTCTCTTTCTGCAAACTACACAGTTTTTAATAGTAAGGCCAGCATTATTGTTTGTTATCCTCTGTTGGTTACTATTTTCATAATTATTCCCCTTTCTCTTCCCCTGGGATTGTTGATCGGAAGTACTCGGCTGCCCAGCCTTAGTATTCTGATTTGGTTTGCTACTTTGTCCAGCCTGGGATCCAACTTGTACCACTTTGGCCAACACCTTCTCCTTCTTCTCAGTGTCCCAAATCTTTTCTCTCTCTTTCTTTTGTCGGACTAGATTGTTAGGAAATGCCCTAAGTATTAGAGACATTTTGATGTATTCATTTTGAACTGGATAATAAAATTATACATAGAGGTGATTCATTACATTGCTATTTGTCCTCGTCTTATTTACATGTTAAAGTAAATGTAAGCAAATATGGCTCACTGACTGCTTGTGTTTAAACTGTTAGAATATTGCATGCAATGGATTTTTTGTATGCGAGAAGACAATGTTCTAAAGTTAGCAGTCTAAACTATGGTTTGTAGTCTATGGGGTTAGACCGAGCATCTAACTCATGTTAAGACTATTATGTTGTCTAAAGCCTTAGAGGGGACGGTTTGTCTTGACTGTCTGGAGCTGGACACCCAAGTAGAGACATAGATATTTTGCTTGGTGGTGACATATTAGACCGGGACTAAAGCGTGATTGATCTACGTAGTCCGCTATGAGTGGATCAATCTGCTTTTGACGTTCATTGTGCAATAACCTTAATCCTGAGTAAATGAACTACTTCATGTATATGACTTGTGTACTTTGATGTTCCAATGGCTAAAGCGTCTCAGAGGTAGTAAGCTTATAGACCGGTTCGTTGGGTGCATGACTTGTATACGATGAAGGGTTTGTTTGCAGATATCAGAATCATAGCTCTGAGGAGTTAAAGGTATCCTCTTAAAGGCATTATACTGAATGTGAAAATGGACAAGGCCTTGGGTTGTCTGCTGGGCGGATGACTTCTTATTCACATATGGTGAATAATCATTTTCTTAATTCGGTAGTATAATGGAACTTTAAGATAGCCTGATCAGTAGGATTAAATGGACCTTGACCTAAGGCTGATCATGGATATCATATGAGGGTTTTGCATATATGACAAGGTCATTGGATAGTAGCTCGTCACAGGCTTACGTAATACGGTATATAATTGGGAGTTCAGTTTCAGGTTTATAGTGGTGTGACTCTGAAATTAGTGATCATATGATTGAGTTGTTCGGTACAGAATGATGATCATATGGAATCACGGGAGCCCGATTATATATGTCCAATCAGTCCCTCTACTAGCTCCACATAATTCCTTAACGTTTGGCAAATTGATTTGTGTATGCTATTGGCTAGTTTATTATGCATGGATGGTGATGACATAGGATTAGGATGGTAGACAAGATTCTCTCCGGTTGGATTCAGATTTTGTTTTGGATAATAGAGTACACAATTATTCGAACTCCAAATAAAGTTGCCATGATTTTATTTGAGATTGGATTGGAGTTGTAGAAAATTATCCATGAGAACAAGAATATGAAATACAACCGTTTTGTGGAATTTGAAATTTGAAATTTGAAATTTGAAATTTGAAATTTGAAATTTGAAATTTGAATTTTGAATTTGAAATTTGAATTTGAAATTTGAATTTGAAATTCGAATTTTGAAATTTGAATTTGAAATTTAAATTTGAAATTTGAAATTTGAAATTTGAAATTTGAAATTTGAATTTGAAATTTGAATTTGAAATTTGAAATTCAAAATTTTGAATCACAGTCCAAGTAGGATTCGAATTTGTTGTGGAAAATCCACAAGGTTTGAAATTCGAATTTGAGTTGGATTTGGAGAGGATGATCTTGTTAGAATCCTACTTGAATTTTGAATCCAAATCCCAACAAATAAGGGACGAATTTTGAGGATAATCCTCAAGGAAATTTCAGATTTTGTGGATGAGATTCAGGGGTAAATTCAAGCTTCAATCCTAGTTGAATTTGGATTCTCTACTCCCTAAAAGTGGCCAAAATTTTGGAGCCTTTATCCTAGGAAATTCGGTTATTTTTGGATAAGGTTGAGATGAGATTTAAGCTTGAAAATCCTAGTGGAATTTTTGATTCTCCCTTATCCATAATGGCCGAAATTTTTTGGAGGATTTTCTCCTTGTGAAATTCGGATTTTTTGTTGAAAAAGGGAGATAAAAATTCTAGTTAAAATCTTGTTTAGATTTGATTGGATTTATCCTAGTAAAACCGAATTATATTGTGGAGATTCTCCCTTGGAAAAATTCGGATCTTATGGGTTTGGATAAGGGAAAATATCTTTTCCTAATCCAATTCAAATTCAGAGATTCACCTCATGCAGGTCTATAAATAGAGATCCTGCCACTCCAGTTCTCTTAGACCACAGACTCTCAGGTGAGCAGGCTTATTGTTGTACAGCTCATCGTGACAATAAAGTTCTTTAGAGATCTGGGTGGTCAGAAGAAGACTAGCAGTGCTAGCATACCGATCGAGGTTAAGAGTGCCCACACACTCAGCCATTCGGGAATTGGAGAATAGTAGAGAAGGCTAGTTGGTTGAAGCCTCCGGTCATTCTCCTTCTGCAGATTGGCGTCCTTGAGGTATGAGTTTTAATTATTGTTGATTTATTGTATATGGCATCATGAGATATTTAACGATCTAAAAATTTTTATTGTTCCGCTGCGCCACTCTGATATGTTTTTACCGATTTATTTTCCTACACAGATATTATTCTGCCCTCAGCGCATGACTAACACATTCAGCTACAGTGTTAGGTGGCATCAACCCACTGTCCACCAGGGCTAAAATCTCAGGGCGGAACATTTCCAGCATTTTTTGGATTTTCTCTCTTTCGGTGGTGATAGTGTATGGGCACAGTCGGGACAGCTAATCGAACTTGCTACGGACTTCTATTACTGCCATGTCACCCTACTTCAACTCTGCGAATTCTCGTTGTTGTGGTCGTAATAGTGAAGGATTATAATATTTCTGGTTAAACTCCTCCAGAAAGTCCAACCAAGACATCGTATAAATGTTTATTCTCGTCTTTACAGATTCCCACCAAAACCTCGCATCCTTTTTCAGAACGAAGGATGCACACATAATGTTCTCCTGATCGTTTAGCTCCATAGATTCCAGTATTATATGGAGTGAAGACAACCACTCCTCTGCTTCTAGAGAATTTATGGAGCCCTCAAACTCTGGCAGTTTCGTTCATCAAAATCTTTCATATAGTGGCTCAGGATTGACCCTGGGTTGTGGTTGGGGTTCTACTACTTCTTCTGGTACCACTGGCGGTACTTCTGGTACTGGCGCGGCTATCTGTGGATCTTGGCCCTCACCTTGTTCTTGTCTTTGTTCCATTTGCTCAAGTCTTTGTCTTAACTCAGCATTTTCTCTCGTTTGGGCTTCTATTAGAGCTTCCAATTCATCCACTCTCTCTGACAGGACTGGACGCCCTCTCATGTTCCTCAAGTTTCATGGATCCACCATCCTTCCTATTTCCTATAATCGCATAAGAGTCGATCGTTAGATTTTCACAAACATATTTTTACAATATAATATAAAAATAATATAGTTTTTATCTTCACATAATTTTAACATTTCATCCATTGAACATGTCAAAATATGATTGCCATTTCTTTTCATTTCAAAAGTACATCAGTTCGAAGGCTTTTCTCAAAATAGCCTTTCGATACAGTCATATATACACATGTACAAACATATATACATTAATACAACCTATATATTTCTACACCTAATCTCCTAACTGAGGTTGTTCTGGGATCATCAAAAACTCAATCGGATCCCTTTCTTCATCATCCATTCCGTTTCTGGCCTCAGATGGCATTGATCCTTCAGCTGGACCCGTACCTTTGGTTGTCTCAAAGGACCTACCTTATGATCGTTTGCCATCGGTCCAGATCCATACAGGCGATCTAACATTGCTTCTTGTAGCAATTGTTCACGCCTCTTGCGCACCATACGCTCCATCATCATCTCTTCCTCTACTTTAGCTACCGTGACAATAAACTCATGTAAAGTAGTAGGGTATAAAGGGGTTACCCTCTGTCGTAGGTCTATGGTGAGTCCCTTCCAAAATATACTACAAAAATCATCATTTGTGATGTTGGATAAAGTACATGTCCTTACAACGCTATCCTGGAATCTGACCACATACGAGAATACAGTATCGCTTAACATCATTTGCTGTCTCTCTGCCTTCAGGACAAAGTCTCTGACATCCGTATAATTGGGCATAGCTGATGGTGGCGATACTGTCCTGCTCTCAGGAGGGTCTACCACTGGTGCTGCACTCTTCTGTGGAACTGCTCCAGCATGACTTGGCAAAATTCTGCCAATCCATTGCTAATAGCATCTCCTAACCATAATATTCCTAATATAACCGTGCGTCCTCACAGAATGTGCCAATGGCCATTAAAACCCAGCAATCCTGATCTATATCACACTGGCGCATGATAACCTTAATGTCATATAGCCAGTCTCGCGTAAAGATCCCCTATTGACCTCCCTCGAATGCAGGTGGATGATTGCCTCTAAAAGCATGTACAGCTTGCATTGACACTCTAGCTCCTATATGAGCTTGATCTCCCACCACTGGAATGTCTACTGCTACTGGTGGGTTTACGATCGGTCGCGGAGGTGGTGCTTGTACTGGTGCTGACGCTACGATCCTCGACGCTAATGGCTCAGGTACTGGCGGTTGTAGTACAGCTCGCCATAGCATGGATGGTCTGATCGCGGGCCTAGTCCACACCCGGATCGGTCCTCTCGGTCGGTAGGGATGAGGTCTCATGTAAGGTGGTCTAGTTATCTTAAATCCTACAAAATATACAATTTCAAATAAATGGAAAGTTAACTAACTTAAAGAAAGCTAACTTACGTGGATTAACGAGCAGATCGTGCTTCGTACCAATAGGGATATTGTCAACCACTCTGATACCAAGATGTGACGCCCCCGATTCTGATCACCTGCAACTGTCATGAACCAACACTATTGTCGATCAAGACAGCTCGTGTGCCGAATCTGGTTATTAGTTTAAAACTCTTTTTCTTAAACTTTCATTTTTAGGGTCCAAAAATTTCACCCATAATTTTTTTTTCTTTTTAATATATACTTTCTCAAAAAGAAAGCTAAGTATAAAAGCCACGTAAATATAATACAAACTTTCAATTGTCTTTTGGAGTATAAAATAGTGCATAATATACAAAATATTTATACTGCATTTTTGTATAACACATTCTCTTCAATTTACTAACTTTAAAAGCTCAGCAGAAGTCTTTTGGCAGGACCAAGTCCACGGTGAAATCCTTATCTCTTAACACGCGCACTTCCTTCTGGCATCCATATATCTACTGGATAGGTTTCTTACCTGTAACATGAACAAACTGGTGAGCTAACATGCTCAGTAAGTTCAAACATACTTAGTAAGAATCACATGGATTCAAAACATTGAAAACTCAATCTCCTATGAATAGTATTATTCACCATAAATAGTGATTTTGACCTTTGATCGATGAATAGTAACTGTTACCCTAATGGTTACTATTCATATTACCTTTACTGGATACTATTCACATATCCTAACCGAAATCACTATACTTGATATATTTTTCGTTATGCTCAATTATGGTTTTAATCATATTATTAAAGGTTTATTCTCTATTTACTTTCTAATATAGAGCTCTTTTTATGGCAATACCGTCATTAATCTTGCGCGCTGACTGGGAGGGCCAAGGGAATGACCCTAGATCTTCGGCCTCCACAGCCCTTATATTCCCGTAGGACCTGAGAGACCTCCATGAATATGTTGGAGGAACGGTACGCCTTAATGGTTTTTGTTACCATCTTTTAATTATAGTTTTGACCAAGTGACGTTAATTGTCACCTTAAGGTCACTATCCTCCATCGCCCGTAGGCCTTACATGTTCTCTGTTATGATTATATGGGATATGTTTTACTAACTAATCCCCAAATATTCATAGGACCTTATGCCTAGTATACTTCTAGTACATAATAAAATAACACAGTATTTCATGTTGCAGACATGAAAATGCTGAACTTACCAATACTGCACTAATGTCCACTTCCAGAACTCCTCCGCTGTTCTATCTCTAGTTTGATTTCCTGCAGACATAATATTGTCTGTTAATATTCTTTATTCATTATCACTTTACATATATTTACTTGTGATAAATTTTACAAAATTTTTCAATTCATTATATGGTGCACGGTCTGCAACACGCCCGTGTCCCTAACCGTGTACCTTTCGGTTTTATTTTACATGACTGTGTTTCCCTGTACACGCCCGTGTACGTCTTAAACTCCAGATTTTTGACTTTAAAATCTTCATTTTGGATCCTAGAATTTTATTTAAGTTATTTTAGATCCTTCACAGACCTTTTCGGCCTTTAGAAATGTTTTTGGTCAAAATGACTATTTTGCCCCTATCGGGTCTCGGGATCGTAATTATTTCGTTCTATCGTTTTTTTTCAGATTGTCTAAGTCCAATTATCTTAAAATAACAATCCCTAGTCTTCTGTATCATTTTACAGCTTTTTGGTGCTAAAAACCCTAATTGTTCATTTTCCGACTCTCGATTACTATTGATCCATCACTTAGGGTCGTTTCTCATTTTTCAAGCGTTTCGGAGCCTCAAATGGCCATTTCACTACTCTTAAAACACTTTTCATCTCGTCCTCGACCCTCGGTCCTCGAGAGACTCAGGTTTCCTATCCCGACCTAATATATTTCCTCGTTTCCCAAAATACCCCTAACATGAAATTTTTTTCCTGTTTTAGGCATTTTAGGCATTAAGTCGGTTTGCTATTCCTTTTGGGTTGGTTTTCCATTTTCAATCCTAATCCACCGAGGGGTCCCAGTTTCCTGCCCGAGTCGTATATTTTTACCCCTCGTTCCCTGAAATGCCCTTATGCCGTTTTAGAAATTTCGACAGCTTTTCCGCTTATATTTTAAGGTTTCCCGGCATTAGGTATGCCTTAGAACCTTTGTATCTGCCATGTACTATACCTGAGGCCTATTTTATGCAAAGTTTCCAAACTTTGTATAAAAATTTTCCACATAAATCAATATTCAAACATCCATACACAATCAACAATTTTTCCAAAACTAACCTCGGTTTATCATGTTAAACATCACTAAAGTTTTTCATTACAACATTTCAAATATCACATATCATTCTTAGGTTTTCTAATGTATAAAACAACACCAAAACCTAACAAAATTTTCATTCCAACCCTAGTGTCAGCCGCGGATTTTTCATTCAAATCGCATAGAAAATTTTGTTTTCTCTACTAGGGTTTTTATCAACATTTTTCAACACTAAAAATTTCCATTTCATAGTGTTCACTTCCCACGGTTTTAGCATGAAATTTTACATCAATTCTTCTTGTTTCCTTATTCCAATTCATGCTTAATTTAACATATAATTAAATGAACATAAACACTAAACCAAATCATCAATTCCCAATCATTTTTCACACCCCTAATGCCATGGATTTTTCATGTAAACATGCAAGATTTTTGCTTGTTTCAAAACCCTAAATCATGCTTTAAACCCTTGAACACCAAACCAATCATATAATCAACAAAACAACATTTTTTTTTCATTGTTTTTCCACACTTCAAACCCACGGATTTTCTAAAGAAAATCAAGGAAAAATGCTTCAATTTAGAAGCTCACCTGAACTAGTTGTTGGCTTAATACTAGAAATGAGATGGAAGCTTATTTTGGTGTGAAATTTTTGGCTTGAAATGGGGAAGAAACCCATGGTTTTTGGCCACAAGAAATGGGCAAGAGTTTGACTAGTTTTTCTATTTTTTTCTTATGAATTTTGATGCCTATTTATAGGCAAAACTCAAGGATCATTTAGCAATTTTTTTCAACAATTTGTTAATTGTTCAAGGACCAAACAGTAATGATTTTGGGGCCAAAATAGAATTTTTTTCCTTTCTCCCTTTCCACATGGCCGAATGGCCTTTTAAAAAAATCTATAAATTTTTTTCTTCATCATTTTGGCAAGATCATAACCCTTGATCAAAAGATGGGATAATCCTAGCCATACACCTTTCAAAATACTTTTCAAACCAAAAAAAAATAAAGTGGATTTATGACATCAACATGATGATGTCATTCTACTATTCATATTAATTCACTAATTAATTCATGGTCAAATTTTGATCGAAAACCGAACCAAATGGAACTGTGCTGAAATCGCATAGGTGGGTTCCGGCCGCCTCTGGTGCGATCGGTTTATTTTATTTTGCTTCTGTTTGGTCAGAATTGTGTACCATAAATTTCTATTGTTTTAGTGCATTTCAATGCATTCTTTAGTTTTGGCTCTAATTTTGAACCGTCACCTCCAAAAATGTTCGGTTAGATTTTCCATCCTGAACTCACTCATTCTAATACTGTCGGAACATTTTCACAGTATTCTCAACAGTATCAAAACACAACTTTTACATATTTTATTCATTAAAATTAATATATACATACAATTTTAATCTACTCCAAGAGTATGAAATTCCCGATTATCACATTATGATTCTGCCACAACACTTTTACAAGTGGTATTACTTTATTCCTAAGTACTTTGTCCTCTTTGGCTAGTATCCGCATGGGTTTCTCCTCGTACGTCAGATCGGCATGCACTTCGACCGATTCTTGACTCAGAACATGGGAGCTATCTGGCACGTACTTCTTTAGCATCAAGATATGAAAGACGTTGTGCACTGAAGCTAACTCGAGAGGAAGCACTAATCTATAAGGCACTATCCCAACTCTTTCAATTATCTCGAAGGGTCCTATATACCTAGGATTGAGCTTTCCCTTCTTTCCAAAGCACATCACCCCTTTCACGGGTGCCACCTTGAGAAAGACTGAGCCTCCTTCTTGAAACTCGAAGGGTCTACGGTGCTTATCTATAAAATTCTTCTAGCGACTGTACGCTGTATCTAACCTCTCTTGCATCAGCTTCATATTCACTATTGTATTCTTGATGAAGTCCGTGCTAACAAGTTGTTTATCTACGGTCTTGTGCCAGTGAACTACATTTTCTTCCATAAAGCACCTTGTACAGTGCCATCCCGATCGAGGAATGGTAGCTGTTGTTGTACGAGAACTCGATTAAGGGCAGCTTTTGATTCCAGTTTTCCTTAAATTCTAGGACGAAGGCTCTCAACATGTCCTCTAGCATCTGTATGGTCGTCTCAGACTATCCATCGGTCTGAGGATGGAATGCTGTGTTGAATTTCAACTTAGATCTTAGTGCAGCCTGAAAGCTTTGTCAAAACCCGGAGGTGAAGCATCTATCATGATCTGAAATGATCAACTTAGCATTCCATGCCGTATTACGATCTAAGCCACATAGATTTCTACTAGTAGCTCTACTGAGTAGCTAACCTTTATGGCTAAGAATATAGTTGATTTTGTTAATCCATCTACGATTACCCAAATTACATCGTTGCCGTTGGATGTCCTTGGCAATCCGACCATGAAGTCCATTAGGATCTGGTCCCATTTCCACTCGTGTAGCTCAATTTTCTATGATTCTCCTACCGGCACTAGTGTTCTGCCTTAACCTTCTGACACATAAGGCATCCGGTGACGAACTCGGTGATATCATTCTTCATTCCAAGCCATCAAAAGCTTCCTTTTAAGTCCTTCTACATCTTATTTGCTCTCGGATGTATAGAATGTGGTGCCTCATTCACTTCCGTATGATTCACTTCTTGAGCTCTTCATCTTTCGGAACATACACTCTATCCTTGTAGTAGAGTATGTCATTCCTAGAGACTCTAAACTCTGAACCCTTGTCCTCTGTAACTTCCTTTTTGGACTTGACTAGGGATGAATCGAGTTCTTGACCGGCCTTGACCTTGTCTAGAAGTGTCAATTGGAGGGTCATGTTAGACAATCTCCCTGTCAGAACTCGATCTCCCTACTACATAGATCCCTCCGTAGAGCTTTAGACAAGGCTCTGATAGCCATAAGTGAAGTGGAATGCTTTTAGCTCAATGCATCGGCCACCTGTTGTTGGCTTTTCCTAGATGATATAGGATCTCATAGTCGTAATCCTTTACCAACTCTAGCCATCTTGGCTGTCTCATGTTGAGCTCTTTCTGCATAAAAATGTAGTTGAGGCTCTGGTGGTCTGTGTAGATCTCGCACTTGACTCCATATAGGTAGTGCCTCCATACTTTTAGTGCAAAAACAGCTGTTGCTAGCTCTAAGTCATGTGTTAGGTAGTTCTTCTCATAGTCTTTGAGTTGTCATAAAGCGTACGCGATCACTCTATCACTCTGCATCAACACGGCTCCCAACCTAATTTTAGACGTGTCCCTATAGATCATAAAGCTCCCTTGGCTAGCATCTAAAATGGTCAGCATTGAAGCATTGGTGAGTCTTCGTTTAGCTCTTGAAAACTCTCCTCACATTTGTCAGTCCACTTAAACTTCTTTCCCTTCCTGGTAAGTGCTGTAAATGGGGCGGTTAGCTTTGAAAAACCTTTGATGAAGCACCAGTAATATCTTGCTAAGCCTAGGAAACTGCATACCTCTATCACATTCCTCAGAGTTGGCCACGCGCTAAGTACCTCAACCTTTGTTGGGTCTAGAGATACTCCCTCCTTGGAGACTACTGACCTAGAGAGTGAACCTTCTCCAGTCAAAACTCATACTTGGAGAACTTGACATACAACTGATGGTCCTTTAATATGCGTAATACTATCCTTAAGTGTTCTTCATGCTCCTCCTTCATCTTAGAGTATATAAGTATGTCATCGATGAACACAATGACAAGCTTATCCAAAAAGTTCTTGAACACATGGTTCATCAAATCTATGAAGGCTACTGGAGCATTTGTCAGTTCGAACGACATAACAAGAAACTCGTAGTGCCGTACCACATTCGAAAGGCTGTTTTGGGTAGATCCTCATCCCTGATTTGTATTTGATGGTACTCTGAATGCAGATCGATCTTTGAGAACACTGTAGCATCTCGGAGCTAATCAAATAGATCATCAATCCGTGACAATAGATACTTGTTCTTAATCATAATCCTATTCAACTCTCTATAGTTAATGCACATTCTTAGTGTTTTATCTTTCTTCTTCATGAATAGTATGGGTACTGTGATAGCCTGGTGCCCTGGCGGCCTCGAACCGTCACTTAAAACTTACTTAGCTTAAACTTGAACTTACTTAACTTATTTAAAACTTCTTATCTCTGATACCATAAAATATGGAGATTTTTTTTAATAGTACATTTCACTATTTACATATATACATATACTTACAAACATGTGAAAGTCTGGAAGCAACTGGGGTTAATATACATATATATATTTAAAACTATTAAACTGCTCAAAACATGAGATTGATTTTTCAATATTGTGTGGAAGTTAACATTGGTGGTGGTATCCATAACCTCAACCCTTACACCCGCCTCTACTATCGTCATCGTCCATCAGTGTCTAGCTTGCAGTTCCCTTACCTACAGCATGAACACACACTATCAGCTTTACACTCAGTAAGTACAACATTTCATCCATCAAACAGGTTTAAAACATAAGCCATACTATCAGGCATATTAAAACTATTAATCATGTCACATATTCACATAGAACATGGAAATATATCACGTAGCATATCACAGAATGCATACCATGGGGACCTATCATGTCATGTAACTGAAAAGCATACTAAAATTGTCTTTAGAGCATATCATGAACAATGCATGAACCGATTATGCTCAATTATGCTTCATTATGTTTTATCTTTCTTTGCTTGTCTAAGGGCCTATGCGTCAGCACCACTGCGCGTGGATCATCGGAAACATCAGTGATCATAGTGAGCCTTGCACTCACGGACCTTATGCCGTCAGCACCACTACACGTGGATCATCGAAAACATTCGTGATCATAGCGAGCCTTGCGCTGGTGGGCCTTAGGCCTGGTATAAGTTGTGGGCCTTGGCCGATTATACCGACACCTTAATTTTTATTACCTAATTCTGGAAATATGTCTGTTACGCCATGAGCTCTATTAGGCTATCCACAAATCTTATGCGATAGGGGTGTAATGGTATCTAACTTATACTATTCATTAATCTAATGTGACTACGAAACATGCGATGCTATGCAACCTACATACATAATTTGCATACTTAAAATAGATTGAAAACACAGTTTTAATCTCATTTCATTCATGTTGTAGGCGAAGTTGTACCTACCTGTTAGCGGACAGTTTGTACTCTTGCCTTTTTCACAATACAGGTACCTTCTGTTATCATAACATATTTCTGTTAAATTCCCTTTTTAGGTCATTATAGTCGTTAGTGACTGATAAAAATTTTGTCGTTATATGGTATCGATCCTTATCAGTACTAACTACTCTCCTCTTAGGAGTTTGATTTTCTAATCGTCGTTAATCAATTTATTTATCCAATAAATTAATTAACATTTCTCTTGGGTCACTACTATCGTTAGTGACTAACAAACCTATCGTTTTGTGCTATCGATGCCTATCGGTACCCAACTGCTCTACTTTGGGAATTTGGTATCTAATTTCGAATCGTGCTTAATTAATTTGTCTAGTTGACAAATTAATCACCGTCTCTCACTATCCCGTTCAAACTCAATCCTTGACTATTTAACCGACTAGTCAACTGACCAGTTACCTCGCCCATCTTTGACTATGTAGCCTATCAGGTTACTTTGCATATTTGGTGTAGTAGCTAACCAGGCTGCTTCTACCTTTTTTTTTTTTTTGAAAATTATTTTAGAAATCTTATAAAATTTTGGGGAAATCTATGCTCTTTGGAACCGTCCCCATATCACCCCGTTGGAAGGTGTAGGGTGTTTTATCAAAACCATTTTTCCATTTTAAAAGGGAAAGAACACATTTTGGTGTTTGTTGGATAAGGGGGTTTTTGAAAAACTGCGTAAAACTTGCTTAAAATAATCGAGTCTATGTAACACATTTTCTCATTTAAACCATTTTCTTGTTTTGAGCACAAACTTGAGTTTTGAACGATTTTCTTGTTTAAAAAGAATACATTTTGGTGTTCATGTGAAAAGGTGGTTCTTGAACTATTTTTAGAAAACTGTTTAAAACTTGTTCGAAATGATTTAATTTCGGAATTTGGCAAACATGGAACTTTTAGTCCTCGACAAGATGAACAACTTTCATGTTATCTCAGAGCTCAGTTTAACCTCTAGTGGGTCCAAATCACTCAAAACCCATAGCTAAAACTCGTGCCCAGTTTTAGAAAAATTCCAGTTTTATGCTTATTTAAAACTGCTCTGTTTAGGGCCTGAAACGACAAAAATTTTAAAACTCACATAGGTCATCTTAAAGATTTCGATGAGATCTAAAATTTTTGTGTTGCGTCCGAGATCCAGTTTGGATTCTAAGTTGGTCATTTTTATAAAAATCCGAGACTATTCTTGTTGCTCAGGATTTCAGTCCTAGTTTTGAACTCTGGTTGAAAATTGCTTCGAAAACCTATCTTAGAGTCATTTTTGGCCAAAGGCTACAAAAACGTTCATAATAAAATTTCCTTAAAACTTTATGTTTTACAACTTCCCAAAATCATATCATAACGTGTTCAAAAATGGCCAAAACCGTGGCCCAAAAACTAGGGATAGGTTGGTTCCCAGCCAACCGTAAAAGTCTATTCACAAATCCATCCACAAAACTTAAAGCTCAAGTACACAACCACAAAAATACATAACCAAGATGCTAAAGGCTCAAAATAAAGATTATTTCAACCCATTGCTCAAATAAATACACATAAATTTCCTTGATATCAAAACTTAAAAATAGCTAAACCACAAAAAGGGGTTTTTGGTTTTTACCTTTGTGTCTATGAACCAAGCACAACCGAACCAAGGGTGACCAAAAATTACCATGTGGACTAAAGGGAGATAGAGTCGACTTGTGCTAGAAGGGGACACCAAAAATTTTCTCTTATTATCAAGCCAAAATAACAACTAGAACCACAAAGAAAAGTCCTAGCAACACACCTTGAATAACCTTGAAATGATCTTGAAGAAAGACTCCAATACAAGCTCAAGGGTGGCTGATTTTTGGTGAGGATTTTAGTTTATTTTGGCTAATTTTTGTGGGTGTTTGGGCTAAAAGGGGGCGTTGGATTTTTCAGAAGATAAAGGGAGAGGAGTGGTTGGCTTCGGGAAGCTTTTAAGTAAGCAAATGGGAAAAATGAAGCCTAAGGCTACTTGCCCTTATTTATAAGCAAATGCTAAGCAAGATTAACTAATTCTAAGCCACTTAAATTAAACCAAAACTTAGCTAGATTAGGGAACAAATTTTTTGCTGTCTGCCCTTACAAAAACCGAAGGTGGGCTAGCTAAATTTTGAGCCAAAAATGCATTTAATGCTTGCTAAAGTTACATGTGCTAGTCTACCACCTTTTTGCATTTTTTATTCAAAAAGCTTAAAAGCCTATGGATTATTTTAAGGCAACGTTACAGCTCCTTTTTTGAAAATCCAGCTACTACAGCACACGATTTTTAAGGTGGAAATTTCATCCGTGTTGTATTCTCTTCACAGTCTAATTTCCTCCGATGGTGTTCGGTCCTTTTTCGATGGTGTTCTAGATTTTGACTGAAAATGGATCTCCTTGATCCGATTTCTATTCTAGTCATTCCTGATTGGGTTGTAACACCTATGAGCCCATTCTATGCCTATTTTATTGTTCATTTACAGTACTGTAATTGTGTCTACACTTTGTTGACACTGCGCATGCATAACGAGGCTTTTTCATGTGAAATTGTAAACATAGTCTATCCTGACTAATTTAGACATGCTGATTTTAAATTTATTAGTTTTACATCCATCTAAGGTCGTCTAGACTAGTTTTCAGGATCTATGTGACCCCGTCTCGAAAAATGTGCTTTGCACTCAATTAACTAATTTCAGCATACTGACTCTAAATATATCAGTTTCGGGAAGAGAAAAGTGTTAGGAAATACCCTAAGTATTAGAGACATTTTATGTATTTATTTGAACTGGATAATAAAATTATAATATAGAGGTTATTCATTACATTGCTGTTTGTCCTTATTCTATTTATATGTTAAAGTAAATGTAAGCAAATATGGCTTACCGGCTGCTTGTGTTAAAACTGTTTGAACGTTGCATACAATGGACTTTTATATGCAAGAAGACAATGTTCTAAAGTAAACGGTCTAAACTAAGGTCTGTAGTCTATGGGGTTAGACCAAGCATCTAACTCATGTTAAGACTATTATGTTGTCTAAAGTCATAGTGGGGACGGTTTGTCTTGACTATCTAGAGCATAGACTCCCAAGTAGAGACATAGATATGTTGCTTGGTGGTGACATATTAGACCGGGACTAAAGCGTGATTAATCTACATAGTCCGCTATAAGTGGATCAATCTGCTTTTGACGTTCATTATGCAATAACCTTAATCCTAAGTAAATGAACTACTACATGTATATGACTTGTGTACTTTGATGTTCCAATGGCTAAAGCGTCTCAGAGGTAGTAAGCTTATAGACCGGTTCGTTGGGTGCATGACTTGTATACGATGAATGGTTTGTTTATAGATATCGGAATCATAGCTCTAAGGATTTAAAGGTATCCTTTTAAAGGTATTATACTGAATGTGAAAATGGACAAGACCTTGGGTCGCCTGTTGGGCAGATGACTTCTTATTCACATATGGTGAATAATCATTTTCTTATTCGGTAGTATAATGGAAGCCTGATCAGTAAGATTAAACAGACTTTGACCTAAGGCTGATCATGGATATCATATGAGGGTTCTGCATACATGACAAGGTCATTGGACATTAGCTTGTCACAGGCTTTTATAATACGGTATATAATTGGGAGTTCAGTTTCAGGTTTATAGTGGTGTGACTCTGAAATTAGTGATCATATGATTGAGTTGTTCTGTATAGAATGATGATCATATAGATTCACAGGAGCCCGATTATATATGTAAGGACCCCCATACTCATGTAGCCGAAATTCTAAATAATGATAAATTGAGGAATGAATTTGGGTTAAATTGATGCCTTTTAATACAATATGAATTGCACGATTAGAAACACGCCAGTGTAAGAGCCTGTGTAGAGGGCCGTGTAATGAGCAGAGAACCGGTATACAGACTCTCAAAATGTATGAAACCTAATTGCTATGTAATGAGTAATTAAGTTTGGAAAATACAGTATATTTTCCAGTCGAATAGATTAAACAAGTATGGTACTGTTTAAATGCCATTCATGCAGTAAAAGGGGTGACCGACAGTGAACCTAGTCCACCCTATTATGTGGATGAGTGTTGGAGACACGCAGTGTTAGGAAACTGGCCTGGACGACCATTTCTTGACACTAGACTGGTGAATAGATCACCAAAACGCTCGGACCGCTCATCTGAGCACAACAACAATGAAAAACCCTAGCAAGGGTATGATATCGAGAAAAGAGTCCAAATAACCTCTTTTAACCTAGAGACTAACAAAATCAGAGTCAGAGCATTCAGACTAGTCAGTTAAGTTGAAAGTAGTGAATAGTAAATTGTAAAAAATGCAGTGTCAAGTTATTGGCCAAGACGGCCTTAATTTGACCTAAAACTGATATATGAACGGTTAGTAGGCTCAATCTGGTCAATTGAGCACAGAACGAGAATTCTAGTTTGAGAGATACGCAGTATCAAGATAAGGGTCCAGACGACCTTTACTCGGCTCGAAACTGATATATTTAGGCTCAAAACACCCGAATTAATCAAATGGGCACCTGACACGTTTTTCGAGATGGGGTCACACAAATCCTGAAAATTGGTCAAGACGACCTCCCATGGATGTAAAAATGATAAAAATGAAATCAGCACGTCCAAATTAGTCAAGAAAGACTGTGTCTGAAATTTTGCCTGGGAATACCTCGGTTTGCATCCAAAAGGACAACACAGTGTAGACATAACCACAGTATAGGATGTAAATAGTAAATTAGACTGATAATGGGCTCTTAAATAGTATAAAAGAATCACGAATTGACAATGTCAAAATTGTTAGGAAATACCCTAAGCATTAGAGACATTTTTGATGTATTTATTTTGAACTGGATAATAAGATTATATATAGAGGTTATTCATTTCATTGCTATCTGTCCTCATCTTATTTACATGTTAAAGTAAATGTAAGTAAATATGGCTCCCTGACTGCTTGTGTTAAACTGTTAGAACGTTGCATGCAATGGATTTTTGTATGCGAGAAGACAATGTTCTAAAGTTAGCGGTCTAAACTATGGTCTATAGTCTATGGGGTTAGACCAAGCATCTAACTCATGTTAAGACTATTATGTTGTCTAAAGCCTTGGAGGGGACGGTTTGTCTTGACTGTTTGGAGCTGGACTCCCAAGTAGAGACATAGATATGTTGCTTGGTGGTGACATATTAGACCGGGACTAAAGCGTGATTGATCTACGAAGTTCGCTTTGAGTGGATCAATATGCTTTTGACATTTATTATGCAGTAACCTTAATCCTGAGTAAAAGGACAGCTTCATGTATATGACTTGTGTACTTTGATGTTCCAATGGCTAAAGCATCTCAGAGGTAGTAAGCTTATAGACCGGTTCGTTGGGTGCATGACTTGTATACGATGAAGGGTTCGTTTACAGATATTGGAATCATAGCTCTAATGAGGAGTTAAGGGTATCCACTTAAAGGCATTATACTGAATGTGAAAATGGACAAGGCCTTGGGTCGTCTGCTGGGCGGATGACTTCTTATTCACATATGGTGAATAATCATTTTCTTTATTCGGCAGTATAATGGAACTTTAAGATAGCCTGATCAGTAGGATTAAACGGACTTTGGCCTAAGGCTGATCATGGATATCATATGAGGGTTCTGCATACATGACAAGGTCATTGGACAATAGCTTGTCATAGACTTACGTAATACGGTATATAATTGGGAGTTCAGTTTCAGGTTTATAGTGGTGTGACTTTGAAACTAGTGATCATATGATTGAGTTGTTCGGTAAAAGAATGATGATCATATGGATTTGCGGGAGCCCGATTATATATGTCCAATCAGTCCCTCTACTAGCTCCACATAATTCTTTAACGTTTGGCAAATTGAATTATGTATGCTATTGGCTGGTTTATTATACATGGATGGTGATGACACAGGATTAGGAGGGTAGACAAGATTCTCTCCGGTTGGATTCAGATTTTGTTTTGGATAATAGAGTACACAATTATTCGAACTCCAAATAAAGTTGCCATGATTTTATTTGAGATTGGATTAGAGTTGTAGAAAATTATCCATAAGAACAAAAATATGAAACACAACCATTTTGTGGAATTTGAAATTTGAAATTTGAAATTTGAAATTTGAATTTTGAATTTGAAATTTGAATTTGAAATTTGAATTTGAAATTCGAATTTGAAATTTAAATTTGAAATTTGAAATTTGAATTTGAAATTTGAAATTCAAATTTTGAATCACAGTCCAAGTAGGATTCGAATTTGTTGTGGAAAATCCACAAGGTTTGGAATTCAAATTTGAGTTGGATTTGGAGAGGATAATCTTGTTAGAATCCTACTTGAATTTTGAATCCAAATCCTAACAAATGTCGCACGAAATTTTGAGGTTAAACCTCAAGGAAATTTCGGTTTTTTATGGATAAGATTCAAGGGAAAAATTCAAGTTTCAATCCCAGTTGAATTTGGATTCTCTCCTTCCTTGAAAAGTGGCCGAAAATAGGGAGAAAATCTCCTAGGAAAATTTGGTTATTTTGGATAAGGTTGAGATAAGATTCAAGCTTGAAAATCCTAGTGGAGTTTTTGATTCTCCCTTATCCATAATGGCCGAAATTTTTAGGAGATTTTCTCCTTATAATTTTCAGATTTTTTGGGTTGAAAAGGGAGATAAAATTCTAGTTAAAATCTTGTTTAGATTTGGATTGGATTTATCCTAAGAAAAATCGAATTTTATTGTTGAGATTCTCCCTTGGAAAATTCGTATTTTTTGGTTATGGATAAGGGAAAATATTTTTTCCTAATCCAATTCAAATTCAGAGAATCACCTCATGCAGGTCTATAAATAGAGGACCTACCACTCCAGTTCTCTCAGACCACAGACTCTCAAGTGAGCAGGCTTATTGTTGCACAGCTCATTGTGACAATAAAGTGCTTTAGAGATCTGGGTGGTCGGAAGAAGAATAGCAGTGCTAGCATACCGATCGAGGTTCAGAGTGCCCACACACTCATCCATTCGGGAATTGGAGAATAGTAGAGAAGGCTAGTTGGTTGAAGCCTCCGGTCATTCTCCTCCTGCAAGATTGGCGTCCTTGAGATATGAGTTTTAATTGTTGTTGGTTTATTGTATATGATATATCATGAGATATTTAACGATCTAAAAATTTTTATTGTTCCGCTGCGCCACTCTGATACGTTTTTACCGATTTATTTTCCTACAATTGGTATCAGAGCCATCTCATGACTATGCCATGTACATAAATTAGACAATTACTTAGTCTTTTTATTTATGTATTAATTTGATATTTAGAGAGTGGCATTCTAGGGTTCCTTTATGTTGTTACCATGGATTATGTATAAAGTATGTGGTTATTTTAATTTTTTGAATTATTATAAGCATGTTTGTTTATACCGGTTATGGTTCTTTAGAATTTAGAAAAATTGTATCTAGGATTTTTTATGTAACCATGGGAGCAGTTTATTAACGCTGTAATTTTCCCATGGATTTTAATTTTTGTCTCTTAGAATTTTTATGGTTAGAATTTTGTACACCGGAGACGGTTTAGGAAATTTTATGTAATTATTCTTAGGGGAGATTGAAGATTGAAGACCGTAATTTATTTTTTCCCAAAAGTTAAATTTGATTTAAAGGTTGAAATTTTGATTATGTGGAAAATTTCAATTTAATTGGGATTCAAATTAATTTTTGGAGATCCTAATAGGTAAATTCGAATATGGCACGAAAATCGAGACACGACCCCGCAGGATAGGCCGACGGGCCTTGGTGGGGCTGCAGACCCTGCCCTCAGGCAGGATGGGGCTGCGGCAGCCCCTGTGCAGGCCAACACCACCCACGGCCGCAGGCTTAGCCTGCAACCAAGGGTGGCCGTGGCATGCCCAAGGTTGGCCGTAGCCTGGGCGTGCAGCCTCTGGCTGCAGGAGCTGCCTGCAGCCTGCCGGCTGCTGCGCCCAGCCTGGGCGTGCAGCCTGGCCCTGCAGGCTTGGCCTGCAGCCCGGCAAGGCTGCACATAGGGGGCAGCCGTGGGCTGCCAGCCCCTTTGGGGCTGGTGGCTGCCCACAGCGGCTGCCGCCTTTGGGGGCGGCAGTGCGATGGTCCAAAATTCGAAAAATTTTGATTTTTAAATTTGAGATTTAATTTTAACTCATGTTTAAAAATATGTAATTGAAAATTTGAAATTTTGAAATTACATATTATTACACATGATGTTTAAAATTGTTTAAAATTTGAATTGGAAATTTAGATTTAAAATTCGAATTTGGAATTTGAATTTGAAATTTAAATTTTTGGAGATTTAAATTTTAAATGATTCTTGGGATGAGAAATAAATGGAGAGGCTACATAAAGATGGATACAAGAAGACGAAACGAAATTCAAGACCCAAAGAATGCTTTGGATGGAATTTTGTAATCTTTATTTTCTTTGTTCTAGGATGGAACCATGGCTTGGTTATTCTGTCAATTATTTTTTCTGTGATATGTCATAGATGTATAAATATGTATTGATGGATGTTTTATATGTATATTTGATAACTTGTCATATAGGATAGGTGAGTGCCGCTCATACTATATTGATCATACATAATTTGTCAAAACTTGCATGTTTTCAAAATATTGAGTGGGAGAGGGTTTCAAACGAAACCCACGGCCTCCATTGTTGATTCATATGTGAAAGCATGGTAACGCCTCGCATCAGTTCTACCCTGACCACACCCCTCGATAGGTGTTTACTGCCACCGGTATACTAGATTGGATCTCCTATGTGGAAAACATGTTCGGGTACGATCCTATTCATGACCACCCCTCGTTGGCTTGGTAGGACGTGGATCGGGCTACGTAAACAATGGTTATACACTCAAGACTCGTTTGGTTATTAACCTTCCCTAGAAGCTCTGTTAACTAAACTGGTGGCCAAATAAGTGGTTATTAATATATGTCTTAATCTTGGAGGATTTAAGGCAACATATATTAATTGGACGGGGTCCATGTTCCGGCTATTTATTTTCATGACCACCCCTCTGTGGCTTGGGACAATAGGTGCTGAGAATTACCGTTGCAATAATACATGTTTTTTCAAGTTTCATGTAGGAACATACTTGTATGTTTTATTTGCTAAATTATCTGTATATTTGCTTGGGCTTTGTAATGATGTCTAGTATAATTTTATTTCAGTTCAAAATGTCACCGACACCCCTCATTTCAATACTTACTGAGAATAAATTGAATGGCGACAATTAGAAAGGTTGGAAACGAAATCTATTAATAGTTCTCAGCTGTGAGAGACATAAGTTCGTACTGGACGAACCATGCCCACCTGGGCCCAAACCTGACACACCACTTGAGGAGGTCCCGGTTGCCCATAATCGTTAGGGAGAATCCAATGAGATAGCTCGATACTACATCCTTACTAGCATGACGAGTGCTTTACTAAAGTAGCATGAGACTTATCAAGTTGCTGGGGAGATCATGGAAAATCTGGAGGACATGTTCGGAGGCCAAGAAAAATTGGCTCGACAGTCTGCTATCACCAGCATTATGAACTCTAAGCAAAAGGCAGGTACTCCGGTGAAGGACCATATGATCACTCTAATGGGATTCTTCGCTGAGGTTACCGAAAATGGTGCTGAGTTGGACTATAACACCCAGATCGAGATGGTGTTCAAGACTCTGTCTAAAGATTTTGTGGGGTTTAAGGCCGCATACAATCTGGCGACAAAGGAGTTAGGACTAACCGAGCTCATGGAGCAACTACAGGCTTATGAGCGGATGATCAGGGACGAGGATGTGGTCTGACCTAAAGGTGAGGCCAATTTGGCGGAATCTTCCAATCCCTCACGGAAGAGGAAGAGGCTAAATAAGAAGCAAGTGGTTTCTAGTTCTTCTAATCCTCCTGTCTCGGACGGGAAGAAGAAGAAGAAGAATAAGAAACTGAAGGACCCTAAAAAGTCCAAATGCTTCCATTGTGGGAAGGTAGGTCACTTCAAGAAGGCTTGCCGGGAGTTCCTAGCCACCAAGGGCAAGGAAGGTAAGGAACTTCATTACTTAGAAGCGTGTTTGGTGGAAGAATCGAAAGACCCTTGGGTCATTGATTCGGGCGCCACTAATCATGTTTGTGTTTCTATACAGGGGTTCATGGAAACGAGAAGTCTACATGATAGGAGCCTCTCGTTGCGGACTGGAGATGGTAGCTTTGTGGTGGCTGAGGCAGTGGGAGATGTTTACCTTTATTTTGATCAATTTAGGTTTATTTTATTAAAAGACTGTTTTTATGTTCCTAATTTTAGGAGGAACCTTATATCGGTAGCTTGTTTAATAAAGGATTCTTATTCAGTTTCTTTTAGTAAAAGAGTTGATATTCGTAGAAATAAGTCTTTTATCTGTTCTGGATGGATGGATGGAAACCTATATTTGATCAAACCAAAGATGTACTCACTGCTTGACACTGAATTAATTGATAACTCTAAAAGGTTCAAAGTTTCTCACTCTAACAAGGCGTATCTTTGGCATTTAAGACTTGGTCATATTAATCAGGATAGGATTCAGAGATTGGTGAAAGACGGTCCTCTGGAATCTCTGGAGAAGGTACGACTTCCCCAATGTGAGTCTTGTCTAGAGGGTAAAATGACTAAGAGGTCTTTTGGAGCTAAGGGTACAAGGGCTCAGGAGCTCTTAGAAATTGTGCACACTGACGTATGTGGCCCCATGAATGTCACAGCACAAGGAGGGTTCGAGTATTATGTCTCTTTTATAGATGATTACTCGAGGTATGGATATGTGTATCTGATGCACCGCAAGAGCGAAACCTTTGACAAGTTCAAAGAGTATCGTGCGGAAGTGGAAAAGCAATTGGATAAATGCATAAAGACACTTCAATCTGATCGAGGTGGTGAATACCTCTCCGATGAATTTCTAGGACATCTTGTAGAGAACGGGATATTATCCCAATTGACTGCACCTGGTACTCCACAACAGAATGGTGTAGCCGAAAGGAGAAACAGGACCTTATTGGATATGGTACGGTCCATGATGAGTTACTCAACGCTGCCATTATCATTTTGGGGATATGCTTTACAAACAGCATGCTATATTCTGAACTAAGTTCCGAGCAAATCAATTCCCAGAACTCCGTATGAATTGTGGTGTGGCAGGAAGCCCTCCCTTGGACATATGAGAATATGGGGCTACCCGGCACTTGTACTGGATGGGGATACGAAGAAGTTGGAACCAAGATCAGAATTGTGCATGTTTGTAGGGTATCCAAAAGGAACTAAAGGAGGTCTGTTCTATAACCCGAAGGAACAAAAAGTCATTGTCTCAACCCATGCGACATTCTTGGAGGAAAGTCACATCAATGACTTTAAGACTCGAAGCAAAGTGGTGCTAGAGGAGTTATCGGGTGAAAGAACTGCTCCACAGATTTCGGTCTTGGACGCAAGTCCGAGTTCCATTGAAAGACCTGCAGACGATCAATAATTTAAGGTGCCTCGTCGTAGTGGGAGGGTTTCGAAGAAACCTAATTTCTTCATGTATGATGCTGACGTATACCAGGCCGAGGCTCATAAGCATGAGGAAGATCCAGTCACATATGATGAAGCTATAAATGATGTTGATTCTAAATCT
This sequence comes from Antiaris toxicaria, assembly GCA_035233585.1. Taxonomy (NCBI): domain Eukaryota; kingdom Viridiplantae; phylum Streptophyta; class Magnoliopsida; order Rosales; family Moraceae; genus Antiaris; species Antiaris toxicaria. The sequence continues at coordinate 60,813,518 of CP141156.1, forward strand.
TGGAAACAGGCTATGAACAATGAGATGGATTCTATGAAATCCAACTCTGTTTGGGAGCTTGTAGATTTGCCGGATGGGATAAAACCCATTGGATGCAAATGGGTCTACAAAAGAAAGAAGGATGCGGAAGGGAGAGTGGAAACTTTCAAAGCTAGACTGGTTACAAAGGGATACACGCAAAAGACTGGAATCGATTACGAGGAAACCTTTTCACCTGTTACTATGCTAAAGTCTATCCGTATTCTTCTGTCCATTGCTGCGGCTCTCGATTACGAGATCTGGCGAATGGATGTCAAGATGGCATTCTTGAATGGCCATCTTGAAGAGTGTATCTATATGATACAGCCCGAAGGGTTCGCAGCGAAAGGCCAAGAAAGGAAAGTTTGCAAGTTACTTAGATCCATTTATGGATTAAAGCAAGCATCCCGCTCATGGAACCAGAGGTTTGATCAAGCGATTAAGACATTTGGTTTTGAGCAGAACGTTGATGAACCTTGTGTTTATAAACGTATTAAGGATGGAAAAGTGGTCTTTCTGATACTCTATGTCGATGATATACTACTCATTGGGAATGATGTAGGGAACTTATCATCGGTCAAGCTTTGGTTACACTAGCAGTTTGACATGAAGGACTTGGGAGAAGCTAATTATGTTCTAGGCATTCGTCTCTTCAGAGATCGAAAGAACAAAATGATAGCGTTATCCCAAGCTTCATACATAGATAAAATAATTGACAAATATGCAATGCAAGAGGCAAAGGAAGGTTCGCAACCTTCTATTGCCGGTCTAACTCTTTAATTGGATGACTGTCCCAAGACATCGGAAGAAATAGAGCGTATGAGTAAGGTCCTTTATGCATCCGCTGTGGGTAGCTTTATGTACGCTATGCTTTGCACTCGCCTGGACATATGTTTTGCAGTAGGTATGGTGAGTCGATATCAAGCGAATCCTGGAATCAAGCACTGGCAAGCAGTAAAGCATATACTCAAGTATCTTAAGAGAACGAGGGATTATATGCTGGTGTATTCTGGAGGGGACCTAACACCCGTAGGATACACGGAATCAGACTTCCAGACTTGTAAGGATTCGAGGAAATCGACATCTGGATCAGTGTTTTTACTCGGAGGAGGAGCCATTATGTGGAGGAGCGTGAAGCAGGGCTGCACAGCTGACTCTACTATGGAGGCTGAATATGTGGCTGCGGCTGAGGCATCTAAAGAAGCGGTTTGGCTTCGTAAGTTCTTTAGAGACCTTGAGGTCATTCCGGGTGTTGACAAGCCTATCACACTTTACTGTGATAATACAGGGGCTACTGCCAACACAAGGGAATCTCGGCACCACAAGAGGACCAGGCACATCGATCGGAGATATCATATTATTAGAGGGCATGTGGAGACAAGGCAAGTGGATGTATGTAAGATCGCGTCCGAGGACAACATCGCCGATCCCTTTACTAAGACTTTGGTGGCTAGAAGCTTTGAGAGGCACGTAGAGGCGATGGAGATGCGTAACATGGCACATTTGCTGGCTTAGGGCAAGTGGGAGATTGTTAGGAAATGCCCTAAGCATTAGAGACATTTTTGATGTATTTATTTTGAACTGGATAATAAGATTATATATAGAAGTTATTCATTACATTGCCATCTGTCCTCGTCTTATTTACATGTTAAAGTAAATGTAAGCAAATATGGCTCCTTGACTGCTTGTGTTAAACTGTTAGAACGTTGCATGCAATGGATTTTTGTATGCGAGAAGACAATATTCTAAAGTTAGCGGTCTAAACTATGGTCTGTAGTCTATGGGGTTAGACCGTGCATCTAACTCATGTTAAGACTATTATATTATCTAAAGCCTTGGAGGGGATGGTTTGTCTTGACTGTCTGGAGCTGGACTCCCAAGTAGAGACATAGATATATTGCTTGGTGGTGACATATTAGAGTGGGACTAAAGCATGATTGATCTACGAAGTCCGCTTTGAGTGGATCAATCTGCTTTTGACGTTCATTATGCAGTAACCTTAATCCTGAGTAAAAGGACAGCTTCATGTATATGACTTGTGTACTTTGATGTTCCAATGGCTAAAGCGTCTCAGAGGTAGTAAGCTTATAGACCGGTTCATTGGATGCATGACTTGTATACGATGAAGGGTTCGTTTACAAATATTGGAATCATAGCTCTAATGAGGAGTTAAGGGTATCCTCTTAAAGGCATTATACCAAATGTGAAAATGGACAAGGCCTTGGGTCGTCTGCTGGGCGGATGACTTCTTATTCACGTATAGTGAATAATCATTTTCTTTATTCGATAGTGTAATGGAACTTTAAGGTAGCCTGATTAGTAGGATTAAACGGACTTTGGCCTAAGGCTGATCATGGATATCATATGAGGGTTCTGCATACATGACAAGGTCATTGGACAATAGCTTGTCACAAGCTTACGTAATACGGTATATAATTGGGAGTTCAGTTTCAGGTTTATAGTGGTGTGACTCTGAAACTAGTGATCATATGATTGAGTTGTTCGGTAAAAGAATGATGATCATATGGATTTGCAGGAGCCCGATTATATATGTCCAATCAGTCCCTCTACTAGCTCTACATAATTCCTTAACGTTTGGCAAATTGAATTGTGTATGCTATTGGCTGGTTTATTATGCATGGATGGTGATAACACAGGATTAGGATGGTAGGCAAGATTCTCTCCGGTTGGATTCAGATTTGGTTTTGGATAATAGAGTACACAATTATTCGAACTCCAAATAAAGTTGCCATGATTTTATTTGAGATTGGATTGGAGTTGTAGAAAATTATCCATGAGAACAAAAATATGAAACACAACCGTTTTGTGGAATTTGAAATTTGAATTTTGAAATTTGAAATTTGAATTTTGAATTTGAAATTTGAATTTGAAATTTGAATTTGAAATTTAAATTTGAAATTTGATATTTGAAATTTGAAATTTGAATTTGAAATTGGAAATTCAAATTTTGAATCACAGTACAAGTAGGATTCGAATTTGTTGTGGAAAATCCACAAGGTTTGAAATTCGAATTTGAGTTGGATTTGGAGAGGATAATCTTGTTAGAATCCTACTTGAATTTTGAATCCAAATCCTAACAAATGTTGCACGAAATTTTGAGGATAATCCTCAAGGAAATTTCGGTTTTTTGTGGATAAGATTCAAGGGAAAAATTCAAGTTTCAATTCCAGTTGAATTTGGATTCTCTCCTTCCCTGAAAAGTGGCCGAAAATAGGGAGAAAATCTCCTAGGAAAATTCGGTTATTTTGGATAAGGTTGAGATAAGATTCAAGCTTGAAAATCCTAGTGCAATTTTTGATTCTCCCTTATCCATAATGGCCGAAATTTTTAGGAGATTTTCTCCTTGTAATTTTCAGATTTTTTGGGTTGAAAAAGGGAGATAAAATTCTAGTTAAAATCTTGTTTAGATTTGGATTGGATTTATCCTAAGAAAAACCAAATTTTATTGTTGAGATTCTCCCTTAGAAAATTCAGATTTTTTGGTTATGGATAAGGGAAAATATTTTTTCCTAATCCAATTCAAATTTATAGAATCACCTCATGCAGGTCTATAAATAGAGGACCTACCACTCCAGTTCTCTCAGACCACAGACTCTCAGGTGAGCAGGCTTATTGTTGCACAGCTCATCGTGACAATAAAGTTCTTTAGAGATCTGGGTGGTCGGAAGAAGACTAGCAGTGCTAGCATACCGATCGAGGTTCAGAGTGCCCACACACTCAGCCATTCGGGAATTGGAGAATAGTAGAGAAGGCTAGTTAGTTGAAGCCTCCGGTCATTCTCCTCCTGCAAGATTGGCGTCCTTGAGGTATGAGTTTTAATTGTTGTTGGTTTATTGTATATGGCATCATGAGATATTTAACGATCTAAAACTTTTTATTGTTCCGCTGCGCCACTCTGATACGTTTTTACCGATTTATTTTCCTACAAAAATCAGATTTAGAAAACCCAATTTCGGGTGAAAACTAGAACACTGCCGAAAAAGGGTCGGATACCGAATGGTAGGAATTAGACTGCGAAGAAAAGCCAACACAGATGAATTTTGGCCTTAAAATTTCATGCCCCCTAGCTGCAAAAGCAGCTGAAATGGCTGCGCACATAGCCCTAAAGTGAGATTAAAATATTGTAAAAGTTATGACAACTTTTGTATAAAATATTCAAGGGGTTTTAAAGCTTGGTCAACAAGTTTTGCTTTATCTCTTCTCCTTTCGATGCAGCAGCCCATGCCCATTTATGGACTGAAAAAGGGCAGAAATTTGTCTCTTGATTAGGTTAAAATGGTGGATAATTAATTAGGATTAAGCTTAAGCAAGTTGATTAGTTTTGCCTATAAAAGGCACACATGACTTAGTGATACAATTTCTTCACTTTGGCATCCTAAAAACACAACACTCATTCTCTCCCTTTCAAGCTGAAGCCAGCCCCCTCTAAGTCACCAAAAGCCTCCATTTTCAAATCTTAAATCATACCAAAACTTACCAAAAATCAAACCTCACAAGCTTGTGTTAGGAGGATTCAAATCCGAGCCTTTTCCAAAGTGATCAAAGGTAAGTTTTGTAATCCAATCTTTGTGGTTTTAGTTTTTATTTTGGTTTGATGTTAAGAGAAATTATTTTGGTGTCTTGTTAGCATAAAACTAGCCTTCAAATCCTTGATTCCACATGACCATTTTGGTTCCTCAAGCCCTAGTTCAAAAACATGCTTGGTTCAAAGCACAAAGGTAAAAACCAAAACCTTCCCCTTTGGTGATTTAGTGACTTTAAGTTTTTAATCCAAGCCATTTATGTGTATTTGTTTATGCACATGATTTGTAATAATTTATTTTGAGCCCTTAAGTTTCCATTTTTCTGTTTATGTGGTTGTGGTTGTGTTTATAATTTTTATGAATGGCTATTGTATGTGCGATGCTACGAACGTTTAGGAATGTGGCTGGACATAAATCTGTCCCTTGGAAAGGCCATGGATTTTGGCCATTTTGACCCAATTAGGATTTAAATTTGGGAATTGGTAAAACATGGTTTTTAAGGAAATTTTGATACGGTCGTTTTTTCATCAAATAGCCCTCGGCCAAAAATGATAGTAAGATAGGTTTTTAGAGTGTTTTTCGCTCAGTGTCACAAACTGGGAACAAAATCCGAACCCAGAAATTTGTCTCGGATTTTATTAAAAATGGACCATTTAGAATTCGAATCGATTCTCGGGCTCAACACAAAAGTTATAGATCTCATCGAAACCCTAAAAACAACCATGCGTGTTTTAAAAATTTGGCCGTTTCAGGCTTCAAACAGAGTCGTATTTACAGAGATGTAAAACTGGGAAATTTTCAAAAAACTGGGCATAAGCCCACGGGTTTAATGAAATTAGGAGTTGTTAGAGTTGGATTTAGGCTCCAAGGTGAACACAAGATTTGTTCAGCTTATCAAGGACGAAAACTTTCATGTTTACCAAAATCATAAACAAAATCGTTTCAATCAAGTTCCAAACTGGTTTTCAAAAATGGTTCAAAAACCACCTTTAAAATGTAACTTTAAAAATGTGATCTATACTATTCAAAATAAAATTGTGTTTTTAACACATTAAAATATGAACAAGGTTTTCATAAAAATCATCCCCCACCTTCCAACGGGGTGACAGGGGGACGGTTTCAAAACAAGGAATTTTTCCAAGATTTTACAAGCCAACCTAAACAATTTTTCGAAGTAAAATAGTGTGTGTAGCCCGGTAAGCTACCACACCAAACAAGCCTTAGTAACCTGGTAGGCGACTATCCGAAGCAAGCCATAGTGGCCCTGTGGGCCATTACACCAAACAAGGAATAGTGGCCCTGTAGGCTATCACACCCCAACAAGCGAAGTAACCCAGCCAGTTACTACACTAAGTTTACGCGTAGTAACCCGATAGGCTACCTAGTTACCAAAACGCGAGGTAACCGGTCAGTTGATTGGTCAGCAACCAATCAAGGACCATGTTATGAATGAAATGGTAAGGAACGATGATTAACCTGTCAAAGAGACACTTAATCATGTACGATAGAAAATAAACACCAAATCCCTAAAGTAGGCCAATAGGGTACCAATGGGCCTCAGCACCACATAGAAACACGAGTTATAGTCACTAACAGAAATAGTAACCTAAGAACAACGTTGATTAATTTATGAGGTGATAAATTAATTAACCACGTAGAGAGAAACAAACTCTCGAGATAGAGAGCGAGTTAATACCGACAGCAATCGGTACCAAGCGATTATTTGCTTTAGTCACTAACAGTATTAGTGACTTAGCAAGAGAATTAATGAGATACATTATTGATGACAGGTAGTAACCTATAAGTTGATAGAGGCGAGAGTACAAGTTTGCGTGCAAACTAGGTAAGTATAACTCCGTCTACAGCATGAATGAAATGAATTTAAAGTATTATTTTTATACTATGTTAAGTATACAAACCTTCCACAATTGATGCATAGCATATAGTTTCATAATTGCATAGACTTATGAAAACATAACGAGTCCAAGTCGAGGCTCATAAAGAAGGAATGATCTAAGATTTAACAAGCCCAAGTCAAGGTTCATAATGAAAGGTAATAAATAATGAAGCATAAGCTGAGCATAAATGGTTCATGTAGTGTACACATTGTGCCTTATGTAATAACCGGGAAATTTTATTGTTCTCCGAATATGATAAATTGCATGTACATGATGAATTTCATGTTTAAAATGTAAAATGTATGATTAATATTGTGTATAACGAGATAAAATGTTCTAACGATATTACAAATTAAGAATTCGGTGATGTAAAAGCATGCCGAATTGAGCTAGGGAAAAACAGTGAACTGTAAACCCTAGTAGGTGACTCACAGTAAGCTGAGTGCGCAAAAAGATAAAATACTGATAGTAGTGATTTTAGATGTGAGTGCGTGTGTGTGTTACACACAGTATTGAGAAGTTGGTCCAGATGACCTCTTCTTGATCTAAAATTGATATATTTAGATTCAGTATGCTCAAATTAGTCAATTGAGCATGAAAAATAATATTTGACCCAAAGATATGCAGTATCAAGAAATTGGTTAAGATGACATTTTCTTGATATAAAACTGATATATTTGAGATCAGAATGCTCAAATTAGTCATTTGAGCACGAAAAGTAAATTTTGACTGGGAAATGTACAGCACCGAAAACTGACCGAGATGACCTCAGATGACGACGAAACTGATATATTTGGATTCAGGATGTTCAAATTAGTTAATTGAGCACAAAGGTAATTTTTGACCGGGAATTCGCAGTATCGGAAACTGGTCGAAATGATCTCGGATGAAAACGAAACTGATATATTTGGGTTCAGCATGCGCAAATTAGTCAGGATAGCTCATGTTAAAATTTTGGACAAAAAGTGTATAAAAGGTCGAAATTCCAAAGAAAGGCCCCATATTTTCATTATTTGGATTTTTCTCCCCACACCTACACCGTCGATGAACAGTAACCGACCACCAAAAATGGTGTCCGTTTTCGACACTACCGGTCTCGTTGCAAAGCTCTCGACGAGCTGAGTCCAAGGGTGTACTAAATCGACGAAACCGACGCCGGAGAACGCCGCACGCGCCACCCGAAGCCACCGGTGGCCGTAAATTTCAAACGGCCGTATCTCCACCGTCCGACCTCTGATTGACACGATTCCGATCCCAAAAGCTTCGTCTTGAAGAGTAGAACAAAACCCAAGCTTCATTTCGGCTCAACAGTCATCGGATCGCACCGCCTGAAGCCGCACCATCGCCGCCATGAAGCCGCCATGGAATCTGTCGTTTCCGGTCGAGTCAAGGGACACCGTGGGTGTCAAAATACTCAGAAGACGATGGGGAACAAAAGCCCCAAGGTAATTGCCACCAACAACCCCGGCACGGTGGAGATTCAACACCGCCACCGTGGGTCGAGTTTTCGAGGCCTATTGACGACGAGCGGAGCCTCCAATGGTGAAATTGACACCACCAATGGACTCCTCTCGTTGAGATCTTCAAGGTGGACACCTCCGTTGTTTGCGCCACCACCGTCCGCTACCGGTCAACGCCGATCAACGGCGACCCGGGGGTAGAAAAATAAAGAATGGCCCGTTGGCCTATTTTCGACGTTCTGGACACATCCGCGGCATCATAATTTCCAACCAGGATTCCAAATGTGAAGAACGGACACAAAAAGTTTGCATGATCGAGATCGAACGACGACGGGACGATTTCGATAGCAATTTCATTTCCCTTCATTCCTTATTTATGTATTGGAATGATTTATATGTAATTTGTATTCAAATTGTAAAAAGAAAAGAAAAAAAAAGAGTAAAATGAATGATATGTTAGAAAAAGAAAATGTATGGGAAATGTGAATATTTTTACGTAAAAAGTTGAGTTTTACGTAAATATTAGGCCTCTGGTATAGTATGTGATAGATTAGACTAAGTTAGATGGTTTTGAGGCGTTTCCTAAATGCCGAAGACCTAGAAATTTAACGGAAATGCTGTCGAAATTTTGAAAATGGCATTATGGGCATTTTGGCGAAAAACGAGAGGCAAATTGTGTTCGGTAATGGAAACCGAGACCCTTCGATGAGTTAGGCTCAGAAAATGGGAAAATGAACCTTTGAGGAATAGTAAACCGTCCCTCCGAGGTTATGTAATGTAAAAGAACGGAAAAACCGACGTCAAGGGTATTTTAGGAAACGAAAGGTAAATTTGAGATCGGGATGAAAACCCAAGCCCACTCGGTGTCTAACGCTCGGGATTAGCATAATAAACATTTCAGGAGTAGTGAAATACCCATTTAAGGCTCCGAAACGTAAGAAAAACGAGAAACGACCCTGGGTGTCGGAATAGTACCACCCGAGGGTCGGATGACCAATAGTCGTCTATGAAACAGCAATGGATGCTGTAAATGTCACGGTCCAAAATTTAGACACGTGACACGGCAACCAAATCATAATATCAACCCGAGATTTAAGGAAAAACATTTATTTTGAAAAACGGTCGACATTATAATTTAGCTAAGCCTAATTATTTATAAAGCAGTATCATAACCACAGAATAAAATAAAGGATAAAATAAATGCTTTTTAATGCGGAAATCAAACACAATATCGGTTTTCAAAAGAAATTACAAACCATAAAAATATTCCCAAGCATAAAATTTAAATAACGTGAAATAAAGTCCAAACTTAATGTCTCATTACATCAGAACGAGAAACATAAAGAAGAAGATGGAGAAAACAGATAGCATCATCTTCGGTAGTAACGGATATCTCAATGATTTTCGGAACTGCTACCTCCCGCACCTGGAAGTAGTCATTTCGAAATCACAAAGAAAAAAGGACGTGAGCGCTGGCTCAGTAGGACAGAAACAAAGGTGGGTTAACAGATAACATTTAAAAATATGGCATAATATCCGTTTCCAAAAATAATCAACAATTTAAAACAAAACATTTTTAATGCAAGTTTTATTCTGCTGAGGACTTAGCGTAGCTGCAATATACGTGCCCCAATATTAAAATAATAAATCATTAAAACATACCATCATATTAGGAGCGAGGACTTGTCGTAGCTATAATATACGTGCCTCGAATTTGAATTATCCTAGATCATCTCGTTACGGTCTAAATAGGCCGAACGGCCCTGCGCAGGTTTAGGGACCTTCCCCCATGGCGTCAACTCTGGGACGCACGCATCATTTATAATGATCGTGAACTAGAGCTCAATTATGTTCACCGGATTATTCAAAAGATGGTATTTACCAAGTTATATTATGCCATTAATCAAAACACGCTTTAAAATACACATTTAATACAAAACACTTTGCATGCGTTTATTTCATCCAAAAACAGTATAATAATTTCATAAACTGAAAACAGTATGCCATCGATAAAACAGGGGAATTTAAAACACTTGACTACTCCCAGAAAAGGCTAGAACGTCCTACCTCAATTTTCGCACAAGCGTTGCGATAACGTGATCCACCAATCAAGCAAGAACGTCAAATAAATCCTATAATCAAAACATATGATCAGTCTAGGTCTAGACATAATCATCCAATCATTTTAGTGTGCCACAAAAGATTTCAAAACATGTAATAAACATTTGGGATTTAAAATTTTTGAAAAACTCTAAGTTAAGATATTTCTGGTCATGGGCAGACTGACCTAGGCTGATTGTAAAATCAATATCAATTCATTTTTAATCCCAAAAATTCGAAATTTTTAATATATTAAACTAGACATCCATAGCTTTAATTCCATATAATTTTTATAATTTTTAGACATCATTTGTTCATTCAACTAGGCCAAAAACCGAGGGTTGTTTTCAGGCATAAAAATCTGAGTTTTAGTTTCGGTTCAAAACCTGGCAGTTCTGTCCGCCTATTTTAGAAAAATATTTTGACTAGGTAAACGGATGATTTTGGTTCTGAAATTTTTTAGGCATTTTGGGGACATCTTAAATTTAATTTTAGGCTCAAGAATCACTCAAAAATCGTTTTTAAAACTCAAGTTATGGCTGACACAAATTTACTGTTCATATGGCAATTTTCCAGATTTCCGTTTTTCTGTGTCCGAATTTCGATTAGCCTCAAACCAATTCAATTTTCATCCAATGATCACGAAATTTTGTGGAAAACCTTATTTATATGTCATTAACACAACGCAATAATCAAATTGATAAAATCATAAAATCTTACACATATGATAATAGGGTTTTTGAAAAGGGGATCAATGAGGCAAAATTTTAGGGTTTGAGAGAAAAATCACACCTTGTTTGTGCTGCCCTATTTTTGATGCTTGGTCTCCCTTTTGGCTGAATTTGTGTGAGTATTGGAGTCTTCAAAACAGTATGGAAATAGTGGAGAAAACTATATAAATTTCGGATTTAAAATCAAAAGGAGAAGGAAGGAAAAATTTTGATTTCTCACCTTGTTTTTTTCTCAAAAGTTGTTGAATCTTTGAGCTGCCTTTTGGTAGGTTTTGTTTGCCGTTTTGGGTGTGTTTTGGGAGAGAAAATTCAGAGAGGGGAGAGGGGAAAGCTGGCCGAAATTTTGAGGGTGAAAGGAGGGGTGAATGAGAGTTAAAAGGGGGTTTTTATACTAGGTTTTTCTTTCCCTTTCTCTTCCTTGTTTGGCTGAAAATTTTAAGGGGCAAAAGGGAAAGTTTTTGTGCTGTTTTGAGGCTAGGGTTTTCTCTCTTATTTCCCCTTAAGTGGCCGAAAATTATCCCGTAGTTTTTAAGGAAAAATAATTTGAATTTTAATTGAGTTTTAACTTAGCTTTTAATTCAAATAAAATCTCCTTTATTTCCTACACTTTATGGCCAAGTTTCTTCTTTATATCTAAGGAATGAAATTTGAATTTGAATCCTTCTTGGATTTGTGGAATTTAATTTTAATTTAAATTAATTTTTGGCACACTAATTTTATTTAAATTATATATTGACCCTTAAATAAAATTTAAGGCGTCACAAATATCTACCACTAAAAATAGTTTCGTCCTCGAAACTTTAAGAATTACTCCACACTAAAGAAGAGAATAAGAATATGAATAACTTCTCATTTCATTAAGCGATCTTAATGCACCTTTCAAAACATATAGTGGTATATCTACCACTATGAACAGAGTAGGGTTACAAAACAAACTTAAGTCGACTACATTACATGTACTCTACTGCTTAGCGAACCATTCAGCATGGTTCTCGCGCATATCTTTCTCGGTTTCCCATGTGACTTCCTCTTCACCATGGTTACTCCAAAGAACCTTCACCATGGGTATTGTTTTCGTTCTCAGCTGCTTGACCTTACGATCCAAAATCTTCACTGGAACCTCAACATAAGAGACATCTGGTTGGATTTCTACATCATCTGTTGAAATGACTTCGGACTCTGTTCGTGCACTCTTCCTAAGCATCGATACATGGAAAACGTTGTGCACTCCCAAGGTGTCGGGTAACTTCAGCTCATATGCAACCTTACCAACTCTGCGTACGATCTCGAAAGGTCCAATGTAACGTGGTGCTAGCTTCCCTTTAACTCCGAAGCGAGAGATACCTTTCTTCGGTGAAACCTTTAGTAACACAAACTCTCCGACCTCGAACTTTAACGACTTTGTGCGTTGATCAGCATAGCTCTTCTGTCGACTCTGTGCTGTTAGAAGTCGTTGTTTGATGATGGCAATCTTCTCGTACTGGTCTAGGATCATCTCGAGTCCACCCACTGGTGCTTCCTGGTTGTCAACCCAATAGATGGGTGATCTACAAGGCTTTCCGTACAACGCTTCAAAGGGTGCCATTCCGATACTCGCTTGATAACTGTTGTTGTATGCGAACTCTGTCATGTAGAGGTGTTTGCTCCATCCATCTCCAAGATCAAGAACGCAGGCACGTAGCATATCCTCGAGGATCTGTAGAAGACGCTCCGACTGACCATCTGTCTGCGGATGAAAAGCGGTGCTAAAGTTCAGTTCTATGCCTAGAGCTTCTTGTAGACTTTGCCAAAAGCGAGCATTGAAGCACGTATCACGATCAGAAACGATCACCGAAGGGACTCCATGCAATCTGACTACGTTCCTCATGTAAAGCTCGGCTAGCTGGTTCCTGGTGCAAGTCGTCTTGAACGGGATGAAGTGCGCAGTCTTCGTGAGACGATCTACAACTACCCAGACTCCATCAGATCCATCCTGTGCTCTCGGTAAGCCGGTTAAGAAGTCCATTCCTATACTATCCCACTTCCACTGAGGTATTGGAAGTGGTTGGAGCAGACCTGTGGGTCTCTCCCGTACTGCCTTTACTTTCTAACACGTCAAACAGTTGGCCACGAAGTTCTTCACATCTAACTTCATACCTCTCCACCAAAGTTGCCGTGTTAAGTTTTGATACATCTTGTTTCCACCTGGGTGCATGGCGAACCTCGATTGGTGAAACTCTGACAAGATCTCCTGTATAAGCTCTGGGATGTGTGGCACTGCTAAGCGACTTTCGTTGTAAAGAATTCCACTGGCGTCCATCGACCACTCTGCAACACGCTTTCCCTTTAATAATCTATCTCCATGCTGTCAGCTCCAAGAGCGTGTACCTGTGGTGCCTTACCATGATTTTGAGCTGTATTCCCTCACTGATAGCCCATACTCTGACCCTGTGGTGGTGGTCTCTGATAACTCAGCACTGGGAACTGCTGTAGCGGTGTAGCATGTGGAGCATAAGGCGCAGTGTACTGGCTTGTGCGCTGAGGCTGATAAGGAACCGGAAGCTGAGGGCGCTGTGACTGCGAAGACGGGGAAGTAAACTGTTGTCTCTGTGGAAAACCATTCTGATTCCGCTGATGATGATGTCTATGAGCATTGTCTCTCGACTGTCTCTTCGGGCAGACATTTCTTTTATGACCTTCATCACCACACTCGAAGCAGGTAATTGTATTTACCCGGCCCTGTCGCTGTCCAGAAGACTGATAAGAACCCGATCCCTGAGACTGCTGGTTCTTCTGAAAAGGAGTCTGCGGCTTGTGTTGAGGCTTGTTGCGGATTGGTCCAGACTTGTTTTTGTTACGAGCTTCAAGGAACTCCTTGTCGCCCTCTTCCACTGTTAACACCTTAGCAACTATCTGCTGGTAGCTATCCCTGATCTAGAACAGTTGTACACCCCTCTTCACATAGAGGCTAAGCCCTTCCTCAAAGCAGAGACACTTAGTAGCTTCATCTAACACCTGATTCTTCGCATACCGGGCTAACTCAGTGAACTTGGCTTCATATTCCAGCACTGACATAGACCCTTGCTTCAAACGGACGAACTCCCTAGCTTTTCTGTCGCGGAACTGAGCTGATAAGAAATGCTCGTGAAAACGCTCCTCAAAAACTGTCCAAGAAGACCTATGCTCCTCTATCAAACCATCCTCAATACTAGCCCACCAGGTAGAGGCTAGACCCACCAGCTTGTTAGAAGCAAACTCAACCCAGAACTCTGCGGGTGTGGCGGTCAACTTTAGTTGCTTGCGAATGGCATCAAACAAGTAGTCGGCATCCATCTCTGTGTCCGTGCCATCGAAAGTGGGTACGTGAGGCTTAAAGAAAAGAGTTAGGGCTACCTGTTTAGGATGTATCATAGGCTGGGTAGGTACTGCTCCAGAGGTAGGGTTTTCGGTGGTAGGCGTTTGCTGAGGAGTCTGAGAAGAACTCCCCGCTCTCTGGGTCTCATTAGAAACAACATTGGCTACAGGAGCTGGGTTAGGTGTTCCAAAAGGTAAGACGGTGAGGAGAGCCTGTATCGCTGCCATGAGATTCTGCATCGCCGTTAGCTGATCGTTCGGTGTAGGGATCGCTGTATTCTAACTCCCTTGAGGCTGCGTGTTCCCGGGGTTCTCTTCATCGTTGCCTCTCTGCTGCCTCTGACTTTGCGTGCCGGGACAAGCCATTTTGCTGTATGAGATTGAAGGAAGAGGAAATCCTATAAGCTTCTAAGAGTAAGAAAACTATGCTTGGGTATTTTGAAAACGTTTTGATGAAAACCCTTTTGAAAACGTTTTGATGAAAAACCCCTTTTGAAAACCTGGTGCTCTGATACCATTATTTGTCACGGCCCAAAATTTAGACACGTGACACGGCAACCAAATCATAATATCAACCCGAGATTTAAGGAAAAACATTTATTTCGAAATATGGGTCGACATTATAATTTAGCTAAGCCTAATTATTTATAAAGCAGTCTCATAACCACAGAATAAAATAAAGGATAAAATAAATGCTTTTTAATGCAGAAATCAAACACAATATCGGTTTTCAAAAGAAATTACAAACCATAAAAATATTCCCAAGCATAAAATTTAAATAACGTGAAATAAAGTCCAAACTTAATGTCTCATTACATCAGAACGAGAAACATAAAGAAGAAGATGGAGAAAACGGATAGCATCATCTTTGGTAGTAACGGATATCTCAATGATTTTCGAAACTGCTACCTCCCGCACCTGGAAGTAGTCATTTCGAAATCACAAAGAAAAAAGAACGTGAGCGCTGGCTCAGTAGGACAGAAACAAAGGTGGGTTAACAGATAACATTTAAAAATATGGCATAATATCCGTTTCCAAAAATAATCAACAATTTAAAAAAAAAAACATTTTTAATGCAAGTTTTATTCTGCTGAGGACTTAGCGTAGCTGCAATATACGTGCCCCAATATTAAAATAATAAATCATTAAAACATACCATCATATTATGAGTGAGGACTTGTCGTAGCTATAATATACGTGCCTCGAATTTGAATTATCCTAGATCATCTCGTTACGGTCTAAATAGGCCGAACGACCCTGCGCAGGTTTAGGGACCTTCCCCCATGGCGTCAACTCTGGGACGCACGCATCATTTATAATGATCGTGAACTAGAACTCAATTATGTTCACCGGATTATTCAAAAGATGGTATTTACCAAGTTATTTTATGCCATTAATCAAAACACGCTTTAAAATACACATTTAATACAAAACACTTTGCATGCGTTTATTTCATCCAAAAACAGTATAATAATTTCATAAACTGAAAACAGTATGCCATCGATAAAACAGGGGAATTTAAAACACTTGACTACTCCCAGAAAAGGCTAGAACGTCCTACCTCAATTTTCGCACAAGCGTTGCGATAACGTGATCCACCAATCAAGCAAGAACGTCAAATAAATCCTATAATCAAAACATATGATCAGTCTAGGTCTAGACATAATCATCCAATCATTTTAGTGTGCCACAAAAGATTTCAAAACATGTAATAAACATTTGGGATTTAAAATTTTTGAAAAACTCTAAGTTAAGATATTTATGGTCATGGGCAGACTGACCTAGGCTGATTGTAAAATCAATATCAATTCATTTTTAATCCCAAAAATTCGAAATTTTTAATATGTTAAACTAGACATCCATAGCTTTAATTCCATATAATTTTTATAATTTTTAGACATCATTTGTTCATTCAACTAGGCCAAAAACCGAGGGTTGTTTTCAGGCATAAAAATCTGAGTTTTAGTTTCGGTTCAAAACCTGGCAGTTCTGTCCGCCTATATTAGAAAACTATTTTTACTAGGTAAACGGATGAGTTTGGTTCTAAAATTTTTCATGCATTTAGGGTACATCTTAAATTTAATTTTAGGCTCAAGAATCACTCAAAAATCGTTTTTAAAACTCAAGTTATGGCTGACACAAATTTACTGTTCATATGGCAATTTTCCAGATTTCCGTTTTTCTGTGTCCGAATTTCGATTAGCCTCAAACCAATTCAATTTTCATCCAATGATCACGAAATTTTGTGGAAAACCTTATTTATATGTCATTAACACAACCCAATAATCAAATTGACAAAATCATAAAATCTTACACATATGATAATAGGGTTTTTGAAAAGGGGATCAATGAGGCAAAATTTTAGGGTTTGAGAGAAAAATCACACCTTGTTTGTGCTGCCCTATTTTTGATGCTTGGTCTCCCTTTTGGCTGAATTTGTGTGAGTATTGTAGTCTTCAAAAAAGTATGGAAATAGTGGAGAAAACCATATAAATTTCGGATTTAAAATCAAAAGGAGAAGGAAGGAAAAAGTTTGATTTCTCACCTTGTTTTTTTCTCAAAAGTTGTTGAATCTTTGAGCTACCTTTTGGTAGGTTTTGTTTGCTGTTTTGGGTGTGTTTTGGGACAGAAAATTCAGAGAGGGGAGAGGGGAAAGCTGGCTGAAATTTTGAGGGTGAAAGGAGGGGTGAATGAGAGTTAAAAGGGGGTTTTTATACTAGGTTTTTCTTTCCCTTTCTCTTCCTTGTTTGGCTGAAAATTTTAAGGGGAAAAAGGGAAAGTTTTTGTGCTGTTTTGAGGCTAGGGTTTTCTCTCTTATTTCCCCTTAAGTGGCCGAAAATTATCCCGTAGTTTTTAAAGAAAAATAATTTGAATTTTAATAGAGTTTTAACCTAGCTTTTAATTCAAATAAAATCTCCTTTATTTCCTACACTTTATGGCCGAATTTCTTCTTTATATCTAAGGAATGAAATTTGAATTTGAATCCTTCTTGGATTTGTGGAATTTAATTTTAATTTAAATTAATTTTTTGCACACTAATTTTGTTTAAATTATATATTGACCCTTAAATAAAATTTAAGGCGTCACAGTAAAAGCGTGTAAAAGCTTAAGAAATATTATTTTATCATATTTGGGCTTAGAAAATCCTGTTAAAAGTCACAGTAAGCATATAACGGTCCCGAGACCCATCAAGGGCAAAATGGTCATTTTGACCAAAAATTTCTAAAAGGCTCGGAAAGGACCGTGAATGCCTAAGGATAGTTAAAATGAAATTATAAAAGTTAAATTTGGGTCTTAAACCAACAAAAAGTAGGTTTATGATGAGAAATCAAATCAGGGGCAAAATGGTAATTTTGCCAAGAGTTAGTGTAAAAATGGAAAATGGGATTTTAGATTCCTAAGACCATTTACGGGAAATAAAACATAGAATTTTTACGTTTTATTAAATTTTAAATATGAAATGAAGATTTAGAATAACTGTGGTTATTCCGGTTATAGGAACCCGATTCAGACGCGGCAAAGGAACGTCTGCGGAGCCGGGGAAGGAAATGCTAGCGAAAGTATCTGTAAGTTCAAACATTTAATTGACATCAACATGAATAGACTATTATGTCTAAATGTGATATGTGTAAGTTCAAGCATTCATTTGTCTGCTCATGAACATTCTGATGTTGTTAATTATATGAATGAATTGATCTGTTATGTCTAGGTTTATGTGCTATATGAATGTTTCATAGCGCGATGCTATGATAAATGTTTGGTAAGCACATATATTTACATGTCTACAGCATGATTTACTATTTGATTGATTTAAGTACTTTCGTACAAACTTGTAAAGTCCTACGAGTAATAGGGTTGTAGTTAAACTAACTCACCTAATGAAATGAGAAATTAAAAAGTGTATAAATAATACACTATGGAGAAGTGCTAGGGCACTATAGTGTGGTTAATTAAAAACACACATAAAGAAATAAATGTAAAGACCTACGGGCAATAAGGGTTCCACCATGGGACGATTCATATGAATGTCGCCGGTGGGGAACTTTAAGAAAGATTGTAATGAAACCACTAAGGCGTACCGCCCCTCCAACATAGTGGTGGAGATTTTTCTCAGATCCTACGAGGATATCAAGACTATGGAGGCTGATGTTCTAAGGTCGCTCCTTAGACCCTCCCAGTCAGCGTGCTAATAATCATCGGTACTGCCATAAATAGAGCTCTAAACTAGAAATCAAATAGAGAATAAACAATTAATAAAATGATAAAAATCATAATTGAGCATAACAGAAGTTACGCTGGAATAATGCAAATTCGGTTAGGGTATGTGGATAGTACCCCGATAGAGTAAATTGAATAGTAACCAGTTAGGGTAACTATTACTATTCATCGGTCAAAGGTTAAAACTACTATTCATGATGAATAGTACTATTTCTAGAAAATTGAGTTTTAGTGTTTTTGAGTCAATATGATTCTTACTATGTATGTTTGAACTTACTGAGCCTGTTGGCTCATCAGTTTGTTCATGTTGCAGGTAAGAAACCTGTCCAGTAGATTTCTGAATAGCGGCAGGATGCGAGCGTGTCAAAGGGATAGGGAATCCACTGTGGATATGGTCCTGTTACAAGTTTTCCACTGAGCGTCGAAAACAGAGACGTGTATTGCAAAAAGATTTGAATTATGTATTATGTATAAACTATGTTTGTACTTTTAAGAGACAAACATAGTTCAGTTTAATTATGTTATGTTTACAAACAAGAAAAAGTATATAAAAAAAAAATAATTCCAAATTTCACAAAGGGTTTAAAGGAAAGAAAAGAATTTAGGTGACCCAATGAAGTTCACGAGCTATTCCAGTCGGCTAAAGAGCTTAATTATAATAGTTTCGTTGGACCAAGGTTGGGGGCGCCACAGGTGGTATCACAGCAAGCTTGACCATATCCTTCTTGGCACGAGACTCAACCTGCTCGTCTATCCATGTAAGTTAGCCTTGTTTTGAATTAGTAGTTGTTTATTTATAGGAAAATGAACGACTTATATGAAATGAAAGGACGAGATCAATGAATGTGGTCTCACGATTGTATAGTGGTAGTGGACTGCCATGATACAGCTATACAGGGTTCGAGATAGAGAATTACCATAATTATGATTGTACAGTATTAAAGAATGAACAAGGAAGGCTGCTCAGAGAAGAAATAAAGATGGCTGTCAAGTTATATAGAAATCAAATTTCAGCTGCCCACAGAGTTTTGAGTGGTGAACTGTCCTTCAAAATTTCATAGGAAGGCAGGATTGGTGTCACGCCATGTTAGGAAATGCCCTAAGTATTAGAGACATTTTGATGTATTCATTTTGAACTGGATAATAAAATTATACATAGAGGTTATTCATTACATTGCTATCTGTCCTCGTCTTATTTATATGTTAAAGTAAATGTAAGCAAATATGGCTCACTGACTGCTTGTGTTAAAACTGTTAGAACGTTGCATGCAATGGATTTTTGTATGCGAGAAGACAATGTTCTAAAGTTAGCAGTCTAAACTATGGTCTGTAGTCTATGGGGTTAGATCGAGCATCTAACTCATGTTAAGACTATTATGTTGTCTAAAGCCTTAGAGGTGACGGTTTGTCTTGACTGTCTGGAGCTGGACTCCCAAGTAGATACATGGATATGTTGCTCGGTGGTGACATATTAGACCGGGACTAAAGCGTGATTGATCTACGTAGTCCGCTATGAGTGGATCAATCTGCTTTTGACGTTCATTGTGCAATAACCTTAATAACGAGTAAATGAACTACTTCATGTATATGACTTGTGTACTTTGATGTTCCAATGGCTAAAGCGTCTCAGAGGTAGTAAGCTTATAGACCGGTTCGTTGGGTGCATGACTTGTATACGATGAAGGGTTTGTTTACAGATATCAGAATCATAGCTCTAAAGAGTTAAAGGTATCCTCTTAAAGGCATTATACTGAATGTGAAAATGGACAAGGCCTTGGGTCGTCTGCTGGGTGGATGACTTCTTATTCACATATGGTGAATAAACATTTTCTTAATTCGGTAGTATAATGGAACTTTAAGATAGCCTGATCAGTAGGATTAAACGGACTTTGACCTAAGGCTGATCATGGATATCATATGAGGGTTTTGCATATATGACAAGGTCATTGGATGGTAGCTCGTCACAGGCTTACGTAATACGGTATATAATTGGGAGTTCAATTTCAGGTTTATAGTGGTGTGACTCTGAAACTAGTGATCATATGATTGAGTTGTTCGGTAAAGAATGATGATCATATGGAATCATGGGAGCCCGATTATATATGTCCAATCAGTCCCTCTACTAGCTCCACATAATTCCTTAACGTTTGGCAAATTGATTTGTGTATGCTATTGGCTAGTTTATTATGCATGGATGGTGATGACACAGGATTAGGATGGTAGGCAAGATTCTCTCCGGTTGGATTCAGATTTTGTTTTGGATAATAGAGTACACAATTATTCGAACTCCAAATAAAGTTGTCATGATTTTATTTGAGATTGGATTGGAGTTGTAGAAAATTATCCATGAGAACAAGAATATGAAATACAACTGTTTTGTGGAATTTGAAATTTGAATTTTGAAATTTGAAATTTGAATTTTGAAATTTGAAATTTGAATTTTGAATTTGAAATTTGAATTTGAAATTTAAATTTGAAATTTGAAATTTGAAATTTGAAATTTGAAATTGAAATTTGAATTTGAAATTTGAAATTCAAATTTTGAATCACAGTCCAAGTAGGATTCGAATTTGTTGTGGAAAATCCACAAGGTTTGAAATTCGAATTTGAGTTGGATTTGGAGAGGATAATCTTGTTAGAATCCTACTTGAATTTTGAATCCAAATCCCAACAAATAAGGGACGAAATTTTGAGGATAATCCTCAAGCAAATTTCGGTTTTTGTGGATAAGATTCAAGGGAAAAATTCAAGTTTCAATCCTAGTTGAATTTAGATTCTCTCCTTCCCTGAAAAGTGGCCGAAATTGGGGAGAAAATCTCCTAGGAAATTCGGTTATTTTGGATAAGGTTGAGATGAGATTCAAGCTTGAAAATCCTAGTGGAATTTTTGATTCTCCCTTATCCATAATGGCCGAAACTTTTGTTGAGATTTTCTCCAAGAAAAATTCGGATTTTTTGGTTGAAAAAGGGAGATAAAATTCTAGTTAAAATCTTGTTTTGATTTGGATTGGATTTATCCTAAGAAAAACTGAATTTTTTGTGGAGATTCTCCCTTGGAAAAATTCAGATTTTATGGGTTTGGATAAGGGAAAATATCTTTTCCTAATCCAATTCAAATTCAGAGAGTCACCTCATGCAGGTCTATAAATAGAGGACCTACCACTCCAGTTCTCTTAGACCACAGACTCTCAGGTGAGCAGGCTTATTGTTGCACAGCTCATCGTGACAATAAAGTTCTTTAGAGATCTGGGTGGTCGGAAGAAGACTAGCAGTGCTAGCATACCGATCGAGGTTCAGAGTGCCCACACACTCAGCCATTCGGGAATTGGAGAATAGTAGAGAAGGCTAGTTGGTTGAAGCCTCCGGTCATTCTCCTACTGCAAGATAGGCGTCCTTGAGGTATGAGTTTTAATTGTTGTTGATTTATTGTATATGGCATCATGAGATATTTAACGATCTAAAAATTTTTATTGTTCCGCTGCGCCACTCTGATACGTTTTACCGATTTATTTTCCTACAATTGGTATCAGAGCCATCTCATGACTATGCCATGTACATAAATTAGACAATTACTTAGTCTTTTTATTTATGTATGGATTTGATATTTAGAGAGTGGCATTCTAGGGTTCCTTTATATTGTTATCATGGATTATGTATAAAGTATGTGGTTATTTTAATTTTTGAATTATTATAAGCATGCTTGTTTATACCGGTTATGGTTCCTTAGAATTTAGAAAAATTGTATCTAGGAATTTTTATGTAACCATGGGAGCAGTTTATTAATACTGTAATTTTCCCATGGATTTTAATTTTGTCTCTTAGAATTTTTATGGTTAGAATTTTTGAACACCGGAAACGGTTTAGAATTTTTTATGTAATCATTCTTGGAGGAGATTGAAGAATGAAGATCGTAATTTATTTTTCCCTAAAGTTAAATTTGATTTAAAGATTGAAATTTTGATTGTGTGGAAAATTTCAATTTAATTGGGATTCAAATTAATTTTTGGAGATCCTAATAGGTAAATTGGAATATGGCACGAAAATCGAGACACGACCCCTCGGGATAGGCCGACGGGCCTTGGTGGGGCTGCAGCCCCTGCCCTCAGGCAGGATGGGGCTGCGGCAGCCCCTGTGCAGGCAAACATCACCCACGGCTGAAGGCTTGGCCTGCAGCCGAGGGTGGCGCAGCCTGCCCAAGGCTGGCCGCAGCCTGGGCGTGTAGCCTCTGGCTGCATGCGCTGCCTGCAGCCTGCTGGCTGCTGCGCCCAGCCTGGGCGTGCAGCCTGGCGCTGCAGGCTTGGCCTGCAGCCTGGCAGGGCTGCACAAGGGGCAGCCGTGGGCTGCCAGCCCCTCCAGGGTTGGTGGCTGCCCACGGCGGCTGCCGCTTACGGGGGCGGTGGTCCGACGGTCCAAAAATCGAAAAATTTTGATTTTTAAATTTGAGATTTAATTTTAAATCATGTTTAAAAATATGTAATTAAAATTTGAAATTTTTGAAATTACATATTATTACACATGATGTTTAAAATTGTTTAAAATTTAAATTTGAAATTTAAATTTGAAATTCGAATTTGGAATTTGAATTTGAAATTTAGATTTTTGGAGATTTAAATTTTAAATAATTCTTGGGATGAGAAATAAATGGAGAGGCTACATAAAGAAGGATACAATAAGATGGAACAGAATTCAAGACCCAAAGAATGCTTTGGATGGAATTTTGTAATCTTTATTTTCTTTGTTCTAGGATGGAACCATAGCTTGGTTATTCTGTCAATTATTTTTTCTGTGATATGTCATGGATGTATAAATATGTATTGATGGATGTTTTGTATGCATATTTGATAACATGTCATATAGGATAGGTGAGTGCCGCTCATACTATATTGATCATACATAATTTGTCAAAACTTGCATGTTTTTCAAAATATTGAGTTGGAGAGGGTTTCAAACAAAACCCACGGCCTCCATTGTTGATCCATATGTGAAAGCATGGTAATGCCTCGCATCAGTTCTGCCCTGACCACACCCCTTGGTAGGTGTTTACCGCCGCCTGTATACTAGATTGGATCTCCTATGTGGAAAACGTGTTCGGGTGCGATCCTATTCATGACCACCCCTCGGTGGCTTGGTAGGACGTGGATCGGGCTACGTAAATAATGGTTATACACTCAAGACTCGTTTAGTTATTAACCTTCCCTAGAAGCTCTGTTAACTAAACTGGTGGCCAAATAAGCGGTTATTAATATATGTCTTAACCTTGGAGGATTTAAGATAACATATATTAATTGGACGGGGTCCATGTTCCGGCTATTTGTTTTCATGACCACCCCTCGGTGGCTTGGGGCAATAGGTGCTGAGAATTACCGTTGCAATGCTACATGTTTTTTCAAGTTTCATGTAGGAACATACTTGTATGTTTTATTTGCTAAATTATCTGTATATTTGCTTGGGCTTTGTAATGATGTCTAGTATAATTTTATTTCAGTTCAAAATGTCACCGACACCCCTCATTTCGATACTTACTGAAAATAAGTTGAATGGCGATAATTATTGTAATGACCGCCATTTTCATGGCACCTACTTACCATGTAATAAGTCATTAAGGAATAAAATGGACATAATTTAATGTCCTTTAGCAAATTTAAGAAACATGGTCAAGTACACGACCGTGTAAAAGGCTGTGTACCGCTCAGATAGATGAATGTGTTTCAAAGACATGGCCGTGTTGAGTAGTCTCAACTAGTACATGCTCGTGTCTGAAATGTACACGCCCGTGTTGCGTTGCACATGCACGTGTAAGAGTCTGTGTAGAAGGCTGTGTAATGAGTCGAGAGCCACTGTAATGACTCTCATGAATTATGAAACTTAATTACTATGTAATGATGTAATTAAGTTAATAAGCACAGTGTGCTTTTCAGTTGAATGAATTAAACAGGAATAGTAACGTTTAATTACTATTCATGCAGTGAAAGGGGTAATCGACAGTGAAATCGGTCCACCCTATTATGTGAGTATGCGTTGAGACACGCAATATCAAGAAACCGGTCTAGACGACCATTTCATGATACATAACTGATGAGCTAGTCATCAGTACGCTCAGACTGGTCATCTGAGCGCAGCAGTGATAATTGCCCTAATAGATGTACAGTATCGAGAAAAGTGGTCTAGATGACCTCTTCTCGCCCATAGACTAACAAAATCGGAGTCAGAACGCTCAGATTAGTCAGTCAGATAGTGAATAGTGATTAGTGAACAGTGTGATACGCAGTGTCAGGTTAGTGGCCAAGACGGCCTTAATCTGGCATAAAACTGATATATTAATAGTCAGCAGGCTCAATCTGGTCAATTGAGCATAAAATGTAGATTTTGTTGAAGGGATACGCAGTATCGGGATGAGGGTCAAGACGACATTTTCTCGCCCCGAAACTGATATATTTAGACTCAGGACGCCCAAATTAGTCAATCGGGCACCTGACACGTTTTTCGAGACGGGGTCATGCAGATCCTGAAAACTGGTCCAGAAGACCTCAGATGGACGTAAAACTGATAAATTTGAAATCAGCACGTCTAAATTAGTCAAGAGAGACTGTGTTTGAAATTTCACGCGAAAACGCCTCGTTATGCGTGCACAGTGTCAACACAATGTAGGCCTAACCACAGTATCAAGAAATTGGTCAAGGTGACCTCTTCTTGATATAAAACTGATATATTTGGAATTAGAATGCTCAAATTAGTCATTTGAGCACAAAAAGTAATTTTTGACCGGGAACCATACAGTATCGGGAAACTGGTCGAGATGACCTCGGATGAAGATAAAACTGATATATTTGGGTTCAGCACGCCCAAATTAGTCAGTATAGCCTATCTTAAAATTTTTCAAAAAATTTGTATAAAGGACGAAATTTTGGGGATTCTAGAGAAATAGCCCCCATATTTTTCCAAATCTCATTTTCTCCCTCCCCACACCACACGAATATGAACAGTGACCGACCATCGAATCCGGCCTCCGTTTTCGACACCGCCGGCACCATTGGAAAGCTCTCGACGAGCTGATTCCAACGGTGGGCCGAGTCGACCGAACCGACGCCGGAGCACGCCGCACGCGCCGCCCAAAGCCGCCGGTGGCCGAATTTTTCAAACCGCCGTATCTCCGCCGTCCGACGTCCAAATGCCACGATTCCGGTCCCAATGGATTCGTGGTGAAGAGTAGAACAAAACCCAGGCTTCATTTCACGTCAACAGCCGCCGAATCGCGCCGCCCCAGGTTCGCCGTCGCCGTCGCCATCGCCGCCGTCGGATCTCGCTATTCCGGCGGAGTTGAGTTGCAAGGTCGGTGTCAAAATGCTCAGAACAACACGTAGATCAAAAGCCCCAAATCAATTTTGGGCAACAACGCCGGAAAAATGAAGATCCAACGCCGCCGCCGTCGCCGACTTTTCGAGAGCCGATTTCCGGTGATAGGAGCCTCGATTCGTGGAATTGACACCACCAATGGGTTCCTCTCGTCGAGCTCTTCAAGATGGTGGTCGCCACTTCCATCGCCGCCGTGGTCAACGCCGGTCAACGGCCGGTCAACGCCGGTCAACGCCGGTCAACGCCGGTCAACGGCGACCCGGAGACCGAAAATTGAAGAATGGCCCGTTGGCCTATTTTCGACGTTCCGGACACATCCGCGGCATCGGATTTGCAAACTGGAGTTTCAAAAGTGAAGAACGACGATTCAAAGATTACACGGTCGAGACCGAACGGTTCGTCCGACCGTCGACGGGAACGATTTTGGTAGTGGTGTTGATCTATTTATTCCTCAATTTAATATTGGAAATAATTATGTATTAATTATGGTTTAATGACTTGAGGAATTGTAAGAAAAAAGGGTGAAATATCGAAAAAGAGAATGTGAGAAAATGTGAATATTTTTACGTAAAAAGCGGAGCTTTTACGTAAAAATTAGGCCTCTGGTTTAGTACGTGGCAGGTTAGAATAGGTTAGATGGTTTTGAGGCGTTTCCTAAACGCCGGAAACCTAAAAATTAAGCGGAAATGCTGCCGAAATTTCTAAAACGGCACAAAGGGGTATTTTAGGAAACGAGGGCTGAAAATGTGATCGGGATGGAAACCCGAGCTCCCTCGATGACCTAGGTCCGGGAAAGAAGGACGGACGTTGTGAGGATTAGTGAACCGCCCCATTAGAAATTTCGTAATGTAAGAAAACGACCCCTATGTCAGAATAGTACCACCCGAGGGACGGGTGCGGTCGAAGTATAAAATTTGGGGCGATTACATCGGTAACGGTAACCCGACAGGCTAAATGGTCATACGAGAGGTATTCAGTCAGTTGACTGGTTGGTTAGCTAGTCAAGGACCAAGTCGGAATGGGATAGTGAGAGACAGTGATTAATTTGTCAAGTAGATAAATTAATCAAGCACGATTAAAAAAAAAATTAGATATCAAATTTCCCAAAGTAGAGCAGCTGGGTACCGATAGGCATCGGTACCACACAACGATAAGTTTATTAGTTCCTAACGATAGAGTGACCTAAGAGCGATGTTAATTAATTTATTGGGTAAATAAATTAATTAACAATGATTAGAAAATCAAATTCTTAAGAAGAGGGCAATTAGTACCGACAAGGATCGGTACCACATAACGAGAATTTTTATTAGTCACTAATGACCACGGTGACCTAAGAGTGAATGTTAATGTAAATGCATTATGATTACAGGGAGGTACCTGTATTGTGACGAAGGCGAGAGTATAAACTGTCTGCTGACAGGTAAGTACAACTCCGCCTACAGCATGGATAAAATGAATTTAAAATGATGCTTTTCCAGTATTTTAAGTATGTATCTTGCACACGATGCTGCACAGCATACATAAGAGCATATAGCTTCACAATCGAGTAGATTGATGAAAGAACAAGATAGAAGCCATAGATCCCTACCGCGTAGGATTGGGGACAGCTTAGAGAAGCGTATGGCTAGAACAGTTAAACAAGATGGAAATAAATAGGTGTGTCGTACCGGCTCCTTCAGTCGAAGGGGTTTCCAGTTAAAGAAAGTTCAGGCCACAAGTTGAGCATCAGTTGATGGCTCTTCGGCATTAGTTGACCTCGGGCGTTACCGTTGGTCTGCGCGCACACGGTACTGACACATGGGCCCTAAATAGACAAGAAAAGAAAAGAAAAGTTTGAAGCATAAATGAACATAACCGGATCATGCATTAGTTATAGTTCGCTATGCTTTCTTTTTCAGTAGAGTGCATACAGTACACGATGCTTCTGTCATGCATAAAATATGTGAAGTTTTATATTCAGTGTTATGACATGTTATGTGATGACATGATATGTGAGCTAATATGTGATATGCTTATATGGTATGTGATTTATTAAGTGATATATGTCATGCCTATGATTTTACGTATGTGCTATGTTTTAAACATGTTTTGCGGTTAACATGTTGTACTTACTGGGCGTAAAGCTCACGGAGTGTGTTCATGCTGTAGGTAAGCATCCTATAGCGTAAACATCAAGGGACGATGATGATGGCGGAGGTGGATGTGAGGATGAGGTTATGGATACACCGCGAGTATTCTTCCGCACAGTATGAGTAAATAATATTTTGAATGGTGACAGTTAAATAGTATTTTGAATAGTAAATGTTAAACAGTATATGTACGAGTAGTATATTTAAATAGTATCTGGTGAATAGTAATCAGATAAACAAGTATATAATTATGTATGTATAATTGAAATCCTTATGTTTTTCAAATTCCGCATTTTAATAGTATGCGTACGTGAATAGTAAATACGTACGTGTATAAAAAAAAAAAAAAAAATCCCTCTAAATTTATAGTCTTAAATTCAGCAAGTTTAAGTATCGTTTTTAAAGAAGCAAGTAATAGAGTTTACAGTGACGGTCCGGGCCGCTGAGGGCACGGGGCGTCACAGTTGGTATCAGAGCGGTTTCCTGCCATCCTACCTCACATCGCCGCATGCCTGCCTCATCTGTCCAAGTAAGTTAGTTTTATTTTTTTGTCGGTAAATGTTTATCTATTGATGATAACATTTTATAGTAATGAAACGACGAAATCTATGATGGCGAGGACAAGATGAAAAGATGCTGAGATCATTATACGAAAAATCACGACCGTGCAGTGCTGGAGAACTGTTTAGAGAAAGAGCATGGATTGCTACCCGAGTTGTACTGATCTTCAAGGCTAGTTGTCCACTAAGTTTCGAGTGGCAAACAGTACTCCTGCACTCCATGAGAATGTGAGGACTGGTTTCATGTTATCAAAGTGATTCCCTGATTGTACACCATTGACCAGGATAACTGAGTCCTGTTGGATGTTGATATCTCTCAGGAAGATACTCTCGTGTGTATCGGGATCCTTATGACCAGGATGAGCTCTTAACTGTGTCGAGTTTCGCCATACCATGATCGAGCCAATCTCTGAGAGCAGTCCAGCATCAGCCCCAGTTTTTCTCTATGGGCAAGCAGGGAGTGAAACCGCCTAAGTTCTCTAGAGTTATGGATATACGAGAATTTGTTCATCGGACTGAAAGACTGCAGCTGATGTCCGGCGATATAGTTCTAACGTATGCTGTTCGCTACAAGGAACCGATATGGACTTCTACAATACATGCCGAGACAAAAGTGGATCAAGATAGGAGAAGACCCAAAGAGAGAAAGAGACCTTGCCAAACAGAATTAGTAGAGCGATCAAGTACGTCTAGCAAGCCTTATTAAGGAGATAGTGAACACCGAGAGAAAAGTGCTTAACCCCGGGAACCCTACCAAGCCCAAGGCATTATAGCAGCCGCCATTATGGAGGGTGACCCGGTAGAACCAGCACCCCAACTGGCCGATGAAGAGTTCACGGTCGAGTACCAGTCAGAAGTACACGAGGGCAATAGGGAGCCGATGGAGAACCCCGAACCAGCCCGTATGTCTCCCGAACACCCCATGAGAGAGGAAGATAACGCGACTCTTTTCGACGCCCATCCCGACGATGAGGGAAAGGAGATCCCCAATCGCTTTAGTAATGACGAAGTCATCATAGCCAGTGATGACGAGGTCAGTTTCAGCTGAGAAGAAGAAGAGAACCCAGAGGAGTACTCACTCAGTGATAGTGACGATGAGGAGATGCCTGATACTGAATCAGGATTATCCTTCCAATAGTAGTAACCCTTCTGCGGGAATGTTAGTTATGAAAATATATAGAGGGAAGCAGTAGCTCTCCCCCGTCAGTTATAGCATAATGTACTTGTTGGGATCGTATAGGGGAAGTGTGTGTCACTCCCACTGAACTAGAATCTTGAATATATGTATATATATTATGTGAAATATATTATGAGATAAGTAGTAAAGCTTTGCCCTAGGGGCCAGATATAATATTTTTTCCACAGTGTGAGTATGATATGACAGAAAGTGCAGGACGAATCCTAGCACTCAGACGATGTCCCAATACAATGCGGTAATTGTATTGAACATCACAGTATGAGAGAAAGAAAGATGGATATAGTGTGTATATTTATATCCATAATGGTTTAAGTAAGATTGTTAAGTAAGAAAGAAAATGATATGTGATACGAGTCCCAAGTATAGAATTTAAGAGACTTATATTTTCCTTTTTCGCTGTACGATAGGGTTACATAGGAAAACATGGTAAGAATGAGAGCTTAGTTAAACCCAGCATCCTGAGAGGATGAGTTGATAGCACAGATCGCAGCCATGCGAGATATGATGGAGAACCAGCAGCGGGAGCTAAACCAGCTTAGAGAACAGCTGGGCCAGCAACCCCAGGCACCACAGTCAGTAGAGATGCCAGCACAGGAGGCTCTAGCAGCCCAGAAACTCTAAGGGAGCAAGCAGCTCCTTCAGCTCAGGAAGCACTAGCACCCATAGTAATGGCTGCTTTCGTAGCAGCAATTATTTTCTGCCAATCCCTAGGGAAGGCGACTTGTATGAAAGATTCCGACGCATGAAAGCGTTAGAATTCTTAAGAATCACCAACCCTATAGAGGCCGATGATTGGCTAACGGATATCCAAGTAATCTTGGATTTTATAGGGTTAACAGATAGAGAAAGAAAGTGATGTGCACATCCTTCACCCTGCGCAATGAGGCGCGTTAGTGGTGGAAGATGGTAACCATTAGGAGGAACATCAGAGAGATGAGCTGGAGTGATTTCATTGAGGAATTCAAGGAGATGTACTTCAACGAGGAAGCACTAGTAGCGCAGTAAGACGAGTTCGACAACCTGCACCAATGTAGTATGACTGTTATGGAGGCAGTCAAGAAGTTTGAGCAGTTGGCTCAACTTTGTCCAGATTTGGTACCGACCAAAAGGAGAGAGTCAGACGAATGCTGAAGATGTTCAGAACGGAAATCACAGTTTAGGTCTGTAGCGGAGGGCACGGACCAGCGACACTAGCAGAATGTGTCAGCAAGACTATCTGAGCTGAGTACTAGTCGGCTCAGGATAAGGAGCGAAAGGCGCAGAATTTTAAGGCACGAAAGGAGGAGAAAACGCAAGCTGAGCAGGCTCAGGGGAAGTAAAACCCCGAGTTACAACACAGAGGACAGAATGTGGGAACCGACCAGAATAGTAGGCATTCCCATAATAACAACAAGAGAAAAGGGGAATTAAGGCAATCAAGATTCACAGGAGAATTTCCCCCAGAAGAGAAACGACCAGGAAGGAAATGATAGCCAACTCGACGTGCACGAAATGCGGAAAGAGGCACTCAGGAGAATGTAAGCAAGGAGTAAGTGGTTGTTTCATCTGTGGCAAGAAAGGCCACTATGCCAAAAAAAAAAAAGGCTTAGGACACAACGTTGTCATAAACTGTTGAAGGCGAAAAATCATTTTCGAACCAATCGGATGTGAAAAGTTCATCTACAAGGGTTTGTCGCCAGAGCAACCAAAGACGATGATATCAGCAGTGAAGGCTCGCGAGATACAATCCAGTGGATGCACGGACTTCCTAGTATACGTAGCAGATAAGACTCAAGGAATAGAGATAGGACCCGACAACGTACCGATAGTCAGGGAATTCATGGAGATATTTCTAGAAGATCTTGCAGGACTCCAACCAGAGCGCAGGATCTCGTTCGAGACTGAACGTCTACTAGAATCAGCCCCATCTTTGAGGCCCCCTACAGAATAGGCCCTATAGAGCTAAAGGAGCTCCAAGCCCAGCTAAAGTACTAAATAGATAAGGGATTCATGCGATAGAGCTATTCACCCTGGAGAGCACCCATACCATTCGTGAAGAAGAAAGATGGACCACTGAGAATGTGCATCGACTACAGAGAGTTGAACAGGATTACGATTAAGAATAAGCATCTGTTGCCGCGAGTTAACGATCTATTTGATCAGCTCCAAGACGCTGTAGTGTTCTCGAAGATCGATCTACATCCCGAGTACCATCAACTACAAATCAAGAATGAAGATGTACCCAAAACAGCATTTCAAACGTGGTACGGACATTACGAGTTTCTGTTCATGTCACTCAGATTAACGGACGCACCAGCAACTTTCATGAACTGGATGAACCGCATGTTCAAGGACTATTTGGATAAGTTTGTCATTGGGTTCATCGATGACATACTTATACACTCTAAGACGAAGGAAGAGCACGAAGAGCACTTAATTATCATTTTACGCATGCAACAGGACCATCAGTTATACACCAAGTTCTCCAAGTACGAGTTTTGGCTGGAGAAGGTCCATTTCCTAGACCACGTAGACCCCAAGGAAGGAGTATCTGTGGACCTGGCGAAAATTGATGCAGTTAGCACGTGGCCAGCTCAGAGGAACGTAACGGGAATTCGCAGTTTCTTTAAACTAATAGGATGTTACCTACACTTAGTCGAAGGCTACTCAAAGTTAGCTGCTTAGATCACAGCGCTCACCAAGAAGGGAAAGAGGTATAGGTGAATCGACAAGTGTGAGGAAAGCTTTTAAGAGCTGAAATGAAGACTCACAAGCGCTTCAATGCTGACCATTTCAAATGTTGGTTAGGAAAACTTCATGATTTATAGCGCCACATCTAAAACCAAGTTGGAAACTGTGTTGATGTAGAGTGGTAGAGTAGTCGCGTATGCTTCACGACAACTCAAAAAACCTTGAAAAGAGCTACACAACGCGTGATCTGGAGCTAGTAGCGATAGTTTTTACGATAAAAACATGGAGGCACTACCTGTACGGAGTCACGTGCGAGATTTACATCGACCACTAGAGTCTCAAATGTATCTTCACGCAGAAAGAGCTCAACATGAGGCAGCGTAGATGGCTAGAGTTGGTAAGGATTACGACCGTGAGATCCTATACCATCCAGGGAAAGCCAATAAAGTGGTCAATGCGTAGAGTCAGAAGCATATTACTATGCCTATGGCTATTAGTGCCTTGTCAAGAGCGCTACAAAGGAGTTATGCGACAGCAAGATCAAGATTTTGATAGGGGGATTGTCTAACATGACCCTCCAATCGACGCTCCAAGAAGAGATCAAGATCGGTCAAGATTTTGATTTTTCACTGCTCAAGTCCAAAAAGGAAGCTATAGAGGACAAGGGTTCAGAGTTTAAGATCCTTAAGGACGACATACTCTACTACAGAGATAGAGTATGTGTTCTAAAAGATGAAGAACTCAAGAAGCGAATCCTTTTGGAACCTTACGAGACGTCATATTCCGTACATCCGGTAGCGAATAAGATGTACAAGTACCTAAAGGAAAGTTTTTGGTGCCTTGGAATGAAGAATGACATTGTCGAGTTCGTCGCCAGCTGCCTTACGTGCCAGAAGGTTAAGGTAGATCACCAGCGCTCAGCAGGATAATCGTAGGAAATTAAGTTACCCGAGTGGAAATGGGACCAGATTACGATGAATTTCGTAATCGGATTGCCGAAGACGTCAAACGATAATGATGCAATCTGGGTGATTGTAGAAAAACTGATGAAATCAGTTAGATTTTTAGCAATGAAAGTTAGCTACTCGGTGGAACGACCAGTAGAAATCTATGCGGCACAGTTCGTGAAATGGCACGGAATACCAGAGTCGATCGTCTCAGATCGTAGTGGACGCTTTACCTCCAGATTTTGGCGAGGTGTTCAAGCCGCATTACGGTCCAAGTGAGAGTTCAGCATAGCATTTCATCCTCAGACCGACAGTTAGTCTGAGAGGACCATACAGATGTTAGAGGACATGTTGAGACCTGCGTCCTAGACTTCAAAGGAAATTGATATCAGAAGCTACCATTGAGCGAGTTCTCGTACAACAGCAACTATCATTCCTCGATAGGAATGGCACCGTACGAGACACTCTGTGGAAAGAGATGCAGATCTCTGGCTCATTAGTACGAGTTTGGAGAGAAACGAGTAGTTAGCTCGGACATCATCAAGAATACCATGTCAGACGTGAAGCTGATACGAGAAACGTTAGATACAGCGCACAGTCGACAGAAGAATTTTGACGATAAGCGCCGTAGACCCCTCAAGTTTCAAGTAGGAGATTCGGTCTTTTTCAAGGCGGCACCCATGAAAGGGGTGATGCGCATTGAAAATAAAAGAAAGCTCAGTCCTAGGTACATAGGACCCTTGAGATAATAGAGAAAGTCGGGAATGTGGCTTATAGACTAGCACTTCCTCCCGAGTTAGTTACAGTGCACAATGTCTTTCACGTTTTGATGTTAAAGAAGTACGTGCCAAACAGCTCCCATGTTCTTAGCCAAGAATCCGTTGTAGTATACGCTGATCCGACGTACGAGGAGAGACTCGTGCAGATCTTAGTTAGAAAGGAGAAAGTACTTAGGAATGAAGTATACCGCTAGTAAAAGTGTTGTGGCAGAATCATAGTGTTGAGGAAGCCACATGAGAATGGGAAGAAGACATGAGAAGAGACTTCCCGGAATTATTCTAATTTTCGAGGACGAAAATTTTGTAAGGGGGGTAGGTTGTAATGACCGCCATTTTCATGGCACCTACTTACCATGTAATAAGTCATTAAGGAATAAAATGGACATAATTTAATGTCCTTTAGCAAATTTAAGAAACATGGTCAAGTACACGACCGTGTAAAAGGCTGTGTACCGCTCAGATAGATGAATGTGTTTCAAAGACATGGCCGTGTTGAGTAGTCTCAACTAGTACATGCTCGTGTCTGAAATGTACACGCCCGTGTTGCGTTGCACATGCACGTGTAAGAGTCTGTGTAGAAGGCTGTGTAATGAGTCGAGAGCCACTGTAATGACTCTCATGAATTATGAAACTTAATTACTATGTAATGATGTAATTAAGTTAATAAGCACAGTGTGCTTTTCAGTTGAATGAATTAAACAGGAATAGTAACGTTTAATTACTATTCATGCAGTGAAAGGGGTAATCGACAGTGAAATCGGTCCACCCTATTATGTGAGTATGCGTTGAGACACGCAATATCAAGAAACCGGTCTAGACGACCATTTCATGATACATAACTGATGAGCTAGTCATCAGTACGCTCAGACTGGTCATCTGAGCGCAGCAGTGATAATTGCCCTAATAGATGTACAGTATCGAGAAAAGTGGTCTAGATGACCTCTTCTCGCCCATAGACTAACAAAATCGGAGTCAGAACGCTCAGATTAGTCAGTCAGATAGTGAATAGTGATTAGTGAACAGTGTGATACGCAGTGTCAGGTTAGTGGCCAAGACGGCCTTAATCTGGCATAAAACTGATATATTAATAGTCAGCAGGCTCAATCTGGTCAATTGAGCATAAAATGTAGATTTTGTTGAAGGGATACGCAGTATCGGGATGAGGGTCAAGACGACATTTTCTCGCCCCGAAACTGATATATTTAGACTCAGGACGCCCAAATTAGTCAATCGGGCACCTGACACGTTTTTCGAGACGGGGTCATGCAGATCCTGAAAACTGGTCCAGAAGACCTCAGATGGACGTAAAACTGATAAATTTGAAATCAGCACGTCCAAATTAGTCAAGAGAGACTGTGTTTGAAATTTCACGCGAAAACGCCTCGTTATGCGTGCACAGTGTCAACACAATGTAGGCCTAACCACAGTATCAAGAAATTGGTCAAGGTGACCTCTTCTTGATATAAAACTGATATATTTGGAATTAGAATGCTCAAATTAGTCATTTGAGCACAAAAAGTAATTTTTGACCGGGAACCATACAGTATCGGGAAACTGGTCGAGATGACCTCGGATGAAGATAAAACTGATATATTTGGGTTCAGCACGCCCAAATTAGTCAGTATAGCCTATCTTAAAATTTTTCAAAAAATTTGTATAAAGGACGAAATTTTGGGGATTCTAGAGAAATAGCCCCCATATTTTTCCAAATCTCATTTTCTCCCTCCCCACACCACACGAATATGAACAGTGACCGACCATCGAATCCGGCCTCCGTTTTCGACACCGCCGGCACCATTGGAAAGCTCTCGACGAGCTGATTCCAACGGTGGGCCGAGTCGACCGAACCGACGCCGGAGCACGCCGCACGCGCCGCCCAAAGCCGCCGGTGGCCGAATTTTTCAAACCGCCGTATCTCCGCCGTCCGACGTCCAAATGCCACGATTCCGGTCCCAATGGATTCGTGGTGAAGAGTAGAACAAAACCCAGGCTTCATTTCACGTCAACAGCCGCCGAATCGCGCCGCCCCAGGTTCGCCGTCGCCGTCGCCATCGCCGCCGTCGGATCTCGCTATTCCGGCGGAGTTGAGTTGCAAGGTCGGTGTCAAAATGCTCAGAACAACACGTAGATCAAAAGCCCCAAATCAATTTTGGGCAACAACGCCGGAAAAATGAAGATCCAACGCCGCCGCCGTCGCCGACTTTTCGAGAGCCGATTTCCGGTGATAGGAGCCTCGATTCGTGGAATTGACACCACCAATGGGTTCCTCTCGTCGAGCTCTTCAAGATGGTGGTCGCCACTTCCATCGCCGCCGTGGTCAACACCGGTCAACGGCCGGTCAACGCCGGTCAACGGCGGTCAACGCCGGTCAACGGCGACCCGGAGACCGAAAATTGAAGAATGGCCCGTTGGCCTATTTTCGACGTTCCGGACACATCCGCGGCATCGGATTTGCAAACTGGAGTTTCAAAAGTGAAGAACGACGATTCAAAGATTACACGGTCGAGACCGAACGGTTCGTCCGACCGTCGACGGGAACGATTTTGGTAGTGGTGTTGATCTATTTATTCCTCAATTTAATATTGGAAATAATTATGTATTAATTATGGTTTAATGACTTGAGGAATTGTAAGAAAAAAGGGTGAAATATCGAAAAAGAGAATGTGAGAAAATGTGAATATTTTTACGTAAAAAGCGGAGCTTTTACGTAAAAATTAGGCCTCTGGTTTAGTACGTGGCAGGTTAGAATAGGTTAGATGGTTTTGAGGCGTTTCCTAAACGCCGGAAACCTAAAAATTAAGCGGAAATGCTGCCGAAATTTCTAAAACGGCACAAAGGGGTATTTTAGGAAACGAGGGCTGAAAATGTGATCGGGATGGAAACCCGAGCTCCCTCGATGACCTAGGTCCGGGAAAGAAGGACGGACGTTGTGAGGATTAGTGAACCGCCCCATTAGAAATTTCGTAATGTAAGAAAACGACCCCTATGTCAGAATAGTACCACCCGAGGGACGGGTGCGGTCGAAGTATAAAATTTGGGGCGATTACATCGGTAACGGTAACCCGACAGGCTAAATGGTCATACGAGAGGTATTCAGTCAGTTGACTGGTTGGTTAGCTAGTCAAGGACCAAGTCGGAATGGGATAGTGAGAGACAGTGATTAATTTGTCAAGTAGACAAATTAATCAAGCACGATTAAAAAAAAAATTAGATATCAAATTTCCCAAAGTAGAGCAGCTGGGTACCGATAGGCATCGGTACCACACAACGATAAGTTTATTAGTTCCTAACGATAGAGTGACCTAAGAGCGATGTTAATTAATTTATTGGGTAAATAAATTAATTAACAATGATTAGAAAATCAAATTCTTAAGAAGAGGGCAATTAGTACCGACAAGGATCGGTACCACATAACGAGAATTTTTATTAGTCACTAATGACCACGGTGACCTAAGAGTGAATGTTAATGTAAATGCATTATGATTACAGGGAGGTACCTGTATTGTGACGAAGGGGAGAGTATAAACTGTCTGCTGACAGGTAAGTACAACTCCGCCTACAGCATGGATAAAATGAATTTAAAATGATGCTTTTCCAGTATTTTAAGTATGTATCTTGCACACGATGCTGCACAGCATACATAAGAGCATATAGCTTCACAATCGAGTAGATTGATGAAAGAACAAGATAGAAGCCATAGATCCCTACCGCGTAGGATTGGGGACAGCTTAGAGAAGCGTATGGCTAGAACAGTTAAACAAGATGGAAATAAATAGGTGTGTCGTACCGGCTCCTTCAGTCGAAGGGGTTTCCAGTTAAAGAAAGTTCAGGCCACAAGTTGAGTATCAGTTGATGGCTCTTCGGCATTAGTTGACCTCGGGCGTTACCGTTGGTCTGCGCGCACACGGTACTGACACATGGGCCCTAAATAGACAAGAAAAGAAAAGAAAAGTTTGAAACATAAATGAACATAACCGGATCATGCATTAGTTATAGTTCGCTATGCTTTCTTTTTCAGTAGAGTGCATACAGTACACGATGCTTCTGTCATGCATAAAATATGTGAAGTTTTATATTCAGTGTTATGACATGTTATGTGATGACATGATATGTGAGCTAATATGTGATATGCTTATATGGTATGTGATTTATTAAGTGATATATGTCATGCCTATGATTTTACGTATGTGCTATGTTTTAAACATGTTTTACGGTTAACATGTTGTACTTACTGGGCGTAAAGCTCACGGAGTGTGTTCATGCTGTAGGTAAGCATCCTATAGCGTAAACATCAAGGGACGATGATGATGGCGGAGGTGGATGTGAGGATGAGGTTATGGATACACCGCGAGTATTCTTCCGCACAGTATGAGTAAATAATATTTTGAATGGTGACAGTTAAATAGTATTTTGAATAGTAAATGTTAAACAGTATATGTACGAGTAGTATATTTAAATAGTATCTGGTGAATAGTAATCAGATAAACAAGTATATAATTATGTATGTATAATTGAAATCCTTATGTTTTTCAAATTCCGCATTTTAATAGTATGCGTACGTGAATAGTAAATACGTACGTGTATAAAAAAAAAAAAAAAAAAAATCCCTCTAAATTTATAGTCTTAAATTCAGCAAGTTTAAGTATCGTTTTTAAAGAAGCAAGTAATAGAGTTTACAGTGACGGTCCGGGCCGCTGAGGGCACGGGGCGTCACAATTATAAAGACTGGAAAAGAAATCTATTAATAGTTCTCAGCTGCGAGAGACACAAGTTCGTACTAGACGAACCATGCCCACCTGGGCCCAAACCTGACACACCACTTGAGGAAGTCCCGGTTGCCTATAATCGTTGGAGAGAATCCAATGAAATAGCTCGATGCTACATCCTTGCTAGCATGACGAGTGCTTTACAAAAGCAGCATGAGACTTATCAAGTTGCTGGGGAGATCATGGACAATCTGGAAGACATGTTCGGAGGCCAAGAAAAATTGGCTCGACAGTCTGCTATCACCAGTATTATGAACTCCAAGCAAAAGGCGGGTACTCCGGTGAAGGACCATATGATCACTCTAATGGGATTCTTCGCTGAGGCTGCCGAGAATGGTGCTGAGTTAGACTACAACACCCAGATCGAGATGGTGTTCAAGACTCTGTCTAAAGATTTTGTGGGGTTTAAGGCCGCATACAATCTGGCGACAAAGGAGTTAGGACTAACCGAGCTCATGAAGCAACTACAGGCTTATGAGCGGATGATTAGGGATGAGGATGTGGTCCGACCTAAAGGAGAGGCCAATTTGGCGGAATCTTCCAATCCCTCACGGAAGAGGAAGAGGCCAAATAAGAAGCAAGTGGCTTCCAGTTCTTCTAATCCTCCTGCCTCGGACGGGAAGAATAAGAAGAAGAACAAGAAGCCAAAGGACCCTAAAAAGTCCAAATGCTTCCATTGTGGGAAGGTAGGTCACTTCAAGAAGGCTTGCCGGGAATTCCTAGCCGCCAAGGGCAAGGAAGGTAAGGAACTTCATTACTTAGAAGCGTATTTGGTGGAAGAATCGAAAGACACTTAGGTCATTGATTCGGGCGCCACTAATCATGTTTGTGTTTCTATGCAGGGGTTCGTGGAAACGAGAAGTCTCCATGATAGGAGCCTCTCGTTGCGGACTGGAGATGGTAGCTTTGTGGTGGCTGAGGCAGTGGGAGATGTTCACCTTTATTTTGATCAATTTAAGTTTATTTTATTGAAAGACTGTTTTTATGTTCCTAATTTTAGGAGGAACCTTATATCGGTAGCTTGTTTAATAAAGGATTCTTATTCAGTTTCTTTTAGTAAAAGAGTTGATATTCGTAGAAATAAGTCTTTTATCTGTTCTGGATGGATGGATGGAAACTTATATTTGATCAGACCAAAGATGTACTCACTGCTTGACACTGAATTAATTGATAACCCTAAAAGGTTGAAAGTTTCTCACTCTAACAAGGCGTATCTTTGGCATTTAAGACTTGGTCATATTAATCAGGATAGGATTCAAAGATTGGTGAAAGACGGTCCTCTGGAATCTTTGGAGGAGGTACGACTTCCCCAATGTGAGTCTTGTCTAGAGGGTAAGATGACTAAGAGGTCTTTTGGAGCTAAGGGTACAAGGGCTAAGGAGCTCTTAGAAATTGTGCACACTGACGTATGTGGCCCCATGAACGTCACAGCACGAGGAATGTTCGAGTATTATGTCTCTTTCATAGATGATTACTCGAGGTATGGATATATGTATCTGATGCACCGCAAGAGCGAAACCTTTGATAAGTTCAAAGAGTATCGTGCGGAAGTGGAAAAGCAATTAGATAAATCCATAAAGACACTTCAATCTGATCGAGGTGGCGAATACCTCTCCGATGAATTTCTAGGACATCTTGTAGAGAACGGGATTTTATCCCAATTGACTGCACCTGGTACTCCACAACAGAATGGTGTAGCCGAAAAGAGAAACAGGACCTTATTGGATATGGTACGGTCCATGATGAGTTACTCAACGCTGCCATTATCATTTTGGGGATATGCTTTACAAACGGCGTGCTATATTCTGAACCAGGTTCTGAGCAAATCAATTCCTAGAACTCCGTATGAATTGTGGCGTGGCAGGAAGCCCTCCCTTGGACATATGAGAACATGGGGCTGCCCGGCACATGTACTGGATGGGGATGCGAAGAAGTTGAAACCAAGATCAGAATTATGCATGTTTGTAAGGTATCCAAAAGGAACTAAAGGAGGTCTGTTCTATAACCCGAAGGAACAAAAAGTCATTGTCTCAACCCATGCGACATTCTTGGAGGAAAATCACATGAATGACTTTAAACCTCGAAGCAAAGTAGTGCTAGAGGAGTTATCGGGTGAAAGAACTGCTCCACAGATTTCGGTCTTGGATGCAAGTCCAAGTTCCAATGAAAGGCCTGCAAACGATCAACAATTTAGGGTGCCTCGTCGTAGTGGGAGGGTTTCTAAGAAACCTAATTTCTTTATGTATGATGCTGAGGTATACCAGGCCAAGGTTCATGAGCATGAGGAAGATCCAGTCACATATGATGAAGCTGTAAATGATGTTGATTCTAAATCTTGGAAACAGGCTATGAACAATGAGATGGATTCTATGAAATCCAACTCTGTTTGGGAACTTGTAGATTTGCCGGATGGGATAAAACCCATTGGATGCAAATGGGTCTACAAAAGAAAGAAGGATGCGGAAGGGAGAGTGGAAACTTTCAAAGCTAGACTGGTTGCAAAGGGATACACGCAAAAGGCTGGAATCGATTACGAGGAAACCTTTTCGCCTGTTGCTATGCTGAAGTCTATCCGTATTCTTCTGTCCATTGTTGCGGCTCTCGATTACGAGATCTAGCAAATGGATGTCAAGACGGCATTCTTGAATGGCCATCTTGAAGAGTGTATCTATATGATACAGCCCGAAGGGTTCGTAGCAAAAGGCCAAGATAGGAAAGTCTGCAAGTTGCTTAGATCCATTTATGGATTAAAGCAAGCATCCCGCTCATGGAACCAGAGGTTTGATCAAGCGATTAAGACATTTGGTTTTGAGCAGAGCGTTGATGAACCTTGTGTTTATAAACGTATTAAGGATGGAAAAGTGGTCTTTCTGATACTCTATGTCGATGATATACTACTCATTGGGAATGATGTAGGGAACTTATCATCGGTCAAGCTTTGGCTACACCAACAGTTTGACATGAAGGACTTGGGAGAAGCTAATTATGTTCTAGGCATT
The DNA here is from genome assembly GCA_035233585.1 of Antiaris toxicaria. NCBI lineage: Eukaryota > Viridiplantae > Streptophyta > Magnoliopsida > Rosales > Moraceae > Antiaris > Antiaris toxicaria. The sequence continues at coordinate 60,855,220 of CP141156.1, forward strand.
CGTCTATTCAGAGATCGAAAGAACAAAATGATAGCATTATCCCAAGCTTCATACATAGATAAAATAATTGACAAATATGTAATGCTAGAGGCAAAGAAAGGCTCACAACCTTCTATTGCCGGTTTAACTCTTTCATTGGATGACTGTCCCAAGACATCGGAAGAAAGAGAGCATATAAGTAAGGTCCCTTATGCATCCGCTGTGGGTAGCCTTATGTACGCTATGCTTTGCACTCGCCCGGACATATGTTTTGCAGTAGGTATGGTGAGTCGATATCAAGCAAATCCTGGAACCAAACACTGGCAAGCAGTAAAGCATATACTCAAGTATCTTAAGAGAACGAGGGATTATATGCTGGTGTATTCTGGAGGGGACCTAACACCCGTAGGATACACGGACTCAGACTTCCAGACTTGTAAGGATTCAAGGAAATCGACATCTGGATCAGTGGTTTTACTCGGAGGAGGCGCCATTGTGTGGAGGAGCGTAAAGCAGGGCTGCACAGCTGACTCTACTACGGAGGCTGAGTATGTGGCTGCGGCTGAGGCATCTAAAGAAGCGGTTTGGCCCCGCAAGTTCTTTAGAGACGTTGAAATCATTCCGGGTGTTGACAATCCTATCACACTTTACTGTGATAATACAGGGGCTATTGCCTACACAAGGGAATCTCGGCACCACAAGAGGACCAAGCACATAGATCGAAGGTATCACATTATTAGAGGGCATGTGGAGACAGGACAAGTGGATGTATGTAAGATCGCGTCCGAGGACAACATTGCCGATCCCTTTACTAAGACTTTGGTAGCTAGAAGCTTTGAGAGGCATGTAGAGGCGATGGGGATGCGTAACATGGCACATCTATTGGCTTAGGGCAAGTGGGAGATTGTTAGGAAATGACCTAAGTATTAGAGACATTTTGATGTATTCATTTTGAACTGGATAATAAAATTATACATAGAGGTTATTCATTACATTACTATCTGTCCTCGTCTTATTTATATGTTAAAGTAAATGTAAGCAAATATGGCTCACTGACTGCTTGTGTTAAAACTGTTAGAACGTTGCATGCAATGGATTTTTGTATGCGAGAAGACAATGTTCTAAAGTTAGCAGTCTAAACTATGGTCTGTAGTCTATGGGGTTAGATCGAGCATCTAACTCATGTTAAGACTATTATGTTGTCTAAAGCCTTAGAGGGGATGGTTTGTCTTGACTGTCTGGAGCTGGACTCCCAAGTAGAGACATGGATATGTTGCTCGGTGATGACATATTAGACCGAGACTAAAGCGTGATTGATCTACGTAGTCCGCTATGAGTGGATCAATTTGCTTTTGACGTTCATTGTGCAATAACCTTAATCCTGAGTAAATGAACTACTTCATGTATATGACTTATGTACTTTGATGTTCCAATGGCTAAAGCGTCTCAGAGGTAGTAAGCTTGTAGACCGGTTCGTTGGGTGCATGACTTGTATACGATGAAGGGTTTGTTTACAGATATCAGAATCATAGCTCTAAGGAGTTAAAGGTATCCACTTAAAGGCATTATACTAAATGTGAAAATGGACAAGGCCTTGGGTCGTCTGCTGGGCGGATGACTTCTTATTCACATATGGTGAATAAACGTTTTCTTAATTCGGTAGTATAATGGAACTTTAAGATAGCCTGATCAGTAGGATTAAACGGACTTTGACCTAAGGCTGATCATGGATATCATATGAGGGTTTTGCATATATGATAAGGTCATTGGATGGTAGCTCGTCACAGGCTTACGTAATACGGTATATAATTGGGAGTTCAGTTTCATGTTTATAGTGGTGTGACTCTGAAACTAGTGATCATATGATTGAGTTGTTCGGTAAAGAATGATGATCATATGGAATCACGGGAGCCCGATTATATATGTACAATCAGTCCCTCTACGAGCTCCACATAATTCCTTAACGTTTGGCAAATTGATTTGTGTATGCTATTGTCTAGTTTATTATGCATGGATGGTGATGACACAGGATTAGGATGGTAGGCAAGATTCTCTCCGGTTGGATTCAGATTTTGTTTTGGATAATAGAGTACACAATTATTCGAACTCCAAATAAAGTTGCCATGATTTTATTTGAGATTGGATTGGAGTTGTAGAAAATTATCCATGAGAACAAGAATATGAAATACAACCGTTTTGTGGAATTTGAAATTTGAATTTTGAAATTTGAATTTTGAATTTTGAAATTTGAATTTTGAATTTTGAATTTGAAATTTGAATTTGAAATTTGAATTTGAAATTCGAGTTTGAAATTTGAATTTGAAATTTGAAATTTGAATTTGAAATTTGAATTCAAATTTTGAATCACAGTCCAAGTAGGATTCGAATTTGTTGTGGAAAATCCACAAGGTTTGAAATTCGAATTTGAGTTGGATTTGGAGAGGATAATCTTGTTAGAATCCTACTTGAATTTTGAATCCAAATCCCAATAAACAAGGGACGAAATTTTGAGGATAATCCTCAAGCAAATTTCGGTTTTTGTGGATAGGATTCAAGGGAAAAATTCAAGTTTCAATCCTAGTTGAATTTGGATTCTCTCCTTCCCTGAAAAGTGGCCGAAATTGGGGAGAAAATCTCCTAGGAAATTCGGTTATTTTGGATAAGGTTGAGATGAGATTCAAGCTTGAAAATCCTTGTGGAATTTTTGATTCTACCTTATCCATAATGGCCAAAACTTTTGTTGAGATTTTCTCCATGAAAAATTCGGATTTTTTGGTTGAAAAAGGGAGATAAAATTCTAGTTAAAATCTTGTTTTGATTTGGATTGGATTTATCCTAAGAAAAACTGAATTTTTTGTGGAGATTCTCCCTTGGAAAAATTCAGATTTTATGGGTTTGGATAAGGGAAAATATCTTTTCCTAATCCAATTCAAATTCAGAGAGTCACCTCATGCAGGTCTATAAATAGAGGACCTACCACTCCAGTTCTCTTAGACCACAGACTCTCAGGTGAGCAGACTTATTGTTGCACATCTCATCGTGACAATAAAGTTCTTTAGAGATCTGGGTGGTCAGAAGAAGACTAGTAGTGCTAGCATACCGATCGAGGTTCAGAGTGCCCACACACTCAGCCATTCGGGAATTGGAGAATAGTAGAGAAGGCTAGTTGGTTGAAGCCTCCGGTCATTCTCCTCCTGCAAGATTGGCGTCCTTGAGGTATGAGTTTTAATTGTTGTTGATTTATTGTATATGGCATCATGAGATATTTAACGATCTAAAAATTTTTATTGTTCCGCTGCGCCACTCTGATACGTTTTACCGATTTATTTTCCTACACGCCATTGAAATGATTTTCTGACTGTGCACCATTAATCAGGATGATAGGTCTTGTTGGTTGTTGACCATGCTTTTTAGGGAGATACTCTCGTGTGTATTGGGATTCTTGTGACCAGGAGTAGCGCTTAACTAGACCAAGTTTCACCATGCCACGATCGAGTAAATCTTCTCTCGGAAAGAGTCTAACATTAGCCCCAATTCCTCAAGGGCAAACAGGGTGTCACTTCTAACGTCACCTGAGTTCCTTAGAGTTGCGAACATACGAGAATTAGTTCATCGAACTGAGAAACTGTAGTCGATGTCCGGTGACATAGTTCTAACGTATGCTGTGCACTTCGAGGAACTTATGAATCCCCTCCAATTTGCGTGGAATTCACAACGGAACATAAGCCGAGAGGAGCGTAGATCCAAGAATGTCTATAGGTGAACAATCTAGTCAAGGAAGAAGAGGACCCGTAAAAGTTTTCTATAGACCAGGAAAATTAGATGTATTAGGCTATATATATATATCCTTTATGTTATATTGAAATGTTATGTAATGACATGTGTATGTAGTGACATGTGTGTAATGAATTGTTAGGAACTGTCAAAATGCGTTGATATAATATAGTGAGTTTTGTTGTTTTGTCCTGTATGAAAAGGCATAATATACGATAAATGGGCCATGTGCATTTATTGCGCTAGAAATGGTTCGGATGAAGAGATAGAAGATCCGAAGGAATTTCCCATTGAAACCGGATTGATAGAATGACTAAAATGTAGGGGTACATATGTGTATATATGTATACTCGATGTAAAAGAGGCTGTTGTATATACAAAGTCTTAATATTGATATGTATGTGAACGTCATGAAACGAGTTATAATAATGCCTTACGATGATATGGCATTAGGATTTCTTTGAATTTCAGGAAATCTTAAAAATTTTGTGAAAAATATATATATATACATTGAAAATCTAATTATTGATTTTCAAGCGATTATAGGGAAATAGAAAATATGGTGAATACGTGTGAATAAAGATGTACGAGTGAATACCTCACATCATTTGAAAAGGGTGGAGAAATTATAAGGCCTTTTAGAGGTCTAGATGAGATAGAACCTAGGCAGGGTACTGAGGAGGTTCAGCCACCACTGACCCCTGTGGTTGAATAGGTAGTACATCATCGCTGTTCCTGAAAGGATACAGGAACTACGATCAATAGTAAATTAAGAGCTATAATATAAGCGATTCCGTGGAATAAAACCTCAAGAGTTTGGGGGCTCTATAGATCTTTTGAAAGCAGAGGAATGATTTTCCTCTATATAGATGATTTGAGACTACTGTGAACTAGAATGAATTTCTGGTTGAATTTCATTAGATATATTATGATCCTGCATTACGAAAACCGTAACGAAAATGGGTTTACCGCATTAAAGTAAGGAAATGTATCAGTGAGTGAAGTGCATCAGAAATTGATCAACTGTCCAAATGATGCCCTTACATGGTAATTATTAAGAGGGAAAAGATACAGAGAATGATTGGAATGTTCTGACCAGAGATCTTTGCTTTGGTGGGTAGTGGTTTAATACCACCACTTTCAGTGACAGACTGCGTCAGTCATGTTTTGCAGGTTAAATACCAGCGGGCTAGATAGAAAGAAGAAAGAGAAGAAGTTTGAGAAACCTAGAAGAGGGAAAGGACTTTGACTAAATTTTTCCTAAGTTGGAACCTAAATTGGCCAAAGCAGTAAACCTAATCAGAATGTTAGGCCAAGACAGTTTAATGCTCTAGGCCTATAGTCGTAGAATAAAGGAAAAGGTAAATTTTTCGAGAAAATGAAAACCTAACCTAGGATAATAGAAGGTAGCAAAGGAAGCTGACTAATAATATAGGATCAGATGTATCCAGTTGTGCTACAAGTGAGAAGGGGCACTGGCCACAGTCCTGATTTGGCCCCAGTGCATGTTAGCAATGTGGGAAAAGAAGGCCATTATGCCAGAAACTGTCCCACAAATCGGTAGAATGCACAGGAAACGTTTTAACCACAGCAACAACATCCCAAGCCCATGTGTTATAGGCTAGATTTGAAATATCATTGGTAGTACAGGAAAGACGAGAACGCATGCCACGTGCCAATGCTAGTGTCTTGGCGTACATCAAGGACGATGTGAAAGTAGGAACATCAAACATAGTGACAGAATCGATTGTTATAAGGTTAGTTGATTGTGATGTAATCCTAGGAATGGATTTCCTAGGGAAATATCAAACCATAGTTGATTACCGGAACAGAAAGATAGTGTTTCGACTAGACGACGAAGAAAGCTTTGAACATGTAGATTCGTCATGTAAATCGAGGAAGATGATAGTTAGCTCGTGAAGTGGGAGTAAGCTAATGTCCAACGATTGAATTGGATATTTGGCCTATGTGTCATAGGTAATACAGGAACAGAAGCTTCACCCAGAAAATGTTCTTATGGTCCAAGAATTTCTCGACATTTTTCTTCGAGGAATTACTTGAATTGTCGCTTGAACAAGAAATTTCCTTTGAAATCGAACTCATGCAAAGAACTACACCCATTTTCAAAGGTGTGGCGGTATTCTCAAAGACTGATTTACGATTAAGAATACCATCAACTGAGTGTTCAAGGAATTCCTAGATAAGTTGTCATTGTGTTTATTGATGACATACTTATATATTCATAGACTCATAAGGAGTATGAAGAGCATTTGATAACTGCTCTGCACATTATGAGACAGCACTATCCCTATGCAAAATTTTCCAAGTGCGAATTTCGACTAGATAAAGTGCATTTTCTAGGACACGTAATCTCCAAACAAGGAATCATCGTAGATCCTATCAAGGGGAGACGACTAACGAATGGCCTGCACCTAAGACTGTAATGAGAATACGGAATTTCTTAGGTTTGGCTGGCAACTATAGAAGACTTGTGGAAAAGTTAGATGTACTCCAATTAAAGTCATCGCTATTCGAAGACACTGAAAGAGCTCTGAAGCAAGATCAAATCTAATAAGTTATCAAGAAGGGATTTCCAAGGGTGGAATGATCTTACATTAAGGAGGAATTTATATTCCAACTAATGAAGGATTAGTGAGGTAAAGTATGGCAAAAGCCCATTAAATGCCATATTCAATGCATTCCGAAGTGAGTAAAGTATACCAGAAATTAAAATTGCAATTCTGGTGGAAAGAGACGACGAATGAAAGCGCAAAATTTGTGAATCGATGCATGATCGTCAAAAGATCAAGACTGAACGAAACATCTAGGTAGAAAACTGGAATCATTGGAAGTTCCCGAACATAAGTGGGAACATATTACGATGAATTTTGTAATGGAGTTATGTGACAACCGGAAATTTCTGGCATTCTCGGAAGAAAATGTACAAATGTATGTATATAACAATTTGTACTATTTAAAGAGTGAAATAAATGTATTTATATTGTTTAGAATGTATTAAAATGTTCTAACAATACTGACGAGTAAGAATTAAGTGTTGATAAAAATTCACTGAGTTGAAACGGGTGGAACGGTGCCAAAAACGGCGTTGAAAACCCTAACCGGAGCACTAAAAGATGAAAAACTTCCAAGATTGATTTTGATCAAATGGAAGCAGTATAAATTGATCCGACTGCACAGGAGACCTCAGGAACCCGCGGGAACGATTTCAGGAAAATTTAGGCTCGAACCGACAACAGTCAAAAAGTAGTCGAATTAATGTGAATAGTAAAGTCAAAGTCAACATATTACTTTGCATTTATGACATCATAAAGCCAAATTTAATAAATGTGAAAATATGGTGGTTGGTGGCATGAATGGCCAAGATTAAGTTACTTTTTGATCTAAAGGCCAAGATTTGGCCAAAATAAGCAAAATTTAATTTTTGAAAAATTTGGAAAGAAAAGGCTTGAAAAATGTTGCATTTTGATTAGTCGAAAGCCAAATTAATTGGCTTCCTTTGTGTTTAAGTCGGCAAAACATGGAATAAAGTGGCCGAAACATTTTCAAAGCCAAGAACATATGAAAAAAATTTTCTAAGTGTTCTCCCTAGTGGAATCGTGAGCCACCAAGGAAAACCAAGCAAATATTCTAAGTTTCCTTCACAAAAGTGGTGTCAAACCCTTCCTTGAAGACAAAGGAAGCAAGAAAGCAAGGTAACTTTCTTTGATTTGCATTTTTTCTTGATTTTTCTCCCTAAGATCCGTGGGATGAATAGTGTGAAAATGAGAAAATTTTTGGTTTGTTTTGGTTGATTTGGTGCTTGGGTTTTGTTAAGGGTATGATTAGAAGAAAAACAATGCATTTTGTTTAAAGAAAAACAAAATTTTGGTTGGTTTTCAAAGGGTAAAACCGTGGGTTACCATGTGTAATTGATGAGGAATTGTTCTTGTTTAAGTGTGGAAATGCTTTAAATAATATTTTGGTCAAATGTAAAGCATGATTTATATGGTTGTAAGCTTGGAAAAATTTTGGAATTTAAAAACCCTAATATGGCCGTGGGTTTTACTTTGGGTTTGGTGAATAATTTTTACATGATTAACTTGATGTTTGGATAGTTTAAATCATGCATTTGATTATGAAAATGATGGTTATGTGATTGAAAGCATAAAACCAAATGTTATGCATGTTTTTCTCTTAAATGGCCGTGGGTTATAATGGTAAAAAAACCCTAGAATTTGTGTTGAAAAATGCATGGAATTGGGTTGAAAATGTGCTAGATAATGACATTGGAATAGCCTAAAATTTGGTGGAAAAATTGAAAAGTTTTGGTTAGGTTTTGAGTGTGAAAACCGTGGCCAAAACCAAGGGTAAAAATTAAAAGAAATTTTGTGCAATGTGGTTCAAAATGTGAATTGAAATTGTGAGCTTTTATGTAAAAGTTTGGAAAACTTTTACATAAAATAGGTTTGTGGTATAGTACGTGGCAGGTACATATGATTCGAGGTGTACCTAACGCCGGTAGCCTTAAATTTACGCCGAAATGCTGCCGAAATTTCGAAAATGGCATTTGGGGTAAAAAGGGAATTAAAAATAAGAGTTTAGGGTCGGGTCGGAAACCCAAGTCCCTAAAAGAAAATTGAATAAGGAAAACCTAAGGGGTGGTTCATGAATAGTAATCTCGTCCCCTTAAAAATGTAAAACGCGAGTGAAATTGAAAAACCGACCCCGAGAGGGGGCGTTTTTGGGAAACGAAATAAAGGTCCGAGTCGGATACGAAAAATTCGAGCCTCAGAGATCTAGATCGAGAACGTCTAGATGAACGTTTTAAATATTAATAAAACGTCCATTTGAGGATCCAAAATGATAGAAAATCACTAAACTGACGTAAGGGTCGGAATAGTGCTTCCCGCGAGTCGGGAAGGTGAAAAATGGAAATAAAAATAGAAACGAACCGGTAATGATTAGAAAAGAGTCAGAAAAGTTCCTGAGAGCCAAAAATGTAGTCTAGATTGAGAAAATTCTGTTAGGGGCAAAACTGTAATTTTGCCAAAATATAGGGGTAAAATCGTAATTTTACAAAAGTTGAGAAAAATGGGGAAAATGATAAATAAAGCCTAAAAAGTTATAAATAGGTTTTATTTAAGCTTTTTAATGAAAAATAAAAGCTATAAATGGAAATAAAATTAACAGACAAGGTTTTATCTGTAGGATCCCAAAATCGACCTACAAGGAGGGCGATCAAAGATCCAAGAGAGAAAAGGGGAAGAAACTGATAAGGTAAGTTCAGACATTTACCTGTCTGCAACATATAGCATTACTGTTGCTAACTTTGATGTACTAACTATAAGTTAGATACATATGTGCTACGAGCACTATTATAGAGTAGAGAGAGAGACGAAATATGCTACGAGCACTATTGAGAATGGGACACATAGTTAATTGTGCTTCGGGCACTAGAGCGAGGTTAAGGAAACTCACTCACCTAAAAGTAAAATGTAAACCATTCCTAACCACGGGGCAATATGAAGTCACCGGGTTAGAACTTAAAAAGTCGATAATGAAACCACTTTTGGCGTACCAACCTTCCGTACAGGGAGGTAAACTTTGCCTTCAGGGCTATGATGAGATTAAGGCTGTGGAGGTCAGCACTGATGTACCGCTCCCAATCATGTACAATTTGCCTTCGGGCCTATAAGATTAAGGCTGTGGAGGTCAGCACTAATGTATCGCTCCCAGTCATGCGCACTTAAATGGTACTGTCAATCTGAGCTCAAAACCAGAACGTAATCAAAGATAATTACCTAAAATTGAAACTATGCCATAATTGAGCATAAGACAGTTTTGTGAGGGTACTAACATCGTGGTAGATGTACTGTTGATATACTGTGTTGTGGTCAAACTTACTATTCACAATGAATAATGGTCAAAGTTACTATTCACATATGAATAGTGATCAACATTACTATTTATGAGGAATAGTACTATTCATAAAAATTTTATTTCTTGCATGTTTGAACTTATTGAGCCTGTAGCTCACCATTTTTGCTTATGTTGCAGGTAAGCGACCAGCTCAGTAGCTTTGTTTGACTGGATGGCGGACGGGATAGCGCGTGTCAAATGGGATAGGAGGCGAGGAATATGGTCCTGCCAGAGTCTTTCCACTGAGCGATAAAAGAGAAGGGAAAAAGAAACAGTCTTTTATAATAATATATATTTTACAAAAGCACTGTATTATGTAAATTACTTTATACTCGCGAACAAAGTAAACAGTGGAAAATGTTTTATATGATGTTTAAAGAAAAAAAAAATTTCCCCAAAAACGTCATGTTTTAAAAAGAGATAGATTAGCCAGCGACCCATGAGAGTACAATCTATCGCAGTTAGCGATAAAGCTCAACCGCAATAGTATTGTATAATCTCTATGAAGGGCGGGCCGCCACAGTTGGTATCAGAGCAGAATTACGGTTGGTTTAGTTTAGAATACCAACTGCTACCACAATTGGTATATCAGAGCAGTGTAGACCATATCCTGATTTGACACTTCGCACATCCTGCACCGCTATCCAAGTAAGTAGTTTATTTAAGTTTAGTGAATTATTTTCTTATGTGAAAATAATTATCTTATAGGTAGCAAGATGACCAGACCTCCTTATGTGAGACCACCGCTACCACGACCGAGAGGGGTGTTACGGGTATTGACGAGACCTATTGTGAGGCCATCTATTTCCCAACGATTGGCACTTAGACCTCTAGTGCCAGAGAGACCTCCAGCACTAGTACCAGCTCCAGTAGATGTAGTGTAACCTCGACCGGTACTTCATCCACCTATAGTAATGGACATTCCAGTTGTTGGTGGATGCCAACATATTGGGGTGAGAGTTTTAGCTCGGGCAGTACAGTCGTTCAGAGCGAACAGTTCCCCTATGTTTGATGGTGGACAACAGTCGATGGAGACGAAGAACTGGCTCCATGCCATAGAGAGGATTATGGTGATGTGTGATATCGATCGAGAGATGTGGATCCAGTTGGCCATCAGTATGTTTCAGGGAGATGCTGAAGTATTCTGGGAGTATTGTGACCAGGAGATTCTATTGGGATTCAGTTGGGCTAAGTTCTGTCAGCAATTGGCTGATCAGTTTCCGTTTAAGGATCCGACATCTGTTCTAGTGCCTCCAGAGAGACGAGAGGCAGTTACACTCGTGTACCCTGGATTTGATGAGGTTAGGGGCTATATTCTCCAGACTGAGAGGATGGTCAAGTTGTCTGGTGAGACAGTTATGTCTTACGCAGCACGATTTGAGGAGACCATTAGGAGGAGATGTCTGTTGCCCAACCTCACTGAAGCAAACTGTTGTGAGCTTTTCTGGAGAGGTTTACCCATGGAGTTGAGACAAAGGGTGATTAAGCTATATCCTCCTACGCTCCAAGAGTTTGTAGTGACGATCAGGATGATCGAGAGGGAGATTTTGATTGAGCATCTGACACAGAGTCGACAAGAGACACTGGGTCAAGATGAGATGTTGGCACGCATCTTTGGGCCGAGGAGGATGATGAATGATCATGAAGCCGGACCGTCTAGACCACGAGGAGGTGATGACTCAGGACAGGGAGCATTGCCTAGAGGTGGTGATGACTCAGATGATCCAGATGACGATGAGGATCCAGAAGAATATCCTCTAGTCCTAGACACAGGGGATGTGTGACCAGTAGATGTATGCATGTACATAAGTAGCTTATAGAGAAAAGCTCTTTTGTATAGACTTGTGGCCAAGATGTATATGATGGCCGATGTATATGTGACTGGTGATGGTTATGTATGATATATAAACGTTTTGCTATGAATGAAATATCAAAATGATTATATGTTGTACGAAGATGTGTTATGATGATGTGGCTTTACATTACCCTGAATTTCGTAAATTTATATGATTTTACGAATGTAGTCATGGAAAAGCTAACGGTAAATTGTTGTGCCAAAATAGGATAATAGGAAAGATGGTGGATTTGCGAAATCGACCAGAGGGACGAGAACGACGTCCTAATGTCATGGAGAGATTAGATCAGATACAAGCCCTACTAGAAGCTCAGATGCAGGAAAATGCTAATCTGAGACAACGAGTAGAGGAGTCAGAACAGAGGCAAGGTTCTGAGCATACCCAAGTAGAACAAGAAGCTGAGGTAGATCCGGTTATCACTCCAGCTGGTGTACATGAGAGAGTTCCTGAACCACAAACGGTATTAAATCTAGAACCCCTCTATGAAAGATTCAGGCGTATGAGGCCACCAGAATTTGAAGGTTCTACAAATCCTCTAGAGGCTGAAGACTGATTGTCATCTTTGCAAGTGATCATGGAATTCATGTACCTAACTGACCAGGAGAAGGTCGCATGTGCGTCTTTTGTGTCGAGGAAAGATGCTCGTTTTTGGTGGGACACTGTGCGAATGAGAAGAAATATATCTATTATGAGTTAGGCGGAATTTCTGGAAGAATTTAACTAGAAATATTATGATCCTACATCTCTGAGACAACAGCAGAAAGAGTTCTCAGAATTGACGCAAGGAAATATGTCGATGAGTGAAATTTGATGAAAGTTCGACCAGTTATCTCACTTATTTCCCTATGTAGTCCCTACTGAGAGGGAGAAAATACAGAAAATGATTGGGATGCTCAAGCCAGAAATTACTGCATTAGTAGATACTGGACAGGTACCGCCTACTTCTGTAGCAGATTATGTTAGTCGGGCCATAAGAGCTGAGTTTCATGTAGCCCGATAGAAAGAGGAAAGAGAGAAGCACTGGGAGGCCAAAAAGAAGCAAAGGGCTTTGACTAAGTCTACACAAGTTGGTCAATCTAGCAAGCTAAATCAGAATGCTAAACCAGGCCAGGGCAATAATCAAGGATCCCAGTAAAATAAGAGGAAAGGCAATTTTTCTGGAAATCGCCAGGGAAATAATCGAAACCAGCAGCGAAGAACAGCTGGTAATGCGGAATCCAATATACAAAATTGTCCTACATGCGAAAAGAGACATTCTGGGCAATGCAGATATGGGCCACTTGTTTGTTATGAATGTGGAAAGGAAGGTCATTACGCCAGGAACTGTCCAAGCAACAGGCAGGGTGTACAAGGCACTTCCCAACTACACCAGACATGCCCACAAGCTCATTCCCTTAAGGCCAGAGTTGAAGAGTCTCCAGTAAGGCCGCAACGCCAGGAGCGTGTGCCACGTGCTGATGCTCGTGTGATGGCCTACAACAAAGAGGATGTAGAGGCGGGAACATCGAATGTGATGACAGGTCGGCTTCCTGTCGCTAGTCACGTAGCCTCTGTACTATTCGATTCTGGTGCTACGCATTTCTTTGTTTCCTATGCATTTGCTGACAAGATAGGACATCCTAAGGACTATATGGGAAGAGTATTTAAGAAAGCTTTACCCTCTAGGAAAGTATTGTTGTCTAATTACTAGCTACTTCATGTACCAGTATATGTGGCAAATAGAGAGCTATATGCGAAGTTGATCGTAATGAAGATCGTGGATTATGATGTGATTCTAGGCATAGATTTCCTAGGAAAATATCAAGCTACGATCGACTGTCGAAATCGAAAAATAGTATTCGAACCCGAGGAAGAAGAGAGTTTCGAATACATCGATACTTCTCGAAAACCCGGGAAGATGATGATCAGCTTGTTAGGAAATGCCCTAAGTATTAGAGACATTTTGATGTATTCATTTTGAACTGGATAATAAAATTATACATAAAGGTTATTCATTACATTGCTATCTGTCCTCGTCTTATTTACATGTTAAAGTAAATGTAAGCAAATACGGCTCACTGACTGCTTGTGTTAAAACTGTTAGAACGTTGCATGCAATGGACTTTTGTATGCGAGAAGACAATGTTCTAAAGTTAGCAGTCTAAACTATGGTCTGTAGTCTATGGGGTTAGACCGAGCATCTAACTCATGTTAAGACTATTATGTTGTCTAAAGCCTTAGAGGGGACGGTTTGTCTTGACTGTCGGGAGCTGGACTCCCAAGTAGATACATGGATATGTTGCTCGGTGGTGACATATTAGACCGGGACTAAAGTGTGATTGATCTACGTAGTCCGCTATAAGTGGATCAATCTGCTTTTGACGTTCATTGTGCAATAACCTTAATCCTGAGTAAATGAACTACTTCATGTATATGACTTGTGTACTTTGATGTTCCAATGGCTAAAGCGTCTCAAAGGTAGTAAGCTTATAGACCGGTTCGTTGGGTGCATGACTTGTATACGATGAAGGGTTTATTTGCAGATATCGGAATCATAGCTCTAAGGAGTTAAAGGTATCCTCTTAAAGGCATTATACTGAATGTGAAAATGGACAAGGCCTTGGGTCGTCTGCTGGGCGGATGACTTCTTATTCATATATGGTGAATAATCATTTTCTTGATTCGGTAGTATAATGGAACTTTAAGATAGCCTGATCAGTAGGATTAAACGGACTTTGACCTAAGGATGATCATGGATATCATATGAGGGTTTTGCATATATGACAAGGTCATTGGATAGTAGCTCGTCACAGGCTTATGTAATACGGTATAGAATTGGCAGTTCAGTTTCAGGTTTATAGTGGTGTGACTCTGAAACTAGTGATCATATGATTGAGTTGTTCGGTAAAGAATGATGATCATATGGAATCACGGGAGCCAGATTATATATATCCAATCAGTCCCTCTACTAGCTCCACATAATTCCTTAACGTTTGGCAAATTGATTTGTGTATGCTATTGGCTAGTTTATTATGCATGGATGGTGATGACACAGGATTAGGATGGTAGACAAGATTCTCTCCGGTTGGATTCAGATTTTGTTTTGGATAATAGAGTACACAATTATTCGAACTCCAAATAAAGTTGCCATGATTTTATTTGAGATTGGATTGGAGTTGTAGAAAATTATCCATGAGAACAAGAATATGAAACACAACCGTTTTGTGAAATTTGAAATTTGAAATTTGAATTTAAAATTTGAATTTGAAATTTGAAATTCAAATTTTGAATCACAGTCCAAGTAGGATTCGAATTTATTGTGGAAAATCCACAAGGTTTGAAATTCGAATTTGAGTTAGATTTGGAGAGGATAATCTTGTTGGAATCCTACTTGAATTTTGAATCCAAATCCCAACAAAAGTGGACGAAATTTTTGAGGATAATCTTCATGGAAAAATTCAGATTTTTGTGGATAAGATTCAAGGGAATAATTCAAGTTTCAATCCCAGTTGAATTTGGATTCTCTCCTCCCTGAAAAGTGACTGAAAATTTGGAGAATCTCTCTTAGGAAATTCGGTTATTTTTGGATAAGGTTGAGATAAGATTCAAGCTTGAAAATCCTAGTGGAATTTTGATTCTTCCTTATCCTAAAAGTGGCCGAAAATTTGGAGAAGATTTTCTCCTAGAAATTTCGGATTTTTTGGTTGAAAAAGGGAGATAAAATTCTAGTTAAAAGCTTGTTTAGATTTGGATTGGATTTATCCTAAGAAAACCGAATTTAATTGTGGAGATTATCCCTTGGAAAATTCAGATTTTATGGATATGGATAAGGGAGAAAATCTTTTCCTAGTCCAATTCGAATTCAGAGAATCACCTCATGTAGGTCTATAAATCGAGGTCCTGCCACTCCAGTTCTCTCAGACCACAGACTCTCAGGTGAGCAGGCTTATTGTTGCACAGCTCATCGTGACAATAAAGTTCTTTAGAGATCTGGGTGATCGGAAGAAGACTAGCAGTGCTAGCATACCGATCGAGGTTCAGAGTGCCCACACACTCAGCCATTCAGGAATTGGAGAATAGTAGAGAAGGCTAGTTGGTTGAAGCCTCCGGTCATTCTCCTCCTGCAAGATTGGTGTCCTTGAGGTATGAGTTTTAATTGTTGTTGGTTTATTGTATATGGCATCATGAGATATTTAATGATCTAAAAATTTTTATTGTTCCGTTGCGCCACTCTGATACGTTTTTACCGATTTATTTTCCTACACAGCTTTCGAAAAGCAAGTAAGCTGATGGCCATTGGTTGTATGGGATATCTGGCATATGTGGTGGACACTACAGAGGAACAGAAGCTTCAACCTGAAGACGTTCCTGTTGTGAATGAATTTCTTGACGTATTTCCAAAAGAGTTACCAGGGATACCTCCAGAGAGAGAAATCTCGTTTGAAATTGAATTGATACTTGGAACGGCACCTATTTCCAAAGCACCATACCGCATGGCTCCAGTGGAGTTAAAGGAGCTACAAGAACAATTAAAGGAGCTTTTGGACAAGGGATTCATCAGACCGAGTTATTCTCCTTGGGGTGCACTTGTGTTGTTCGTCAAGAAAAAGGATGGAACATTCCGTTGGTGCATTGATTACCAGGAGTTGAATAAGGTTACGATCAAAAATAGGTATCCGTTACCTAGAATCGATGACCTATTCGACCAGTTAAAAGGCACAGTGGTATTTTCCAAGATCGACTTATGATCAGGATAACACCAGCTGAGAATTAAAGAAAGTGATATTCCTAAGACGGCGTTGAGGACTCGTTATGGTCACTATGATTTCCTTGTAATGCCATTCGGATTAACAAATGTGCCAGCAGCGTTCATGGATTTAATGAACAGAATTTTTAAAGAGTATTTGGATAAGTTTGTCATTGTATTCATTGATGACATTCTTGTATACTCAAAGACTCATGAGGAGCACAAGGAGCATCTGAGGACCGTGTTGCATACGACAACGAAGCATCAACTGTATGCCAAATTCTCGAAATGCGAGTTTTGGCTGGACAAAGTACATTTCCTTGGACATGTTGTATCCCAGGAAGGTATTGCTGTAGATCTGACGAAGGTAGATGCAATTAACCAATGGCCTGCACCCAAGAGTGTGATGGAAATACGTAGTTTCTTGAGGTTAGCTGGTTATTATCGGTGATTTGTAGAGGGATTTGTACGATTAGCTGCACCTGTTACTGCTCTTACACGTAAGGAAAGGAAGTATGAGTGGACTATGGAATGCAAAAGGAGGTTCCAGGAGTTAAAGAGACGGCTGACAAGCGCACCAATCCTTACACTTCCCACTGAAGGGGAGAAGTTTGTGATCTACAGTGATGCATCTAAAATAGGATTGGGAGCAGTCCTAATGCAAGGGGGCAAGATGATTGCCTACGCTTCCCATCAATTAAAGGAGCATGAAAAGAATTACCCTACGCATGACCTTGAACTTGCTGCAGTAGTGTTCACACTTAAAATTTGGTAACACTATCTCTATGGAGCTCAGTGTCAGATTTTTACTGATCACCAAAGCCTGAAGTATTTCTTCACGCAAAAGGAGCTCAATATGCGATAAAGATGATGGTTGGAACTGGTAAAGGATTATGATTATGAAATCCTATATCATCCAGGAAAGGCCAACCGTGTAGCGGATGCTTTAAGTAGAAAGTCTACCATATCGCACCAGCTACCAATAAAAAGGCTTCCAAAACCATTTTAGCAAGAGATAAATTCCTTGAACTTGGAACTGATATCTGGAAGATTGGTTACACTCCAAGTGGAATCATCACTGTTTGAGGATATAAAGGAAGCTCAAAGACGAGATTTAAGAATGACAAGTTCTCAAGAAGGAATTTCCAAGGATGGAATGATCCTTTATCAAGGAAGGATAAATGTTCCAGCTGATGAGGAACTTAGAAGACGGATCATGTCAGAAGCCCATGAGACACCATATTTGGTTCATCCCGGAGCTAGTAAGATGTATCAGGACTTGAAGTTACAATTCTAGTGGAAAGGGATGAAGAATGATATAGCGAAATTCGTGAGCAGATGCATGACCTGTCAGAGAATCAAAGCGGAACATAAACATCCAGCAGGAAGATTGGAACCTTTGGAGATTCCTGAATGGAAATGGGAACACATTACGATGGATTTTGTAATGGGACTCCCAAAAACCCGAGAACGTTATGATGCCATCTGGGTTATTGTGGACGGACTGACCAAGACGGCACGGTTTATAGTTGTTAAGATGACTTTTTCGTTAGAAAAGTTTGCTCAGTTGTACGTAACTCATGTCGTCAGATTACATGGAGTACCAAAATTCATTGTATTAGATCGAGATGTATGATTTACTTCGAATTTCTGGATGTGTGTGCAAGAAGCCAGGGGTATTGAATTGAGACTCAGTACGGCATTTCATCCGCAAACAGACAGACAGTCGGAGCGAACTATTCAAATATTAGAGGACATGCTTCAAGCTTATGTAATGGATTTTGTAGGAAATTGGAACGAGAAGTTACCATTAATTGAATTCTCGTACAATAATAGTTACCAAGCTTCCATAGGCATGCCACCTTATGAGGCTTTGTATGGACGAAAACGCAAATCACCACTACATTGGTATGATCTGCGAGAGAAGCAGTTGCATAAGACAGATTTCATACAAGAGACTTCCGATGCAGTTGCTAGAATTCAGCGTTAAATGAAAATTGCGCAAAGTCGACAAAAGAGTTATGCAGATAAGAGGCGAAGATCCTTGGAGTTTGATGAAGGAGACTTCGTGTTTCTTAAGGTATCGCCCATGAAGGGGATTATGCGTTTCGGTAAGAAGGGCAAACTGAGTCCAATATATATTGGACCTTATGAAATTATCGAACGCATTGGAAGGGTCGCTTACAGATTAGCATTACCTCCTGAATTGTCGATAGTGCATAATGTATTTCACGTGTCGATGCTGAGAAAGTATATACCAGATCCATCCCATGTATTAAAGCATGAACCTATTCAAATCCACGAGGATTTGACATATGAGGAACAACCTATTCGAGTACTGGCTTGTGAAGAGAAAGTACTGAGGAACAAGATAATCCCACTAGTGAAGATTTTGTGGAAAAATCATAACATTGAAGAAGCTACGTGGGAACGAGAAGACGAGATGAGGAATTTATACCCCCAGTTGTTCTAATTTTCGAGTAAGAAAATTTTATAAGGAGAGGTGAATGTGACAATCGGGAATTTCTGGCATTCTCAGAAGAAAATGTACAAATGTATATATATAACAATTTGTACTATTTAAAGAGTTAAATAAATGTATTTATATTGTTTAGAATGTATTAAAATGTTCTAACAATACTGACGAGTAAGAATTCAGTGTTGATAAAAATTAACTGAGTTGAAACGGGTGGAACGGTGCCAAAAACGGCATTGAAAATCCTAACCGGAGCACTAAAAGATGAAAAACTTCCGGGATTGATTTTGATCAAACGGAAGCAGTATAAATTGATCCAACTGCACAGGAGACCTCAGGAACCCGCCGGGACGATTTCAGAAAAATTTCGGCTGGAACCGACAACGGTCAAAAAGTAATCGAATTAATGTGAATAGTAAAGTTAAAGTCAACATATTACTTTGCATTTATGACATCATAAAGCCAAATTTAGTAAATGTGAAAATATGGTGGTTGGTGGCATGAATGGCCAAGATTAAGTTACTTTTTGATCTAAAGGCCAAGATTTGGCCAAAATAAGCCAAATTTAATTTTTGAAAAATTTGGAAAGAAAAGGCTTGAAAAATGTTGCATTTGATTAGTCGAAAGCCAAATTAATTGGCTTCCTTTGTGTTTAAGTCGGCAAAACATGGAATAAAGTGGCCGAAACATTTTCAAAGCCAAGAACATATGAAAAAAATTTTCTAAGTGTTCTCCCTAGTGGAATCGTGAGCCACCAAGGAAAACCAAGCAAATATCCCAAGTTTCCTTCACAAAAGTGGTGTCAAACCCTTCCTTGAAGACAAAGGAAGCAAGAAAGCAAGGTAACTTTCTTTGATTTGCATTTTTTCTTGATTTTTCTCCCTAAAATCCGTGGGATGAATAGTATGAAAATGAGAAAATTTTTTGGTTTGTTTTGGTTGATTTGGTGCTTGGGTTTTGTTAAGGGTATGATTAGAAGAAAAACAATGCATTTTGTTTAAAGAAAAACAAAATTTTGGTTGGTTTTCAAAGGGTAAAACCGTGGGTTACCAGGTGTGTAGGAAAATAAATCGGTAAAAACGTATCAGAGTGGCGCAGTGGAACAATAAAAAATTTTAGATCGTTAAATATCTCATGATGCCATATACAATAAACCAACAACAATTAAAACTCATACCTCAAGGATGTCAATCTGCAGGAGGAGAATGACTGGAGGCTTCAACCAACTAGCCTTCTCTACTATTCTCCAATTCCCGAATGGCTGAGTGTGTGGGCACTCTGAACCTCGATCGGTATGCTAGAACTGCTAATCTTCTTCTGACCACCCAGATCTCTAAAGAACTTTATTGTCACGGTGGGCTGTCCAACAATAAGCCTTCTCACCTGAGAGTCTGTGGTCTGAGAGAACTGGAGTGGCAGGACCTCTATTTATAGACCTGCATGAGGTGATTCTCTGAATTTGAATTGGATTAGGAGAAGATATTCTCCCTTATCCATAACCATAAAATCTGAATTTTCTAAGGGAGAATCCCAACAATAAAATTCGGCCATTATGGGATAAATCCAATCCAAATCTAAACAAAATTTTAACTAGAATTTTATCTCCCTTTTTCAACCAAAAAATCCGAAATTTCCTAGGAGATTTTTCCTCCAAAAATTCGGCCACTTTTAGGATAAGGGAGAATCAAAATTCCACTAGGATTTTCAAGCTTGAATCTTATCTCAACCTTATCCAAAATAACCGAATTTTCCTAGGAGATTTTCTCCATAATTTTGGCCACTTTTCAGGGAGGAGAGAATCTAAATTCAACTGGGATTGAAACTTAAATTTTTCCCTTGAACCTTATCCACAAAAACCGAAATTCCATTAAGGATAATCCTCAAAATTTCGTCCACTATTTGTTAGGATTTGGATTCAAAGTTCAAGTTGGATTCTAACAAGATTATCCTCTCCAAATCCAACTTAAATTCGAATTTCAAACCTTGTGGATTTTTCACAACAAATTCGAATCCCACTTGGACTGTGATTCAAAATTTGAATTTCAAATTTCAAATTCGAATTTCAAATTCAAATTTCAAATTTTACATTTCAAATTTAAATTTCAAATTCAAATTTCAAATTCAAATTCCAAATTCAAATTTCAAATTTGAATTTCAAATTCAAATTTCAAATTCGAATTTCAATTTCAAATTCAAATTTCAAATTTCAAATTTCAAAATTCAAATTTCAAAATTCAAATTTCAAAATCCACAAAACAGTTGTGTTTCAAATTCTTGTTCTCATGGATAATTTTCTACAACTCCAATCCAATCTCATATAAAATCATGACAACTTTATTTAGAGTTCGAATAATTGTGTACTCTATTATCCAAAACAAAATCTGAATCCAACCGGAGAGAATCTTGTCTACCATCCTAATCCTATGTCATCACCATCCATGCATAATGAACCAGCCAATAGCATACACAAGTCAATTTGTCAAACGTTAAGGAATTTTGTGGAGCTAGTAGAGGGACTGATTGGACATATATAATTGGGCTCCCGTGATTCCATATGATCATCATTCTGTATCGAACAACTCAATCATATAATCATTAATTTCAGAGTCACACCACTATAAACCTGAAACTGAACTCCCAATTATATACCGTATTACGTAAGCCTGTGACGAGCTACTATCCAATGACCTTGTCATATATGCAAAAACCCTCATATGACATCCATGATCAGCCTTAGGTCAAAGTCCGTTTAATCCTACTGATCAGGCTATCTTAAAGTTCCATTATACTTCCGAATTAAGAAAATGATTATTCACCATATGTGAATAAGAAGTCATCCACCCAGCAGACGACCCAAGGCCTTGTCCATTTTCACATTCAGTATAATGCCTTTAAGAGGATACCTTTAACTCCTTAGAGCTATGATTCCGATATCTGCAAACAAACCCTTCATCGTATACAAGTCATGCACCCAATGAACTGGTCTATAAGCTTACTACCTTTGAGACGCTTTAGCCATTGGAACATCAAAGTACACAAGTCATATACATGAAGTAGTTCATTTACTCAGGATTAAGGTTATTGCACAATGAACGTCAAAAGCAAATTAATCCACTCATAGCGGACTACGTAGATCAATCACACTTTAGTCCCGATCTAATATGTCACCACCAAGTAACATAACTATGACTCTACTTGGGAGTTCAGCTCCAGACAGTCAAGACGAACCGTCCCCTCCAAGGCTTTAGACAACATAATAGTCTTAACATGAGTTAGATGCTCAATCTAACCCCATAGACTGCAGACCATAGTTTAGACCACTAACTTTAGAACATTGTCTTCTCGCATACAAAAGTCCATTGCATGCAACGTTCTAACAGTTTTTACACAAGCAGTCAGTGAGCCATATTTGTTTACATTTACTTTAACTTGTAAATAAACCGAGGACAGATAGCAATGTAATGAATAACCTCTATATATAATTTTATTATCCAGTTCAAAATAAATACATCAAAATGTCTCTAATGCTTAGGGCATTTCCTAACAATCTCCCACTTGCCCTAAGCCAGTAGATGTGCCATGTTACGCATCCCCGTCGCCTCTACATGCCTCTCAAAGCTTATAGCTACTAAAGTCTTAGTAAAGGGATCAGCAATGTTGTCCTCGGACGCAATCTTACATCCATCCACTTGCCCTGTCTCCACATGCCCTCTAATAATGTGATACCTCCGATCTATGTATTTGGTCCTCTTGTGGTACCTAGATTCCCTTGTATTGGCAATAGCACCAGTGTTATCACAGTGAAGTGTGATAGGCTTGTCAACACCCGGAATGACCTCAAGGTCTCTAAAGAACTTGCGGAGCTAAACCGCTTCTTTAGATGCCTCAGCCGCAGCCACATACTCAGCCTCCATAGTAGAGTCAGCTGTACAGCCCTGCTTCACGCTCTTCCACACAATGGCACCTTCTCCGAGCAAGAACACTGATCCAGATGTCGATTTCCTCGAATCCTTGCAAGTCTGGAAGTCTGAGTCCGTGTATCCTACGGGTGTTAGGTCCCCTCTAGAATACACTAGCATATAATCCCTTGTTCTCTTAAGATACTTGAGTATATGATTTACTGCTTGCCAGTAGTTGATTCCAGGATTCGCTTGATATCGACTCACCATACCTACTGTAAAACATATGTCTGGGCGAGTGCAAAGCATAGCACATATAAGGCTTCCTACAGCGGATGCATAAGGTACCTTACTCATGTGCTCTCTTTCTTCCGATGTCTTAGGACAGTCATCCAATGAAAGAGTTAGACCGGCAATAGAAGGTTGTGAACCTTTCTTTGTCTCTTGCATTGCATATTTGTCAATTATTTTATCTATGTATGATCTCTGAAGAGACGAATGCCTAGAACATAATTAGCTTCTCCTAAGTCCTTCATGTCAAACTATTGGTGCGACCAAAGCTTGACCGATGATAAGTTCCCTACATCATTCCCAATGAGTAGTATATCATCGACATAGAGTATCAGAAAGACCACTTTTCCATCCTTAATACGTTTATAAACATAGGGTTCATCAACGTTTTGCTCAAAACCAAATGTCTTAATCGCTTGATCAAACCTCTAGTTCCATGAGTGGGATGCTTGCTTTAATCCATAAATGGAACTAAGCAACTTGCAGACTTTCCTTTCTTGGCCTTTCGCTACGAACCCTTCGGGCTGTATCATATAGATACACTCTTCAAGATGGCCATTCAAGAATGCCATCTTGACATCTATTTGCCAGATCTCGTAATCGAGAGCCGCAGCAATGGACAAAAGAATACGGATAGACTTCAGCATAGCAACACGCGAAAAGGTTTCATCGTAATCGATTCCAGCCTTTTGCATGTACCCCTTTGCAACCAGTCTAGCTTTGAAAGTTTCCACTCTCCCTTCTGTATCCTTCTTTCTTTTGTAGACCCATTTGCATCCAATGGGTTTTATCCCATCCGGAAAATCTACAAGTTCCCAAACAGAGTTGGATTTCATAGAATCCATCTCATTGTTCATAGCCTGTTTCCAAGATTTAGAATCAACATCATTTATAGCTTCATCATATGTGACCAGATCATCCTCATGCTCATGAGCCTCGGCCTGGTATACCTCAGCATCATACATGAAGAAATTAGGTTTCTTAGAAACCCTCCCACTATGACGAGGCACCCTAAATTGTTGATCGTCTGTAGGTCTTTCAGTGGAACTCGGACTTACGTCCAAGACCAAAATCTGTGGAGCAGTTCTTTCACCCGACAACTCCTCTAGCACCACTTTGCTTCGAGGCTTAAAGTCATTCATGTGACTTTCCTCCAAGAATGTCGCATGGGTTGAGACAATAACTTTTTGTTCCTTCGGGTTATAGAATAGACCTCCTTTAGTTCCTTTTGGATACCCTACAAACATGCATAATTCTGATCTTGGTTCCAACTTTTTCGCATCCCCATCCAGTACATGCACCGGCCAACCCCATATTCTCATATGTCCAAGGGAGGGCTTCCTGCCACGCCACAATTCATACGGAGTTCTGGGAATTGATTTGCTTGGAGCCTGGTTCAAAATATAGCACACCGTTTGTAAAGCATATCCCCCAAATGATAATGGCAGCGTTGAATAACTTATCATGGACTGTACCATATATAATAAGGTCCTGTTTCTCCTTTTGGCTACATCATTCTGTTGTGGAGTACCAGGTGCAGTCAATTGAGATAATATCCCATTCTCTACAAGATGTCCTAAAAATTCATCGAAGAGGTATTCGCCACCTCGATCAGATCGAAGTGTCTTTATGGATTTATCCAATTGCTTTTCCACTTCCGCACAATACTCTTAGAACTTGTCAAAGGTTTCGCTCTTGTGGTGTATCAGATACACATATCCATACCTCGAGTAATCATCTATAAAAGAAACATAATACTCGAACCCTCCTCGTGCTGTGACGTTCATGGGCCACATACGTTAGTGTGCATAATTTCTAAGAGCTCCTGAGCCCTTGTACCCTTAGTTCCAAAAGACCTCTTAGTCATCTTACCCTCTAGACAAGACTCACATTGGGGAAGACGTACCTCCTCCAGAGATTCTAGAGGACCGTCTTTCACCAATCTTTGAATCCTATCCTGATTAATATGACCAAGTCTTAAATGCCAAAGATATGCCTTGTTAGAGTGAGAAACTTTCAACCTTTTAGAGTTATCTATTAATTCAGTGTCAAGCAGTGAGTACAACTTTGGTTTGATCAAATATAGGTTTCCATCCATCCATCCAGAACAGATAAAAGACTTATTTCTACGAATATCAACTATTTTACTAAAAGAAACTGAATAAGAATCCTTTATTAAATAAGCTACCGATATAAGGTTCCTCCTAAAATTAGGAACATAAAAACAGTCTTTCAATAAAATAAACCTAAATTGATCAAAATAAAGGTAAACATCTCCCACTGCTTCAGCCACCATAAAGCTACCATCTCCAGTCCGCAACGAGAGGCTCCTACCATGTAGACTTCTCGTTTCCACGAACCCCTGCATAGAAACACAAACATGATTAGTGGCGCCCGAATCAATGACCTAAGTGTCTTTCGATTCTTCCACCAAACACGCTTTCAAGTAATGAAGTTCCTTACCTTCCTTGCCCTTGGCGGCTAGGAATTCCTGGCAAGCCTTCCTAAAGTGGCCTACCTTCCCACAATGGAAGCATTTGGACTTTTTAGGGTCCTTTAACTTCTTGTTCTTCTTCTTCTTCTTCCCGTCCGAGACAAGAGGATTAGAAGAACTAGAAGCCACTTGCTTCTTATTTGGCCTCTTCCTCTTCCGTGAGGGACTGGAAGATTCTGCCAAATTGGCCTCTCTTTTAGGTCGGACCGCATCCTCATCCCTGATCATCCGCTCATAAGCCTGTAGTTGCTTCATGAGCTCGGTTAGTCCTAACTCCTTTGTCGTCAGATTGTATACGGCCTTAAACCCCACAAAATCTTTAGACAGAGTCTTGAACACCATCTCAATTTGGGTGTTGTAGTCCAACTCAGCACCATTCTCGGCAGCCTCAGCAAAGAATCCCATTAGAGTGATCATATGGTCCTTCACCAGAGTACCCGCCTTTTGCTTAGAGTTCATAATGTTGGTGATAGCGGACTGTCGAGCCAATTTTTCTTGGCCTCCGAACATGTCCTCCAGATTTTCCATGATCTCCCCAACAACTTGATAAGTCTCATGTTGCTTTTGTAAAGCACTCGTCATGCTAGCAAGGATGTAGCATCGAGCTATCTCATTGGATTCTCTCCAACGATTATAGGCAACCGGGACCTCCTCAAGTGGTGTGTCAGGTTTGGGCCCAGGTGGGCATGGTTCGTCCAGTACGAACTTGTGTCTCTCGTAACTGAGAACTATTAATAGATTTCTTTTCCACTCTTTATAATTATCGTCATTCAGCTTATTTTCAGTAAGTATTGAAATGAGGGCGTCGGTGACATTTTGAACTGAAATAAAATTATACTAGACATCATTACAAAGCCCAAGCAAATATACAGATAATTTAGCAAATAAAACATACAAGTATGTTCCTACATGAAACTTGAAAAACATGTAGCATTGCAATGGTAATTCTCAGTACCTATTGCCCTAAGCCACCGAGGGGTGGTCATGAAAACAAATAGCCAGAACATGGACCCCGTCCAATTAATATATGTTGCCTTAAATCCTCCAAGGTTAAGACATATATTAATAACCACTTATTTGGCCACCAGTTTAGTTAACAGAGCTTCTAGGGAAGGTTAATAACTAAACGAGTCTTGAGTGTATAACCATTGTTTACGTAGCCCGATCCACGTCCTACCAAGCCACCGAAGGGTGGTCATGAATAGGATCGTACCCGAACACGTTTTCCACATAGGAGATCCAATCTAGTATACCGGCGGCGGTAAACACCTACCAAAGGGTGTGCTCAGGGCAGAACTGACGCGAGGCGTTACCATGCTTTCACATATGGATCAACAATAAAGGCCGTGGGTTTTGTTTGAAACCCTCTCCCACTCAATATTTTGAAAAACATGCAAGTTTTGACAAATTATGTATGATCAATATAGTATGAGCGGCACTCACCTATCCTATATGACATGTTATCAAATATGCATAAAAAACATCCATCAATACATATTTATACATCCATGACACATCACAGAAAAAATAATTGACAGAATAACCAAGCTATGGTTCCATCCTAGAACAAAGAAAATAAAGATTACAAAATTCCATCCAAAGCATTCTTTGGGTCTTGAATTTCATTCCGTCTTCTTGTATCCATCTTTATGTAGCCTCTCCATTTATTTCTCATCCCAAGAATTATTTAAAATTTAAATCTCCAAAAATTTAAATTTTAAATTCAAACTCCAAATTCGAATTTCAAATTTAAATTTCAAATTTAAATTTTAAACAATTTTAAACATCATGTGTAATAATATGTAATTTCAAAAATTTCAAATTTTCAATTACATATTTTTTAAACATGATTTAAAATTAAATCTCAAATTTAAAAATCAAAATTTTCTGATTTTTAGACCGTCGCACAGCCACCCCCAAAAGCGGCAGCCGCCGTGGGCAGCCACCAGCCCCGAAGCGGCTGGCAGCCCACGGCTGCCCATGGGCAGCCTTGCCGGGCTGCAGGCCAAGCCTGTAGCGCCAGGCTGCACGCCCAGGCTGCGGCCAGCCTTGGGTAGGCCACGGCCACCCTCGGTTGCAGGCCAAGCCTGCGCACCGTGGGTGGTTATGGCCTGCATAGGGGCTGCCGCAGCCCCATCCTGCCCGAGGGCAGGGGCTGTAGCCCCACCAAGGCTCGTCGGCCTATTCCGAGGGGTCGTGTCTCGATTTTCATGCCATATTCTAATTACCTATTAGGATCTCCAAAAATTAATTTGAATCCCAATTAAATTGAAATTTTCCACACAATCAAAATTTCAACCTTTAAATCAAATTTAACTTTTGGGAAAAATAAATTACGGTCTTCAATCTTCAATCTTCTCCAAGAATAATTACATAAAATTTCCTAAACCGTTTTCGGTGTACAAAAATTCTAACTATAAAAATTCTAAGAGACAAAAATTAAAATCCATGGGAAAATTACAGTTTCAATAAACTGCTCCCATGGTTACATAAAAATTCCTACATACAATTTTTATAAATTCTAAGGAACCATAACCGCATAAACAAGCATGCTGTAGGAAAATAATCCGGTAAAAACGTATCAGAGTGGCGCAGCGGAACAATAAAAATTTTTAGATCGTTAAATATCTCATGATGCCATATACAATAAATCAACAACAATTAAAACTCATACCTCAAGGACGCCAATATGCAGGAGGAGAATGACCGGAGGCTTCAACCAACTAGCCTTCTCTACTATTCTCCAATTCCCGAATGGCTGAGTGTGTGGGCACTCTGAACCTCGATCGGTATGCTAGCACTGCTAGTCTTCTTCCGACCACCCAGATCTCTAAAGAACTTTATTGTCACGATGAGCTGTGCAACAATAAGCCTACTCACCTGAGAGTCTGTGGTCTGAGAGAACTGGAGTGGCAGGACCTCTATTTATAGACCTGCATGAGGTGAATCTCTAAATTTGAATTGGATTAGGAAAAGATATTTTCCCTTATCCAAACCCATAAAATCCGAATTTTTCCAAGGGAGAATCTCCACTAAAAATTCGGTTTTCTTAGGATAGATCTAATCCAAATCTCAACAAGATTTTAACTAGAATTTTATCTCCCTTTTTCAACCAAAAAATCCGAAATCTTTAGGAGAAAATCTTCTCCAAATTTTCGGCCACTTTTAGGATAAGGAAGAATCAAAATTCCACTAGGATTTTTCAAGCTAAATCTCATCTCAACCTTATCCAAAAATATCCGAATTTCCTAGGGTAAAGCCTCCAAAATTTCGGCCACTTTTAGGGAGGGAGAGAATCCAAATTCAACTAGGATTGAAACTTGAATTTTCCCTTGAATCTTATCTACAAAAACCGAATTTTCCATTGAGGATTATCCTCAAAAAATTCGCCCACTTTTGTTGGGATTTTGATTCAAAATTCAAGTAGGATTCTTACAAGATTATCCTCTCCAAATCCAACTCAAATTAGAATTTCAAACCTTGTGGATTTTCCACAACAAATTCGAATCCTACTTGGACTGTGATTCAAAATTTGAATTTCAAATTTCAAATTCAAATTTCAAATTCAAATTTCAAATTTCAAATTTCAAATTTCAAATTCAAATTTCAAATTCAAATTTCAAATTCAAATTTCAAATTCAAATTTCAAATTTCAAATTTCAAAATTCAAAATTCAAATTTCAAAATTCAAATTTCAAATTCCACAAAATGGTTGTGTTTCATATTCTTGTTCTCATGGATAATTTTCTACAACTCCAATCCAATCTCAAATAAAATCATGGCAACTTTATTTGGAGTTCGAATAATTGTGTACTCTATTATCCAAAACAAAATCTGAATCCAACCGGAGAGAATCTTGTCTACCATCCTAATCCTGTGTCATCACCATCCATGCATAATAAACTAGCCTATAGCATACACAAATCAATTTGCCAAACGTTAAGGAATTATGTGGAGCTAGTAGAGGGACTGATTGGACATATATAATCGGGCTCCCGTGATTCCATATGATCATCATTCTGTACCGAACAACTCAATCATATGATCACTAATTTCAGAGTCACACCACTATAAACCTGAAACTGAACTCCCAATTATATACCGTATTACGTAAGCCTGTGACGAGCTACCATCCAATGACCTTGTCATATATGCAAAACCCTCATATGATATCCATGATCAGCCTTAGGTCAAAGTCCGTTTAATCCTACTGATCAGGCTATCTTAAAGTTCCATTATACTACCGAATCAAGAAAATGATTATTCACCATATGTGAATAAGAAGTCATCCGCCCAGCAGACGACCCAAGGCCTTGTCCATTTTCACATTCAGTATAATGCCTTTAAGAGGATACCTTTAACTCCTCAGAGCTATGATTCCGATATCTGCAAACAAACCCTTCATCGTATACAAGTCATGCACCCAACGAACCGGTCTATAAGCTTACTACCTCTGAGACGCTTTAGCCATTGGAACATCAAAGTACACAAGTCATATACATGAAGTAGTTCATTTACTCAGGATTAAGGTTATTGCACAATGAACGTCAAAAGCAGATTGATCCACTCATAGCGGACTACGTAGATCAATCATGCTTTAGTCCCGGTCTAATATGTCACCACCAAGCAACATATCTATGTCTCTCCTTGGGAGTCCAGCTCCAGATAGTCCAGACAAACCGTCCCCTCCAAGGCTTTAGACAATGTAATAGTCTTAACATGAGCTAGATGCTCGGTCTAACCACATAGACTACAGACCATAGTTTAGACCGCTAACTTTAGAACATTGTCCTCTCGCATACAAAAGTCCATTGCATGCAACATTCTAACAGTTTAACCCAAGCAGTCAGGGAGCCATATTTGCTTACATTTACTTTAACATGTAAATAGAACGAGGATAGATAGCAACGTAATGAATAACCTCTATATATAATTTTATTATCCAGTTCAAAATAAATACATCAAAATGTCTCTAATACTTAGGGCATTTCCTAACATTTAAATCATGCATTTGATTACGAAAATGATGGTTATGTGATTGAAAGCATAAAACCAAATGTTGTGTATGTGTTTCTCTTAAATGGCCGTGGGTTATAATGGTGAAAAAATCCTACAATTTGTGTTGAAAAATGCATGGAATTGGCTTGAAAATGTGCTAGATAATGACATTGGAATAGCCTAAAATTTGGTGGAAAATTTGAAAATTTTTGGTTAGGTTTTGAGTGTGAAAACCGTGGCCAAAACCGAGGGTAAAAATTGAAAGAAATTTTGTGTAATGTGGTTCAAAATGTGAATTGAAATTTTGTGAGCTTTTATGTAAAAGTTTGGAAAACTTTTACATAAAATAGGTTTGTGGTATAATACGTGGCAGGTACATATGGTTCGAGGCGTACCTAACACCGGTAGCCTTAAATTTACGCCGAAATGCTGTCGAAATTTCAAAAACGGCATTTGGGGTAAAAAGGGAATTAAAAATAAGAGTTTAGGGTCGGGTTGGAAACCCGAGTCCCCAAAAGAAAATTGAATAAGGAAAACCTAAGGGGTGGTTCATGAATAGTAACCCGTCCCCTTAAAAATGTAAAACGCGAGTGAAACTGAAAAACCGACCCCGAGGGGGGGCGTTTTTGGGAAACGAAATAAAGGTCTGAGTCGGATACAAAAAATCTGAACCTCAGAGACCTAGATCGGGAACGTCTAGATGAACGTTTTAAATGTTAGTAAAACGTCCATATGAGACTCTGAAACGATAGAAAATCACTAAATCGACATAAGGGTCGGAATAGTGCTTCCCGAGGGTCGAGAAGGTGAAAAATGAAAATAAAAATAGAAACGAACCGGTAATGATTAGAAAAGAGTCAGAAAAGTTCCTGAGAGCCAAAAATGCAGTCTGGATCGAGAAAATTCCGTCAAGGGCAAAACTGTAATTTTGCCAAAATATAGGGGCAAAATCGTAATTTTGTAAAAGTTGAGAAAAATGGGGAAAATGATAAATAAAGCCTAAAAAGTTATAAATAGGTTTTATTTAAGCTTTTTAATGAAAAATAAAAGCTATAAATGGAAATGAAATTAACAGACAAGGTTTTGTCTGTAGGATCCCAAAATCGACCTACAAGGAGGGCGATCAAAGATCCAAGAGAGAAAAGGGGAAGAAACTAATAAGGTAAGTTCAGACATTTACCTATCTGCAACATATAGCATTATTATTGCTGACTTTGATGTACTAACTATAAGTTAGTTACATATGTGCTACGGGCACTATTATAGAGTAGAGAGAGAGACGAAATGTGCTACGGGCACTATTGAGAATGGGACACATAGTTAATTGTGCTTCGGGCACTAGAGCGAGGTTAATGAAACTTACTCACCTAAAAGTAAAATATGAACCATTCTTAACCATGGGGCAATATGAAGTCACCGGGTTAGAACTTAAAAAGTCGGTAATGAAAACACTTTTGGCGTACCAGCCTTCCGTACAGGGAGGTAAACTTTGCCTTCAGGGCTATGATGAGATTAAGGCTGTGAAGGTCAGCACTGATGTATCACTCCCAATCATGTACAATTTGCTTTCGGGGCTATGAGATTAAGGCTGTGGAGATCAGCACTAATGTACCGCTCGCACTCATGCGCACTTAAATGGTACTGCCAACCTGAGCTCAAAACCAGAACGTAATCAAAGATAATTACCTAAAACTGAAACTATGCCATAATTGAGCATAAGATAGTTTCGTGAGGGTACTAACATCGCGGCAGATGTACTGTTGATATACTGTGTTGTGGTCAAATTTACTATTCATAATGAATAGTGGTCAAAGTTACTATTCATGTATGAATAGTGATCAATGTTACTATTTATGAGGAATAGTACTATTCATAGAAATTTTATTTCTTGCATGTTTGAACTTACTGAGCTTGTAGCTCACCATTTTTGCTTGTGTTGTAGGTAAGCGACCAGCTCAGTAGCTTTGTTTGACTGGATGGCGGACGGGATAGCGCGTGTCAAATGGGATAGGAGGCGAGGGATATGGTCCTGCTAGAGTCTTTCCGCTGAGCGATAAAAGAGAAGGGAAAAAGAAACAGTCTTTTGTAATAATATATATTTTACGAAAGCACTGTATTATGTAAATTACTTTGTACTTGCAAACGAAATAAATAGTGGAAAATGTTTTACATGATGTTTAAAGAAAAAAAAATTTCCCCAAAAACGTCATGTTTTAAAAAGAGATAGATTAGCCAGCGACCCATGAGAGTACAATCTATCGCAGTTAGCGATAAAGCTCAACTATAATAGTATTGTATAATCTCTACGAAGGGCGGGCCGCCACAAATTATCAAGGACCCAAGAGCGATATAACGGCATCTGAATTATGGTGGATAGATTGATGAAAACGGCAAGAGTCATAGTAGTGAAAATGACTTTTCACTGGAAAAGTTAGCAAATTTTTATGTAAACCATGTTGTCAGATAACATGGTGTTTCAAGTTTGTCATATTTGATTTAGATGAGCAATTCACTTCGAATTTTTGGAAGTATGTACAAGGAGTCATGGGAACGAAATTGCGTCTTAGTACGGCTTTTCATCCCTAGATGAAGATCAATCTGAGCGAATTACTCGGACACTAGAAGACATGTTCGTGTCTAAGTCATGGATTTCCTAAGAAATGGAATGAGAAATTACTGTTAGAGGAAATTCTCGTACAACAATAGCTACCAAGCTTCTATAAGGATGGTACCCTATGAAGCTTTAAATCGACAAAAGTGCAGATCGCTTACCTATTGGTATGACCTGCGAGAGAAACAGCAGCACAAGACCGATTTTGTATAAGAAACATCGGATGTAATTGTGAAAATACAGCGATGAAGAAAGATCGCACAAAGTCGACGGAAGAATTATGCAGATAAACGCTGAAGATCCCTAGAGTTTAATGATAGGGATTTCATATTCTTTAAAAGTATTCCCATTGAAGGGAATAATGTGTTCGGTAAGAAAAGAAAATTTATTCCAAGATGTATTAGACCCTATGAAATTTTTAAGCGTGTTGAAAAGGTTACCTATAAATTGGTACTACCTTCAGAACTGTCAGCAGTACATAGTGTTTTTCACGAATGTAGGCTATAGGATCTGACATATGAAGAGCAACTTGTTCAGATTTTGCTAGGAAAGATGAAACGAAAATGTTATACCCTCACTTGTGCTAATTTTCGAGGACGAAAATTTTATAAGGAGGGGTGAATGTAACAACCAGGAAATTTTACTGTTCTCGGAATATGATAAATTGCATGTACATGATGAATTTCATGTTTAAAATGTAAAATGTATGATTAATATTGTGTACAACGAGATAAAATGTTCTAACGATATTACAAATGAAGAATTTGGTGATGTAAAAGCATGCCGAATTGACCTAGGGAAAAACAGTGAACTGTAAACCCTAGTAGGTGACTCAGGGTAAGCTTAGTACACAAAAAGATAAAATACTTATAGTAATGATTTTAGACGTGAGTGTGTGTGTGTGTTACACACAGTATTGAGAAGTTGGTCTAGATGACCTCTTCTTGATCTAAAATTGATATATTTAGATTCAGTATGCTCAAATTAGTCAATTGAGCATGAAAAATAATATTTGACTCGGAGATATGCAGTATCAAGAAATTGGTTAAGATGACATTTTCTTGATATAAAACTGATATATTTGGGATCAGAATGCTCAAATTAGTCATTCGAGCACGAAAAGTAAATTTTGACCAGGAAATGTACAGTATCGGAAACTGACCGAGATGACCTCAGATGACAACAGATATATTTAGATTCAGGACGTCCAAATTAGTCAGTATAGCCTATCAGAATGCTCAAATTAGTTAATTGAGCACAAAGGTAATTTTTGACTGGGAATTCACAGTATCGGAAACTGGTCGAAATGATCTCGAATGAAAAAGAAACTGATATATTTGGGTTCAGCATGCCCAAATTAGTCAGGATAGCTCATGTTAAAATTTTGGAAAAAAACAGTGTATAAAAGGTCGAAATTGCAAAAAGGGGCCCCATATTTTCATTATCCAGATTTTTCTCCCCCACACCTACACTGTCGGTGAACAGTAACCGACCACTAAAAACGGTGTCCGTTTTCAACACCGCTGGTCTCGTTGGAAAGCTCTCGAGGAGCTGAGTCCAACGGTGTGCTGAATCGATGAAACCGATGCCGAAGAATGCCACACGGGCCGCCCAAAGCCGCCAGTGGCTGGAAATTTCAAACGGCCGTATCCCCACCCTCCGACCTCCAATCGACACAATTCCGGTCCCAAAAGCTCGTCTTGAAGAGTAGAACAAAATCCAAGCTTCATTTCGACTCAACAGTCGCCGGATCGCACCCCCCGAAGCCGCGCCGTCATTGCCGTGAAGCCACTGTGGAATCTGTCATTTCCGGCCGAGTCGAGGGACACCGTGGGTGTCAAAATACTCAGAAGACGATGGGGAACAAAAGCCCCAAGGTAATTGCGGGCAACAACCCCGGCACGGTGGAGATTCAATGCCACCGCCGTGGGTCGAGTTTTCGAGGCCTATTGTCAACGATCGGAGCCTCCAGTGGTGAAATTGACACCACCAATGGACTGCTCTCGTCGAGATCTTCAAGGTGGACACCTCCGTTGCTCGTACCACCACCGTCCGACACCGGTCAACACCGAAGTCAACGCTGGTCAACGCGGTCAACACCGGTCAACGGCGAGCTGAGGGCGAAAAAATGAGGAATGGCCGGTTGGCCTATTTTCGACGTTCTGGACACATCCGTGGCATCAGAATTTCCAACCGGGATTCCAAATGTGAAGAATAGAGACAAAAAGTTTGCGCGGTAGAGATCGAACAGTTCGTTCGATCACCGACGGGATGATTTCGGTAGCGATTTCATTTCCCTTCATTCCTTATTTATGTATTGGAATGATTTATATGTAAGTTGTATTCAAATTGTAAAAAGAAAAGAAAAAAAAAAGAGTAAAATGAATGATATGTCAGAAAAAGAAAAATGTATGGGAAATGTGAATATTTTTACATAAAAAGTTGAGTTTTACGTAAAAATTAGGCCTCTGGTATAGTACGTGGTAGATTAGACTAAGTTAGATGGTTTTGAGGCGTTTCCTAAACGCCGGAGATCTAGAAATTTAGCAGAAATGCTGTTGAAATTTTGAAAACGGCGCTATGGGCATTTTGGTGAAAAACGAGAGGCAAATTGTGTTCGGTAATGGAAACCGAGACCCTTCGATGAGTTAGGCTCGGAAAATGGGAAAATGAACATTTGAGGAATAGTAAATCGTCCCTCCAAGGTTGTGAAATGTAAAAGAACAGAAAAACCGACGTCAAGGGTATTTTAGGAAACGAAAGGTAAATTTGAGGTCGGCATGAAAACCCGAGCCCACTCGGTGTCTAAGGCTCGGGATTAGCATAATAAATGTTTCAGGAGTAGTGAAATACCCATTTAAGGCTCCGAAACGTAAGAAAAACGAGAAACGACCCTAGGTGTTGGAATAGTACCACCCGAGGGTCGAATGACCAATAGTCATCTATGGAATAGCAATGGATGCTGTGAAAGTGTGTAAAAGCTTAAGAAATATTATTTTATCATATTTGGGCTTAGAAAATCCTGTTAAAAGTCACAGTAAGCATATAACGGTCCCGAGACCCATCAGTGGTAAAATGGTCATTTTGACCAAAAATTTCGAAAAGGCTCGGAAAGGACTGTGAATGCCTAAGGATAGTTAAAATGAAATTATAAAAGTTAAATTTGGGTCTTAAACAAACAAAAAGTAGGTTTATGATGAGAAATCAAATTAGGGGCAAAATGGTAATTTTGCCAAGAGTTAGTGTAAAAATGGAAAATGGGATTTTAGATTCCTAAGACCATTTACGGGAAATAAAACGTAGAATTTTTACATTTTACTAAATTTTGAATATGAAATGAAGATTTAGAATAACCGTGGTTATTCCGGTTATAGGAACCCGATCCAGACGCGGCAAAGGAACGTCTGCAGAGCCGGGGAAGGAAATGCTAGTGAAAGTATCTGTAAGTTCGAACATTTAATTGACTGCAACATGAGTAGACTATTATGTCTAAGTGTGATTTGTGTAAGTTCAAGCATTCATTTGTCTGCTCATGAACATTCTGATGTTGTTCATTATACGAATGAATTGATCTGTTATGTCTAGGTTTATGTGCTATATGAATGTTTCATAGCGCGATGCTATGATAAATGTTTGGTAAGCTCATATATTTACATGTCTGCAGCATGATTTACTATTTGATTGATTTAAGTACTTTTCGTATAAACTTGTAAAGTCCTACGGGCAATAGGGGTGTAGTTAAACTAACTCACCTAATGAAATGAGAAATTAAAAAGTGTATAAATAATACACTATGGAGAAGTGCTAGGGCACTATAGTGTGGTTAATTAAAAACACACATAAAGAAATAAATATAAAGACCTACGGGCAATAAGGGTTCCACCGTGGGACGATTCATATGAATGTCATTGGTGGGGAACTATAAAAAAGATGGTAATGAAACCACTAAGGCGTACCGCCCCTCCAACATAGTGGTGGAGGTTTTTCTCAGATCCTATGAGGATATCAGGGATGTGGAGGCCGATGTTCTAAGGTCACTCCTTAGACCCTCCCAGTCAGCGCGCTAATAATCATCGGTACTGCCATAAATAGAGCTCTAAACTAGAAATCAAATAGAGAATAAACAATTAATAAAATGATAAAAATCATAATTGAGCATAACCGAAGCTTACGTTAGAATAATGTAAATTCGGTTAGGGTATGTGAATAGTACCCCAATAGAGTAAAGTGAATAGTAACCAGTTAGGGTAACTGGTACTTTTAATCGGTCAAAGGTCAAAGCTACTATTCATGATGAATAATACTATTCATAGAAAATTGAGTTTTAGTATTTTTGAATCAATATGATTCCTACTATGTATGTTTGAACTTACTAAGCCTGTTAGCTCATCAGTTTGTTCATGTTGCAGGTAAAAAACCTGTCCAGTAGATTTCTGAATGGCGGCAGGATGCGAGTGTGTCAAAGGGATAGGGAATCCACTGTGGATATGGTCATGTTGCAAGTTTTCCGCTGAGCGTTGAAAACAGAGACATGTATTGCAAAAAGATTTGAATTATGTATTATGTATAAACTATGTTTGTACTTTTAAAAGAGACAAACATAGTTCAGTTTAATTATGTTATGTTTACAAACAAGAAAAAGTATTTTAAAAAAAATGATTCCAAATTTCACAGAAAGAAAAGAATTTAGGCGACCCGACGAAGTTCACGAGCTATTCCAGTCAGCTAAGGAGCTTGATTGTAATAGTTTTGGTGGACCGAGGTCGGGGGTGCCATACCTTAAATACAGTTAGAGTAAGCTTCCTAGTTACATGGTAGGACATGCCCACATGATATGCATTCTGAGATGCAACATGATATGTTTCCATGTTCTGTGTGAACGTGTGATATGATTTCTAGTTTGTATGTGATTTGAAGTATGTACTATGTTTTAAACATGTTTTGCGACAAACATGTTGTACTTACTGGGTGTAAAGCTCACGGAGTGTGTTCATGCTATAGGTAAGCTTCCTATGGCCAGAGCACTAACGGGCGATGACGGCAGCGAAGGCGGATGTGAGGCAAGGTTATGGATACGCTGCGAGTTTTCTTCCGTATAGTATGTTGAGTAATAGTATTTTTGAATAGTAACCATCGAACAATATTTTTGAATAGTAACCGTTGAACAGTATTTTTGAATACTAATCAGTATACGTATATGTATAGTAAATATGTACGCAAAAAAAAAACCCTAAATTTATGATACCTAGTTAAGTAACTTTGAGTATCAATTGCAAGAAAATATAAGTATCATTTAAGAAAGCAAGTCTTTAAGTGACGATCCGGGCTATTGAGGGCATGGGCATCACAATATATGTCCAATTAGTCCCTCTACTAGCTCCACATAATTCCTTAACCATTGGCAAATTGATTTGTGTATGCTTATTGGCTAGTTGATTATGCATGGATGGTGTTGACATAGTATTAAGATGGTGGACAAGATTCTCTCCGATTGAATTCATATTTTGTTTTAGATAATAGAGTACACAATTATTCGAACTCCAAATAAAGTTACCATGATTTTATTTGAGATTGGATTGGAGTTGTAGAAAATTATCCATGAGAACAAAAATTTGAAATACAACTTTTTTTGTGGATTTTGAAATTTGAATTATGACATTTGAAATTTAAATTTTGAATTTGAAATTTAAATTTGAAATTCGAATTTGAAATTTGAATTTGAAATTTAAATTTGAATTTTGAAATTTGAAATTTGAATTTTGAAATTTGAAATTCAAATTTTGAATCACAGTCCAAGTGGAATTTGAATTCTTTGTGGATAATTCCATAGGGTTAGAATTTGAATTTGAGTTGGATTATGGAGAGGAAAATCTTGTTTGAATCCTACTTGAATTTTGAATCCCAAATCTACCAAGGAAAACTAAATTTGTTAGGGAAGAATCTCCTAGGGGAATTTTGGATTTTATGGATAAGTTTGCAGGGAAAAATTAGAGTTTCAATCCCAGTTGAATTTGGATTCTCTCCTCCTTAGTTTGGCCGAAAATTTTGAGGATAATCTTAAGGGAGATTTTTGGTTTTAATGGATAAGGGTGAGATTAAATTCAAGCTAGAAAATCCTATTTGAATTCTGATTCTCCTCACACTTTAATGACCAAATCTAGTCATGATTTTTGCACAAAGGGGAATCGGTTTTTATGAGGGAATGAAGAGATAAAATTCAAGTTAAAATCCTGTTTGAATTTTGAATATGAAATCCTAAAAGTGGCTGAATTTTTTAGTTGGAATTGGCCTAGGATTTTCGGATTTTGTGTTGTGGATAAGTGAGAAAATCTTCGCCTAATCTAATTCGAATTCAGAGGATCACCTCATGCAAGTCTATAAATAGAGCTCCTGCCACTCCAGTTCTCTTAAACTATACACTCTCAGGTGAGCAGGCTTATTGTTGCACAACTCACCATGACAATAAGTTCTTTAAAGATCTGAGTGGTCAGAAGAAGACTAATAGTACTAGCATACCGATCGAGGAACCGAGTGCCCACACACTCTACCATCTGGGAATTGGACAATAGTAGAAAAGGCTAGTTGGTTGAAGCCCTCCAGTCATTCTCCTCCTACAGTTGGCGTCTTCTTGAGGTATGAGTTTTATTGTTGTTAATTTATTGTATATGGCATCATGAGATATTTAACGATCTTAAAAAATTTTTATTGTTCCACTATGCCGCTCTGATGCGTTTTTACTGATTTTATTCCCACAATTGGTATCAGAGCCATGTTGTGACTATGCCATGTACATAAATTAGACAAGTCTTTTTATTTATGTATGGATTTGATATTTAGAGAGTGGCATTCTAGGATCCATTTATGTTGTTATCATGTATTATGTATATAGTATGTAGTATGTGGTTATTTTAATTTTTTTTAAATTATTATAAGCATGCTTGTTTTATGCCAGTTACAGTTCCTTGGAATTTAGAACAATTGTATCTAGGAATTTTTATGTAACCATGGGAGTGGTTTATCATCACCGTAATTTTTCCATGAATTTTAGTTTGTCTCTTAGAATTATTATGATTAAAATTTTTGTACACCGAAAACGGTTTAGGAAATTTTATGTAATTATTCTTCGAGGAGATTGAAGTTTGAAGACTGTAATTTATTTTTCCCAAAAGTTGAATTTAATTTAAAGGTTGAAATTTTGATTGTGTGGAAAATTCTAATTTAATTAGGATTCAAATTAATTTTTGGAGATCCTAATGGGAAATTTGAAATATGGCACGAAAATCGAAGCACGATCCCTCGGGATAGGCCATCAGCCTTGGTGGGGTTGCAGCCCCTACCCTCGGGCAGGATGGGGTTGTGGCAGCCCCTGTCCAGGCCCAACCACCCATGGCCGCAGGCTTTGCCTATAGCCAAGGGTGACCGTGGGCCACCCAATGGCTGCCCAGGACTTGGACGTGCAGCCCATGGCTGCAGGCACTGTCTGCAGCCTGACGGCTGCTACGCCCAGCCCAGGCGTGCAGCCTGAGGCTGCAGGCATGGCTGCACATGGTCTGTGGTCGTGGGCTGCCAGCCCCCCCGGGGGGTAGGGGCTGCCCACGACGGCTGTGGGCCTTCGGATCCCATGGATCGAAAAATGAAAAATTTTAAATAAATTTGAGATTTAATTTTAAATCATGTTTAATAATATGTAATTAAAATTTTTTTGAAATTTTTGAACGTACATGTTATTACACATGAAATTTAAATTGTTTAAAAATTAAATTTGAAATTTAAATTTGAAATTCGAATTTGAAATTTGAATTTGTAATTTAAATTTTGGGATTTAAATTTTAAATGATTCTTAGGACGAGAAATAAATGGAAAGGCTACATAAAGATGGATATAAGAAGACGAAACAAAATTTAAGACCCAAAGAATGCTTTGGATGGAATTTTGTAATCTTTA
Source organism: Antiaris toxicaria (assembly GCA_035233585.1). Lineage (NCBI taxonomy): Eukaryota > Viridiplantae > Streptophyta > Magnoliopsida > Rosales > Moraceae > Antiaris > Antiaris toxicaria. The sequence continues at coordinate 60,896,187 of CP141156.1, forward strand.
TTTTCTTTGTTCTAGGATGGAACCATAGCTTGGTTATTTTTCTGTCAATTATTTTTTCTGTGATATGTCATGGATGTATAAATATGTATTGATAGATGTTTTATATGCATATTTGATAACATGTCATATAGGATAGGTGAGTGCCGCTCATACTATATTGATCATACATATTTGTCAAAACTTGCATGATTTTCAAAATATTGAGTGGGAAAGGGTTTCAAACAAAACCCACGGCCTCCATTATTGATCCATATGTGAAAGCAAGGTAACGCCTCACGTCAGTTCTGCCCTGACCACACCCCTCGATAGGTGTTTACCACCGCCGGTATACTAGGTTGGATCTCCTATGTGGAAAACATGTTTGGGCATGATCCTATTCATGACCACCCCTCGGTGGCTTGGTAGGACGTGGATCGGGCTACGTAAATAATGGTTATACACTCAAGTCTCGTTTAGTTACTAACCTTCCCTAGAAGCTCTGTAAACTAAACTGGTGGCCACAATAAGCGATTATTAATATATGTCTTAACCTTGGAGGATTTAAGGTAACATATATTAATTGGATGGGGTCCATGTTCTGGCTATTTGTCTCATGACCACCCCTCAGTGGCTTGGGGCAATAGGTGCTGAGAATTATCATTGCAATGCTACATGTTTTTCCAAGTTTCTTGTAGGAACATACTTGTATGTTTTATTTATTAAATTGTCTGTATATTTGCTTGGGCTTTGTAATGATGTCTAGTATAATTTTATTTCAGTTCAAAATTTCACCGACATGCCTCATTTCAATACTTACTGAAAATAAGCTAAATGGCGATAATTATAAAGATTGGAAAAGAAATCTACTGATAGTTCTAAGCTGCAAGAGACACAAGTTCATGCTAGATGAACCATGCCCACTTGGGCCCAAACTTGTCACACCGCTTGAGGAGGTCCCGGTTGCCTATACTCGTTAGACAGAATCTAATGAGATAGCTCAATGCTACATTCTTGTTAGCATAACGAGTGCTTTACAAAAGCAGCATGAGACTTATCAAGTTGCTGAGGAGATCATGGAAAATCTGGAAGACATGTTCGGAGGCCAAGAAAAATTGGCCCGACAGTCTGCTATTACGAGCATTATGAACTCTAAGAAAAAGGTAGGTATTCCGATAAAGGACCATATGATCACTCTAATGGGATTCTTTGCTGAGGCTGCTGAAAATGGTGCTGAGCTGGACTACAACACCCAAATCGAGATGGTGTTTAAAATTCTTTCAAAAGATTTTATGGGGTTTAAGGCATATACAATCTGGCGATAAGGGAGTTAGGACTTACTAAGCTCATAAAGCAACTCCAAGCTTATGAGTGGATCATCAAGGACAGGGATGCAGTCCAACCTAAAGGAGAGGCCAATTTAGTAGAATCTTCCAAACCTTCACGGAAGAAGAAGAGGCCAAATAAGAAGCAAGTGGCTTCCAATTCTTATAATCCGCCTGTCTCAGATAGGAAGAAGAAGAAAAAGAACAAGAAGCCCAGGGACCCAAAAAAGTCCAAGTGCTTCCACCGTGAGAAGGTAGGTCATTTCAAGAAGGTTTGCCGGGAATTCTTAGCCGCCAAGGGCAAGGAAGGTAAGGAACTTCATTATTTAGAAGCGTGTTTGGTGGAAGAATTAAAAGACACTTAGGTCATTGATTCAGGCGCTACTAATTATGTTTGTATTTCTATGCAGGGGTTCATGGAAACAAGAAGTCTACATGATAGGAGCCTCTTGTTACGGACCAGAGATGGTAGCTTGGTGGTAGCTGAGGCAGTGGGAGATATTTATCTTTAGTTTGATGAATTTAGGTTTATATTATTGAAAGACTGTTTTTATGTTCCTAATTTTAAGAGGAACCTTATATCTGTAGCTTGTTTAATAAAGGATTCTTATTTAGTTTCTTTTAGTAAAAGAGTTGATATTCGTAAAAATAAGTCTTTTATCTGTTCTGGATGTATGGATAGAAACCTATATTTGATTAAATCAAAGATGCACTCACTGCTTGACACTGAATTAATAGAAAACTCTAAACGGTTGAAAGTTTCTCACTCTAACAAGGCGTATCTTTGGCATTTAAGACTTGGTCATATTAATCAGGATAGGATTCAAAGGTTAGTGAAAGATGGTCCTCTAGAATCTCTGGAGGAGGTACGTCTTCCTCAATGTGAGTCTTGTCTTGAGGGTAAGATGACTAAGAGGTCTTTTGGAGCTAAGGGTACTAGGGCTTAAGAACTCTTAGAAATTGTGCACATTGACGTATGTGGCCCTATGAACGTCACAGCATGATCGAGTATTATGTCTCCTTTATAGATGATTACTCGAGGTATGGATATGTGTACCTGATGCACCACAAGAGTGCAACCTTTGATAAGTTCAAAGAGTATCGTGCAGAAGTGGAAAAGCAATTGGGTAAATCTATAAAGACACTTCGATCTGATTGAGGTGGTGAATACCTCTCCGATGAATTCCTAGGACATCTTGTAGAGAATGGCATATTATACCAATTGATTGCATCTGGTACTCCACAATAGAATGGTGTAGCTGAAAGGAGAAATAAGACCTTATTGAATATGGTACGGTCCATGATGAGTTATTCAACACTGCCGTTATCATTTTAGGGATATGCATTACTAACGGCGTGCTATATTCTAAACCATGTTCCAAGAACATCAATTCCGAGGACTTCGTATGAATTGTGGTGTGGCAGGAAGCCCTCCCTTGGACATATAAGAATATGGGGCTGACCAACACATGTACGGGATAAGGATACGAACAAGTTGGAACCAAGATCAGAATTATGCATGTTTGTAGGGTATTCTAAGGGAACCAAGGGAGGTCTGTTCTATAACCCAAAGGAACAAAATGTCATTGTTTCAACCCATGTGACATTCTTAGATGAAAGTCACATGAATGACTTTAAGCCTCAAAGCAAAGTAGTGCTAGAGGAGTTATCGGGTGAAAGAACTGCTCCACAGGTTTCGGTCTTGGACGCAAGTTCGAGTTTCAGTGAAAGACCTGTAGACGATTAACAATTTAGGATGCCTCGTCGTAGTGGGAGTGTTTCAAGGAAGCCTAATTTCTTCATGTATGATGCTAAGGTATACCAGGCCAAGGCTCATGAGCATAAGGATGATCCAGTTACTTTTGATGAAGCTATAAATGATGTTGATTCTAAATCTTGGAAACAAGCTATGAACAATGAGATGGATTCTATGAAATCCAACTCTGTTTGGGAACTTGTAGATCTACCAGATGGGATAAAACCCATTAGATACAAGTGGGTCTACAAGAGAAAGAAGGATGTGGAAGGGAGAGTGGAAACTTTCAAAGCTAGACTAGTTGCAAAGGGGTACACGCAAAAGGCTGGAATCGATTATGATGAAACCTTTTCGCCTGTTGCTATGCTGAAGTCTATCCATATTCTTCTATCCGTTGCTGTGGCTCTCGATTATGAGATCTGGCAAATGGACGTCTAGACGGCATTCTTGAATGGCCATCTTATGGAATGTATCTACATAGTACAGCCCGAAGGGTTCGTGGCAAAAGGCCAAGAAAGAAAAGTCTACAAGTTTCTTGGATTCATTTATGGATTAAAGTAAGCATCCCACTCATGGAACAAGAGATTTGATCAAACGATCAAAACATTCGGTTTTGACCAAAACATTGATGAACCCTGTATTTATAAACATATTAAGGATGGTAAAGTGGCCTTTCTAGTACTCTATGTCAATGATATACTGCTTATTGGGAATGTTGTAGGGAATTTATCATCGATCAAGCTCTGGCTATACCAACAGTTTGACATGAAGGACTTGGGTGAAGCTAATTATGTTCTAGTCATTAGTCTCTTCAGAGATCGAAAGAACAAAATGATAGCATTATCCTATGCTTCATACATAGATAAAATAATTGACAAATATGTAATGCAAGAGGCAAAGAAAGGTTCATAACCTTCCATTACCGGTTTAACTCTTTCATTGGATGACTCTCCCAAGACATCGGAAGAAAGAAAGCATACGAGTAAGGTCCATTATGCATCCGCTGTAGATAACCTTATGTACGCTATGCTTTGCACTCGCCCAAACATATGTTTTAAAGTAGGTATGGTGAGTCGATATCAAGCGAATGCTAGAACCAAGCACTGGTAAGCAGTAAAGCATACACTCAAGTATCTTAAGAGAACGAGGGATTATATGTTGGTGTATTCTGGAGGGGGCCTAACATCCGTAAGATACACGGACTTAGACTTCCAAACTTGTAAGGATTCGAGAAAATCAACATCAGGATCAGTGTTATTATTCAAAGGAGGCACCATTATGTGGAGAAGCGTGAAGCAAGGTTGCACAGCTGACTCTACGATGGAGGTTGAGTGTGTGGCTGCGGCTGAGGCATCTAAAGAAGTGGTTTAACTTTGCAAGTTCTTTAGAGACCTTGAGGTCATTCCAGGTGTTGACAAGCCTATCACACTTTACTGTGATAACGCTGGGACTATTGCCAACACAAGGGAATCTCGACACCACAAGAGGACCAAACACATAGATCGGAGGTATCACATTATAAGAGGGCACGTGGAGATAGGACAAGTGGATGTATGTAAGATCACGTCTGAGGACAACATTGCTGATTCCTTTACTAAAACTTTGATGGCTAGAAGCTTTGAAAGGCATGTAGAGGCGATGGGGATGCATAACATGGCACATCTGCTGGTTTAGGGCAAGTGGGAGATTGTTAGGAAATACCCTAAGCATTAGAGACATTTTATGTATTTATTTGAACTGGATAATAAAATTATGATATAGAGGTTATTCATTACATTGCTGTTTATCCTTATTCTATTTACATGTTAAAGTAAATGTAAGGAAATATGGCTCACCGACTGCTTGTGTTAAAACTGTGAGAACGTTGCATACAATGGACTTTTGTATGCAAGAAGACAATGTTCTAAAGTAAGCGGTCTAAACTAAGGTCTATAGTCTATGGGGTTAGACCGAGCATCTAACTCATATTAAGACAATTGTGTTGCCTAAAGCCATGGTGGGGATGGTTAGTCTTGACTGTCTGGAGCATAGACTCCCAAGTAGAGACATAGATATGTTGCTTGGTGGTGACATATTAAACCAGGACTAAAACGTGATTGATCTACGTAGTCCGCTATGAGTGGATCAATCTGCTTTTGACGTTTATTATGCAATAACCCTAATCCTGAATAAATGAACTACTTCATGTATATTACTTGTGTACTTTGATGTTCCAATGGCTAAAGCGTCTCAGAGGTAGTAAGCTTATAGACTGGTTCGTTAGGTACATGACTTGTGTACGATGAAGGGTTTGTTTCATAGCTCTAAAGAGTCAAAGGTATCCTCTTAAAAGCATTATATTGGATATGAAAATAGATAAGGCCTTGGGTTGTCTGTTGGGCAGATGACTTCTTATTCACATATGGTGAATAATCATTTTCTTATTCGGTAGTATAATGGAACTTTAAGATAACCTGATCAGTAGGATTAAATGGACTTTGACTTAAGGCTGATCATGGATATCATAAGAGGGTTCTGCATACATGACAAGGTCATTGGACATTAGCTTGTCACAGGCTTTCGTAATACGATATATAATTGGGAGTTTAGTTTCAGGTTTATAGTGGTGTGACTCTGAAATTAGTGATCATATGATTGAGTTGTTTGGTATAGAATGATGATCATATGGATTCACGAGAGCCCGATTATATATGTAAGGACCCCCATACTCATGTAACCTAAATTCTAAATAATGATAAATTGAGGAATGAATTTGGGTTAAATTGATACCTTTTAATACAATATTAATTGCATGGTTAGAAACACGCCAGTGTAAGAGCCCGTGTAGAGAGCCGTGTAATGAGCAGAGAGCCGGTATACAGACTCTCAAAATGTATGAAACCTATTTGCTATGTAATGAGTAATTAAGTTTGGAAAATACAGTATATTTTCCAATCGAATAGATTAAACAGGTATGGTACTGTTTAAGTGCCATTCATGCAGTGAAAAGGGTGACCGACAGTGAACCCGGTCCACCCTATTATGTGGATGAGTGTACGAGACACGTAGTGTCAGGAAACTAGTCTGGACGACTATTTCTTGACACTAGACTGGTGAACAGATCACCAAAACGCTCGGACCGTTCATCTGAGCACAACAACGATGAAAAACCCTAGCAAGGGTACGATATCGAGAAAAGGGTCTGAATGACCTCTTCTCACCTAGAGATTGACAAAATCAAACTTTGACCTAAGGCTGATTATGGATATCATATAGGGTTCTGCATACATGACAAGGTCATTGGACATTAGCTTGTCACAGGCTTTTGTAATACGGTATACAATTGGGAGTTCAGTTTTAGGTTTATAGTGGCGTGACTCTGAAATTAGTGATCATATGATTGAGTTGTTCGATACAGAATGATGATCATATGGATTCAGGGGAGCCCAATTATATATGTCTAATTGGTCCCTCTACTAGCTCCACATAATTCCTTAACGGTTAGCAAATTAATTTGAGTATGCTTATTAGGTAGTTGATTATGCATGGATGGTGTTGACATAGGATTAGGATGGTGGACAAGATTCTCTCCGGTTGAATTCTATTTTGTTTTGGATAATAGAGTACACAATTATTTGAACTCCAAATAAAGTTGCCATGATATTATTTGGGATTGGATTGGAGTTGTCAAAAATCATCCATGAGAACAAAAATTTGAAATACAACTTTTTTTGTGGATTTTGTAATTTGAATTTTGAAATTTGAAATTTAAATTTTGAATTTGAAATTTGAATTTGAAATTTAAATTTGAAATTTGAATTTGAAATTTGAATTTGCAATTTAAATTTGAAATTTGAATTTTAAATTCAAAATTTTAATTTTAATTTGAAATTTGAAATTTGAATTTTGAATTTTGAAATTTAAAATTTGAATTTTGAAATTCAAAATTCATAGTCTAAGTGGAATTCGAATTCTTTGTGGATAATTCCATAGGGTTAGAATTCGAATTTGAGTTGGATTATAGAACGAAAAATCTTATTTGAATCTTACTTGAATTTTGAATCCCAAATCTACTAAGGAAAACCGAATTTGTTTGGGAAGAATCTCCTAAGGGAATTTCAGATTTTATGTATAAGGTTGCAAGGAAAAATTCAAGTTTCAATCCCAATTGAATTCGGATTCTCCCCTCCCTAGTTTGGCTGAAAATTTTGAGGATAATCTGGGAGATTTTCGGTTTTAATGGATAAGGGTAAGATTAAATTCAAGCTAGAAAATCCTATTTGAATTCTGATTCTCCTCACACTTTAATGTTCGAATCTAGTCATGATTTTGGCAAATAGGGGAATCGGTTTTTATGAGGGAATAAGGAGATAAAATTCAAGTTAAAATCCTGTTTGAATTTTGAATACAAAAATCCTAAAAGTGGTCGAATTTTTTAGTTGGAATTGGCCTAGGATTTTCAGATTTTGTGTTGTGGATAAGGGAGAAAATCTTCTCCTAATCCAATTCAAATTCAGAGGATCACCTCATGCAAGTCGATAAATAGAGGTCCTGCCACTCCAGTTCTCTTAGACCACAGACTCTCGGGTGAGCAGGTTTATTGTTGTACAACTCATCGTGACAATAAGTTCTTTAGAGATCTGGGTGGTCGGAAGAAGGCTGGTAGTGCTAGCATACCAGTCAAGGAATCGAGTGCCCACATACTCTGCCATCCGGGAATTAGAGAATAGTAGAGAAGGCTAGTTGGTTGAAGCCCTCCAGTCATTTTCCTCCTATAGTTGGCGTCCTTTTGAGGTATAAGATTTATTGGTGTTAATTTATTGTATATGGCATCATGAGATATTTAACGATGTTGAAAAATTTGTATTGTTCCACTGCGCCGCTCTGATGTGTTTTTATCTATTTTATTCCTACAAAAAGGTCGTCTTGACCCCTTTTCTGATACTGCATATCTCTTAAACAAACTTTCTTGTTTTGTGCTCAATTGACTAAATTGAGCCTGCTGACTATAAATATGTCACTTTTGTGTCAAATTAAGTCTGTCTTGGTCATTAACCTAACACTATGTATCTACTATTCAAAAGTCATAGTTATATGTTTAACTGACTAGTCTGAGCGTTCTGACTTCAATTTTGTCAGTTTCTTGGCGAGAAGAAGTCATCTTGACCACTTTTCATGATACTGTATATCTATCAGGCCAAATATTACTACTATGCTCAGATAACCAGTCTAAGCATATTGATGACTAACTCATCAGTTCTATGTCAAGAAATGGTCATCTGGACCAGTTTCTTGATACTACATGTCTTACATGCACACATATATGTACTAAGGTGAACCGATCTAACTCTCGGTTGTCCCTGTCGCTGCATGAATAGAAATTAGGCGTTTCTGTACCCGTTTAATTAATTCAAACTCAAAAAATATACTGTATTTATAAACTTAATTACTTATCTTATAGTAATTAGGTTCCATGAACATGGGGGTTATTACAACCTACCCCCCTTACAAAATTTTCGTCCTCAAAAATTAGAATAATTCCATGAAGTCTCTATCATGTCTTCTTCCCGTTCCTATGTGGCTTCCTCAACGTCATGATTCTTCTGCCACAACACTTTTACCAGTGGTATTACTTTATTCCTAAGTATTTTCCCATCTGCGGCTAGGATTCGCATTGGTTTCTCCTTGTATGTCGGATTGGCATGCACTTCGACTGGTCCTTGGTTCAGAACATGGGAGCTGTCTGGCACGTACTTCTTTAGCATCGAGGCATAAAATGTGTCATGCACTGAAGCTAACTTGGGAGGAAGCACTAGTCTATAAGCCACCTTCCCGACTCTCTCGATTATTTTGAAGGATCCTATATACCTAGGACTGAGCTTTCCCTTCTTTCCCAAGTGCATCACCCCGTTCATAGGTGCCATGTGATGGCCCTCCCTTCTGCGAGGCCAGACGGCACCATTACGGTCGAGCTTTGAAGCCGACTATGATAGACCATTGCCTCATGGGTCATTAACAACTTACTTTTACCTTACTTTTATACCTTTAAACTTTGTCATTTTAACTTTCCCGTTTTAATGTGTGCATAAAAATAGGGAATTATTATTTTTTCTTTTAAACTTCAAACTTGAAAATTATATCTTCGCAAAACATTTATTAGAATAAACATTTTACTTTATCATAACTTGATATACATCATAAAACACCATTTCAACATTCTTTTCAATACTCTTTTAAACAGCTCAACGGAAGGCTCATAGCAGTACCATAACCCTCGCCCAGTCCCTTGGTATATGCAGATCTCATTCGTCATCCATCACTTGTCTTATCATCATGCAGATTACTTACCTGCAATATGAATAAACTTGTGAGCGACAAGCTCAATAAGTTCAAACATACATGCATGACATATAAGATTCGTACCATATAGTACAGAGCATTAACATGACATAAAATATAACTTGCTTAAAATTCATACTTAAACATACTTAACATCACTCATACCATATCGGACAGAGCATATTTGATATCAACTATGGCATTAGAACATTAACATAACATATATCATACATTACTTTAAATTTCATACTTAATGTACATAACATTGTAAACATGCTTGTACATACTTTACATCATAATCATACTTGTCGCATATTTCAACGTACTTAACCTACTTTAAACATACTTAACATCATGAACACACTTTCGTACTTAACATACTTTACATCGTAAACATATCATATTTTAAACGTAACATACTTAACATATGCTCAAACATTGTAAACATAACATAAACCATACTTAGCATTCACATTGTAAACATATCGTAATTTAAACATAGCATACTTAACGTATGCTTAAACATTGTAAACATAATATAGTTAATATACTTATCATCGCGAAAATACTTTCACATTTAACATCATGAATGTACTTATCATACTTAAATATATAAAACTTCGTAAATATACTTAAGCATCGCAAATGTATACTTGCGTATGCTTAAACTTAAACATCCTTAACATAAAACATAGCACGGATCATTAACATAACAAATAACATGCATTACTTATACAGTACTATTCATTATGAATAGTAACTCTGACCATGAACAGTATTGTTGCCCGTGAACAATACTGTTGACTATGAACAGTAACTTTGACTGCAACGGTACTTGTAGTGTTAGTATATCTTATGCTCGTTTACGGGCTACGTTTTTAGTCTTGGGTCTTTATTTTTCATTACGTTCTGGTTTTGGATCCTATGATTGGTCATACCGTAATGTGCGCATGATTGAGAGGGACTCTGGGGAGTGACCCATTGGCCAATCCTCTATAGTCTACTTGACATGAACTTGATATAACATAACATAACATGAGAATCCTCCACCTATGTGGGAGGGCGGTACGCCAAAAGTGATTCATTATCATCTTTCTTGTGGTTCCTAACCCAGTGGCATTATGATTGTCTCCTGGGTCTGGAACACTTATTACATATCTTTCTTTATTTGCGTGTACTTTATTTACACATTAGTGTGCATATAGCACCTTGGTACATACTTTACATGTCATATATAGCATATAAACATGTTACATAAATTCATGTTACAGACAATAAAACGTCTGAACTTAGTGCATATAACTCATGGACATAAACATGTCAAATCAATTTACATTGACTTAGACATAACACATTGTTTATAACATAGCTTCCATAACATTCATATCATGTCATCTTGAAATTAAAATACACATACATCAATCTGTTCATGCTGCAGTCAATGCAATGTTCGAACTTATAATATATAACATATAGGCATAACAGTCCATTCATGTTGCAGACATGAAAATGTTTAAACTTACAACGCATAACATATAACACATAAATGTGTCAAGTAAATTCATGTTGCTGTCAACTAAATGCTTGAACTTACAACATATAACACTTAGACCTATCAGTCGATTCATGTTGCAGATAGGAAAATATTTGAACTTACAGATACTTTTGCTCGTATCTCCTTTCCTGCTTTCTTAGTGTGCAGACATCCCTTCATCGTGTCTGGAGCAGATCTCTATAACCGAAATTATCACGATTATTTTCAATCCTCATTTCATACATAAATCTTAATAAAACATAAAAATTCTACGTTCCATTTCCCGATCATAAACTTAGGTGTCTAATATCCCATTTATAACTTTTCTGCTAACTTTTGGAAAAATTACCATTTTGCCCCTAACGGGATTTTTTTTAATCATAATCTTACTTTTCCTTGACTTACAACCCGTTTTTGGCCCTTAAAATCTCAATTAAGCCATTCTAAGTCCATTAAGGCCCTTTTCTATCATTTCTAAAATTTTCGGTCGAAATGATCGTTTTACCCCCAATGGGTCTTTAGGCAGTATTATTTTCATTTTAATGCTTAGATTGGATTTTCTAAGCCCAAAAATCATAAAATAATTTTTCTTAGGATTTACTAAATTTTTACAGTATTATTTGCCGCAATTTCTCGATTTACTATTCACCGACCCTCGGGTGGCTCTATTCCGACCCTAGGTTGTTTTTCCTCTTTTTCTTGCATTTCACGGCTTTGAATGGATGTTTCACTAATTCCTAAAACATCCATTGTCCTTTCCCTGACCTAGGTAACCGAGGGAGCTCGGGTGATACCGAATCAGGTTAAAGGATTAGAGATAAATGGATTAAGTGTTTGGTAATGAGAAAATCTAGACTCAAAACAAGTCTAAAATGGACACCACTAACGGTTCCCACCGGCTAGATAAGTCAAAACTCGCCAATCCAAGGAATCCACCAAAGAGATAAGAGTTGAGATAAAGTTCACAAAAGAACCAGAAATTTCATTCAACCAAAGGTTCCCTTTTTTCCATTCAGTTTTTCCAGCCCTATTATACACGAATTTACCAGCCCAAAACAAGAAAATTTCAGTTACAAAACCATCCAAATTCCATGCTTAAAACAACAAAAACTCCCCAACAATAAGTAGCCAATTTACACCTGAAAATCCTTCACTTTTCAGCTCCCCAAAACTGACCAAAACCCCATTAAAACACACTAAAAATGTCCCTTTAAAGAGGGAAAAGTAGCTACTATCATAATTCCCCCTAAACCCTCATTAAACCAACAAATTACTAAGTAACTCACACACACACACTTAAAAATGAATTTTATTGGGCTGTAACAGTAATATTAAAGCTAAAAAAAAACTAAAGACTGTATAATTAATTTTAAGTAAGAAAGTCGTGTATTCCCATGCAAAGCCATGAAGCCATGAAAGCCATGCAATGTTGAGCTGCTAGAGCCATCCAAAACCAAACTTAAGCTTGAGCCTTTGGGTGCTGAGCTTGAGCTTGAAACATGATCCGCATCGGGTTTCCATCCCGACCACATTTTTACCCCTCGTTTCGTAAAATACCCCTTTGTGTCATTTTAGGAATTTCGGTAGCATTTCTGCATAATTTTTAGGTTCCTGGCATTTAGGAAACACCTCAAAACCATCTAACCAAATTCTATTCTACCAGGTACTAAACTAGAGGCCTAATTTTTACGAAAAAACTCAAACTTTTTACGTAAAAATCTTCACATTTTACACATTTTCTTTTTCGATCATTTTTCATACAAATAGTCAATTAACATTTAATCATTCCAATAAATAAATTGAGGAATGAAAGTATCGAGATCACTACTGGAGTCATTCAATGACATTCAATGGGTAGGTTGACTCCAATCGATGATCGACAGAGTCATTTGATCTCATGTGTACAAACTTTGTTTCTCCATTCTACATGTTTGAAATTCCGTCTTGTAATTCCGATGCTGTCGATGTGTCCAGAACGTCAAAAATAAGCCAGAGGGCCATTCTTCAAATTTTAGGGTCTGAGTCGCCATTGATCGTGTTGACCGCGTTGACTCGCCGCTAACTGGTGACAGCGTGGGCTAAAGTGGACACCATCTTGAAGAGCTCGACGAGAGGAACCAAAATCCGATGTTAATTTCTTGAATTGGAGCTCCCATCAATGGAAATCGAGCTTCCAATGGTGGACGTTGGCAATGATGTTCTATCTCCACCGTGCCAGCATTAGTTCATGAAATTTAGTTGAGGCTTTCATTTTTCGCACTATTCTGAGCGTTTTGAGCCGGGCGGTGTCGTTCACTTCTGCCTGGAACAATGAGTTTCACAGTGGTGATGGTGAGGTGTTGGGCGGTGTGATCCGATGGCGGTTGAGGTGAAACAAAACCTGAGTTTTGTTCGACTCTTCACCATGAATCTTTTGAGATTGGAATTATGTCAATCGGACGTCAGACGGTGGAGATACGGTGGCGGAAAAATCCGCGCCTCCACCACCTTCGGGCAGCGCGTGCAACTTCCTCTGGTAGCCGTTCCATCGACTCGACTACTGTTAGACTCAGCTTGGCGAGAGCTTTCCAACGAGACTGGTGGTGTCGAAAACGGACACCATTCCCGGTGGTCAGTTACTATTCATATTTGGTGGTGTGGGAGGAAAGAGAAAGGGAAGCAAATTATGGGGGCTTATTTTGAAATTTCTGAATTTTCCCCCCCTTTTATACTTTTTTTTTGGTGAAAATTTTAACATAGGCTATACTGACTAATTTGGGCATACTAAACCCAAATATGCCAATTTTATTTTTATACGAGGTCATCTTGACCAGTTTTCTAGTACTGCAATTTCCCAGTTAAAAATTACTTTTTGTGCTCAATTGACTAATTTGAGCATGCTGAGTCTAAATATATCAGTTTTATTTCAAGAAAAGGTCATCTTGATCAATTTCTTGATATTGTATATTTCTGGGTCAAAAATTACTCTTTATGCTCAATTGACTAATTTGAGCATACTGATTCTAAATATATTAGTTTATATCAAGAAAATGTTATCTTGACTAATTTTTTGATATTGTGTGTCACACACATGCGTATACATATAAAATCACTACATTTCACATTTTAAACATGGAATTCATCATGTACATTCCATGTACCAATTTTCCAAGAATGATGAAATTTCCCGATTGTCACATGCCACCTTGAGAAAGACTGAGTCTCCTACTTGAAACTCGAGGGGTTTACGGTGCTTCTCTGCAAAACTCTTCTGGTGACTGTGCGCTGTATCTAATCTCTCTTGTATTAGCTTTATGTTTACCATAGTGTTCTTGATGATGTTCGTGCTAACAAGTTGTTTCTCTCTGGTCTCGTGCCAGTGAATTGGAGATCTACATTTTCTTCCCTAGAGCACCTTGTACAATGTCATTCCTATCTAGGAATGGTAGCTGTTGTTGTATGAGAACTAGATTAAGGGTAACTTTTGATCCCAGCTTCCTTTAAAGGCAAGCTCTTAACCTATCGTCTAATGTCTGTATGGTCCTCTTAGAGTGACCGTCAGTCTGAGGGTAGAATGCTATTTTGAACTTTAGCTTAGACCTAATGCGGCCTGAATGCTTTTCTAGAATCTGGAGGTGAAGCATCCATCACGATCTGATATGATTGACTTAGGCACTCCATGCAGTCTTACGATTTGAGCCACATAGATTTCTGCCAGTCTCTCTACTGAATAGCTGACCTTTATGGTTAGGAGCTGATTTCATTAGTCTGTCTACAATCACCCATATTGTGTCCCTATCGTTTGACGTCCTCGGTAGTCCAATTATGAATTCCATTGTAATCTAGTCCCATTTCCACTTGGGCAGCTAAATTTTTTGTAATTCTCCTATTGGGCGCTGGTGTTCTGCCTTAACCTTCTGACATATAAGGCATCTGGTGATGAACTCGGTGATGTCATCCTTCATTCCAGGTCACCAAAAGCTTCCTTTCAAGTCCTTGTACATCTTATTCGCCCCTAGATGTACGGAATATGGCGTCTCGTGAGTTTCCAAAAGGATTTTCTTCTTGAGTTCTTCATCTTTTGGGACACATACTTTATCTCTGTAGTAGAGTATGTTATCCTTAGAGACTCTAAACTCCAAACGCTTGTCCTCTGTAGCTTCCTTTCTGGGCTTGATCAGGGACAAATCAAGGTCTTGACCAATATTGATCTCTTTTAAGAGCATCAATCAGATAGTCATGTCGGACAAACTCCCTGTAAGGATCTCTATCTCTGTTAGGAAATGCCCTAAGTATTAGAGACATTTTGATGTATTCATTTTAAACTGGATAATAAAATTATACATAGAGGTTATTCATTACATTGCTATCTGTCCTCGTCTTATTTACATGTTAAAGTAAATGTAAGCAAATATCGCTCACTGACTGCTTGTGTTAAAACTGTTAGAACGTTGCATGCAATGGACTTTTGTATGCGAGAAGACAATGTTCTAAAGTTAGCAGTCTAAACTATGGTCTGTAGTCTATGGGGTTAGACCGAGCATCTAACTCCTGTTAAGACTATTATGTTGTCTAAAGCCTTAGAGGGGACGGTTTGTCTTGACTGTCTGGAGCTGGACTCCCAAGTAGAGACATAGATATGTTGCTTGGTGGTGACATATTAGACCGGGACTAAAGCGTGATTGATCTACGTAGTCCGCTATGAGTGGATCAATCTGCTTTTGACGTTCATTGTGCAATAACCTTAATCCTGAGTAAATGAACTACTTCATGTATATGACTTGTGTACTTTGATGTTCGAATGGCTAAAGCGTCTCAGAGGTAGTAAGCTTATAGACCGGTTCGTTGGGTGCATGACTTGTATACAATGAAGGGTTTGTTTGCAGATATCGGAATCATAGCTCTGAGGAGTTAAAGGTATCCTCTTAAAGGCATTATACTGAATGTGAAAATGGACAAGGCCTTGGGTCGTCTGCTGGGCAGATGACTTCTTATTCACATATGGTGAATAATCATTTTCTTAATTCGGTAGTATAATGGAACTTTAAGATAGCATGATCAGTATGATTAAACGGACTTTGACCTAAGGCTGATCATGGATATCATATGAGGGTTTTGCATATATGACAAGGTCATTGGATAGTAGTTCGTCACAGGCTTACGTAATACGGTATATAATTGGGAGTTCAGTTTCAGGTTTATAGTGGTGTGACTCTGAAACTAGTGATCATATGATTGAGTTGTTCGGTAAAGAATGATGATCATATGGAATCACGGGAGCCCGATTATATATGTCCAATCAGTCCCTCTACTAGCTCCACATAATTCCTTAACGTTTGGCAAATTAATTTGTGTATGCTATTGGCTAGTTTATTATGCATGGATGGTGATGACAAAGGATTAGGATGGTAGACAAGATTCTCTCCGGTTGGATTCAGATTTTGTTTTGGATAATAGAGTACACAATTATTCGAACTCCAAATAAAGTTACCATGATTTTATTTGAGATTAGATTGGAGTTGTAGAAAATTATCCATGAGAACAAGAATATGAAACATAACCGTTTTTTGTGGATTTTGAAATTTGAATTTTGAAATTTGAAATTTGAATTTTGAAATTTGAAATTTGAAATTTGAATTTGAAATTTGAATTTGAAATTTGAATTTGAAATTCGAATTTGAAATTTGAATTTGAAATTCGAATTTGAAATTTGAATTTGAAATTTAAATTTGAAAATTTGAAATTTGAAATTTGAAAATTTGAATTTGAAATTTGAATTTGAAATTTGAAATTCAAATTTTTAATCACAGTCTAAGTAGGATTCGAATTTGTTGTGGAAAATCCACAAGGTTTGAAATTCGAATTTGAGTTGGATTTGGAGAGGATAATCTTGTTAGAATCCTACTTGAATTTTGAATCCAAATCCCAACAAAGGTGGACGAAATTTTTGAGGATAATCCTCAAGGAAATTTTGGATTTTTGTGGATAAGATTCAAGGAAAAAATTCAAGTTTCAATCCCAGTTGAATTTGGATTCTCTCCTCCCTGAAAAGTGGCCAAAAATTTGGAGAATCTCTCCTAGGAAATTCGGTTATTTTTGTATAAGGTTGAGATAAGATTCAAGCTTGAAAATCCTAGTGGAATTTTGATTCTTCCTTATCCAAAAAGTGGCCGAAAATTTGGAGAAGATTTTCTCCTAGAAATTTTCGGATTTTTTGGTTGAAAAAGGGAGATAAAATTCTAGTTAAAATCTTGTTTTGATTTGGATTGGATTTATCCTAAGAAAACCGAATTTAATTGTGAAGATTCTCCCTATGAAAAATTTGGATTTTTTGGTTAAGGATAAGGGAAAATATCTTTTCCTAATCCAATTCAAATTCAGAGAATCACCTCATGCAGGTCTATAAATAGAGGTCCTGCCACTCCAGTTCTCTCAGACCACAGACTCTCAGGTGAGCAGGCTTATTGTTGCACAGCTCATCGTACAGTAAAGTTCTTTAGAGATCTGGGTGGTCGGAAGAAGACTAGCAGTGCTAGCATACCGATCGAGGTTCAGAGTGCCCACACACTCAGCCATTCGGGAATTGGAGAATAGTAGAGAAGGCTAGTTGGTTGAAGCCTCCGGTCATTCTCTTCCTGCAAGATTGGCGTCCTTGAGGTATGAGTTTTAATTGTTGGTGGTTTATTGTATATGGCATCATGAGATATTTAACGATCTTAAAATTTTTATTGTTCCGCTGCGCCACTCTGATACGTTTTTACCGTATTATTTTCCTACAATTGGTATCAGAGCCATCTCATGACTATGCCATGTACATAAATTAGACAATTACTTAGTCTTTTTATTTATGTATGGATTTGATATTTAGAGAGTGGCATTCTAGGGTTCCTTTATGTTGTTATCATGGATTATGTATAAAGTATGTGGTTATTTTATTTGAATTATTATAAGCATGCTTGTTTATACCGGTTATGGTTCCTTAGAATTTAGAAAAATTGTATCTAGGAATTTTTATGTAACCATGGGAGCAGTTTATTAACACTGTAATTTTCCCATGGATTTTAATTTTTTGTCTCTTAGAATTTTTATGGTTAGAATTTTTGTATACCGGAAACGGTTTAGGAATTTTTTATGTAATTATTCTAGGAGGAGATTGATGATTGAAGACCGTAATTTATTTTTTCCAAAAGTTAAATTTGATTTAAAGATTGAAATTTTGATTGTGTGGAAAATTTCAATTTAATTGGGATTCAAATTAATTTTTGGAGATCCTAATAGGTAAATTGGAAAATGGCACGAAAATCGAGACACGACCCCTCGGGATAGGCCGACGGACCTTGGTGGGACTGCAGCTCCTGTCTTCGGGCAGGATGGGGCTGCGGCAGCCCTTGTGCAGGCCCACACCACCCCGGCCGCAGGCTTGGCCTGCAGCCCTGGGTGGCCGTGGCCTGCCCAAGGCTGGCCGCAGCCTGGGCGTGCAGCCTCTGGCTGCAGGCGCTGCCTGCAGCCTGCCGGCTGCTGCGCCCAGCCTGGGCATGCAGCCTGGTGCTGCCGGCTTGGACTGCAGCCCGGCAAGGCTGCACAGGGGACGGCCGTGGGCTGCCAGACCCTCCGGGGTTGGTGGCTGCCCACGGCGGTTGCCACCTACGGGGGCGGCGGTCCGACGGTCCAAAAATCAGAAAATTTTAATTTTTAAATTAGAGATTTAATTTTAAATCATGTTTAAAAATATGTAATTAAAAATTTGAAATTTTTGAAATTACATATTATTACACATGATGTTTAAAATTGTTTAAAATTTAAATTTGAAATTTAAATTTGAAATTCGAATTTGGAATTTGAATTTGAAATTTAAATTTTTGGATATTTAAATTTTAAATAATTCTTGGGATGAGAAATAAATGGAGAGGCTACATAAAGAAGGATACAAGAAGGCAGAACAAATTTCAAGGCCCAAAGAATGTTTTGGATGGAATTTTGTAATCTTTATTTTCTTTGTTCTAGGATGGAACCATAGCTTGGTTATTCTGTCAATTATTTTTTCTGTGATATGTCATGGATGTATAAATATGTATTGATGGATGTTTTGTATGCATATTTGATAACATGTCATATAGGATAGGTGAGTGCCGCTCATACTATATTGATCATACATAATTTGTCAAAACTTGCATGTTTTTCAAAATATTGAGTGGGAGAGGGTTTCAAACAAAACCCACGGCCTCCATTGTTGATCCATATGTGAAAGCATGGTAACGCCTCGCGTCAGTTCTGCCCTGACCACACCCCTCGGTAGGTGTTTACCGCCGCCGGTATACTAGATTGGATCTCCTATGTGGAAAACGTGTTCGGGTGCGATCCTATTCATGACCACCCCTCGGTGGCTTGGTAGGACGTGGATCGGGCTACGTAAACAATGGTTATACAGTCAAGACTCGTTTAGTTATTAACCTTCCCTAGAAGCTCTGTTAACTAAAATGGTGGCCAAATAAGCGGTTATTAATATATGTCTTAACCTTGGAGGATTTAAGGTAACATATATTAATTGGACGGGGTCCATGTTCCGGCTATTTGTTTTCATGACCACCCCTCGGTGGCTTGGGGCAATAGGTGCTGAGAATTACCGTTGCAATGCTACATGTTTTTTGAGTTTCATGTAGGAACATACTTGTATGTTTTATTTGCTAAATTATCTGTATATTTGCTTGGGCTTTGTAATGATGTCTAGTATAATTTTATTTCAGTTCAAAATGTCACTGACACCCCTCATTTCAATACTTACTGAAAATAAGCTGAATGGCGATAATTATAAAGACTGGAAAAGAAATCTATTAATAGTTCTCAGCTGCGAGAGACACAAGTTCGTACTGGACGAACCATGCCCACCTGGGCCCAAACCTGACACACCAGTTGAGGAGGTCCCGGTTGCCTATAATCGTTGGAGAGAATCCAATGAAATAGCTCGATGCTACATCCTTGCTAGCATGACGAGTGCTTTACAAAAGCAGCATGAGACTTATCAAGTTGCTGGGGAGATCGTGGACAATCTGGAGGACATGTTCGGAGGCCAAGAAAAATTGGCTCGACAGTCCGCTATCACCAGCATTATGAACTCCAAGCAAAAGGCGGGTACTCCGGTGAAGGACCATATGATCACTCTAATGGGATTCTTCACTGAGGCTGCCGAGAATGGTGCTGAGTTGGACTACAACACCCAGATCGAGATGGTGTTCAAGACTCTGTCTAAAGATTTTGTGGGGTTTAAGGCCGCATACAATCTGGCGACAAAGGAGTTAGGACTGACCCAGCTCATGAAGCAACTACAGGCTTATGAGCGGATGATCAGGGATGAGGATGTGGTCCGACCTAAAGGTGAGGCCAATTTGGTGGAATCTTCCAATCCCTCAGGGAAGAGGAAGAGGCCAAATAAGAAGCAAGTGGCTTCTAGTTCTTCTAATCCTCCTGTCTCGGACGGGAAGAAGAAGAAGAAGAACAAGAAGCCAAAGGACCCTAAAAAGTCCAAATGCTTCCATTGTGGGAAGGTAGGTCACTTTAAGAAGGCTTGCCGGGAATTCCTAGCCGCCAAGGGCAAGGAAGGTAAGGAACTTCATTACTTGGAAGCGTGTTCGGTGGAAGAATCAAAAGACACATGGGTCATTGATTCGGGCGCTACTAATCATGTTTGTGTTTCTATGCAGGGGTTCGTGGAAACGAGAAGTCTACATGATAGGAGCCTCTCGTTGCGGACTGGAGATGGTAGCTTTGTGGTGGCTGAGGCAGTGGGAGATGTTTATCTTTATTTTGATCAATTTAGGTTTATTTTATTGAAAGACTGTTTTTATGTTCCTAATTTTAGGAGGAACCTTATATCGGTAGCTTGTTTAATAAAGGATTCTTATTCAGTTTCTTTTAGTAAAAGAGTTGATATTCGTAGAAATAAGTCTTTTATCTGTTCTGGATGGATGGATGGAAACCTATATTTGATAAAACCAAAGATGTACTCACTGCTTGACACTGAATTAATTGATAACTCTAAAATGTTGAAAGTTTCTCACTCTAACAAGGCGTATCTTTGGCATTTAAGACTTGGTCATATTAATCAGGATAGGATTCAAAGATTGGTGAAAGACGGTCCTCTGGAATCTCTGGAGGAGGTACGACTTCCCCAATGTGAGTCTTGTCTAGAGGGTAAAATGACGTATGTGGCCCCATGAACGTATGTGGCTCAGGAGCTCTTAGAAATTGTGCATACTGACGTATGTGGCCCCATGAACGTCACAGCACGAGGTGGGTTCGAGTATTATGTCTCTTTTATAGATGATTACTCGAGGTATGGATATGTGTATCTGATGCACCGCAAGAGCGAAACCTTTGATAAATTCAAAGAGTATCGTGCGGAAGTGGAAAAGCAATTGGATAAATCCATAAAGACACTTCGATCTGATCGAGGTGGTGAATATCTCTCCAATGAATTTCTAGGACATCTTGTAGAGAACGGGATATTATCCCAATTGACTGCACCTGGTACTCCACAACAGAATGGTGTAGCCGAAAGGAGAAACAGGACCTTATTGGATATGGTACGGTCCATGATGAGTTATTCAACGCTGCCATTATCATTTTGGGGATATGCTTTACAAACGGCGTGCTATATTCTGAACCAGGTTCCGAGCAAATCAATTCCTAGAACTCCGTATGAATTGTGGCGTGGCAGGAAGCCCTCCCTTGGACATATGAGAATATGGGGCTGCCTGGCACATGTACTGGATGGGGATGCGAAGAAGTTGGAACCAAGATCAGAATTATGCATGTTTGTAGGGTATCCAAAAGGAACTAAAGGAGGTTTGTTCTATAACCCGAAGGAACAAAAAGTCATTGCCTCAACCCATGCGACATTCTTGGAGGAAAGTTACATGAATGACTTTAAGCCTCGAAGCAAAGTAGTGCTAGAGGAGTTATCGGGTGAAAGAACTGCTCCACAGATTTCAATCTTAGACGCAAGTCCGAGTTCCAGTAAAAGACCTGCAGACGATCAATAATTTAGGGTGCCTCGTCGTAGTGGGAGGGTTTCGAAGAAACCTAATTTCTTTATGTATGATGCTGAGGTATACCAGGCCGAGCCTCATGAGCATGAGGAAGATCCGGTCACATATGATGAAGCTATAAATGATGTTGATTCTAAATCTTGGAAACAGGCTATGAACAATGAGATGGATTCTATGAAATCCAACTCTGTTTGGGAACTTGTAGATTTTCCGGATAGGATAAAACCCATTGGATGCAAATGGGTCTACAAAAGAAAGAAGGATGCGGAAGGGAGAGTGGAAACTTTCAAAGCTAGACTGGTTGCAAAGGGATACACGCAAAAGGCTAGAATCGATTCCGAGGAAACCTTTTCGCCTGTTGCTATGCTGAAGTCTATCCGTATTCTTTTATCCATTGCTGCGGCTCTCGATTACGAGATCTGGCAAATGGATGTCAAGACGGCATTCTTGAATGGCGATCTTGAAGAGTGTATCTATATGATACAGCCCGAAGGGTTCATAGTAAAAGGCCAAGAAAGGAAAGTCTGCAAGTTGCTTAGATCCATTTATGGATTAAAGCAAGCATCCCGCTCCTGGAACCAGAGGTTTGATCAAGCGATTAAGACATTTGGTTTTGAGCAGAACGTTGATGAACCTTGTGTTTATAAACGTATTAAGGATGGAAAAGTGGTCTTTCTGATACTCTATGTCGATGATATACTACTCATTGGGAATGATGCAGGGAACTTATCATCGGTCAAGCTTTGGTTACACCAACAGTTTGACATGAAGGACTTGGGAGAAGCTAATTATGTTCTAGGTATTCGTCTTTTCAGAGATCGAAAGAACAAAATGATAGCATTATCCCATGTAGGAAAATAAACCGGTATAAACATATCAGAGTGGCGCAGCGGAACAATAAAAATTTTAAGATCGTTAAATATCTCATGATGCCATATACAATAAATCAACAACAATTAAAACTCATACCTCAAGGACGCCAATGAACAGGAGGAGAGTGACCGGAGGCTTCAACCAACTAGCCTTCTCTACTATTCTCCAATTCCCGAATGGCTGAGTATGTGGGCACTCTGAACCTCGATCGGTATGCTAGCACTGCTAGTCTTCTTCCGACCACCCAGATCTCTAAAGAACTTTATTGTCACGATGAGCTGTGCAACAATAAGCCTGCTCACCTAAGAGTCTGTGGTCTAAGAGAACTGGAGTGGCAGGACCTCTATTTATAGACCTGCATGAGGTGATTCTCTGAATTTGAATTGGATTAGGAAAAGATATTTTCCCTTATCCAAACCCATAAAATCCGAATTTTTCCAAGGGAGAATCTCCACAAAAATTTAGTTTTCTTAGGATAGATCCAATCCAAATCTCAACAAGATTTTAACTAGAATTTTATCTCCCTTTTTCAACCAAAAAATCCGAAAATTTCAAGGTGTAACTTCCCTAAAGATTTCGGCCACTTTTAGGATAAGGAAGAATCAAAATTCCACTAGGATTTTTCAAGCTAAATCTCATCTCAACCTTATCCAAAAATAACCGAATTTCCTAGGATTAAGGCTCCAAAATTTCGGCCACTTTTAGGGAGTAGAGAGAATCCAAATTCAACTAGGATTGAAGCTTGAATTTACCCTTGAATCTCATCCACAAAATCCGAAATTTTCATGAGGATTATCCTCAAAAATTTCGTCTCTTATTTGTTGGGATTTGGATTCAAAATTCAAGTAGGATTCTAACAAGATTATCCTCTCCAAATCCAACTCAAATTCGAATTTCAAACCTTGTGGATTTTCCACAACAAATTCGAATCCTACTTGGACTGTGATTTAAAATCTGAATTTCAAATTTCAAATTCAAATTTCAAATTCAAATTTCAAATTTCAAATTTCAAATTTCAAATTTAAATTTCAAATTCAAATTTCAAATTCGAATTTCAAATTCAAATTTCAAATTCAAATTTCAAATTCAAAATTCAAATTTCAAATTTCAAAATTCAAATTTCAAATTTCAAAATTCAAATTTCAAATTCCACAAAACGGTTGTATTTCATATTCTTGTTCTCATGGATAATTTTCTACAACTCCAATCCAATCTCAAATAAAATCATGGCAACTTTATTTGGAGTTCGAATAATTGTGTACTCTATTATCCAAAACAAAATCTGAATCCAACCGGAGAGAATCTTGTCTACCATCCTAATCCTGTGTCATCACCATCCATGCATAATAAACTAGCCAATAGCATACACAAATCAATTTGCCAAACGTTAAGGAATTTTGTGAAGCTAGTAGAGGGACTGATTGGACATATATAATCGGGCTCCCGTGATTCCATATGATCATCATTCTGTACCGAACAACTCAATCATATGATCACTAATTTCAGAGTCACACCACTATAAACCTGAAACTGAACTCCCAATTATATATCGTATTACGTAAGCCTGTGACGAGCTACCATCCAATGACCTTGTCATATATGCAAAACCCTCATATGATATCCATGATCAGCCTTAGGTCAAAGTCCGTTTAATCCTACTGATCAGGCTATCTTAAAGTTCCATTATACTACCGAATCAAGAAAATGATTATTCACCATATGTGAATAAGAAGTCATCCGCCCAGCAGACGACCCAAGGCCTTGTCCATTTTCACATTCAGTATAATGCCTTTAAGAGGATACCTTTAACTCCTCAGAGCTATGATTTCGATATCTGCAAACAAACCCTTCATCGTATACAAGTCATGCACCCAACGAACCGGTCTATAAGCTTACTACCTCTGAGACGCTTTAGCCATTGGAACATCAAAGTACACAAGTCATATACATGAAGTAGTTCATTTACTCAGGATTAAGGTTATTGCACAATGAATGTCAAAAGCAGATTGATCCACTCATAGCGGACTACGTAGATCAATCACGCTTTAGTCCCGGTCTAATATGTCACCACCGAGCAACATATCCATGTCTCTGCTTGGGAGTCCAGCTCCAGACAGTCAAGACAGACCGTCCCCTCCAAGGCTTTAGACAACATAATAGTCTTAACATGAGTTAGATGCTCGGTCCAACCCCATAGACTGCAGACCATAGTTTAGACTGCTAACTTTAGAACATTGTCTTCTCGCATACAAAAAGTCCATTGCATGCAACGTTCTAACAGTTTTAACACAAGCAGTCAGTGAGCCATATTTGCTTACATTTACTTTAACATGTAAATAAGACGAGGACAGATAGCAATGTAATGAATAACCTCTATGTATAATTTTATTATCCAGTTCAAAATGAATACATCAAAATGTCTCTAATACTTAGGGCATTTCCTAACAATCTCCCACTTGCCCTAAGCCAGTAGATGTGCCATGTTACGCATCCCCATCGCCTCTACATGCCTCTCAAAGCTTCTAGGCACCAAAGTCTTAGTAAAGGGATCAGCGATGTTGTCCTCGGACGCGATCTTACATACATCCACTTGTCCTGTCTCCACATGCCCTCTAATAATATGATATCTCCGATCGATGTGCTTGGTCCTCTTATGGTTCCAAGATTCCCTTGTGTTGGCAATAGCCCCTGTATTATCACAGTAAAGTGTGATAGGCTTGTCAACACCTGGAATGACCTCAAGGTCTCTAAAGAACTTACGGAGCCAAACCGCTTGTTTAGATGCCTCAGCCGCAGCGACATACTCAGCCTCCATAGTAGAGTCAGCTGTGCAGCCCTGCTTCACGCTCCTCCACACAATGGCACCTCCTCCGAGTAAAAACACTGATCCAGATGTCGATTTCCTCGAATCCTTACAAGTCTGGAAGTCTGAGTCCGTGTATCCTACGGGTGTTAGGTCCCCTCCAGAATATACTAGCATATAATCCCTCGTTCTCTTAAGATACTTGAGTATATGCTTTACTGCTTGCCAGTGCTTGGTTCCAGGATTCGCTTGATATCGACTCACCATACCTACTGCAAAACATATGTCCGGGCGAGTGCAAAGCATAGTGTACATAAGGCTACCCACAGCGGATGCATAAGGGACCTTACTCATACGCTCTCTTTCTTCCGATGTCTTGGGACAGTCATCCAATGAAATAGTTAAACCGGTAATAGAAGGTTGTGAGCCTTTCTTTGCCTCTAGCATTGCATATTTGTCAATTATTTTATCTATGTATGAAGCTTGGGATAACGCTATCATTTTGTTCTTTCGATCTCTGATGAGACGAATGCCTAGAACATAATTAGCTTCTCCCAAGTCCTTCATGTCAAACTGTTGGTGTAACCAAAGCTTGACCGATGATAAGTTCCCTACATCATTCCCAATGAGTAGTATATCATCGACATAGAGTATCAGAAAGACCACTTTTCCATCCTTAATACGTTTATAAACACAAGGTTCATCAACGTTCTGCTCAAAACCAAATGTCTTAATCGCTTGATCAAACCTCTAGTTCCATGAGCGGGATGCCTGCTTTAATCCATAAATGGATCTAAGCAACTTGCAGACTTTCCTATCTTGGCCTTTTGCTACGAACCCTTCGGGCTGTATCATATAGATACACTCTTCAAGATGGCCATTCAAGAATGCCGTCTTGACATCCATTTGCCAGATCTCGTAATCGAGAGCCGCAGCAATGGACAGAAGAATACGGATAGACTTCAGCATAGCAACAGGTGAAAAGGTTTCCTCGTAATCGATTCCAGCCTTTTGCGTGTATCCCTTTGCAACCAGTCTAGCTTTGAAAGTTTCTACTCTCCCTTCCGCATCCTTCTTTCTTTTGTAGACCCATTTGCATCCAATGGGTTTTATCCCATCTGGCAAATCTACAAGTTCCCAAACAGAGTTGGATTTCATAGAATCCATCTCATTGTTCATAGCCTGTTTCCAAGATCTAGAATCAACATCCTTTATAGCTTCATCATATGTGACCGAATCTTCCTCATGCTCATGAGCCTCGGCCTGGTATACCTCAGCATCATACATAAAGAAATTAGGTTTCTTAGAAACCCTCCCACTACGACGAGGCACCCTAAATTGTTGATCGTCTGCAGGTCTTTCACTGGAACTTGGACTTGCGTCCAAGACCGAAATCTGTGGAGCAGTTCTTTCACCCGATAACTCCTCTAGCACCACTTTGCTTCGAGGTTTAAAGTCATTCATGTGACTTTCCTCCAAGAATGTCGCATGGGTTGAGACAATGACCTTTTGTTCCTTCGGGTTATAGAACAGACCTCCTTTAGTTCCCTTTGGATACCCTACAAACATGCACAATTCTGATCTTGGTTCCAACTTCTTTGCATCCCCATCCAGTACATGTGCCGGGCAGCCCCATATTCTCATATGTCCAAGGGAGTGCTTCCTGCCACGCCACAATTCATACGGAGTTCTAGGAATTGATTTGCTCGGAACCTGGTTCAGAATATAGCACGCCGTTTGTAAAGCATGTCCCCAAAATGATAATGGCAGCGTTGAGTAACTCATCATGGACCGTACCATATCCAATAAGGTCCTGTTTCTCCTTTCGGCTACACCATTCTGTTGTGGAGTACCAGGTGCAGTCAATTGGGATAAAATCCCGTTCTCTACAAGATGTCCTAGAAATTCATCAGAGAGGTATTCGCCACCTCGATCAGATCGAAGTGTCTTTATGGATTTATCCAATTGCTTTTCCACTTCCGCGCGATACTCCTTGAACTTGTCAAAGGTTTCGCTCTTGCGGTGCATCAGATACACATATCCATACCTCGAGTAATCATCTATGAAAGAGACATAGTACTCGAACCCTCCTCGTGCTGTGACGTTCATGGGGCCATATACGTCAGTGTGCACAATTTCTAAGAGCTCCTGTGCCCTTGTACCCTTAGCTCCAAAAGACCTCTTAGTCATCTTACCCTCTAGACAAGACTCACATTGGGGAAGTCGTACCTCCTCCAGAGATTCCAGAGGACCGTCTTTCACCAATCTTTGAATCCTATCCTGATTAATATGACCAAGTCTTAAATGCCAAAGATACGCTTTGTTAGAGTGAGAAACTTTCAACCTTTTAGAGTTATCAATTAATTCAGTGTCAAGCAGTGAGTACATCTTTAGTCTGATCAAATATAGGTTTCCATCCATCCATCCATCCAGAACAGATAAAAGACTTATTTCTATGAATATCAACTCTTTTACTAAAAGAAACTGAATAAGAATCCTTTATTAAACAAGCTACCGATATAAGGTTCCTCCTAAAATTAGGAACATAAAAACAGTCTTTCAATAAAATAAACCTAAATTGATCAAAATAAAGATGAATGTCTCCCACTGCCTCAGCCACCACAAAGCTACCATCTCCAGTCCACAACGAGAGGCTCCTATCATGTAGACTTCTCGTTTCCACGAACCCCTGCATAGAAACACAAACATGATTAGTGGCGCCCGAATTAATGACCTATGTGTCTTTTGATTCTTCCACCAAACACGCTTCTAAGTAATGAAGTTCCTTACCTTCCTTGCCCTTGGAGGCTAGGAATTCCCGGCAAGCCTTCTTGAAGTGACCTACCTTCCCACAGTGGAAGCATTTGGACTTTTTAGGGTCCTTTGGCTTCTTGTTCTTGTTCTTCTTCTTCTTCTTCCCGTCCGAGACAGGAGGATTAGAAGAACTGGAAGCCACTTGCTTCTTATTTGGCCTCTTCCTCTTCCGTGAGGGATTGGAAGATTCCGCCAAATTGGCCTCTCCTTTAGGTCGGACCACATCCTCATCCCTGATCATCCGCTCATAAGCCTGTAGTTGCTTCATGAGCTCGGTAAGTCCTAACTCCTTTGTCGCCAGATTGTATGCGGCCTTAAACCCCACAAAATCTTTAGACAGAGTCTTGAACACCATCTCGATCTGGGTGTTGTAGTCTAACTCAGCATCATTCTCGGCAGCCTCAGCGAAGAATCCCATTAGAGTGATCATATGGTCCTTCACCAGAGCACCCGCCTTTTGCTTAGAGTTCATAATGCTGGTGATAGCGGACTGTCGAGCCAATTTTTCTTGGCCTCCGAACATGTCCTCCAGATTTTCCATGATCTCCCCAGCAACATGATAAGTCTCATGCTGCTTTTGTAAAGCACTCGTCATGCTAGCAAGGATGTAGCATCGAGCTATTTCATTGGATTCTCTCCAACGATTATAGGCAACCGGGACCTCCTCAAGTGGTGTGTCAGGTTTGGGCCCAGGTGGGCATGGTTCGTCCAGTACGAACTTGTGTCTCTCGCAGCTGAGAACTATTAATAGATTTCTTTTCCAATCCTTATAATTGTCGCCATTCAACTTATTTTCAGTAAGTATTGAAATGAGGGGTGTCGG
The DNA here is from genome assembly GCA_035233585.1 of Antiaris toxicaria. Classification (NCBI taxonomy): domain Eukaryota; kingdom Viridiplantae; phylum Streptophyta; class Magnoliopsida; order Rosales; family Moraceae; genus Antiaris; species Antiaris toxicaria. The sequence continues at coordinate 60,925,433 of CP141156.1, forward strand.
TGACATTTTGAACTGAAATAAAATTATACTAGACATCATTACAAAGCCCAAGCAAATATACAGATAATTTAGCAAATAAAAACATACAAGTATGTTCCTACATGAAACTTGAAAAAACATGTAGCATTGCAACGGTAATTCTCAGCACCTATTGCCCCAAGCCACCGAGGGGTGGTCATGAGAACAAATAGCCGGAACATGGACCCCGTCTAATTAATATATGTTACCTTAAATCCTCCAAGGTTAAGACATATATTAATAACCGCTTATTTGGCCACCAGTTTAGTTAACAGAGCTTCTAGGGAAGGTTAATAACTAAACGAGTCTTGAGTGTATAACCATTGTTTACGTAGCCCGATCCACGTCCTACCAAGCCACCGAGGGGTGGTCATGAATAGGATCGTACCCGAACACGTTTTCCACATAGGAGATCCAATCTAGTATACCGGCGGCGGTAAACACCTACCGAGGGGTGTGGTCAGGTCAGAACTGACGCGAGGCGTTACCATGCTTTCACATATGGATCAACAATGGAGGCCGTGGGTTTTGTTTGAAACCCTCTCCCACTCAATATTTTGAAAAACATGCAAGTTTTGACAAATTATGTATGATCAATATAGTATGAGCGGCACTCACCTATCCTATATGACATGTTATCAAATCTGCATACAAAACATCCATCAATACATATTTATACATCCATGACATATCACAGAAAAATAATTGACAGAATAACCAAGCCATGGTTCCATCCTAGAACAAAGAAAATAAAGATTACAAAATTCTATCCAAAGCATTCTTTGGGTCTTGAATTCTGTTCCGTCTTCTTGTATCCATCTTTATGTAGCCTCTCCATTTATTTCTCATCCCAAGAATTATTTAAAATTTAAATCTCCAAAAATTTAAATTTCAAATTCAAATTCCAAATTCGAATTTCAAATTTAAACTTCAAATTTAAATTTTAAACAATTTTAAACATCATGTGTAATAATATGTAATTTCAAAAATTTTAAATTTTTTTAATTACATAATTTTAAACGTGATTTAAAATTAAATCTCAAATTTAAAAATCAAAATTTTTTGATTTTTTGGACTGTCGGACCGCCGCCCCCGTAGGCAGCAGCCGCCGTGGGCAGCCACCAACCCTGGAGGGGCTGGCAGCCCACGGCCGCCCCTTGTGCAGCCTGCCGGGCTACAGGCCAAGTCTGCAGCACCAGGCTGCACGCCCAGACTGGGCGCAGCAGCCGGCAGGCTGCACGCCAAGGCTGCGGCTAGCCTTGGGCAGGCCACGGCCACCCCTGGCTGCACGCAGCAGCCGGCAGGCTGCAGGCAGCGCCTGCAGCCAGAGGCTGCACGCCAAGGCTGCGGCCAGCCTTGGGCAGGCCACGGCCGCCCCTGGCTGCAGGCAGAGCCTGCGGCCGTGGGTGGTGTGGGCCTGCACAGGGGCTGCCGCAGCCCCATCCTGCCCGAGGGCAGGGGCTGTAGCCCCACCAAGGTTTGTCGGCCTATCCCGAGGGGTCGTGTCTCGATTTTCGTGCCATATTCCAATTTACTTATTAGGATCTCCAAAAAAAAATAATTTGAATCCCAATTAAATTGAAATTTTCCACACAATCAAAATTTCAATCTTTAAATTAAATTTAACTTTTGGGAAAAATAAATTACGGTCTTCAATCTTCAATCTCCTCCAAGAATAATTATAAAAAATTCCTAAACCGTTTCCGGTGTTCAAAAAATTCTAACCATAAAAATTCTAAGAGACAAGAATTAAAATCCATGGGAAAATTACAGTGTAAATAAACTGCTCCCATGGTTACATAAAAAATTCCTAGATACAATTCTTCTAAATTCTAAGGAACCATAACCGGTATAAACAAGCATGCTTATAATAATTCAAAAAATTAAAATAACCACATACTTTATACATAATACATGATAACAACATAAAGGAACCCTAGAATGCCACTCTCTAAATATCAAATCCATACATAAATAAAAAGACTAAGTAATTGTCTAATTTATGTACATGGCATAGTCATGAGATGGCTCTGATACCAATTGTAGGAAAATAATCCGGTAAAAACGTATCAGAGTGGCGCAGCGGAACAATAAAAATTTTAAGATCGTTAAATATCTCATGATGCCATATACAATAAATCAACAACAATTAAAACTCATACCTCAAGGACGCCAATGAACAGGAGGAGAGTGACTGGAGGCTTCAACCAACTAGCCTTCTATACTATTCTCCAATTCATGAATGGCTGAGTGTGTGGGCACTCTGAACCTCGATCGGTATGCTAGCACTGCTAGTCTTCTTCCGACCACCCAGATCTCTAAAGAACTTTATTGTCACGATGAGCTGTGCAACAATAAGCCTGCTCACCTGAGAGTCTGTGGTCTGAGAGAACTAGAGTGGCAGGACCTCTATTTATAGACCTGCATGAGGTGAATCTCTGAATTTGAATTGGATTAGGAAAAGATATTTTCCCTTATCCAAACCCATAAAATCCGAATTTTTCCAAGGGAGAATCTCCACTAAAAATTCGGTTTTCTTAGGATAGATCCAATCCAAATCTCAACAAGATTTTAACTAGAATTTTATCTCCCTTTTTCAACCAAAAAATCCGAAATCTTTAGGAGAAAATCTTCTCCAAATTTTCGGCCACTTTTAGGATAAGGAAGAATCAAAATTCCACTAGTATTTTTCAAGCTAAATCTCATCTCAACCTTATCCAAAAATAACCGAATTTCCTAGGATTAAGGCTCCAAAATTTCGGCCACTTTTAGGGAGGGAGAGAATCCAAATTCAACTAGGATTGAAACTTGAATTTTCCCTTGAATCTTATCTACAAAAACCGAATTTTCCATTGAGGATTATCCTCAAAAAATTCGCCCACTTTTGTTGGGATTTGGATTCAAAATTCAAGTAGGATTCTAACAAGATTATCCTCTCCAAATCCAACTCAAATTCGAATTTCAAACCTTGTGGATTTTCCACAACAAATTCGAATCCTACTTGAACTGTGATTCAAAATTTGAATTTCAAATTTCAAATTCAAATTTCAAATTCAAAATTCAAATTTCAAATTCAACAAAACGGTTGTATTTCATATTCTTGTTCTCATGGATAATTTTCGACAACTCCAATCCAATCTCAAATAAAATCATGGCAACTTTATTTGGAGTTCAATAATTGTGTACTCTATTATCCAAAACAAAATCTGAATCCAACCGGAGAGAATCTTGTCTACCATCCTAATCCTGTGTCATCACCATCCATGCATAATAAACTAGCCAATAGCATACACAAATCAATTTGCCAAACGTTAAGGAATTATGTGGAGCTAGTAGAGGGACTGATTGGACATATATAATCGGGCTCCCGTGATTCCATATGATCATCATTCTGTACCGAACAACTTAATCATATGATCACTAATTTCAGAGTCACACCACTATAAACCTGAAACTGAACTCCCAATTATATACCGTATTACGTAAGCCTGTGACGAGCTACCATCCAATGACCTTGTCATATATGCAAAACCCTCATATGATATCCATGATCAGCCTTAGGTCAAAGTCCGTTTAATCCTACTGATCAGGCTATCTTAAAGTTCCATTATACTACTGAATCAAGAAAATGATTATTCACCATATGTGAATAAGAAGTCATCCGCCCAGCAGACGACCCAAGGCCTTGTCCATTTTCACATTCAGTATAATGCCTTTAAGAGGATACCTTTAACTCCTCAGAGCTATGATTCCGATATCTGCAAACAAACCCTTCATCGTATACAAGTCATGCACCCAACGAACCGGTCTATAAGCTTACTACCTCTGAGATGCTTTAGCCATTGGAACATCAAAGTACACAAGTCATATACATGAAGTAGTTCATTTACTCAGGATTAAGGTTATTGCACAATGAACGTCAAAAGCAGATTGATCCACTCATAGCGGACTACGTAGATCAATCACGCTTTAGTCCCGGTCTAATATGTCACCACCGTGCAACATATCCATGTCTCTACTTGGGAGTCCAGCTCCAGACAGTCAAGACAGACCGTCCCCTCTAAGGCTTTAGACAACATAATAGTCTTAACATGAGTTAGATGCTCGGTCTTGTAGGAAAATAAACTGGTAAAAACGTATCAGAGTGGCGCAGCGGAACAATAAAAATTTTTAGATCATTAAATATCTCATGATGCCATATACAATAAATCAACAACAATTAAAACTCATACCTCAAGGACGCCAATATGCAGGAGGAGAATGACCGGAGGCTTCAACCAACTAGCCTTCTCTACTATTCTCCAATTCCCGAATGGCTGAGTGTGTGGGCACTCTGAACCTCGATCGGTATGCTAGCACTGCTACTCTTCTTCCGACCACCCAGATCTCTAAAGAACTTTATTGTCACGATGAGCTGTGCAACAATAAGCCTGCTCACCTGAGAGTCTGTGGTCTAAGAGAACTGGAGTGGCAGGACCTCTATTTATAGACCTGCATGAGGTGATTCTCTGAATTTGAATTGGATTAGGAAAAGATATTTTCCCTTATCCAAACCCATAAAATCCGAATTTTTCCAAGGGAGAATCTCCACAAAAATTCGGTTTTCTTAGGATAGATCCAATCCAAATCTCAACAAGATTTTAACTAGAATTTTATCTCCCTTTTTCAACCAAAAAATCTGAAAATTTCAAGGTGTAACTTCCCTAAAGATTTCGGCCACTTTTAGGATAAGGAAGAATCAAAATTCCACTAGGATTTTTCAAGCTAAATCTCATCTCAAACTTATCCAAAAATAACCGAATTTCCTAGGATTAAGGCTCCAAAATTTCGGCCACTTTTAGGGAGTAGAGAGAATCCAAATTCAACTAGGATTGAAGCTTGAATTTACCCTTGAATCTCATCCACAAAATCTGAAATTTTCAAGAGGATTATCCTCAAAAATTTCGTCCCTTATTTGTTGGGATTTGGATTCAAAATTCAAGTAGGATTCTAACAAGATTATCCTCTCCAAATCCAACTCAAATTCGAATTTCAAACCTTGTGGATTTTCCACAACAAATTCGAATCCTACTTGGACTGTGATTTAAAATTTGAATTTCAAATTTCAAATTCAAATTTCAAATTCAAATTTCAAATTTCAAATTTCAAATTCGAATTTAAATTTCAAATTCAAATTTCAAATTCGAATTTCAAATTCAAATTCAAATTTCAAATTCCACAAAACGGTTGTATTTCATATTCTTGTTCTCATGGATAATTTTCTTCAACTCCAATCCAATCACAAATAAAATCATGGCAACTTTATTTGGAGTTCGAATAATTGTGTACTCTATTATCCAAAACAAAATCTGAATCCAACCGGAGAGAATCTTGTCTACCATCCTAATCCTGTGTCATCACCATCCATGCATAATAAACTAGCCAATAGCATACACAAATCAATTTGCCAAACGTTAAGGAATTTTGTGGAGCTAGTAGAGGGACTGATTGGACATATATAATCGGGCTCCCGTGATTCTATATGATCATCATTCTGTACCGAACAACTCAATCATATGATCACTAATTTCAGAGTCACACCACTATAAACCTGAAACTGAACTCCCAATTATATATCGTATTACGTAAGCCTGTGATGAGCTACCATCCAATGACCTTGTCATATATGCAAAACCCTCATATGATATCCATGATCAGCCTTAGGTCAAAGTCCGTTTAATCCTACTGATCAGGCTATCTTAAAGTTCCATTATACTACCGAATCAAGAAAATGATTATTCACCATATGTGAATAAGAAGTCGTCCGCCCAACAGACGACCCAAGGCCTTGTCCATTTTCACATTCAGTATAATGCCTTTAAGAGGATACCTTTAACTCCTCAGAGCTATGATTCCGATATCTGCAAACAAACCCTTCATCGTATACAAGTCATGCACCCAACGAACCGGTCTATAAGCTTACTACCTCTGAGACACTTTAGCCATTGGAACATCAAAGTACACAAGTCATATACATGAAGTAGTTCATTTACTCAGGATTAAGGTTATTGCACAATAAACGTCAAAAGCAGATTGATCCACTCATAGCGGACTACGTAGATCAATCACGCTTTAGTCCCGGTCTAATATGTCACCACCGAGCAACATATCCATGTCTCTACTTGGGAGTCTAGCTCCAGACAGTCAAGACAGACCGTCCCCTCCAAGGCTTTAGACAACATAATAGTCTTAACATGAGTTAGATGCTCGGTCTAACCCCATAGACTACAGACCATAGTTTAGACTGCTAACTTTAGAACATTGTCTTCTCGCATACAAAAGTCCATTGCATGCAACGTTCTAACAGTTTTAACACAAGCAGTCAGTGAGCCATATTTGCTTACATTTACTTTAACATGTAAATAAGACGAGGACAGATAGCAATGTAATGAATAACCTCTAAGTATAATTTTATTATCCAGTTCAAAATGAATACATCAAAATGTCTCTAATACTTAGGGCATTTCCTAACAGGTCTAACCCCATACACTACAGACCATAGTTTAGACTGCTAACTTTAGAACATTGTCTTCTCGCATACAAAAAGTCCATTGCATGCAACGTTCTAACAGTTTTAACACAAGCAGTCAGTGAGCCATATTTGCTTACATTTACTTTAACATGTAAATAAGACGAGGACAGATAGCAATGTAATGAATAACCTCTATGTATAATTTTATTATCCAGTTCAAAATGAATACATCAAAATGTCTCTAATACTTAGGGCATTTCCTAACATCCCAAGCTTCATACATAGATAAAATAATTGACAAATATGCAATGCTAGAGGCAAAGAAAGGCTCACAACCTTCTATTGCCGGTCTAACTCTTTCATTGGACGACTGTTCCAAGACATCGGAAGAAAGAGAGCGTATGAGTAAGGTCCCTTATGCATCCGCTGTGGGTAGCCTTATGTACGCTATGCTTTGCACTCGCCAGGACATATGTTTTGCAGTAGGTATGGTGAGTCGATATCAAGCGAATCCTGGAACCAAGCACTGGCAAGCAGTAAAGCATATACTCAAGTATCTTAAGAGAACGAGGGATTATATGCTGGTGTATTCTGGAGGGGACCTAACACCCGTAGGATACACGGACTCAGACTTCCAGACTTGTAAGGATTCGAGGAAATCGACATCTGGATCAGTGTTTTTACTCGGAGGAGGCGCCATTGTGTGGAGGAGCGTGAAGCAGGGCTGCACAGCTGACTCTACTATGGAGGCTGAGTATGTGGCTGCGGCTGAGACATCTAAAGAAGCGGTTTGGCTCCGCAAGTTCTTTAGAGACCTTGAGGTCATTCCGGGTGTTGACAAGCCTATCACACTTTACTGTGATAATACAGGGGCGATTGCCAACACAAGGGAATCTCGACACCACAAGAGGACCAAGCACATCGATCGAAGATATCATATTATTAGAGGGCATATGGAGACAGGACAAGTGGATGTATGTAAGATCGCATCCGAGGACAACATCACTGATCCCTTTACTAAGACTTTGGTGGCTAGAAGCTTTGAGAGGCATGTAGAGGCGATGGGGATGCGTAACATGGCACATCTGCTGGCTTAGGGCAAGTGGGAGATTGTTAGGAAATGCCCTAAGTATTAGAGACATTTTGATGTATTCATTTTGAACTGGATAATAAAATTATCCATAGAGGTTATTCATTACATTGCTATCTGTCCTCGTCTTATTTACATGTTAAAGTAAATGTAAGCAAATATGGCTCACTGACTGCTTGTGTTAAAACTGTTAGAACGTTGCATGCAATGGACTTTTGTATACGAGAAGACAATGTTCTAAAGTTAGCAGTCTAAACTATGGTCTGTAGTCTATGGGGTTAGACCGAGCATCTAACTCATGTTAAGACTATTATGTTGTCTAAAGCTTTAGAGGGGACGGTTTGTCTTGACTGTCTGGAGCTGGACTCCCAAGTAGAGACATAGATATGTTGCTTGGTGGTGACATATTAGACCAGGACTAAAGCGTGATTGATCTACATAGTCTGCTATGAGTGGATCAATCTGCTTTTGACATTCATTGTGTAATAACCTTAATCCTGAGTAAATGAACTACTTCATGTATATGACTTGTGTACTTTGATGTTCCAATGGCTAAAGCATCTCAGAGGTAGTAAGCTTATATACTGGTTCGTTGGGTGCATGACTTGTATACGATGAAGGGTTTGATTGCAGATATCAGAATCATAGCTCTGAGGAGTTAAAGGTATCCTCTTGAAGGCGTTATACTGAATGTGAAAATGGACAAGGCCTTGGGTCGTCTGCTGGGCGGATGACTTCTTATTCACATATGGTGAATAATCATTTTCTTAATTCGGTAGTATAATGGAACTTTAAGATAGCATGATCAGTATGATTAAACGGACTTTGACCTAAGGCTGATCATGGATATCATATGAGGGTTTTGCATATATGACAAGGTCATTGGATAGTAGCTCGTCACAGGCTTACGTAATACGGTATATAATTGGGAGTTCAGTTTCAGGTTTATAATGGTGTGACTCTGAAACTAGTGATCATATGATTGAGTTGTTCGGTCAAGAATGATGATCATATGGAATCACGGGAGCCTGATTATATATGTCCAATCAGTCCCTCTACTAGCTCCACATAATTCCTTAACGTTTGGCAAATTGATTTGTGTATGCTATTGGCTAGTTTATTATGCATGGATGGTGATGACACAGGATTAGGATGGTAGACAAGATTCTCTCCGGTTGGATTCAGATTTTGTTTTGGATAATAGAGTACACAATTATTCGAACTCCAAATAAAGTTACCATGATTTCATTTGAGATTGGATTGGAGTTGTAGAAAATTATCCATGAGAACAAGAATATGAAACACAACCGTTTTTTGTGGATTTTGAAATTTGAATTTTGAAATTTGAATTTTGAATTTTGAAATTTGAAATTTGAAATTTGAATTTGAAATTTGAATTTGAAATTCGAATTTGAAATTTGAATTTGAAATTTGAATTTGAAATTTGAAATTTGAAATTTGAAAATTTGAATTTGAAATTTGAAATTCAAATTTTTAATCACAGTCCAAGTAGGATTCGAATTTGTTGTGGAAAATCCACAAGGTTTGAAATTCGAATTTGAGTTGGATTTGGAGAGGATAATCTTGTTAGAATCCTACTTGAATTTTGAATCCAAATCCCAACAAAGGTGGACGAAATTTTTGAGGATAATCCTCAAGGAAATTTTGGATTTTTGTGGATAAGATTCAAGGAAAAAATTCAAGTTTCATTCCCAGTTGAATTTGGATTCGCTCCTCCCTGAAAAGTGGCCGAAAATTTGGAGAATCTCTCCTAGGAAATTCGGTTATTTTTGGATAAGGTTGAGATAAGATTCAAGCTTGAAAATCCTAGTGGAATTTTGATTCTTCCTTATCCAAAAAGTGGCCGAAAATTTGGAGAAGATTTTCTCCTAGAAATTTCGGATTTTTTGGTTGAAAAAGGGAGATAAAATTCTAGTTAAAATCTTGTTTAGATTTGGATTGGATTTATCCTAAGAAAACCGAATTTAATTGTCAAGATTCTCCCTATGAAAAATTTGGATTTTTTGGTTAAGGATAAGGGAAAATATCTTTTCCTAATCCAATTCAAATTCAGAGAATCACCTCATGCAGGTCTATAAATAGAGGTCCTGCCACTCCAGTTCTCTCAGACCACAGACTCTCAGGTGAGCAGGCTTATTGTTGCACAGCTCATCGTGACAATAAAGTTCTTTAGAGATCTGGGTGGTCGGAAGAAGACTAGCAGTGCTAGCATACCGATCGAGGTTCAGAGTGCCCACACACTCAGCCATTCGGGAATTGGAGAATAGTAGAGAAGGCTAGTTGGTTGAAGCCTCCGGTCATTCTCCTCCTGCAAGATTGGCGTCCTTGAGGTATGAGTTTTAATTGTTGGTGGTTTATTGTATATGGCATCATGAGATATTTAATGATCTTAAAATTTTTATTGTTCCGCTGCGCCACTCTGATACGTTTTTACCGTATTATTTTCCTACAATCTCACTGCTACACAAGTCCCTCCGTAGTGCTCCTAGCAAGGCACTAATAGTCATAAGCAAAGTGGAATGCTTTCGACTCAACGCATCGGCCACCTTGTTGGCTTTTCCCAGATGATAAAGGCTTTCCCAGTCGTAATCCTTGACCAACTCTCGCCATCTTCGCTACCTCATGTTAAGCTTTTTCTATGTAAAGGTGTACTTGAGGCTCTGATAGTCGGCATGGATCTCGCACTTGACTCCATAAAGGTAGTGTCTCCATATTTCTAGTGCAAAAATTACTGCTGCTAGCTCCTTCTTATGGGTTCGGTAGTTCTTCTCATGGTCCTTGAGCTGTCGTGAAGTGTACGCCACCACTCTACCATTCAGCATCAACATGGCTCCTAATCTAGTCTTGGATATGCCACTATAAATTACAAAGCTTCCCTAACCCGCATCTGGAATGGTTAGTATTGGAGCACTTGTGAGTCTCCGCTTCAGCTCTTAGAAGCTCTCCTCACACTTATCGGTCCACTCATACCTCTTTTCTTTCTTGGTAAGCGCTGTAAGTGGAGTGGCTAGCTTCAAAAAGCCTTCGATGAAGCACTGATAATATCCTGGTAAACCTAGGAAACTATGTATTTTTGTCACATTTCTCAGAGCTGGCCACACACTAACTACATTAATTTTCACTGGGTCAACGGATACTCCCTTCTTGGAGACTATGTGGCCTAAGGAATGGACCTTTTCTAGCCAAAACTCACACTTGGAGAACTTGCCGTACAGTTGATGATCCTGTAACATGTACAGTACTACCCTCAAGTGTTCTTCGTGCTCATCCTTCATCTTGGAGTATATAAGTATGTCATCGATGAACACAATGACACACTTATCCAAATAGTCCTTGAACACACGGTTCATCAAATCCATGAAGGCTACTAGAGTGTTTGTCAATCTGAACCATATAACGAGGAACTCGTAGTGTCTGTACCGCGTTCGGAAGGCAGTTTTGGGCACATCCACGTCCCTTGTTCATAGCTGATGGTACCCTAAACACAGGTCAATCTTTGAGAACACTACAGTGTCTCAAAGCTGATCAAATAGATCATCAATCCGTGGCAACGAATACTTGTTCTTAATTATAATCTTGTTCAGCTCTCTGTAATAGATGCACATTCTCAGTGTTCCGTCTTTCTTCTTCATGAATGGTATAGGTGCTCCCAAGGGTGAATAGCTCTGTTGAATGAATCCCTTATCTATTATGTCCTTCAGCTGGGCTTGAAGCTCTATTTGCTCTTCAGGGGCCATTTGATATGGGGCCTTAGAAATAGGGGCTAATCCTAGTAGAAGTTCAATCTCAAATGAGACTTTGCACTCTGGTGGAAGTCTTGGAAGATCTTCTAGAAATACCTCCATGAATTCCCTGACTATCGGCACGTTCTTGGGTCCTATCTCTATTTCTCGAGTCTTATATACTACGTGTGCTAGGAAGCCCGTGCATCCACTGGATAGCATCTTACAAGCCTTCATTGCTGAGATCATCATCTTTGGTTGCTTCAGCGATAAGCCCTTATAGACGAACTTTTCACTCCCAATCGGTTCAAAAGTAACCTTCCACCTTCGGTAGTCTATGACGGTGTTGTACTTTACGAGGAAGTCCATATCTAAGATTACGTCATAATCGATCATGTCGATGATGATCAGATTAACACTCATTTCTCTACCACAAATAATTACTGGTACGTAACACATCTAGTTATTAGACATTAAAACTTCCACTGAGAGAAGTGCTATTCTAAAAGTCTATTTCATCCTATCTAAGCCCCTATCTAGCTTTCTAGCAAGGTTTAACAATGCAAACAAGTGGGTGGCCTGCTACTATGCCTAGCACCTGTATTTTACCCTATGTGTTAAGACTCTGGATTCAGCTTCCCCTGAGCCTGCTTAGCTTGAGTTTTGTCCTCCAATCGTGCCTTAAAGATCTAAGCCTTTCGCTCCCTATCCTGGGCCAACTAGTACTCGGCTCGGATGGCCCTACTGACACATTCTACCACTGTCGCTCGTCCGTGGCCTTCTGCTACAGACCTGAACTGTGATGTTTATTCTGAATATCTTCAGCATCCTTCTGACTCTTTCATTTTTCGTAGTTACCAAATCTGGACAAAGTCAAGTCAATTGTTCAAATTTCCTGACCGCCTCCATGGTAGTAATGGTACCATGGCGCAAGTTGTTGAACTCATCCTGTTGCGCCACTAGTGAATCCTCGTTGAAGCACATCTCCTAAAATTCTTTAGGGAAGTCACTCCAGTTCATCTCACTGACATTCCTCCTAATGGTTACCATCTTCTACCACTGACATGCCTCCTTTCTCAGAGCAAAGCTTGCGCACATCACTTTCTCTTTATCTGTTAGCCCCATAAAATTCAAGATTACTTGGTTGTTTGTTAGGTAGTTGTCAGCCTAAATGGGATTTGTGATTCCCTCAAATTCTAGAACTTTCATCCGCCAGAACCTTTCATACAAATCACCTTCCCTATAGGTTGGCAGATGGATAATTGCAGTTGTGGGGACTGCTACTGCTGGGGGTGTTGGTGGTGGTTCAGGAATTTCCCATCCTGGTGGAATTCCCTGGATTGGGGAAGCTGCTTTCTCCCTCAGAATCTCTAGGGCTGTTGGAGCTTCTTGGGCTGGCACCTCTACTGTCTGTCATGCCTGTGTTTGCTGGCCCAGCTATTCCCTAAGCTGGTTTAGTTCACACTACAGGTTCTCCATCATTTCTTGCATAGTCGCGAATTGTGTTATCAACTCATCATCTCAGGATGCCTGGGTTGATTGCGTATGCATTCTAACCATGTTGTCTGTCGAAATGAGGGTTTCCTCTAGTGGGGCTCTACTGGTGCACCCAGGTCCACATTTTAACTTAAACGTTAACCAACATACTAATAACATAATATAAAAACTAACTTACTTAGACAGATGAGGCTGTCATACGGTGATGCGAGATAGGGTAGCAGAATACCGCTCTGATACCAACTATGATAGCACAGTGCCCTGGCGACCTTGAACCATCACTTAAAACTTACTTAACTTAAACTTGAACTTACTTTACTTGTTTAAAACTACTTATCTCTGATACTGTAAAATATGGAGATTTTTTTAAAATAGTACATTTCACTATTTATGTACATACATATACTTACAAACATGTGAACGTCTAAAAGCAACTAGGGTCAATATATGTATATAGTTAAAACTATTAAACCGCTCAAAACATGAGATTGAATTTTCAATATCGTGCGGAAGTTAACACTGGTGGTGGTATCCATAACTTCAACCCTCACACTCGCCTCTATTGCTATCATCGTCCATCAGTATCTAGCTTGCAGGTCCCTTACTTAAAGCATGAACTGTGGGCCACCCGATTAGCTTGAGTCGTCCACTTTTTTTCTTTCTTTCTTTGCTCTTTATTTCCTCTTACTTAACTTGCTTTTCTCTTTGTGATTTTAAGGATGGTATTTGAAAAACCATGGATTTTTTTTAACTTATTGAAAATATGAGTTCTTGGAATCGCATATATACATATATTACTTTATTTCATTTTTCAAAAAATACTTGCAATCTTGTTTTCTTTAAAATATTTAGTAATATAAACATACTTTATTACATAAGTATACTCTTAAACTTGCTTCACTTCTATATATAATACACTTGTCTTGTCTTTATATATTTATATATACACCTTTGTACTATACTCATTTCATAGTGGATAATTTGCGAAGTGGATCCACAACCCGTCCATGACACTGTTGGAATCTGCCTACCTACCCTTCAGCTCTGTTTTCATATTGCAGGTTGCTTACCCTTGTTACCTACATCATGAATAGAGTCGTGAGCTAAAGCTCAGTAAGTACAAACATACATGTAAAACATGCTTTATGCATAACACTTAGGGTTAGTCCTCTTATGTGCGACTATTTCTTGCTCTTGTGATTTCTTTATTCTTTCTAATCAATCTTTTTCTTTTCTTTCTTTTCTTTTCTTTTCTTTTCTTTTCTTTTCTTTTCTTTCCTTATCTTTCACTTGAGGGCCCGTGGTTGGATATACCTAATGTGCATAGACCAATGGGGGAAGGGGGAATGACCCACCAATCAACCCCAAGTTCAATCTTTGAACTACCACACTTGGGGTAGCACATTGAGCCATTAACTACCACTTATTGAGGTAGCACTACACAACTGGGGTGGAGTATATAACAAGAAAACCTCTCTCTGGGGAGACCGGTACGCTAACCTTACATTTTCAGTCTTATTATCTTGCTTATACTTATCTTTCTTTACTTTAGCTTTTTATGCCTTTCTGACTTCGTGAACATGTTAGATTATCATGTCACAAAATATATAACTTATATATAAACACAGTTTTATGGCAAGTCAGTTCGTGAGTAGACAATTAAATGTTTGTACTTACAGTGTTTATGCTAAAGTGAGCTTTCTCAAGTCCTTTGAATTCCTTGGCCCATTTCTGGTCAGGTTTCCTATAGACAATAATGTTGTCGGTTAATTACATTTTTATTAAATTGCTTTTGTTCTACTAAAATTTGAACTTTGGCTTTTAGAAACTTAATTAAAGCCCTATGATAGCATTTAAAGCCTGAACGATTCTATTTAGACCTTTTTGGAACCTTTTTGCAAAATGTCCATTTTACCTCAAACATTTGACAAAATGACCGTTTTGCCCCTAGTGGGATTTTTTTTTTTCGTTTCTTAGACTTAAATTTCGGTTTTGAACTTTAAAATCCTGTTTAGGCTTTTCTGGGGCTCTAACTATCTTTTTTGAGCATTTCAGAAGTTTTGGTCAAAATGATAAATAGTAACTTTGACTATAAATAGTACTATTCATCATGAATAGTAACTTTGACCTAGATCATGAACATTTTATTTAATTGCTTAAACTGACTTTTCTAAGCCCAAAAGAGCAACATGACCATTTGGGGGGGGTTCAACGCTCATCTTTTCTAAAATTTTTGGTCGAAATGACCCTTTTACCCTTGATGGATCCTAGGGCTGTAACGTTTTCATGTTAACACTTTGGTGGGGTTTTCTAATCCCTAGAGTTGTATAATAATATTTTCTAGGCTTTGACGAATTTTTACAGCATTAATTGCTGTAATTTCACTATTTATTTTCACCCGACCCTCGGGTGGCACTATTCTTACTCCTCGAGTCGTTTCTCGTTTTTCTTGCATTTCGGGGCTCCAAATGGACGTTTCACTAATCTTGAAAACGTCTGTCATCTTTTCTTAGACCGAAGTCTTCGAAAGGGCTCGGGTTTTTCACCCCGAGCCTAAATTTACCCTTCGTTTTCCAAAATGTCCTTAGGGTCGTTTTTCTTCTTTTTTTCGTTTAAAATTCTTGAAGGGACGGTTTATTGTCCCTTAACACGTCCTTCCTTCATTTTCGATCCTAACTCATCCAGGGGTCTCAGTTTTTATTTTTGAACACTTTTTTACCCCTCATTTCCCGAAATGCCCTTAGTGGCGTGTTAAAATGTTCGGCAACATTTCTGCTTAATTTTTAGGTTTCTGGCGTTTAGGAAACGCCTCAAAACCATCTATCGTATTCTAACCTACCACGTACTATACCAGAGGCCTATTTTATGTAAAACGTTCTAAACTTTTTACGTAAAAATCTTTGTAAAAATCTAATCATTTCCCATCACAATTATGCTACATATTATTCTCACTTTACCTTTGGTTCTTATACACAATTCCCATCACATTATGCTACATATTATTCTTTTACAAAAACACAATTTCCTCCCTATTTCACACTCGGTTTTTCTATGAAAAACCTAACGAAACTTTTGTTTCAATGTTTCTAAATTTACAAACTTGCTTTCCATATCAACTTAATTCTTTTGAAATCACCAAACACAATTTATTTTCCACAAAATTTCGTGCCTTTCACTACTGAAAACCCACGGTTTTTGTAATGAAAAACCTATTCAAAATTTGTTTCAAGCTTTCAAATTTTCTTTCTAGTCATCTCATATTCCAAAACACATATTCAAATTAACAAATTAACCAAACCAAACTTGAAATTCCTCACCATCCCACACACGGATTTTCTTGATTCACAAGCACCAAAATTGTGTTTTCTAACTTCTAATCCATTCTTTAACTTACTCACATACTAATTCTTCTTTTTGAATTAAAAATTAAACTTGAAAAGTTCAACTTAACTTCTCCATGATCATCCATGGATTTTGTAATCAAAACACCATAGAAAAGCTTGAGTTTTCAAGCTTACCTCACTATGTTGTTCACCACTTGCTTAGGAAGGATTCTCGCTCAAGTTAGGAAGAAAAACTTGAAAATTTTCCTGCTTGGAGGGGGAGGGATTCACACAGCTGCAAAGGGGCTGCAAGGGGGCTGGAATTACAAATATTTTTTTTCTGATTTTTAAGGCACAAAAACCGTGCCCTTTTCTAGCCAAAAGGGAGGGCATCTTGGCAATTATTTTTGGGGACTTTTTAGCAAAGTTTTAGGGGGTTTTTAGCAACTTTTGGAGGGTTACTTTGCAATTATTTTTGCCTGTTTTTCCAGCTGCCAACCGACTCAATTCAGCCCCTAAAAAAATCAAAATTTTCAATTTTTTTCTCATGCATTTTTGGCTTAATCTCAACCTTTGATCAAGTCTTCCTTTAAATCCTAGCCTTTGGATCTACCTACCACCTTCCACATAATTTCATTTTTGATTTATGACATCATGCATGTGACATCATACATGACCTCACCTAATTAATTTGAAAGTCAAAGTTTGACCAAATGTCAAACCGAACAAAATTTCACCCAAATCACGTAGGTAAGTTTCTGGGGCCTTCCGTGCGATTGGTTTGCCTTATTTCATTGTAGTTTGGCTAAAAGTCGAAACTGTAATTTTTCGTCTTTTAGTGAACTTGGTTTGCTTAATGTAATCTCTTGGGAATTTTGATTTAGAAAAACATCATTATTTTCCTGATAATGATGAAATTTCTTAGGAAACGCACTGGAGGACTTATCTAGCCATCTGTGCTATCAGTTTGATCTAACTCAATCTCAAAACTCTTAAAAACCCTAAAACACTTATCTTATCTTACTTTTGCTTTGACTTGCCATTTCTTTATATCTATACTTTTCAGATACTGAAACCACTCCCTTTTGAGAGTTTTGGTCCGAAATCACTTTCTCAATCGTGAACTTTATTCTTTGATCATTTTTTGGAGATTTTAAATCCTCCAAAACATTTATTTATTTCTATTAATATTTTTATTTGTTTATTTACAAATACAGTGTTCTCATGCATTCTTATTCACAAAATTCTTAGAAAAACCCTAGTTTAACCTAGGTAACACTATTGAGATTCTTTGGTTCATTATATGAACACACACTATAAGCTTTACACTCAATAAGTACAACATGTCATCTGGAAAACATGTTTAAAACATAAGTCATACTATCAGGCATATTTAAGCTATTAATCATGTCATGCATTCACACAGAACATGGAAACATATCACATAGTATATCACAGAATGCATACCATGGGGACATATCATGTCATGTAACTGAAAAGCATACTATAACCATCTCTAGAGCATATTGTGGACAATGCATGAACCGATTATGCTCAATTACGCTTCATTATGTTTTATCTTTCTTTGCTTTTCTGAGGGCCCTTGTGTCAGTACCACTACGCACGGATCATCAGAAACGTTAGTGATCATAGTGAGCCTTGCACTCGTGGGCCTTGCGCCCGATATATATTGTGGGCCTTACACCCGTTCTACCGACACTTTAATTTTTATTACCCAACTCTAGAATCATGTCTGTTACGCCATGAGCTCTCTTAGGCTATCCACAAATCTTACGCGATAGGGGTGTAAAGGTATCTAACTTATGTTGTTCATTAATCTAACGTGATTATGAAACATGCTGTGCTATGCAACCAACATACACAATTTGCATACTTAACATAGATTGAAAACATAGTTTTTATCTCATTTCATTCATGCTGTAGGTGGAGTTGTACATACCTATCAGGGGACAGTTTGTACTCTCACCTTTGTCACAATACAGGTACCTTCCTATTATCATAACGTATTTTTGTTAAATTCCGTTTTTAGGTCACTATAGTCTTTAGCGACTAATAAAAATTCTATTGTTATGTGGTACCGATCCTTATCGTTACTAACTGCTCTCCTCTTGGAAGTTTGATTTTTTAATCGTGGTTAATCAATTTATTTACCTAATAAATTACTACTATCATCAGTGACTAACAAACCTATCGTTGTGTGGTATCGATGCCTATCGGTACCCAACTGATCTACTTTGGGAATTTGGTATCTAATTTCTAATCGTGCTTATTTAATTTGTCTACTTGACAAATTCATCACCGTCTCTCACTGTCCCATTCAAACATGGTCCTTGACTAGTTAACCGACTAGTTAACTTGTAAGGGCCACCATTTCCATGGAACCTAGTTACCATGCAATGAGACATGACGGAATAAAATTAGAGTATTTTGAGTGCTTTTAGATGCAAATTGATGAACACAGTTAGGTACACGACCGTGTAAATAGCCATGTACCAATCGGATTGTTTACATGAGAGAAGCCGCGTAAGTGTACATGGCCATGTAGTATGACATGGTCCGGTACATGGCCGTGTAAGTGGCCGTGTACTGCTCGGGTTAAGTGAACGTGTTCCAAGACATGGCCGTTTGAGTAAGCTCAGCTGACACACGCCCGTGTCTGAACAATACACACTCATGTTGCCTTATACATGCCAGTGTAAGAGGCCATGTTGAAGGCCGTGTGATAAGCAAAGAGCCGGTATATAGACTCTCAAAATGTATGAAACTTAATTACTATGTCATGAGTAATTAAATTGGAAAATACAGTATATTTTCTGGTTGAATAGATTAAACAGGTACGGTACTGTTTAAGTAATATTCATGTAATGAAAGGGGCGACCGATAGTGAACCTGGTCCACCTTATTATGTGTATCAATGTATGAGATGTGCAGTGCTAGAAAACTAGTCCAGACAACCTCTTCTTGACATAAGACTGGTGAACAGATCATCAGAACACTCAGACCGAACATCTGAGCATGATAAAGAGAGAGACCTTAGCAGGGGTAGAGTATCGAGAATGACGATCCGTATGACCTCTTCTCACCTAGAGACAGACAAAATCGGAGTCAAAGCATTCAGACTAGTCAGTTAAGTTTAAAACGAGAATTTTAGTTTGGGAGATATGCAGTATCAGGATGTGGGTCAAGACGACCTTTACTCACTCCGAAACTAATATATTTGGACTCAAAATGTCCAAACTAGTCAATTGGGCGCCAGATACGTTTTTCGAGGTGGGATCACACAGATCCTAAAAATTGGTCTAGACGACCTCCAAAAAATGAAAAATAGATAAAAATGGAATCAGCATACTCAGATTAGTCAAGAGAGACTGTGTATGAAATTTTTCCCTGGAACGCCTTGGGTTGCATACGAAAGGACAACACAGTATAGATATAACCACAATATAGGATGTGAACAGTAAATTAGATTGATAATGGGCTCTTAGGCAGTATAAAACAACCAGCAACTTATAGTACAAAAATCAGATTCAGAAGTCTAATTTTTGGGTGAAAATTGGAACACTGCTAAAAAAGGATCGGAAACCGAATGGTAGAAATTAGGCTGCAAAGAAAAGACTTTGCAGATGAATTCTCACCCTAGAAAATAGTGTGCCATCAGCCATAAAGCCCCCAAACACGCCCTCACAAGTGGGAAAAGTTTCCCTAAAGTTAGGGATGTGTTGGACCATTTGTTGAATAAAATACTCAACATTCATCACATGGTCCAACATTGCATTTAAGGCCATTTGACCCTTTTTGGCTGCAGCCACCCCAAGAATTTTTGGGCAAAAAAATAGTAGATTTTTGTCCCTTGATTAGGCTAAAATGGTGCACAATTAATTAGGATTAAGTGTAAGCAAGCTTGATTAATTTTGCCTATAAAAGGCACACATGACAATAAGAGTTCATTTCTTTCTTTTGGCTTCCAAAACACAACATTTTGCTCTCCCTTTCTAGCTGCAACTGACCCCTTCTTTAAGCCTTCAAACCCTCACATTTTCAAGCCTTAAATCATACTAAAAACTTACCAAAAATCAATCCTCACAAGCTTGTATTAGGAGGATTCGAATCCAAGTCGTTCTAAGGCACCAAGGGTAAGTTTTCAAAATCCAATCTTGTAGTTTTTAGTTTTTGTTTTGGTTTGATTTTTAAGAGAAGATTTTTGGTATTGTGTCTAGCAAAAACTGACTTCATTTCCCTTGGTTTACCATGACCACTTGGTTCATCAAGCCTTAGTTCAAAAACATGCTTGGTTCAAAGCATAAAGCTAAAAACTAAAACCTTTTAGTGATTTTAAGTTTTTGATCAAGGCCATTTATGTGTATTTGTTTATGCATATGGTTTCTAATAATTTTATTTTGAGCCCTTAAGTTTCCATTTTTAAGTTTATGTGGTTGTGGTTGTGTTTACAATTTTTACGAATGGCTATTGTATGTGCGATGCTATAAACATTTAGGAACGTGGCTGGACATAAATCTGTTCCTAAGAAAGGCCACGGATTTTTGCCATTTTGACCCACTTAGAGTCCAAATTTGGGATTTGGTAAAACATAGTGTTTTAAGAAAATTTTGATGCAGTCATGTTTACATCAAATAGCCCTCGGCCAAAAACGATATTAAGATATGTTTTTAGAATGTTGTTTACTCAGTGTCCAAAACTGGGAACAAAATCTGAACCTAGAAATTTGTCTCGGATTTTATTAAAAATGGACCATTTAGAGTCCGAACCGATTCTTGGGCTCAATATGAAAGTTGTAGATCTTGTCGAGATCTTCAAAATGACCTATGCATATTTTAAAAATTTGGCCGTTCCGGGCCTCAAACAGAGCCGTTTTCTAAGTGATGTAAAACTTAGGCTTTTACAAAAAAACTAGGCACTTAGCCCACGGGTTTAGTAAGATTAGGAGTCGTTAGAGTTAGAATTTATCTCCAAGGTGAACATAAGATTTGTTTATCTCATCGAGGATGAAAACTTTTACGTTCGCCAAAATACAAACAAAGTCATTTCGATCAAGTTTCAAAACCCTTTTCAAAAGTGGTTCAAAAACCACCTTTAAAATGTGTTTTACATACTTCAAATAAAAATGTATTTTCAACACTTTAAAATATAAACATGGTTTTCATAAAAACATCCCCCATCTTCCAACGGGTGATAAGGGGATGGGTCCCAAACACGTAATTTTCCCAAGAATTTTTACAAGCCAACCCATACAATTTTTTCAAAGTAAAATAGTGTGTAGCCCGGTAGGCTACCACACCAAATAAGCCTTAGTAGCCCGGTAGACTATTACCCCAAACAAGCCATAGTGGTCTAGTGGGTCGTTACACCAAATAAGGAATAGTAGCCCGATAGGCTACCTTACCCCAATAAGTGAAGTAACCCGGCCAGTTACTACACCAAGTTTACACGTAGTAATCCGGTAGGCTATTTAGTCACCAACATGTGAGGTAATCGGTCAGTTGATTGGCTGGCACCCTGTCAAGGACCGTGTTTCGAACAACACTGTGAGGAATGAAGATTAATCTATCAAGTAGACAATTAATCAAACACGGCATAAGTTAGACATTAAATCCCCATAGTAGGCCAATAGGGTATCGATGGGCCTCGGTACCCCATAGAAACGTAAGATATAGTCACTAACGTTAATGGTGACTCAACGAAAGTATTAATGAGGAATGTTATTGATGACAGGTGGTCACCTATAATTTGTTAAAAGCACGATTACTCAATTTGCTTGCAATTATATTAGTACAACTCCGCCTACAGCATCAATAAAATGAGTTTAAAGTGATTTTTACAGTATGTTAAATATGCATAGCATGCATATGTTGTTGCATAGCATGTTAGAAGAGCATATAGTTTCATAATGGTGTAGATTTATGAAAACATAAGTGGGATGCCATAGATCCCTATCACATAAGATTGAGGATAAGCCTAGTACAGCATATGGCATAATCAAATGCAAAATTGGGTAATAAAGTTAAAGCGTCAATATGACGGGTCCAAGTCAAGTTCCATAATCTGTAATGAGTCCAAGCTGAGGCTCATAACATATAACGAGTCTAAGCCGAGGCTCACAACATACATAACAAGTCCAAGTCGAGACTAATAACACATAACGAGTCCAAGCCGAGGGTCATAAAGAAAGAATAATCTAGGTTTAGATTCTATAACGAGCCCAAGTCAAGGTTCATAATGAAAGGTAATGAATAATGAAGCATAAGCTGAGCATGAACGGTTTATGTAGTGTACACGTTATGCCCCAAATACAGTTAGAGTAAGCTTCTTAGTTGCATGATGGGACATGCCCACACGATATGCATTTTGAGATGCTACAAGATTTGTTTCCATGTTCTATGTGAACATGAGATATGATTTCTAGTTTTCTATATGATTTGAAGTATGTACTATACTTTAAACATGTTTTGCGTTAATATGTTGTACTTACTGGGTGTAAAGCTCACGGAGTGTGTTCATACTGTAGGTAAGCGACCTATGCCTTAAACCACAATGGGCAATGACGGCAGCGGAGGCGGATGTGAGGTGAGGTTGTGGAGACATTGCAAGTTTATCTTCCGAACAGTTTGAGTTAATAGTATTTTTGAATAGTAACCGTTAAACAGTATTTTTGAATAGTAACCGTTAAACAGTATTTTTGAATATTAATCGTTAAATAGTATTTTTAAATAGTAACCGTCAAACAGCATTTTTGAATAGTAACGATTAAATAGTATTTTTGAATGGTACTCGTTAAATGGCCTTTTTGAATTCTGACGGTATACGTACGTAATCAATAAATACGTACGAAAAAAAATCCATTAAAATTAAGGCAACTAAGTACATAGATTCTAGGTAAGTATTAATATATCGTAAAAAAGTATAAGTATTATTTAAGTAAGCAAGTCTTTAAGTGATGGTCTGGGCCACTGAGGGCACGGGGCGCCACAGTTGGTATTAGAGCGGTTTCCTGCCACCCTACCTCACATCGCCGCATGCTTGCCCTATCTGTCCAAGTAAGATAGTTTTTACTTTACAAGTATTAATATGTAAGTTAACATGTAACTATAGCTGCACCATTAGAGGCTATGCCAGTAGAGCTCTACCAGAGGACAAGGATTCCAAAGGACAAATGGTTTGAACATGTACACAGATAAATCAAGCATCCCAGGAGGATGAATTAATGGCACAGCTCGCAGTTATGCGAGAGATGATGGAGAATCAACAACGAGAATTAAACCAGCTTAGGGAACGACTAGATCAACAACCCCAAGCACCACAACTAGTAGAGGTGCTAGTCCAAGAGGCTCTAGTAACCCCTAACACTCTTAGGGAGCAAGTAGCTCCTCCAACCCAGATGACCCTAGCACCACCAACCGTGGTTGCTCCCGCAACAGCCAATGTTCTTCTGCTGACCCCTAGGGAAGGTGACTGATATGAGCGATTCAGGCACATGAAGGTGCCAGAGTTTGAAGGGATCACAAATCCCGTTGAGGCCGACGACTAGCTAACAGACATCACAATGATTTTGGATTTTATGGGATTAACTAATAAGGAGAAGGTGATATGTGCATCTTTTGGCCTGCGTAACGAGGTAAGGCAATGGTGTAAGACAGTCACAATCAGGAGGGATGTCAGTATGATGAGCTGGTCAGAGTTCATAAAAGAGTTAAAAGAAATGTATTTTAATGAAGAGACCCTAGCAGCCTAGCAGGATGAGTTCAACAATATGCATTGAGGTGGCATGACCATGATGGAGGTAGTCAGGAAGTTTGAACAATTAGCCCAACTCTGCCCTGACTTAGTGCCCACGGAGAAGGAAAGAGTCAGACGGATGCAGAGAATGTTTAGAACGGACATCGCCATCCAAGTCAGCAGTGGTAGCCATGGGCCGCAACATTGACGAAGTGTGTTAGTAGGGCCATCCGAGCTGAGTATTAGTTGGCCCAGGATAGGGAGCGGAAGGCTCAGATGTTCAAGGCCAGAAGAAAGGGGAAGACACCGACCAAGCAGGCCAAGGGCTAGAATATGGAGAGCCACTAACACAGTAAGCATCCTTACAACAATAACAAGATGAAGGGTAATTCGGGGAATCAAGGTTGACAGAAGGACTTCCCTCAAAAGAAAAACGATCAGAAAGGAGATGATAGCTAATGCTCGATGGGCCCGAAATGCAAAAAAGGACACCCGGGAGAATGCAAGCAAGGAATGAGTGGCTGTTTCGTATGTGGCAAGGAAGGTTACCTCGCCAAAAACTGCTATTTCAACCCATAGAAACAACAAAACCAAGCTCGTACCACCAGCAGCCAACTACATGCTACCCAGACCAGAATTGAAGTCCCTTCAATCGCACAAGGTAGATTGGAAGCCCCAGACAACTAAGACAAAATCTTTTCTTAGGCACGTATGTATGTATAATGGGAAGTAGTAGCTTACCCCGCTAGATCTAACCTAGCATGTCCTTTTGAGATGATAAAATGGGAAGTGTTTACCACTCACAATAGACTAAAGTTATGTACTTTTTTTGATGATATAAAAAGCAGTGCAGATTTGCCTAAAGGCTTAGATATAACATTTTCACACAGGATAGAGTGCGATTGAGAGAACGGCTCAGAGTAGGAACATGGATTACTAACTGAGTTACATCGATCTTCAGGGCTAGTTATCCACTATGTTTCAAGTAGCAAGCAGTACTTCTACACTCCATGAGAATGTTAGGACTAGTTTCATGCTGTCAAGTTGACTCCTCGATTGTACTCTATTGATCAGGATAACTAAGTCGTGTTGGCTATCGATATCTTTCAAGAAGATACTCTCATGTGTATTTGGGTTCTTATGACCAGGATGAGCTCTTAACTAGGTCAAGTTTCGCCATACCATGATCGAGCAAATCACCGAGAGGAGTCCAGCATCAGCCCCAGTTTTTCTTTATGGGCAAGTGGGGAAGTGAAACCACCTAAGTTCCCCAGAGTTGCGGATATACGAGAATTGTTCATTGGACGGAGAGACTGCAGCCGATGTCTGCTGACATAGCTCTAATGCATGCTGTGCGCCATGAGAAATCGATGTGGACTTCTACCACACATGTTGAAGAAGGCTTATGACTAAGATAAGGCTGAGGGAAAGGAGGATCAAGCCAGGAGAAGACCTAAAGAAAGAAAGAGACCTTGCCAAACAGAAAGGAGTAGCAAGTCGCCCATTCGTTTGTATCATCAGACTTTGATAGGAAGCTAGATAGGGGCTTAGATAGGACGAAATAGACTCTTAAAACAATGATTCCTTCAGGGGAAATTTTATTGTCTAGTATTGGACACGTTCTGTACCAATAATTATCTGCGGTAGAGAGCTGAGCGTTAATCTAATTGTCATCGACATGATTGATTATGACGTAATCTTGGGAATGGGATTCCTCGTGAGTACGACACTGTCATAAACTGTTAAATGCAAAAAGTCACTTTTTGACCAATCGGGTGTGAAGGGTTCGTCCACAAGGTGCTGGTCACCAAAGTAACAAAGGACGCTGATCACAACAATGAAGACTTGCAAGATGCTATCCAGTGGATGCATGAACTACTTACCACATGTAGTAGATAAGACTTGAGGAATAGAGATAGGACTCGAGAAGGTGCCGATAGTAAGAGAATTCACGGTGGTATTCCAGAAGATCTACTAGGACTCTCGACAGAGTGTGAGATCTCGTTCGAGACTTTACGTCTACCCGGATTAGCCCCCATCTCTAACGCCTTATACCGAATGGGCCCTGCAGGGCTAAAGGAGTTCCAACTCAGTTGAAGGATTTATTGGACAAGGGATTCATTCGACTGAGCTGTTCACCTTGGGGAACACCCGTACTATTCGTGAAGAAGAGAGATGGAGCACTGAGAATCTGCATTGATTACAGAAAGTTGGAAAGGATTACGTCTATGAAATCCTATATCACCTAGGAAAAGCCAACAAGGTGATAGACATGTTGAGCAGAAAGCACTTATCATCGCTTCTGGCTGTCCATGCCTTACAGAGACCCTGCAAAAGGAGCTACACAGCAGCGAGATCGAGATTTTAGTAGGGAGGTTGTCTGAAATGATCCTCTAATCGACACTCCTAGGAGAAATTAAGACCAACTAGGACCATTTGTTGAATAAAATACTCAACATTCACCACATGGTCCAACATTGCATTTAAGGCCATTTGACCCTTTTTGGCTGCAGCCACCCCAAGAATTTTTGGGCAGAAAAATAGCAGATTTTTGTCACTTGATTAGGCTAAAATGGTGCACAATTAATTAGGATTAAATCTAAGCAAGCTTGATTAATTTTGCCTATAAAAGGCACACATGACAACAAGAGTTCATTTCTTTCTTTTGGCTTCCAAAACAAAACATTTTTCTCTCCCTTTCTGGCTACAACCTGTTAGGAAATGTCCTAAGCATTAGAGACATAGTGATGTATTATTTTGAACTGGATAATAAAATTAGATATAGAGGTTATTCATTACATTGCTGTGTGTCCTTATTTTATTTACATGTTAACGTAAATGTACGCAATTATGGCTCCCTGACTGCTTGTGTTAACACTGTTAGAACGTTGCATGCAATGGACTTTTTTATATGTGAGAAGACAATGTTCGAAAGTAAGCGGACTAAACTAAGGTCTGTAGTCTATGGGGTTACACCGAGCATCTAACTCATGTTAAGACTATTATGTTATCTAAAGCCATGGTGGGGACGGTTTGTCTCGACTGTCTGGAGCATAAACTCCTAAGTAGAGACGTAGATATGTTGCCTGGCGAGACTAAAGCGTGATTGATCTACGTAGTCCATTATGAGTGGATTAATCTGCTTTTGACGTTCATTGTGTAGTAACCTTAATCCTGAGTGAATGAACTACTTTCTATATATGACTTGTGTACTTTGATGTTCCAATGGCTAAAGCGTCTCAGAGGTAGTAAGCTTATAAATCGGTTCATTAGGTGCATGACTTGTATACGATGAAGGGTTTGTTTACAGATATCAGAATCATAGCTCTAATAAGGAGTTAAGGGTATCCTCTTAAAGGCATTATACTGGATGTGAAAATGGACAAGGCCTTGGGTCATCTACTGGGTGAATGAATTCTTATTCACATATGGTGAATAATCATTTTCTTATTCAGAAGTATCATGGAACTTTAAGATAGCCTGTTCAGTAGGATTAAATGGACTCTGACCTAAGGCTGATCATGGATATCATATGAGGGTTCTGCATACATGACAAGGTCATTGGACAATAGCATGTCACAGGCTTACATAATATGGTATATAATTGGGAGTTCAGTTTCAGGTTTATAGTGGTATGACTCTGAAATTAGTGATCATATGATTAAGTTGTTCGGTAAAGAATGATGATCATATGAATTTACGGGAGCCTGATTATATATGTCCAATTGGTCCCTCTACTAGCTCCACATAATTCCTTAACGTTTGGCAAATTGATTTGTATATGCTATTGGCTAGTTGATTATTCATAGATGGTGTTGACATAGGATTAGGATGGTGGACAAGATTCTCTCTGGTTGAATTTAGATTTTTTTTTGGATAATAAAATACACAATTATTTGAACTGTAAATAAAGTTGCCATGATTTTATTTGAGATTGGATTGGAGTTGTAGAAAATTATCCATGAGAACAAAAATTTGAAATACAACTGATTATGGATTTTGAAATTTGAATTTTGAAATTTGAATTTGAAATTTGAATTTGAAATTTAAATTTGAAATTCGAATTTGAAATTTGAATTTGAATTTTGAATTTTGAAATTTGAAATTCAAATTTTGAATCACAGTCAAAGTGGGATTCGAATTCTTTGTGGATAATTCTATAAGGCTAGAATTCGAATTTGAGTTGGATTATGAAGAGGAAAATCTTGTTTGAATCCTACTTGAATTTTGAATCCCAATCCTAACTAATTTTGGTCGAAAATTTTGAGGATTATCCTCATGGAATTTTCAAAAATTTTGTGGATAAGATTCAGGGAAAAATTCAAGTTTCAATCCCAGTTGAATTTGGATTCTTTTCTCCCCAAAAGTGGCTGAAAGTTTTGAGGAAGATCTCATGAGGATTTTTGGTTTTTGTGGATAAGGATGAGATAAAATTCAAGCTTTAAAATCCTAGTTAAATTTTTGATTCTCTCCCTATTATTTATGGCCGAAAATTTGGAGGAAATCTCAAGATAGATTTTTGGATTTTTTGGTTGGATAATGATGAGATAAAATTCAAGTTAAATCCTGTTTGAATTTTGAACACAAAATCAAGAGAATGGCCGAATTCTTTTGGTGGATTTTGGCTTGAAAACTTCAGATTTTGTGTTGTGGATAAGGGAGAAAATCTTCTCCTAATCCAATTCGAATTCAGAGGATCACCTCATGCAAGTCTATAAATAGAGGTCCTACCACTCCAGTTGTCTTAGACCGCAGACTCTCAGGTGAGCAGGCTTATTGTTGCATAACTCACCGTGACAATAAGTTCTTTAGAGATTTGGGTGGTTGGAAGAAGACTAGCAGTGCTAGCATACCGATTGAGGTTCAGAGTACCCACACACTTAGCCATTCGGGAATTGGAGAATAGTAGAGAAGGCTAATTGGTTGAAGCCCTCCGATCATTCTCCTCCTGCAGATTGGTGTCCTTGAGGTATAAGTTTAAATTGTTATTGGTTCATTGTATATGCCATCATGAGATATTTGACGATCTTGAAAATTTTTTTATTGTTCCGCTGAGCCACTTTGATATGTTTTTACCGATTTATTTCCTATAATTGGTGTCAGAGCCATCTCATGACTATGCCATGTACATAAATTAGACAATTAATTAGTCTTTTTATTTATGTATGGATTTGATATTTAGAAAGTGGCATTCTAGGATTCCTTTATGTTGTTATCATGAATTATGTATGTAGTATGTAGTTATTTTAATATTTTAAATTATTATAAGCATGCTTGTTTTTGTCGGTTATGGTTCCTTAGAATTTAGAAAAATTGTATCTAGGAATTTTATGTAACCATCGACTAGTTTACTATTACTGTAATTTTCCTATATATTTTAATTTTTTGTCTCTTAGAATTATTATGATTAGAATTTTTTGTACACCGAAAAAGTTTGAGGTAATTTTATGCAATTATTCTTAGAGGAGATTGAAGTTTGAAAACCGTAATTTATTTTTTCTTAATTTAAAGTTTGAAATTTTGATTAGGTGGAAAATTTCAATTTAATTAGGATTCAAATTAATTTTTAGAGATCCTAATTGGTAAATTGGAATATGGCATGAAAATCGAGGACTGCCCCCTTGAGATGGACCACCAGTTGTGATGGGGCTGTAGCCCCTGCCCACGGCTGCACCCCACGGCTTTGCCTGCAACCAGGGGTGGCCGTGGCCCACCCAAGGGCCGGCCATCCCTTAGGCATGCAGCCCATGGCTGCAGGCACTACCAACAGTTGGCTAGACTGCACCTGGCTATGGGCGTGGGCTGCCAGCCCCCTCGGGGGCAGGGGCCTGCCCACGGCGGCTGCCGCCCTCCGAGGCCGTGGGGGTGACGATTCGAAAATCGAAAAATTTTGATTTTTAAAATTGAGATTTAATTTTTTAAATCATGTTTAAAAATATGTAATTGAAAATTTCAAAATTTTTGAAATTACATATTATTACACATGATATTTAAAATTGTTTAAAATTTGAATTTGAAATTTAAATTTGAAATTCGAATTGGGAATTTGAATTTGAAATTTAAATTTTTGGGATTTAAATTATAAATGATTCAAGGGATGAGAAATAAATGGAGAGGCTACATAAAGATGGATATAAGAAGACGAAACAAAATTCAAGACCCAAAGAATGGTTTGGTTGGAATTTTGTAATCTTTATTTTCTTTGTTCTAGGATGGAACCATGGCTTGGTTATTTATCTGTCAATTATTTTCTGTGATATGTCATGGATGTATAAATATGTATTGATGGATGTTTTATATGCATATTTGATAACATGCCATATAGGATAGGTCAGTGCCGCTCATACTATATTGATCATACATATTTGTCAAAATTTGCATGTTTTTCAAAATATTGAGTGGGAGAGGGTTTCAAACAAAACCCACGGCCTCCATTGTTGATCCATATGTGAAAGCATGATAACGCCTCGCATCAGTTCTACCTTGACCACACCCCTCGGTAGGTGTTTACCACCGCCGGTATACTAGGTTGGATCTCCTATGTGGAAAACATGTTCAGGTATAATCCTATTCATGACTACCCCTCGATGGCTTGGTAGGATATGGATTGGGCTACGTAAACAATGGTTATATACTCAAGACTTGTTTAGTTATTAACCTTCCTTAGAAGCTCTGTTAACTAAACTAGTGGCCAAAATAAGCGGTTATTAATATATGTCTTAACCTTGGAGGATTTAAGGCAACATATATTAATTGGACGGGTCCATGTTCCGGCTATTTGTCTCATGACCACCCCTTGGTGGCTTGGGGCAATAGGTGCTAAGAATTACTGTTGCAACGCTACATGTTTTTCAAGTTTCATGTAGGAACATACTTTTATGTTTTATTTGCTAAATTATCTGTGTATTTGCTTGGGCTTTGTAATGATGTCTAGTATAATTTTATTTCAGTTCAAAATGTCACCAACACCCCTTATTTCAATACTTACTGAAAATAAGCTAAATGGTGATAATTATAAAGATTGGAAAAGAAATCTACTTATAGTTCTCAGCTGCGAGAGACACAAGTTCGTGCTGGACGAACCATGCTCACCTGGGCCCAAACCTGACCACCACTTGAGGAGGTCCTGGTTGCCTATACTCGTTGGAGAGAATCTAACGAGATAGCTCGGTGCTACATACTTGCTAGCATGACGAGTGCTTTACAAAAGCAGCATGAGACTTATCAAGTTGCAAGAGATATCATTGAAAATATAAAGGACATGTTCGGAGGCCAAGAAAAATTGGCTCGATAGTCTGCTATCACCAGTATTATGAATTCCAGGTAAAAGGTAGGTACTCCGGTGAAGGACCATATGATCACTCTAATGGGATTCTTCACTGAGGCTGTCGAAAATGGTATTGAGTTGGACTACAACACCCATATCAAAATGGTGTTTCAAACTTTGTCAAAGGATTTTGTGGGGTTTAAGGCCGCATATAATCTGGTGATAAGGGAGTTAGGACTCATCGAGCTCATGAAGCAACTCCAAGCTTATGAGCAGATGATCAAGGATAGGGATGCGGTTCAACCCAAGGGAGAGATTAATTTGGCAGAATCTTCCAAACCCTTACGAAAGAGGAAGAAGCCAAATAAGAAGTAGGCGGCTTCTAGTTCTTCTAATCCTCCTGTCTCGGATGGGAAGAAGAAGAAGAAGAACAAGAAACCTAAGGACCCTGAAAAGTCCAAGTGCTTCCATTGTGGGATGGTAGGTCACTTCAAGAAGGCTTGTCGGGAATTCCTAGAAGCGTAAGGAACTTCACTATTTAGAAGCATGTTTGGTGGAAGAATCGAAAGACACTTGTGTCATTGATTCGGGTGCCACTAATCATGTTTGTATTTCTATGCAGGGGTTCGTGGAAACGAGAAGTCTACATGATAGGAGCCTCTTGTTGCGAACTGGAGACGGTAGCTTGGTGGTGGCTGAGGCAGTGGGAGATGTTTACCTTTACTTTGATGAATTTAGGTTTATTTTATTAAAAGACTGTTTCTATATTCCTAATTTTAAGAGGAACCTTATATCGGTAGCTTGTTTAATAAAGGATTCTTATTCAGTTTCTTTTAGTAAAAGAGTTGATATTTGTAGAAATAAGTCTTTTATCTGTTCTGGATGGATGGATGGAAACCTATATTTGATCAAACCAAAGATGTACTCACTGCTTGACACCGAATTAATAGATAACTCTAAAAGATTGAAAGTTTCTAACTCTAACAAGAAGTATCTTTGGCATTTAAGACTTGGTCATATTAATCAGGATAGGATTCAAAGGTTGGTGAACGACGGTCCTCTAGAATCTCTGGAAGAAGTACGTCTTCCTCAATGTGAGTCTTGTCTTGAGGGAAAGATGACTAAGTGGTCTTTTAGAGCTAAGGGTACTAGGTCTCAGGAGCTCTTAGAAATTGTGCACACTGACGTATGTGGCCCCATGAACATCACATCACAAGTAAGGTTCGAGTATTATGTCTCCTTTATAGACGATTACTCGAGGTATGGATATGTGTATCTGATGCATCACAAGAGCGAAACCTTTGATAAGTTCAAGCGGAAGTGCAAAAGCAATTGGATAAATCCACAAAGACACTTCGATCTGATCGAGGTTGCAAGTTCCTCTCCGACGAATTTCTAGGACATCTTATAGAAAATGGGATATTATCCCAATTAACTACACTTGGTACTCCACAACAGAACGGTGTAGCCGAAAGGAGAAACAGGACCTTATTGGATATGGTATGGTCCATGATGAGTTATTCAAAGCTGCCGTTATCATTCTGGGGATATGCTTTACAAACGGTGTGTTATATTCTGAACCAGGTTCCAAGCAAATCAATTCCCAGGACTCCGTATGAATTGTGGCATGGCAGGGAGCCCTCCCTTGGACATATGAGAATACGGGACTGCCCAGCACATATACTGGATGAGGATGCGAAGAAGTTAGAACCAAGATCAGAATTGTGCATGTTTGTAGGGTATCCTAAGGGAACTAAGGGAGGTCTGTTCTATAACCCGAAGAAACAAAAAATCATTGTTTCAACCCATGCGACATTCTTGGAGAAAAGTCACAGGAATGACTTTAAGCCTCGAAAAAAAATGGTGCTAGAGGAGTTATCGGGTGAAAGAACTGCTCCACAGGTTTCGATCTTAGACACAAGTCCGAGTTTCAGTGAAAGACCTGCAGATGATCAACAATTTAGGGTGCTTCGTCGTAGTGGGGGGTTTCGAAGAAGCCTAATTTCTTCATGTATGATACTGCGGTATACCAGGCCGAGGATTATAAGCATGAGGATGATCCAGTCACCTATGATAAAGCTACAAATGATGTTGATTCTAAATCTTAGAAACAGGCAATGAACAATGAGATGGATTCTATGAAATCCAACTCTATTTGGGAACTTGTAGATCTACTGGATGGGATAAAACCCATTGGATACAAGTGGGTCTATAAAAGAAAGACGGATGCGGAAGGGAGAGTGGAAACTTTCAAAGCTAGACTGGTTGCAAAGGGGTACATGCAAAAGACTGGAATCAATTACAATGAAACCTTTTCGCCCGTTGCTATGATGAAGTCTATCCGTATTCTTCTGTCCGTTACTGCGGCTCTCGATTACGAGATCTGGCAAATGGATGTCAAGACGACATTGTTGAATGGCCATCTTAAGGAATATATCTACATGATATAGCCCGAAGGGTTTGTGGTAAAAGGCCAAGAAAGAAAGGTCTGCAAGTTGCTTTGATCCATTTATGGATTAAAGCAAGCATCCCACTCATGGAACCAGAGATTTGATCAAGCGATCAAGACATTTGGTTTTGAGCAGAACGTGGATGAACCCTGTGTTTATAAACGTATTAAGGATGGAAAAGTGGTCTTTCTGGTACTCTATGTCGATGATATACTACTCATTGGGAATGATGTAGGGAACTTATCATCGGTCAAGCTTTGGCTACACCAATAGTTTGACATGAAGGACTTGGGAGAAGCTAATTATGTTCTAGGCATTCGTCTCTTCAGAGATCGAAAGAACAAAATGATAGCATTATCCCAAGCTTCATACAAAGATAAAATAATTGACAAATATGCAATGCAAGAGGTAAAGAAAGGTTCACAACCTTCTATTGCCGGTCTAACTCTTTCATTGGATGACTATCCTAAGACATCGGAAGAAAAAAAGCGTATGAGTAAGGTCCGTTATGCATCCACTATGGGTAGCCTTATGTACGCTATGCTTTGCATTCGCCTGGACGTATGTTTTGCAGTAGGTATGGTGAGTCGATATCAAACGAATCCTGGAACCAAGCACTGGTAAGCAGTAAAGCATATACTCAAGTATCTTAAGAGACCAAGGGATTATATGCTGGTATATTCTAGAGGGGACCTAACATTCGTAGCATACACAGACTCAGACTTCCAGACTTACAAGGATTTGAGGAAATCGACATCTGGATCAGTGTTCTTGCTCGGAGGAGGCACCATTGTGTGGAGAAGTGTGAAGCAGGGTTGCACAACAAACTCTACTATGGAGGCTGAGTATGTGGCTGCGGCTAAGGTATCTAAAGAAAGAGTTTGGCTCCGCAAGTCCTTTAGAGACCTTGAGGTCATTCCAAGTGTTGACAAGCCTATCCACTTTACTGTGACAACATTGGGGCTATTGCCAATGTTACGAAATGCCCTAAGTATTAGAGACATTTTGATGTATTCATTTTGAACTGGACAATAAAATTATACTTAGAGGTTATTTATTACATTGCTATCTGTCCTCATCTTATTTACATGTTAAAGTAAATGTAAGCAAATATGGCTCACTAACTGCTTGTGTTAAAACTGTTAGAACGTTGCATGCAATGGATTTTTGTATGCGAGAAGACAATGTTCTAAAGTTAGCAGTCTAAACTATGGTCTGTAGTCTATGGGGTTAGACCGAGCATCTAACTCATGTTAAGACTATTATGTTGTCTAAAGCCTTGGAGGGGACGGTCTGTCTTGACTGTCTGGAGCTGGACTCCCAAGTAGAGACATGGATATGTTGCTTGGTGGTGACATATTAGACCGGGACTAAAGCGTGATTGATCTACGTAGTCCGCTATGAGTGGATCAATCTGCTTTTGACGTTCATTGTGCAATAACCTTAATCCTGAGTAAATGAACTACTTCATGTATATGACTTGTGTACTTTGATGTTCCAATGGCTAAAGCGTCTCAGAGGTAGTAAGCTTATAGACCGGTTCGTTGGGTGCATGACTTGTATACGATGAAGGGTTTGTTTGCAGATATCGGAATCATAGCTCTGAGGAGTTAAAGGTATCCTCTTAAAGGCATTATACTGAATGTGAAAATGGACAAGGCCTTGGGTCGTCTGCTGGGCGGATGACTTCTTATTCACATATGGTGAATAATCATTTTCTTGATTCGGTAGTATAATGGAACTTTAAGATAGCCTGATCAGTAGGATTAAACGGACTTTGACCTAAGGCTGATCATGGATATCATATGAGGGTTTTGCATGTATGACAAGGTCATTGGATGGTAGCTCGTCACAGGCTTACGTAATACGGTATATAATTGGGAGTTCAGTTTCAGGTTTATAGTGGTGTGACTCTGAAATTAGTGATCATATGATTGATTTGTTCGGTACAGAATGATGATCATATGGAATCACGGGAGCCCGATTATATATGTCCAATCAGTCCCTCTACTAGCTCCACATAATTCCTTAACGTTTGACAAATTGATTTGTGTATGCTATTGGCTAGTTTATTATGCATGGATGGTGATGACACAGGATTAGGATGGTAGACAAGATTCTCTCCGGTTGGATTCAGATTTTGTTTTGGATAATAGAGTACACAATTATTCGAACTCCAAATAAAGTTGCCATGATTTTATTTGAGATTGGATTGGAGTTGTAGAAAATTATCCATGAGAACAAGAATATGAAATACAACCGTTTTGTGGAATTTGAAATTTGAATTTTGAAATTTGAAATTTGAATTTTGAATTTGAAATTTGAATTTGAAATTTGAATTTGAAATTCGAATTTGAAATTTGAATTTGAAATTTAAATTTGAAATTTGAAATTTGAAATTTGAAATTTGAATTTGAAATTTGAATTTGAAATTTGAAATTCAAATTTTGAATCACAGTCCAAGTAGGATTCGAATTTGTTGTGGAAAATCCACAAGGTTTGAAATTCGAATTTGAGTTGGATTTGGAGAGGATAATCTTGTTAGAATCCTACTTGAATTTTGAATCAAAATCCCAACAAAAGTGGGTGAATTTTTTGAGGATAATCCTCAATGGAAAATTCGGTTTTTGTGGATAAGATTCAAGGGAAAATTCAAGTTTCAATCCTAGTTGAATTTGGATTCTCTGCCTCCCTAAAAGTGGCCGAAATTTTGGAGCCTTAATCCTAGGAAATTCGGTTATTTTTGGATAAAGTTGAGATGAGATTTAGCTTGAAAAATCCTAGTGGAATTTTGATTCTTCCTTATCCTAAAAGTGGCCGAAAATTTGGAGAAGATTTTCTCCTAAAGATTTCGGATTTTTTGGTTGAAAAAGGGAGATAAAATTCTAGTTAAAATCTTGTTTAGATTTGGATTGGATTTGTCCTAGGAAAACCGAATTTAATTGTGGAGATTCTCCCTTGGAAAATTCGGATTTTTTGGTTTGGATAAGGGAGAAAATCTTTTCCTAGTCCAATTCGAATTCAGAGAATCACCTCATGCAGGTCTACAAATAGAGGTCCTGCCACTCCAGTTCTCTTAGACCACAGACTCTCAGGTGAGCAGGCTTATTGTTACACAGCTCATCGTGACAATAAAGTTCTTTAGAGATCTGGGTGGTCGGAAGAAGACTAGCAGTGCTAGCATACCGATCGAGGTTCAGAGTGCCCACACACTCAGCCATTCGGGAATTGGAGAATAGTAGAGAAGGCTAGTTGGTTGAAGCCTCCGGTCATTCTCCTCCTGCATATTGGCGTCCTTGAGGTATGAGTTTTAATTGTTGTTGATTTATTGTATATGGCATCATGAGATATTTAACGATCTAAAAAAAATTTTTATTGTTCCGCTGCGCCACTCTGATACGTTTTTACCGATTTATTTTCCTACAGCCAACACAAGGGAATCTCGGCACTACAAGAGGACCAAGCACATAGATCGGAGGTATCACATTATTAGAGGGCACGTGGAGACAAGACAAATAGATGTATGTAAGATCGCATCCGAGGACAACATTACCGATCCCTTTACTAAGACTTTGGTGGCTAAAAACTTTGAGAGGCATGTAGAGGCGATGGGGATGCGTAACATGGCACATCTACTGGCTTAGGGCAAGTGGGAGATTGTTAGGAAATGCCCTAAGTATTAGAGACATTTTGATGTATTTATTTTGAACTAGATAATAAAACTATATATAGAGGTTATTCATTACATTGTTGTGTGTCCTTATTTTATTTACATGTTAAAGTAAATGTAAGCAAATATGGCTCCCTGACTGCTTGTGTTAAAACTGTAAGAACGTTACATGCAATGGACTTTTTTGTATGCGAGAAGACAATATTCTAAAGTAAGCAGTCTAAACTAAGGTCTGTAGTCTATGTGGTTAAACCGAACATCTAACTCATGTTAAGACTATTATGTTGTCTAAAGCCTTGGAGGGGACGGTTTGTCTTGACTGTCTGGAGCTGGACTCCCTTTAGAGACATAGATATGTTACTTGGTGGTGACATATTAGACCGGTACTAAAGCGTGATTGATCTACGTAGTCCGCTTTGAGTGGATCGATCTACTTTTGATGTTCATTGTGCAGTAACCTTAATCCTGAGTAAAATGACAGCTTCATGTATATGACTTGTGTACTTTGATGTTCCAATGGCCAAAGCGTCTTAGAGGTAGTATGCTTATAGACTGGTTCGTTGGGTGCATGACTTGTATACGATGAAGGGTTCGTTTACAGATATCGAAATCATAGCTCTAAGGAGGAGTTAAGGATATCCTCTTAAAGGCATTATACTGAATGTGAAAATGGACAACGCCTTGGGTCGTCTACAGGATGGATGACTTCTTATTGACATATGGTGAATAATCATTTTCTTAATTCAGTAGTATAATGGAACTTTAAGATAGCCTGATCAGTAGAATTAAACAGACTTTGGCCTAAGGCTGATCGTGGATATCATATGAGGGTTCTGCATACATGACAAGGTCATTGGACGATAGCTTGTCACAGGCTTACTTAATACGGTATATAATTGGGAGTTCAGTTTCAGGTTTATAGTGGTGTGACTCTGATATTAGTGATCATATGATTGAGTCGTTTGGTAAAGAATGATGATCATATGGATTTACGGGAGCTCGATTATATATGTCTAATCAGTCCCTCTACTGGCTCCACATAATTCCTTAACGTTTGGTAAAATTGATCTGTGTATACTATTGGCTAGTGGATTATGCATGGATGGTGTTGACATAGGATTAGGATGGTGGACAAGATTCTCTCTAGTTGAATTCAGATTTTATTTTAGATAATAGAGTACACAATTATTCGAACTCCAAATAAAGTTACCATGATTTATTTGAGATTAGATTGGAGTTGTAGAAAATTATCCATGAGAACAAAAATTTGAAATACAATCGTCTGTGGATTTTGAAATTTTAATTTTGAATTTGAAATTTAAATTTGAATTTCGAATTTGAAATTCGAATTTGAAATTTGAATTTTGAAATTTGAAATTCAAATTTTGAATCACAGTCGAAGTGGAATTCGAATTCTTTATGGATAATTCCATAAGGCTAGAATTCAAATATGAGTTGGACTATGAACAGGAAAATCTTGTTTGAATCTTGAATTTTGAATCCCAATCCTAACTAATTTTGGTTAAAAATTTTGAGTATTATCCTCATGGAATTTTCAAAAATTTTGTGGACAAGATTCAGGGAAAAATTCAATTTTCAATCCCAGTTGAATTTGGATTATCTTCTCCCTAAAAGTGACCGAAATTTTTGAGGAAGATCTCGTGAGGATTTTCGGTTTTTATGGATAAGGATGAGATAAAATTCAAGCTTGAAAATCCTAGTTGAATTTTTTGATTCTCTCCCTATTATTTGTGGCCAAAAATTTGGAGGAAATCTCAAGATAGATTTTCGAATTTTTTAGTTGGATAATAATGAGATAAAATTCAAGTTAAATTCTGTTTGAATTTTGAACACAAAATCTAGAGAATGGCCGAATTCTTTTGGTGGATTTTGGCTTGAAAATTTCAGATTTTGTGTTGTGGATAAGGGAGAAAATCTTCTCGTAATCCAATTCGAATTCAGAGGATCACCTCATGCAAGTCTATAAATAGAGGTCCTGCCACTCCAGTTCTCTGAGACCACAGACTCTCAGGTAAGCAGGCTTATTGTTGCACAACTCACAGTGACAATAAGTTCTTTAGAGATCTGGGTAGTCGGAAGAAGACTAGCAGTGCTAGCATACCGATCGAGGTTTAAAGTGCTCACACACTTAGCCATTTGGGAATTAGAAAATAGTAGAGAAGGCTAGTTGTGACGCCCCCTAATCCCGACCACCCGCAACCGTCATAAATCGACTCTACGGCCGACCAAGACGACTCGTGTGCCAAATCTGGGTCATCAGTTTTAAACTCTTTTTCTCACAACTCTTAATTATCAGGGCCTCAAATTTCACCCATAATTTTTTTTTTCTTTAATACATACTTTCTTTTAAGAAAACCATGTAAAATACAATACTAACTTTTACATGTCTTTATGAAGTACAACATAATATACAACATATAATATATATATGTACTGTATATTTTGTTTCCAAACACATCCTCTTCAATTCTTTAACTTAAAAAACTTAGCAGAAAACTTATGGCAGGACCAAGTCCACGGTGAGTTCCCTATCCCTTGAAACGCACACATCCTGCTGCAATCCAGAAATTTAATGGACAGGTTTCTTACTTGCAACATAAACAAATTGGTGAGCTAACAAGCTTAGTAAGTTCAAACATACTTAGTAAGAATCATACAGATTCAAAAACACTAAAGACTCAATTTCCTATGAATAGTACTATTCACCATAAATAGTGACTTTGACCTTTGACCGATGAATAGTATTAGTTACCCTAATTGGTTACTATTCACTTTATCCTAACAGGATACTATTCACATTACTTTAATCAGATACTATTCACATTAGCCTAACCGATTACTATTCACTTATCCTAACCAAACTCACTACACTTAGTGTAAACTTCAGCTATGCTCAATTATGATTTTAATCATTTTATTATTTATTCATTCTCTATTTGATTTATAGTTTAGAGCTCTGTTTGTGGCAGTACCGATGATTATTAGCGCGCTGACTGGGAGGGTCTAAGGAGCGACCTTAGAATATCGACCTCCACAGCCCTGATATCCTCGTAGGATCTGAGAAAAACCTCTACCACTATGTTGGAGGGACGGTACGCCTTAATGGTTTCATTACCATCTTTTAATTTATAGTCTTAACCAAGTGATATTAATCATCACCTTAAGGTCACTATCCTCCATTGCCCGTAGGTCTTACTCATTCTCGTTATCTGGGATATGTTATTCTAACTAATCCTCGAATGTCTATAAGACTTTATATCTAGTGTACATCTAGTACATAATAAATCAACACAGTATTTTGTTAGGAAATGCCCTAAGCATTAGAGACATTTTGATGTATTTATTTTGAACTGGATAATAAAATTATATATAGAGGTTATTCATTACATTGCTGTCTGTCCTCGTCTTATTTACATGTCAAAGCAAATGTAAGCAAATATGGCTCACTGACTGCTTGTGTTAAAACTGTTAGAACGTTGCATGCAATGGACTTTTGTATGCAAGAAGACAATGTTCTAAAGTTAGCGGTCTAAACTATGGTCTGTAGGCTATGGGGTTAGACCGAGCATCTAACTCATGTCAAGACTATTATGTTGTCTAAAGCCTTGGAGGGGACGGTTTGTCTTCACTGTCTGGAGCTGGACTACCAAGTAGAGACATAGATATGTTAGTTGGTGGTGACATATTAGACCGGGACTAAAGCGTGATTGAACTACGTAGTCCGCTATGAGTGGATCAATCTGCTTTTGACGTTCATTGTGCAATAACCTTAATCCTGAGTAAATGAACTACTTCATGTATATGACTTGTGTACTTTGATATTCCAATGGCTAAAGCATCTCAGAGGTAGTAAGCTTATAGACCGGTTCGTTGGGTGCATGACTTGTATACGATGAAGGGTTTGTTTGCAGATATCGGAATCATAGCTCTAAGGAGTTAAAGGTATCCTCTTAAAGGCATTAACTGAATGCGAAAATGAACAAGGCCTTGGGTCGTCTACTGGGCGGATGACTTCTTATTCACACATGGTGAATAATCATTTTCTTAATTAGGTAGTATAATGGAACTTTAACATAGCCTGATCAGTAGGATTAAACTGACTTTGACCTAAGGCTGATCATGGATATCATATGAGGGTTTTGCATATATGACAAGGTCATTGGATAGTAGCTCGTAATAGGCTTACGTAATACGGTATATAATTGGGAGTTCAGTTTCAGGTTTATAGTGGTGTGACTCTGAAACTAGTGATCATATGATTGAGTTGTTCGGTACAAAATGATGATCACGTGGAATCACGGGAGCCCGATTCTATATGTCCAATCAGTCCCTCTACTAGCTCCACATAATTCCTTAACGTTTGGCAAATTGATTTGTGTATGCTATTGGCTAGTTTATTATGCATGAATGGTGATGACATAGGATTAGGATGGTAGACAAGATTTTCTCCGGTTGGATTCAAATTTTGTTTTGGATAATAGAGTACACAATTATTCGAACTCCAACTAAAGTTGCCATGATTTTATTTGAGATTGGATTGGAGTTGTAGAAAATTATCCATGAGAACAAGAATTTGAAACACAACCATTTTGTGGAATTTGAAATTTGAATTTTGAAATTTGAAATTTGAATTTTGAATTTGAAATTCGAATTTGAAATTTGAATTTGAAATTCGAATTTGAAATTTGAATTTGAAATTTAAATTTGAAATTTGAAATTTGAAATTTGAAATTTGAATTTGAAATTCGAATTTGAAATTTGAAATTCAAATTTTGAATCACAGTCCAAGTAGGATTCGAATTTTTTGTGGAAAATCCACAAGGTTTGAAATTCGAATTTGAGTTGGATTTGAAGAGGATAATCTTGTTAGAATCCTACTTGAATTTTGAATCCAAATCCCAACAAACTATGGACAAAATTTTGAGGATAATCCTCAATAGAATTTCGGTTTTTGTGGATAAGATTCAAGGGAAAAATTCAAGTTTCAATCCCAGTTAAATTTGGATTCTCTCCTCCCTGAAAAATGGCCGAAATTTTGGAGATAATCTCCTAGGAAAGTCGATTATTTTGGATAAGGTTGAGATAAGATTGAAGCTTGAAAATCCTAGTGGAATTTTTGATTCTCCCTTATCCATAATGGCCGAATTTGTGGAGAAGATTTTCTCCTAGGAAATTTTGGATTTTTTGGTTGAAAAAGGGAGATAAAATTCTAGTTAAAATCTTGTTTAGATTTGGATTGGATTTATCCTAAGAAAACTGAATTTTATTGTTGGATTTTCCCATGCAAAAATTTGGATTTTTTGGTTATGGATAAGGGAGAATATCTTTTCCTAGTCCAATTTGAATTCAGAAAATCACCTCATGTAGGTCTATAAATAGAGGTCCTGCCACTCCAGTTCTCTCAGACCACAGACTCTCAGGTGAGCAGGCTTATTGTTGAACAGCTCATCGTGACAATAAAGTTCTTTAGAGATCTGGGTGGCCGAAAGAAGACTAGTAGTGCTAGCATACCCATCGAGGTTCAGAGTGCCGACACACTCAGCCATTCGGGAATTGGAGAATAGTAGAGAAGGCTAGTTGGTTGAAGCCTCCGGTCATTCTCCTCCTGCAAGATTGGCGTCCTTGAGGTATGAGTTTTAATTGTTGTTGGTTTATTGTATATGGCATCATGAGATATTTAACGATCTAAAAACTTTTATTGTTCCGCTGCGCCACTCTGATACGTTTTTACCGATTTATTTTCCTACATATTTTATGTTGCAGACACGAACATGCTTGAACTTACCAATACTGTGATAACGTCCACTTTCGGAACTCTTCTGCAGTTTTATCTTTAAATTAGGTTCCTACAGACATAATATCATTTGTTTGTACCCTTCATTGATTATCACTCTAAATATATTTATTATGTGATAAATTTTTCACAACATTCAAATCTTTATATGATACACGGTTTGCGACACGTCCGTGTCCCTAACCGTGTTTCTCTCGGTTCTATTCTAAACGGCCGTGTTTCACCGTACACGCCTGTGCACTATTTAAACTCTAGATTTTAACTTAAAATCTCTATTTTGGATCCTAGAATTTTATTTAAGTTATTCTAGGTCATTTAGGGTCTTTTTCTGAGCCTTTCGAAAATTTTTGATCAAAATGACCATTTTGTCCCTAACGGGTCTCGGGATCGTAACTATTTCGTTCTATCATTTTTCTAAAATTTTTCTAAGCCCAAATATTTTAAAATAATATTCCCCAGCCTTCTGTATCATTTTACAGCTTAATTTGCTACAAAATCTCAATTTCATTTTTCCCGGCCCTCGATTACTATTCATCCGTCATTTAGGGTCGTTTTCTCGTTTTTCGAGCGTTTTGGAGGCTTAAATGGCCATTTCACTACTCTTAAAACGTTTTTCATCCCGTCCCCGGCCCTCGGTCCTCTAGAGGCTCGGGTTTCCTATCCCGACCTACATTGTTTCCTTGTTTCCCAAAATACCCCTAACATGAATTTTTTTTCCTGTTTTAGGCATTTTAGTCTTTTAGGGTCGGTTTACCATTCCTTTTGGGTTGGTTTTCCATTTCTAACCCTAATCCACCAAAGGGTTCCGGTTTCCTTCTCGAGTCTAATACTTTTGCCCTTCGTTTCCCGAAATGCCCTTATGACGATTTTAGAAATTTCGGCAGCATTTCCGCTTATATTTTAGGGTTTCCCAGCGTTAGGTACGCCTCAGAACCTTTGTACTTGCCACGTACTATACCAGAGGCCTATTTTATATAAAGTTTCCAAATTTTGTATAAAAATTTTCCACATAAATCAATATTCAGGAATCAACACAAACAATAATATTTTTTTTCCCAAACTAGCCTCGATTTACATGTTAATCAACACCAAATAATTTTTCATCACTATATATCACTCTTAGGGTTTCTAATGTATAAAACAATATCAAAACCTAACAAAACATGCATCCTAATCCTAACACAGCCACGGATTTTCATGCATAAACATATAGAGAATCTTATTTTCTTTCCTAGGGTTTTTATCAACACTTTTCAACATTAAAAATTTTCCATTTCTTAGTGTTCATACCCATGGTTTTATCAAGAAAATTACATCAAAATTTTCTTGTTTCCTTACTCCAATTCATGCTTAATTCAACACATAATTGAATAAACATAAACACTAAACCAAACATCAATTTCTCATACAATTTTCACACCCCTAATGCCATGGATTTTCAAGGGAAACATGCAAAATTTTTGCTTGTTTCTAAACCCTAATTCATTCTTTAATCTCTA
Source organism: Antiaris toxicaria (assembly GCA_035233585.1). Taxonomy (NCBI): domain Eukaryota; kingdom Viridiplantae; phylum Streptophyta; class Magnoliopsida; order Rosales; family Moraceae; genus Antiaris; species Antiaris toxicaria. The sequence goes on from CP141156.1 coordinate 60,970,068, forward strand.
CAACACCAAACTAATCACAACATCATCACATCATCAACTAAATAACAATTTTTTTTCATTGTTTTCACACTCTCATACTGTGACGCCCCGTGCCCACAGCGGCCCGGACCGTCACTAAAAACTCTATTACTTAACTTGCTTCTTTAGCTTTTATGTACCAACTGTGACGCCCCGTGCCCTCAGCGGTCCAGACCGTCACTAAAAACTCTATTACTTAACTTGCTTCTTTAGCTTTTATTTATACTTTCTCTTTAAAACCGATACTTAAACTTGCTGAATTTAATACCATAAATTTAGGGGGATTTTTTTTTTTATATATACGCGTACGTATTTACTATTCACGTACGTATACTTTTAAAATGCGGAATTTGAAAAACATAAGGATTTCAATTATACATACATAATTATATACTTGTTTATCTGATTACTATTCACCAGATACTATTTAAATATACTACTCGTACATATACTGTTTACTGTTCCAAAACACCAATTAATCTTTACTATTCAAAATACTGTTTAACTGTCACCATTCAAAATACTATTTACTCATACTGTGCGGAAGAATACTCGCGGTGTATCCATAACCTCATCCTCACATCCACCTCCGCCACCATCATCGTCCCTTGATGTTTACGTTATAGGATGCTTACCTACAGCATGAACACACTCCGTGAGCTTTACGCCCAGTAAGTACAACATGTTAACCGCAAAACATGTTTAAAACATAGCACATACGTAAAATCATAGGCATGACATATATCACTTAATAAATCACATACCATATAAGCATATCACATATCAGCTCACATATCATGTCATCACATAACATGTCATAACAGTGAATATAAAACTTCACATACTTTATGCATAACAGAAGCATCGTGTATTGTATGCACTCTACTGAAAAAGAAAGCATAGCGAACTATAACTAATGCATGGTCCGGTTATGTTCATTTATGCTTCAAACTTCTCTTTTCTTTTCTTGTCTATTTAGGGCCCATGTGTCAGTACCGTGTGCGCGCAGACCAACGGTAACGCCCGAGGTCAACTAATGCCGAAGAGCCATCAACTGATGCTCAACTTGTGGCCTGAACTTTCTTTAACTGGAAACCCCTTCGACTGAAGGAGCCGGTACGACACACCTATTTATTTCCATCTTGTTTAACTGTTCTAGCCATACGCTTCTCTAAGCTGTCTCCAATCCTACGCGGTAGGGATCTATGGCTTCTATCTTGTTCTTTCATCAATCTACTCGATTGTGAAACTATATGCTCTTATGTATGCTGTGCAGCATCGTGTGCAAGATACATACTTAAAATACTGGAAAAGCATCATTTTAAATTCATTTTATCCATGCTGTAGGCGGAGTTGTACTTACCTGTCAGCAAACAGTTTATACTCTCGCCTTCGTCACAATACAGGTACCTCCCTGTAATCATAATGCATTACATTAACATTCACTCTTAGGTCACCGTGGTCATTAGTGACTAACAAAAATTCTCGTTATGTGGTACCGATCCTTATCGGTACTAATTGCCCTCTTCTTAAGAATTTAATTTTCTAATCATTGTTAATTAATTTATTTACCCAATAAATTAATTAACATCGCTCTTAGGTCACTCTATCGTTAGGAACTAATAAACTTATCGTTGTGTGGTACTGATGCCTATCGGTACCCGACTGCTCTACTTTGGGAAATTTGATATCTAATTTTTTTAATCGTGCTTGATTAATTTGTCTACTTGACAAATTAATCACTGTCTCTCACTATCCCATTCTGACTTGGTCCTTGACTGGCTAACCAACCAGTCAACTGACTGAATACCTCTCGTATGACCATTTAGCCTGTCGGGTTACCGTTACCGATGTAATCGCCCCAAATTTTATACTTCGATCGCACCCGTCCCTCGGGTGGTACTATTCTGACATAGGGGTCGTTTTCTTACATTACGAAATTTCTAATGGGGCGGTTCACTAATCCTCACAACGTCCGTCCTTCTTTCCCGGACCTAGGTCATCGAGGGAGCTCGGGTTTCCATCCCGATCAAATTTTCAGCCCTTGTTTCCTAAAATACCCCTTTGTGCCGTTTTAGAAATTTCGGCAGCATTTCCGCTTAATTTTTGGGTTTCCAGCGTTTAGGAAACGCCTCAAAACCATCTAACCTATTCTAACCTGCCACGTACTAAACCAGAGGCCTAATTTTTACGTAAAAGCTCCGCTTTTTACGTAAAAATATTCACATTTTCTCACATTCTCCTTTTCAACATTTCACCCCTTTTTTCTTACAATTCCTCAAGTCAGTAAACCATAATTAATACTTAATTATTTCCAATAATAAATTGAGGAATCAGTAGATCAAAACTACTACCAAAATCGTTCCCGTCGGCGGTCGGACGAACTGTTCGGTCTCGACCGCGCAATCTTTGAATCGTCGTTCTTCACTTTTGAAACTCCGGTTTGCAAATCTGATGCCACGGATGTGTCCGGAACGTCGAAAATAGGCCAACGGGCCATTCTTCATTTTTCGGTCTCCGGTCGCCGTTGACCGACGTTGACCGCCGTTGATCGGCGTTGACCACGGCGGCGATGGGAGTGGCGACCACCATCTTGAAGAGCTCGACGAGAGGAACCCATTGGTGGTGTCAATTTCACGAATCGAGGCTCCTATCACCGGAAATCGACCCTCGAAAAGTCGGCGACGGCGGCGGCGTTGGATCTTCATTTTCCGGCGTTGTTGCCCAAAATTGATTTGGGGCTTTTGATCTACGTGTTGTTCTGAGCATTTTGATACCGACCTTGCAACTCAACTCCATCGGAATAGCGAGATCCGACGGCGGCGATGGCGACGGCGACGGTGAACCTTGGGCAGCGCGATCCGGCGGCTGTTGACGTGAAATGAAGCCTGGGTTTTGTTCTACTCTTCACCACGAATCCGTTGGGACCGGAATCGTGGCATTTAGACGTCGGATGGCGGAGATACGACGGTTTGAAAAATTCGGCCACCGGTGGCTTTGGGCGGCGCGTGCGGCGTGCTCCGGCGTCGGTTCGGTCGACTCGGCCCACCGTTGGAATCAGCTCGTCGAGAGCTTTCCAATGGTGCCGGCGGTGTTGAACACAGAGGCCGGATTCGATGGTCGGTCACTGTTCATCTTCGTGTGGTGTGGGGAGGGAGAAAATGAGATTTGGAAAAATATGGGGGCTATTTCTCTAGAATCCCCAAAATTTCGTCCTTTATACAAATTTTTTGAAAAATTTTAAGATAGGCTATACTGACTAATTTGGGCGTGCTGAACCCAAATATATCAGTTTTATCTTCATCCGAGGTCGTCTCGACCAGTTTCCCGATACTGTATGGTTCCCGGTCAAAAATTACTTTTTGTGCTCAAATGACTAATTTGAGCATTCTGATTCCAAATATATCAGTTTTATATCAAGAAAAGGTCATCTTGACCAATTTCTTGATACTGTGGTTAGGCCTACACTGTGTTGACACTGTGCACGCATAACGAGGCATTTTCGCGTGAAATTTCAAACACAGTCTCTCTTGACTAATTTGGATGTGCTGATTTCAAATTTATCAGTTTTACGTCCATCTGAGGTCTTCTGGACCAGTTTTCAGGATCTGCATGACCCCGTCTCGAAAAACGTGTCAGGTGCCCGATTGACTAATTTGGGCGTCCTGAGTCTAAATATATCAGTTTCGGGGCGAGAAAAGGTCGTCTTGACCCTCATCCCGATACTGCGTATCCCTTAAACAAAATCTACATTTTATGCTCAATTGACCAGATTGAGCCTGCTGACTATTAATATATCAGTTTTGTGCCAGATTAAGGCCGTCTTGGCCACTAACCTGACACTGCGTTTCTCACTATTCACTATTCACTATTCACTAATCACTGTTCACTATCTGACTGACTAATTTGAGCGTTCTGACTTTGATTTTGTCAGTCTATGGGTGAGAAGAGGTCATCTAGACCACTTTTCTCGATACTGTACATCTATTAGGGCAATTATCACTGCTGCGCTGATGACTAGCTCATCAGTTCTGTATCATGAAATGGTCGTCTAGACCGGTTTCTTGATATTGCGTGTTTCAACGCATACTCACATAATAGGGTGGACCGATTTCACTGTCGATTACCCCTTTCACTGCATGAATAGTAATTAAACATTACTATTCCTGTTTAATTCATTCAACTGAAAAGCACACTGTGCTTATTAACTTAATTACATCATTACATAGTAATTAAGTTTCATAATTCATGAGAGTCATTACAGTGGCTCTCGGCTCATTACACAGCCTTCTACACGGACTCTTACACGTGCGTGTGCAACGCAACACGGGCATGTACATTTCGAACACGGCGTGTACTAGTTGAGACTACTCAACACGGCCATGTCTTTGAAACACATTCATCTATCTGAGCGGTACACAGCCTCTTACACGGTCGTGTACTTGACCATGTTTCTTAAATTTGCTAAAGGACATTAAATTATGTCTATTTTATTCCTTAATGACTTATTACATGGTAAGTAGGTGCCATGAAAATGGCGGTCATTACAACCTACCCCCCTTACAAAATTTTCGTCCTCGAAAATTAGAATAATTCTGGGATGTCTCTTCTCATGTCTTCTTCCCATTCTCATGTGGCTTCCTCAATACTATGTTTCTGTCACAACACTTTTACTAGCAGTATACTTTATTCCTAAGTACTTTCTCCTTTCTAACTAAGATCCGCACGGGTCTCTCCTCGTACGTCAGATCAGCGTATACTACAACGGATTCTTGGCTAAGAACCTGGGAGTTGTCTGGCACATACTTCTTCAGCATCAAGACGTGAAAGACGTTGTGCACTGTTGCTAACTCGGGAGGAAGTGCTAGTCTATAAGCCACCTTCCCGACTTTCTCTATTATCTCAAGGGTCCATCTACCTAGGACTGAGCTTTCTTTTATTTTCAATACGCATCACGCCTTTCATGGGTGCCGCCTTGAAAAAGACCGAGTCTCCTACTTGAAACTCGAGGGGTCCATAGCGCTTATCGTCAAAATTTTTCTATCGACTATGCGCTGTATCTAACGTTTCTCGTATCAGCTTCACGTCTGCCATGGTATCCTTGATGATGTTTGAGCTAACTAGTCGTTTCTCTCCAAACTCGTACTAATGAGCCAGAGATCTGCATTTCCTTCCACAATGTGTCTCGTACGGTGCCATTCCTATCTAGAAATGGTAGTTGCTGTTGTATGAGAACTCGCTCAATGGTAGCTTCTGATTCCAATTTCCTTTGAAGTCTAGGACGTATGTCTCAACATGTCCTCTAACATCTGTATGGTCCTCTCAGACTAACTGTCGGTCTGAGGATGAAATGCTATGCTGAACTCTCACTTGGACCGTAATGCAGCCTGAACACTTCGCCAAAATCTGGAGGTAAAGCATCCACTACGATCTGAGATGATCGACTCTGGTACTCCGTGTCGTTTCATGAACTGTGCCGCATAGATTTCTACTAGTCGTTCCACCGAGTAGCTAACTTTCATTGCTAAAAATCTAACTGATTTCATCAGTCTTTCTACAATCACCCATATTGTGTCATTATCGTTTGACGTCTTCGGCAATCCGATTATGAAATTCATCGTAATCTGGTCCCATTTCTACTTGGGTAGCTTAATTTTCTACGATTATCCTGCTGGGCGCTGGTGTTCTGCCTTAAACTTCTGGCACGTAAGGTATCTGGCAACGAACTCGACAATGTCATTCTTCATTTCAGGCCACCAAAAGCTTTCCTTCAGGTACTTGTACATCTTATTCGCTATCGGATGTACGGAATATGACGTCTCGTAAGGTTCCAAAACGGATTCGCTTCTTGAGTTCTTCATCTTTCAGAACACACACTCTATCTCTGTGGTAGAGTACGTCATCCTTAAGGATCTTAAACTCTGAACCCTTGTCCTCTATAGCTTCCTTTCTGGACTTGAACAGGGACAAATCGAAACCTTGACCGATCTTGATCTCTTCTTGGAGCGTCGATTGGAGGGTCATGTCAGACAATCTCCCTATCAAAATCTTGATCTCGCTGTCGCATAGCTCCTTTGTAGCGCTCCTGACAAGGCACTAATATTCATAGGCATAGTAATATGCTTCTGACTCTACGCATTGACCACTTTATTGGCTTTACCCGGATGGTATAGGATCTCACGGTCGTAATCCTTACCGACTCTAGCCATCTACGCTGCCTCATGTTGAGCTCTTTCTGCGTGAAGATACATTTGAGGCTCTAGTGGTCGATGTAAATCTCGTACGTGACTCCGTACAGGTAGTGCCTCCATGCTTTTATCGTAAAAACTATCGCTACTAGCTCCAGATCACGCGTTGGGTAGCTCTTCTCAAGGTTTTTGAGTTGTCGTGAAGCATACGCGACTACTCTACCACTCTGCATCAACACAGTTTACAACTTGGTTTTAGATGCGGCGCTTAAATCACAAAGCTTCCCTGACCAACATTTGAAATGGTCAGCATTGGAGCGCTTATGAGTCTTCATTTTAGCTCTTGAAAGCTTTCCTCACACTTGTCGATTCACTTATACCTCTTTCCCTTCTTGGTGAGTGCTGTGAGCGGAGCAGCTAACTTTGAGTAGCCTTCGACTAAGTGTAGGTAACATCCTGTTAGTTTAAAGAAACTGTGAATTCCCGTTTCGTTCCTCTGAGCTGGCCACGCGCTAACTGCATCAATTTTCATCGGGTCCACAGATACTCCTTCCTTGGGGACTACGTGGCCTAGGAAATGGACCTTCTCCAACCAAAACTCGTACTTGGAGAACTTGGCGTATAACTGATGGTCCTGTTGCATGCGCAAAATGATAATTAAGTGCTCCTCGTGCTCTTCCTTCATCTTAGAGTGTATAAGTATGTCATCAATGAACACAATGACAAACTTATCCAAATAGTCCTTGAACATGCGGTTCATCCGGTTCATGAAAGTTGCTGGTGCGTCCGTTAATCTGAATGACATAAACAGAAACTCGTAATGTCCGTACCGCGTTTGAAAGGCTGTTTTGGGTACATCTTCTTTCTTGATTCGTAGTTGATGGTACCCTGAACGTAGATCGATCTTCGAGGACATTGCAGCATCTCAGAGCTAATCAAATAGATCATCAACTCGCGGCAACAGATGCTTGTTCTTAATCGTAATCCTGTTCAACTCTCTATAGTCGATGCACATTCTCAGTGGTCCATCTTTCTTCTTCACGAATGGTATGGGTGCTCTCCAGGGTGAATAGCTCTGTCGAATGAACCCCTTATCTATTTAGTCCTTTAGCTGGGCTTGGAGCTCCTTTAGCTCTACAGGGCCTATTCCGTAGGGGGCCTCAAAGATGGGGCTGATTCTAGTAGACGTTCAATCTCGAACGAGATCCCGCGCTCTGGTTGGAGACTTGCAAGATCTTCTGGATATATCTCTATGAATTCCCTGACTATCGGTACGTTGTCGGGTCCTATCTCTATTCCTTGAATCTTATCTGCTACGTATACTAGGAAGTCCGTGCATCCACTAGATAGCATCTCGCGAGCCTTCACTACTGATATCATCGTCTTTGGTTGCTCTGGCGACAAACCCTTGTAGATGAACTTTTCACATCCGATTGGTTTGAAAACGATTTTCTGCCTTCAATAGTTTATGACAACGTTGTGTCCTAAGCTTTTTTTTTTTTTTTTTTTGGCAAAATCTGATGATGTAACGAATGGGTGGCTCCAGAATCAAGTAGAACTAACCCATCAAAGTTGGCGATAGAAAGCTGGCCTGTCACCATTGCAGAAGTTACAGCTTCAATGTCACTCCCCGTATAAGCATAGATTCTCCCTTAGCTGTCTGAAGCTTTCAGTATACCTTTTGTGATTGAAGGGTCTTCGATCCTGGTCTGGTTGGTGTAAAGTTGATTATTTCCAGTGCGGGGTTGATTCTGTCGATTCTTCAAGTTGGAGTGGCAATTTTTTTGTTTGGCATAGTGGCCTTCCTTGCCACAGATGAAACAACCACTTGCTCTCTGCTTGCATTCTCCTGGGTGCCTCCTTCCGCATCTCGTGCATGTCGGGTATTGGCTATCATTCCTTCCTGGTCGTATCTCTTCTAGGGAAATTCTTCTGTGAATCTTGATTGCCCTAATTCCCCTTTTCTCTTGTTGTTGTTATGGGAATGCCTATTATTCTGGCCAGTTCCCACATTCTGCCCTCTGTATTGTGACTAGGGGTTCTGCTTCTCCTGAGCCTACTTGGCTTGCGTTTTCTCCTCCTTTCGTGCCTTAAAATTCTACGCCTTTCGCTCCTTCTCATGAATCGATCAGTACTCATTTCAGATAGCCTTGCTGACACATTCTGCTAGTGTCACTGGTCCGTGGCTTCCGCTACAGACCTAAACTGCGATTTCCATTTTGAACATCTTCAGCATTCGTCTGACTCTCTCCTTTTAGTCGGTACTAAATCTGGAAAAAGTTGAGCCAGCTGCTCAAACTTCTTGACTGCCTCCATAACAGCCATACTACCTTTGTGCAGGTTGTTGAACTCGTCTTACTGCGCTGCTAGTGCTTCCTTGTTGACGTACGTCTCCTTGAATTCCTCAATGAAATCGCTCCAGCTCATCTCTCTAATGTTCCTCCTAATGATTACCATCTTCCACCACTAACGCGCCACATTACGCAGGGTGAAGGATGCGTACATCACTTTCTCTCTCTATCTGTTAACCCTATAAAATCCAAGATTACTTGGATATCCGTTAGCCAATCATCGGCCTCTATAGGGTTGGTGATTCCTAAGAATTCTAACGCTTTCATGCGTCGAAATCTCTCATACAAGTCGCCTTCCCTAGGGATTGGCAAAAAAAACAATTGCTGCTATGAGAGTAGCCATTACTATAGGCGCTAGTGCCTCCTGGGCTGGAGGAGTTGCTTGTTCCCTCAGAGTTTCTGGGCTGCTAGAGCCTCCTGTGCTGGCATCTCTATTGACTATGGTGCCTGGGGTTGCTGGCCCAACTGTTCTCTAAGTTGGTTTAGCTCCCGCTGCTGGTTCTCCATCATCTCTCGCATGGCTGCGATCTGTGCTATCAACTCATCCTCTCAGGATGCTGGGTTTAACTAAGCTCTCGTTCTTGCCATGTTTTCCTATGTAACCCTATCGTACAGCGGAAAAGGAAAATATGTCTCTTAAATTCTGTACTTGGGACTCGTATCATATATCATTTTCTTTCTTACTTAACAATCTTATTTAAACATTATGGATATAAATATACACACTATATCCATATTTCTTTCTCTCATACTGTGATGTTCAATACAATTACCGCATTGTATTGGGACATTGTCTGAGTGCTAGGATTCGTCCTGCACTTTCTGTCATATCATACTCACACTGTGGAAAAAAATTATATCTGGCCCCTAGGGCAAAGCTTTACTGCTTATCTCATAACATATTTCACATAATATATATACATATATTCAAGATTCTAGTTCAGCGGGAGTGACACACACTTCCCCTATACGATCTCAACAAGTACATTATGCTATAACTGAAGGGGGAGAGCTACTGCTTCCCTCTATATATTTTCATAACTAACATTCCCGCAGAAGGGTTACTACTATTGGAAGGACAATCCTGATTCAGTATCAGGCATCTCCTCATCGTCACTATCGCTAAGTGAGTACTCCTCTGGGTTCTCCTCTCCCACATCGTCGGGATAGGCGTCGGAAAGAGTCTCGTTATCTTCCTCCTTCATGGGGTGTTCGGGAGACATACGAGCTGGTTTGGGTTCTCCATCGGCTCCCTATTGCCCTCGTGTACTTCTAGCTGGTGCTCGGCCATGAACTCTTCATCGGCCAGTTGGGGTGCTGGTTCTACCGGGTCACCCTCCATAATGACGGCTGCTGTAATGCCTTGGGCTTGTGTAGGGTTCCCGGGGTTGAGCACTTTTCTCGCAGCGTTCACTATCTCCTTGATAAGGCTTGCTAGTCCTGCTTGATCGCTTTTCTAATTCTGTTTGGCAAGGTCTCTTTCTCTCTTTAGGTCTTCTCCTGTCTTAATCCACTTTTGTCTCGGCATATATTGTAGAAGTCCATTTCGGTTCCTTGTAGCGAACAACATACGTTAGAACTGTATCACCGGACATCAGCTGCAGTCTTTCAGTCCGATGAAAAAATTCTCGTATATCCATAACTCTAGGGAACTTAGGCGGTTTCACTCCCCGCTTACCCATAAAGAAAAACTGGGGCTGATGCTGGACTGCTCTCAGAGATTGGCTCGATCGTGGTATGGCAAAACTCGACACAGTTAAGAGCTCATCCTGGTCATAAGGATCCCGATACACACGAGAGTATCTTCCTGAGAGGTATCAACAGCCAACAGGACTCAGTTATCCTGATCAATGGCGTACAATCAGGGAATCACTTTGATAACGTGAAACCAGTCCTCACATTCTCATGGAGTGCAGGAGTACTGTTTGCCACTCGAAACTTAGTGGACAACTAGCCTTGAAGATCGGTACAACTCGGGCAGCAATCCATGTTCTTTCTCTGAGCAGTTCTCTAGCACTGCACGGTCGTGATTTTTCGTATAATGATCTCAGCATCTTTTCATCTTATCCTCGCCATCATAGATTTCGTCGTTTCATTACTATAAAATGTTATCTTCAATAGATAAACATTTACTGACCAAAAAATTAAACTAACTTACTTGGACAGATGAGGCAGGCATGCGGCGATGTGAGGTAGGATGGCAGGAAAACCGCTCTGATACCAACTATGACGCCCCGTGCCCTCAGCGGCCCGGACCGTCACTAAAAACTCTATTACTTAACTTGCTTCTTTAGCTTTTATGTACCAACTGTGACGCCCCGTGCCCTCAGCGGTCCGGACCGTCACTAAAAACTCTATTACTTAACTTGCTTCTTTAGCTTTTATTTATACTTTCTCTTTAAAACCGATACTTAAACTTGCTGAATTTAATACCATAAATTTAGAGGGATTTTTTTTTTATATATACGCGTACGTATTTACTATTCACGTACGTATACTTTTAAAATGCGGAATTTGAAAAACATAAGGATTTCAATTATACATACATAATTATATACTTGTTTATCTGATTACTATTCACCAGATACTATTTAAATATACTACTCGTACATATACTGTTTACTGTTCCAAAACACCAATTAATCTTTACTATTCAAAATACTGTTTAACTGTCACCATTCAAAATACTATTTACTCATACTGTGCGGAAGAATACTCGCGGTGTATCCATAACCTCATCCCCACATCCACCTCCGCCACCATCATCGTCCCTTGATGTTTACGTTATAGGATGCTTACCTACAGGATGAACACACTCCGTGAGCTTTACGCCCAGTAAGTACAACATGTTAACTGCAAAACATGTTTAAAACATAGCACATACGTAAAATCATAGGCATGACATATATCACTTAATAAATCACATACCATATAAGCATATCACATATCAGCTCACATATCATGTCATCACATAACATGTCATAACAGTGAATATAAAACTTCACATACTTTATGCATAACAGAAGCATCGTGTACTGTATGCACTCTACTGAAAAAGAAAGCATAGCGAACTATAACTAATGCATGGTCCGGTTATGTTCATTTATGCTTCAAACTTCTCTTTTCTTTTCTTGTCTATTTAGGGCCCATGTGTCAGTACCATGTGCGCGCAGACCAACGGTAACGCCCGAGGTCAACTAATGCAGAAGAGCCATCAACTGATGCTCAACTTGTGGCCTGAACTTTCTTTAACTGGAAACCCCTTCGACTGAAGGAGCCGGTACGACACACCTATTTATTTCCATCTTGTTTAATTGTTTTAGCCATACGCTTCTCTAAGCTGTCCCCAATCCTACGCGGTAGGGATCTATGGCTTCTATCTTGTTCTTTCATCAATCTACTCGATTGTGAAACTATATGCTCTTATGTATGCTGTGCAGCATCGTGTGCAAGATACATACTTAAAATACTGGAAAAGCATCATTTTAAATTCATTTTATCCATGCTGTAGGCGGAGTTGTACTTACCTGTCAGCAGACAGTTTATACTCTCGCCTTCGTCACAATACAGGTACCTCCCTGTAATCATAATGCATTACATTAACATTCACTCTTAGGTCACCGTGGTCATTAGTGACTAACAAAAATTCTCGTTATGTGGTACCGATCCTTATCGGTACTAATTGCCCTCTTCTTAAGAATTTAATTTTCTAATCATTGTTAATTAATTTATTTACCCAATAAATTAATTAACATCGCTCTTAGGTCACTCTATCGTTAGGAACTAATAAACTTATCGCTGTGTGGTACTGATGCCTATCGGTACCCGACTGCTCTACTTTGGGAAATTTGATATCTAATTTTTTTAATCGTGCTTGATTAATTTGTCTACTTGACAAATTAATCACTGTCTCTCACTATCCCATTCCGACTTGGTCCTTGACTGGCTAACCAACCAGTCAACTGACTGAATACCTCTCGTATGACCATTTAGCCTGTCGGGTTACCGTTACCGATGTAATCGCCCCAAATTTTATACTTCGATCTCACCCGTCCCTCGGGTGGTACTATTCTGACATAGGGGTCGTTTTCTTACATTATGAAATTTCTAATGGGGCGGTTCACTAATCCTCACAACGTCCGTCCTTCTTTCCCGGACCTAGGTCATCGAGGGAGCTCGGGTTTCCATCCCGATCACATTTTCAGCCCTTGTTTCCTAAAATACCCCTTTGTGCCGTTTTAGAAATTTCGGCAGCATTTCCGCTTAATTTTTGGGTTTCCAGCGTTTAGGAAACGCCTCAAAACCATCTAACCTATTCTAACCTGCCACGTACTAAACCAGAGGCCTAATTTTTACGTAAAAGCTCCGCTTTTTACGTAAAAATATTCACATTTTCTCACATTCTCTTTTTCAACGTTTCACCCCTTTTTTCTTACAATTCCTCAAGTCAGTAAACCATAATTAATACATAATTATTTCCAATAATAAATTGAGGAATCAGTAGATCAAAACTACTACCAAAATCGTTCCCGTCGGCGGTCGGACAAACTGTTCGGTCTCGACCGCGCAATCTTTGAATCGTCGTTCTTCACTTTTGAAACTCCGGTTTGCAAATCTGATGCCACGGATGTGTCCGGAACGTCGAAAATAGGCCAACGGGCCATTCTTCATTTTTCGGTCTCCGGTCGCCGTTGACCGGCGTTGACCGCCGTTGATCGGCGTTGACCACGGCGGCGATGGGAGTGGCGACCACCATCTTGAAGAGCTCGACGAGAGGAACCCATTGGTGGTGTCAATTTCACGAATCGAGGCTCCTATCACCGGAAATCGACCCTCGAAAAGTCGGCGACGGCGGCAGTGTTGGATCTTCATTTTCCGGCGTTGTTGCCCAAAATTGATTTGGGGCTTTTGATCTACGTGTTGTTCTGAGCATTTTGATACCGACCTTGCAACTCAACTCCACCGAAATAGCGAGATCCGACGGCAACGGCGAACCTTGGGCGGCACGATCCGGCGGCTGTTGACGTGAAATGAAGCCTGGGTTTTGTTCTACTCTTCACCACGAATCCATTGGGACCGAAATCATGGCATTTGGACGTCGGATTGCGGAGATACGGCGGTTTGAAAAATTCGGCCACCGGCGGCTTTGGGCGGCGTGTTCCGGCGTCGGTTCGGTCGACTCGGCCCACCGTTGGAATCAGCTCGTCGAGAGCTTTCCAATGGTGCCGGCGGTGTCGAAAACGGAGGCCGGATTCGATGGTCGGTCACTGTTCATCTTCGTGTGGTGTGGGGAGGGAGAAAATGAGATTTGGAAAAATATGGGGGCTATTTCTCTAGAATCCCCAAAATTTCGTCCTTTATACAAATTTTTTGAAAAATTTTAAGATAGGCTATACTGACTAATTTGGGCGTGCTGAACCCAAATATATCAGTTTTATCTTCATCCGATGTCGTCTCGACCAGTTTTCCCGATACTGTATGGTTCCCGGTCAAAAATTACTTTTTGTGCTCAAATGACTAATTTGAGCATTCTGATTCCAAATATATCAGTTTTATATCAAGAAAAGGTCATCTTGACCAATTTCTTGATACTGTGGTTAGGCCTACACTGTGTTGACACTGTGCACGCATAACGAGGCGTTTTCGCGTGAAATTTCAAACACAGTCTCTCTTGACTAATTTGGACGTGCTGATTTCAAATTTATCAGTTTTACGTCCATCTGAGGTCTTCTGGACCAGTTTTCAGGATCTGCATGACCCCGTCTCGAAAAACGTGTCAAGTGCCCGATTGACTAATTTGGGCGTCCTGAGTCTAAATATATCAGTTTCGGGGTAAGAAAAGGTCGTCTTGACCCTCATCCCGATACTGCGTATCCCTTAAACAAAATCTACATTTTATGCTCAATTGACCAGATTGAGCCTGCTGACTATTAATATATCAGTTTTGTGCCAGATTAAGGCCGTCTTGGCCACTAACCTGACACTGCGTTTCTCACTATTCACTATTCACTATTCACTGTTCACTATCTGACTGACTAATCTGAGCGTTCTGACTTTGATTTTGTCAGTCTATGGGTGAGAAGAGGTCATCTAGACCACTTTTCTCGATACTGTACATCTATTAGGGCAATTATCACTGCTGCGCTCAGATGACCAGTCTGAGCGTACTGATGACTAGCTCATCAGTTCTGTATCATGAAATGGTCGTCTAGACCGGTTTCTTGATATTGCGTGTCTCAACGCATACTCACATAATAGGGTGGACCGATTTCACTGTCGATTACCCCTTTCACTGCATGAATAGTAATTAAACGTTACTATTCCTGTTTAATTCATTCAACTGAAAAGCACACTGTGCTTATTAACTTAATTACATCATTACATAATAATTAAGTTTCATAATTCATGAGAGTCATTACAGTGGCTCTCGGCTCATTACACAGCCTTCTACACGGACTCTTACACGTGCGTGTGCAACGCAACACGGGCATGTACATTTCGAACACGGGCGTGTACTAGTTGAGACTACTCAACACGGCCATGTCTTTGAAAACATTCATCTATCTGAGCGGTACACAGCCTCTTACACGGTCGTGTACTTGACCATGTTTCTTAAATTTGCTAAAGGACATTAAATTATGTCCATTTTATTCCTTAATGACTTATTACATGGTAAGTAGGTGCCATGAAAATGGCGGTCATTACACATACCCATGAATTTTCTAAGGAAAATCAAAGAGAAAAGCTTCAATTTTGAAGCTTACCTTAACTAGTTGATGACTTGATGTTGGAAATGCAATGCAAGCTAAGTTTGGTGTGAAATTAAAAACAAAATTTTGGCTTACAAGGGGGGAGAAGGCCACGTATTTGGGCTGAAGAAAAAGGGCAAGAGTTTGGCTAATTTTTCCATTTTTTTGAATGGATTTTGATGCCTATTTATATGCAAAACTCAAGGACTTTTTTGTAATTTTTTTCCAACAATTTGCTAATTGTTCAAGGACTAAAAAATAAGGATTTTGGGGCAAAAATCAAATTTTTTTCTTTCTTCCTTTACAAGTGGCCGAATGGCCTTTTCAAAATTTTTTTAAAATTTTTCAATGGATTTTTGACATGATCTTGGCCATTGATCATAAAGTAACCTAATCTAAACCATACACCTATCCAAATTACTTTCCTAATTAAAGAAAATAATTTTGGTTTATGACATAATCATGGTGATGTCATCCTACTATTTATATTAATTCATTAATTAATTCATGGTCAATTTTTGGTTGAAATCCGATCCGAACAGAACTTCACCGAAATCGCGTAGGTGGGTTATAGGTGCCTCCGGTGCAATCATTTTGTCTTATTTTGCTTCCGTTTGATCAGAATTCTCTACCATAAATTTCTATCATTTTCGTGCATCTTAATGCATTTTCTAGGGTTTTCAGCTCTGATTTCGAACCATCTCACCCAATTATGTCTGGTAAGATTTTCCATCCCCAAACTCACACACTTTAACATTGTCAGAACATTTTTACACTATTCACAACAGTATTAAAACACAACTTTTTCATATTTTATTTATTAAAATTGTTATATACATACAATTTTAACCTACTCTGAGAATCTAAAATTCCCAGTTATTACACTAGTTGGTTGAAGTTCTCTGATCATTCTCCTTCTACAGATTGGCTTCCTCGAGGTATGAGTTTAAATTGTTGTTGGTTTATTGTATATGGCATCATGAGATATTTAACGATCTTGAAAACTTTTTTATTGTTCCGCTGCGTCACTCTGATACATTTTTACCAATTTATTTCCTACACAACCAACCCACTCTTTAAGCCCCCAAACCCTCACATTTTCAAGCCTTAAATCATACCAAAAACTTACCAAAAATCAAACCTCACAAGCTTGTGTTAGGAGGATTCGAATCCAAGTTGTTCTAAGGCACCAAGGTTAAGTTTTCAAAATCCAATCCTGTAGTTTTTAGGTTTTGTTTTGGTTTGATTTTTAAGTGAAGATTTTTGGTATTGTGTCTAGCAAAAACCGACTTCATTTCCCTTGGTTTACCACAACCACTTGGTTCATCAAGCCTTGGTTTAAAAACGTGCTTGGTTCAAAGCACAAAGCTAAAAACCGAAACCTTCCCTTTTGGTGGTTTAGTGATTTTAAGTTTTTTATCAAGGCCATTTATGTGTATTTGTTTATGCATATGGTTTGTAATAATTTTATTTTGAGCACTTATATTTCCATTTTTAAGATTATGTGGTTTTGGTTATGTTTACAATTTTTACGAATGGCTATTGTATGTGCGATGCTACGAATATTTAGGAATATGGCTGGACATAAATCTGTTCCTAAGAAAGGCCATGGATTTTGGCCATTTTGACCCACTTAGGGTCCAAATTTGGGATTTGGTAAAACACAGTGTTTTAAGAAAATTTCGATACGGTCGTTTACATCAAATAGCCCTAGGCCAAAAACAATATTAATATAAGTTTTTAGAGTGTTATTTACTCGGTGTCCAAAACTGGGAACAAAATCTGAACCCAGAAATTTATCTCGGATTTTATTAAAAATAGGCCGCTTAGATTCTGAACCGGTTCTTGGGCTCAACATGAAAGTTGTAGATCTTGTCAAGATCTTCAAAATGACCTATGAATGTTTTAAAAATTTGGCCGTTTCGAGCCTCAAACAGAGCCGTTTTTAAAGTGATGTAAAACTGGAGCTTTTACAAAAAAACTGGGCACTTAGCCCATGGTTTTAGCAAGATTAGGAGCCGTTAGATTTAGAATTTTGCTCTAAGGTGAACATGAGATTTGTTTATCTCGTCGAGGACGAAAACTTTTATGTTCGTCAAAATTGCAAACAAAGTCATTTTGTTCAAGTTTCAAAACCCTTTTCAAAAGTGGTTCAAAAACCACCATTAAAATGTGTTTTACATACTTCAAATAAAAATGCATTTTCAACACTTTGAAATATAAACATGGTTTTCATAAAAACATCCCCCACCTTCCAACGGGGTGATAAGGGGACGGGTTCCAAACACGTAATTTTTCCAAGAATTTTTACAAGCCAACCCATACAATTTTTTCAAAGTAAAATAGTGTGTAGCCCGCTAGGCTACCACACCAAACAAGCCTTCATAGCCCGGTAGACTACTACCTCAAATAAGCCATAGTGGTCCAGTGGGCCATTACACCAAATAAGGAATAGTAGCCTGATAGGCTACCATACCCCAATAAGCAAAGTAACCTGGCCGGTTACTACACCAAGTTTACGCATAGTAACCCGGTAGGCTATTTAGTTACCAACGTGTGAGGTAACCGGTCAGTTGATTGGCCGGCTCCCAATCAAGGACCGTGTTTCAAACAAAACTATGAGGAACTAAGATTAATCTATCAAGTAGACAATTAATCAAACACGGTATAAGTTAGACACTAAATCCCTATAGTAGGCCAATAGGGTATCAACGGGCCTCGGTAACTCATAAAAACGTAAGATATAGTCAGTAACGTTAATGGTGACTCAACAAAAGTATTAATGAGGAATGTTATTGATGACAGGTGGTCACCTATAATTTATTAAAAGCACGATTACTTAATTTGCTTGCAATTATATTAGTACAACTCCACCTATAGCATGAATAAAATGAGTTTAAAGTGATTTTTACAGTATGTTAAATATGCATAGCATGCACATGTTGTTGCATAGCATGTTAGAAGAGCATATAGTTTCATAATGGCGTAGATTTATGAAAACATAAGTGGGATGCCATAGATCCCTATCACGTAAGATTGAGGATAAGCCTAGTACAGCATATGGCATAATCAAATATAGAATTGGGCAATAAAGTTAAAGTGTCAGTATGACAGGTCCAAGTCGAGGCCCATAATCTGTAATGAGTCCAAGCCGAGGCTCACAACATATAATGAGTCCAAGCTGAGGCTCACAACATATATAACGAGTCCAAGTCGAGACTCATAACACATAACGAGTCCAAGCCGAGGGTCATAAAGAAAGAATAATCTAGGTTTAGATTCTATAACGAGCCCAAGTCAAGGTTCATAATGAAAGGTAATGAATAATGAAGCATAAGCTGAGCATGAATGGTTCATGTAGTGTACACGTTATGCCCCAGATACAGTTAGAGTAAGCTTCCTAGTTACATGATGGGACATGCCTACACGATATGCATTCTGAGATGCTACAAGATTTGTTTCCATGATCTGTGTGAACATGAGATATGATTTCTAATTTTGTATATGATTTGAAGTATGTACTATATTTTAAATATGTTTTACGGTTAACATGTTGTACTTACTGGGCGTAAAGCTCACGGAGTGTGTTCATACTGTAGGTAAGCGACCTATGCCTTAAACCACAATAGGCAATGACGGTGGCGGAGGCGGATGTGAGGCGAGGTTGTGGAGACATCACAAGTTAATCTTCCCCACAATTTGAGTTAATAGCATTTTTAAATAGTAACCGTTAAATAGTATTTTTGAATAGTAACCGTTAAACAGTATTTTTGAATAGTAACCGTTAAACAGTATTTTTGAATAGTAATCATTAAATAGTATTTTTGAATAGTAGCCATCAAAAAGTATTTTTAAATAGTAACTATTAAATAGTATTTTTGAATAGTACTCATTAAATGGCCTTTTTGAATTTCGACGGTATACGTACGTAAACAATAAATGCGCACGGAAAAAAAAGTCCCTTAAAATTAAGGCAACTAAGTACATAGATTCTGAGTAAGTGTTAATGTATTGTAAGAAAGTATAAGTATCATTTAAGTAAGCAAGTCTTTAAGTGACGGTCTGGGCCACTGAGGGCATGGGCCGTCATAGTTAGTATCTGAGCGGTTTTCTGCCACCCTACCTCACAACGCCGCACGCTTGCCTCATCTGTCCAAGTAAGTTAGTTTTTACTTTACAAGTATTAATATGTAAGTTAGCATGTAATTATGGCTGCACCAGTAAAGGCTACGCTAGTAGAGCTCCACCAGAGGATGAGGATTCCAAAGGACAAATAGTTAGAACATGTACACAGATAAACCAAGCATCCCGGGAGGATGAATTAATGGCACAGCTCGTAGTTATGCAAGAGATGATGGAGAATCAACAACGAGAATTAAACCAGCTTAGGGAACGACTGGATCAACAACCCCAAGCACCACAACCAGCAGAGGTGCTAATCCAAGAGGCTCTAGTAGCCCCCAACACTCTCAGGGAGCAAGCAACTCCTTTAACCCAGACCACCCTAGCACCACCAACCGTGGCTACTCTTGCAACAGCCAATGTTCTTCTACCGACCCCCTAGGGAAGGTGACCTATATGAGCGATTCAGGCACGTGAAGGTGCCAGAATTTGAAGGGATCACAAATCCCATTGAGGCCGACGACTAGCTAACAGGCATCACAATGATTTTGGATTTTATGGGATTAATTGATAAGGAGAACGTGATATGTGCATCTTTTGCCCTGTGTAAGGAGGCAAGGCAATGGTAGAAGACAGTCATAATCAGGAGGGATGTCAGTATGATGAGCTGGTCAGAGTTCATAAAAGACTTCAAAGAAATATATATTAATGAAGAGGCCCTAGCAGCCTAGCAGGATGAGTTCAACAATCTGCATCAGGGCAGCATGACCGTGATGGAGGTGGTTAGGAAGTTTGAATAATTATCCCAACTCTACCCTGACTTAGTGCCCACAGAGAAGGAAAGAGTCAGACAGATACTGAGAATGTTTAGGACGGACATCGCCGTCCAAGTCAGCAGTGGTAGCCATAGGCTCGCAACAGCGACGGAGTGTGTTAGTAGGGCCATTCGAGCTGAGTATTAGTTGGCCCAGGACAGAGAGCGGAATGCTCAGATCTTTAAGGCTAGAAGAAAGGGGAAGACACCGGCCAAGCAGACCAAGGGGTAGAACATGGAGACCCACCAACACAGCAAGTATCCTTACAACAATAACAAGAGGAAGGGCAATTCGAGGAATCAAGGTTCACAGAAGGACTTATTAGGAAATGCCCTGAGCATTAGAGACATTTTGATGTATTTATTTTGAACTGGATAATAAAATTATATATAGAGGTTATTCATTATATTGTTATCTGTCCTCGTTTTATTTACATGTTAAAGTAAATGTAAGCAAATATGGCTCCCTGACTACTTGTGTTAAACTGTTAGAACATTGTACGTAATGGACTTTTGTATGCGAGAAGACAATGTTCTAAAGTTAGAGGTCTAAACTATAGTCAGTAGTCTATGGGGTTAGACCGAGCACCTAACTCATGTTAAGATTATTGTGTTGTCTAAAGCCTTGGAGGGGACTGTTTGTCTTGACTGTCTGGAGCTGGACTCCCTTTAGAGACATAGATATGTTGCTTGGTGGTGACATATTAGACCGGGACTAAAGCGTGATTGATCTACGAAGTCCACTTTGAGTGGATCGATCTGCTTTTGACGTTCATTGTGCAGTAACCTTAATCTTGAGTAAAAGGACAACTTCATGTATATGACTTGTGTATTTTGATGTTCCAATGGCTAAAGCGTCTCAGAGGTAGTAAGCTTATAGACCGGTTTGTTGGGTGCATGACTTGTATACGATGAAGGGTTCGTTTACAGATATCGGAATCATAGCTCTAAGGAGGAGTTAAGGATATCCTCTTAAAGGCATTATACTGAATGTGAAAACGGACAAGGCCTTGGGCCGTCTATAGGGTGGATGAGTTCTTATTCACATATGGTGAATAATCATTTTCTTAATTCGGTAGTATAATGGAACTTTAAGATAGCCTGATCAGTAGGATTAAACGGACTTTGGCCTAAGGCTGATCATAGATATCACATGAGGGTTCTGCATACATGACAAGGTCATTGAATGATAGCATGTCACAGGCTTACGTAATACGGTATATAATTGGGAGTTCAGTTTCAGGTTTATAGTGGTGTGACTCTGAAATTAGTGATCATATGATTGAGTCGTTTGGTAAAGAATGATGATCATATGGATTTACGGGAGCCCGATTATATATGTCCAATCAGTCCCTCTCCTAGCTCCACATAATTCCTTAATGTTTGGCAAAATTGACCTGTGTATGCTATTAGCTAGTTTATTATGCATGGATGGTGTTGACATAGGATTAGGATGGTCGACAAGATTCTCTCCAGTTGGATTCAAATTTTGTTTTTGATAATAGAGTACACAATTATTCGAACTCCAAATAAAGTTACCATGATTTTATTTGAGATTGGATTGGAGTTGTAGAAAATTATCCATGAGAACAAGAATTTGAAATACAACTGTTTTGTGGATTTTGAAATTTGAATTTTGAAATTTGAAATTTAAAATTTGAATTTGAAATTCGAATTTTAAATTTGAATTTGAAATTTAAATTTGAAATTTGAAATTTGAAATTTGAAATTTGAAATTTGAATTTGAAATTTGAAATTCAAATTTTGAATCACAGTCCAAGTGGGATTTGAATTTGTTGTGGTAAATCCACAAGGAATGAAATTCGAATTTGAGTTAGATATGGAGAGGAAAATCTTGTTAGAATCCTACTTGAATTTTGAGTCCAAATCCTAACCAAATATGGACAAAAATTTTGAGGATTATCCTCAATGAATTTTCAGATTTTTGTGGATAAGGTTCAAGGAAAAATTCAAGTTTCAATCTCAATTGAATTTGGATTCTCTCCTCCCTAATAATGATCGAATTTTTGAAGTAAATCTCCTAGGAGATTTTCGATTATTTTGGATAAGGATGAGATAAGATTCAAGCTTGAAAATCCTAGTGGAATTTTGATTCTCCCTTATCCAAAAGTGGCCAAAATTTTGGTGGAGATTTTCCCCTTGGATTTTCAGACTTTTTGGTTGAAAAAGGAAGATAAAATTCTAGTTAAAATCTTGTTTAGATTTGGATTGGAATTATCCTATAATGGCTGAAATTTGTTGGGATTTTCCCTTGGGTAATTTTGGATTTTATGGTTGTGGATAAGGGAGAATATCTTCCCCTAATCCAATTCGAATTCAGAAAATCACCTCATGCAGGTCTATAAATAGAGGTCCTGCCACTCCAGTTCTCGAAGACCACTGACTCTCAGGTGAGCAGGCTTATTATTGCATAACTCACTATGACAATAAGTTCTTTAGAGATCTGGGTGGTCGGAAGAAAACTAGCAGTGCTAGCATACCGATCAAGGTTCAGAGTGCCCACACACTCAGCCATTTGGGAATTGGAGAATAGTAGAGAAGGCTAGTTGGTTGAAGTCCTCCGGTCATTCTCCTCCTGCAGATTGGCGTCCTTGAGGTATGAGTTTTAATTGTTGTTGGTTTATTATATATGGCATCATGAGATATTTAACGATCTAAAAATTTTTATTGTTCTGCTGCGCCACTCTGATACGTTTTTACCGATTTATTTTCTTACAGGACTTCCCTCAAAAGAAAAATGATCAAAAAGAAGTTGGTATCCAAAGTGAACTAAAGGACTGTTCTATAACCCGAAGGAACAAAAAGTCATTGTTTCAACCCATGTGACATTCTTGGAGGAAAGTCACATGAATGGCTTTAAACCTCGAAGCAAAGTGGAGCTAGAGGAGTTATCGGGTGAAAGAACTGCTCCATAGATTTCGGTCTTAGACGCAAGTCCGAGTTCCGGTGAAAGACCTGTAGATGATCAATAATTTAGGGTGCCTCGTCGTAGTGGGAGGGTTTCGAAGAAACCTAATTTCTTCATGTATGATGCTGAGGCTCATGAACATGAAGATGATGCGATCACCTATGATGAAGCTATAAATGATGTTGATTCTACATCTTGGAAACAGGCTATGAACAATGAGATGGATTCTATGAAATCCAACTCTGTTTGGGAACTTATAGATTTGCCGGATGGGATAAAACCCATTGGATGCAAATGGGTCTACAAAAGAAAGAAGGATGTGGAAGGGAGAGTGGAAACTTTCAAAGCTAGACTGGTTGCAAAGGGGTATACACAAAGGCTAGAATCGATTACGATGAAACCTTTTCGCCTGTTGCTATGCTGAAGTCTATTCGTATTCTTCTGTCTGTTGCTGTGGCTCTCGATTACGAGATCTGGCAAATGGATGTCAAGATGACATTCTTGAATGGCCATCTTGAAGAGTGTATCCATATGATATAGTCCAAAGGGTTCGTAGCGAAAGGCCAGGAAAGGAAAGGAAAGTCTGCAAGTTGCTCAAATCCATTAATAGGTTAAAGGAAGCATCTCGCCCATGGAACCAAAGGTTTGATCAAGCGATTAAGACATTTGGTTTTGAGCAGAACATTGATGAACCCTGTGTTTATAAACGTATTAAGGATGGAAAAGTGGTCTTTCTGATACTCTATGTCGATGATATACTACTCATTGGGAATGATGTAGGAAACTTATCATCAGTCAAACTTTGGTTGCACCAACAGTTTGACATAAAGGACCTGGGAGAAGCTAATTATGTTCTAGGCATTTGTCTCTTTAGAGATCGAAAGAACAAAATGATAGCGTTATCCCAAGCTTCATACATAGATAAAATAATTGACAAATATGCAATGCAAGAGGCAAAGAAAGGTACACAATCTTCGGTTGCTAGTCTAACTCTTTCATTGGATGACTGTCCCAAGACATCGGAAGAAAGAGAGCATATGAGTAAGGTCCCTTATGCATCAGTTGTGGGTAGCCTTATGTATGCTATGCTTTGCACTCGCCCAGATATATGTTTTGCAGTAGGTATGGTGAGTCGATATCAAGGAAATCCTGGAACCAAGCACTAGCAAGCAGTAAAGCATATACTCAAGTATCTTAAGAGAACGAGGGATTATATGCTGGCGTATTCTGGAGGGGACCTAACACCCGTAGGATACACGGACTGAGTCTTCCAGACTTACGAGGATTTGAGGAAGTCGACATTAGAGGGCATATGGAGACAGGATAAGTAGATGTATGTAAGATCGCGTCCGAGGACAACATTGCCGATCCCTCTACTAAGACTTTGGTGGCTAGAAGCTTTGAGAGGCACGTAGAGGCGATGGAGATGCGTAACATGGCACATCTGCTAGCTTAGGGCAAGTGGGAGATTGTTAGGAAATGCCCTAAGCATTAGAGACATTTTGATATATTTATTTTGAATTGGACAATAAAATTATATATAGAGATTATTCATTACATTACTATCTGTCCTCGTTTTATTTACATGTTCAAGTAAATGTAAGCAAATATGGCTCCCTAGCTGCTTGTGTTAAACTGTTAGAACGTTGCATGCAATGGACTTTTGTATGCGAGAAGACAATGTTCTAAAGTTAGCGGTCTAAACTATGATCTGTAGTCTATGAGGTTAAACCGAGTATCTAACTCATGTTAAGACTATTATGTTGTCTAAAGCCTTGGAGGGACGGTTTGTCTTGACTGTCTGGAGCTGGACTCCCTTTAGAGACATTGATATGTTGCTTGGTGGTGACATATTAGACCGGGACTAAAGCGTGATTGATCTACGAAGTCCGCTTTGAGTGGATCGATCTGCTTTCGATGTTCATCGTACAGTAACCTTAATCCTGAGTAAAAGGACAGCTTCATGTATATGACTAGTGTACTTTGATGTTCCAATGGCTAAAGCATCTCAGAGGTAGTAAGCTTATAGACTAGTTCGTTGGGTGCATGACTTATATATGACGAAGGGTTCGTTTACAGATATCAAAATCATAGTTCTAACGAGGAGTTAAGGATATTCTCTTAAATGCATTATATTGAATGTGAAAATGAACAAGGCCTTGGGTCGTCTACAGGGTGGATGACTTCTTATTCACATATGGTGAATAATCATTTTCTTAATTCCATAGTATAATGGAACTTTAAGATAGCCTGATCAGTAGGATTAAACGGACTTTGGCCTAAGGCTGTTCATGAATATCATATGAGGTTTCTGCATACATGACAAGGTCATTGGATGATAGTTTGTCACAGGCTTACGTAATACGGTATATAATTGGGAGTTCAGTTTCAGGTTTATAGTGGTGTGACTCTGAAATTAGTGATGATATGATTGAGTTATTCGGTAAAGAATGATGATCATATGGATTTATGGGAGCCAGATTATATATGTCCAATCAGTCGCTCTGCTAGCTCCACATAATTCCTTAACGTTTGGCAAAATTGATCTGTGTATGCTATTGGCTAGTTTATTATGCATGGATGGTGTTGACATAGGATTAGGATGGTCGACAAGATTCTCTCCGGTTGGATTCAGATTTTGTTTTGGATAATAGAGTACACAATTATTCGAACTCCAAATAAAGTTGCCATGATTTTATTTGAGATTAGATTGAAGTTGTAGAAAATTATCCATGAGAACAAGAATTTGAAATACAACTGTTTTGTGGATTTTGAAATTTGAATTTTGAAATTTGAATTTTGAATTTTGAATTTGAAATTTGAATTTGAAATTCGAATTTGAATTTTGAATTTGAAATTTAAATTTGAAATTTGAAATTTGAAATTTGAATTTGAAATTTGAATTTGAAACTTGAAATTCAAATTTTGAATCACAGTCCAAGTGGTATTCGAATTTGTTTTGGTAAATCCAAAAGGAATGAAATTCAAATTTGAGTTGGATATGGAGAGGAAAATCTTGTTAGAATCCTACTTGAATTTTGAATCCAAATCCCAACCAAATATGGACGAAAATTTTGACGATTATCCTCAATGAATTTTTGGATTTTTGTGGATCAGGTTCAAAGAAAAATTCAAGTTTCAATCCTAGTTGAATTTGGATTCTCTCCTCCTTGATAATGGCCGAATTTTTGGAGTAAATCTCCTGGGTGATTTTCGGTTATTTTGGATAAGGATGAGATAAGATTCAAGCTTGAAAATCCTAGTGGAATTTTGATTCTCCCTTATCCAAAAGTGGCCGAAATTTTGGTAGAGATTTTCCCCTTGGATTTTTGGATTTTTTGGTTGAAAAAAGAAGATAAAATTTTAGCTAAAATCTTGTTTAGATTTGAATTGGAATTATCCTATAATGGGCGAAATTTGTTGGGATTTTCCCTTGGATAATTTCAGATTTTATAGTTGTGGATAAGGGAGAATATCTTTTCCTAATCCAATTCGAATTCAGAGAATCACCTCATGTAGGTCTATAAATAGAGGTCCTGCCACTCCAGTTCTCGAAGACCACAGACTCTCAGGTGAGCAGGCTTATTGTTGCATAACTCATCGTGACAATAAGTTCTTTAGAGATTTGGGTGGTCGGAAGAAGACTAGCAGTGCTAGCATACCGATTGAGGTTCAGAGTGCCCACATGCTCAGCCATTTGGGATTAGAGAATAGTATAAAAGGCTTGTTGGTTGAAGCCCTCCGGTCATTCTCCTCCTACAGATTGGCGTCCTTGAGGTATGAGTTTTAATTGTTGTTGGTTTATTGTATATGGCATCATGAGATATTTAACGATCTAAAAATTTTTATTGTTTCGCTGCGCCACTCTGATACATTTTTACTGATTTATTTTCCCACAGGACTTCCCTCAAAAGAAAAACGATCAGAAAGGAGATGGTAGCCAATGTCCGATGGGCCCGAAGTGCGGAAAGGGACACTCGGGAGAATGCAAGCAAGGAATAAGTAGCTGTTTTGTATATGGCAAGGAAGGTTACCTTGCCAAAAACTACTATTTCAACCCATAGAAACAACAAAACCAAGCTCGCACCACCAGTAACCAACTACATGCTGCCTAGACCCGAATTGAAGTCCCTCAATCGCAAAAGGTAGATTGGAAGCCCTAGACAACTAAGACAGAATCTTTTCTTAGGCGCGTATGTATGTATAATGGGTAGCAGTAGCTTACCCCATTAGATCTAACCTAGCATATCCTTTTGAGATGATATAATGGGAACTGTTTACACTCACAATAGACTAAAGTTATGTACTTTTTTTGATGATACAAAAAGCAGTGCAGATTTGCCCGAAAGCTTAGATATAACATTTTCACACAGGATAGAGTGCGACTAAGAGGACGGCTCAGAATAGGAACATGGATTACTACCTGAGTTACACCGATCTTCAGGGCTAGTTGTCCACTATGTTTCAAGTGGCAAGCAGTACTCCTGCACTCCATGAGAATGTCAGGACTAATTTCATGCTGTCAAGTTGACTCCTCGATTGTACTCTATTGATCAGGATAACTGAGTCTTGTTGGCTATCGATATCTTTCAAGGAGATACTCTCGTGTGTATTGGGATTCTTGTGACCAGGATCGAGCAAATCACTGAGAGGAGTCCATCATCAGCCCTAGTTTTTCTTTATTGGCAAGCGGGGAAGTGAAACCACCTAAGTTCCCCAGAGTTACGGATATACAAGAATTGTTCATCGGACGGAGAGACTACAACCGATGTCCAGTGACACAGCTCTAATGTATGCTGTGCGCCATGAGAAATCGATGTGGACTTCTACCACGCATGTTGAAAAAGGCTTATGACAAAACCAAGGCCGAGGCAAAGGAGGATCAAGCCAGGAGAAGACCTAAAGAAAGAAAGAGACCTTGCCAAACAGAAAGGAGTAGTAAGTCGCCCATTCATTTATATCATCGAACTTTGCTAGGAAGCTAGATAGTGGCTTAGATAGGATGAAATAGACTCTTAAAACAATGATTCCCTTAGGGGAAGTTTTATTGTCTAGTATTGGACATGTTATGTACCAATAATTATCTGTGGTAGAGAGCTGAGCGTTAATCTAATCATCATCGACATGATTGATTATGACGTAATCTTGGGAATGAGATTCCTCATGAGTACGACACTGTCATAGACTGTTAAATACGAAAAGTCACTTTTTGACCGATCGGGTGTGAAGGGTTCATCCACAAGGGGCTTATCGCCAAAGTAACGAAAGACGCTGATCACAACAATGAAGACTTGCAAGATGCTATCCAATGGATGCATGGACTACTTAGCACATGTAGCAGATAAGACTTGAGGAATAGAGATAGGACTCAATAGGGTGACGATAGTCAGAGAATTCACGGAGGTATTCCAGAAGATCTACTAGGACTACCGCCAGAGTGTGAGATCTCGTTCGAGACTGTGCATTTACCCGGATTAGCCCCCATCTCTAAGGCCTTATACCGAATGGGCCCTATAGGGCTAAAGGAGTTCTAAGTCAGTTGAAGGATTTATGGGACAAGGGATTCATTCGACTGAGCTGTTCACCCTGGGGAGCACCTATACTATTCATGAAGAAGAGAGATGGAACACTGAGAATCTGTATTGATTACAAAAAGTTAGAAAGGATTAGGTCTGTGACATCCTATATCACCCAGGAAAAGCCAACAAGGTGGCAGATGTGCTGAGTAGAAAGTACTTATCATCGCTTATGGCAGTCCATGCCTTACTAGATACCCTGCAAAAGGAGCTACACAGCAGCGAGATCGAGATTTTAGCGGGGAGGTTGTCTAAAATGATCCTCTAATTGACACTCCTAGGAGAAATTAAGACCAATTAGGACCTCGATTCATCCCTGAATAAGCTCAAAAAGGAAGCTATAGAGGACCGGAGCTCAGAGTTTTGACTCTCTAAGGGCAGTATACTCTATCACAGAGATAGAGTACGCATTCTGAAGAACGAAGAACCTAGGAAACGAATCCTTTTAGAGGCTCACGAGATGCTATATTCCATATATTTAAGGGCGAACAAGATGAACAAGGATCTAAATGAAAGTTTTTAGTAGCCTGTAATGAAGGATGACATTGCTGAGTTCGTCGCTAGATACCTTATGTGCCAAAAGATTAAGGCAGAACACCAACACCTAGAAGGAGAATCACAGGAAATTTGGCTACCCAAGTAGAAATGGGACCAAATTACGATGAATTTCATAGACAGATTACCAAAAACATCGAGCGGCAACTACCCAATTTAGGAAATTGTGGACAAATTGACGAAATCAGCTCGATTTCTACCTACGAAAGGGAGCTACTTAGTAGGAAGACTAGCAGAAATTTATGAAGCCCAGCTAAGGAGACTACATGGAGTGCATGTCGATCTGACATGCGAGGAGAAACCATGTGAATTCTAGCTAAAGAAGACAAAGAATTTACGAATAAGCTTATTCCACTTATAAAGGTGTTATGGCAGAACCACGACATAGAAAAGTCCATATGGGAATGGAAGAGTATATGAAAAGAAATGTCTTGGAACTATTCTAATTTTCAAGGATGAAAATTTTGTAAGTGGGGTAGGTTGTAAGGACTGTAATTTTCATGGCACCTACTTACCATGTAATGAGACATTACAGAATAAAATTAGAGTATTTTGAGAGCTTTCAGATGCAAATTGACGAACGCGGTTAGGCACACGGTCGTGTAAATAGCCGTGTACCGATCAGACTGTTTACATGAGAAAATCCGTGTAAATATACATGGCCGTGTAGTATGACATGGTCAGGTACATGGCCGTGTTAGTGGTCGTGTACCCCTTGGGTTAAGTGAACATGTTCCAAGACATGGCCGTGTTGAGCAAGCCTAACTAACACATGCCATTGAAGGCCGTGTTGCCTTATACACACCCGTGTAAGAGGCCATGTTGAAGGCCGTGTGATAAGCAGTGAGCCGGCATATAGACTCTCAAAATATATGAAACCTAATTACTATGTCATGAGTAATTAAGTTAAAAAATACAGTATATTTTCCAGTTGAATAGATTAAACATGTATGGTACTTTTTAAGTACTATTTATGTAATAAAAGGGGTGACCTACAGTGAACCTAGTCCACCCTATTATGTGCATAAATGTATGAGATGTGCAGTGCCAGGAAACTGGTCCAAACAACCACTTCTTGACACAAGACTGGTGAACAGATCACCAGAATGCTCGGACCGAACATTTGAACACGATAGAGAGAGAAACCCTAGCAGGGGTAGAGTGCCGAGAATGACGATCCGGATGACCTCTTTTCACCTAGAGACTAACAAAATCAAAGTTAGAGCACTTAGACTAATTAGTTAAGTTTAAAACGAGAATTTTAGTTTGAGAGATACGTAGTATTAGGATGAGGGTCAAGACGACCTTTGCTCGCTCCGAAACTAATATATTTGGACTCAGAATGTCCAAATTAGTCAATCGGGCACCTAACACGTTTTTGGAGGTGGGGTTACACATATCCTAAAAATTGGTCCAGATGACCTCCAATGGATGTAAAACGGATAAAAATAGAATCAACACATCCAAATTAGTCAAGAGAAACTGTATCTAAAATTTCACCCAGGAACACCTCGGTTTGCATGTGAAAAGACAACATAGTGTAGACACAACTATAGTATAGGATGTGAATAGTAAATTAGATGGATAATGGGCTCTTAGACAGTATAAAATAACCAGGAACTTACAGTACAAAAATCAGATTCAGAAATCCAATTTTCAGGTGAAAATTGGAACATTGCCAAAAAAAGGATCAGAAACCGAACGGTAGAAATTAGACTGCGAAGAGAAGACTTTGTAGATGAATTCTCCCCCTAGAAAATCATGTGCCATCAGCCATAAGGCACCCAAACATCCCCTAACAAGTGGGAAAGGTTTTCCCTAAAGTTAGGGATGTGTTGGACCATTTGTTGAATAAAATACTCAACATTCATCACATGGTCCAACATTGCATTTAAGGACATTTGACCCTTTTTGGCTGCAGCCACCCCATGAATTTTTGAGCAAAAAAATAGCATATTCTTGTCCCTTGATTAGGCTAAAATGGTGGATAATTAATTAGGATTAAGTCTAAGCAAGATTGATTAATTTTGCCTATAAAAGGCACACATGACAACAAGAGTTCATTTCTTTCTTTTGGCTTCCAAAACACAACATTTTTCTCTCCCTTTCTAGCTGCAGCCGACCCCCTCTTTAAGCCCCAAAACCCTCACATTTTCAAGCCTTAAATCATACCAAAAAATTACCAAAAATCAAACCTCACAAGCTTGTGTTAGAAGGATTCGAATCCAAGTCGTAGTCGTTCTAAGGCACCAAGGGTAAGTTTTCAAAATCCAATCTTCTAGTTTTTAGTTTTTGTTTTCGTTTGACTTTTAAGAGATGATTTTTGGTATTATGTCTCACAAAAATTGACCTCATTTCCCTTGGTTTCCCATGACCATTTGGTTCATCAAGCCTTGGTTCAAAAACGTGCTTAGTTCAAAGCACAAAGGTAAAAACTGAAACCTTCCCTTTTGGTGGCTTATTGATTTTAAGTTCTTGATCAAGGCCATTTCTGTGTATTTGTTTATGTACATGATTTGTACTTATTTTATTTTGAGCCCTTAAGTTTCCATTTTAAGTTTATATAGTTGCGGTTGTGTTTAGAATTTTTACGAATGGCTATTGTATGTGCGATGTTACGAATGTTTAGGAACATGGCTGAACATAAATCTATTCCTAGGAAAGGCCACGGATTTTGACCATTTTCACCGACTTAGGGTCCAAATTTAAGATTACGTAAAACCCAATGTTTTAAGGAAATTTTGATACGGTCGTTTTTTCATCAAATAGCCCTAGGCCAAAAACGACATTAAATAGGTTTTTAGATTGTTTTTCACTCAGTGTCCAAAACTAGGAACAAAATCTGAACCCAGAAATTTGTCTCGGATTTTATTAAAACTGGACCTTAGAGTCCGAACCGGTTCTCAGGCTCAACACGAAAGTTGTAGATCTCTTCGAGACCTTGAAAATGAATTGCGTGGGTTTAGCAAGATTAGGAGCCATTAGAATTAGAATTTAGCTTTAAGGTGAACATGTGATTTGTTCATCTCGTCGAGGATGAAAACTTTCATGTTCGCCAAAATCGTAAACAAAGCCGTTTTGATCAAGTTTCAAAACCCTTTTCAAAAGTGGTTCAAAAACCTGTAGGAAATAAATCGATAAAAACGTATCAGAGTGGCACAGTAGAACAATAAAAAAATTTTAAGATCATTAAATATCTCATGATGCCATATACAATAAACTAATAACAATTTAAACTCATACCTCAAAGGACACCAATCTACAGGAGGAGAATGATCGGAGGGTTTCAACCAACTAGCCTTCTCTACTATTCTCCAATTCCTGAATGGCCGAGTATGTGGGCACTCTGAATCTCGATCGGTATGCTAGCACAGCTAGTCTTCTTCCGACCACCCAGATCTCTAAAGAACTTATTGTCACGGTGAGTTATGCAACAATAAGCCTGCTCACCTGAGAGTCTGTGGTATAAGAGAACTGGAGTGGTAGGACCTCTATTTATAGACTTGCATGAGGTGATCCTCTGAATTCAAATTGAATTAGGAGAAGATTTTCTCCCTTATCCACAATAAAAAATCTGAATTTTTTAAGTCTTATCCAACCAAAAAAGATTCGGCTACTTTATGGATTTTTCATTCAAAAATTCGAACAAGATTTTGACTAGAATTTTATCTCCTCATTCCCCCATAAAAACTGATTCCCCTTTGTGCCAAAAACATGACTAGATTTGGTCATTAAAGTGTGAAGAGAATCAAAATCCAAATAGGATTTTCTAGGTTGAATTTTATCACACTCTTTTCCAAAATAAAACTGAAAATCTCCTTGAGATTTGCCCTCAAAATTTTGGCCACTTTTAGGGAAGAGAAAATCCAAATTCAACTAGGATTGAAACTTGAATTTTTCCCTACATCCTTATCCACACAAACTGAAAATACCTTGGAGGATTTCCCACATCAAAATTCGACCAAGTTAGTTAGGATTGGGATTCAAAATTCAAATAGGATTCAAACAAGATTTTCCTCTTAATAATCCAACTTAAATTCGAATTCTAGCCTTGTGGAATTATCCACAAAGAATTTGATTTTCACTTGGACTGTAATTCAAAATTTGAATTTGAATTTTCAAAATTCAAAATTCAAATTCAAATTTCAAATTTTGAATTTCAAATTTAAATTTCAAATTCAATTTCAAATTCGAATTTCAAATTTAAATTTCAAATTCAGAATTTAAATTTCAAATTTCAAAATTCAAATATCAAAATCCACAAACAGTTGTATTTCAAATTGTTGTTCTCATGGATAATTTTCTACAACTCCAATCCAATCTCAAATAAAATCACGGCAGCTTTATTTGGAGTTCGAATAATTGTGTACTCTATTATCCAAAACAAAATCTGAATTCAATCGGAGAGAATCTTGTCCACCATCCTAATCCTATGTCAACACCATCCATTCATAATCAACTAGCCAATAGCATACTCAAATCAATTTACCAAATGTTAAGGAATTATGTGAAGCTAGTAGAAGGACCAATTAGACATATATAATCGGGCTGCCGTGAATCCATATGATCATCATTCTTTACCAAACAACTCAATCATATGATCACTAATTTCAGAGTCACACCACTATAAACCTGAAACTGAACTACCAATTATATACCGTATTACGTAAGCCTGTGACAAGCTATTGTCCAATTACCTTGTCATGTATGTAGAACCCTCATATGATATCCATGATCAGCCTTAGGTCAAAGTCCATTCAATCCTACTGATCAGGCTATCTTAAAGTTCCATTATACTACCGAATAAGAAAATGATTATTCACCATATGTGAATAAGAAGTCATTCTTCCAGCAGACGACCTAGGGTCTTGTCCATTTTCACATCTAGTATAATGCCATTAAGAAGATACCCTTAACTCCTTATTAGAGCTATGATTCCGATATCGGTAAATAAACCCTTCATCGTATACAAGTCATGCACCCAACGAATCGGTCTATAAGCTTACTACCTCTAAGACGCTTTAGCCATTGGAACATCAAAGTACACAAGTCATATACATGAAGTAGTTCATTCACTCAGGATTCAGGTTACTGCACAATGAACGTCAAAAGCAGATTGATCCACTCATAGTGGACTACGTAGATCAATCACGCTTTAGTCCTGGTCTAATATGTCACTACCAAGCAATATATCTATGTCTTTACTTGGGAGTCTATGCTCCAGACAGTCAAGACAAACTGTCCCCACCATGGCTTTAGACAACATAATAGTCTTAATATGAGTTAGATGCTTGGTCTAACCCCATAGACTACAGACCTTAGTTTAGACCACTTACTTTAGAATATTGTCTTCTCGCATACAAAAGTCTATTGCATGCAACATTCTAATAGTTTTAACACAAGCAGTCAGGGAGCCATATTTGCTTACATTTATTTTAACATGTAAATAGAATGAGGACACACAGCAATGTAATGAATAACCTCTATATATAATTTTATTATCCAATTCAAAATAAATACATCAAAATATCTCTAATGCCTAGGGCATTTCCTAACAATCTCCCACTTGCCCTAAGCCAGTAGATGTGCCATGTTACGCATCCCCATCGCCTCTACATGCCTCTTAAAGCTTCTAGCCACCAAAGCCTTAGTAAAAGGATTGGCAATGTTGTCCTCGGATGTGATCTTACATACATCTACTTGTCCTATCTCCACGTGCCCTCTAATAATGTGATATCTTCGATCTATGTGCTTGGTTCTCTTGTGGTGCCGAGATTCCCTTGTGTTGACAATAGCTCCAGTGTTATCATAGTAAAGTGTGATAGGCTTGTCAACACCCGAAATGACCTCAAGGTCTCTAAAGAACTTGCAGAGCCAAACCGCTTCTTTAGATGCCTCAGCCACAGCCACATACTCAGCCTCCATGGTAGAGTCAGCTGTGCAACCCTGCTTCACGCTCCTTCACATAATGGCGCCTCCTCCGAGCAAGAAAATTGATCTTGATGTCGATTTCCTCGAATCCTTGCAAGTCTGGAAGTCTGAGTCCGTGTATCGTACGGGTGTTATGTCTACTCCAGAATACACCAGCATATAATCCCTCGTTCTCTTAAGATACTTGAGTATATGCTTTACTGCTTGCCAGTGCTTAGTTCCAAGATTCGCTTGATATCGACTCACCATACCTACTGTAAAATATATGTCCGGGCGAGGGCAAAGCATAGCATACACAAGGCTACTGACAACGGATGCATAAAGGACCTCACTCATATGCTCTCTTTCTTCTGATGTCTTTGGATGGTCATCCAATGAAAGAGTTAGACCGGCAATGGAAGGCTGTGAACCTTTCTTTACCTCTTGCATTGCATATTTGTCAATTATTTTATCTATGTATGAAGCTTGGGATAACGCTATCATTTTGTTCTTTCGATCTCTTAAGAGACGAATGCATAGAACATAATTAGCTTCTCCCAAGTCCTTCATATCAAACTGTTGGTGCAACCAAAGCTTGACCGATGATAAGTTCCTTACATCATTCCCAATGAGTAGTATATCATCGACATAGAATACCAGAAAGACCACTTTTCCATCCTTAATATGTTTATAAACACAGGGTTCATCAACGTTTTGCTCAAAACCAAATGTTTTGATCGCTTGATAAAATCTCTGGTTCCATGAGCGGGATGCTTGCTTTAATCTATAAATGGATCTAAGTAACTTGTAAACTTTCCTTTCTTGGCCTTTTGCCACGAACCTTTCGGGCTGTATCATGTAGATACATTCCTCAAGATGGCCATTCAAGAACGCCATCTTGACATCCATTTGCTAGATCTCGTAATTGAGAGCCGCAGTAACGGATAGAAGAATATGGATAGACTTTAGCATAGCAATAGACGAAAAGGTTTCATCGTAATCGATTCCAGCCTTTTGCATGTACCCCTTTGCAACCAGTTTAGCTTTGAAAATTTCCACTCTCCCTTTTGCATCCTTCTTTCTTTTGTAGACCCACTGGCATCCGATGGGTTTTATCCCATTTGGCCGATCTACAAGTTCCCAAACAGAGTTGGATTTCATAGAATCCATCTCGTTGTTCATGGCCTGTTTTCAAGATTTAGAATCAACATCATTTATAGCTTCATCATAAGTGACCGGATCATCCTCATGCTCACGAGCCTTGGCCTAGTATACCTCAGCATCATACATGAAGAAATTAGGTTTCTTTGAAACCCTCCCACTAAGACGAGGCACCCTAAATTGTTGATCGTCTACTGGTCTTTAACCGAAACATGGACTTGCATCCAAGACCGAAACCTGTGGAGTAGTTCTTTCACCTGATAACACTTCTAGCATCACTTTGCTTCGAGGCTTAAAGTCATTCATGTGACTTTCCTCCGAGAATGTCACATAGGTTGAAACAATGATTTTTTGTTCCTTCGGGTTATAGAATAGACCTCCCTTAGTTCCCTTAGGATACCCTACAAACATGCACAAGTCTGTTCTTGATTCCAACTTCTTCGCATCCTCATCCAGTACATGTGCCGGGTAGCCCCATATTCTCATATGTCAAAGAGAAGGCTTCCTGCCACGCCACAATTCATACGGAGTCTTGGGAATTAACTTGCTTGGAACCTAGTTCAGAATATAGCACGTCGTTTGTAATGTATATCCCCAGAATGATGACGGCAGCGTTGAATAACTCATCATGGACTGTACCATATCCAACAAGGTCATGTTCTTCCTTTCGGCTACACCATTCTGTTGTGGAGTACCAGGTGCAGTCAATTAGGATAACATCTCATTTTCTACAAGATGTCCTAGAAATTTGTCGGAGAGGTATTCGCAACCTCGATCAGATCGAGGTGTCTTTATGGATTTTTCCAATTGCTTTTCCACTTCCGCACGATACTCTTTAAACTTGTCAAAGGTTTCGCTCTTGTAGTGCATCAGATACACATATCCATACCATGAGTAATCGTCTATAAAGGAGACATAATACTCAAACCCTCCTCGTGCTGTGACGTTCATGGGGCCACATACATCAGTGAGCACAATTTCTGAGAGTTCCTGAGCCCTAGTACCCTTAGCTCCAAAAGACCTCTTAGTCATCTTACCCTCAAGACAAAACTCACATTGAGGAAGACGTACCTCCTCCAGAAATTCTAGAGGACCGTCTTTCACCAACCTTTGAATCCTATCCTGATTAATATGACTAAGTCTTAAATGCCAAAGATACGCCTTCTTAGAGTGAGAAACTTTCAGTCTTTTAGAGTTATCTATTAATTTGGTGTCAAGCGATAAGTACATCTTTGGTTTGATCAAATATAAGTTTCCATCCATCTATCCAGAACAGATAAAAGACTTATTTCTACGAATATCAACTCTTTTACTAAAAGAAACTGAATAAGAATCCTTTATTAAACATGCTACCGATATAAGGTTCTTCTTAAAATTAGGAACATAAAAACAGCCTTTCAATAAAATAAACCTAAATTCATCAAAGTAAAGGTAAACATCTCCCACTGCCTCAGCCACCACCAAGCTACCGTCTCCAGTCCCCAACGAGAGGCTCCTATCATGTAGACTTCTCATTTTCACAAACCCCTGCATAGAAACACAAATATGATTAGTGGCGCTCGAATCAATGACCTAAGTGTCTTTCAATTCTTCCACCAAACACGCTTCTAAATAGTGAAGTTCCTTACCTTTCTTGCTCTTGGCTACTAGGAATTCCCGACAAGTCTTCTTGAAGTGACCTACCTTGTCACAGTGGAAGCACTTGGACTTTTTAGGGTCCCTAGGCTTCTTATTCTTCTTTTTTTTCTTCCCATCCGAGATAGGAGGATTAGAAGAACTGGAAGCCGCTTGCTTCTGATTTGGCATCTTCTTCTTCCGTGAGGGTTTGGAAGATTCTGTTAAATTGACCTCTCCTTTTGGTTAGACCGCATCCCCATCCCTGATCATCTGCTCATAAGCTTGGAGTTGATTCATGAGCTCAGCGAGTCCTAACTCCCTTATCGCCAGATTGTATGCGGCCTTAAACCCCACAAAATCTTTTGATAGAGTTTTGAACACCATCTCGATCTGGGTGTTGTAGTCCAATTCAGCACCGTTCTCAGCAGCCTCAGCAAAGAATCCCATTAGAATGATCATATGGTCCTTTACCGGAGTACCTGCCTTCTGCTTAGAGTTTATAATGCTGGTAATAGTAGACTGTCGAGTCAATTTTTCTTAGCCTCCAAACATGTCCTCCAGAATTTCCATGATCTCCCCAGTAACTTTATAAGTCTCATGCTGCTTTTGTAAAGCACTCGTCATGCTAGTAAGAATGTAGCATCGAGCTATCTCATTGGATTCTCTCCAACAAGTATAGGCAACTGGGACCTCCTCAAGCGGTGTGTCAGGTTTAGGCCCAGGTGGGCATGGTTCGTCCAGTACGAACTTGTGTCTCTCGCAGCTTAGAACTATCAATAGATTTATTTTCCAGTCTTTATAATTATCGCCAATCAGCTTATTTTCAGTAAGTATTGAAATGAGGGGTGCCGGTGACATTTTGAATTGAAATAAAATTATACTAGACATCATTACAAAACCCAAGCAAATATACAGATAATTTAGCAAATAAAACATACAAGTATGTTCCTACATGAAACTTGGAAATCATGTAGCACTACAACGGTAATTCTCAACACCTATTACCCCAAGCCGCCGAGGGGTGATCATGAGACAAATAGCTGGAGCATGGACCCCGTCCAATTAATATATGTTGCCTTAAATCCTCCAAGGTTAAGACATGTATTAATAACCGCTTATTTTGGCCACCAGTTTAGTTAACTGAACTTCTAGGGAAGGTTAATAACTAAACGAGTCTTGAGTGTATAACCATTGTTTACGTAACCCGATCCAGGTCCTACCAAGCCACCGAGGGGTGGTCATGAATAGGATCATGCCCGAACACGTTTTTCACATAGGAGATCCAACCTAGTATACTAACAGTGGTAAACACCGACCGAGGGGTGTGGTCAGGGTAGAACTGATGCGAGGCATTACCAAGCTTTCACATATGGATCAACAATGGAGGCTGTGGGTTTTGTTTGAAACCCTCTCCCACTTAATATTTTAAAAAACATGTAAGTTTTGATAAATATGTATGATCAATATAGTATGAGCGGCACTCACCTATCCTATATGGCATGTTATCAAATATGCATATAAAACATCCATCAATACATATTTATACATCCATGACATATCACAGAAAAAAAAAAATTGACAGAATAACCAAGCCATGGATCCATCCTAAAACAAAGAAAACAAAGATTACAAAATTCCATCCAAAACATTCTTTGGGTTTTGAATTTTGTTCCGTCTTCTTGTATCCATCTTTATGTAGCCTCTCCATTTATTTCTCATCCCTTGAATCATTTAAAATTTAAATCCAAAAAATTTAAATTTCAAATTCAAATTCCAAATTCGAATTTCAAATTTAAATTTCAAATTCAAATTTTAATCAATTTTAAATATCATGTGTTATAATATGTAATTTCAAAAATTTAAAATTTTAATTACATATTTTTAAACATGATTTAAAAATTAAATCTCATATTTAAAATTTAAAATTTTCTATTTTTTGGCACACGGGGGCCGAAGGCCTGAAACTGCCATGCGCAGCCCCCCAACCCCAGGGGGGTGGGGGTGCTGGCACCCCACAGCCACAGGCCTTTTGTAGTCCAATCAGCTGCAAGCACATAGGCTGCACGCCCAGGTGGGCGCAACAGCCCGCCAGGTTGCAGGCAGTGCTTGCAGCCATGGGCTGCACGCCCGGGTGATGGCCAGCCCTTGGGTGGGCCATGGCCACCCCTGGCTACAAGCAAAGCCTACGGCCGTGGGTGGTCATGGCCTAGACAGGGGCAGTCGCAGCCCCATCCTACTCGAGGGTAGGGGCTGCAGCTCCTCCAAGGCCGATGACCTATCCTGAGGGGTCATGCCTCGATTTTCATGCCATATTCTAATTTATCCATTAAGATCTCCAAAAATTAATTTGAATCCTAATTAAATTGAAAATTTTCCACTCATCAAAATTTCAACCTTTAAATTAAATTTGACTTTTGAGAAAAAATAAATTATGGTCTTCAAACTTCAATCACCTCCAAGAATAATTACATAAAATTTCCTAAATCGTTTCCGGTGTACAAAAATTCTAATCATAATAATTCTAAGAGACAAAAAAAAATTAAAATCCATGGGAAAATTACAGTGTTAATAAACTGCTCCCATGGTTATATAAAAATTCCTAGATACAATTTTCTAAATTCTAAGGAACTATAACTGGCAATAAACAAGCATGCTTATAATAATTTAAAAAATTAAAATAACCACATACTGCATACATAATACATGACAACAACATAAAGGAATCCTAGAATGCCACTCTCTAAGTATCAAATCCATACATAAATAAAAAGACTAATTAATTGTCTAATTTATGTACATGGCATAGTCATGAGATGGCTTTGACACCAATTGTATGAAATAAATCGGTAAAAATGTATCAGAGTGGCGCAGCGAAAAAATAAAAAATTTTCAAGATCGTTAAATATCTCATGATGCCATAAACAATAAACCAACAACAATTTAAACTCATACCTCAAAGGATGCCAATCTGCAGGAGGAGAATGATCGAAGGGCTTCAACCAACTAACATTCTCTGCTATTCTCCAATTCCCGAATGGCTGAGTATGTGGGCATTCTGAACCTCAATCGGTATGCTAGCACTACTAGCCTTCTTCCGACCACCCAGATCTCTAAAGTACTTATTGTCACGGTGAGTTATGCAACAATAAGCTTGCTCACCTAAGAGTCTGTGGTCTAAGAGAACTGGAGTGGCAGGACCTCTATATATAGACTTGCATGAGGTGATCGTCTGAATTCGAATTGGATTAGGAGAATATTTTCTCCCTTGTCCACAGTAAAAAATCTGAAATTTTTAAGCCTTATCCAACCAAAAAAGATTCAGCCACTTTATGGATTTTTCATTCAAATATTCAAGTAGGATTTTAACTAGAATTTTACCTCCTCATTCCTTCATAAAAACCGATTCCCCTTTGTGCCAAAAACATGACTAGATTCAGTCATTAAAGTGTGAAGAGAATCAAAATCCAAATAGGATTTTCTAGCTTGAATTTTATCTCACACTTATCCAAAATAAAACCGAAAATCTCCTGGAGATTTGCCCTTAAAATTTCGGCCACTTTTAGGGAGGAGAGAATCCAAATTCAATTGGGATTGAAACTTGAATTTTCCCTACATCCTTATCCATAAAAACAGAAAATATCTTGGAGGGTTTTCCTTAACAAAATTCGACCAAGTTAGCTAAGATTGGGATTCAAATTCAAGTAGGACTCAAACAAGATTTTCGTCTTCATAATCTAACTCAAACTCAAATTCTAGTCTTGTGGAATTATCCACAAAGAATTCGAATTCTACTTGGACTGTGATTCAAAATTTGAATTTCAAATTTCGAAATTCAAATTTCAAATTCAAATTTCAAATTTCAAATTTCAAATTTAAATTTCAAATTCAAATTTCAAATTCGAATTTCAAATTCCAATTTCAAATTTCAAATTTCAAATTTCAAAATCCACAAACAGTTGTATTTCAAATTCTTGTTCTCATGGATAATTTTCTACAACTCTAATCCAATCTCAAATAAAATCATGACAACTTTATTTGGAGTTCGAATAATTGTGTACTCTATTATCCAAAACAAAATCTGAATTTAACCGGAATCTTGTCCACCATTCTAATCCTATGTCAACACCATCCATGCATAATCAACTAGCCAATAGCATACTCAAATCAATTTGCCAAACGTTAAGGAATTATGTAGAGCTAGTAAAGGGACCAATTGGACATATATAATCGGGCTCCCGTGAATCCATATGATCATCATTCTTTACCGAACAACTCAATCATATGATCGGTAATTTCAGAGTCACACCACTATAAACCTGAAACTGAACTTCCAATTATATACCGTATTAGTAAGCCTATGACAAGCTATTGTCCAATGATATGATATCATATCATGATATCCATGACATGATCAGGCTATCTTAAAGTTCCATTATACTATCGAATAAGAAAATGATTATTCACCATATGTGAATACGAAGTGATCCGCCCAGCAGACGACCGAAGGCCTTGTTCATTTTCACATCCAGTATAATGCCTTTAAGAGGATGCCGTTAACTCCTTATTAGAGCTATGATTCTGATATCTGTAAACAAACCCTTCATCGTATACAAGTCATGCACCCAACGAACTGGTCTATAAGCTTACTACCTTTGAGACGCTTTAGCCATTGGAGCATCAAAGTACACAAGTCATATACATGAAGTAGTTCATTCACTCAGGATTAAGGTTACTGCACAATGAACATGAAAAGTGCAGGAAATAAATCGATAAAAATGTATCAGAATAGCGCAGCGGAACAATAAAAATTTTTCACGATCATTAAATATCTCATGATGTCATATACAATAAACCAACAACGATTTAAGTT
Source organism: Antiaris toxicaria (assembly GCA_035233585.1). Classification (NCBI taxonomy): domain Eukaryota; kingdom Viridiplantae; phylum Streptophyta; class Magnoliopsida; order Rosales; family Moraceae; genus Antiaris; species Antiaris toxicaria. The sequence continues at coordinate 61,012,928 of CP141156.1, forward strand.
CATACCTCAAGGACGCCAATCTGCAGGAGGAGAATGATCAGAGGGCTTCAACCAACTAGCCTTCTATACTATTCTCCAATTCTCGAATTGCTGACTGTGTGGGCACTCTGAACCTCGATCGGTATGCTAGCACTGCTAGTCTTCTTCCGACCACCTAGAACTCTAAAGAACTTATTGTCACAGTGAGTTGTGTAACAATAAGCCTGCTCACCTGAAAGTCTATGGTCTGAGAGAACTGGAGTGGTCGGACCTCTATTTATAGACTTGCATAAGTTGATCCTCTGAATTCAAATTGGATTAAGAGAGGATTTTCTCCCTTATCCACAATAAAAAATCCGAATTTTTGAGCCTTATCCAACCAAAAAGATTCGGCCACTTTATGGATTTTTCATTCAAAATTCTAACAGGATTTTAAGTAGAATTTTATCTTCTCATTCCCTCATAAAAATCGATTCCCCTTTATGCCAAAAACATGACTAGATTCGGTCATTAAAGTGTGAGGAGAATCAAAATCCAAATAGGATTTTCTAGCTTGAATTTTATCTCATCCTTATCCAAATAAAACCAAAAATCTCCTTGAGATTTGCCCTCAAAATTTTGGCCACTTTTAGTATGACGCCCCCGAATCTGACCACCCGCAACCATCATGAACCAGCTCTACAGCTGGCCAAGACGGCTCTTATGCCAAATCCGGATCGTTAGTTTTAAACTCTTTTTCTCACATCTCTCGTTAATCAGGGCCTAAAATTTTAGCCATAATTTTTTTTTCCTACTTTCACGATAGGAAAGCTAAGTATAAAAGTCGGGTCAAAATACAATACTAACATTTATAATTATTTTGGGAGTACAACATAATATACATTATGTAATGTATTTGTACTTTTTTTTTTAAATACTTTCTCTTCAATTCATTATCTCTCGATGCTCAGCGTAAAACTTATAGCTGGACCAAGTCCACGGTGAATTCCCTATCCCTTGACATGCGCACATCCTGCCGCCATCCAGAAATCTACTGGACAGGTTTCTTACCTGTAACATGAACAAAATGATGAGCTAACAGGCTTAGTAAGTTCAAACATACTTAGCAAGAATCATACAGATTCAAAAACATTAAAAACTCAATTTCCTATAGACTGTGACTTTGACCCTTGATCGATGAATAGTAACTATTACCGTAACTAGTTACTATTCACATATCCTAACCGAAATCACTATACTTAATATATTCTTCGGTTATGCTCAATTATGGTTTTCATCATAATATTGATGGTTCATTCTCTATTTACTTTCTAGTATAGAGCTCTTTTTATGGCAGTACCGATAATTTTTGCACGCGGACTGGGAGGGCCTAGGGAGAGACCCCAGAGCTTCGACCTCCACAGCCTTTATATCCTCGTAGGATTTGAAAAACCTCCACCACTATGTTGGAGGGGTGGTACACCTTAATGGTTTCATTACCATCTTTCAATTATAGTTTTGACCAAGTGACATTAATCGTCAACTCAAGTTCACTATCTTCCATCGCCCGTAGGCCTTACTTATTCTCTTTTCTTATTATATGGGATATGTTATACCAACTAATCCCCAAATCTCCATAGGACTTTATATCTAGTGTACATCTAGTACACAATAAAATAACACAATATTTCATGTTGCAGGCATAAAAATCCTTGAACTTATATATATCACACTTAGACATAATAGTCTATTCATGTTGCACTCAATTAAATGTTCGAACTTACCAATACTGCAACAATGTCCACTTCGGAAACTCCACCGCAGTTCTATGTCTACTTTGGGTTCCTACAGACACAATATTGTCTGTTAATACCCTATATTAATTAACACTTTAAATATACATTCATTTCAGTTAATAATTCAACACATTTAAATTTTGTTTGTGGTACACGGCCTGCAACACGCCCGTGTCCCAGCCCGTGCACCTCTCGGGTTTACTCTACATGGTCGTATTGTTTACTATCTAGCCGTGTAACTGTACACGGCTTGAAACATGCCCGTCTTCAAGCCCGTGTACCTCTTGAGTTGTAAAATTTTTTTCCTATACACGGCCGTGTTATTTACTATCTAGCTGTGTAACTGTACACGGCTTGATACACGCCCGTGTACCTCCCAGGTTGCAAAATTTTTCATATACACGGCCGTGTATTTCTTCTACACATCCGTGTCCTTCAAAATTTTTAGATTTTTAACTCTAAAATCTTTATTTTGAGTCTTAGAATTTTATATAAGTCATTCTAGGTCCTTTTGGATTCTTTTACCACTTTTTAGGTGCTCAAAACCCTAATTGTTCATTTTTCGATCCTCGATTACTATTCATCCATCACCTATGGTCGGTTCTCATTTTTCAAGTGTTTCAGAGTCTCTAATGACCGTTTCACTACTCTTGAAACACTTTCTATCCCGTCCCCGACCCTCGGTCCTCGAGAGGCTCAAGTTTCCTATCCGAACCTAATTTTTCTCCTTTCGTTTCCCGAAATGCCCTTATGCCATTTTAAAAATTTCGGTAGCATTTCTGCTTGTATTTTAGGTTTCCTGGTGTTAGGTACACCTCAGAACCTTTGTACCTACCACGTACTATACTAAAATTTTATACAAAGTTTCCAAACTTTGTATAAAATTTTTTCCATATAAGCAATATTCAATAATCCACACACAATCAACAACATTTTCCAAACTAACTTTGGTTTAACATGTTAATCATCACCAAATTAGTTTTTATCACAACATTCCAATATCACATATCACTCTTAGGTTTTCTATTGTGTAATACAACATTAAAACCTAACCATATTTTCATTTCAACCCTAGCATTATCCACAGATTTTTCATGCAAATCACATAGAAAATTTTGTTTTCTCTACTACGGTTTTTATCAACATTTTCCAACACTAAAAAAAATTTCCATTTCCTAGTGTTCATTACCTACGGTTTTTGCATGAAAATTTACATCCATTTCTCTTGTTTTCTTATTCCAATTCATGCTTAATTCAACATGAAATCACATGGTTCTAAACACCAAATCAAATCATCAATTTCCAACCATTTGTCACACCAATATCCCCACGGATTTTTCATGGAAACATGCAAAATTTTTGCTTGTTTCTAAACCCTAAATCATGCGTCAAAATCTAAACATCAAACCAATCACAACATCAATCAAAACATCAAATTTTTCAATGTTTTTCTACTCTACAAACCCACGGATTTTCACTAAGAAAATGAGAGGAAATTGCTTCAATTTGAAGCTCACCTTAATTAGTTGATGGCTTGATGCTAGAGTTGCAATGAAGGCTAAGTTTGGTGTGAAATTTTCAACAAAATTTTGGCTTAATGGGGAAGAAAGGCCACGGTTTTGGCTGCTAAAAATGGGCAAGAGTTTAGCTAAGTTTTTCCATTTTTTAAATGATTTTTGGATGCCTATTTATAGGCAAAAGTCAAGGGTTTTTTAGTAAAATTTTCCAACAATTTGCTAATTGTTCATGTGTCAAAATGCAAATATTTTGGGGTAAAAAATCTAATTTTCTCTTTCTCCCTTTCCACATGGCCGAATGACCTTTTAGATAAATAATTTACTTTTTTTATTCCATCATTTTGGCAAGATCCTAGCCTTTGATCAAAAGCAAAGTGATCTTAGCCTTATACCTTTCAAAATTACTTTCCAAAACAAAGAAAATAAATTGGCTTTATGACATAATCATGACGATGTCATCATACTATTCATATTAATTCACTAATTAATTCGTGGTCAAATTTTGACCTGGAGCCGATCCGAACGGAACTTTACCGAAATCACGTAGGCGGGTTCCGGGTGCCTCCGTTGTGATCGGTTTGTCTTATTTTGCTTCCGTTTGATCCGAATTCTCTACCGTAAATTTCTATCATTTTAGTGCATTGAAAAGGCATTCTCTAGGGTTTTTGGCTCTGACTTCGAACCGCCTCATCCAATTATGTCCGGTAAGATTTTCCATCCCCGAACTCACTCACTTTAACACTACCAGAACATTTTTACAATATTCTCAACAGTATTAAAACACAACTTTTTCATATTTTGTGCATTAAAATTGCTATATACATACAACTTTAACCTACTCCGAGAATCTAAAATTCCCAGTCATCACATTCACCCCTCCTTATAGAATTTTCATCCTCGAAAATTTAGAATAAGTGGGGGTACAAATTTCTAATTTCGTCTTCATGTTCCTATGTAGCCTCTTCAACATTGTGATTTCTCCACAGCACTTTGACTAATGGGATCGTTTTATTCTTCAAAACTTTATGTTCGCATGCCAAAATTTGAACAGGCCTCTCCTCATAGGTCAGGTCTTCCGGAATCTGGATCGGTTCATGTTTCAGCACATGGGATGAATCCGATATGTACTTTCGTAGCATCGACACGTGAAACACATTATGCACTGCTGACATTTCTAGAGGTAATGCCAATCTATAAGCGACTTTACCAATGCGTTCGATGATCTCGTATGGTCCAATATATCTTGGACTCAGTTTCCCCTTCTTTCCGAACCGCATTATTCCTTTTATCGATGAAACTCTTAGGAATATGAAATTCCCTTCATTGGACTCCAGGGATCTTCGTCTTTTGTCCCCATAGCTCTTCTGTCGGCTCTGGGCTATCTTCATCCGCTGTTGTATTTTTGTAATTGCATCCACTGTCTCTTGTATAAAATCTATCTTATGCAGTCGTTTCTCTTGTAGGTTGTACCAGTGAACCGGTGATCTACACTTCCTTCCATACAAAGCATCATAGGGTGCCATACCTATCAAAGCTTGGTAGTTGTTGTTATACAAAAATTCTACCAATGGAAGTTTCTCGTTCTAGCTCTCTGGGAAATCTATTGTATAGGCACGCAGCATGTCTTCTAGTGTTTGGATGGTTCACTCAGATTGCTCCTCTGTCTGCGGATGAAATGCTATGCTCAGATGTACTTCTATTCCCAAAGCTTATTGCAAACATGTCCAGAAGTTCAAAGTAAATCGTGGATCACGATCTGATATAATGGATTTAGGAACTCCATGTAGCCTGACTGTGTGGTTAACATATAAGCTCACTAACTTTTCCAATAAGAAGGTCATTTTTATTGCAATGAACCTTGCCGTCTTTGTGAATCTGTCCACGATAACCCAAATGGTATCATAGCCTTCTCGGGTCTTTGGTAATCCTACCACAAAGTCCATTATGATATGTTCCCATTTCCATTCAGGAATCTCCAACGGCTCTAGCTTTCTACCTGGATGACGATGTTCAGCCTTAACTTTTTGGCACATCATATATCTACTTACGAACTCCGCTATATCCTTTTTCATCCCTTTCCACCAGAATTGCAGTTTCAAGTCTTGGTACATCTTACTAGCTCCGGGATGTACTGAATATGGCATTTCATGGGCTTCTGCCATAATTCACCTTCTTAATCCTTCATCATCTGGAATCTGTATTCTCCCCTGATGTAGGATTAATCTTTCTTTAGACACTTCCTCTCATAAACTTGCTAGCTTTGGATCTCGTTTCTGAGCTTCCTTGATATCTTCATATAAAGTTGACTCCAACTGTAATGTAGCTAGCTTTCCAATTATCAGTTCCACCTTCAGCATACTAATTTCTTGTTGCAATGGCTTTGGAAATTTTCCAATCGACAGTTGCTATGGAGCAGTAGATTTCCTACTTAACACATCTGTAACGCGATTGGATTTTCCTAGATGATAGAGGATTTCACAATCATAATCCTTTACCAACTCCAGCCATCTCCTTTGCCGCACATTTAGCTTCTTTTGTGTGAAGAAATATTTTAGACTCTGGTGGTCAGTATAAATCTGACACTGAGCTCCATATAGATAGTGTTGCTAGATCTTTAATGCGAACACTACTGCAGCAAGCTCCAAATCATGCATGGGATAATTTTTCTCATGGTCCTTTAATTGACGCAAGGTATAGGCAATCACCTTGTCACCTTGCATCAAGACGGCTCCTAATCCCATCTTCGAAGCATCGTTGTATATCACGAACATCTCGCCTTCAGTAGGAAGTGTAAGTATTGGCGCGCTCATTATTCGTTTCTTCAGCTCTTGGAAGCTTTTCTGGCAATGTTTAGTCCATTTATACTTCTTTTCGTTGCGTGTAAGCGTCATGATAGGAGCGGCAAGTCGCACGAATCCTTCAAAAAATCTTCTATAATAGCCGGCTAAACCTAAGAAACTCCGTATTTCTGTTACGTTCTTAGGTGTGGGCCATTCATTGATCGCTTCTATTTTTGCAGGATCCACAGTGATTCCTTCCTTGGAAACCACGTGCCCAAAAAAATGTACTCTATCCAACTAGAATTCATATTTGAAGAATTTGGCATAGAGTTGACGCTCCTTTATTGTCTGCAAGACAACTTCCAAATTCTCCTTATGCTCCTCATGAGTCTTTGAATATATAAGAATGTCATCGATAAACACAATGACAAACTTATCCAGATATTCCTTAAAGACTCGATTTATCAAGTCCACAAAAGCTGCCGGTGCATTTGTTAACACAAACGGCATCACAAGGAATTCATAATGACCGTAACGGGTCCAAAATGCGGTTTTAGGGATGTCACTCTCCTTGATCCTTAGTTGATGATATCCTGATAGTAGATCAATCTTAGAGAATACTGCTACACCTGTTAGTTGATCAAACAAGTCGTCAATTCTAGGTAATGGATACCTATTATTGACAGTAACCTTGTTTAACTCTTGATAATCGATGCGCATCCAAAACGATCCATCTTTCTTCTTGACAAATAATACAGGAACACCCCATGGGGAATAGCTCGGGTGTATAAATCCTTTGTCAAGAAGCTCCTTTAGCTGCTCTTGTAACTCTTTTAACCTTGCCGGTGCCATTCGGTACGGTGCCCTTGAGATAGGTGCGGTTCCTGGCATCAGCTCGATTTCAAAGGAAATTTCTCATTCAAGTGGCAATCTTGGTAACTCTTCTGGGAAGATATCAATGAATTCCTTCACAATAGGAACATCTTTCGGGCTGAAGCTTTCGTTCCTTCGTCACATCCCATATACGTGTGAGGTATCCAGCACAACTACTAGACAATAGCCTCCTTGCTTCCATTGAGTTGATCATTATCTTCTTGGATCTGTGTGACGTATCAACGTACTCAAATCCTTCTTCTTGTTTAGGTTGAAATCTGATCTTCTGCTTCCGACAATCGATTGTGGCCTGATACTTCCCTAGGAAATCCATTCCTAGTATTACATCGTAGTCGGCAAGCTCCATCACAATCAATTCTGCAAACAATTCCCTATTTGCCACAATTATTGGCACATGTGGTAACCAATAATTAGACATCAGGACTTTCCCTGAAGGTAGTGTAATTCTAAACGTCATACCCATATTATCTTTAGGATATCCTATCCTATTTGCAAACTGGTATGAAATGAAAGAATGCATAGCTCCAGAGTCAAATAAGATAAACGCCAAATTATTAGCGACAGAAAGCTGACCTGTCACTATATTTTATGTTCTAGCTTCTGCCTCTTCCTTTGTGTACACCATGACCCTTGCATCTGCTCGAGGCAAGCGTTCTTGTCTTTCCTGCCTCTCAGAGTGGGATGAACATTCAGCTTTAGCCTATAGTGAATGTGCATGGGAACATTGCTGTTGTGGCTGAAACGAACCTTGCATGTTTTGTTGATTTTCCGGATAGTTTCTAGCAAAGTGATCATCCTTCCCACATTGAAAACAGGCATTTGGGGCAAATTTGCATCTGCCTGCATGTCTTTTCCCACAGTTCACACAATCTCGAACAATAGGGCTAGCATTATTGTTCATTCTCCTTTGTTGGTTCCTATTTCCAGAATTATTTCCTTTTCTCTTCCCCTGGGACTGCTGATCGGAAGTACTTGGCTGCCTAGCCTTGACATTTGGACTAGGCTTGCTGCTTTGTCCAACTTGAGATCCAGCTTGTATGGCTTTGGTCAAGACCTTTTCCTTCTTTTTTGCATCCCAAATCTTCTCTCTTTCTTCCTTCTATCAAACCGGATAATACTCTGCCCTCAGCGCACGACTAACAAAATCGGATACAGCGTCAGGCAGTGTCAACCCACTATCCACCAACACTGAGATTTTAGGACGGAACGTTTCCAGCATCTTCTGGATTTTCTCCCTCTCAGTGGTGATAGTGTATGGGCACAGTCTAGACAATTGATCGAACTTGCTATAGACTTCAATCACTGTCATGTCCTCCTGCTTTAACTCTACAAACTCTCTTTGATGTGGTCGCAACAGTGTAGGATTATAATATTTCTGGTTGAATTCCTCCAGAAAGTCCAACCAAGACATCGTGTACATATTTCTTCTTAGCTTGACAGATTCCCACCAAAACCTCATACCCTTTTTCAGAACGAAGTACGTGCACGTAATCTTCTCCTGGTCGTTTAGCTCCATAAACTCCAGTATTATGTGGAGTGAAGACAACCACTCATCTGCTTCTAGAGGATTTGTAGAGCCCTTAAACTCTGGCGGCCTCATTCGTCAAAATCTTTCATATAGTGGCTCAATATTGGCCCTGGGTTGTGGTTGGGGTTCTGCTACTTCTTCTGTACTACTGGTGGCACTTTTAGTCCTGGCGCAGCCATTTGTGGATCTTGGCGCTCATCTTGTTCTTGTCTCTGTTCCATTTGCTTGAGTCTTTGTCTTAACTCGGCATTCTCTCTCATTTGGGCTTCTATTAAGGCTTCTAACTCGTCCACTCTTTCAGAAAGGACTGGACACCCTCTTACGTTCCTTAAGTTTCGCAGATTCACCATTTTATCCTATTTCCTATAATCACATAAGAGTCGATCATTAGGATTTCACAAAAATATTTTTACAATATAAGTACAAATAGTTTTGATGATCACATAATTTCAACATTTCACTCATTGAACATGTCAAAATATGATTATCATTTCTTTTCATTTCAAAATTTTTCAAAAGTACATCAGTTCGAAGGCTTTTCTCAAAATAGCCTTTTCATACTGTCATATATACACTTATACAGTTATATATATACATTTATACAACACATGTATTTGTATGCCTAATCTTCAAACTGAGGTACTCTGGGATCGTCAAAAACTCAATTATATCTATTGCTTCATCATCCGTTCCATTTCCAGCCTCAGACGGCGTTGATCTTTCAGCTACATCCATACCCTCTAGTTGTCTCGAAGGACCTGCCTCATGGTCGTTTGCCATCGGTCCTAATCCATACAGGCGATCTAACATTGCTTCTTGTAGCAACTGTTCACGCCTATTACGCACCATGCACTCCATCATCATCTCTTCCTCTACTTTAGCTACCGCGATAATAAATTCACGTAAAGCAGCAGGGTATAAAGGAGTTACCCTCTGTCGTAGGTCTATGGTGAGTCCTTTCCAAAATATGTCGCAAAAATCATTATTTGTGATATTGGATAGAGCACATGTCCTTACAACACTATCCTGGAATCTGACCGCATACGAGAATACAGTATCACTCAGCATCATTTGTTATCTCTCTGCCTTCAGGACAAAGTCTCTGACATCCGTATAATTGGGCATAGCCGGTGGTGGCAATACTGTCCTACTCTTAAAAGGGTCTACAACTGGTACCGCACTCCTCTGTGGAAACTGCTCCAGCATGACTTGGCGAAATTCAACCCAATCCATTGCTAATAGCATCTCTGTTAGGAAATGCCCTATGTATTAGAGACATTTTGATGTATTTATTTTGAACTGGATAATAAAATTATATATAGAGGTTATTCTTTACATTGCTATCTGTCCTCGTTTTAATTACATGTTAAAGTAAATGTAAGCAAATATGGCTCCCTGACTGCTTGTGTTTAACTGTTAGAACGTTGCATGCAATGGACTTTTGTATGCGAGAAGACAATGTTCTAAAGTTAGCGGTCTAAACTATGATCTATAGTCTATGGGGTTAGACCGAGCACCTAACTCATGTTAAGACTATTATGTTGTCTAAAGCCTTGGAGGGGACGGTTTGTCTTGACTGTCTGGAGCATCGACTCCCAAGTAGAGACAAAGATATGTTGCTTGGTGGTAACATATTAGACCAGGACTAAAGCATGATTGATCTACGAAGTTCGCTTTGAGTGGATCGATCTGCTTTTGACGTTCATTGTGCAGTAACCTTAATCCTGAGTAAAAGGAAAGCTTCATGTATATGACTTGTGTGCTTTGATGTTCTAATGGCGAAAGCGTCTCAGAGGTAGTAAGCTTATAGACTGGTTCGTTAGGTGCATGACTTGTATACGATGAAGGGTTTGTTTACAGATATCGGAATCATAGCTCTAATGAGGACTTAAGGGTATCCTCTTAAAGGCATTATACTGAATGTGAAAATGGACAAGGCCTTAGGTCATCTACTGTGTGGATGACTTCTTATTCGCATATGGTGAATAATCATTTTCTTTATTCGGTAGTATAATGGAACTTAGCCTGATCAGCAGGATTAAACAGACTTTGGCCTAAGGCTGATCATGGATATCATATGAGGGTTCTACATACATGACAAGGTCATTGGACGATAGCTTATCATAGGTTTACGTAATACGGTATATAATTGGGAATTCAGTTTCAGGTTTATACTGGTGTGACTCTGAAATTAGTGATCATATGATTGAGTTGTTCGGTAAAGAATGATGATCATATGGATTTGCGGGAGCTCGATTATATATGTCCAATCAGTCCCTCTACTAGCTCCACATAATTCCTTAACATTTGGCAAAATTGATCTGTGTATGCTATTGGCTAGTTTATTATGCATGGATGGTGTTGACATAGGATTAGGATGGTAGACAAGATTCACTCCGGTTGGATTTAGATTTTGTTTTGGATAATAGAGTACACAATTATTCGAACTCCAAATAAAGTTGCCATGATTTTATTTGAGATTGGATTGGAGTTGTAGAAAATTATCCATGAGAACAAGAATTTGAAATACAATTGTTTTATGGATTTTGAAATTTGAAATTTGAAATTTGAATTTTGAATTTTGAAATTGAAATTTGAAATTTGAAATTTGAATTTGAAATTCGAATTTGAAATTTGAATTTGAAATTTGAAATTTGAAATTTGAAATTTGAATTTGAAATTTGAAATTCTAATTTGAAATTCAAATTTTGAATCACAGTCCAAGTGGGATTCGTATTTATTGTGGTAAATCCTCAAGGAATGAAATTTGAATTTGAGTTGGATATGGAGAGGAAAATCTTGTTATAATCCTACTTGAATTTTGAATCCAAATCCTAACCAAATATGGACAAAAATTTTGAGGATTATCCTCAATGATTTTTCAAATTTTTGTGGATAAGGTTCAAGGAAAAATTCAAGTTTCAATCCCAGTTGAATTTGGATTCTCTCCTCCCTGAAAATGGCCAAATTTTTGGAGTAAATCTCCTAGGAGATTTTCGGTTATTTTGGATAAGGATGAGATAAGATTCAAGCTTGAAAATCCTAGTGGAATTTTGATTCTCCCTTATCCAAAAGTGGCTGAAATTTTGGTGGAGATTTTCCCCTTGGATTTTTAGATTTTTTGGTTGAAAAAGGAAGATAAAATTCTAGTTAAAATCTTGTTTAGATTTGGATTGGAATTATCCTAAAGTGGCCAAATTTATTTTCTCCTTGGAAATTTTGGATTTTGTGCTTGTGGATAAGGGAAAATATCTTCTCCTAATCCAATTCGAATTCAGAGAATCACCTCATGCAGGTCTATAAATAGAGGTCCTACCACTTCAGTTCTCTTAGACCACAGACTCTCAGGTGAGTAGGCTTATTGTTGCATAACTCACCATGACAATAAGTTCTTTAGAGATCTGGGTGGTCGGAAGAAGACTAGCAGTGCTAGCATACGATCGAGGTTCAGAGTGCCCACACACTCAGCCATTTGGGAATTGGAGAGTAGTAGAAAAGGCTAGTTGGTTGAAGCCCTCCGGTCATTCTCCTCCTGCAGATTGGCATCCTTGAGGTATGAGTTTTAATTGTTGTCGGTTTATTGTATATGGCATCATGAGATATTTAACGGTCTAAAATTTTTATTGTTCCACTGCGCCACTCTGATACGTTTTTACCGATTTATTATCCTACAATCTCCTGATCACAATACTCCCAATATAACCGTGCGCCCTCACGGAATGTGCCAATGGCCATCAAAACCCAGCAATCTTGATCTATATCACACTGGCGCATGATAACCTCAATATCATGTAGCCAGTCTTGCGTTGAGATCCCCTCCTGACCTCCCTCGAATGCAGGTGGATGACCGCCTCTAAAAGCATGTACGGCTCGCACTGATACCTTGGCTCCTATACGAGCTCGATCTCCCACCATTGGAATGTCTACTTCCATCGGTGGGTTTACAATCGGTCACGGAGGTGGTGCTTGTACCGATGCTGGCACTACAATCCTTGGCGTTAAAGGCTCAAGTACTGGCAGTCGTTGTACTACTCGCCACATCATGGATGGTCTGATCACGGGCCTAGTCCACACCCGGATCGGTCCTCTCGGTCTGTATGGGTGAGATATCATGTAAGGTGGTCTAGTCATCTTTAAATCCTACAAAATATATAATTTCGAATAAATGGAAAGTTAACTAACTTAAAGAAAGCTAACTTACTTCGATTGACGAGTAGATCACGCTTCATGCCAATAAGGATATTGTCAACCGCTCTGATACCAACCTGTGACACCCCCGAATCCGACCACCCGTAACCGTCTTGGCTGGCCGCCGCATCAGTCATGAATTGGCTCTACGACCAGCCAAGACTGCTCGTGTGCTGAATCCGGGTCGTCAGTTTTAAACTCTTTTTCTCACGTCTCTCAATTATCAAGGCCTAAAATTTCGCACATAATTTTTTTTTCATACTTTCACGAAAGGAAAGCTAAGTATAAAAGTCGAGTAAAAATACAATACTAACATTTCTAATTATTTTGGGAGTACAACATAATATACATCATGTAATATATTTGTACTATTTTTCTTAAAACACTTTCTCTTCAATTTATTATCTCTCGATGCTCAGCGGAAAACTTATGGCAGGAGCAAGTCAATGGTGAATTCCCTATCCCTTGACACGCGCACATCCTGCCACCATCTAGAAATCTACTGGACAGGTTTCTTACCTACAACATGAACAAACTGATGAGCTAATAGGCTCAGTAAGTTTAAACATATATAGCAAGAATCGTACAGATTCAAAAACATTGAAAACTCAATTTCCTATGAATAGTGACTTTGACCCTTGATCGATGAATAGTAACTGTTACCAGAACCAGTTACTATTTACATATCCTAACCAAAATCGCTATTCTTATTATATTCTTCGATTATGCTCAATTATGGTTTTCATCATATTATTGATGGTTCATTCTCTATTTACTTTCTAGTATAGAGCTCTTTTTATGGCAGTACCGATAACTATTGCGTGCTGATTGGGAGGGCCTAAGGAGTGACCCCAGAGCTGTGACCTCCGTAGCCCTTATATCCTCGTAGGATCTGAAAAACCTCCACCACTATGTTGGAGGGGTGGTACACCTTAATGGTTTCATTACTATCTTTCAATTATAGTTTTGATCAAGTGACATTAATCGTCACCTCAAGGTCACTATCCTCCATCGCCCGTAGGCCTTACTTATTCTCTTTTCTTATTATATGGGATATGTTATGCCAACTAATCTCCAAATGTCTATAGAACTTTATATCTAACGTACATCTAGTACACAGTAAAATAACACAGTATTTCATGTTGCATACATGAAATACTTGAACTTACACATATCACACTTAGACATAATAGTCTATTCATGTTGCACTCAATTAAATGTTCGAACTTACCAATACTGCAACAATGTCCACTTCTGAAACTCCTCCGCAGTTCTATATCTACTTTGGGTTCCTATAGACACAATATTATCTGTTAATACCCTATATTAATTAACACTTTAAATATACATTCATTTCACCTAACAATTCAACACATTTAAATTTTGTTTGTGGTACACGGCCTGCAACACACCCATGTCCCAGCTCGTATACCTCTCGGGTTTACTCTACACGACTGTGTTGTTTACTATCTAGTCGTGTAACTGTACACGGCTTGAAACACGCCCGTGTACCTCTTAGGTTATAAAATTGTTTTCCTATACACGGCTGTGTTATTTACTATCTAGTCGTGTAACTGTACATGGCTTGATAGACGCCCGTGTTCAAGCCCGTGTACCTCTCAGGTTGTAAAATGTTTCATATACACGGCCGTGTATTTCTTCTACATGCCCGTGTCCTTCAAAATTTTTAGATTTTTAACTCTAAAATCTTTATTTTGAGTTCGAGAATTTTATCTAAGTCATTCTAGGTCCTTTCGGGTTCTTTTACCCTTTTTTTGGTGCTAAAAGCCCTAATTATTCATTTTTCGATCCTCGATTACTATTCATCCGTCACCTATGATCGTTTCTCATTTTTCAAGCGTTTTGGAGCCTCAAATGACCCTTTCACTACTCTTGAAACACTTTCTATCCTGTCCCTGACCCTCGGTCCTCGAGAGGCTCGGGTTTCCTATCCCGACCTAATTTTTTTCCTTTCGTTTTCCGAAGTGCCCTTATGTCGTTTCAAAAATTTCGACAGCATTTCCGCTTATATTTTTAGGTTTCCCGGCATTAGGTACGCCTCAGAACCTTTGTACCTGCCACATACTATACCAAAGGCCTATTTTGTATAAAGTTTCCAAACTTTGTATAAAAATTTTTCCACATAATCAATATTCAACAATCCATACACAATCAACAATATTTTTTCAACTAACTTTGGTTTAACATGTTAATCATCACCAAATTAGTTTTTATCACCAAATTCCAATATCACATACCGCTCTTAGGTTTTCTAATGTGTAATACAACATTAAAACCTAACCATATTTTCATTTCAACCCTATCATTATCTACAGATTTATCATGCAAATCACATAGAAAATTTTGTTTTCTCTACTACGGTTTTTATCAACATTTTCCAACACTAAAAAAAAATTTCCATTTCCTAGTGTTCATTACCCACGGTTTTTGCATGAAAATTTACATCCATTTCTCCTTGTTTTCTTATTCCAATTCATGCTTAATTCAACATTAAATCAAATGGTTCTAAACACCAAATCCAATCATCAATTTCCAACCATTTGTCACACCAATATCCCCATGGATTTTTCATGGAAACATGCAAAATTTTTGCTTGTTTCTAAACCCTAAATCATGCTTCAAAATCTAAACATCAATCAAAACATCAACTTTTTCAATGTTTTTCTACTCTACAAACCTATGGATTTTCACTAAGAAAATCAAAGGAAATTGCTTCAATTTGAAGCTCACCTTAACTAGTTGATGGCTTGATGCTAGAGTTGCAATGAAGGCTAAGTTTGGCGTAAAATTTTCAAGAAAATTTTGGCTTAATGGTGAAGAAAGGCCACGGTTTTGGCTGCTAAAAATGGGCAAGGGTTTAGCTAAGTTTTTCCATTTTTTTAAATGATTTTTGGATGCCTATTTATAGGCAAAAGTGAAGGGTTTTTTAGCAAATTTTTCCAATAATTTGCTAATTGTTCATGGGTCAAAATGCAAATTTTTTGGGCTCAAAAATCTAATTTTCTATTTCTCCCTTTCCACTTGGCCGAATGGCCTTTTAGATAAATAATTTAATTTTTTTATTCCATCATTTTGGCAAGATCCTAGCCTTTGATCAAAAGCAAAGTGATCTTAGCCTTATATCTTCCAAAATTACTTTCCAAAACAAAGAAAATAAATTGGCTTTATGACATAATCATGATGATGTCATCCTACTATTTATATTAATTCGCTAATTAATTCGTGGTCAAATTTTGACCAGGAGCCGATCTGAACGGAACTTTACCAAAATCGCATAGGCGGGTTCCGGGCACCTCCGGGTCCCAGTTATCACATTTAGGGAAGAGAGAATCCAAATTCAACTGGAATTGAAACTTGAATTTTTCCCTGCATCCTTATCCACAAAAACTGAAAAAATCTCAGAGGATTTTCCTCAACAAAATTCGACCAAGTTAGTTAGGATTCAGATTCAAAATTCAAGTAGGATTCAAACAAGATTTTCTTGTTCATAATCTAACTCAAATTCGAATTCTAGCCTTGTGGAATTATCCACAAAGAATACGAATTCTACATGGACTGTGATTCAAAATTTGAATTTCAAATTTCTAAATTCAAAATTCAAATTTCAAAATCTACAAACAGTTGTATTTCAAATTCTTGTCTCATGGAAAATTTTCTACAACTCCAATCCAATCTCAAATAAAATCATAGCAACTTTATTTGGAGTTCGAATAATTGTGTACTCTATTATCCAAAACAAAATCTGAATTCAACCGGAGAGAATCTTGTCCACCATCCTAATCCTATGTCAACACCATCCATGCACAATCAGCTAGCCGATAGCATACTTAAATCAATTTGCCAATCGTTAAGGAATTATGTGGAGCTAGTAGAGGGACCAATTGGACATATATAATCAGGCTCCCGTGAATCCATATGATCATCATTCTTTACCGAACAACTCAATCATATGATCACTAATTTCAGAGTCACACCACGATAAACCTAAAACTGGACTCCCAATTATATACTGTATTACGTAAGCCTGTGACAAGTTATTGTCAAATGACCTTGTCATGTATGCAGAACCCTCATATGATATCCATGATTAGCCTTAGGTCAAAGTCCGTTCAATCCTACTGATCAGGCTATCTTAAAGTTCTATTATACTACCGAATAAGAAAATGATTATTCACCATACGTGAATAAGAAGTCATCCACCCAGCAGACGACCCACTATGACGAGGCACCCTAAATTGTTGATCATCTGTAGGTCTTTCACCGGAACTCGAACTTGCGTCCAAGATCGAAACCTGTAGAGCAGTTCTTTCACCCGACAACTCCTCTAGCTCCACTTTACTTCGAGGCTTAAAGTCATTCATGTGACTTTCCTCTGAGAATGTCACATGGGTTGAAACAATGACTTTTTGTTCCTTCGGGTTATAGAACAGACCTCCCTTCGTTCCCATAGGATACCCTACAAACATGCACAATTCTGATCTTAATTCCAACTTCTTCGCATCCTCATCTAGTACATGTGCTGGACAGCCCCATATTCTCATATGTCCAAGGGAAGGCTTCCTGCCATGCCACAATTTATACGGAGTCCTGGGAATTGATTTGCTTGGAACCTGGTTCAGAATATAGCACCCCGTTTGTAAAGCATATCCCCAGAGTGATAACGGCAGCGTTGAATAACTCATCATGGACCGTACCATATCCAACAAGGTCCTGTTTCTCCTTTTGGCTACACCATTATGTTGTGGAGTACCAAGTGCAGTCAGTTGGGATAATATCCCATTCTCTACAAGATCTCCTAGAAATTCATCGGAGAGGTATTTGTCACCTCGATCAGATCGAAGTGTCTTTATGGATTTATCTAATTGCTTTTTCACTTCCGCACGATACTCTTTGAACTTGTCAAAGGTTTTGCTCTTGCAGTGCATCAGATACACATATCCATACCTCTAGTAATCATCTATAAAGGAGACATAATATTCGAACCCTCCTCGTGCTGTGACGTTCATGGGGCCACATACGTCAGTATGCACAATTTCTAAGAGTTCCTGAGCCCTAGTACCCTTAGCTCCAAAAGACCTTTTAGTCATCTTTCCCTTAAGACAAGACTCACATTGAGGAAGACGTACCTCCTCCAGAAATTCTAGAGGACCGTCTTTCACCAATCTTTGAATCCTATCCTAATTAATATGACCAAGTCTTAAATGCCAAAGATACGCCCTGTTAGAGTGAGAAACTTTCAACATTTTGGAGTTATCCATTAATCCGGTGTCAAGTAGTGAGTACATCTTTGGTTTGATCAAACATAGGTTTCCATCCATCCATCCAGAACAAATAAAAGATTTATTTCTATGAATATCAACTCTTTTACTAAAAGAAACTGAATAAGAATCCTTTATTAAACAAGCGACCGATATAAGATTCCTCCTAAAATTAGGAATATAAAAATAGTCTTTCAATAATATACACCTAAATTCATCAAAGTAAAGATAAATGTCTCCCACTGCCTCAGCCACCACCAAGCTACCTTCTCCAGTCTGCAACGAGAGGCTCCTATCATGTAGACTTCTTGTTTCCACGAACCCCTGCATAGAAACACAAACATGATTAGTGGTGCCCGAATCAATGACCCAAGTTTCTGTCGATTCTTCCTGTTAGGAAATGCCCTAAGTATTAGAGACATTTTGATGTATTCATTTTGAACTGGATAATAAAATTATACTTAGAGGTTATTCATTACATTGCTATCTGTCCTCGTCTTATTTACATGTTAAAGTAAATGTAAGCAAATATGGCTCACCGACTGCTTGTGTTAAAACTGTTAGAACGTTGCATGCAATGGACTTTTGTATGCGAGAAGATAATGTTCTAAAGTTAGCAGTCTAAATTATGGTCTGTAGTCTATGGGGTTAGACCGAGCATCTAACTCATGTTAAGACTATTATGTTGTCTAAAGCCTTCGAGGGGACGGTTTGTCTTAACTGTCTGGAGCTAGACTCCCAAGTAGAGATATAGATATGTTGCTTGGTGGTGACATATTAGACCGGGACTAAAGTGTGATTGATCTACGTAGTCCGCTATGAGTGGATCAATCTGCTTTTGACGTTCATTGTGCAATAACCTTAATCCTGAGTAAATGAACTACTTCATGTATATGACTTGTGTATTTTGATGTTCCAATGGCTAAAGCGTATCAGAGGTAGTAAGCTTATAGACCGGTTCGTTGGGTGCATGACTTGTATACGATGAAGGGTTTGTTTGCAGATATCGGAATCATAGCTCTGAGGAGTTAAAGGTATCCTCTTAAAGGCATTATACTGAATGTGAAAATGGACAAGGCCTTGGGTCGTCTGCTGGGCGGATGACTTCTTATTCACATATGGTGAATAATCATTTTCTTGATTCGGTAGTATAATGGAACTTTAAGATAGCCTGATCAGTAGGATTAAACGGACTTTGACCTAAGGCTGATCATGGATATCATATGAGGGTTTTGCATACATGACAAGGTCATTGGATGGTAGCTCGTCACAGGCTTACGTAATACGATATATAATTGGGAGTTCAGTTTCAGGTTTATAGTGGTGTGACTCTGAAATTAATGATCATATGATTGAGTTGTTCGGTACAGAATGATGATCATATGGAATCACGGGAGCCCGATTATATATGTCCAATCAGTCCCTCTACTAGCTCCACATAATTCCTTAACGTTTGGCAAATTGATTTATGTATGCTATTGGCTAGTTTATTATGCATGGATGGTGATGACACAGGATTAGGATGGTAGACAAGATTCTCTCCGGTTGGATTCAGATTTTGTTTTGGATAATAGAGTACACAATTATTCGAACTCCAAATAAAGTTGCCATGATTTTATTTGAGATTGGATTGGAGTTGTAGAAAATTATCCATGAGAACAAGAATATGAAACACAACCGTTTTGTGGAATTTGAAATTTGAATTTTGAATTTTGAAATTTGAATTTTGAAATTTGAAATTTGAAATTTGAATTTGAAATTTGAATTTGAAATTCAAATTTGAAATTTGAATTTGAAATTTAAATTTGAAATTTGAAATTTGAAATTTGAAATTTGAATTTGAAATTTGAATTTGAAATTTGAAATTCAAATTTTGAATCACAGTCCAAGTAGGATTCGAATTTGTTGTGGAAAATCCACAAGGTTTGAAATTCGAATTTGAGTTGGATTTGGAGAGGATAATCTTGTTAGAATCCTACTTGAATTTTGAATCCAAATCCCAACAAAAGTGGGCGAATTTTTTGGAGGATAATCTCCAATGGAAAATTCGGTTTTTGTGGATAGGATTCAAGGGAAAAATTCAAGTTTCAATCCTAGTTGAATTTGGATTCTCTCATTCCCTGAAAAGTGGCCGAAATTAGGGAGAATATCTCCTAGGAAATTCGGTTATTTTGGATAAGGCTGAGATGAGATTCAAGCTTGAAAATCCTAGTGGAATTTTTTGATTCTCCCTTATCCATAATGGCCGAAATCTTTAGGGAAAATTCACCTTGAAATTTTCGGATTTTTTGGGTTGAAAAAGGGAGATAAAATTCTAGTTAAAATCTTGTTGAGATTTGGATTGGATTTATCCTAAGAAAAACCGAATTTTTTGTGGAGATTCTCCCTTGGAAAAATTCAGATTTTATGGGTTTGGATAAGGGAAAATATCTTTTCCTAATCCAATTCAAATTCAGAGATTCACCTCATGCAGGTCTATAAATAGAGGTCCTGCCACTCCAGTTCTCATTGACCACAGACTCTCAGGTGAGCAGGCTTATTGTTGCACAGCTCATCGTGACAATAAAGTTCTTTAGTGATCTGGGTGGTCGGAAGAAGAATAGCAGTGCTAGCATACCGATCGAGGTTCAGAGTGCCCACACACTCAGCCATTCGAGAATTGGAGAATAGTAGAGAAGGCTAGTTGGTTGAAGCCTCCGGTCATTCTCCTCCTGCAAGATTGGCGTCCTTGAGGTATGAGTTTTAATTGTTGTTGGTTTATTGTATATGGCATCATGAGATATTTAACGATCTTAAAATTTTTTATTGTTCCGCTGCGCCACTCTGATACGTTTTTACTGAATTATTTTCCTACAATTGGTATCAGAGCCATCTTATGACTATGCCATGTACATAAATCAGACAATTACTTAGTCTTTTTATTTATGTATGGAGTTGATATTTAGAGAGTGGCATTCTAGGGTTCCTTTATGTTGTTATCATGGATTATGTATAAAGTCTGTGGTTATTTTAATTTTTTGAATTATTATAAGCATGCTTGTTTATACCAGTTATGGTTCCTTAGAATTTAGAAAAATTGTATCTAGGAATTATTTATGTAACCATGGGAGCAGTTTATTAAGACTGTAATTTTCCCATGGATTTTATTTTTTGTCTCTTAGAATTTTTATGGTTAGAATTTTTGTACACCGGAAACAGTTTAGGAAATTTTATGTAATTATTCTTGGAGGAGATTGAAGATTGAAGACCGTAATTTATTTTTTCCCAAAAGTTAAATTTGATTTAAAGGTTGAAATTTTGATTGTGTGGAAAATTTCAATTTAATTGGGATTCAAATTAATTTTTGGAGATCCTAATAGGTAAATTGGAATATGGCACGAAAATCGAGACACGACCCCTCAGGATAGGCCGACGAACCTTGGTGGGGCTGCAGCCCCTGCCCTCGAGCAGGATGGGGCTGCGGCAGCCCCTGTGCAGGCCCACACCACCTCGGCCGCAGGCTTGGCTTGCAGCCAAGGGTGGCCGCGGCCTGCCTAAGGCTGGCCACAGCTTGGGCGTGCAGCCCTGCAGCCTGTCGGCTGCTGCGCCCAGCCTGGGCGTGCAGCCTGGTGCTGCAGGCTTGGCCTGCAGCTCGGCAGGGCTGCACAAGGGGCAGCCGTGGGCTGCCAGCCCCTCCGGGGTTGGTGGCTGCCCACGGCGGCTGCCGCCTACGGGGGCGGCGGTCCGACAGTCCAAAAATCAGAAAATTTTGATTTTTGAATTTGAGATTTAATTTTGAATCATGTTTAAAAATAGGTAATTAAAAATTTGAAATTTTTGAAATTACATATTATTACACATGATGTTTAAAATTGTTTAAAATTTAAATTTGAAATTTAAATTTGAAATTCGAATTTGGAATTTGAATTTGAAATTTAAATTTTTGGATATTTAAATTTTAAATAATTCTTAGGATGAGAAATAAATGGAGAGGCTACATAAAGAAGGATACAAGAAGACGGAAAAAAATTCAAGACCCAAAGAATGCTTTGGATGGAATTTTGTAATCTTTATTTTCTTTGTTCTAGGATGGAACCATAGCTTGGTTATTCTGTCAATTATTTTTCTGTGATATGTCATGGATGTATAAATATGTATTGATGGATGCTTTGTATGCATATTTGATAACATGTCATATAGGATAGGTGAGTGCCGCTCATACTATATTGATCATACATAATTTGTCAAAACTTGCATGTATTTCAAAATATTGAGTGGGAGAGGGTTTCAAACAAAACCCACGGCCTCCATTGTTGATCCATATGTGAAAGCATGGTAACGCCTCGCGTCAGTTCTGCCATGACCACACCCCTCGGTAAGTGTTTACCGCCGCCGGTATACTAGATTGGATCTCCTATGTGGAAAACGTGTTCTGGTGCGATCCTATTCATGACCACCCCTTGGTGGCTTGGTAGGACGTGGATCGGGCTACGTAAACAATGGTTATACACTCAAGACTCGTTTAGTTATTAACCTTCCCTAGAAGCTTTGTTAACTAAACTGGTGGCCAAATAAGCGGTTATTAATATATGTCTTAACCTTGGAGGATTTAAGGCAACATATATTAATTGGACGGGGTCCATGTTCTGGCTATTTGTACTCGTGACCACCCCTCGGTGGCTTGGGGCAATAGGTGCTGAGAATTACCATTGCAATGCTACATGTTTTTCAAGTTTCATGTAGGAACATACTTGTACGTTTTATTTGCTAAATTATCTGTATATTTGCTTGGGCTTTGTAATGATGTCTAGTATAATTTTATTTCAGTTCAAAATGTCACCGAAACCCCTCATTTCGATACTTACTGAAAATAAGTTGAATGGCGATAATTATAAAGATTGGAAAAGAAATCTATTAATAGTTCTCAGCTGCGAGAGACACAAGTTCGTACTGGACGAACCATGCCCACCTGGGCCCAAACCTGACACACCACTTGAGGAAGTCCCGGTTACCTATAATCGTTGGAGAGAATCCAATGAAATAGCTCGATGCTACATCCTTGCTAGCATGACGAGTGCTTTACAAAAGTAGCATGAGACTTATCAAGTTGTTGGGGAGATCATGGACAATCTGGAGGACATGTTCGGAGGCCAAGAAAAATTGGCTCGACAGTCCGCTATCACCAGCATTATGAACTCTAAGGAAAAGGCGGGTGCTCCGGTGAAGGACCATATGATCACTCTAATGGGATTCTTCGCTGAGGCTGCCGAGAATGGTGCTGAGTTAGACTACAACACCTAGATCGAGATGGTGTTCAAGACTTTGTCTAAAGATTTTGTGGGGTTTAAGGCCGCATACAATCTGGCGACAAAGGAGTTAGGACTAACCGAGCTCATGAAGCAACTACAAGCTTATGAGCGGATGATCAGGGATGAGGATACGGTCCGACCTAAAGGAGAGGCCAATTTGACGGAATCTTCCAATCCCTCACGGAAGAGGAAGAGGCCAAATAAGAAGCAAGTGGCTTCCAGTTCTTCTAATCCTCCTGTCTCGGACGGGAAGAAGAAGAAGAAGAACAAGAAACCAAAGGACCCTAAAAAGTCCAAATGCTTCTATTGTGGGAAGGTAGGTCACTTCAAGAAGGCTTGCCGGGAATTCCTAGCCTCCAAGGGCAAGGAAGGTAAGGAACTTCATTACTTGGAAGTGTGTTTGGTGGAAGAATCGAAAGACACTTGGGTCATTGATTCGGGCGCCACTAATCATGTTTGTGTTTCTATGCAGGGGTTAGTGGAAACGAGAAGTCTACATGATAAGAGCCTCTCGTTGTGGACTGGAGATGGTAGCTTTGTGGTGGCGAGGCAGTGGGAGACGTTCATCTTTATTTTGATCAATTTAGGTTTATTTTATTGAAAGACTGTTTTTATGTTCCTAATTTTAGGAGGAACCTTATATCGGTAGCTTGTTTAATAAAGGATTCTTATTCAGTTTCCTTTAGTAAATGAGTTGATATTCGTAGAAATAAGTCTTTTATCTGTTCTGGATGGATGGATGGAAACCTATATTTGATCAGACCAAAGATGTACTCACTGCTTGACACTGAATTAATTGATAACTCTAAAAGGTTGAAAGTTTCTCACTCTAACAAGGCGTATCTTTGGCATTTAAGACTTGGTCATATTAATCAGGATAGGATTCAAAGATTGGTGAAAGACGGTCCTCTGGAATCTCTGGAGGAGGTACGTCTTCCCCAATGTGAGTCTTGTCTAGAGGGTAAGATGACTAAGAGGTCTTTTGGAGCTAAGGGTACAAGGGCTAAGGAGCTCTTAGAAATTGTGCACACTGACGTATGTGGCCCCATGAACGTCACAGCATGAGGAGGGTTCGAGTATTATGTCTCTTTTATAGATGATTACTCGAGGTATGGATATGTGTATCTGATGCACAGCAAGAGCGAAACCTTTGACAAGTTCAAAGAGTATCGTGCGGAAGTGGAAAAGCAATTGGATAAATCCATAAAGGCACTTCAATCTGATCGAGGTGGCGAATACCTCTCTGATGAATTTCTAGGACATCTCGTAGAGAATGGGATTTTATCCCAATTGACTGCACCTGGTACTCCACAACAGAATGGTGTAGCCGAAAGGAGAAACAGGATCTTATTGGATATGGTACGGTCCATGATGAGTTACTCAACGCTGCCATTATCATTTTGGGGACATGCTTTACAAACGGCGTGCTATATTCTGAACCAGGTTCCAAGCAAATCAATTCTTAGAACTCCGTATGAATTGTGGCGTGGCAGGAAGCCCTCCCTTGGACATATGAGAATATGGGGCTGCCCAGCACATGTACTGGATGGGGATGTGAAGAAGTTGGAACCAAGATCAGAATTGTGCATGTTTGTAGGGTATCCAAAGGGAACTAAAGGAGGTCTGTTCTATAACCCGAAGCAACAAAAGGTCATTGTCTCAACCCATGCGACATTCTTGGAGGAAAGTCATATGAATGACTTTAAGCCTCGAAGCAAAGTGGTGCTAGAGGAGTTATCAGGTGAAAGAACTGCTCCACAGATTTCAGTCTTGGACGCAAGTCCGAGTTCCAGTGAAAGACGTGCAGACGATCAACAATTTAGGGTGCCTCGTCATAGTGGGAGGGTTTCTAAGAAACCTAATTTTTTTATGTATGATGCTGAGGTATACCAGGCCGAGGCTCATGAGCATGAGGAAGATCCGGTCACATATGATGAAGCTATAAAGGATGTTGATTCTAGATCTTGGAAACAAGCTATGAACAATGAGATGGATTCTATGAAATCCAACTCTGTTTGGGAACTTGTAGATTTACCGGATGGGATAAAACCCATTGGATGCAAATGGGTCTACAAAAGAAAGAAGGATGCGGAAGGGAGAGTGGAAACTTTCAAAGCTAGACTGGTTGCAAAGGGATACACACAAAAGGCTGGAATCGATTACGAGGAAACCTTTTCGCCTGTTGCTATGCTGAAGTCTATCCGTATTCTTCTGTCCATTGCTGCGGCTCTCGATTACGAGATCTGGCAAATGGATGTCAAGACGGCATTCTTGAATGGTCATCTTGAAGAGTGTATCTATATGATACAGCACGAAGGGTTCGTAGCAAAAGGCCAAGATAGGAAAGTCTGCGAGTTGCTTATATCCATTTATGGATTAAAGCAGGCATCCCGCTCATGGAACCAGAGGTTTGATCAAGCGATTAAGACATTTGGTTTTGAGTAGAACGTTGATGAACCTTGTGTTTATAAACGTATTAAGGATGGAAAAGTGGTCTTTCTGATACTCTATGTCGATGATATACTACTCATTGGGAATGATGTAAGGAACTTATCATCGGTCAAGCTTTGGTTAAACCAACAGTTTGACATGAAGGACTTGGGATAAGCTAATTATGTTCTAGGCATTCGTCTCTTCAGAGATCGAAAGAACAAAATGATAGCATTATCCCAAGCTTCATACATAGATAAAATAATTGACAAATATGCAATGCTAGAGGCAAAGAAAGGCTCACAACCTTCTATTGCCGGTTTAACTCTTTCATTGGATGACTGTCCCAAGACATCGGAAGAAAGAGAGCGTATGAGTAAGGTCCTTTATGCATTCGCTGTGGGTAGCCTTATGTGCGCTATGCTTTGCACTCGCCCGGACATATGTTTTGCAGTAGGTATGGTGAGTCGATATCAAGTGAATCCTGGAACTAAGCATTGGCAAGCAGTAAAGCATATACTCAAGTATCTTAAGAGAACAAGGGATTATATGCTAGTGTATTCTGGAGGGGACCTAACACCCGTAGGATACACGGACTCAGACTTCCAGACTTGTAAGGATTCGAGGAAATCGACATATGGATCAGTGTTTTTACTCGGAGGAGGCGCCATTGTGTGGAGGAGCGTGAAGCAGGGCTGCACAGCTGACTCTACTATGGAGGCTGAGTATGTGGCTGCGGTTGAGGCATCTAAAGAAGCGGTTTGGCTCCGCAAGTTCTTTAGAGACCTTGAGGTCATTCCGGGTGTTGACAAGCCTATCACACTTTACTGTGATAATACAGGGGCTATTGCCAACATAAGGGAATCTCGGCACCATAAGAGGACCAAGCACATCGATCGGAGATATCATATTATTAAAGGGCATGTGGAGACAGGACAAGTGGATGTATGTAAGATCGCGTCTGAGGACAACATTGCCGATCCCTTTACTAAGACTTTGGTAGCTAGAAGCTTTGAGAGGCATGTAGAGGCGATGGGGATGCGTAACATGGCACATCTACTGGCTTAGGGCAAGTGGGAGATTGTTAGGAAATGCCCTAAGTATTAGAGACATTTTGATGTATTCATTTTGAACTGGATAATAAAATTATACTTAGAGGTTATTCATTACATTGCTATCTGTCCTTGTCTTATTTACATGTTAAAGTAAATGTAAGCAAATATGGCTCACTAACTGCTTGTGTTAAAACTGCTAGAACGTTTCATGCAATGGACTTTTGTATGCGAGAAGACAATGTTCTAAAGTTAGCAGTCTAAATTATGGTCTGTAGTCTATGGGGTTAGACCGAGCATCTAACTCATGTTAAGACTATTATGTTGTCTAAAGCCTTAGAGGGGACAGTTTGTCTTGACTGTCTGGAGCTGGACTCCCAAGTAGACACATAGATATGTTGCTTGGTGGTGACATATTAGACCGGGACTAAAGCGTGATTGATCTACGTAGTCCGCTATGAGTGGATCAATCTGCTTTTGACGTTCATTGTGCAATAACCTTAATCCTGAGTAAATGAACTACTTCATGTATATGACTTGTGTACTTTGATGTTCCAATGGCTAAAGCGTCTCAGAGGTAGTAAGCTTATAGACCGGTTCGTTGGGTGCATGACTTGTATACGATGAAGGGTTTGTTTGTAGATATCGGAATCATAGCTCTGAGGAGTTAAAGGTATCCTCTTAAAGGTATTATACTGAATGTGAAAATGGACAAGGCCTTGGGTCGTCTGTTGGGCGGATGACTTCTTATTCACATATGGTGAATAATCATTTTCTTGATTCGGTAGTATAATGGAACTTTAAGATAGCCTGATCAGTAGGATTAAACGGACTTTGACCTAAGGCTGATCATGGATATCATATGAGGGTTTTGCATACATGACAAGGTCATTGGATGGTAGCTCGTCACAGGCTTACGTAATACGATATATAATTGGGAGTTCAGTTTCAGGTTTATAGTGGTGTGACTCTGAAATTAATGATCATATGATTGAGTTGTTCGGTACAGAATGATGATCATATGGAATCACGGGAGCCCGATTATATATGTCCAATCAGTCCCTCTACTAGCTCCACATAATTCCTTAACGTTTGGCAAATTGATTTGTGTATGGTATTGGCTAGTTTATTATGCATGGATGGTGATGACACAGGATTAGGATGGTAGACAAGATTCTCTCCGGTTGGATTCAGATTTTGTTTTGGATAATAGAGTACACAATTATTCGAACTCCAAATAAAGTTGCCATGATTTTATTTAAGATTGGATTGGAGTTGTAGAAAATTATCCATGAGAACAAGAATATGAAACACAACCGTTTTGTGGAATTTGAAATTTGAAATTTGAATTTTGAAATTTGAATTTTGAAATTTGAAATTTGAAATTGAAATTTGAATTTGAAATTTGAATTTGAAATTCGAATTTGAAATTTGAATTTGAAATTTAAATTTGAAATTTGAAATTTGAAATTTGAATTTGAAATTTGAATTTGAAATTTGAAATTCAAATTTTGAATCACAGTCCAAGTAGGATTCGAATTTATTGTGGAAAATCCACAAGGTTTGAAATTCGAATTTGAGTTGGATTTGGAGAGGATAATCTTGTTAGAATCCTACTTGAATTTTGAATCCAAATCCCAACAAAAGTGGGCGAATTTTTTGGAGGATAATCTCCAATGGAAAATTCGGTTTTTGTGGATAGGATTCAGGGGAAAAATTCAAGTTTCAATCCTAGTTGAATTTGGATTCTCTCCTTCCCTGAAAAGTGGCCGAAATTAGGGAGAATATCTCCTAGGAAATTCGGTTATTTTGGATAAGGCTGAGATGAGATTCAAGCTTGAAAATCCTAGTGGAACTTTTTGATTCTCCCTTATCCATAATGGCCGAAATCTTTAGGGAAAATTCACCTTGAAATTTTCGGATTTTTTGGGTTGAAAAAGGGAGATAAAATTCTAGTTAAAATCTTGTTGAGATTTGGATTGGATTTATCCTAAGAAAAACCGAATTTTTTGTGGAGATTCTCCCTTGGAAAAATTTAGATTTTATGGGTTTGGATAAGGGAAAATATTTTTTCCTAATCCAATTCAAATTCAGAGATTCACCTCATGCAGGTCTATAAATAGAGGTCCTGCCACTCCAGTTCTCTTAGATCACAGACTCTCAGGTGAGCAGGCTTATTGTTGCACAGCTCATCGTGACAATAAAGTTCTTTAGAGATCTGGGTGGTCGGAAGAAGAATAGCAGTGCTAGCATACCGATCGAGGTTTAGAGTGCCCACACACTCAGCCATTCGGGAATTGGAGAATAGTAGAGAAGGCTAGTTGGTTGAAGCCTCCGGTCATTCTCCTCCTGCAAGATTGGCGTCCTTGAGGTATGAGTTTTAATTGTTGTTGGTTTATTGTATATGGCATCATGAGATATTTAACGATCTTAAAATTTTTTATTGTTCTGCTGCGCCACTTTGATACGTTTTTACCGAATTATTTTCCTACACTTCCACCAAACATGCTTCTAAATAGTGAAGTTCCTTACCTTCCTTGTCCTTGGCAGCTAGGAATTCCCAGCAAGCCTTCTTGAAGTGACCTACCATCCCACAGTGGAAGCACTTGGACTTTTTAGGGTCCTCTGGTTTCTTATTCCTCTTCTTCTTCTTCCCATCCGAGACAGGAGGATTAGAAGAACTGGAAGCCGCTTGCTTCTGATTTGGCCTCTTTCTTTTCCGTGAAGGTTTGGAAGATTCCGCTAAATTGGCCTCTCCTTTTGGTTGGACCGCATCCCCATCCCTGATCATCCGCTCATAAGCTCAGAGTTGCTTCATGAGCTCGGTTTGTCCTAACTCCCTTGTCGCCAGATTGTATGCGGCCTTAAACCCCACAAAATCTTTTGATAGAGTTTTGAACACCATCTCGATCTGGGTGTTGTAGTCCAACTCAGCACTGTTTTTGGTAGCTTCAGCAAAGAATCCTATTAGAGTGATCATATGGTCCTTTTCCAGAGTACCTACCTTCTACTTGGAGTTCATAATGCTGGTTATAGTAGACTGTCGAGCCAATTTTTCTTGGCCTTCGAACCTGTCCTCTAGATTTTCCAAGATCTCTTTAGCAACTTGATAAGTCTCATGCTGTTTTTGTAAAGCAATCGTCATGCTAGCCAGAATGTAGCATCGAGCTATCTCATTGGATTCTCTCTAACGAGTATAGGCAACCGGGACCTCTTCAAGTAGTGTGTTAGGTTTGGGCCCAGGTGGGCAAGGTTTGTCCAGCACGAACTTGTGTCTCTCACAACTGAGAACTATTAGTAGATTTCTTTTCCATCTTTATAATTATCGCCATTTAGTTTATTTTTAGTAAGTGTTGAAATGAGGGGTGTCGGTGACATTTTGAACTGAAATAAAATTATACTAGACATCATTACAAAGCCCAAGCAAATATACAGATAATTTAGCAAATAAAACATACAAGTTTGTTCCTACATGAAACTTGAAAACATGTAGCATTGCAACGGTAATTCTCAGCACCTATTGCCCCAAGCCGCCGAGGGGTGGTCATGAAACAAATAGCTGGAACATGGACCCCGTCTAATTAATATATGTTGCCTTAAATCCTCCAAGGTTAAGAGATATATTAATAACTGCTTATTTTGGCCACCAGTTTAGTTAACAAAGCTTGTAGGGAAGGTTAATAATTAAACAAGTCTTGAGTATATAACCATTGTTTACATAGCCCGATCCACGTCCTACCAAGCCGCCGAGGGGTGGTCATGAATAGGATCGTACCCGAACACGTTTTCCACATAGGAGATCCAACCTATTATACCGGCGGCGGTAAACACCTACTGAGGGGTGTGGTCAGGGCAAAACTGACGCGAGGCATTACCATACTTTCACATATGGATCAACAATGGAGGCCATGTGTTTTGTTTGAAACCCTCTCCCACTCAATATTTTGAAAAACATGCAAGTTTTGACAAATATGTATGATGAATATAGTATGCACAGCACTCACCTATCCTATATGACATGTTATCAAATATGCATATGAAACATCCATCAATACATATTTATACATCCATGACATATCACAGAAAAAATAATTGATGGAAAAATAACCAAGCCATGGTTCCATCCTAGAACAAAGAAAATAAAGATTACAAAATTCCATCCAAAGCATTCTTTGGGTCTTGAATTTTGTTCCGTCTTCTTGTATCCATCTTTATGTAGCCTCTCCATTTATTTCTCATCCCTTCAATCATTTAAAATTTAAATTTCAAATTCAAATTCTAAATTCGAATTTCAAATTTAAATTTCAAATTCAAATTTTAAACAATTCAAATATCATGTGTAATAATATGTAATTTCCAAAAATTTAAAATTTTAAATTACATATTTTTAAACATGATTTAAAATTAAATCTCAAATTTAAAAATCAAAAATTTTCAATTTTCGGTCCATCAGCCCCCGGAGGCCGGCAGCCGCCGTGGGTAGCCCCCAACCCCCTTGAGGCTGGCAGCCCACGGCCGTACCATGTGTAGCCCTGCTAGGCTGCACGCCTGGGCTGGGCACAGCAAGCTGCAGGTAGTGCCTGCAGCCACAGGATTTTTGCCCGGGTGGGCGCAGTAGCCCGCCAGGCTGCAAGCATCACCTGCAGCCATGGGCTACAGCCTAGAGTTGCGGCCAACCCTTAGGGGGCCACGGCCACCCTCGGCTGCAGGCAGAGCCTACGACCGTGGGTGGTGTAGCCATGGACAGGTGCTGCCGCAGCCCCATCCTGCCCGGGGGCAGCGGCTGCAGCCCCATCACAGCTAGTGGTCTATCCCGAGGGGCCGGTCCTCGATTTTCGTGTCATATTTCAATTTATCCATTACGATCTCCAAAAATTAATTTGAATCCTAATTAAATTGAAATTTTCCACACAATCAAAATTTCAACCTTTAAATTAAATTTAACTTTTGGGAAAAATAAATTACGGTCTTCAAACTTCAATCTCCTCCAAGAAAAATTACATAAAATTTCCTAAACCATTTATGGTGTACAAAAATTCTAATCATAATAATTCTAAGGGACAAAAAATTAAAATCCATGAAAAAATTACAGTGTTAATAAACTGCTCCCATGGTAACATAAAAATTCCAAGATACAATTTTCTAAATTCTAAGGAACCATAACCGGCATAAAACAAGCATGCTTATAATAATTTAAAAAATTAAAATAACCACATACTACATACATAATACATGATAACAACATAAAGGAATCCTAGAATGCCACTCTCTAAATATCAAATCCATACATAAATAAAAAGACTAATTAATTGTCTAATTTATGTACATGGCATAGTCATGAGATGGCTCTGATACCAATTGTAGGAAATAAATCGGTAAAAACATATCAGAGTGGCACAGCGTAACAATAAAAATTTTTTAAGATCGTTAAATATCTCATTATGCCATATACAATAAACCAACAACAATTTGAACTCATACCTCAAGGACGTCAATCTGCAGGAGGAGAATGATTGGAGGGTTTCAACCAACTAGCCTTCTTTACTATTCTCCAAATCCCGAATGGCTGAGTGTGTGGGCACTCTGAACCTCGATCGGTGTGTGAGCACTGCTAGTCTTCTTCCGACCACCCAGATCTCTAAAGAACTTATTGTCCCAGTGAGTTGTGCAACAATAAGCCTACTCACCTGAGAGTCTATAGTCTGAGAGAACTGGAGTGGCAGGACCTCTATTTATAGACTTGCATGAGGTGATCCTTTAAATTCCAATTAGATTAGGAGAAGATTTTCTCCTTTATCCACAATAAAAAATCTGAATTTTTGAGCCTTATCCAGCCAAAAATATTCAGTCACTTTATAGATTTTTCATTCAAAATTCAAATAGCATTTTAACTAGAATTTTGTCTCCTTACTCCCTCAAAAAAACCGATTCCCCTTTTTGCCAAAAACATGACTAGATTCGGTCATTAAAGTGTGAGGAGAATCAAAATCCAAATAGGATTTTCTAGCTTGAATTTTATCTCATCCTTATCCCCAAAAATCTCCTTGAGATTTGCCCTCAAAATTTTGGCCACTTCTAGGGAGGAGAGAATCCAAATTCAACTGGGATTGAAACTTGAATTTTTCCCTGCATCCTTATACACAAAAACTGAAAAAATCTTGGAGGATTTTCCTCAACAAAATTTGACCAAGTTAGTTAGGATTGGGATTCAAAATTCAAGCGGGATTCAAAATTCAAGTAGGATTCAAACAAGATTTTCCTCTTCATAATCCAACTCAAATTTGAATTCTAGCCTTGTGGAATTATCCACAAAGAATTCGAATTCCACTTGGACTATAATTCACAATTTGAATTTCAAATTTCAAATTTCAAAATTCAAATTCAAATTTCAAATTTCAAATTTCAAAATCCTGTTCTTATGGATAATTTTCTGCAACTCCAATCCAATTTCAAATAAAATCATGGCAACTTTATTTGGAGTTCGAATAATTGTGTACTCTATTATCCAAAACAAAATCTGAATTCAACCGGAGAGAATCTTGTCCACCATCCTAATCCTATGTCAACACCATCCATGCACAATCAGCTAGCCGATAGCATACTTAAATCAATTTGCCAATCGTTAAGGAATTATGTGGAGCTAGTAGAGGGACCAATTGGACATATATAATCGGACTCCCGTGAATCCATATGATCATCATTCTTTACTGAACAACTCAATCATATGATCACTAATTTCAGAGTCACACCACTATAAACCTGAAACTAAACTCCCAATTATATACCGTATTACGTAAGCCTGTGACAAGCTATTGTCCAATGACCTTGTCATGTATGCAGAACCCTCATATGATATCCATGATCAGCCTTAGGTCAAAGTCCGTTCAATCCTACTGATCAGGCTATCTTAAAGTTTCATTATACTACCGAATAAGAAAATGATTATTCACCGTATGTGAATAAGAAGTCATCCGCCCAACAAACGCCTTGTCCATTTTCATATCCAGTATAATGCTTTTAAGAGGATACCCTTAACTCCTTATTAGAGCTATGATTCCGATATCTGTAAACAAACCCTTCATCGTATACAAGTCATGCACCCAACGAACTGGTCTATAAGCTTACTACCTCTGAGACGCTTTAGCCATTGGAACATCAAAGTACACAAGTCATACACATTAAGTAGTTCATTCACTTAGGAGTAAGGTTATTGCACAATGAAAGTCAAAACCAGATTGATCCACTCATAGCGGACTACGTAGATCAATCACACTTTAGTCCCGGTCTAATATGTCACCACCAAGCAACATAGCTATGTCTCTACTTAGGAGTCTATGCTCCAGACAGTCAAGGAAAACCGTCCCCACCATGGCTTTAGACAACATAATAGTCTTAACAGAGATACTCGGTCTAACCTCATAGACTACAGACCTTAGTTTAGACCGCTTACTTTAGAACATTTTCTTCTCGTATACAAAAAGTCCATTGCATGCAATGTTTTAACAGTTTTAACACAAGTAGTCAAGGAGCCATATTTGCTTACATTTACTTTAAAATGTAAATAGAATGGGGACAAACAACAATGTAATAAATATCCTCCATATATAATTTTATTATCCAATTCAAAATAAATACATCAAAATGTCCCTAATGCTTAGGGCATTTCCTAACAAAAAGCAGATTGATCCACTCATAGCGGACTACATAGATCAATCATGCTTTAGTCCCGGTCTAATATGTCACCACCAAGCAACATATTTATGTCTCTACTTGGGAGTCTATGCTCCAGACAGTCAAGATAAACCGTTCCCACCTTGGCTTTAGACAACATAATAGTCTTAACATGAGTTAGATGCTCGGTCTAACCCCATAGATTACAGACCTTAGTTTAGACTGCTTACTTTAGAACATTTTCTTCTCGCATACAAAAGTCCATTGCATGCAACGTTCTAACAGTTTTAACGCAAGCAGTTAGGGAGCCATATTTGCTTACATTTACTTTAACATGTAAATAGAATGAGGACACATAGCAATGTAATGAATAACCTCTATATATAATTTTATTATCCAGTTCAAAATAAATACATCAAAACATCTCTGATGCTTAGGACATTTCCTAACAAAACCACCTTTAAAATGTAACATTAAAATGTATTTTACATACTTCAAATAAAATGTATTTTCAACACTTTGAAATATAAACAGGGTTTTCATAAAAACGTCCCCCACCTTCCAACAGGGTGATAAGGGGATGGGTTCCAAACATGTAATTTTTCCAAGAATTTTTACAAGCCAACCTATACAATTTTTTCAAGGTAAAATAGTGTGTAGCCTGGTAAGCTACCACACCAAACAAGCCTTAGTAGCTGACCCAGGATACTACACCAAACAAGCCATAGTAGTCCAGTAGGCCATTACACCAAAAAAGGAATAATAGCCTAGTAGGCTACCACACCCCAACAAGCAAAGTAACCCGATCGGTTGCTACACCAAGTTTAAACGTAGTAACCCAGTAGGCTATTTAGTTACCAATGCGCGAGGTAAGCTATTAGTTGACTGGCTGGCACCCAGTCAAGGACCGTGTTTCGTACAACACTATGAGGAACGAAGATTAATCTGTCAGGTGGATAATTAATTAAACACGATATAAGTTAGACACCAAATCCTCATAGTAGGCCAATAGGGTACCGACGAGCCTCGGTACCCTATAGAAACACAAGATATAGTCACTAACGTTAATTGTGACTCAATGAGAGTATTAATGAGGAATGTTATTGATGACAGGTGGTCACCTGTAATTTGTTAAAGGTGTGAGTACACCATTTGCTTGCAATTAGGTAAATACAACTCCGCCTACGGCATGAAGAAAATGAGTTTAAAGTGATTTTTATAGTATGTTAAGTATGCATAGCATGTTAGAAGAGCATATAATTTCATAATTACGTAGATTTATGAAAACATAAGTCGGATGCCATAGATCCCTATAACGTAAGATTGAGGATAAGCCTAGTAGAGCATATGGCATAATCAAATACAGAATTAGGTAATAAAGTTAAAGTGTCAGTATGACGGGTCCAAGTCGAGGCCCATAATCTGTAATGAGTCCAAGCCGAGGCTCACAACATATAATGAGTCCAAGTCGAGGCTCACAACATACATAACGAGTCCAAGTCGAGACTAATAACACATAACGATTCCAAGTTGAGGCTCATAAAGAAAGAATAATCTAGGTTTAGATTTTATAACGAGCCCAAGTCAAGATTCATTAATGAAAGGTAATGATTAATGAACCATAAGCTAAGCATAAACGGTTCATGTAGTGTACACGTTATGCCCCAAATACAGTTAGAGTAAGATTCCTAGTTACATGATGGGACATGCCCACACGATATGCATTATGAGATACTATAAGATTTGTTTCCATGTTCTGTGTGAACGTTAGATATGATTTCTAGTTTTGTATATGATTTGAAGTATGTACTATGCTTTAAACATGTTTTGCGGTTAACATGTTGTATTTATTGGGTATAAAGCTCATGGAGTATGTTCATACTGTAGATAAGCGACCTATGCCTTAAACCACAATAGGCAATGACGACGTCGGAGGTAGATGTGAGGCGAGGTTATGGAGACACTACAAGTTAATCTTCCCCACAATTTGAGTAAATAATATTTTTAAATAGTAACTGTTAAACAGTATTTTTGAATAGTATTTTTGAATAGTAATCATTAAACACTATCTTTGAATAGTAACCGTTAAGCAGTATTTTTGAATAGTAACTGTTGAATAGTATTTTTAAATAGTAACCATTAAACACTATCTTTGAATAGTAACCGTTAAGCAGTGTTTTTAAATAGTAACTGTTAAATAGTATTTTTAAATAGTAACCGTTGAATAGCATTTTTAAATAGTAACCATCAAACAGTATTTTAAATACTAACCGTTAAATAGTATTTTTGAATAGTACTCGTCAAATGGCCTTTTTGAATTCTGATGGTATACGTACGTAAACAGTAAATATGTACAGAAAAAAAAAATTCCCTTAAAATTAGGGCAACTAAGTACATAGATTCTAAGTAAGTATTAATGTATTGCAAGAAAGTATAAGTATCATTTAAGTAAGGAAGTCTTTAAGTGACGGTCCGGGCCATTGAGGGCATGGGGTGTCACACAATTGACCAGTTACCTCGCGCATCGTTGACTATGTAACCTATCGGGTTACTTTGTGTATTTGGTGTAGTAGCCAACCTGGCTACCTCAACCTTTTTTTTTTTTTTAAATTGTTTTAGAAATCTTATAAAATTTTGGGAAAATTTTGCATTCTTTGGAGCCGTCCCCATATTACCTCATTAGAAGTTGGGGGGTGTTTTATCCAAACCATTTTTCCATTTTAAAAGGGAAAGAACACATTTTGGTGTTTGTTTGATAAGGGGGTTTTTGAACCCTTTTTCAAAAAACTACATAAAACTTGCTTAAAACAATTGATTCTATGTAACACATTTTCTTATTTAAACTATTTTTTTGTTTTGAGCATAAACTTGAGTTTTGAACCATTTTCTTGTTTAAAAAGAACACATTTTCATGTTCATGTGAAATGGTGGTTCTTGAACCATTTTCCAAAAACTGTTTAAAACTTGTTCGAAACGATTTAATTTATGAATTTGGCAAACATAGAACTTTTAGTCATCGACGAGATGAATAACTTTTGTGTTCATCTTAGAGCTCAGTTTAACTTTTAACAAGTCTGAAACACTCAAAACCCGTAGCTTAAAGTTTAGTCAGAAACAGCCAATTTTTTAAAACTCGCATAGGTTATCTTAAAGTTTCAACGAGATCTAAAACTTTGATGTTGAGTTCAAGATCTAGTTTGGAGTCTAAGTTGGTCATTTTTATAAAAATCCGAGACTATTCCTATTGCTCAGGATTTCAGTCTTAGTTTTGAACTCCAGTTGAAAACTACCTCGAAAACCTATCTTAGATTCATTTCTGGCCAAAGGCTATTTGACACAAAAATGTTCGTAACGAAATTTTCCTTAAAACTTCATGTTTTCCAACTTCCCAAAATCGGACCATAACATGCTCGAAAATGGCCAAAATCGTGGCCTAAAAACTGGGGATAGGTTGGTTCCTAGCCAACCCTAAACATCTATTCACACATCCATCCACAAAACTTAAAGCTCAAGCATACAACTACAAAAATGCATAACCAAGATGCTAAAGGCTCAAAATAAAGATTATTACAACCCATTACTCAAATAAATATGCATAAATTTCCTTGATCTCAAAACTTAAAAATAGCTAAACCGCAAAAAGGGGCTTTCGGTTTTTACCTTTGTGTCCTATGAACCAAGCACAACCGAACACAGTATGACCAAAAATTGCCGTGTGGACCAAGAGGAGATGGGGTCGACTTGTACTGGAAGGGGACATCAAAAATTTTCTCTTATTATCAAGCCAAAATAACAACTAAAACCACAAAGAAAAGTCCTAGCAACTCACCTTGAATGACCTTGAAATGATCTTGAAGAAAGACTCTAATACAAGCTAAAGGGAGGTGATTCTTGGTGAGGATTTGGTTTGTTTTGGCTGATTTTTTTAGATGTTTAGGCTGTAAAGGGGCGTTGGATTTTTCAGAAGAGAAAGGGAGAGGAGTGATTGGCTTTTGGGAGCTTTTGAGTGAGCAAATGGGAAAAATGAGGCCTGAGGGCACTTACCCTTATTTATAGGCAAATGCTAAGCAAGATTAACTAACTCCAAGCCGCTTAATTAAACTTAAACTTAGCTAAATTGGGGAACAAATTTTCTACTATCTGGCCTCACAAAAACTGAAGGTGGGCTGGTTGAATTTTGAGCCAAAATGCATTGAATGCTTGCTAAAGTTACATGTGCTAGTTTACCATCTTTTTGCATTTTTTATTCAAAAAGCTTATAAGCCTATGGATTATTTTAAGGCAACTTTGCAACTCCTTTTCTGAAAATCCAGCTGCTGCAGCACACAGTTTTTTAGGTGGAAATTTCATCTGTGTTGTCTTATCTTCATAGTCTAATTTCCTTCGATGGTGTTTGATCTTTTTTCGACGGTGTTCTAGATTTCGACCGAAAATGGATCTCCTTAATCTAATTTCTATTCTAGTCATTCCTGGTTGGGTTGTAACACCTATGAGCCCATTCTGTGCCTATTTTACTGTTCATTTATAATACTGTGATTGTGTCTACATTGTGTTGACATTACACACGCATAACAAGGCTTTTTCGTGTGAAATTACAAACATAGTCTATCCTGACTAGTTTAGAAGTGTTGATTTTGTTAGGAAATGCCCTAAGTATTAGAGACATTTTGATGTATTCATTTTGAACTGGATAATAAAATTATATATAGAGGTTATTCATTACATTGCTATCTGTCCTCGTCTTATTTACATGTTAAAGTAAATGTAAGCAAATATGGCTCACTGACTGCTTGTGTTAAAACTGTTAGAACGTTGCATGCAATGGACTTTTGTATGCGAGAAGACAATGTTCTAAAGTTAGCGGTCTAAACTATGGTCTGTAGTCTATGGGGTTAGACCGAGCATCCAACTCATGTTAAGACTATTATGTTGTCTAAAGCCTTGGAGGGGACGGTTTGTCTTGACTGTCTGGAGCTGGACTCCCAAGTAGAGACATAGATATGTTACTTGGTGCTAACATATTAGACCGGGACTAAAGTGTGATTGATCTACGTAGTCCGCTATGAGTGGATCAATCTGCTTTTGACGTTCATTGTGCAATAACCTTAATCCTGAGTAAATGAACTACTTCATGTATATGACTTGTGTACTTTGATGTTCCAACGGCTAAAGCGTCTCAGAGGTAGTAAACTTATAGACCGGTTCATTGGGTGCATGACTTGTATACGATGAAGGGTTTGTTTGCAGATATCGGAATCATAGCTCTAAGGAGTTAAAGGTATCCTCTTAAAGGCATTATACTGAATGTGAAAATGGACAAGGCCTTGGGTCGTCTACTGGGCGGATGACTTCTTATTCACATATGGTGAAAAATCATTTTCTTAATTCGGTAGTATAATGGAACTTTAAGATAGCCTGATCAGTAGGATTAAACGGACTTTGACCTAAGGCTGATCATGGATATTATATGAGGGTTTTGCATATAAGACAAGGTCATTGGATAGTAGCTCGTCACAGGCTTACGTAATACGGTATATAATTGGGAATTCAGTTTCAGGTTTATAGTGATGTAACTCTGAAATTAGTGATCATATGATTGAGTTGTTTGGTGCAGAATGATGGTCATATGGAATCACGGGAGCCCGATTATATATGTCCGATCAGTCCCTCTACTAGCTCCATATAATCCCTTAACGTTTGGCAAATTGATTTGTGTATGCTATTGGCTAGTTTATTATGCATGGATGGTGATGACACAGGATTAGGATGGTAGACAAGATTCTCTCTGGTTGGATTCATATTTTGTTTTGGATAATAGAGTACACAATTATTCGAACTCCAAATAAAGTTGCCATGATTTTATTTGAGATTGGATTGGAGTTGTAGAAAATTATCCATGAGAACAAGAATTTGAAACACAACCGTTTTGTGGATTTTGAAATTTGAAATTTGAAATTTGAAATTGAAATTTGAATTTCAAATTTGAAATTCAAATTTTGAATCACAGTCCAAGTGGGATTCGAATTTGTTGTGGAAAATCCACAAGGTTTGAAATTCGAATTTGAGTTGGATTTGGAGAGGATAATCTTGTTAGAATCCTACTTGAATTTTGAATCTAAATCCTAACAAAAGTGGACGAAATTTTTGAGGATAATCCTCAATGGAATTTCAGTTTTTGTGGATAAGGTTCAAGGGAAAATTCAAGTTTCAATCCTAGTTGAATTTGGATTCTCTCCTTCCCTGAAAAGTGGCCGAAATTATGGAGGAAATCTCCTAGGAAAATTCAGTTATTTTGGATAAGGTTGAGATAAGATTCAAGCTTGAAAATCCTAATGGAATTTTGATTCTCCCTTATCCTAAATGTGGCCAAATATTTGGAGAAAAATCTCCTAGGAAATTTCAGATTTTTTGGTTGAAAAAGGGAGATAAAATTCTAGTTAAAATCTTGTTTAGATTTGGATTGGTTTTATCCTTAAAAAACTGAATTTTATTGTTGGGATTTTCCCATGAAAAATTCAGATCTTTATGGTTATGGATAAGGGAGAATATCTTTTCCTAGTCCAATTCAAATTCAGAGAATCACCTCATGCAGGTCTATAAATAGAGGTCCTGCCACTCCAGTCCTCTCAGACCACAGACTCTCAGGTGAGCAGGCTTATTGTTACACAGCTCATCGTGACAATAAAGTTCTTTAGAGATCTGGGTGGTCGGAAGAAGACTAGCAGTACTAGCATACCAATCGAGGTTCAGAGTGCCCACACACTCAGCCATTCGGGAATTGGAGAATAGTAGAGAAGGCTAGTTAGTTGAAGCCTCCGGTCATTCTCCTCCTGCAGATTGGCGTCCTTGAGGTATGAGATTTAATTGTTGTTGATTTATTGTATATGGCATCATGAGATATTTAACGATCTAAAAATTTTTATTGTTCTGCTGTGCAACTCTGATACGTTTTTACTGATTTATTTTCCTACAATTGGTATCAGAGCCATCTCATGACTATGCCATGTACATAAATTAGACAATTACTTAGTCTTTTTCTTTATGTATGGATTTGATATTTAGAGAGTGGCATTTTAGGGTTCCTTTATGTTGTTATCATGGATTATGTATAAAGTATATGGTTATTTTAATTTTTTGAATTATTATAAGCATGCTTGTTTATACCGGTTATGGTTCCTTAGAATTTAGAAAAATTGTATCTAGGATTTTTTATGTAACCATGGGAGCAGTTTATTAACACTGTAATTTTCCCATGGATTTTAATTTTTGTCTCTTAGAATTTTTACGGTTAGAATTTTTGTACACCAGAAACGGTTTAGGAAATTTTATGTAATTATTCTTGGAGGAGATTGAAGATTGAAGACGATAATTTATTTTTTCTCAAAAGTTAAATTTGATTTAAAGGTTGAAATTTTGATTGTGTGGAAAATTTTAATTTAATTGGGATTCAAATTAATTTTTGGAAATACTAATAGGTAAATTGGAATATGGCATGAAAATCGAGACACGACCGCTCGAGATAGGCCGACGGGCCTTGGTAAGGCTACAGCCCCTGCCCTTGGGCAGGATGGGGCTGCGGCAGGCCCTGTCCAGGCCAACACCACCCACGGCTGCAGGCTTGGTCTACAGGCAAGGGTGGTCGTGGCCTGCCCAAGGCAGGCCACAACCTGGGCGTGCAGCCTGGCACTGCAGGCTTGGCCTGCAGCCCAGCAAGGCTGCACATAGGGGGTAGCCGTGGGCTGCCAGGCCCATTGGTGCTGGTGGCTGCCCACGGCAGCTGCCGCCTTCGGGGGCGGCGGTGCGATGGTCCAAAAATCGAAAAAAATTTTGATTTTTAATTTTGAGATTTAATTTTAAATCATGTTTAAAAATATGTAATTGAAATTTTGAAATTTTTGAAATTACATATTATTATACATGATGTTTAAAATTGTTTAAAATTTAAATTGGAAATTTAAATTTGAAATTCGAATTTGGAATTTGAATTTGAAATTTAAATTTTTGGAGATTTAAATTTTAAATAATTCTTGGGATGAGAAATAAATGGAGAGGCTACATAAAGATGGATACAAGAAGACGGAACAGAATTCAAGACCCAAAGAATGCTTTGGATGGAATTTTGTAATCTTTATTTTCTTTGTTCTAGGATGGAACCACAGCTTGGTTATTCTGTCAATTATTTTTTCTGTGATATGTCATGGATGTATAAATATGTATTGATGGATGTTTTGTATGCATATTTGATAACATGTCATATAGGATAGGTGAGTGCCGCTCATACTATATTGATCATACATAATTTGTCAAAACTTACATGTTTTTCAAAATATTGAGTGGGAGAGGGTTTCAAACAAAACCCACGGCCTCCATTGTTGATCCATATGTGAAAGCATGGTAACGCCTTGCGTCAGTTCTGCCCTGACCACACCCCTCGGCAGGTGTTTACCGCCGCCGGTATACTAGATTGGATCTCCTATGTGGAAAACGTGTTCGGGTACGATCCTATTCATGACCACCCCTCGGTGGCTTGGTAGGACGTGGATCGGGCTACGTAAACAATGGTTATACACTCAAGACTCGTTTAGTTATTAACCTTCCCTAGAAGCTCTGTTAACTAAACTGATGGCTAAATAAGCGGTTATTAATATATGTCTTAACCTTGGAGGATTTAAGGTAACATATATTAATTGGACGGGGTCCATGTTCTGGCTATTTGTTTTCATGACCACCCCTCGGTGGCTTGGGGCAATAGGTGCTGAGAATTACCGTTGCAATGCTACATGTTTTTTCAAGTTTCATGTAGGAACATACTTGCATGTTTTATTTGCTAAATTATCTATATATTTGCTTGGGCTTTGTAATGATGTCTAGTATAATTTTATTTTAGTTCAAAATGTCACCGACACCCCTCATTTCAATACTTACTGAAAATAAGTTGAATGGCGATAATTATAAAGATTGGAAAAGAAATCTATTAATAGTTCTCAGCTGCAAGAGACACAAGTTCGTACTGGACGAACCATGCCCACCTGGGCCCAAACCTGACACACCACTTAAGGAGGTCCCAGTTGCCTATAATCGTTGGAGAGAATCCAATGAGATAGCTCGATGCTACATCCTTGCTAGCATGACGAGTGCTTTACAAAAGCAGCATGAGACTTATCAAGTTGCTGGGGAGATCATGGAAAATCTGGAGGACATGTTCGGAGGCCAAGAAAAATTGGCTCGACAGTCCGCTATCACCAGCATTATGAACTCTAAGCAAAAAGCGGGTACTCCGGTGAAGGACCATATGATCACTTTAATGGGATTCTTCGCTGAGGCTGCCGAGAATGGTGCTGAGTTAGACTACAACACCCAGATCGAGATGGTGTTCAAGACTCTGTCTAAAGATTTTGTGGGGTTTAAGGCCGCATACAATCTAGCGACAAAGGAGTTAGGACTAACCGAGCTCATGAAGCAACTACAGGCTTATGAGCGGATGATCAGGGATGAGGATATGGTCCGACCTAAAGGAGAGGCCAATTTGGCGGAATCTTCCAATCCCTCACGGAAGAGGAAGACGCCAAATAAGAAGTAAGTGGCTTCTAGTTTTTTTAATCCTCTTATCTCAGACGGGAAGAAGAAGAAGAAGAACAAGAAGCCGAAGGACCCTAAAAAGTACAAATGCTTCCATTATGGGAAGGTAGGTCACTTCAAGAAGGCTTGCCGGGAATTCCTAGCCGCCAAGGGCAAGGAAGGTAAGGAACTTCATTACTTGGAAGCGTGTTTGGTGGAAGAATCGAAAGACACTTGGGTCATTGATTCGGGCGCCACTAATCATGTTTGTGTTTCTATGCAGGGGTTTGTGGAAACGAGAAGTCTACATGATAGGAGCCTCTCGTTGTGGACTGGAGATGGTAGCTTTGTGGTAGCTGAGGCAGTAGGAGATGTTTACCTTTATTTTGATCAATTTAGGTTTATTTTATTGAAAGACTGTTTTTATGTTCCTAATTTTAGGAGGAACCTTATATCGGTAGCTTGTTTAATA
The DNA here is from genome assembly GCA_035233585.1 of Antiaris toxicaria. Taxonomy (NCBI): domain Eukaryota; kingdom Viridiplantae; phylum Streptophyta; class Magnoliopsida; order Rosales; family Moraceae; genus Antiaris; species Antiaris toxicaria. Next base: position 61,057,339 of record CP141156.1, read on the forward strand.
AAAGATTCTTATTTAGTTTCTTTTAGTAAAAGAGTTGATATTCGTAGAAATAAGTCTTTTATCTGTTCTGGATGGATGGATGGAAACCTATATTTGATCAGACCAAAGATGTACTCACTGCTTGACACTGAATTAATTGATAACTCTAAAAGGTTGAAAGTTTCTCACTCTAACAAGGCGTATCTTTGGCATTTAAGACTTGGTAATATTAATCAGGATAGGATTCAAAGATTGGTGAAAGACGGTCCTCTGGAATCTTTGGAGGAGGTACGACTTCCCCAATGTGAGTCTTGTCTAGAGGGTAAAATGACTAAGAGGTCTTTTGGAGCTAAGGGTACAAGGGCTCGGGAGCTATTAGAAATTGTGCACACTGACGTATATGGCCCCATGAACGTCACGGCACGAGGAGGGTTCGAGTATTATGTCTCTTTTATGGATGATTACTCGAGGTATGGATATGTGTATCTGATGCACCGCAAGAGCGAAACCTTTGACAAGTTCAAAGATTATCGTGCGGAAGTGGAAAAGCAATTGGATAAATCCATAACGATACTTCGATCCGATCGAGGTGGTGAATACCTCTCCGATGAATTTCTAGGACATCTTGTAGAGAACGGGATATTATCCCAATTGACTGCACCTGGTACTCCACAACAGAATGGTGTAGCTGAAAGGAGAAACAGGACCTTATTGGATATGGTATGGTCCATGATGAGTTATTCAACGCTGCCATTATCATTTTGGGGATATGCTTTACAAACGGCGTACTATATTCTGAACCAGGTTCCGAGCAAATCAATTCCCAGAACTCCGTATGAATTATGGCGTGACAGGAAGCCCTCCATTAGACATATGAGAATATGGGGCTGCCCGGTACATGTACTGGATGGGGATGCGAAAAAGTTGGAACCAATATTAGAATTGTGCATGTTTGTAGGGTATCCAAAAGGAACTAAAGGAGGTCTATTCTATAACCCGAAGGAACAAAAAGTCATTGTCTCAACCCATGCGACATTCTTGGAGGAAAGTCACATGAATGACTTTAAGCCTCGAAGCAAAGTGGTGCTAGAGGAGTTATCGGGTGAAAGAACTGCTCCACAGATTTCAGTCTTGGACGCAAGTCTAAGTTCCAGTGAAAGACCTGCAGACGATCAACAATTTAGGGTGCCTCGTCGTAGTAGGAGGGTTTCTAAGAAACCTAATTTCTTCATGTATGATGCTGAGGTATACCAGGCCGAGGCTCATGAGCATGAGGATGATCCGGTCACATATGATGAAGCTGTAAATGATGTTGATTCTAAATCTTGAAAACAGGCAATGAACAATGAGATGAATTCTATGAAATCCAACTCTGTTTGGGAACTTATAGATTTGCTGGATGGGATAAAACCCATTGGATGCAAATGGGCCTACAAAAGAAAGAAGGATGCGGAAGGGAGAGTGGAAACTTTCAAAGCTAGACTGGTTGCAAAGGGGTACACACAAAAGGCTGGAATCGATTATGATGAAACCTTTTCGCCTGTTGCTATGCTGAAGTCTATCCGTATTCTTCTGTCCATTGCTGCGGCTCTCGATTACGAGATCTGGCAAATGGATGTCAAGACGGCATTCTTGAATGGCCATCTTGAAGAGTGTATCTATATGATACAGCCCGAAGGGTTCGTAGCGAAAGGCCAAGAAAGGAAAGGCTGCAAGTTGCTTAGATCCATTTATGGATTAAAGTAAGCATCCCGCTCATAGAACCAGAGGTTTGATCAAGCGATTAAGACATTTGGTTTTGAGCAGAACGTTGATGAATCTTGTGTTTATAAACGTATTAAGGATGGAAAAGTGGTCTTTCTGATACTCTATGTCGATGATACACTACTCATTAGGAATGATGTAGGGAACTTATCATCGGTCAAGCTTTGGTTACACCAACAGTTTGACATGAAGGACTTGGGAGAAGCTAATTATGTTCTAGGCATTCGTCTCTTCAAAGATCGAAAGAACAAAATGATAGCGTTATCCCAAGCTTTATACATAGATAAAATAATTGACAAATATGCAATGCAAAAGGCAAAGAAAGGCTCACAACCTTCTATTGCCAGTCTAACTCTTTCATTGGATGACTATCCCAAGACATCGGAAAAAAGAGAGCGTATGAGTAAGGTATCTTATGCATCCGCTGTGGGTAGCCTTATGTACGCTATGCTTTGCACTCGCCCAGACATATATTTGTTAGGAAATGCCCTAAGTATTAGAGACATTTTGATGTATTCATTTTGAACTGGATAATAAAATTATACTTAGAGGTTATTCATTACATTGCTATCTGTCCTCGTCTTATTTACATGTTAAAGTAAATGTAAGTAAATATGGCTCACTGACTGCTTGTGTTAAAACTGTTAGAACGTTGCATGCAATGGATTTTTGTATGCGAGAAGACAATGTTCTAAAGTTAGCAGTCTAAACTATGGTCTGTAGTCTATGGGGTTAGACCGAGCATCTAACTCATGTTAAGACTATTATGTTGTCTAAAGCCTTAGAGGGGACGGTCTGTCTTGACTGTCTGGAGCTGGACTCCCAAGTAGAGACATGGATATGTTGCTTGGTGGTGACATATTAGACCGGGACTAAAGCGTGATTGATCTACGTAGTCCGCTATGAGTGGATCAATCTGCTTTTGACGTTCATTGTGCAATAACCTTAATCCTGAGTAAATGAACTACTTCATGTATATGACTTGTGTACTTTGATGTTCCAATGGCTAAAGCGTCTCAGAGGTAGTAAGCTTATAGACCGGTTCGTTGGGTGCATGACTTGTATACGATGAAGGGTTTGTTTGCAGATATCGGAATCATAGCTCTGAGGAGTTTGTAATGACCGCCATTTTCATGGCACCTACTTACCATGTAATAAGTCATTAAGGAATAAAATGGACATAATTTAATGTCTTTTAGTGCAAATTTAAGAAACACGGTCAAGTACATGAGCGTGTAAGAGGCTGTGTACTGCTCAGATAGATGAATGTATTTCAAAGACATGGCCGTGTTGAGTAGTCTCAATTAGTACATGCCCGTGTCTGAAATGTACACGCCCGTGTTGCGTTGCACATGCACGTGTAAGAGTCTGTGTAGAAGGCTGTGTAATGAGTCGAGAGCCACTATAATGACTCTCATGAATTATGAAACTTAATTACTATGTAATGATGTAATTAAGTTAATAAGCACAGTGTGCTTTTCAGTTGAATGAATTAAACAGGAATAGTAACGTTTAATTACTATTCATGTAATGAAAGGGGTAATCGACAGTGAACCCGGTCTACCCTGTTATGTGTATAAGTGTATAAGATACACAGTGTCATGAAACTAGTCCGGATGACCATTTCCTAACACAAGACTGGTGAGCAGATCACTGAAATACTCGGACCAAACGTCTGAGCACAATAACGAGAATCTCCCTAGTAGGGTACAGTATCGAGAAAATGGTCTGGATGACCTCTTCTCACCCAGAGATTGACAAAATCGAAGTCAGAACACTCGGACTAGTCAGTTAGAACAGAGAACAGTGAACCATGAATAGTGAATAGTGAGTAGTTAGAAACGCAGTGTCAGGTTAGTGGCCAAGACGGCCTTAATCTGGCATAAAACTGATATATTAATAGTCAGCAGGCTCAATCTGGTCAATTGAGCATAAAATGTAGATTTTGTTTAAGGGATACGTAGTACCGGGATGAGGGTCAAGACGACCTTTTCTCGCCCCGAAACTGATATATTTAGACTCAGGACGCCCAAATTAGTCAATCGGGCACCTGACACGTTTTTCGAGACGGGGTCATGCAGATCCCGAAAACTGGTCCAGAAGACCTCAGATGGACGTAAAACTGATAAATTTGAAATCAGCACGTCCAAATTAGTCAAGAGAGACTGTGTTTGAAATTTCATGCGAAAATGCCTCGTTATGCGTGCACAGTGTCAACACAGTGTAGGCCTAACCACAGTATCAAGAAATTGATCAAGATGACCTCTTCTTGATATAAAACTGATATATTTGGAATCAGAATGCTCAAATTAGTCATTTGAGCACAAAAAGTAATTTTTGACCGGGAACCATACAGTATCGGGAAACTGGTCGAGACGACCTCGGATGAAGATAAAACTGATATATTTGGGTTCAGCACGCCCAAATTAGTCAGTATAGCCTATCTTAAAATTTTTCAAAAAAATTAGTATAAGGGAGGAAATTTTGGAGATTATAGAAAAATAGCCCCCATATTTTTCCAAATCTCATTTTCTCCCTCCCCACACCACACGAATATAAACAGTGACCGACCAACGAATCCGGCCTCCGTTTTCGACACCGCCGGCACCATTGGAAAGCTCTCGACGAGCTGATTCCAACGGTGGGCCGAGTCGACCGAACCGACGCCGGAGCACGCCGCACGCGCCGCCCAAAGCCGCCGGTGGCCGAATTTTTCAAACCGCCGTATCTCCACCGTCCGACGTCCAAATGCCACGATTCCGGTCCCAATGGATTCGTGGTGAAGAGTAGAACAAAACCCAGGCTTCATTTCACGTCAACAGCCGCCGAATCGCGCCGCCCCAGGTTCGCCGTCGCCGTCGCCATCGCCGCCGTCGGATCTCGCTATTCCGGCGGAGTTGAGTTGCAAGGTCGGTGTCAAAATGCTCAGAACAACACGTAGATCAAAAGCCCCAAATCAATTTTGGGCAACAACGCCGGAAAAATGAAGATCCAACGCCGCCGCCGTCGCCGACTTTTCGAGAGCTGATTTCCGGTGATAGGAGCCTCGATTCGTGAAATTGACACCACCAATGGGTTCCTCTCGTCGAGCTCTTCAAGATGGTGGTCGCCACTTCCATCGCCGCCGTGGTCAACGCCAGTCAACGGCCGGTCAACGGCGGTCAACGCCGGTCAACGGCGACCCGGAGACCGAAAATTGAAGAATGGCCCGTTGGCCTATTTTCGACGTTCCGGACACATCCGCGGCATCGGATTTGCAAACTGGAGTTTCAAAAGATGAAGAACTCAAGAAGCGAATCCTTTTGGAACCTTACGAGACGTCATATTCCGTACATCCGGTAGCGAATAAGATGTACAAGTACCTAAAGGAAAGTTTTTGGTGCCTTGGAATGAAGAATGACATTGTCGAGTTCGTCGCCAGCTGCCTTACGTGCCAGAAGGTTAAGGTAGATCACCAGCGCTCAGCAGGATAATCGTAGGAAATTAAGTTACCCGAGTAGAAATGGGACCAGATTACGATGAATTTCGTAATCGGATTGCCGAAGACGTCAAACGATAATGATGCAATCTGGGTGATTGTAGAAAAACTGATGAAATCAATTAGATTTTTAGCAATGAAAGTTAGCTACTCGGTGGAACGACCAGTAGAAATCTATGCGGCACAGTTCGTGAAATGGCACGGAATACCAGAGTCGATCGTCTCAGATCGTAGTGGACGCTTTACCTCCAGATTTTGGCGAGGTGTTCAAGCCGCATTACGGTCCAAGTGAGAGTTCAGCATAGCATTTCATCCTCAGACCGACAGTTAGTCTGAGAGGACCATACAGATGTTAGAGGACATGTTGAGACCTGCGTCCTAGACTTCAAAGGAAATTGATATCAGAAGCTACCATTGAGCGAGTTCTCGTACAACAGCAACTATCATTCCTCGATAGGAATGGCACCGTACGAGACACTCTGTGGAAAGAAATGCAGATCTCTGGCTCATTAGTACGAGTTTGGAGAGAAACGAGTAGTTAGCTCGGACATCATCAAGAATACCATGTCAGACGTGAAGCTGATACGAGAAACGTTAGATACAGCGCACAGTCGACAGAAGAATTTTGACGATAAGCGCCGTAGACCCCTCAAGTTTCAAGTAGGAGATTCGGTCTTTTTCAAGGCGGCACCCATGAAAGGGGTGATGCGCATTGAAAATAAAAGAAAGCTCAGTCCTAGGTACATAGCACCCTTGAGATAATAGAGAAAGTCGGGAAGGTGGCTTATAGACTAGCACTTCCTCCCGAGTTAGTTACAGTGCACAATGTCTTTCACGTTTTGATGTTAAAGAAGTACGTGCCAAACAGCTCCCATGTTCTTAGCCAAGAATCCGTTGTAGTATACGCTGATCCGACGTACGAGGAGAGACTCGTGCAGATCTTAGTTAGAAAGGAGAAAGTACTTAGGAATGAAGTATACCGCTAGTAAAAGTGTCGTGGCAGAATCATAGTGTTGAGGAAGCCACATGAGAATGGGAAGAAGACATGAGAAGAGACTTCCCGGAATTATTCTAATTTTCGAGGACGAAAATTTTGTAAGGGGGGTAGGTTGTAATGACCGCCATTTTCATGGCACCTACTTACCATGTAATAAGTCATTAAGGAATAAAATGGACATAATTTAATGTCTTTTAGTGCAAATTTAAGAAACACGGTCAAGTACATGAGCGTGTAAGAGGCTGTGTACTGCTCAGATAGATGAATGTATTTCAAAGACATGGCCGTGTTGAGTAGTCTCAATTAGTACATGCCCGTGTCTGAAATGTACACGCCCGTGTTGCGTTGCACATGCACGTGTAAGAGTCTGTGTAGAAGGCTGTGTAATGAGTCGAGAGCCACTATAATGACTCTCATGAATTATGAAACTTAATTACTATGTAATGATGTAATTAAGTTAATAAGCACAGTGTGCTTTTCAGTTGAATGAATTAAACAGGAATAGTAACGTTTAATTACTATTCATGTAATGAAAGGGGTAATCGACAGTGAAATCGGTCCACCCTATTATGTGAGTATGCGTTGAGACACGCAATATCAAGAAACCGGTCTAGACGACCATTTCATGATACAGAATTGATGAGCTAGTCATCAGTACGCTCAGACTGGTCATCTGAGCGCAGCAGTGATAATTGCCCTAATAGATGTACAGTATCGAGAAAAGTGGTCTAGATGACCTCTTCTCGCCCATAGACTGACAAAATCAAAGTCAGAACGCTCAGATTAGTCAGTCAGATAGTGAAAATATATAGAGGGAAGCAATAGCTCTCCCCCGTCAGTTATAGCATAATGTACTTGTTGGGATCGTATAGGGGAAGTGTGTGTCACTCCCACTGAACTAGAATCTTGAATATATGTATATATATTATGTGAATATTTTTACGTAAAAAGCGGAGCTTTTACGTAAAAATTAGGCCTCTGGTTTAGTACGTGGCAGGTTAGAATAGGTTAGATGGTTTTGAGGCGTTTCCTAAACGCCGGAAACCCAAAAATTAAGCGGAAATGCTGCCGAAATTTCTAAAACGGCACAAAGGGATATTTTAGGAAACGAGGGCTGAAAATGTGATCGGGATGGAAACCCGAGCTCCCTCGATGACCTAAGTCCGGGAAAGAAGGACGGACATTATGAGGATTAGTGAACCGCCCCATTAGAAATTTCGTAATGTAAGAAAACGACCCCTATGTCAGAATAGTACCACCCGAGAGACGGGTGTGATCTAAGTATAAAATTTGGGGCGATTACATCGGTAACGGTAACCCGATAGGCTAAATGGTCATACGAGAGGTATTCAGTATGTTGACTGGTTGGTTAGCCAGTCAAGGACCAAGTCGGAATGGGATAGTGAGAGGCAGTGATTAATTTGTCAAGTAGACAAATTAATCAAGCACGATTAAAAAAAATTAGATATCAAATTTCCCAAAGTAGAGCAGTCGGGTACCGATAGGCATCAGTACCACACAACGATAAGTTTATTAGTTCCTAACGATAGAGTGACCTAAGAGCGATGTTAATTAATTTATTGGGTAAATAAATTAATTAACAATGATTAGAAAATCAAATTCTTAAGAAGAGGGCAATTAGTACCGACAAGGATCGGTACCACATAACGAGAATTTTTATTAGTCACTAATGACCACGGTGACCTAAGAGTGAATGTTAATGTAATTGCATTATGATTACAGGGAGGTACCTGTATTGTGACGAAGGCGAGAGTATAAACTGTCTGCTGACAGGTAAGTACAACTCCGCCTACAGCATGGATAAAATGAATTTAAAATGATGCTTTTCCAGTATTTTAAGTATGTATCTTGCACACGATGCTGCACAGCATACATAAGAGCATATAGTTTCACAATCGAGTAGATTGATGAAAGAACAAGATAGAAGCCATAGATCCCTACCGCGTAGGATTGGGGACAGCTTAGAGAAGCGTATGGCTAGAACAGTTAAACAAGATGGAAATAAATAGGTGTGTCGTACCGGCTCCTTCAGTCAAAGGGGTTTCCAGTTAAAGAAAGTTCAGGCCACAAGTTGAGCATCAGTTGATAGCTCTTCGGCATTAGTTGACCTCGGGCGTTACCGTTGGTCTGCGCGCACACGGTACTGACACATGGGCCCTAAATAGACAAGAAAAGAAAAGAAAAGTTTGAAGCATAAATGAACATAACCGGATCATGCATTAGTTATAGTTCGCTATGCTTTCTTTTTCAGTAGAGTGCATACAGTACACGATGCTTCTGTCATACATAAAGTATGTGAAGTTTTATATTCAGTGTTATGACATGTTATGTGATGACATGATATGTGAGCTGATATGTGATATGCTTATATAATATATGATTTATTAAGTGATATATGTCATGCCTATGATTTTACGTATGTGCTATGTTTTAAACATGTTTTGCGGTTAACATGTTGTACTTACTGGGCGTAAAGCTCACGGAGTGTGTTCATGCTGTAGGTAAGCATCCTATAGCGTAAACATCAAGGGACGATGATGATGGCGGAGGTGGATGTGAGGATGAGGTTATGGATACACCGCGAGTATTCTTCCGCACAGTATGAGTAAATAATATTTTGAATGGTGACAGTTAAATAGTATTTTGAATAGTAAAGGTTAAATGGTATTTTGGAACAGTAAACAGTATATGTACGAGTAATATATTTAAATAGTATCTGGTGAATAGTAATCAGATAAACATGTATATAATTATGTATGTATAATTAAAATCCTTATGTTTTTCAAATTCCGCATTTTAATAGTATGCGTACGTGAATAGTAAATACGTACGTGTATATAAAAAAAAAAAATCCCTCTAAATTTATAGTATTAAATTCAGCAAGTTTAAGTATCGTTTTTAAAGAAGCAAGTAATAGAGTTTACAGTGACGGTCCGGGCCGCTGAGGGCACGGGGCGTCACAGAGTTAAAGGCATCCTCTTAAAGGCATTATACTGAATGTGAAAATGGACAAGGCCTTGGGTCGTCTGCTGGGCGGATGACTTCTTATTCACATATGATGAATAATCATTTTCTTGATTCGGTAGTATAATGGAACTTTAAGATAGCCTGATCAGTAGGATTAAACGGACTTTGACCTAAGGCTGATCATGGATATCATATGAGGGTTTTGCATATATGACAAGGTCATTGGATGGTAGCTCGTCACAGGCTTACGTAATACGGTATATAATTGGGAGTTCAGTTTCAGGTTTATAGTGGTGTGACTCTGAAATTAGTGATCATATGATTGAGTTGTTCGGTACAGAATGATGATCATATGGAATCACGGGAGCCCGATTATATATGTCCAATCAGTCCCTCTACTAGCTCCACATAATTCCTTAACGTTTGTGAAATTGATTTGTGTATGCTATTGGCTAGTTTATTATGCATGGATGGTGATGACACAGGATTAGGATGGTAGACAAGATTCTCTCCGGTTGGATTCAGTTTTTGTTTTGGATAATAGAGTACACAATTATTCGAACTCCAAATAAAGTTGCCATGATTTTATTTGAGATTGGATTGGAGTTGTAGAAAATTATCCATGAGAACAAGAATATGAAACACAACCGTTTTGTGGAATTTGAAATTTGAATTTTGAATTTGAAATTTGAATTTGAAATTTGAATTTGAAATTCGAATTTGAAATTTGAATTTGAAATTTAAATTTGAAATTTGAAATTTGAAATTTGAAATTTGAATTTGAAATTTGAATTTGAAATTTGAAATTCAAATTTTGAATCACAGTCCAAGTAGGATTCGAATTTGTTGTGGAAAATCCACAAGGTTTGAAATTCGAATTTGAGTTAGATTTGGAGAGGATAATCTTGTTAGAATCCTACTTGAATTTTGAATCCAAATCCCAACAAATAAGGGACGAAATTTTTGAGGATAATGCTCATGAAAATTTCAGATTTTGTGGATGAGATTCAAGGGTAAATTCAAGCTTGAATCCTAGTTGAATTTGGATTCTCTCTACTCCCTAAAAGTGGCCGAAATTTTGGAGCCTAAATCCTAGGAAATTCGGTTATTTTTGGATAAGGTTGAGATGAGATTTAGCTTGAAAAATCCTAGTGGAATTTTGATTCTTCCTTATCCTAAAAGTGGCCGAAAATTTGGAGGATTTTCTCCTTGTGAATTTCGGATTTTTTGGTTGGAAAAGGGAGATTAAATTCTAGTTAAAATCTTGTTTAGATTTGGATTGGATTTGTCTTAGAAAAACTGAATTTAATTGTTAGGATTATCCTATGAAAAATTCGGATTTTTTGGTTAAAGATAAGGGAGAAAATCTTTTCCTAATCCAATTCGAATTCAGAGAATCACCTCATGCAGGTCTATAAATAGAGGTCCTGCCACTCCAGTTCTCTTAGACCACAGACTCTCAGGTGAGCAGGCTTATTGTTGCACAGCTCATCGTGACAATAAAGTTCTTTAGAGATCTGGGTGGTCGGAAGAAGACTAGCAGTGCTAGCATACCGATCGAGGTTCAGAGTGCCCACACACTCAGCCATTCGGGAATTGGAGAATAGTAGAGAAGGCTAGTTGGTTGAAGCCTCCGGTCATTCTCCTCCTGCATATTGGCGTCCTTGAGGTATGAGTTTTAATTGTTGTTGATTTATTGTATATGGCATCATGAGATATTTAACGATCTAAAAATTTTTATTGTTCCGCTGCGCCACTCTGATACGTTTTTACCGGTTTATTTTCCTACAATTGGTATCAGAGCCATCTCATGACTATGCCATGTACATAAATTAGATAATTACTTAGTCTTTTTATTTATGTATGGATTTGATATTTAGAGAGTGGCATTCTAGGGTTCCTTTATGTTGTTATCATGTATTATGTATAAAGTATGTGGTTATTTTAATTTTTTGAATTATTATAAGCATGCTTATTTATACCGGTTATGGTTCCTTAGAATTTAGAAAAATTGTATCTAGGAATTTTTTATGTAACCATGGGAGCAGTTTATTAACACTGTAATTTTCCCATGGATATTAATTTTTGTCTCTTAGAATTTTTATGGATAGAATTTTGTACACCGGAAACGGTATAGGAATTTTTTATGTAATTATTCTTGGAGGAGATTAAAGATTGAAGACCGTAATTTATTTTTCCCAAAAGTTAAATTTAATTTAAAGGTTGAAATTTTGATTGTGTGGAAAATTTCAATTTAATTGGGATTCAAATTAATTTTTGGAGATCCTAATAGGTAAATTGGAATATGGCACGAAAATCGAGACACGACCCCTCGGGATAGGCCGACAAACCTTGGTGGGGCTACAGCCCCTGCCCTCGGGCAGGATGGGGCTGCGGTAGCCCCTGTGCAGGCCCACAGCACCCACGGCCGCAGGCTCTGCCTGCAGCCAGGGGTGGCCGTGGCCTGCCCAAGGCTTGCCGCAGCCTGGGCGTGCAGCCTCTGGCTGCCTGCAGCCTGCCGGCTGCTGCGCCCAGTCTGGGCGTGCAGCCTGGTGCTGCAGGCTTGGCCTGCAGCCCGGCAGGCTGCACAAGGGGCGGCCGTGGGCTGCCAGCCCCTCCGGGGTTGGTGGCTGCCCACGGCGGCTGCCGCCTACGGGGGCGGCGGTCCGACGGTCCAAAAATCAGAAAATTTTGATTTTTAAATTTGAGATTTAATTTTAAATCATGTTTAAAAAATATGTAATTGAAAATTTGAAATTTTTGAAATTACATATTATTACACATGATGATTAAAATTGTTTAAAATTTGAATTAGAAATTTAAATTTGAAATTCGAATTTGGTATTTGAATTTGAAATTTAAATTTTTGGAGATTTAAATTTTAAATAATTCTTGGGATGAGAAATAAATGGAGAGGCTACATAAAGATGGATACAAGAAGACGGAACAAAATTCAAGACCCAAAGAATGCTTTGGATGGAATTTTGTAATCTTTATTTTCTTTGTTCTAGGATGGAACCATGGCTTGGTTATTCTGTCAATTATTTTTTCTGTGATATGTCATGGATGTATAAATATGTATTGATGGATGTTTTGTATGCATATTTGATAACATGTCATATAGGATAGGTGAGTGCCGCTCATACTATATTGATCATACATAATTTGTCAAAACTTGCATGTTTTTCAAAATATTGAGTGGGAGAGGGTTTCAAACAAAACCCACGGCCTCCATTGTTGATCCATATGTGAAAGCATGGTAACGCCTCGCGTCAGTTCCGACCTGACCACACCCCTCGGTAGGTGTTTACCGCCGCCGGTATACTAGATTGGATCTCCTATGTGGAAAACGTGTTCGGGTGCGATCCTATTCATGACCACCCCTCGGTGGCTTGGTAGGACGTGGATCGGGCTACGTAAACAATGGTTATACACTCAAGACTCGTTTAGTTATTAACCTTCCCTAGACGCTCTGTTAACTAAACTGGTGGCCAAATAAGCGGTTATTAATATATGTCTTAACCTTGGAGGATTTAAGGTAACATATATTAATTGGACGGGGTCCATGTTCCGGCTATTTGTTCTCATGACCACCCTTCGGTGGCTTGGGGCAATAGGTGCTGAGAATTACCGTTGCAATGCTACATTTTTTTTCAAGTTTCATGTAGGATCATACTTGTATGTTTTATTTGCTAAATTATCTGCATATTTGCTTGGGCTTTGTAATGATGTCTAGTAGAATTTTATTTCAGTTCAAAATGTCACCGACACCCCTCATTTCGATACTTACTGAAAATAAGTTGAATGGCGACAATTATAAAGATTGGAAAAGAAATATATTAATAGTTCTCAGCTGCGAGAGACACAAGTTCGTACTGGACGAACCATGCCCAACTGGGCCCAAACCTGACACACCACTTGAGGAGGTCCCGGTTGCCTATAATCGTTGGAGAGAATCCAATGAAATAGCTCGATGCTACATCCTTGCTAGCATGACGAGTGCTTTACAAAAGCAGCATGAGACTTATCAAGTTGCTGGGGAGATCATGGAAAATCTGGAGGACATGTTCGGAGGCCAAGAAAAATTGGCTCGACAGTCCGCAATCACCAGCATTATGAACTCTAAGCAAAAGGCGGGTGCTCCGGTGAAGGACCATATGATTACTCTAATGGGATTCTTTGCTGAGGCTGTCGAGAATGGTGCTGAGTTAGACTACAACACCCAGATCGAGATGGTGTTCAAGACTCTGTCTAAAGATTTTGTGGGGTTTAAGGCCGCATACAATCTGGCGACAAAGGAGTTAGGACTTACCGAGCTCATGAAGCAGCTACAGGCTTATGAGCGGATGATCAGGGATGAGGATGTGGTCCGACCTAAAGGAGAGGCCAATTTGGCGGAATCTTCCAATCCCTCACGGAAGAGGAAGAGGCCAAATAAGAAGCAAGTGGCTTCCAGTTCTTCTAATCCTCCTGTCTCGGACGGGAAGAAGAAGAAGAAGAACAAGAAGCCAAAGGACCCTAAAAAGTCCAAATGCTTCCACTGTGGGAAGGTAGGTCACTTCAAGAAGGCTTGCTGGGAATTCCTAGCCTCCAAGGGCAAGGAAGGTAAGGAACTTCATTACTTAGAAGCGTGTTTGGTGGAAGAATCGAAAGACACATGGGTCATTGATTCGGGCGCCACTAATCATGTTTGTGTTTCGATGTAGGGGTTCGTGGAAACGAGAAGTCTACATGATAGGAGCCTCTCGTTGCGGACTGGAGATGGTAGCTTTGTGGTGGCTGAGGCAGTGGGAGACGTTCATCTTTATTTTGATCAATTTAGGTTTATTTTATTGAAAGACTGTTTTTATGTTCCTAATTTTAGGAGGAACCTTATATCGGTAGCTTGTTTAATAAAGGATTCTTATTCAGTTTCTTTTAGTAAAAGAGTTGATATTCGTAGAAATAAGTCTTTTATCTGTTCTGGATGGATGGATGGAAACCTATATTAGATCAGACCAAAGATGTACTCACTGCTTGACACTGAATTAATTGATAACTCTAAAAGGTTGAAAGTTTCTCACTCTAACAAGGTGTATCTTTGGCATTTAAGACTTGGTCATATTAATCAGGATAGGATTCAAAGATTGGCGAAAGACGGTCCTCTGGAATCTCTGGAGGAGGTACAACTTCCCCAATGTGAGTCTTGTCTAGAGGGTAAGATGACTAAGAGGTCTTTTGGAGCTAAGGGTACAAGGGCACAGGAGCTCTTAGAAATTGTGCACACTGACGTATGTGGCCCCATGAACGTCACAGCACGAGGAGGGTTCGAGTACTATGTCTCTTTCATAGATGATTACTCGAGGTATGGATATGTGTATCTGATGCACCGCAAGAGCGAAACCTTTGACAAGTTCAAAGAGTATCGTGCGGAAGTGGAAAAGCAATTGGATAAATCCATAAAGACACTTCGATCTGATCGAGGTGGCGAATACCTCTCTGATGAATTTCTAGGACATCTTGTAGAGAACGGGATTTTATCCCAATTGACTGCACCTGGTACTCCACAACAGAATGGTGTAGCCGAAAGGAGAAATAGGACCTTATTGGATATGGTACGGTCCATGATGAGTTACTCAACGCTGCCATTATCATTTTGGGGACATGCTTTACAAACGGCGTGCTATATTCTGAACCAGGTTCCGAGCAAATCAATTCCTAGAACTCCGTATGAATTGTGGCGTGGCAGGAAGCCCTCCCTTGGACATATGAAAATATGGGGCTGCCCGGCACATGTACTGGATGGGGATGCGAAGAAGTTGGAACCAAGATCAGAATTGTGCATGTTTGTAGGGTATCCAAAGGGAACTAAAGGAGGTCTGTTCTATAACCCGAAGGAACAAAAGGTCATTGTCTCAACCCATGCGACATTCTTGGAGGAAAGTCACATGAATGACTTTAAGCCTCGAAGCAAAGTGGTGCTAGAGGAGTTATCGGGTGAAAGAACTGCTCTGCAGATTTCGGTCTTGGACGCAAGTCCGAGTTCCAGTGAAAGAGCTGTAGACGATCAACAATTTAGGGCGCCTCGTCGTAGTGGGAGGGTTTCTAAGAAACCTAATTTCTTCATGTATGATGCTGAGGTATACCAGGCCGAGGCTCATGAGCATGAGGAAGATCCGGTCACATATGATGAAGCTATAAAGGATGTTGATTCTAGATCTTGGAAACAGGCTATGAATAATGAGATGGATTCTATGAAATCCAACTCTGTTTGGGAACTTGTAGATTTGCCGGATGGGATAAAACCCATTGGATGCAAATGGGTCTACAAAAGAAAGAAGGATGCGGAAGGGAGAGTGGAAACTTTCAAAGCTAGACTGGTTGCAAAGGGATACACGCAAAAGGCTGGAATCGATTACGAGGAAACCTTTTCGCCTGTTGCTATGCTGAAGTCTATCCGTATTCTTCTGTCCATTGCTGCGGCTCTCGATTACGAGATCTGGCAAATGGATGTCAAGACGGCATTCTTGAATGGCCATCTTGAAGAGTGTATCTATATGATACAGCCCGAAGGGTTCGTAGCAAAAGGCCAAGATAGGAAAGTCTGCAAGTTGCTTAGATCCATTTATGGATTAAAGCAGGCATCCCGCTCATGGAACCAGAGGTTTGATCAAGCGATTAAGACATTTGGTTTTGAGCAGAACGTTGATGAACCTTGTGTTTATAAACATATTAAGGATGGAAAAGTGGTCTTTCTGATACTCTATGTCGATGATATACTACTCATTGGGAATGATGTAGGGAACTTATCATCGGTCAAGCTTTGGTTACACCAACAGTTTGACATGAAGGACTTGGGAGAAGCTAATTATGTTCTAGGCATTCGTCTCTTCAGAGATCGAAAGAACAAAATGATAGCGTTATCCCAAGCTTCATACATAGATAAAATAATTGACAAATATGCAATGCTAGAGGCAAAGAAAGGCTCACAACCTTCTATTGCCGGTTTAACTCTTTCATTGGATGACTGTCCCAAGACATCGGAAGAAAGAGAGCGTATGAGTAAGGTCCCTTATGCATCCGCTGTGGGTAGCCTTATGTACGCTATGCTTTGCACTCGCCCGGACATATGTTTTGCAGTAGGTATGGTGAGTCGATATCAAGCGAATCCTGGAACCAAGCACTGGCAAGCTGTAAAGCATATACTCAAGTATCTTAAGAGAACGAGGGATTATATGCTAGTGTATTCTGGAGGGGACCTAACACCCGTAGGATACACGGACTCAGACTTCCAGACTTGTAAGGATTCGAGGAAATCGACATCTGGATCAGTGTTTTTGCTCGGAGGAGGCGCCATTGTGTGGAGGAGCGTGAAGCAGGGCTGCACAGCTGACTCTACTATGGAGGCTGAGTATGTGGCTGCGGCTGAGGCATCTAAAGAAGCGGTTTGGCTCTACAAATTCTTTAGAGACCTTGAGGTCATTCCGGGTGTTGACAAGCCTATCACACTTTACTGTGATAATACAGGGGCTATTGCCAACACAAGGGAATCTCGGCACCACAAGAGGACCAAGCACATCGATCGGAGGTATCACATAATTAGAGGGCATGTGGAGACAGGACAAGTGGATGTATGTAAGATCGCGTCCGAGGACAACATCGCTGATCCCTTTACTAAGACTTTGGTAGCTAGAAGCTTTGAGAGGCATGTAGAGGCGATGGGGATGCGTAACATGGCACATCTGCTGGCTTAGGGCAAGTGGGAGATTCTTAGGAAATGCCCTAAGTATTAGAGACATTTTGATGTATTCATTTTGAATTGGATAATAAAATTATACTTAGAGGTTATTCATTACATTGCTATCTGTCCTCGTCTTATTTACATGTTAAAGTAAATGTAAGTAAATATGGCTCACTGACTGCTTGTGTTAAAACTGTTAGAACGTTGCATGCAATGGATTTTTGTATGCGAGAAGACAATGTTCTAAAGTTAGCAGTCTAAACTATGGTCTGTAGTCTATGGGGTTAGACCGAGCATCTAACTCATGTTAAGACTATTATGTTGTCTAAAGCCTTAGAGGGGACGGTCTGTCTTGACTGTCTGGAGCTGGACTCCCAAGTAGAGACATGGATATGTTGCTTGGTGGTGACATATTAGACCGGGACTAAAGCGTGATTGATCTACGTAGTCCGCTATGAGTGGATCAATCTGCTTTTGACGTTCATTGTGCAATAACCTTAATCCTGAGTAAATGAACTACTTCATGTATATGACTTGTGTACTTTGATGTTCCAATGGCTAAAGCGTCTCAGAGGTAGTAAGCTTATAGACCGGTTCGTTGGGTGCATGACTTGTATACGATGAAGGGTTTGTTTGCAGATATCGGAATCATAGCTCTGAGGAGTTAAAGGTATCCTCTTAAAGGCATTATACTGAATGTGAAAATGGACATGTCCTTGGGTCGTCTGCTGGGCGGATGACTTCTTATTCACATATGATGAATAATCATTTTCTTGATTCGGTAGTATAATGGAACTTTAAGATAGCCTGATCAGTAGGATTAAACGGACTTTGACCTAAGGCTAATCATGGATATCATATGAGGGTTTTGCATATATGACATGGTCATTGGATGGTAGCTCGTCACAGGCTTACGTAATACGGTATATAATTGGGAGTTCAGTTTCAGGTTTATAGTGGTGTGACTCTGAAATTAGTGATCATATGATTGAGTTGTTCGGTACAGAATGATGATCATATGGAATCACGGGAGCCCGATTATATATGTCCAATCAGTCCCTCTACTAGCTCCACATAATTCCTTAACGTTTGGCAAATTGATTTGTGTATGCTATTGGCTAGTTTATTATGCATGGATGGTGATGACACAGGATTAGGATGGTAGACAAGATTCTCTCCGGTTGGATTCAGTTTTTGTTTTGGATAATAGAGTACACAATTATTCGAACTCCAAATAAAGTTGCCATGATTTTATTTGAGATTGGATTGGAGTTGTAGAAAATTATCCATGAGAACAAGAATATGAAACAAAACCGTTTTGTGGAATTTGAAATTTGAATTTTGAAATTTGAAATTTGAATTTTGAAATTTGAAATTTGAATTTTGAATTTGAAATTCGAATTTGAAATTTGAATTTGAAATTCGAATTTGAAATTTGAATTTGAAATTTAAATTTGAAATTTGAAATTTGAAATTTGAAATTTGAAATTTGAAATTTGAATTTGAAATTTGAATTTGAAATTTGAAATTCAAATTTTGAATCACAGTCCAAGTAGGATTCGAATTTGTTGTGGAAAATCCACAAGGTTTGAAATTCGAATTTGAGTTGGATTTGGAGAGGATAATCTTGTTAGAATCCTTCTTGAATTTTGAATCCAAATCCCAACAAATAAGGGACGAAATTTTTGAGGATAATGCTCATGAAAATTTCGGATTTTGTGGATGAGATTCAAGGGTAAATTCAAGCTTGAATCCTAGTTGAATTTGGATTCTCTCTACTCCCTAAAAGTGGCCGAAATTTTGGAGCCTAAATCCTAGGAAATTCGGTTATTTTTGGATAAGGTTGAGATGAGATTTAACTTGAAAAATCCTAGTGGAATTTTGATTCTTCCTTATCCTAAAAGTGGCCGAAAATTTGGAGGATTTTCTCCTTGTGAATTTTGGATTTTTTGGTTGGAAAAGGGAGATGAAATTCTAGTTAAAATCTTGTTTAGATTTGGATTGGATTTGTCTTAGAAAAACCGAATTTAATTGTTAGGATTATCCTATGAAAAATTCGGATTTTTTGGTTAAAGATAAGGGAGAAAATCTTTTCCTAATCCAATTCGAATTCAGAGAATCACCTCATGCAGGTCTATAAATAGAGGTCCTGCCACTCCAGTTCTCTTAGACCACAGACTCTCAGGTGAGCAGGCTTATTGTTGCACAGCTCATCGTGACAATAAAGTTCTTTAGAGATCTGGGTGGTCGGAAGAAGACTAGCAGTGCTAGCATACCGATCGAGGTTCAGAGTGCCCACACACTCAGCCATTCGGGAATTGGAGAATAGTAGAGAAGGCTAGTTGGTTGAAGCCTCCGGTCATTCTCCTCCTGCATATTGGCGTCCTTGAGGTATGAGTTTTAATTGTTGTTGATTTATTGTATATGGCATCATGAGATATTTAACGATCTAAAAATTTTTATTGTTCCGCTGCGCCACTCTGATACGTTTTTACCGGTTTATTTTCCTACAATATTTTGCAGTAGGTATGGTGAGTCGATATCAACCAAATCCTGGAACCAAGCACTGGCAAGCTGTAAAGCATATACTCAAGTATCTCAAAAGAACGAGGGATTATATGCTAGTGTATTCTGGAGGGGACCTAACACCCGTAGGATACACGGACTCAGACTTCCAGACTTGTAAGGATTCGAGGAAATCGACATCTGGATCAGTGTTTTTACTCGGAAGAGGCGCCATTGTGTGGAGGAGCATGAAGCAGGGCTGCACAGCTGACTCTACTATGGAGGCTGAGTATGTGGCTGCGGCTGAGGCATCTAAAGAAGCGGTTTGGCTCCGCAAGTTCTTTAGAGACCTTGAGGTCATTCCGGGTGTTGACAAGCCTATCACACTTTACTGTGATAATACAGGGGCTATTGCCAACACAAGGGAATCTCGGCACCACAAGAGGACCAAGCACATCGATCGGAGATATCACATTATTAGAGGGCATGTGGAGACAGGACAAGTGGATGTATGTAAGATCGCGTCCGAGGACAACATCGATGATCCCTTTACTAAGACTTTGGTGGCTAGAAGCTTTGAGAGGCGTGTAGAGGTGATGGGGATGCGTAACATGGCAAATCTACTGTCTTAGGGCAAGTGGGAGATTGTTAGGAAATGCCCTAAGTATTAGAAATATTTTTATGTATTCATTTTGAACTGGATAATAAAATTATATATAGAGGTTATTCATTACATTGCTATCTGTCCTCTTCTTATTTACATGTTAAAGTAAATGTAAGCAAATATGGCTCACTGACTGCTTGTGTTAAAACTGTTAGAATGTTGCATGCAATGGACTTTTGTATGCGAGAAGACAATGTTCTAAAGTTAGCGGTCTAAACTATGGTCTATAGTCTATGGGGTTAGACCGAGCATCTAACTCATGTTAAGACTATTATGTTGTCTAAAGCCTTAGAGGGGACGGTTTGTCTAGACTGTTTGGAGCTGGACTCCCAAGTAGAGACATAGATATGTTACTTGGTGGTGACATATTAGACCGGGACTAAAGCGTGATTGATCTACGTAGTCCGCTATGAGTGGATCAATCTGCTTTTGACGTTCATTATGCAATAACCTTAATCCTGAGGAAATGAACTACTTCATGTATATGACTTGTGTACTTTGATGTTCCAATGGCTAAAGCGTCTCAGAGGTAGTAAGCTTATAGACCGGTTCGTTGGATGCATGACTTGTATACGATGAAGGGTTTGTTTGTAGATATCGAAATCATAGCTCTAAGGAGTTAAAGGTATCCTCTTAAAGGCATTATACTGAATGTGAAAATGGACAAGGCCTTGGGTCGTCTGCTGGACAGATGACTTCTTATTCACATATGGTGAATAATCATTTTCTTAATTCGGTAGTATAATGGAACTTTAAGATAGCCTAATTAGTAGGATTAAACGGACTTCGACCTAAGGCTGATCATGGATATCATATGAGGGTTTTGCATATATGACAAGGTCATTGGATAGTAGCTCGTCACAGGCTTACGTAATACGGTATATAATTGGGAGTTCAGTTTCAGGTTTATACTGGTGTGACTCTGAAATTAGTGATCATATGATTGAGTTGTTCGGTACAGAATGATGATCATATGGAATCACGGGAGCCCGATTATATATGTCCAATCAGTCCCTCTACTAGCTCCATATAATTCCTTAACGTTTGACAAATTGATTTATGTATGCTATTGGCTAGTTTATTATAAATGGATGGTGATGACCCAGGATTAGGACGGTAGACAAGATTCTCTCCGGTTGGATTCAGATTTTGTTTTGGATAATAGAGTACACAATTATTCAAACTCCAAATAAAGTTGCCATGATTTTATTTGAGATTGGATTGGAGTTGTAGAAAATTATCCATGAGAACAAGAATTTGAAACACAACCGTTTTGTGGATTTTGAAATTTGAATTTTGAAATTTGAAATTTGAATTTTGAATTTGAAATTTGAATTTGAAATTTGAATTTGAAATTCGAATTTGAAATTTGAATGTGAAATTTAAATTTGAAATTTGAAATTTGAAATTTAAAATTTGAATTTGAAATTCAAATTTGAAATTTGAAATTCAAATTTTGAATCATAGTCCAAGTGGGATTCGAATTTGTTGTGGAAAATCCACAAGGTTTAAAATTCGAATTTGAGTTGGATTTGGAGAGGATAATCTTGTTAGAATCCTACTTGAATTTTGAATCTAAATCCTAACAAAAGTGGACGAAATTTTTAAGGATAATCCTCAATGGAATTTCAGTTTTTGTGGATAAGGTTCAAGGGAAAATTCAAGTTTCAATCCTAGTTGAATTTGGATTCTCTCCTTCCCTGAAAAGTGGCTGAAATTATGGAGGAAATCTCCTAGGAAAATTCAGTTATTTTGGATAAGGTTGAGATAAGATTCAAGCTTGAAAATCCTAGTGGAATTTTGTTTCTCCCTTATCCTAAATGTGGCCGAATATTTGGAGAAAAATCTCCTACGAAATTTCAGATTTTTTGGTTGAAAAAGGGAGATAAAATTCTAGTCAAAATCTTGTTTAGATTTGGATTGGTTTTATCCTTAATAAACCGAATTTTATTGTTGGGATTTTCCCATGAAAATTCGGATTTTTATGGTTATGGATAAGGGAGAATATCTTTTCCTAGCCCAATTCAAATTCAGAGAATCACCTCATGTAGGTCTATAAATAGAGGTCCTGGCACTCCAGTTCTCTCAGACCATAGACTCTCAGGTGAGCAGGCTTATTGTTGCCCAGCTCATCATGACAATAAAGTTCTTTAGAGATCTGGGTGGTCGGAAGAAGACTAGCAGTGCTAGCATACCGATCGAGGTTCAGAGTTCCCACACACTCAGCCATTCAGAAATTGGAGAATAGTAGAGAAGGCTAGTTGGTTGAAGCCTCTGGTCATTCTCCTCCTGCAGATTGGTGTCCTTGAGGTATGAGTTTTAATTATTGTTGATTTATTGTATATGGCATCATGAGATATTTAACGATCTAAAAATTTTTATTGTTCTGCTGCGCCACTCTGATACGTTTTTACCGATTTATTTTCCTACAGATTTCAAATTTATCAGCTTTACGTCCATCTAAGGTCATCTAGACTAGTTTTCAGGATTTGTGTGACCCTACCTCAAAAAACGTGTTTTGCGCTCCATTGACTAATTTGAGCATACTAAGTCTAAATATATTAGTTTCAGGATGAGAAAAGGCCATCATGACCCATTTCCCGTGCTGCGTATATCTTAAACAAAATTTTAAGTTTTGTTCTCAATTGACTAAATTGAGCCTGCTGACTATAAATATATCAGTTTTATGTCAAATTAAGGTCGTCTTGGCTATTAACCTGACACTACGTATCTACTATTGAAAATTCACTGTTCTATGTTTAACTGACTAGTTTGAGCATTCTAACTCTGATTTTGTCAGTTTCTTGGTGAGAAGAGGTCATCTTAACAACTTTTCATGATATTAAATATCTATCAGGCTAAATATCACTACTATGCTAAGATAACTAGTCTGAACTCATTAGTTCTGTGTCAAGAAATGGTCGTCTTGACCGGTTTCTTGATACTACGTGTCTTACATGCACACACACATGTACTAAGGTGAACCGATCTAACTCTCGGTTGCCCCTTTCACTGCGTAAATAGAAATTAAACGTTTCTGTACCCGTTTAATTCATTCAAACTGGAAAAATATACTGTATTCATAAACTTAATTACTTATCACATAGTAATTAGGTTCCATGAACACGGGGGTCATTACAGGTGCTCCCTAGGGTGAATAGCTCTGTCGAATGAATTCCTTGTCTATCAGGTCCTTCATTGGGCTTGGAGCTCCTTTAGCTTTGCAGGGGCCATTCAGTATAAGGCCTTGGAAATAGGGGCCGATCCTAGTAGAAGTTCGATCTCAAACGAGATCTCACACTCTTGCAGAAGTCCTAGAAGTCCTCTGGAAATACTTCCATGAACTCTTTGACTATCAGCACATTCAAGAGTCCTATCTTTGTTTCTAAAGTCTTATCTACCATGTGTGCTAGGAAGCCTGTGTATTCGCTGGATATCAGCTTGTGAGCCTTCATTGTTGAGATTATCGTCTTTGGTTGTTTCAATGACAAACCCATGTAAATGAACTTTCCGCATCCGATCGGTTCAAAAGCAACCTTCCTCGTTTGACCGTCTATGATGGTGTTGTACTTTGCAAGGAAGTCCATCCCTAAGATTACATCATAGTCGTACATGCCAATGATGATTAGATTAGCGCTCAATTCCCGACTGCAGATAATTACTGACACATGACGTATCCAGTAATTATGTGACATCCCATACCCTAAGTGGCACGGACCGTCACTTAAAAACTACTACTTGTACTTTTACTTTAAAACTGATGCTTAAACTTACTTACTTAGATACCATAATTTCAGGGATTTTTTTGAAGGCGTACATATTTACTATTCATATACGTATGCTTTAAATATACATCGTCTAAATCATTGGGAGTTCATTTATACATACATACTTATAACTTGTTCAACCGATTACTATTCAAAATATACTATTTAAATATACTATTACTGTTCTAAAATATACTATTACTCAAAACTATGCAGAACATTTAAACTTGTGGTGGTATCCATAACCTTTCCCTCACATCCGCCATCGCCGCGTCATCACCCATTGTTATTAATGCCATAGGACACTTACCTATAGCATGAACACAATTCGTGAGCTTTACGCCCAGTAAGTACAACATGTCATCTACAAAACATGTTTGAAACATAGTTCACACTTAAAACCATATAAGCATGCCAGGTATTATAAGGGCCACCCTGATCATGTAACCTAATTTCCATATAATGAGAAATTGAGGAATAATTTGATGTCTTTTAATGTAAATTCGAAGAACACGGCCAGGTACACGGCCGTGTAAGTGGCTATGTACTGCTCGAGTTGATGCGTATGTAGAAGGCCGTGTCCCAGGACACGGCCGTGTTGAGAAAATTCAACCAGCACACGTCCGTGTTGCCCTGTACATGCCCGTGTAAGAACCCATGTAGAAGGCCGTGTATTGTGTAGAGAGCTACTATAAAGACCCTCCTAATGTATGAATCCTAATTACCATGCAACAAGTAATTAAGTTAAAAAATATAGTATATTTTCCAGTTGAATAGATTAAACAAGAACAGTGATGTTTAATTACTATTTATGCAGTGAAAGGGGCAACCGATAGTGAAATCGGTCCACCTTATTATGAGTATGAGTGTGTAAGACACGCAGTATCAAGAAACTGGTCCAGATGACCATTTCTTAACATAAGACTGGGGAACAGGTCATCAGTATGCTCGGACCGGTCATCTAAGCACAACAGCGATAAATACCCTAGCAAAGGTATAGTATCGACAACAGTGGTCCAGATGACCTCTTCTTACCCAAAAACTGACAAAATCGAAATCAGAACACTTAGACTAGTCAGTTAAGCAGAAAATAATGAATAGTGAAAAGTAGATACGCAGTGTCAGGTTAATGGCCAAGACGACCTTAATCTGGCATAAAATTGATATATTAATAGTCAGTAGGCTCAATTTGGTCAATTAAGCATAAAATAAGAATTGTTGTTTAAGAGATAGGCAATATCGGGAAGAAGGTCAAGATGACCTTTTCTCGGCCCAAAGTTGATATATTTAGACTCAAAACGCTCAAATTAGTCAACTGAGCACAAAACATGTTTTTCGAGGTGGGATCACATAGATCCCAAAAACTGGTCCAGACGACCTTAGATGGACGTAAAACTGATAAATTCGAAATCAGCACGTCCAAATTAGTTAGGATAGACTATGTTTGTAATTTCACATGAAACAGCCTCATTATACGTGCGTAGTGTCAATCCAGTGAAGGCATAACCACAGTATTAAGAAATTGGTCAAGATGACCTTCTCTTGAAATAAAACTGATATATTTAGAATCAACATGCTCAAATTAGTCAATTGAGCACAAAAAGAAATTTTTGATTGGGAAATCGCAGTATCAGAAAACTGATCAAGATAACCTTAGATGGAAATAAAATTGATATATTTGGGTTCAGCACACCCAAATTAGTCAGTATAGCCTATGTTAAAATTTAAAAAAAAAAAAGTATAAAGTGGTGGAAATTTTGGATTTTTGTAAAAAGGCCCTTTATAACTTTTCCTTATCTCTTCTTCTCCCCCACACCACCCGAATGTGAGCAATAACCATCGGTTGAATCTGACCTCCGTTTTCGACACCACTGATACCATTGGAAAGCTCTCGCCGCGCTGAGTCCAACGGTGGGTCCGCGCGACAGAACCATTGCCAGAGCAAGCCGCACGCGTTGCTCGAAGCCGCCAGAGGTCTAAAATTTTGAGCCGTCATTTCTCCATTGTCTGAAGTCCAAATGCCATGATTCTGGTCCCAAAAGATTTATGATGAAGATTAGAACAAAATCCAGGCCTCATTTCGGCTGAATAGTAGCTAGATCACGCCGCCTGAGCTTCGCCGTCGCCACCATGGAAACCAACAATTTCGACAGAGGTGAGCCACACCACTAGACCCAAAATGCTCATAATAGCATGGGGAACAAAAGCCCTAAACCAATCTCAAGAAACAAAGCTGGCACGACGGAGAACCAACCACCGCAGCCATTCCTAATTTTTGAGGCTCGATTTCCGATAATAGGAGCCTCGATTGGTGAAATTGACACCACCAATGGGTTCCTCTCATCGAGCTCTTCAAGATGATGTCCACCTTCACCCACGCTGCCGCTGGTCAACACTAATCAATGCCGATCAATGGCAAATCAATGGTGGTCAACATTGGTCAATGGCCACCGGCCCTTCGACCAATTTTTGATGTTCCGGACACGTCTGCGGTATCGGATTTACGAACTGAGATTTCAAAAGTGAGAAACAATGATTCAAAGATTGTGCGGTTGAGACCGAATGGCTCATTTGATCACCGATGGGAACGATTTTGGTAGTGATTTTGATCCCTTTATTCCTAATTTTATTATTGAAATAATTATGTATTAATTATGGATTATTAGGTTAAGGAATTGTAAGAAAAATGGATGAAATGTCGAAAAAGAAAATGTAAGGAAATGTGAATACTTTTACATAAAAAGTTGAGTTTTTATGTAAAAATTAGGCCTTTGGTTTAGTAAGTGGTAGGTTAGAATTAGTTAGATGGTTTTAAGGCATTTCCTAAATACGGGGAACCCAAAAATTAAACGGAATACTTTCGAAATTTCTAAAACGGCACAAAGGGGCATTTTAGGAGACGAGGGGTAAAAATACGATCAGAATGGAAACCCGAGCCCCCTTGGTGACCTAGGCTCGGGAAAGAAAGATGGATGTTTTGGAGGATTAGTAAACCACCCATTCGAAATCTCGAAATGTAAGAAAACGACCCTTATATTGGAATAGTATCACCCAAGGGACGGGTGTGAGCTAAGTATAAAATTTAGGGTGATTAAATTGGTAAAGGTAACCGGATAGGCTAAATAGTCAATACGCGAGGTAACTAGTGAGTTGATTAGCCGGTTAACCAATCAAACCTGAGATAGGAAGAGGTAGAGCAACGTTAATTAATTTATTTGAAAAATAAATTAATTAACCACGATTAGAAATTAGAAAATCAAACTCCCAAGAGGAGGGCAGTTAGTGCCGATAAGGATCGGTATCACCTAACGATAGAATTTTTATTAGTCACAAATGATCATAGTGACCTAAGAGCGAATGTTAACGAAATGTGTTATGATTATAAGAAGGTACCTATATTGTGATGAAGGCGAGAGTATAAACTTTCCGCTGATAGGTAAGTACAACTCCGCCTACAGCATGAATAAAATGAGTTTGAAATGATGATTTTACAGTATGTTAAGTATGCATACCATGCACAAGTTGTTGCATAGCATGTATAAGAGCATATAGTTCCAAATAATGTATATTGATGAAAGCACAAGTTAGACGTCATACATCCCTATCGCGTAAGATTAGGGACAGCCTAGTAGAGCATATGGCTAGATCAGATAAATAATTAGGTAATTATTAAGCGTGTTGTACCAGCCTCTCAAGCTAGAATAGGTTTCTCAGTTTAAGTATGACGAGCCCAAGCTGAGGCTCAGAATACATAACGAACCCAAGTCGAGGATCATAAAGAAAGTATGGTCTTGGTGGATCCGTGTGTATTCGGTACTGACACACGGGCCCTTCGCTAGGAAATGCCCTAAGTATTAGAGCCATTTTGATTTATTTATTTTGAACTGGATAATAAAATTCTATATAGAGGTTATTCATTATATTGCTATCTGTCCTCGTTTTATTTACATGTTAAAGTAAATGTAAGCAAATATGGCTCCCTGACTGCTTGTGTTAAACTGTTAGAACGTTGCATACAATGGACTTTTGTATGCGATAAGACAATGTTCTAAAGTTAGCCGTCTAAACTATGGTCTGTAGTCTATGGGGTTAGACCGAGCATCTAACTCATGTTAAGGCTATTATGTTGTCTAAAGCCTTGGAGGGGACGGTTTGTCTTGACTATCTAGAGCTGGACTCCCAAGTAGATACATAGATATGTTGCTTGGTGGTGACATATTAGACCGGGACTAAAGCGTGATTGATCTACGAAGTCCGCTTTGAGTGGATCAATCTGCTTTTCATGTTCATTGGGCAGTAACCTTAATCCTGAGTAAAAGGACAGCTTCATGTATATAACTTGTGTACTTTGATGTTTGAATGGCTGAAGCGTCTCAGAGGTAGTAAGCTTATAGACCGGTTCGTTGAGTGCATGACTTGTATATGATGAAGGGTTCGTTTACAGATATCGGAATCATAGCTCTAATGAGGAGGGTATCCTCTTAAAGGCATTATACTGAATGTGAAAACGGACAAGGCCTTGGGTCGTCTACTGGGCAGATGACTTCTTATTCACATATGGTGAATAATCATTTTCTTAATTCGGTAGTATAATGAAACTTTAAGATAGCCTGATCAGGAGGACTAAACAGACTTTAGCCTAAGGCTGATCATGGATATCATATGAGGGTTCTGCATACATGACAAGATCATTGGACGATAGCTTGTCACAGGCTTATGTAATAAGGTATATAATTGGGAGTTCAGTGTCAGGTTTATAGTGGTGTGACTCTAAAATTAGTGATCATATGATTGAGTTGTTCGGTGAAGAATGATGATCATATGGATTTGCGGGAGCCCGATTATATATGTCTTGGATGCAAGTCCGAGTTTCGATGAAAGACCTGCAGACGATCAACAATTTAGGATGCCTCGTTGTAGTGGGAGGGTTTCAAAGAACCCTAATTTCTTTATGTATGATGCTGAGGTATTCCAGGCCGAGGCTCATGAGCATGAGGATAATCCGGTCACCTGTGATGAAGTTGTAAATGATGTTGATTCTAAATCTTGGAAATAGGTTATGAACAATGAGATGGATTCTATGAAATCCAACTCTGTTTAGGAACTTATAGATTTGCCGGATGGGATAAAACCCATTGGATGCAAATGGGTCTACGAAAGAAAGAAGGATGCGGAAGGGAGAGTGGAAACTTTCAAAGCTAGACTGGTTGCAAAGGGGTACACGCAAAAGGCTGGAATCGATTACGATGAAACCTTTTCGCCTATTACTATGCTGAAGTCTATCCGTATTCTTCTGTCCATTGCTGTGGCTCTCGATTACGAGATCTGGCAAATGAATATCAAGACGGCATTCTTGAATAGCCATCTTGAAGAGTGTATCTATATGATACAGCCTGAAGGGTTCGTAGTGAAAGGCCAAGAAAGGAAAGTCTACAAGTTGCTTAGATCCATTTATGGATTAAAGCAAGCATCCCGCTCATGGAACCAAAGGTTTGATCAAGCAATTAAGACATTTGGTTTTGAGCAGAACGTTGATGAACCCTTTGTTTATAAACATATTAAGGATAGAATAGTGGTCTTTCTGATACTCTACGTCGATGATATACTACTCATTGGGAATGATGTAAGGAACTTATCATCAGTCAAGCTTTGGTTACACCAACAGTTTGACATGAAGGACTTGGGAGAAGCTAATTATGTTCTAGGCATTCGTCTCTTTAGAGATTGAAAGAACAAAATGATAGCGTTATCCCAAGCTTCATACATAGATAAAATAATTGACAAATACGCAATGCAAGAGGCAAAGAAAGGTACACAACCTTCTATTACCGGTCTAACTCTTTCATTGGATGACTGTCCCAAGACATCGGAAAAAAGAGAGCGTATGAGTAAGGTCCCTTATGCATCTACTGTGGGTAGCCTTATGTATGCTATGCTTTGCACTCGCCCGGACATATGTTTTGCAATAGGTATGGTGAGTCGATATCAAGCAAATCCTAGAACCAAGCACTGGCATGCAGTAGAGCATATACTCAAATATCTCAAGAGAATAAGGGATTATATGTTAGTGTATTCTGGAGGGGACCTAACACCCATAGGATACACGGACTCAGACTTCCAGACTTGTAAGGATTCGAGGAAATCGACATCTAGATCAATGTTTTTGCTCAGAGGAGGCGC
The DNA here is from genome assembly GCA_035233585.1 of Antiaris toxicaria. Taxonomy (NCBI): domain Eukaryota; kingdom Viridiplantae; phylum Streptophyta; class Magnoliopsida; order Rosales; family Moraceae; genus Antiaris; species Antiaris toxicaria. The sequence goes on from CP141156.1 coordinate 61,087,381, forward strand.
CATTGTGTGGAGGAGCATGAAGCAGGGCTGCACAGCTGACTCTACTATGGAGGCTGAGTATGTGGCTACGGCTGAGGCATCTAAAGAAGCGGTTTGGCTCCGCAAGTTCTTTAGAGATCTTGAGGTCATTACGGGTGTTGACAAGCTTATCACACTTTACTATGATAACACTAGGGCTATTGCCAACACAAGGGAATCTCGGCACCACAAGAGGACCAAGCACATAGATCAGAGATATCATATTATTAGAGGGCACGTGGAGACAGGATAAGTAGATGTATGTAAGATCGCGTCCGAGGACAACATTGCCGATCCCTTTACTAAGATTTTGGTGGCTAGAAGCTTTGAAAGGCACGTAGAGCCAATGGGGATGCATAACATGGTACATCTGCTGGCTTAGGGCAAGTAAAAGATTGTTAGGAAAAGCCCTAAGTATTAGAGACATTTTGATGTATTTATTTTGAACTGGATAATAAAATTATATATAGAGGTTATTCCTTACATTGCTATCTGTCCTCGTTTTATTTACATGTTAAAGTAAATGTGAGCAAATATGGCTCCCTGACTACTTATGTTAAACTGTTAGAACGTTGCATGCAATGGACTTTTGCATGCGATAAGACAAAGTTCTAAAGTTAGCCGTCTAAACTATGGTCTGTAGTCTATGGGGTTAGACCGAGCATGTAACTCATGTTAAGACTATTATGTTGTCTAAAGCCTTGGAGGGGACGGTTTGTCTTGACTGTCTGGAGCTGGACTCCGAAGTAGAGATATAGATATGTTGTTTGGTGGTGACATATTAGACTGGGACTAAAGCGTGATTGATCTACGAAGTCCGCTTTGAGTGGATCGATCTGCTTTTGACGTTCATTGTATAGTAACCTTAATCCTGAGTAAAAGGACAGCTTCATGTATATGACTTGTGTACTTTGATGTTCCAATGGCTAAAGCGTCTCAGAGGTAGTAAGCCTATTGACCGGTTCGTTGGGTGCTTGACTTGTATACGGTGAAGGGTTCGTTTACAGATATCGGAATCATAGCTTTAATGAGAAGTTAAGGGTATCCTCTTAAAGGCATTATACTGAATGTGAAAATGGATAAGGCCTTAGGTCGTCTGCTGGGCAGATAACTTCTTATTCACATATGGTGAATAATCATTTTCTTAATTCGGTAGTATAATTGAACTTTAAGATAGCTTGATCAGTAGGATTAAACAGACTTTAGCCTAAGGCTGATCGTGACAAGGTCAATTGGACGATAGCTTGTCACAGGCTTACGTAATATGGTATATAATTAGGAGTTCAGTTTCAGGTTTATAGTGGTGTGACTCTGAAATTAGTGATCATATGATTGAGTTGTTCGGTAATGCATTATGATCATATGGATTTGGGGAGCCCGATTATATATGTCCAATTAGTCCCTCTACTAGCTCCACATAATTCCTTAACGTTTGGCAAAATTGATCTGTGTGTGCTATTGGCTAGTTTATTATGCATGGATGGTGTTGACATAGGATTAGGATGGTAGACAAGATTCTCTCCGGTTGGATTCAGATTTTGTTTTGGATAATCGAGTACACAATTATTCGAACTCCAAATAAAGTTGCCATAATTTTATTTCAGATTGGATTGGAGTTGTAGAAAATTATTCATGAGAACAAGAATTTGAAATACAACTGTGTTGTGGATTTTGAAATTTGAAATTTGAATTTTAAAATTTGAATTTTGAAATTTGAAATTTAAGTTTGAAATTTAAATTTGAAATTCAATTTTGAAATTTGAATTTGAAATTTAAATTTGAAATTTGAAATTTGAAATTTGAAATTTGAAATTTGAAATTTGAATTTGAAATTTGAAATTCAAATTTTGAATCACAGTCAAAGTGGGATTCGAATTTGTTGTGGTAAATCCACAAGGAATGAAATTCAAATTTGAGTTGGATATGGAGAGGAAAATCTTATTAGAATCCTACTTGAATTTTGAATCCAAATCCTAACCAAATATGGACGAAAATTTTGAGGATTATCCTCAATGAATTTTTGGATTTTTTGTGGATAAGGTTCAAGGAAAAAGTCAAGTTTCAATCCCAGTTGAATTTGGATTCTCTCCTCCCTGATAATGGGTGAATTTTTGGAGTAAATCTCCTAGGAGACTTTCGGTTATTTTGGATAAGGATGAGATAAGATTCAAGCTTGAAAATCCTAGTGGAATTTTGATTCTCCCTTATCCAAAAGTAGTCGAGTTTTTTGTGGGGATTTTCCCCTTGAATTTTCAGATTTTTTGGTTGAAAAAGGGAGATAAAATTCTAGTTAAAATCTTATTTAGATTTGGATTGGATTTATCCTAAAGTGGCCGAATTTATTGTTGGGATTTTCCCCTTGGAAAATTTAGATTTTGTGCTTGTGGACAAGGGAGAATATCTTCTCCTAATCCAATTCGAATTCAGAGAATCACCTCATGCAATTCTATAAATAGAGGTCCTGCCACTCCAGTTCTCTTAGACCACAGACTCTCAGGTGAGTGGGCCCATTATTGCACAGCCCACCGTGACAATAAGTTCTTTAAAGATCTGGGTGGTCAGAAGAAGACTAGCAGTGCTAGCATACCGATCGAGGTTCAGAATGCCCACACACTCAGCCATTCAGGAATTGGAGAATAGTAGAGAAGGCTAGTTAGTTGAAGCCCTCCGGTCATTCTCCTCCTGTAGATTGGCATCCTTGAGGTATGAGTTTTAATTATTGTTAGTTTATTGTATATGGCATCATGAGATATTTAACGATCTAAAAATTTTTATTGTTCCGCTGCGCCACTCTGATACGTTTTTACCGATTTATTATCCTATACCCTCAGCTAGACATAGGAAAGAAAAAGAATATTAAAGCATAATATGAGCATAATCGGATCATGCATTGTTCACGATATGTATTAATCATAGTTCACTATGCTTCCAGTTATAGTAGATATGCATTCAGTTCATAATATTTTGTGTTATACATACAGTATGTGATGTTCTGGTAATGTGGAATGTTTTTGTGATATGCATTAGTACTTGACATGCTTATATGGTTTTAAGTATGTACTATGATTTAACATGTTTTGTAGACGACATGTTATACTTACTGAGCATAAAGTTCACAGTGTATGTTCATACTGTAGGTAAGCATCCTATGGCTTAAATATCAATGGGCAATGACATCAATGGAGGCGGATGTGAGGGCAAGGTTATGGATACCACCGCAAGTTTAATCTTCTACATAGTTTTTGAGCAACAGTATATTTTGGAACAGTTAACAGTATATTTAAATAGTAATCAGTTAAACAAGTTTACAAGTGTGTATGTATAAATGAACTCCCAATGATTTAGACGATGTATTTTTAAAGTATACATATGTGAATAGTAAATATGTATGCCTTCAAAAAAAAAATCCCTAAATTTACGATATCTATGTAGGTAAGTTAAGTATCAGTATTAGTAGTAGTAGTTTTTAAGTGACGGTCCGGGCCACCCAGGGCACGGGATGTCATAGGTATCAATATATACCACTTCAATATATCACATACTAGATCATCACATATCATATCACTGAATACAAAACTTCACATACTATATGCATAGCAGAAAACATCATGTACTGAATGCATATTACTATAATGGAAGCATAGTGAACTATATCGTGAACGGTGCATGGTCCGATTATGCTCATTTTATGCTTCAATGTTCTCTTTATTTCTTATGTCTACTTAGGGCCTGTGTGTCAGTACCGAGTGCACGCAGACCATCGAAAACGCCCATGGCCACTAAAATAAAGAGCCATCAATGGATGCTCAACTTACTTTAACTTGAAGAACCTCTTCAATTGAAATGGCTGGTACAACACGCTTATTAAATTTCCAACTTGTTTATCTACTCTAGCCATATGCTCTTCTAAGCTATCCCTAATCCTACGTGATAGGAATATATGGCATCTAACTTGTTCTTTCATCAATATACTCGATTGTGAAACTATATGCTCTTATACATGCTGTGCAACAACGTGTGCATGGTTTGCATACTTAACATACGGTAAAATCATCATCTCAAACTCATTTTATTCATACTATAGGCAGAGTTATACTTACCTAGTTTGCACGCAAACTCATACTTTCACCTTTATCACGTTACAAGTATCTACCTGTCAACATAACGTACCCCATTAATAATTATCGCTGAGTCACTAGTAACGTTAGTGACTAACGTATGGTACCGATTGTCGTTGGTACTAACTCGCTCTCTACACACGTGGTTAATTAATTTATTACCCACTAAACTAATTAATATCGTTCTTAGATCACTATTACTATTAGTGACTATAACTTGTGTTTTTGTATGGTACCGAGGCCCATCGATACCTATTAGTCTACTTTGAGAATTTGGTATCTATCTTCTATCGTGTTTGATTAATTTGTCTACTTGACAAACTAATCGTCATTCCTCACTTTATCGTTCAAAACATGGTCCTTGATTGGTTTACTGACTAGTCAATTGACTGGTTACCTCGCATGTCATTACAAGGTAGTCTATCGGGTTACTATTGCTTATTTGGTGTGGTAGCCTATCGAGCTACCCGCACTGTTTTAGTTATTTTTGAAAATTGTTTTAGTTGCCTTATAAAATTCATGGGAAAATTATGTGTTTTGAAACTGTCCCCTTGCCACCCCGTTGGAAGGTCGGGGATGTTTTATTAAAACCACATTTTCATTTTAAAGTGTGTAAAACACATTTTGGTGTTGTATTTTAAAGATGGTTTTTGAACCATTTATCGAAACTGTTTTAAAAACATGTTTGAAACGACTTAGTTTGTAAATTTGGTGAACATTAAAATTTTCATCCTTAACGAGATGAATGATTTTCATGTTCATCTCAGAGCTCAAATCAAACTTGGACGGGTCCTAATCTTACTAAACTCGTGGCTACTTGTGCCCAGTTTTTGCAAAAATCCCAGTTTTACGCTATTTTAAAAATGGCCCTGTTCGAAGCCTGAAACAGCCAAATTTTTAAAACATGCATGGGTCATCTTAAAGGTTTCACGAGATCTACAACTTTCGTGTTGAACCCGAGGTCTGGTTCGGACTCTAAGTGATCCATTTTTAACAAAAACCGTGACCGTGTCTGGGCTCAGATTTTTAGTCCCTGTTTTGGACACCGAAGGAAAACCACTTGAAAAACCTATCTTAGTGTCGTTTTTGCCAAAACCTATTTGATAAAAAAATGACCGTAACGAAATTTTCTTAAAATTTTGTGTTTTACAAATCCTAAATTCGGAACCTAACAGGGTCAAAATGACCAAAACCCATGGCCTATTTTCTGGGGAATGATTTGTGTCCAGCCATTCTAAAAAAAATGTTCATACTAACACATACACATATCCATTCGTAAAAATGTAAATCACAATCACATAACTTAAAAATGAAATGTTAAGGGCTCAAAATAAACTTATTACAACCCATGGCATAAACAAATACACATAAATTTCTTGATCCAAAACTTAAAAATAACTAAACTTCCAAAAAGGGTTTCAGTTTTACCTCTTGTGCTATCAACCAAGCACAAATACGAATCAAAGGCTTGAGTGACCAAAATGGCTGTGTGAACCAAGGAGATTGGGGGTCAGTTTATGCTAGCAAAGATACCAAAATTTTTCTCTTAATATCAACCCAAAACAATAACTAAAAAAAATCACCAAGATTGATTCTAAAAACTTACCCTTAAATGCACTTGAAATGGCTTGGAATGAAAACCTCTTATCATAAGCTTGAAGGGAGTTAAATTTTGGTAATCTTTTGGTAGGATTTTGGATTGAAAAATGGTGGTTTTGGGGGCTTGAAGTTGGTCAGCTGCAGCAAGGAAAATGAGAGAGAGAAGAGTTGTGTTTTGCGTGCAAAAGTGTGAAAGTGGCACCCTTAGGTCATGTGTGTCTTTTATAGGCAATTCTAACCCAACTTAACTTAACTTAAGCTCACTTAATTATCCATATTTTTTGCCTAATCAAGGGACAGAACCTGCCCATTTCAACCCCTTGGGAGCCGTGGGCTGCGTGTGTAGTGCCCCCAAAACACAGGTCACACGAAACCGTTACGATCGCACTCCGTAGCCAATTGCAATGGACCGTGAACCTCGTTGGGTTGCCTAAAACCTTCTCTTATTTTTAAACTTTCGATATTCTAGGGAAATTTTTTTTAAAACTTCTTTCTTAAAATATTTTTCTTCACTTTGCAAAAATACATAATTTCTCAAAGTACATAATTTTTCTTTCACAAAATATTTCTATAAAGCATAATTTACACAAATATATTATTTCAGGTTTGCACATAAAATACATCAATTCTCCCTTTTTCAATTCTTCTCCTTCAACTCACTCAGTGGAAGACTGGTAGCAGGACCATATCCACAGTGGATTCCCTATCTCTATTGGCACACGCAAATCCCGTCCTCATCCATTGCACTTTACTGCTGAGATGCAGGTTTCTTACCTGTAACATGAACAAACTCGTGAGCTAAAACTCAGTAAGTTCAAACAAAAATACATGACATATAAAAGCTTTTACCATATAACAACGAGCATATCTGATACTAGCTGTGGCATCAGAGTAATCATAACATATAACATAGCTCTGTCACCAATTACGGCATCAGAGCATTAACATAACATATGGTATACACCATTCATTGCTTTAAAACATTCATACGTAACATAGTAAGCATACTTAACACTTACTTGAACATCATAAACATAGTTGATATCACATCATACATCAAATTACTTACATTTTGTAAGCTTATTCACAACACATCACATACAAGTATCATATACTAGTAGCAGTAACATTCATACATCTAAAATACTCGTACCATATAGTACTGAGCATTAACGTCTGATACCAAACTGTGGCATCAATAACCATAATAATAAATTTAACCATAAATAGTACTATTTATCAAGAATACTACCTCAACTTTGACCAAACATTACTCACGTCAACTTTGACCAAGGCCACTAGACTTACAGTTAGTGTCTATTATTCTCAATTATGGTTCCCAATTCAGTTTTGGGTCATTATCTTTTATTTAATTCTTGTTTTGGATCCATATTGGCCATACTGATGTTGCACGCCAACTGTGAAGGACGTTGGGAGCTACCTCGAGGCCAATCCTCCCAAGTCAATCATCACCCGAAGCGGTTATTATGTCCCGTAGGACTTGTAAACCCCTACCTTACTGGAGGCCAGTACGCCAGAAGTGGTTTTATTACCATCTTTCAATTATGGTTCTGACCGGATGGCATTAATCATCACCTCAAATTCAGGAATCATAATGCCCGTAGGTCTTTTCTCATACTTTCATTTGTGGGTGTGTCCTAAATTTAGTCACACTCTTTCCGTAGTGTACCCACAGTACACATCTCACCTTATCAGCTCATTGGGTGTGTTAATCTAACTACACCCTAGTGCCCATGGGTCTTTGCATTTAATATGCAAATAGTACATAATTAAATATTACAATATTTCATGTTATAGACAATTAAATGCCTAAACTTGCCACACATAACACTTAGACATAATAGTCTATTCATGTTGTAGTCAATGTAATATTTGAACTTACAACACACCATGCATAGACATAATAGTGGTTCATGTTGCTGACAATGCAATATTTGAACTTACAGATACTTTTGTATGTATCTCTTTTCTTGGGTCCGCAAACGTTCCTTCGTTGCATCTGGATTGGGTTCCTATAACCGGAAAATCAACTGTTATTTTCAATCTTATTTCATACATAAAACTAAACAAAACGTAAAAATTCTACGTTTCATTTCCTAATCATGAACTTAGGGGTCTAAAATCCCATTTTTCACTTTTCTGCTAACTTTTAGCAAAATTACCATTTTACCCTTAGCAGAATTTTCTAACTTTTTTTTCCTTCTTAATTCTTGAACCAGGCTTTAAAACTCTCAATTATGGCTTTAGGACACCATTTCTAGCCTTAACGGCCCTTTTCCAACTTTTGACAAAATGACCATTTTGCCCCTAACTTTTGACAAAATGACCATTTTACCACTAGTTCACTTTTCTCATTGTAAAGCCACTTTCCGTTGGTTTAAAAACTAAATTTAGCCCTTAGAATATTATTTTAATTATTCTAAGGCACTCACGGTCCTTTTTGAGCATTTCAGAAATTTTTGGTCAAAATAACCATTTTATCCCTGATAGGTCTTGGGACCGTATCATTTTCATTTTTTTACATTCTATTGGGCTATTCTATGCCCAAAAATCATGAGATAATTTTACTTAGGCATTACTAAATTTTTACAGCATTATTTGGCAATTTCTCAGTTTACAATACACCAACCCTCGGGTGGTACTATTCTGACCCTAGGTCACTGAGGGGACTAAAGTTTCCATCCTGACCATATTTTACCCTTGGGTTCCTAAAATACCACTTTGTGCCGTTTTAGAAATTTCGGTAGTATTTTTGCTTAATTTTTGGGTTCTCGGCGTTTAGGAAACGCCTTAAAACTATCCAACCAAATTCTATTATACTACATACTATACCAAAGGCCTATATTTTTATGTAAAACTGAACTTTTACGTAAAAATCTTCACATTCCCACACATTTTTTTTATCCATCATTTTCATCCATTTTTCTTACAATTTCACATGCCAAAATACATAATTAATACATAATCATTCCAAAACATAAATTAAGGAATGAAGAGACCGAGATCACTACAGAAATCATCCCACTATTGACTGAACAAACTGTTCGTTCTCGAGTGCACGAACTTTATTTTACCGTTCTTCACTTTTCAACTTCTGGTTTGCAAATCTGGAGCTACGGATGTGTTTGAAACGTTGAAAATAGGCCAACAGGCCATTCTTCAAATTTTGGTCAACGGGTCACCATTGACCGATGTTGACTTGCGGTGGCGAGGAAAAAGGCGGCCACCATCTTGAAGAGCTCAACGAGAGGAACCCATTGGTGGTGTCAATTTCACCAATCGTGGCCCCTATCGCCGAAATCGAACCCTTGAAAATTGGCGACGACGGCGGTAGTTGGTTCTCCATCATGCCGGCTTTGTTGCCCAAAATTGACTTGGGGCTTTTGCTCTACCCATGGTTCTGTGCATTTTGGAACCCACTGTGTCACTCAACTCTACCGGAATCGATGGATTCCACAACGGCGACGGTGACAGCGAAGCTTAGGCGACGCGATTCGATGGCTGTTGAGCAGAAATGAGGCATGGTTTTTGTTTTACTCTTCACGACGAATCCATTGGGATCGGAATCATGGCATTTGGACATCAGACGGCAGAGAAATGGCAGCTCGAAAATTTGCTCCTCCAGCGACTTCGAGCTATGCGTGCAACTTCCTCCGGCTACCATTCCATTGACTTGACCCACCATTGGACTTAACTTGGTGAGAGCTTTCCAACGGTGCCGGCAGTGTAAAAAATGGACATCGTTTTCAGTGGTCGGTTACTGTTCACATTTGGGTGGAGTAGGGAGAAAAAAAGATAGGAAAAATTATGGGTCCCTATTTGCAAATTTCAAATTTTTCGCCCTTATATATACTTTTTTGTCCAAAATTTCAACATGAGCTATCTTGACTAATTTGGGCGTGCTGAACCCAAATATATCAGTTTTATTTTCATCCAAGATTATCTTGACAAGTTTTCTAGTACTACATATTTCCTGGCCAAAAATTACTTTTTGTGCTCAAATGACTAATTTGGGCAACGCTGATTCCAAATATATCAGTTTTATATCAAGAATAGGTCATCTTGACCAATTTCTCCATACCACATGTTCGTCGGTCAAAAATTGCATTTTATTCTCAATTGACTATTTTGCGCATACTGATTCTAAATGTATCAGTTTTATATCAAGAAAAGGTCATCTTGACCATCGTCTTGATACTGCGTGTAACACACACGCGCACAAATATGACATCACTATCGTAACTCTTTCGTCTTTTAGTGGACTTGTCTTACCACAAGTCACCTTCTAGAGCTCTCGATACTGAAATGGCACCATTTTTCCTATTTCGGTTCTATGAAATTTTTCCACAACCAAATTTCTCACCTTTAACATTGTCAGAACATTTATCACGTTCTAAACAATATTAAATCATTCATTTCACATTTTAAACCTAAAAATCATAATGTACATTTAGTGTACCTATTTTTCGATAATGGTGAAATTTCTTAAAATATTTTTCTTCACTTTGTAGAAATACATAATTTCTTAAAGTACTTAATTTTTCTTTCACAAAATATTTCTATAAAGCATAATTTATAGAAATATATTATTTCAGCTTTGCACATAAAATACATCAATTCAATTCTTCTCTTTCAAATCACTCAGCAGAAGACTGGTAGCAGGACCATATCCACAGTGGATTCCCTATCCCCATTGGCACACACAAATCCAGCCATCATCCACTGCACTATACTGCTGAGATGCAGGTTTCTTACCTGCAACATGAACAAACTCATGAGCTAAAGCTCAGTAAGTTCAAACATAAATACGTGACATATAAAAGCTCTTACCAAATAGTAACAAGCATATCTGATACTAGCTATGGCATCAGAGTAATCATAACATATAACCTAGCTCTGTCACCAACTATGGCATCAGAGCATTAACATAACATATGGTATACCCCATTGATCGCTTTAAAACATTCATATGTAACATAGTAAGCATACTTAACACTTGAACATCATAAACATTCATGATATCATATCATACCTAAAATTACTTACGTTTCGTAAGTTTATTCACAACACATTGCATACTAGTATCATATACTAGTAGCAGTAACATTCATACATCTAAAATACTTGTACCATATAATACCGAGCATTAACCTCTAATACCAAATTATGGCATCAATAACCATAATAATAAATATAACCATGAATAGTACTATTTATCAGAAATAGTACCTCGACTTTGACCGAACACTACTCACGTCAACTTTGACCAAGACCGCTAAACATACAGTTAGTGTTTATTATTCTCAATTATGGTTCCTAATTCAATTTTGGCTCATTATCTTCTATTTAGTTTTGGTTTTGGATCCATATTGGTCGTGCCGATGTTGCACACCGACTGTAAGGGACCTTGGGAGCTACCCTGAGGCCAATCCTCCCCGGCCAATCATCGCCCAAAGCGGTCATTATGTCCCCGTAGGACTTGTAAACCCCCACCTTATTGGAGGCCGGTACGCCAGAAGTGGTTTTATTACCATCTTTCAATTATAGTTCCGATCGGCTGGCATTAATCATAACCTCAAAGTCAGGAACCTTAATGCCTGTAGGTCTTTTAACATACTTTCATTTATGGGTGTGTCCTAAATTTAGTCACACTATTTCTGTAGTGTACCCACAGTACACATCTTACCTTATCAGTTTGTTAGGTGTGTTAGTCTAACTACACCCTAGTGCCCGTAGGTCTTTGCATTTATTGTACAAATAGTGCATAATTAAATATCACAATATTTCATGTTGCAGACAATTAAATGTCTAAACTTGTCACACATAACACTTAGACATAATAGTCTATTTACGTTACAGTCAATGTAATATTTGAACTTACAACACATCATGCATAGACATAATAGTCGTTCATGTTGCAGACAATGCATATTTGAACTTATAGATACTCTTGCGCATATCTCCGTTCCTAGATCCGCAGACGTTCCTTCGTTACGTCTGGATCAGGTTGCTATAACCGGAAAATCAACGGTTATTTACAATCTTATTTCATATATAAAACTAAACAAAACGTAAAAATTCTACGTTTCATTTCCCAATCATGAACTTAGGGGTCTAAAATCCCATTTTCTACTTTTCTGCTAACTTTTGACAAAATTACCATTTTATGCCTAGCGGAATTTTCTCACTTTTTTTTTCCTTCTTCATTGTTGAACCAGGCCTTAAAACTCTCAATTATGGCCTCAGGACACCAATTCTAGCCTCAACGGCCCTTTTCCCAACTTTTGATAAAATGACCATTTTGCCCCTAACTTTTGACAAAATGACCATTTTACCCTTAGTTCACTTTTCTCATTGTAAAGCCACTTTCCGTTGGTTTGAAACCTAAATTTAGCCCTTAGAATATTATTTTAATTATTCTAAGGCACTCACGGTCCTTTCTGAGTATTTCAGAAATTTTTGGTTAAAATGACCATTTTATCCTTAACGGGTCTTGGGACAATATCATTTTCATTTTAACATTCTATCAGGCTATTCTATGACCAAAAATAATGAAATAATTTTTCTTAGGCTTGACTAAATTTTTACAATATTATTTGCCACAATTTCTTGTTTTACTATTCACTGACCTTTGGGTGATACTATTCCCACCCTAGGTCATCGAGGGTTCTCGGGTTTCCATCCTGATCATATTTTACCCTTCGGTTTCTAAAATACCCCTTTGTGCCATTTTAGAAATTTTGGCCTCATTTTCTCTTAATTTTTGGGTTCTCGACATTGAGGAAACGCTTCAAAACCATCTAACCAAATTCTACTCTACCACGTACTATACCAGAGGTCTATATTTTTATGTAAAACTCAACTTTTATGTAAAAATCTTCATATTCCCACACATTTTTTTTATCCATCATTTTCATCCATTTTTCTTACAATTTCACATGCCAAAATACATAATTAATACATAATCATTCCAGAACATAAATTAAGGAATGAAGGGATCGAAATAACTATCGAAATCATCCCAATGTTGATTGAACAAACCATTTGGTCTTGAGTGCACAAACTTTATTTCACCGTTCTTCACTTTTCAAGTTCTGGCTTACAAATCTGATGCCGCGGATGTTTCCGGAATGTCGAAAACAGGCCAACGAGCCCTTCTTTGAATTTTCGTCACCGGGTCGCTGTTGACTAGCATTTACTGGCGTTGACTGGAGGCGACGAGGAAAAAGGCGGCCACCATCTTGAAGAGCTCAGCGAGAGGAACCCATTGGTGGTGTCAATTTCAGCAATCAAGGCACCTATCGCCAGAATCAAACCTTCAAAAATCGGTGACAGCGGCAGTAGTAGGTTCTTCATTGTGCCAGCTTTGTTGCCCAAAAATGACTTAGGCTCTATGCACAGTTTTGAGCATTTTGGCACCCACTGTGTCACTCAACTCCACCAGAATCAATGGATTCCCTGGCGGTGATGGTAAACCTTGGGTGACGCGATTTGGCGGCTGTTGAACTGAAATGAGGCCTGGGTTTTGTTCTACACTTCACCACGAATTCATTGGGATCAGAATCGTAGCTTTTGGATGTCAGATGGCGGAGAAATGGCGGCTTAAAAATTTGTTCCTCCGGCGACTTTGGGCGGCACGTGCGGCTTCCTCCGGTGGCTGTTCCGTCAACTCGACCCACCGTTGGGCTCAGCTTGGTGAGAGCTTTCCCATGGTGTTGGCGGTGTCGAATACGGACACCATTTCTGGTGGTCGGTTACTATTCAAAATTGGGTGGTGTGGGGAGAAAAAAAGATAGGGAAAATTATGGGCCCCTATTTGTAAATATCAAATTTTTCGCCCTTATATATACTTTTTTGTCCAAAATTTCAACATGAGCTATCCTGACTAATTTGGGCGTGCTGAACTCAAATATACCAGTTTTATTTTCATTCGAGGTCATCTTGACCAGTTTTCCAGTACTGCATATTTCCCGTTCAAAAATTACTTTTTGTGCTCAAATGACTGATTTAAGCATGCTGATTCCAAATATATTAGTTTTATATAAAGAAAAGGTCATCTTGACCAATTTCTTGATATCGCATGTTCCTCGACCAAAAATTGCATTTTATGCTCAATTGACTATTTTGAGCATACTGATTCTAAAATATATCAGTTTTATATCAAGAAACGGTCATCTTGACCAACTTTTTGATACTGCATGTAACACACATGCACACACATATGAAATCACTACCGTAACTCTTTTGTCTTTTAGTGGACTTGTCTTACCACAAGTCACCTTCTAGAGCTCTCGATATTGAAATGACATCGTTTTTCCTGTTTCGGTTCTGTGAAATTTTTCCACAACCGAATTTCTCACCTTTAATATTGTCAGAACATTTATCACGTTCTAAACAATATTAAATCATTCATTTCACATTTTAAACTTAAAAATCATAATGTCAATTCAATGTACCTATTTTTCGAGAATGGTGAAATTTCTGGGTTGTCACATTCACCCCTCCTTATAAAATTTTTGTCCTCAAAAATTGAGACAAGTAGGCGTATAACGATTTCATTTCCTCTTCGCATTCCTACACAGCCTCCCCGATGCTGTGATTCCCCCATAGTACTTTGACTAGTGGAATCATATTATTCCTTAGCATCTTCTCTTCTACTTCAAGGGGTTACCAACCCTTCACATTCCGGTGTGATAAATGCACATAACCCGTTTATTGTATATTCTACCCTTTTAGTTAGGGTAGAAAAACAAGAATCATTTTGACATGTCTTACCATAGCAACATGTCTTAACATTTAGCGTGTATTCTACTCTATGATGTAATGATTCTTATTGTATCATTACATAACATGTACATGTCATTTCGAACATTTCAACATAACATAAAGGCTATATATATATGTTAGGCTTGTACATCGAATTTTCCTAGAGACAGAAAACTCTTTTTCATCATTTGTATCATCACGTACGTCATCAAATTTCTTGGTCTACAGTGGATGTTCCTTGAACCACGTTTGCCTCGGCTTTAGTTTCATCGTGAATTGGAGAAGACTTATCAGTTTCTCAGCAATGATTTGCAGGACTCGTTACAGAAGTCCCTATCAGTTCCTCGTAGCACACAGCATACGTTAGAACTGTGTCACCGGACATCAGATACAGTTTCTCAGTCTGATGAACAAATTCACGTATACTCGTAACTCTAGGGAACTTAGGCGATTTCACTTCCCTACTTGCCCATAAGAAATAAGAAACTAAGGCTGATGCTAGGCTCCTCTCGAAGATTTGCACGATCGTGGTGTGGTGAAACTCGACCCAGTTAAGCCCCTATTGCATCTGGAACCAAGAATCCCAATACACATAAGAGTACCTCCTTGTTATCCTGATCAATGGCATACAATCAGGGAATCAGCCTGATGGTATAAAACTAATCCTACATTCCCATGGAGTGGTACGATGCTGTTTGCCACTTAGTTTTGAGGGCACAGTTCGAGCAGAATCTTCTTTCTTACTCTGGACAGTCCTTTAACACTGTACAGTCATGATCTCACGCACAGTGGTCTCGTCATCTCGTCATCTTATCCTTGTCATCTTAGATTTTATCATCTCATTACTATAAAATGTTTATCTTTAATCAATAATCATTTTCAAATTTAAAATAAACTAACTTACTTGGACTGACAAGCAGGCTGCACTTTGTGCCAGGAGGGATATGGTCGAACTGCTCTAATACCACCTGTAGCACCCCCGAAATATAGGTCATGTGAAACCGTTACGATCGCGCTCTGTAGTCGATGGTAATGTGTAAGGACTACCCCAATCATGTACTTTAATTTTCATTTAACGAGGAATTTAGGAACAATTTGATGCCATTTGGTGCAAATTTGAGTGACACGATTACATACACAGCCCGTGTAAGAGCTTGTGTAGGAGACCGTGTAACGAGCAGAGAGCTAGTATATAAACTCTCAAATTGTATTAAACTTAATTACTATGTCATGAGTAATTAAGTTGGAAAATACAGTATATTTTCCAATTGAATAGATTAAACAGTTACAGTACTGTTTAAGTCATATTCATGCAGTGAAAGGGGCGATCGAAAGTGAACCCAGTCCACCCTATTATGTGTATGAGTGTAGGAGGCATGCAGTATCAGGAAACTAGTCCGGAGGACCATTTCATGACATAAGACTGGTAAGCTTATCACCAGAACACTTGGACCGAACGTTTGAGCACAACAACGATGAGAAACCCTAACAAAGGTACGGTATCGAGAAGATGGTCCGGATGACCTCTTCTCACCTAGAGACTGACAAAATCGGAGTGAGAGCACTCATACTAGTCAATTAAGTAAAAGATAATGAATAGTAAATAGTGGGAAACGCGGTGTCAAGTTACTGGCTAGAACGACCTTAATTTGATCTAAAACTGATATATGAATGGTTAGTAGGCTCAATTTGGTTAATAGAGCACAAAACGAGAATTTTAGTTTGAAGGATATGTAGTATTAGGATGAGTGTCAAAACGACTTTTACTCACCTCGAAAATGATATATTTGGGCTCAAAATGCCTAAATTAGTCAAACGGGCACTTAACACGTTTTTTAAGATGGGGTCACACATGTCCCAAAAACTAGTCTAGATGACCTCTGATGGACGTAAAACTGATAAAAATGGAATCAGCATATCCAAATTAGTCAAGAGAGACTGTGTCTGAAATTTCATCCAAGAACACCTCGGTTTACGTGCAAAAGGACAACATAGTGTAGACACAACCATAGTATAGGAAATGACTAGTGAAATAAATTGATAATGGGCTCTTAGACAGTATAAACCGACTAGGAATGATCTGCGCAAAAATCGGATTCAGAAATCCAATTTTCAGGTGAAAATTAGAACACTACCGAGAAAGAACCGAACACCGCAGTGTAAAATTAGACTGCAATGAAAAGCCAACATAGATAAAACTTGGCCCTTAGAAACCATGCCCCTAGCTACAAAAGTAGCTGAAAATGGCTGCACACATAGCCCTAAAGTGAGATTAAAAAATTACAAAATTATGACAACTTTTGAATTAAAAATTCATGGGGTTTTAAAGCTTGGTCAACAAGTTTTGCTTTATCTCTTCTTCCTTTCATGCAGCAGCCCACACCCATTTATGGATTGAAAAAGGGCAGAAATTTGTCCCTTGATTAGGCTAAAATGGTGGACAATTAATTAGTTTTAGGCTTAAGCAAGTTTGATTAAATTTGCCTATACACTTTGCACAAGGGTTTTGTTCATTCATTTGGCACCCCAAAATACAACACTCCTTCTCCCTTTCTTTCTTGCTGCAGCCAACCCTTCCCATCAACCAAAAGCCTCCATTTTCAAGCCTTAATTCATACCAAAAACTTACCAAAAATCAAATCTCACAAGCTTGTGTTAGGAGGATTCGAATCCAAGTCGTTCTATGGCACCAAGGGTAAGTTTTCAAAATCCAATCTTTGTAGTTTTTAGTTTTTGTTTTGGCTTGATTTTTAAGAGAAAAATTTTGGTATTGTTTCTAGCAAAACCTGACCTCATTCTCTTTGGGTTCCCACAACCATTTTGGTTCCTCAAGCCCTAGTTCAGAATCGTGCTTGGTTCCAAAGCACAAAGGTAAAAACTAAAACCTTTCCTTTTGTGATTTAGTGATTTTAAGTTTTTGATCAAGGCTATTTATGTGTATTTATTTATGCAAATGGTCTGTAATATTTTATTTTGAGCCCTTAGCTTTCTATTTTTAAGTTTATGTGGTTGTGTTTACAAATTTTACGAATGGTTGTGATCAAGGCCACAGATTTTGGCCATTTTGACCTACTTAGGTTCCAAATTTGGGATTTGGTAAAATATCGTGTTTTAAGGAAATTTTGTTATAGTCATTTTCCATCGAATAGCCTTTGGCCAAAAACGACACTACGATAGGTTTTTCGAGTGATTTTCACTCGGTGCCCAAAACTAGGAACAAAATCCGAACCCAGAAATTAGTCTCGGGTTTTAGTAAAAACGGACCCCTTAGAGTTCCAATCGGACTTTGGGCTCAACATGAAAGTTATAGATCTCGTCAAACCTTTGAGATGACCTATACATGTTTTAAAAATTTGGCCGTTTCGGGCCTCAAATAGAGCCATTTTTAAAGAGATGTAAAACTAGGAATTTTTGTGAAACTAGACATAACACAAGCCATGGGTTTAGCGAGTTTAGGAGTTGATAGAGTTAGATTTAGGCTCCGAGGTGAACAATGAGATTTGTTCACCTCACGAGGATGAATGCTTTCATGTTCAACATATTCACAAACAAGTTGTTTCGATCAAGTTTCAAAATAGTTTTCAAAAATGGTTCAAAAACCACCTTTAAAATGTAACTTCAAAAATGTGTTTTACACACTTCAAAATAAAATGTGTTTCTAACACTTTAAAATATAGACATGGTCCCACCTTCCAACTAGGTGATAAGGGGACGGGTTCCAAACATGTAATTTTTCCAAGAATTTTTACAAGCCAACCCATACAATTTTTTAAAGAAAAATAGTGTGGGTAATCCAGTAGGCTACCACACCAAACAAGCAATAGTGACCCAGTCGGTTAGTACACCAAATTTATGCATAGTAACCCAGTAGGCTACTTAGTTACCAACACATGAGGTAACCGATCAGTTGACTGATCGGTAAACCAGTCAAGGACCGTGTTTCAAACAACACTGTGAGGAACGATGATTAATCTGTCAAGTAGACAATTAATCAAACAAGATACAAGTTAGACGCCAAATCCCCATAGTAGGCCAATAGGGTACCGATAGGCCTCGGCACCCCATAGAAACGCAAATTATAGTCCCTAAAGTTAATGGTGACTCAACGAGAGTATTAATGAGATGCGTTATTTATGATAGGTAGTTACCTGTAAATTAAGAGAGGCGTGAATACGCAATTGCTTGCAATCTAGGTTAGTACAACTCCGCCTACGACATGAATAAAATGAGTTGAAATGATGGTTTTCACAATTTGTTAAATATACATAGCATGCACACGTTGATACACAGCATGTGTAAGAGCATATAGTTCACAATCGCGTAGATTGATCCCAGGTTAGATACCATACGTCCCTATCGCGTAAGATTATGGATAGCTTAGCAAAGCTTTCACCCAGATCAGATAAAGAATTGGGTAATTAATTAAGGAGATAGTAAAACAGGCGCAAGGTCCACATTATGTTTTCAAAGAAAACGGGCGCAAGGTCCAAGTTATGTTTTTAAAGAAAACAGGCGCAAGATCCACGTTATGTTTTCAAAGTAAATGGGCTCAAGGTCCATGTTATGTTTTTAAAGAAAATAGGCACAAGATCCACGTTATATTTTTAAAGAAAACGGGCCCAAGGTCCACATTATGTTTTTAAAGAAAATGGGTGCAAGGTCCACGTTATGTTTTTACCCTAAGCGGTCCGGACCGTCACTCAATGGACCGTGAACCTCGTTGGGTCGTCGAAAACCTTCTCTTATTTTTAAACTTTTGATATTCTACGGTAATTTTTTTTTAAACTTCTTTCTTAAAATATTTTTCTTCACTTTACAGAAATACATAATTTCTCAAAGTACATAATTTTTCTTTCACAAAATATTTCTGTAAAACAGAATTTACAGAAATATATTATTTCAGCTTTGCACATAAAATACATCAATTCCCTTTTCTTCAATTCTTCTCTTTCAACTCACTCAGTGGAAGACTGGTAGCAGAACCATATCCATAGTGGATTCCCTATCCCCATTGGCACACGCAAATCCCAACGTCATCCGTTGCACTCTACTACTGAGATATAGGTTTCTTACCTGCAACATGAACAAACTCGTGAGCTAAAGCTCAATAAGTTCAAACATAAATACGTGACATATAAAAGCTCTTACCAAATAGTAACGAGCATATCTGATATCAGCTATGGCATCAGAGTAATCAAAACATATAACATAGCTCTGTCACCAGCTATGGCATCAAAGCATTAACATAACATATGGTATACACCATTCATCACTTTAAAACATTCATACGTAACATAATAAGCATACTTAACACTTACTTGAACATCATAAACATATTTGATATCATATCATATCTCAAATTACTTACATTTCGTAAGTTTGTTCACAACACATCACATACTAGTATCATATACTAGTAGCAGTAACATTCATACATCTAAAACACTCGTACCATATAGTACCAAGCATTAATCTCTGATACCAAACTGTGACATCAATAACCATAATAATAAATTAAACCATTAATTATGTTATTCATCAGGAATAGTACCTCGACTTTGACCAAACACTACTCATATCAACTTTAACCAAGACCACTGAACATACAATTACTATCTATTATTCTCAATTATGGTTCCCAATTCAGTTTTGGGTCATTAACTTTTTATTTAATTCTGGTTTTAGATCCATATTGGCCGTACCGATTGTGATGACCACCCTATACGTGTAAACCTAATTACTGTACAATACGTAATTTTGTTTATAATGCAGTGTAAATTGCCAATTGAATGCATTAAATGAGTATAGGATTGTTTAATTATTATTCATGCAATCGAAGGGGCTCCCGACAAGTACAATCGGTCTGCCTCAATATACGTGAAAATACGCGTGAGACATGTTGTATCCAGAAAACGACTCAGACGGTCATTTCTTGACATAGAACAGATGAACTAGTCATCGGTACGCTCAGGCTGGTTGTCTGACCACAATAGTGAAATCTTGCTTGATAAATATACCGTACCGAGGAAATAGTCGAGGTCACAATTTTCTTGACATGAAACTGGTGTGTTTATAGTCAGCAGACTCGATCAGGTCAATTGGGCACGAAAATATGAGGTTTTGTCCGAGAGACACGCAGTATCGAGAAAGGAGTCAAGATGACCTATTCTTAACCCAAAACTGATATATTTAGTCTCAAAATGCCGAAACTGGTCGGTTTAGCACAAAAGGTGATTTCTGGGTGAGAATCACACAGATACCAAAAACTGATCCAAATGACCCCGGATGAGTGTAAAACTGTTAAAAATGGATTCCACACGCCCAAATTAGTTAGGGTAGCTTGTGTTCGACATTGCATGCGAAAAAGTTGTATTACATGCGCGCAGTGTCGGTACAGTGAAAGATACAACCACAGTGCGGGAAATGAATAGTGAATAGTGATCAAGCGGTCTCATAGGCATTACAACCCAATCAAAAATATCTAGAAATCACTAGAATGATAATCGGAAGCCACAGGTGCAATCTCGGGTGAAAATTAGAACACTGCCGAGAAAGGATCGAAAATCACAGTAGAAAACTGGACTGCGAAGAAACTGACTTAGTTAAATTGTAAACACTCCAAAATCGGGTCCCATTGGATGGAAACTAGCTAGTTTGATTAGTTAGAAAACCCCATGAAGTAAGAATCAACAATGGGAAAATGATACACCAAAAACCCCATAAACAACAATTTATTTTCATCACCATACATCACCATATCACATCAATTTGATAAAAAAATTGGCTTTATTCTTCCCAAGGTGTGAGACATTATGGGGGGGCTGTACACATAAGAATTTGTCTCTTAGTTAGGCAAAATTTTGGGTTAATTTGGCTTGATTTGGTGAAGCTAATTGTGCTTAAGTTTGCCGATAAATAGGTCTTACCTCTCTTGCCCTTCATTTCCTTTCTTTCAGCTCCCAAAAGCCAAGTATTCTCCCTTCTCCTTGTAGCCAAAAATCTGCCACTTTCCCCTTAGCTAAACCCCAAAATTTTCACACAAAACTCTTACATAAGACTTGCTTACAAGGGTGCTTAGGAGTACACATGTTGAAGCTTATTTCGGTAAGGTCCTAGAACCAAGTTCATTTGTGGTTTAGTGTTATGTTTGGTTTGATATTAAGAGCAAAAATTTTTGTGTCCTCTCCTAGCTCACGTTGACCCCTCAAGCCTTGGCTCCCATGGCCTTTTAGTCATTCAAACCTAGCTCGGATTTGTGGTTGAACCGAAACACACAAGGTATAAACCGAAAACCTTACCTCTTTGTGGTTAGTCGTTTCTAAATTTTCGATCAAGAAGTTTATGTGTATTTGTTTATGCAAATAGGTTGTAATAAGTTTATTTTGAGCCTTTAGTCTTCCATTTTTAAGTTTGTGGTTGTGTGGTTATATTTACATGTTTTTACGAATGGTTTGTGGATGAATGATACATGGACGTGTTAGGGAAAAACTGGAAACAAATCTGTCCAGTTTTAAGGCCACGGATTTGACTACTTTAGGACACGTTTGTTATCTGTTTCTGAGAAAATGTAAAACAAAAAACTTTAAGGAAATTCGTTACGAGCATTTTTGTATTAAATAGAGCTCGGCCAAAAATGGCTCTAAGATAGGGTTTTAAACTATTTTTCAACCGGAGGTCAAAACTAGGGCCAAAATCCTGATTCAAGGAACTACCTCAGATTTTCATTAAAATGACCCATTTAGATTCCGAACTGGACTTCAGTCAAAACATGAAAGTTTTAGATCTCAACGAAACCTTAGCATTAACTTGTGTGGGTTTCAAAAATTCGGCCATTTCAGGCCCCAAACAGACCTTTTTTAAAAGTGGCAAAAACTAGAAATTTTCATAAAACATTGGCCACGGATTTTTATGATTTCGTACCCCTTGGATGTCAAACCAAGCTCTGAGATGTTCATGGAAGTTGTTCATCTCGTAGAGGACAAAAATTTTGATGTTTACTAGTTTCACAAATAAAATCATTTCGGATAAGTTTTATATGGTTTTCTGAAAAAGGGTTCAAAAACCCCCTTAACAAATGAACACGAAAATGTGTTCTCCGTTTTAAAAATGAAAAATGATTTTTGTAAAAATGCCACCAGCTTCCAACAGGGTGGTATGGGGATGATTTTAAAGGATATTTATTGCCCAAAACTTTACAAAATTTTTAGAATATTTTTCGTTAAACTGGTGAAGTAGCCCGGTTGGCTACCAAGCAAAACTGTAAAGTAACCAGATAGATGACTAACCCAACTAGTCAATAGGCCCAACGTGAGGAAACTGGTTAGTGGACTAACCAGTTAAATAGTCCAAATGCTAGGTAACCCGATAGGTTACAATGTCCATGCGCTAGGTAACCCAATGGGTTACGCAGTCCAATACGCAAAGAAGCACGATGGGCTACACCATTGGCAAAACACGAGGTAACCGGTTAGTATACTGGCCAATCAACCTATCAAAGACCAAGTTTGAACATGAAGGTGAGATACGTCGATTAAGTTGTCAAGTAGACAGATTAATCAGTCTCGTTAGATACCAGTACTGTCAAAGTAGAACAGCTAGGTACCGAGGGGCATCGGTAACCTATAATAGTAAGAAGCTATAGTCGCTAACGATCGAAGTGACTTAAAAATGAATATTAATGACAATGCATTATGATTATAGGACGTTACCTGTAAGTGAATCGAGGTGAAGTACAAACTGTTGGCTAGCAAATAAGTACAACTCCGCCTACAGTATGAACAAAAAAAATGAGCTTAAATGGTTGTTTAACCTATGTTAAAGTATGCTGTATTTTATGTTGGTTGCATGACATATAGGAGTTTATAATCATGTAAATTAATGAACATTATAATTTAGGTGCCGATACATCCCTTTAGGGCATGATGAGGGTTAAGCCCAGTTGAGCTTAGGGCACATGGTTATTAGTCCTCATAATCAACAATTGGGTAATCAGATTAAGGGTGTCAGACTAACAGGCCCCGTTGGGTCTGCAAGAAACACAAGCATAAAAGATAACGGACCAAGCCAAGCCCATGATCATAGTGAATCTGATGATCCACGCGTAATAGTACTGACACCAGGGCCCTTCAGATAAGACAAGATTAAGAATAAATGAAGCATAATTAGAGCATAATCGGTTCATGCATTGATCACATTATGCCTTAATCTCAGTACTGTATGTTCTTAGTTGCATGATATGATACATGATGTGATTAGATGGGATGCTTTCTGTTATATGCTAGATAATAAGTTTCCCTGTGATGTTGTGATATAACTGTTGGTTTTAATTATGCCCTGAGTACAGCATGTATGTTCAAAACATGTTTTGTGGATGAATATGTTGTACTTGTTAAGCGTAAAGCTCACCGTGTGTGTTCATGCTATAGGTAAGAGACCTGCAAGCTAAACACTGCTGGGCGATGATGGCGGCAGGGTAGATGTGAGGGTGAGGTTGTGGATACCACCGTCAGGGTATACTTCCGCAAGTTATTTTGAGAGTCCATTTTATGGATAATAATTTAACAGTTTGGCATTTGTGTATGTATATGTTAACCCAAATTGTACCAAGACCTTTATATGGTTTTAAGTATAAGTATGTAGTACGCAATTTGGTAAACACACTATTCAAAAAAAAATTTCCTAAAATTTGGCTATTTACAAGTAATAGTTTTCAAACAAGATATGTTAAGATAAGTAGTATTTTCAGTGACGGTTTGTGCCACCAGAGTACGGGTCATCACAGTTGGTATCAGAGTGATATCCTGCCACCTTACCTCACATCACCACATGCCAGCCTCATCTGTCCAAGTAAGTTAGATTCTGTTTTTAATATTAGTATATAAGTTAATATTACGCTTTCTACATTGTAGCGATGACCGCTCCAATAGACCCTAACCAGATAAATGAAGACCGACAGGCGAGCCAAGCTTTCGTCAATGCACGACCAGATCAATTTGATGGTTGACGTCGACCCTATGAGTTGATGAGATAGATTCGTGATATGGAAGTTATGTTTCAAACCTGCCACATTCCACCTGAACTACAGGTGGCTCTGGTGAGCAGTAGGTTACATGGCCTAGCGAGGATGTGGTGGGAAGATCGATAAAGGATAGTAGGCTCTAAAGAGGACTGGGTGCACCTTTGCCACAAGCTCCACATCGCATTTGCACTAGCCCCATTCGATGAAGCTCGCAAGAGAGGCCGAGATGTAGAGATCTAGATGGACATGCACGAGAGGCGTTATGTTGTCCTTTCTAGTATTTGGGATGTTTACAAAGGAGAAACGATGGCACACTACTGCCAGGGGTTTATGGATGGGATGCTACCCTACATCCCTTTGGATAGGCCTTTCAGAGAGGTGGTTGAACTCCTATGGAGGGGAGTTCCCTAGTACGTAAGGAACCTTGTCCACTACCCTCCGCAGCATGAGCATTTGGGGTGCTTCGTCTGCAACATATTAGATACCGAAGTGGCAGTGATCGGCCCCGGGAACCCTGCCCCAACTCTTGATGAAGCAGGTCTTGCCAACGTTGAAGATGACCCAGTGGAACCAAACCCCCAACAGGCCGGCGAGGACCCCATGGCTGAGCTTTCGCCAGAGGCACCAGAAACCGCAGAAGAACCTATGGAAGAGGATCCTATCCCCCCAATACCTTTAGCTGTATATTATTCTGAGGAGGATGGCGACGACTATCTTGGTGGAGATGAATGGTAAGAACCCGAACCTGAGCCTCAAATCATCATAGCCAGTGATGACGAGGATAGCTCTGGTCCAGAGATCGAGGAAGAGGACCAAGAGGAGTTCTTTTTCGATGAGATTGATGACGAGGATGTCTCTAACACAGAGTCCATTTTGACCTTGGATAGATAGAATTTACTTTAGTATATCCCTTTTTGATTACATGTACGCATGTAGGAGGGAAGGTTGTAGCCTACTCTCACTTGATTTAGCCTAGTCCATTCTTTTGAGTATATGTACTGGGAAGTGTGTGTGTTCACCACGGACTAATGTTATGCACTATTATTTACAATATATGAAAAGTAATCTAGTTTTGCCTGAAGGCTCGAGATATGACCTTACACACATAAGCATGATGTGACAGAAAAGTGCGGGAGGAGTCTTGGCACTCAAGTGATGTTTCAATGTGATACGGCAATCGTATTGAACATCGCGGCAGTGAGAAAAATGAAAGTTGCATATAAGTACGCTTATAATAGTAAATAAGAAAGGAAATGGATGTGTGATCTGATTCCCGAATATGAGACCAAATCTTTACCTTCTTTTCTTACTACACAATAGGATTCCAAGAGATGACATGGCAAGGACATGAAGTCAAATGACGCAACCCTCCCGAGAGGAGGAATTGGTAGCACAACTCACAGCCATACGGGAAATGGTGGAGACCCAACAACGAGAGTTGGCCCAACTTAGAGCACAAATGGGCCAATGAACCAAGCACTACCCACGGTAGGAGTACCGACTCGAGAAACCCCATTGACATTTGAAATTCCACGGGAGCAAGTGACTCCCCCAGCCCAGGAGATCTTGCATGGGCGTGAGATCCCTGAACCGTCACCAGTGCCCCTAACAGCAATAGCTGCCCCTGCAACAGCAAGTGTTCTTCTACCAACCCACAGGGGAAGCGATCTGTATGAGAGGTTTAGGCACACAAAGGCACCGGAGTTTGAGGGAACCACCAACCTGATAGAGGCGGATGATTGGTTGACCAAAATTTAGGTGGTCCTAGACTTTATGGACCTAATAGATAGGGAAAAAGTACTTTGTGCATCTTTCACCCTTCGCAAGGAGGCGCCGCAGTGGTGGAAAACCGTATCAATCAGGAGGAACATCCAAGAGATGACCTGGAATCAATTCATCGAGGAGTTTAGGCAAATGTATTTCAATGAGGAAGCCTTAGTGGTACAGCAGGATGAGTTTAATAATCTACGATAGGGAAGTATGACTGTCATGGAAGCAGTCAGGAAGTTCGAGTGGCTTGGTTGACTCATCCGGATTTAGTCCCCACTAAAAAAGAGAAGGTCCAGCGGATGTTGAAGATATACAGGACTGATATTGCTATACAAGTTTGCAGTGGTAGTCATGGGCCAGCTACGGTAGCAGAATGTGTTAGTACGGCCATCGGGCTGAGTATTGGCTGGCACAAGACAAAGAGCGAAAAGCTCAAATTTTCAAGGCACGAAAAGAGGAGAAGTCTCAAGCAAAGCAGACTCAGGGGAGATAGCACCTGGAGTCCCATCAGAGGGGACAAAATGTGGGGAACGGCCCGAACAACCGGCAACCCCACCACAATAATAAGAGAAAGGGGAATACGGGCAATCAAAGGCCCCAGAGAAATTTTCCCCAGAAAAGAAACAACAGGGGAGGGAATAACAACCAAAACCCTAAGTGCCTGAAATGTGGAAAGAATCATCCGGGCGAATGCAGGTAAGGGACGAGTGGTTGTTTTATTTGTGGCAAGGAAGGCCACTATGCCAAGAATTGCTACTTTAACCCCCAGAATCAACAGAATCCACCTCGCTCAATGAATAGCCAACTCCACGCTGCCCAGACCAGGATTGAAGGGCCATCAATTACTCAAGGCAGGCTCGAAGCCCAGGAAAATGCTTACACCAGAAACGATGCTGAAACTAGAACATCTGTAGTGGTAATAGATCAGCTTTCTGTCGCCAACTCAAGTACATTAGTGTTATTTGATTCTGGAGCCACACACTCCTTCATATCATCAGAGTTTGCTAGGAGGCTAGATAGGAGCTTAGATAAAATGAAACAAACTTTCAGAACTGCACTTCCCTTAAGCGTGGTTTTACTGTCTAATTACTGGGTATGACATGTGCCAGTAATTATCTGCGGTCGAGAATTAAGCGTCAACCTAATTATCATCAACATGTACAACTACAATGTGATATTAGGAATGGAGTTTCTCACGAAATACAATGCCATCATCGACTGCAGGAGGCGGAAAGTTGCCTTTAATGTGGCACCCCCGAATCCAACCACTCGAAACTATCATGAATCGACTCTGTTACAGATCAAGATAGCCCTTGTGTCGAATCTGAATCGCCATTTTAGAACTCTTTTTCTCAAACTCTCATTTTTCAGGGCCCGAAAATTTCACCCATAATTTTTTTTTCCTTTTAATACATACTTTCTCGAAAAGAAAGCTAAGTATAAAAGCCATGTAAAACACAATACTAACTTTTAGTTGTCTTTTTGAATACAATATAATGTATAACATACAAAATATTCATGCTGCATTTTTTTTGGACACATTCTCTTCAATTAACTAACTCTCAAAGCTCAGTGAAAGACTTATGGCAGGACCAAGTCCACGGTGAATTCCTTATCCCTTGACACTCGCACTTCCTGCCGCCATCCATATAGTCTACTGGACAGGTTTCTTACCTGCATCATGAACAAACTGGTGAGCTAACAGACTCAGTAAGTTCAAACATACTTTGTAAGAAACGCACGGATTCAAAAACATTAAAAACTCAATTTCCTATGAATAGTACTATTTATCATAAATAGTGACTTTGACATTTGATCAATGAATAGTAACTGTTACCCTAACAGGTTACTATTCACATTGCTTTAACTGGATACAAATCACGTTAGCCTAACCAGTTACTATTCACATTAGCCTAACCGATTACTATTCACATTAGCCTAACCGATTACTATTCACATTTTTCTAACCGAGTTTGCTATACTTAATTTAAGCTTCGTTTATACTCAATTATGGCTTTTATCATATTATTGATTATTCCTTCTCTATTTGTACTCTGGTATTGAGCTTTTTTATGGCAGTATCGATAATTTATCTTGCACGTTGACAAGGAGGGCCTAGAGAGCGACCCTAGAGTTTCGGCCTCCACAGCCCTTATTATATCCCGGTAGTACCTGAAAAACCTCCATCACAATGTTGGAAGGGTGGTATGCCTTAAATGGTTTTATTATCATCTTTCAATTATAGTTTTAACCAAGTGCCATTAATCGTCATCTCAAGGTCATTAACCTCCATCGCCCGTAGGCCTTAGATATTCTTTTCCCTTTATTATGTGGGACCTGTTATACTAACTAATCCCCAAATATCCATAGGACTTGTGTGATGACCAGAGAATTTTAGTGGTGTGACCTAGTTTAATCTAGGGTTTTCTATGAGTTCTGTAAGTAAGAATGTAAAGAAACACTATGGTTGTAATTAGACAAATTATAGTGTTGATAGAAATAAATAAATGTTTTGGAGGAAATTAAAATCTCCAAAAATAAGTAGAGAATAAAGTATATGAGTAAGAAAGTGAATTCAGGCCCAAAACGCTCAAAAAGGAGTAGTTTCGGTATCTGAACAGTATAAAGATAAGAATATGGCAAGTCAAAGTAAGAGCACAGTAAGAAAAGTACAAATATATGTATATAATAATTTGTACTATTTAAAGAGTAAAATAGATGTATTTGTATTGTTTAGAATATATTAAAATGTTCTAACAATACTGACGAGTAAGAATTCAGTGTTGGAAAAAAATTCACTGAGTTGAAACGGGTGAAACGGTGCCAAAACCGGCATTGAAACCCTAACCGGAGCTCAAAAAGTCGGTAAACTTCCGGGATCGATTTTGATCAAACGGAAGCAGATTAAGTTGATCCGACTGCACAGGAGACCTCAGGAACACGCCGGGACGATTCCAGGAAAATTTCGGCTCGAACCGGTATCGGTCAAAAAGTAGTCGAATTAATGTGAATAGTGAAAGTCAAAGTCAACTTTCACTTTAGTAATTATGACATCATAAATCCATTTACCAAATGGAAAGAAATATGGTGTTAGGTAGGATGAATGGCCATGATTTAATTTGCTTTTGATCTAAAGGCCAAGATTTGGCCAAAATTAACCATTTTTAATTTTTGAAAAAGGTGGAAAGTATTAGGGTGAAGGTTGTTGAAATTTGATTGGTTTAGAGCCAAATTAATTGGCTTTCTTCCATGCATAAGTCGGCCACTTTTGTATCAAAAGGCCGAGACCAAATTTCAAGCAAAAACTAAGAGAAAAATTTGCTAAGTTTTTTCTTCCATGGGAGCCGTGGGTGACCAAAGGAAAACCAAGTAATTCCTTCAAGTTTTCTATACAAAAAGTGTGGCAAAACATCACTTGAAGACAAAGGAAGAAAGTGAATAAGGTAACTTCCCTTGGATTGAAATTTTTCTTGGTTTTTCTTCATGAAAACCGTGGGGTGAATAGTGAATTAAGATGGAAAAGTTTTGGTTGTTTTTCATTAAGTTGATGATGGGTTTTGTTAAGGGTGTAATGAGGAAGAAAACCATGCAATTGGTTAAAAGAAAAACCAATTTTTGGTTGGTTTTCCAAAGGAAAATCCGTGGGTTACCATTGGTAAGCAATGAGAAATTTGTGTGATTTATGTGTTAACATGCTTTCAAGTTGAATTTTGTTAAGAATAAAGCATGAAATTCATTATGGAAAAGCTTGGAAAAATTTTGGTGTTCATTTACTCAAAGTGGCCGTGGGAAATACTTAGGGTTTTGGTGAAAATTTTGCATGTTTCATATGATGTTTGGTTAATTGAAATCATGCATTTTATGATGTGAATGATGAAATTTTTGATTGAAAGCATGAAACAAAAATGATGGCATGTTTTTCACTAATGAGGCCGTGGGTTTAAGTGTTTAAAAACCCTAAGAATTTAGTTGAAAAGTACAAGGAAATGGGCTTGAAAAAGTGTTAGAAAAATGGCATTTAATAGCCTAACCAGTGGTTGAAAAGTTTGAGAAACTTTGGTTCGGTTTGGTGGTAAAAACCGAAACCAAAACTGAGGGCAAAATTGTGAAAAAATTTTGTAATGTGGTTAAAAATGTGAAATTGGAATTTGTGAGCTTTTATGTAAAAGTTTGGAAAACTTTTACATAAAATAGGCTTGTGCTATAGTACGTGGCAGGTACACATGGTTCGAGGCGTACCTAACGCCGGAAGCCTTAAGATTATGCCGAAATGCTGCCGAAATTTCGAAAACGGCTTTCGGGGTAAAATAGGAATTAAAAATAAAAGTTTAGGGTCGGGTCGGAAACCCGAGTCCCTAACGGAGAATTGAATAAGGAAAACCTAAGGGGTGGTTCGTGAATAGTAGACCGTCCCCTAAAAATGTAAAATGAGAGTGAAACGGAAAAACCGACCCCGAGGGGGGGGCGTTTTTGGAAATGAAATAAAGGTCCGAGTCGGGTACGGAAAATCCGAGCCTCGGAGACCTAGGTCGGGAAAGTTTAGATGAACGTTTTAAATACTAGTAAAACGTCCATTTGAGGCTCCGAAACGATAGAAAATCACTAAACCGACGTAAGGGTCGGAATAGTGCTTCCCGAGGGTCGGGAAAGTGAAAAGTGGAAATATAATAGAAACGAACCCGGTAATGATTAGAAAAGAGTCAGAAAAGTTCCTGAGGGCCAAAAATGCAGTCTGGATCAATAAAATTCCGTCAGGGGCAAAACTGTAATTTTGCCAAAATATAGGGGCAAAATCGTAATTTTGTAAAAGTTGGGAAAAATTGGGGAAATGATAAATAAAGCCCAAAAAGTTGTAAATAGGTTCTATTTAAGCTTTTTAATGAAAAATAAAAGCTATAAATGGAAATGAAATTAACAAACAAAGTTTGTCTGTAGGATCCAAAAATCGACCTACAAGGAGGGCGATCAAAGATCCTAGAGAGAAGAAGAGAAGAGATTGATAAGGTAAGTACGGACATTTAATTGTCTACTCACGAATGGACTTACCATAAAGTTGTGTTATATATATATACACATTTAAGCTATTCAGTTGTGACATGATACTAACATGTTCACGAGAATAGTAAGCAAGATTAGAAAAAGAAAAGAGAAATAAGTTAAGTCAATTAATAAGACTTAAAAGTTAAGGTTGGCGTACCGGCCTCCCCAGTTGTGAGGTTCCCAGATAGCCTCCACCCCAGAAGTGTGGCACTGCCTCGTTAATAATGAGGTAGTTTATGGCTTAACTTCCTGCCTCCACCCCAGAAGTGTGGCGCTGCCTCGTTAATAATGAGGTAGTTTATGGCATGACTTACTACCTATAAGGTCAGTAGTCCAGAGATGACCTTAGGGTTGATCGGTGGGTTGCTCCCCTGATCCTCTATTGGTCTGCGCGCACTAGGTACGTCCAACCACGGGCCCACAAGTGAAAGATTAAGCAGATGTAGTAAAGCAAAGAAAAGAAAGAAATAGAATAGAAAGAACAAGTAGTATAGGACTAAAGAAAATAATTGGTCCTAAGTTGACTAACCCTAGAGTGGTGTATTCAGCTTATTTACTTGTATGTATGTTTGTACTTACTGAGCTTTAGCTCATTAGTCTATTCGTGCTGTAGGTAATAAAGGAAAGCAACCAACAAGATGAAACAAGAGTAGCGGACTGACAGGCAGATCCCAGCGATGTCATGGATGGGTTATGGTTCCATTTCACAGAATTCCGCTGTACTCAAGGTGTAAAAGAAAGAAAGTGTAATAGTGAGATATATGTATAAAGACAAGACAAGAGTGTAGTATGTAAAGTAGTGAAACAAGCTTAAAAGTATGTTTCTATTTTTACGTACTTTAAAGTAACAAGACTCCAAAATATATTTTGGGAAAAAGTATTAAGAAGTACGTATATATTTATGTATACACAATTTTCAAGAATTAGTAGTTTCCTCCAGTTAAAGAAAAAAAAATATTCCTAGTTTTTCAAGAACAAATCTTTTAAACCCCAAGGAGAAGAAAGCTATAGAAACAAGTAAGCTAAGTAAGACTAAGCAAAGAATAAAGAAAGCAAGCAAGATAAGGTGGACGACCTAAGCTAGAGGGGTCGCCCACAACTTGATACGTAGTGTACAACTAGTACAAAACAGAGTAATATAGTATTTCATGTTACAGACATGAAAATGCTTGAACTTACCAATACTATGATAACGTCCACTTTCGGAACTCCTCCACAGTTCTATCTCTAATTTGGGTCCCTACAGACATAATATTGTCTATTAATACCATATATTAATTATCACTTTACAAAACATTTCAATTCTTTATATGGTACACGGTTTGCGACACACCCGTGTCCCTGGCCGTGTACCTCTTGGTTTTATTTTATGCGGCTGTGTTCCACTGTACACACCCGTGTACTAATTAAACGCTAGATTTTCTACTCTAAAATCTTTATTTTGAGTCCTAGAATTTTATTTAAGTCGTTCTAGGTCCTTTAGGGTCCTTTCCGAGCCTTTTAGAAATTTTTGGTCAAAATGACCATTTTAACCCTAACAGGTCTCGGGGCCGTAACTATTCCGTTCTATCATTTTTCTCAAATTTTCTAAGCCCAAATATCTTAAAATAATATTCCCTAGACTTCTGTATCATTTTACGGCTTAATTTGCTGCAAAATCCCAATTATCCATTTTCCCGGCCCTCAATTACTATTCATCCATCACCTAGGGTCGTTTCTCGTTTTTCGAGTATTTCGAAACCTTAAATGCCCATTTCACTATTCTTAAAATGTTTTTCATCCCATCCCCAACCCTCGATCCTCGAGAGGCTCAGGTTTCCTATTCTGACTTAATTTTTCCCTCGTTTCCCAAAATACCCCTAACATGAATTATTTTCCTGTTTTAGGCATTTTAGTCATTAAGGGTCGATTTACTATTCCGCTTGGGTTGGTTCTTCATTTTCAATTTTAATCCACTGAGGGGTCCCGGTTTCCTTCTCAAGTCCAATATTTTTACCCCTCGCTCCCCGAAATGCCCTTATGCAGTTTTAAAAATTTTAGCAGCATTTCCGCTTGTATTTTAAGGTTTTCCTGGCGTTAGGTATGCCTCTGAACCTTTGTACTTGCCACGTACTATACCAGAGGCCTATTTTATACAAAGTCTCCAAACTTTGTATAAAAATTGTCCACATTAACCAATGTTCAAAAATCAATACACAACATCAATTCTTTTCAAACCTAGCCTTGGTTTATCATGTTAATCATCACCAAATATTTTTCATCACTTTTCACAATTATCACATTTTATTCTTAGGTTTTCAAATGTGCAAATCAA
Organism: Antiaris toxicaria; assembly: GCA_035233585.1. Lineage (NCBI taxonomy): Eukaryota > Viridiplantae > Streptophyta > Magnoliopsida > Rosales > Moraceae > Antiaris > Antiaris toxicaria. The sequence goes on from CP141156.1 coordinate 61,121,045, forward strand.
CATCAACACCTAACAAAATTTTCATTCTAACCCTAGCATAAGCCACGGATTTTCATGCAAATTCACATAGAAAATCTTGTTTTCTTTCCTAGGGTTTTATCAACATTACACATTCTTATTCAACACTAAAAATCTCCCATTTTCTAGTGTTTATCATCCACGGATTTTAGCATGAAAATTACATCAATTTTTCTTGTTTCTTGATTCTAATTCATGCTTAATTCAATATGTAACCAAATGAACATAAACACTAAACCAAATCATCAATTTCCAATTCACTTTTCACACCAATAATGCCACGGATTTTTCATGGAAACATGCAAAATTTTTGCTTGTTTCTTAACCCTAAATCATGCTTTAATCTCTAAAACACCAAACCAATCATAACATTAACAAAACATCAATTTTTATCAATGTTTCTACACCTTCATACCCACAGATTTTCACTAAGAAAATCAAGTAAAATTGCTTCAATTTAGAGGCTTACCTTGTCTATTTGATTGCTTGATGCTAGAAATGAAATGGAAGCTAATTTTGGTATGAAATTTTGAACAAAATTTGGCCTAAATGGGGGGAAAAGCTACGGTTTTTGGCTGCAAAATTTTGGCAAGAGTTTGGCCAATTTTTTAATTTTTTCTAATGAATTTTGAAGCCTATTTATAACCAAAAACCAAGAACCACTTAGCAAATTCTTTTCCAACAATTTGCTAATTGTTCAAGGACTAAAGTGTAATAATTTTGGGCCAAAAATCAAAATTTTTTGTTGTTTCCTTTCCACATGGCCGAATGGCCTTTTTTTTCTATATTTCTAAAAAAATTTTGAAGGTTATTTTGGCATGATCTTAACCCTTCATCTCAAGGACATCAAATCCTAGCCAGACACATTTACATATTACTTTCCATCCTAAATAAAAAATTACATTTATGACATCAACTTGGTGATGTCATCCTATTATATATGAATTAATTCTTTAATTAATTTGTGGTCAAATTTTGATCGAAAGTCAAACTAAACGGAACTTTACCGAAATCGCGTAGGCGGGTTCCGGGCACCTCCGGTGCGATCGATTTGTTTTATTTTGCTTCCGTTTAGTCAAAATTCTCTATTGTAAATTTCTATCTTTTTAGTGTATTTTAGTGTACTCCCTAGGGTTTTCGGCTCTGTTTTCGAACCGTCTCACCGATTCTGTTCGGTAAGATTGTCCATCCCCGAACTCACTCACTTTAACACTGCTAGAATATTTTTACAGTATTCTTTATTAAAACATAACTTTTCCATAATTTATTCATTAAAATTCATACATACAATTTTAATCTACTCCGAGAATCTAAAATCCTCGATTATCACATTTACCCCTCCTTATAAAATTTTCGTCCCCGAAAATTTTGAACAAGTGGGGGTACAAATTCTTAATTTTGTCTTCTCGCTCCCATGTAGCCTCTTCCATGTTGTGATTTCTCCACAGCACTTTGCCTAATGGGATCATTTTGTTCGTCAAAACTTTATCTTCGCATGCCAAAATTTGAACAGGCCTCTCCTTGTAAGTCAGATCTTCTTGAATTTGGATCGGTTCACGTTTCAGCACATGAGATGGATCTAATATATACTTCTGTAGCATCGACACGTGAAACACATTATGCACTGCTAACATTTCTGGAGGTAACGCCAATCTATAAGCAACTTTACCAATGTGTTCGATAATCTCATATGGTCCAATATATCTTGGACTCAATTTCCCCTTCTTTCCAAATCGCATTATTCCTTTCATCGGTGAGACTTTTAAGAATACAAAATCCCCTTCGTTGAACTCCAAGGCTCTTCGTCTTTTGTCCGCATAGCTGTTCTGTCGGCTCTGGGCTGTTTTCATCTATTGCTGTATTTTTGTAACTGTATCCACTGTCTCTTGTACAAAATCTATCTTATGCATTCATTTTTCTTGTAAATCATACCAATGAATCGGTGATCTACACTTCCTTCCATATAGAGCTTCATAGGGTGCCATACCTATCGAAGCTTGGTAGTTGTTATTATAGGAAAACTCTACCAATGGAAGTTTCTCATTCCAGCTCCCTAGGAAATCTATTGTACACGCAGCCAACAAGTCTTCTAGCATCTGAATGGTTCGTTCAGATTGCTCGTCTGTCTGCGGATGAAATGCTATGCTTAGACGTACTTCGGTTCCCATAGCTTCTTGCACACATGTCCAGAAGTTCAAAGTGAATCGTAATCATGATATAACACAATGGATTTAGGAACTCCATGTAACCTGACTATGTGGTTAACATACAAGCTCACTAACTTTTCCAACAAAAAGGTCATTTTTATCACAATGAACCTTACCGTCTTTGTCAACCTGTCGATAATAACCTAAATTGTGACGTCCTGCCCTACATAGGGTTAAACAGTACTATTACAATCAGCTACTGTCGCCAACTGCGATAGACTGTAACCACTTAGGTCGTCAGTAACTTATTTTTAACTGTAGGAAAATAAACCGGTAAAAACGTATCAGAGTGGCGCAGCGGAACAATAAAAATTTTTAGATCGTTAAATATCTCATGATGCCATATACAATAAATCAACAACAATTAAAACTCATACCTCAAGGACGCCAATATGCAGGAGGAGAATGACCGGAGGCTTCAACCAACTAGCCTTCTCTACTATTCTCCAATTCCCGAATGGCTGAGTGTGTGGGCACTCTGAACCTCGATCGGTATGCTAGCACTGCTAGTCTTCTTCCGACCACCCAGATCTCTAAAGAACTTTATTGTCACGATGAGCTGTGCAACAATAAGCCTGCTCACCTGAGAGTCTGTGGTCTGAGAGAACTGGAGTGGCAGGACCTCTATTTATAGACCTGCATGAGGTGAATCTCTGAATTTGAATTGGATTAGGAAAAGATATTTTCCCTTATCCAAAACCAAAAAATCCGAATTTTCCAAGGGAGAATCTCCATAATCAAATTCGGTTTTCTAGGATAAATCCAATCCAAATCTAAACAAGATTTTAACTAGAATTTTATCTCCCTTTTTCAACCAAAAAATCCGAAATCTTTAGGAGAAAATCTTCTCCAAATTTTCGGCCACTTTTAGGATAAGGAAGAATCAAAATTCCACTAGGATTTTTCAAGCTAAATCTCATCTCAACCTTATCCAAAAATAACCGAATTTCCTAGGATTTAGGCTCCAAAATTTCGGCCACTTTTAGGGAGTAGAGAGAATCCAAATTCAACTAGGATTGAAGCTTGAATTTACCCTTGAATCTTATCCACAAAAACCGAATTTTCCATAGAGGATTATCCTCAAAAAATTCGCCCACTTTTGTTGGGATTTGGATTCAAAATTCAAGTAGGATTCTAACAAGATTATCCTCTCCAAATCCAACTCAAATTCGAATTTCAAACCTTGTGGATTTTCCACAAAAAATTCGAATCCTACTTGGACTGTGATTCAAAATTTGAATTTCAAATTTCAAATTCAAATTTCAAATTTCAAATTTCAAATTTCAAATTTAAATTTCAAATTCAAATTTCAAATTCAAATTTCAAATTCAAATTTCAAATTCAAATTTCAAATTCAAAATTCAAATTTCAAATTTCAAAATTCAAATTTCAAATTTCAAATATCAAATTTCAAATTCCACAAAACGGTTGTGTTTCATATTCTTGTTCTCATGGATAATTTTCTACAACTCCAATCCAATCTCAAATAAAATCATGGCAACTTTATTTGGAGTTCGAATAATTGTGTACTCTATTATCCAAAACAAAATCTGAATCCAACCGGAGAGAATCTTGTCTACCATCCTAATCCTGTGTCATCACCATCCATGCATAATAAACTAGCCAATAGCATACACAAATCAATTTGCCAAACGTTAAGGAATTATGTGGAGCTGGTAGAGGGACTGATTGGACATATATAATCAGGCTCCCGTGATTCCATATGATCATCATTCTGTACCGAACAACTCAATCATATGATCACTAATTTCAGAGTCACACCACTATAAACCTGAAACTGAACTCCCAATTATATACCGTATTACGTAAGCCTGTGACGAGCTACCATCCAATGACCTTGTCATATATGCAAAACCCTCATATGATATCCATGATCAGCCTTAGGTCAAAGTCCGTTTAATCCTACTGATCAGGCTATCTTAAAGTTCAATTATACTACCGAATCAAGAAAATGATTATTCACCATATGTGAATAAGAAGTCATCCGCCTAGCAGACGACCCAAGGCCTTGTCCATTTTCACATTCAGTATAATGCCTTTAAGAGGATACCTTTAACTCCTCAGAGTTATGATTCCGATATCTGCAAACAAACCCTTCATCGTATACAAGTCATGCACCCAACGAATCGGTCTATAAGCTTACTACCTCTGAGACGCTTTAGCCATTGGAACATCAAAGTACACAAGTCATATACATGAAGTAGTTCATTTACTCAGGATTAAGGTTATTGCACAATGAACGTCAAAAGCAGATTGATCCACTCATAGCGGACTACGTAGATCAATCACGCTTTAGTCCCGGTCTAATATGTCACCACCAAGCAACATATCCATGTCTCTACTTGGGAGTCCAGCTCCAGACAGTCAAGACAGACTGTCCCCTCCAAGGCTTTAGACAACATAATAGTCTTAACATGAGTTAGATGCTCGGTCTAACCCCATAAACTACAGACCATAGTTTAGACTGCTAACTTTAGAACATTGTCTTCTCGCATACAAAAGTCCATTGCATGCAACGTTCTAACAGTTTTAACACAAGCAGTCAGTGAGCCATATTTGCTTACATTTACTTTAACATGTAAATAAGACGAGGACAGATAGCAATGTAATGAATAACCTCTAAGTATAATTTTATTATCCAGTTCAAAATGAATACATCAAAATGTCTCTAATACTTAGGGCATTTCCTAACAATCTCCCACTTGCTCTAAGCCAGCAGATGTGCCATGTTATGCATCCCCATCGCCTCTACATGCCTCTCAAAGCTTCTAGTTACCAAAGTCTTAGTAAAGGGATCAGCGATGTTGTCCTCAGACGCGATCTTACATACATCCACTTGTCCTGTCTCCACATGCCCTCTAATAATGTGATACCTCCGATCGATGTGCTTGGTCCTCTTGTGGTGCCGAGATTCCCTTGTGTTGGCAATAGCCCCTGTATCATCACAGTAAAGTGTGATAGGCTTGTCAACACCCGGAATGACCTCAAGGTCTCTAAAGAACTTGCGGAGCCAAACCACTTCTTTAGATGCCTCTGCCGCAGCCACATACTCGGCCTCCATAGTAGAGTCAGCTGTGCAGCCCTGCTTCACGCTCCTCCACACAATGGCGCCTCCTCCGAGTAAAAATACTGATCCAGATGTCGATTTCCTCGAATCCTTACAAGTCTGGAAGTCTGAGTCCGTGTATCCTACGGGTGTTAGGTCCCCTCCAGAATACACTAGCATATAATCCCTCGTTCTCTTAAGATACTTGAGTATATGCTTTACTGCTTGCCAGTGCTTGGTTCCAGGATTCGCTTGATATCGACTCACCATACCTACTGCAAAATGTAGGAAAATAAACCGGTAAAAACGTATCAGAGTGGCGCAGCGGAACAATAAAAATTTTTAGATCGTTAAATATCTCATGATGCCATATACAATAAATCAACAACAATTAAAACTCATACCTCAAGGACGCCAATGAACAGGAGGAGAGTAACCGGAGGCTTCAACCAACTAGCCTTCTCTACTATTCTCCAATTCCCGAATGGCTGAGTGTGTGGGCACTCTGAACCTCGATCGGTATGCTAGCACTGCTAGTCTTCTTCCGACCACCCAGATCTCTAAAGAACTTTATTGTCACGATGAGCTGTGCAACAATAAGCCTGCTCACCTGAGAGTCTGTGGTCTGAGAGAACTGGAGTGGCAGGACCTCTATTTATAGACCTGCATGAGGTGAATCTCTGAATTTGAATTGGACTAGGAAAAGATATTTTCCCTTATCCAAACCCAAAAAATCCGAATTTTCCAAGGGAGAATCTCCACAATTAAATTCGGTTTTTCTAGATAAATCCAATCCAAATCTTAACAAGATTTTAGCTAGAATTTTATCTCCCTTTTCCAACCAAAAAATCCGAAATTCACAAGGAGAAAATCCTCCAAATTTTCGGCCACTTTTAGGATAAGGGAGAATCAAAATTCCACTAGGATTTCTCAAGCAAAATCTCATCTTAACCTTATCCAAAAATAACCGAATTTCCTAGGATTAGGGATCCAAAATTTCGGCCACTTTTGGGAGGAGAGAGAAACCAAATTCAACTAGGATTGAAGCTTGAATATTCCCTTGAATCTTATCCACAAAATCCGAAATCTTTCATGAGGATTATCCTCAAAATTTCGTCCCTTATTTGTTGGGATTTGGATTCAAAATTCAAGTAGGATTCTAACAAGATTATCCTCTCCAAATCCAACTCAAATTCGAATTTCAAACCTTGTGGATTTTCCACAACAAATTCGAATCCTACTTGGACTGTGATTCAAAATTTGAATTTCAAATTTCAAATTCAAGTTTCAAATTCAAATTTCAAATTTCAAATTTCAAATTTCAAATTTAAATTTCAAATTCAAATTTCAAATTCGAATTTCAAATTCAAATTTCAAATTCAAATTTCAAATTCAAAATTCAAATTTCAAATTTCAAAATTCAAATTTCAAATTTCAAAATTCAAATTTCAAATTCCACAAAACGGTTGTATTTCATATTCTTGTTCTCATGGATAATTTTCTACAACTCCAATCCAATCTCAAATAAAATCATGGCAACTTTATTTGGAGTTCGAATAATTGTGTACTCTATTATCCAAAACAAAATCTGAATCCAACCGGAGAGAATCTTGTCTACCATCCTAATCCTGTGTCATCACCATCCATGCATAATAAACTAGCCAATAGCATACACAAATCAATTTGCCAAACATTAAGGAATTATATGGAGCTAGTAGAGGGACTGATTGGACATATATAATCGGGCTCCCGTGATTCCATATGATCATCATTCTGTACCGAACAACTCAATCATATGATCACTAATTTCAGAGTCACACCACTATAAACCTGAAACTGAACTCCCAATTATATACCGTATTACGTAAGCCTGTGACGAGCTACCATCCAATGACCTTGTCATATATGCAAAACCCTCATATGATATCCATGATCAGCCTTAGGTCAAAGTCCGTTTAATCCTACTGATCAGGCTATCTTAAAGTTCCATTATACTACCGAATCTAGAAAATGATTATTCACCATATGTGAATAAGAAGTCATCCGCCCAGCAGACGACCCAAGGCCTTGTCCATTTTCACATTCAGTATAATGCCTTTAAGAGGATACCTTTAACTCCTCAGAGCTATGATTCCGATATCTGCAAACAAACCCTTCATCGTATACAAGTCATGCACCCAACGAACCGGTCTATAAGCTTACTACCTCTGAGACGCTTTAGCCATTGGAACATCAAAGTACACAAGTCATATACATGAAGTAGTTCATTTACTCAGGATTAAGGTTATTGCATAATGAACGTCAAAAGCAGATTGATCCACTCATAGCGGACTACGTAGATCAATCACGCTTTAGTCCCGGTCTAATATGTCACCTCCAAGCAACATATCCATGTCTCTACTTGGGAGTCCAGCTCCAGACAGTCAAGACAGACCGTCCCCTCCAAGGCTTTAGACAACATAATAGTCTTAACATGAGTTAGATTCTCGGTCTAACCCCATAGACTACAGACCATAGTTTAGACTGCTAACTTTAGAACATTGTCTTCTTGCATACAAAAGTCCATTGCATGCAACGTTCTAACAGTTTTAACACAAGCAGTCAGTGAGCCATATTTGCTTACATTTACTTTAACATGTAAATAAGACGAGGACAGATAGCAATGTAATGAATAACCTCTAAGTATAATTTTATTATCCAGTTCAAAATGAATACATCAAAATGTCTCTAATACTTAGGGCATTTCCTAACAATCTCCCACTTGCCCTAAGCCAGTAGATGTGCCATGTTACGCATCCCCATCGCCTCTACATGCCTCTCAAAGCTTCTAGCTACCAAAGTCTTAGTAAAGGGATCGGCAATGTTGTCCTCGGACACGATCTTACATACATCCACTAATCTTGTCTCCATCTGCCCTCCAATGTCGACTTCCTCAAATCCTCACAAGTCTGGAAGACTCAGTCCGTGTATCCTACGGGTGTTAGGTCCCCTCCAGAATACACCAGCATATAATCCCTCGTTCTCTTAAGATACTTGAGTATATGCTTTACTGCTTGCCAGTGCTTGGTTCCAGGATTCGCTTGATATCGACTCACCATACCTACTGCAAAACATATGTCCGGGCGAGTGCAAAGCATAGCATACATAAGGCTACCCACAGCGGATGCATAAGGGACCTTACTCATACGCTCTCTTTCTTCCGATGTCTTAGGACAGTCATCCAATGAAAGAGTTAAACCGGCAATAGAAGGTTGTGAGCCTTTCTTTGCCTCTAGCATTGCATATTTGTCAATTATTTTATCTATGTATGAAGCTTGGGATAATGCAATCATTTTGTTCTTTCGATCTCTGAAGAGACGAATGCCTAAAACATAATTAGCTTCTCCCAAGTCCTTTATGTCAAACTGTTGGTGTAACCAAAGCTTGACCGATGATAAGTTCCCTACATCATTCCCAATGAGTAGTATATCATCGACATAGAGTATCAGAAAGACCACTTTTCCATCCTTAATACGTTTATAAACACAAGGTTCATCAACGTTCTGCTCAAAACCAAATGTCTTAATCGCTTGATCAAACCTCTGGTTCCATGAGCGGGATGCCTGCTTTAATCCATAAAAAGCAACTTCCAGACTTTCCTATCCTGGCCTTTTGCTACTAACCCTTCGGGCTGTATCATATAGATACACTCTTCAAGATGGCCATTCAAGAATGCCGTCTTGACATCCATTTGCCAGATCTCGTAATCGAGAGCCGCAGCAATGGACAGAAGAATACGGATAGACTTCAGCATAGCAACAGGCGAAAAGGTTTCCTCGTAATCGATTCCAGCCTTTTGCGTGTATCCCTTTACAACCAGTCTAGCTTTGAAAGTTTCCACTCTCCCTTCCGCATCCTTCTTTCTTTAGTAGACCCATTTGCATCCAATGGGTTTTATCCCATCCGGCAAATCTACAAGTTCCCAAACAGAGTTGGATTTCATAGAATCCATCTCATTGTTCATAGCCTGTTTCCAAGATCTAGAATCAACATCCTTTATAGCTTCATCATATGTGACCGGATCTTCCTCATGCTCATGAGCCTCGGCCTGGTATACCTCAGCATCATACATAAAGAAATTAGGTTTCTTAGAAACCCTCCCACTACGACGAGGCACCCTAAATTGTTGATCGTCTGCAGGTCTTTCACTGGAACTCGGACTTGCGTCCAAGACCGAAATCTGTGGAGCAGTTCTTTCACCCGATAACTCCTCTAGCACCACTTTGCTTCGAGGCTTAAAGTCATTCATGTGACTTTCCTCCAAGAATGTCGCATGGGTTGAGACAATGACCTTTTGTTCCTTCGGGTTATAGAACAGACCTCCTTTAGTTCCCTTTGGATACCCTACAAACATGCATAATTCTGATCTTGGTTCCAACTTCTTCGCATCCCCATCCAGTACATGTGCCGGGCAGCCCCATATTCTCATATGTCCAAGGGCGGGCTTCCTGCCACGCCACAATTCATACGGAGTTCTAGGAATTGATTTGCTCGGAACCTGGTTCAGAATATAGCACGCCGTTTGTAAAGCATGTCCCCAAAATGATAATGGCAGCGTTGAGTAACTCATCATGGACCGTACCATATCCAATAAGGTCCTGTTTCTCCTTTCGGCTACACCATTCTGTTGTGGAGTACCAGGTGCAGTCAATTGGGATAATATCCCATTCTCTACAAGATGTCCTAGAAATTCATCAGAGAGGTATTCGCCACCTCGATCAGATCGAAGTGTCTTTATGGATTTATCCAATTGCTTTTCCACTTCCGCACGATACTCTTTGAACTTGTCAAAGGTTTCGCTCTTGCGGTGCATCAGATACACATATCCATACCTCGAGTAGTCATCTATGAAAGAGACATAGTACTCGAACCCTCCTCGTGCTGTGACGTTCATGGGGCCACATACGTCAGTGTGCACAATTTCTAAGAGCTCCTGTGCCCTTGTACCCTTAGCTCCAAAAGACCTCTTAGTCATCTTACTCTCTAGACAAGACTCACATTGGGGAAGTCGTACCTCCTCCAGAGATTCCAGAGGACCGTCTTTCACCAATCTTTGAATCCTATCCTGATTAATATGACCAAGTCTTAAGTGCCAAAGATACGCCTTGTTAGAGTGAGAAACTTTCAACCTTTTAGAGTTATCAATTAATTCAGTGTCAAGCAGTGAGTACATCTTTGGTCTGATCAAATATAGGTTTCCATCCATCCATCCAGAACAGATAAAAGACTTATTTCTACGAATATCAACTCTTTTACTAAAAGAAACTGAATAAGAATCCTTTATTAAACAAGCTACCGATATAAGGTTCCTCCTAAAATTAGGAACATAAAAACAGTCTTTCAATAAAATAAACCTAAATTGATCAAAATAAAGATGAACGTCTCCCACTGCCTCAGCCACCACAAAGCTACCATCTCCAGTCCGCAACGAGAGGCTCCTATCATGTAGACTTCTCGTTTCCACAAACCCCTGCATAGAAACACAAACATGATTAGTGGCGCCCGAATCAATGACCCATGTGTCTTTCGATTCTTCCACCAAACACGCTTCTAAGTAATGAAGTTCCTTACCTTCCTTGCCCTTGGAGGCTAGGAATTCCCGGCAAGCCTTCTTGAAGTGACCTACCTTCCCACAGTGGAAGCATTTGGACTTTTTAGGGTCCTTTGGCTTCTTGTTCTTCTTCTTCTTCTTCCCGTCCGAGACAGGAGGATTAGAAGAACTGGAAGCCACTTGCTTCTTATTTGGCCTCTTCCTCTTCCGTGAGGGATTGGAAGATTCCGCCAAATTGGCCTCTCCTTTAGGTCGGACCACATCCTCATCCCTGATCATCCGCTCATAAGCCTGTAGTTGCTTCATGAGCTCGGTAAGTCCTAACTCCTTTGTCGCCAGATTGTATGCGGCCTTAAACCCCACAAAATCTTTAGACAGAGTCTTGAACACCATCTCGATCTGGGTGTTGTAGTCTAACTCAGCACCATTCTCGGCAGCCTCAGCGAAGAATCCCATTAGAGTGATCATATGGTCCTTCACCGGAGCACCCGCCTTTTGCTTGGAGTTCATAATGCTGGTGATAGCGGACTGTCGAGCCAATTTTTCTTGGCCTCCGAACATGTCTTCCAGATTATCCATGATCTCCCCAGCAACTTGATAAGTCTCATGCTGCTTTTGTAAAGCACTCGTCATGCTAGCAAGGATGTAGCATCGAGCTATTTCATTGGATTCTCTCCAATGATTATAGGCAACCGGGACCTCCTCAAGTGGTGTGTCAGGTTTGGGCCCAGGTGGGCATGGTTCGTCCAGTACGAACTTGTGTCTCTCGCAGCTAAGAACTATTAATAGATTTCTTTTCCAATCTTTATAATTGTCGCCATTCAACTTATTTTCAGTAAGTATCGAAATGAGGGGTGTCGGTGACATTTTGAACTGAAATAAAATTATACTAGACATCATTACAAAGCCCAAGCAAATATGCAGATAATTTAGCAAATAAAACATACAAGTATGTTCCTACATGAAACTTGAAAAAAACATGTAGCATTGCAACGGTAATTCTCAGCACCTATTGCCCCAAGCCACCGAGGGGTGGTCATGAGAACAAATAGCCGGAACATGGACCCCGTCCAATTAATATATGTTACCTTAAATCCTCCAAGGTTAAGACATATATTAATAACCGCTTGTTTGGCCACCAGTTTAGTTAACAGAGCTTCTAGGGAAGGTTAATAACTAAACGAGTCTTGAGTGTATAACCATTGTTTACGTAGCCCGATCCACGTCCTACCAAGCCACCGAGGGGTGGTCATGAATAGGATCGCACCCGAACACGTTTTCCACATAGGAGATCCAATCTAGTATACCGGCGGCGGTAAACACCTACCGAGGGGTGTGGTCAGGTCGGAACTGACGCGAGGCGTTACCATGCTTTCACATATGGATCAACAATGGAGGCCGTGGGTTTTGTTTGAAACCCTCTCCCACTCAATATTTTGAAAAACATGCAAGTTTTGACAAATTATGTATGATCAATATAGTATGAGCGGCACTCACCTATCCTATATGACATGTTATCAAATATGCATACAAAACATCCATCAATACATATTTATACATCCATGACATATCACAGAAAAAATAATTGACAGAATAACCAAGCCATGGTTCCATCCTAGAACAAAGAAAATAAAGATTACAAAATTCCATCCAAAGCATTCTTTGGGTCTTGAATTTTGTTCCGTCTTCTTGTATCCATCTTTATGTAGCCTCTCCATTTATTTCTCATCCCAAGAATTATTTAAAATTTAAATCTCCAAAAATTTAAATTTCAAATTCAAATACCAAATTCGAATTTCAAATTTAAATTTCTAATTCAAATTTTAAACAATTTTAATCATCATGTGTAATATGTAATTTCAAAAATTTCAAATTTTCAATTACATATTTTTAAACATGATTTAAAATTAAATCTCAAATTTAAAAATCAAAATTTTCTGATTTTTGGACCGTCGGACCGCCACCCCCGTAGGCGGCAGCCGCCGTGGGCAGCCACCAACCCCTGAGGGGCTGGCAGCCCACGGCCGCCCCTTGTGCAGCCTGCCGGGCTACAGGCCAAGCCTGCAGCACCAGGCTGCACGCCCAGGCTGGGCGCAGCAGCCGGCAGGCTGCAGGCAGCGCCTGCAGCCAGTGGCTGCACGCCCATGCTGCGGCCAGCCTTGGGCAGGCTGCGCCACCCTCGGCTGCAGGCCAAGCCTGCGGCCGTGGGTGATGCTTGCCTGCATAGGGGCTGCCGCAGCCCCATCCTGCCCGAGGGCAGGGGCTGCAGCCCCACTAAGGCCCGTCGGCCTATCCTGAGGGGTCGTGTCTCGATTTTCGTGCCATATTCCAATTTATCTTTTAGGATCTCCAAAAATTAATTTGAATCCCAATTAAATTGAAATTTTCCGCACAATCAAAATTTCAACCTTTAAATTAAATTTAACTTTTGGGAAAAATAAATTACGGTCTTCAATCTTCAATCTCCTCCAAGAATAATTACATAAAAAATTCCTATACCGTTTCCGGTGTACAAAATTCTATCAATAAAAATTCTAAGAGACAAAAATTAATATCCATGGGAAAATTACAGTGTTAATAAACTGCTCCCATGGTTACATAAAAAATTCCTAGATACAATTTTTCTAAATTCTAAGGAACCATAACCGGTATAAACAAGCATGCTTATAATAATTCAAAAAATTAAAATAACCACATACTTTATACATAATACATGATAACAACATAAAGGAACCCTAGAATGCCACTCTCTAAATATCAAATCCATACATAAATAAAAAGACTAAGTAATTGTCTAATTTATATACATGGCATAGTCATGAGATGGCTCTGATACCAATTGTAGGAAAATAAACCGGTAAAAACGTATCAGAGTGGCGCAGCGGAACAATAAAAATTTTTAGATCGTTAAATATCTCATGATGCCATATACAATAAATCAACAACAATTAAAACTCATACCTCAAGGACGCCAATGAACAGGAGGAGAGTGACTGGAGGCTTCAACCAACTAGCCTTCTCTACTATTCTCCAATTCCCGAATGGCTGAGTGTGTGGGTACTCTGAACCTCGATCGGTATGCTAGCACTGCTAGTCTTCTTCCGACCACCCAGATCTCTAAAGAACTTTATTGTCACGATGAGCTGTGCAACAATAAGCCTGCTCACCTGAGAGTCTGTGGTCTGAGAGAACTGGAGTGGCAGGACCTCTATTTATAGACCTGCATGAGGTGAATCTCTGAATTTGAATTGGACTAGGAAAAGATATTTTCCCTTATCCAAACCCAAAAAATCCGAATTTTCCAAGGGAGAATCTCCACAATTAAATTCGGTTTTTCTAGATAAATCCAATCCAAATCTTAACAAGATTTTAGCTAGAATTTTATCTCCCTTTTCCAACCAAAAAATCCGAAATTCACAAGGAGAAAATCCTCCAAATTTTCGGCCACTTTTAGGATAAGGGAGAATCAAAATTCCACTAGGATTTCTCAAGCAAAATCTCATCTTAACCTTATCCAAAAATAACCGAATTTCCTAGGATTAGGGATCCAAAATTTCGGCCACTTTTGGGAGGAGAGAGAAACCAAATTCAACTAGGATTGAAGCTTGAATATTCCCTTGAATCTTATCCACAAAATCCGAAATCTTTCATGAGGATTATCCTCAAAATTTCGTCCCTTATTTGTTGGGATTTGGATTCAAAATTCAAGTAGGATTCTAACAAGATTATCCTCTCCAAATCCAACTCAAATTCGAATTTCAAACCTTGTGGATTTTCCACAACAAATTCGAATCCTACTTGGACTGTGATTCAAAATTTGAATTTCAAATTTCAAATTCAAGTTTCAAATTCAAATTTCAAATTTCAAATTTCAAATTTCAAATTTAAATTTCAAATTCAAATTTCAAATTCGAATTTCAAATTCAAATTTCAAATTCGAATTTCAAATTCAAATTTCAAATTCAAAATTCAAATTTCAAATTTCAAAATTCAAATTTCAAATTTCAAAATTCAAATTTCAAATTCCACAAAACGGTTGTATTTCATATTCTTGTTCTCATGGATAATTTTCTACAACTCCAATCCAATCTCAAATAAAATCATGGCAACTTTATTTGGAGTTCGAATAATTGTGTACTCTATTATCCAAAACAAAATCTGAATCCAACCGGAGAGAATCTTGTCTACCATCCTAATCCTGTGTCATCACCATCCATGCATAATAAACTAGCCAATAGCATACACAAATCAATTTGCCAAACATTAAGGAATTATGTGGAGCTAGTAGAGGGACTGATTGGACATATATAATCGGGCTCCCGTGATTCCATATGATCATCATTCTGTACCGAACAACTCAATCATATGATCACTAATTTCAGAGTCACACCACTATAAACCTGAAACTGAACTCCCAATTATATACCGTATTACGTAAGCCTGTGACGAGCTACCATCCAATGACCTTGTCATATATGCAAAACCCTCATATGATATCCATGATCAGCCTTAGGTCAAAGTCCGTTTAATCCTACTGATCAGGCTATCTTAAAGTTCCATTATACTACCGAATCTAGAAAATGATTATTCACCATATGTGAATAAGAAGTCATCCGCCCAGCAGACGACCCAAGGCCTTGTCCATTTTCACATTCAGTATAATGCCTTTAAGAGGATACCTTTAACTCCTCAGAGCTATGATTCCGATATCTGCAAACAAACCCTTCATCGTATACAAGTCATGCACCCAACGAACCGGTCTATAAGCTTACTACCTCTGAGACGCTTTAGCCATTGGAACATCAAAGTACACAAGTCATATACATGAAGTAGTTCATTTACTCAGGATTAAGGTTATTGCATAATGAACGTCAAAAGCAGATTGATCCACTCATAGCGGACTACGTAGATCAATCACGCTTTAGTCCCGGTCTAATATGTCACCTCCAAGCAACATATCCATGTCTCTACTTGGGAGTCCAGCTCCAGACAGTCAAGACAGACCGTCCCCTCCAAGGCTTTAGACAACATAATAGTCTTAACATGAGTTAGATTCTCGGTCTAACCCCATAGACTACAGACCATAGTTTAGACTGCTAACTTTAGAACATTGTCTTCTTGCATACAAAAGTCCATTGCATGCAACGTTCTAACAGTTTTAACACAAGCAGTCAGTGAGCCATATTTGCTTACATTTACTTTAACATGTAAATAAGACGAGGACAGATAGCAATGTAATGAATAACCTCTAAGTATAATTTTATTATCCAGTTCAAAATGAATACATCAAAATGTCTCTAATACTTAGGGCATTTCCTAACACAAAACATATGTCCGGGCGAGTGCAAAGCATAGCGTACATAAGGCTACCCACAGCGGATGCATAAGGGACCTTACTCATACGCTCTCTTTCTTCCGATGTCTTAGGACAGTCATCCAATGAAAGAGTTAGACCGGCAATAGAAGGTTGTGAGCCTTTCTTTGCCTCTAGCATTGCATATTTGTCAATTATTTTATCTATGTATGAAGCTTGGGATAACGCTATCATTTTGTTCTTTCGATCTCTGAAGAGACGAATGCCTAGAACATAATTAGCTTCTCCCAAGTCCTTCATGTCAAACTGTTGGTGTAACCAAAGCTTGACCGATGATAAGTTCCCTACATCATTCCCAATGAGTAGTATATCATCGACATAGAGTATCAGAAAGACCACTTTTCCATCCTTAATACGTTTATAAACACAAGGTTCATCAACGTTCTGCTCAAAACCAAATGTCTTAATCGCTTGATCAAACCTCTGGTTCCATGAGCGGGATGCCTGCTTTAATCCATAAATGGATCTAAGCAACTTGCAGACTTTCTTATCTTGGCCTTTTGCTACGAACCCTTCGGGCTGTATCATATAGATACACTCTTCAAGATGGCCATTCAAGAATGCCGTCTTGACATCCATTTGCCAGATCTCGTAATCGAGAGCCGCAGCAATGGACAGAAGAATACGGATAGACTTCAGCATAGCAACAGGCGAAAAGGTTTCCTCGTAATCGATTCCAGCCTTTTGCTTGTATCCCTTTGCAACCAGTCTAGCTTTGAAAGTTTCCACTCTCCCTTCCGCATCCTTCTTTCTTTTGTAGACCCATTTGCATCCAATGGGTTTTATCCCATCCGGCAAATCTACAAGTTCCCAAACAGAGTTGGATTTCATAGAATCCATCTCATTGTTCATAGCCTGTTTCCAAGATCTAGAATCAACATCCTTTATAGCTTCATCATATGTGACCGGATCTTCCTCATGCTCATGAGCCTCGGCCTGGTATACCTCAGCATCATACATAAAGAAATTAGGTTTCTTAGAAACCCTCCCACTACGATGAGGCACCCTAAATTGTTGATCGTCTGCAGGTCTTTCACTGGAACTCGGACTTGCGTCCAAGACCGAAATCTGTGGAGCAGTTCTTTCACCCGATAACTCCTCTAGCACCACTTTGCTTCGAGGCTTAAAGTCATTCATGTGACTTTCCTCCAAGAATGTCGCATGGGTTGAGACAATGACCTTTTGTTCGTTCGGGTTATAGAACAGACCTCCTTTAGTTCCCTTTGGATACCCTACAAACATGCACAATTCTGATCTTGGTTCCAACTTCTTCGCATCCCCATCCAGTACATGTGCCGGGCAGCCCCATATTCTCATATGTCCAAGGGAGGGCTTCCTGCCACACCACAATTCATACGGAGTTCTAGGAATTGATTTGCTCGGAACCTGGTTCAGAATATAGCACGCCGTTTGTAAAGCATGTCCCCAAAATGATAATGGCAGCGTTGAGTAACTCATCATGGACCGTACTATATCCAATAAGGTCCTGTTTCTCCTTTCGGCTACACCATTCTGTTGTGGAGTACCAGGTGCAGTCAATTGGGATAAAATCCCGTTCTCTACAAGATGTCCTAGAAATTCATCAGAGAGGTATTCGCCACCTCGATCAGATCGAAGTGTCTTTATGGATTTATCCAATTGCTTTTCCACTTCCGCACGATACTCTTTGAACTTGTCAAAGGTTTCGCTCTTGCGGTGCATCAGATACACATATCCATACCTCGAGTAATCATCTATGAAAGAGACATAGTACTCGAACCCTCCTCGTGCTGTGACGTTCATGGGGCCACATACGTCAGTGTGCACAATTTCTAAGAGCTCCTTAGCCCTTGTACCCTTAGCTCTAAAAGACCTCTTAATCATCTTACCCTCTAGACAAGACTCACATTGGGGAAGACGTACCTCCTCCAGAGATTCCAGAGGACCGTCTTTCACCAATCTTTGAATCCTATCCTGATTAATATGACCAAGTCTTAAATGCCAAAGATACGCCTTGTTAGAGTGAGAAACTTTCAACCTTTTAGAGTTATCAATTAATTCAGTGTCAAGCAGTGAGTACATCTTTGGTCTGATTAAATATAGGTTTCCATCCATCCATCCAGAACAGATAAAAGACTTATTTCTACGAATATCAACTCTTTTACTAAAAGAAACTGAATAAGAATCCTTTATTAAACAAGCTACCGATATAAGGTTCCTCCTAAAATTAGGAACATAAAAACAGTCTTTCAATAAAATAAACCTAAATTGATCAAAATAAAGATGAACGTCTCCCACTGCCTCAGCCACCACAAAGCTACCATCTCCAGTCCGCAACGAGAGGCTCCTATCATGTAGACTTCTCGTTTCCACAAACCCCTGCATAGAAACACAAACATGATTAGTGGCGCCCGAATCAATGACCCATGTGTCTTTCGATTCTTCCACCAAACACGCTTCTAAGTAATGAAGTTCCTTACCTTCCTTGCCCTTGGAGGCTAGGAATTCCCGGCAAGCCTTCTTGAAGTGACCTACCTTCCCACAGTGGAAGCATTTGGACTTTTTAGGGTCCTTTGGCTTCTTGTTCTTCTTCTTCTTCTTCCCGTCCGAGACAGGAGGATTAGAAGAACTGGAAGCCACTTGCTTCTTATTTGGCCTCTTCCTCTTCCGTGAGGGATTGGAAGATTCCGCCAAATTGGCCTCTCCTTTAGGTCGGACCACATCCTCATCCCTGATCATCCGCTCATAAGCCTGTAGTTGCTTCATGAGCTCGGTAAGTCCTAACTCCTTTGTCGCCAGATTGTATGCGGCCTTAAACCCCACAAAATCTTTAGACAGAGTCTTGAACACCATCTCGATCTGGGTGTTGTAGTCTAACTCAGCACCATTCTCGGCAGCCTCAGCGAAGAATCCCATTAGAGTGATCATATGGTCCTTCACCGGAGCACCCGCCTTTTGCTTGGAGTTCATAATGCTGGTGATAGCGGACTGTCGAGCCAATTTTTCTTGGCCTCCGAACATGTCTTCCAGATTATCCATGATCTCCCCAGCAACTTGATAAGTCTCATGCTGCTTTTGTAAAGCACTCGTCATGCTAGCAAGGATGTAGCATCGAGCTATTTCATTGGATTCTCTCCAACGATTATAGGCAACCGGGACCTCCTCAAGTGGTGTGTCAGGTTTGGGCCCAGGTGGGCATGGTTCGTCCAGTACGAACTTGTGTCTCTCGCAGCTGAGAACTATTAATAGATTTCTTTTCCAATCTTTATAATTGTCGCCATTCAACTTATTTTTAGTAAGTATCGAAATGAGGGGTGTCGGTGACATTTTGAACTGAAATAAAATTATACTAGATATCATTACAAAGCCCAAGCAAATATGCAGATAATTTAGCAAATAAAACATACAAGTATGTTCCTACATGAAACTTGAAAAAAAAAAACATGTAGCATTGCAACGGTAATTCTCAGCACCTATTGCCCCAAGCCACCGAGGGGTGGTCATGAGAACAAATAGCCGGAACATGGACCCCGTCCAATTAATATATGTTGCCTTAAATCCTCCAAGGTTAAGACATATATCAATAACCGCTTATTTGGCCACCGGTCTAGTTAACAGAGCTTCTAGGGAAGGTTAATAACTAAACGAGTCTTGAGTGTTTAACCATTGTTTACGTAGCCCGATCCACGTCCTACCAAGCCACCGAAGGGTGGTCATGAATAGGATCGCACCCGAACACGTTTTCCACATAGGAGATCCAATCTAGTATACCGGCGGCGGTAAACACCTACCGAGGGGTGTGGTCAGGTCAGAACTGACGCGAGGCGTTACCATGCTTTCACATATGGATCAACAATGGAGGCCGTGGGTTTTGTTTGAAACCCTCTCCCACTCAATATTTTGAAAAACATGCAAGTTTTGACAAATTATGTATGATCAATATAGTATGAGCGGCACTCACCTATCCTATATGACATGTTATCAAATATGCATACAAAACATCCATCAATACATATTTATACATCCATGACTTATCACAGAAAAATAATTGACAGAATCGCCAAGCCATGGTTCCATCCTAGAACAAAGAAAATAAAAATTACAAAATTCCATCCAAAGCATTCTTTGGGTCTTGAATTTTGTTCCGTCTTCTTGTATCCATCTTTATGTAGCCTCTTCATTTATTTCTCATCCCAAGAATTATTTAATATTTAAATCTCCAAAAATTTAAATTTCAAATTCAAATTCCAAATTCGAATTTCAAAATTTAAATTTCCAATTCAAATTTTAAACAATTTAAAACATCATGTGTAATAATATGTAAAAAAAAATTTCAAATTTTTAATTACATATTTTTTAAACATGATTTAAAATTAAATCTCAAATTTAAAAATCAAAATTTTCTGATTTTGGACCGTCGGACCGCCGCCCCCGTAGGCGGCAGCCGCCGTGGGCAGCCACCAACCCCGGAGGGGCTGGCAGCCCACGGCTGCCCCATGTGCAGCCTGCCGGGCTGCAGGCCAAGCCTGCAGCACCAGGCTGCACGCCCAGGCTGGGCGCAGCAGCCGGCAGGCTGCAGGCAGCGCCTGCAGCCAGTGGCTGCACGCCCAGGCTGCGGCCAGCCTTGGGCAGGCTGCGCCACCCTCGGCTGCAGGCCAAGCCTGCGGCCATGGGTGATGCTTACCTGTATAGGGGCTGCCGCAGCCCCATCCTGCCCGAGGGCAGGGGCTGCAGCCCCACCAAGGCCCGTCGGCCTATCCCGAGGGGTCGTGTCTCGATTTTCGTGCCATATTCCAATTTTTCTTGTAAGATCTCCAAAAATTAATTTGAATCCCAATTAAATTGAAATTTTCCACACAATCAAAAATTTCAATCTTTAAATTAAATTTAACTTTTGGGAAAAATTAATTACGGTCTTCAATCTTCAATCTCCTCCAAGAATAATTACATAAAAAATTCTAAACCGTTTCCGGTGTACAAAAAATTCTAACCATAAATATTCTAAGAGACAAAAATTAAAATCCATGGGAAAAACACAGTGTTAATAAACTGCTCGCATGGTTACATAAAAAATTCCTAGATACAATTTTTCTAAATTCTAAGGAACCATAACCGGTATAAACAAGCATGCTTATAATAATTCAAAAAATTAAAATAACCACATACTTTATACATAATACATGATAACAACATAAAGGAACCCTAGAATGCCACTCTCTAAATATCAAATCTATACATAAATAAAAAGACTAAGTAATTGTCTAATTTATATACATGGCATAGTCATGAGATGGCTCTGATACCAATTGTAGGAAAATAAACCGGTAAAAACGTATCAGAGTGGCGCAGCGGAACAATAAAAATTTTTAGATCGTTAAATATCTCATGATGCCATATACAATAAATCAACAACAATTAAAACTCATACCTCAAGGACGCCAATATGCAGGAGGAGAATGACCGGAGGCTTCAACCAACTAGCCTTCTCTACTATTCTCCAATTCCCGAATGGCTGAGTGTGTGGGCACTCTGAACCTCGATCGGTATGCTAGCACTGCTAGTCTTCTTCCGACCACCCAGATCTCTAAAGAACTTTATTGTCACGATGAGCTGTGCAACAATAAGCCTGCTCACCTGAGAGTCTGTGGTCTGAGAGAACTGGAGTGGCAGGACCTCTATTTATAGACCTGCATGAGGTGAATCTCTGAATTTGAATTGGATTAGGAAAAGATATTTTCCCTTATCCAAAACCAAAAAATCCAAATTTTCCAAGGGAGAATCTCCACAATCAAATTCGGTTTTCTAGGATAAATCCAATCCAAATCTAAACAAGATTTTAACTAGAATTTTATCTCCCTTTTTCAACCAAAAAATCCGAAATCTTTAGGAGAAAATCTTCTCCAAATTTTCGGCCACTTTTAGGATAAGGAAGAATCAAAATTCCACTAGGATTTTTCAAGCTAAATCTCATCTCAACCTTATCCAAAAATAACCGAATTTCCTAGGATTTAGGCTCCAAAATTTCGGCCACTTTTAGGGAGTAGAGAGAATCCAAATTCAACTAGGATTGAAGCTTGAATTTACCCTTGAATCTTATCCACAAAAACCGAATTTTCCATTGAGGATTATCCTCAAAAAATTCGCCCACTTTTGTTGGGATTTGGATTCAAAATTCAAGTAGGATTCTAACAAGATTATCCTCTCCAAATCCAACTCAAATTCGAATTTCAAACCTTGTGGATTTTCCACAAAAAATTCGAATCCTACTTGGACTGTGATTCAAAATTTGAATTTCAAATTTCAAATTCAAATTTCAAATTTCAAATTTCAAATTTCAAATTTAAATTTCAAATTCAAATTTCAAATTCAAATTTCAAATTCAAATTTCAAATTCAAATTTCAAATTCAAAATTCAAATTTCAAATTTCAAAATTCAAATTTCAAATTTCAAATTTCAAATTTCAAATTCCACAAAACGGTTGTGTTTCATATTCTTGTTCTCATGGATAATTTTCTACAACTCCAATCCAATCTCAAATAAAATCATGGCAACTTTATTTGGAGTTCAAATAATTGTGTACTCTATTATCCAAAACAAAATCTGAATCCAACCGAAGAGAATCTTGTCTACAATCCTAATCCTGTGTCATCACCATCCATGCATAATAAACTAGCCAATAGCATACACAAATCAATTTGCCAAACGTTAAGGAATTATGTGGAGCTGGTAGAGGGACTGATTGGACATATATAATCGGGCTCCCGTGATTCCATATGATCATCATTCTGTACCGAACAACTCAATCATATGATCACTAATTTCAGAGTCACACCACTATAAACCTGAAACTGAACTCCCAATTATATACCGTATTACGTAAGCCTGTGACGAGCTACCATCCAATGACCTTGTCATATATGCAAAACCCTCATATGATATCCATGATCAGCCTTAGGTCAAAGTCCGTTTAATCCTACTGATCAGGCTATCTTAAAGTTCCATTATACTACCGAATCAAGAAAATGATTATTCACCATATGTGAATAAGAAGTCATCCGCCTAGCAGACGACCCAAGGCCTTGTCCATTTTCACATTCAGTATAATGCCTTTAAGAGGATACCTTTAACTCCTCAGAGTTATGATTCCGATATCTGCAAACAAACCCTTCATCGTATACAAGTCATGCACCCAACGAATCGGTCTATAAGCTTACTACCTCTGAGACGCTTTAGCCATTGGAACATCAAAGTACACAAGTCATATACATGAAGTAGTTCATTTACTCAGGATTAAGGTTATTGCACAATGAACGTCAAAAGCAGATTGATCCACTCATAGCGGACTACGTAGATCAATCACGCTTTAGTCCCGGTCTAATATGTCACCACCAAGCAACATATCCATGTCTCTACTTGGGAGTCCAGCTCCAGACAGTCAAGACAGACTGTCCCCTCCAAGGCTTTAGACAACATAATAGTCTTAACATGAGTTAGATGCTCGGTCTAACCCCATAGACTACAGACCATAGTTTAGACTGCTAACTTTAGAACATTGTCTTCTCGCATACAAAAGTCCATTGCATGCAACGTTCTAACAGTTTTAACACAAGCAGTCAGTGAGCCATATTTGCTTACATTTACTTTAACATGTAAATAAGACGAGGACAGATAGCAATGTAATGAATAACCTCTATGTATAATTTTATTATCCAGTTCAAAATGAATACATCAAAATGTCTCTAATACTTAGGGCATTTCCTAACATTAACTTGCTTTTAAATTATTTTGATACCACCAATGACGACTGATATCTTACTTTTAACCTACTTCGTTTAACATGCTTATTTTAACTTCCTATTTGAACGTGAAAATTGGGGATAATTTTTTTTTCTTTTTTAAAACTTTAAACTTGCAAATCGTATCGTGGTAAAATATTTACTAAAGTAAATACATTATCATAACTTGATATACATCATAAGACATCATTTTAACATTCTTTTCATTACTCTTTTAAACAGCTCAGCGGAAGACTCATAGCAGTACCATAACCCTTGCCTAGTCCCTTGGCACATGCAAATCTCGTTCGTCATCCCTCACTTGTCTTATCGTCATGCAGGATGCTTACCTGCAAGAAAAACAAACTTGTGAGTGACAGGCTCAGTAAGTTCAAACATACATTCATGATATATAGCAATTCATACCATATAGTACAAGGTAATTCTGATACCTATGTAGCCACGAAATATTGCATATCATATACCGTATATTACTTAACATTCATACTTATCACACATAACCTTGTAAACATACTTGTACATATCTGAATACACTTTACATCATAATCCTACTTTCACACTTAGTATCGTAAACATATTTAATGTACTTTATACATATTTAACATCATAAACATACTTTTGTACTTATCATGCTTTAATCTCATGAACATGCTTTCATACTTGAACCTCGTGAACTTACTGTAACATCGTGAACATACTTAAAATACTTGGCATCATGAACATGCTTTTATACTTAACATACTTGAAACATCGTAGTCATACTTGGATAAACTTGAACATCATAAACGTAGCTTATTTAACGTATGCTACACATCGTAAACATAACATATATATCATACTTATTATCATGAAAATACTTTCACATTCAACATAATAAATATACTTGTCATGTTGAAATACATAAAACATCGTAAATGTACTTAAGCATCGTAAATTATACTTACGTATACTTAAATATCCTTAACGTCATAAACATACTTTCATACATACAAACATTGCATACACGTATCGTTTATTACTTAGACATTCATATTTAAATATAACATGCATTTGTATCATCATATAGAGCATACTTAACATAATATGATTAACTTACGTTTATTAACTTATGCACAATAGTTATAACATATCATATTTTTAACAGGAACATTAGTCATGGTATACTTGCTTATAACTATGAATAGTACTATTTACTATAAATAGCAACTTTATAACGTTACGTTTGCTTAACATCAATACTTAAATGTATTTAACATCATTCATACCATTTCTGACATAACATATATGATACCAATTATGACATCAAAATATTAACACAACATATATCATACATTACTTTAGATTTTATACTTAACATATATAATATTTAAAACATACATATACATACTTTTTATCATAACCATACTTGACATAATGCACACCATGAGTACACTTTCATACTTAACATGCTTTAAACCTATTTAATATCCTGAACGTACTTGCATTCTTGACATGCTCTAAACATATTTAATATCTTGAACATACTTTTGTGCTATCCTTTACCATTTACTTAACATTAAACTTCCAAATCCGAGACATACTACCAATTGGGAGCCGTATAATAACTGAACAGAATTTCATACTTATCATTGTAATAATTTAAACATAGCATATTGATCATAAGCTTAACATCATAAATATAACATACTTGACACACTTGTTATTATGAAAATACTCTCACATTTAACATCATGAATACACTTACCATACTCAAATACATAAAACTTTGTAAATATGCTTAAGCATCGTAAATACACTTACGTATGCTTAAATATCCTTAACATCAAACATAACATGGATCATTAACATAATAAATAATATGCATTGCTTTCATATTACTATTTACTACGAATAGTAACTCTGACCATGAATAGTACTGTCAACTATGAATAGTACCGTTGACCGTGAACAGTGACTTTGATTGCATTGGTATTCGTAATGTTAGTATATCTTATGCTCATTCATGGACTGTATAGTTTTATTTTTATTTTCTTGAATCTTTATCTTTCATTACGTTTTGGTTTTTTTGGGTCCCATAATTGGTCATACCGTAATGCGTGCATAATTGAGAGGGACTCTGGGGAGCAACCCACTAGCCAATCCTCAACAGTCTACATAACATCAGACTTCCAAACCCGGGACGTACCACCATCAGTTTGGAGTCCTATTATAACTTGTAACTGAAATTTGAGAAACCTCCACCTGTGTGATAAGCCGGTACGCCAATACTAATTTAATTACTGAGTTTCTGGTGGTTCCTGACCGATGGCATTTATGTTGCCTCCTGGGTCTGGAACTCTTTAAATTATTCTGGAGTTTATATTGTAGTTTTCTTAAAATTTTATCTCTTATGTTAGTGTGCATACGGCACCTGACTACTAAATTCCTGTCATCTCTATCACCTAAGCATACTGAGTAAATTCATGCTGTAAACAGAGAAATGTCTGAACTTATAAAATATAACACACAAACATAAACATGTCAAGTCAATTTACATTCGACTTAGACATAATGCATGGTTCGTAACATGACTTTCATAACATTCAAATCATAGTATCTTGGCACTAAAACTGCATATAAAACACATAAACATGACCAGTCCATTTATGTTGCAGACAATGAAATATTTAAACTTGCATGTCGCATATAGAACACATAACACATAAACATGTCAAGTAAATTCATGATGCAGACAATTAAATACCTGAACTTACTGTATATAACACTTAAACATAAAAGTCAATTCATGTTTGACTTAGACCTAACACATAAACATCCAACGTTCAAAGCTTCAGTCTTATTATTTTGCTGATTCTTGTCTTTCCTTACTGTCTTTCATATGGTTCTGACCAGGGGGCATTATCATTGTCTCCATGGTCTGGAACACTACTCATATCTTTCTTTCATTATGTGTAACCTTACATATATACTTTACATTTCATACATAACATATAAACATATTACATAATTTCATGTAACAAACAATAAAATGTCTGAATTTACTACATATAAAACATAGATATAAACATGTCAATTTATGTTGTAGTCAACTAAAGCCTTGAACTTACAACATATAACACAGAAAAGTTTATACATGTCACAAACATAGAAATATTTAAAAATTACCACATATGACACTTAGACATAATAGTCTATTCATGCTGCAGTCAATTAAATGTTTAAACTTACTGCTACTTCTACTCGAATCTCCTTTCTTGCTTCCTTGGTCCGTAGACGTCCCTTTATTGCATTTGTATCGGATTCCTTTAACCAAAATAATTACGGTTATTTTCATTACTTAAATCATACATAAAGCTTAATAAAACGTAAAAATTCTACGTTTCATTTCCCAATCACGAATTAGGGGTCTAATATCCCATTTGTAATTTTTCCTTCAACTCCTGTCAAAAATTACGATGATTAGTAATTTTGACGTGAATAGTAACTTTGACTGTAAATAGTACTATTCATCATGAATAGTATCTTTATACCTGATCATGAATCTTGTCATTTTAATACTTAAACTGGATTTTCTAAGTCCATAAATCATAAAACAATTAACTTAAAGGCTTAATGACCCTTTTTGGACCTTTCTGAAATTTTTGGTCAAAATGACTATTTTGCCCCTGACGGGCCTTTGGGTCGTAAAATCTTTACTTTAACATTTTAATGGGATTTTCTAAATCCAAAAGTCATAAATTCATTTTTCTTAAGCCTTTTCGAGCTTTTTCAGCCTTAATTACCGAAATGCTCGGGTCACTATTCACCGACCCTTGGGTGGCACTATTCTAACCCTCGGTCGTTAATCCTTTATTTTTCGGGCCTAAGTCACCGAGAGGGCTCGGGTTTCCATCCCGACCATATTTTTACCCTTCGGTTCCTAAAATACCCCTTTGTGCCGTTTTTGAAATTTCGGTAGTATTTCCGCTTAATTTTTGGGTTCCCAACGTTTAGGAAACACCTCGAAACCATCGAACCTAATTCTATTCTACTACGTACTATACCAGAGGCCTATATTTTTACGTAAAATTCAACTTTTACGTAAAAATCTTTACATTTTTCACATTTTCTTATTTGACTATTTTTCATACACATAGTCCATTTTTCTTACAATTTCACATGTAAAAGTACATAATTAATACGTAATAATTCCAAAACATAAATTTAGGAATGAAGGACCGAAATCACTACCAAAATCGTCCCATCGACGATCGAACGAACCGTTCGGTTTCGCATGCGCAAACTTTCTTTTCTCTGTTCTTCGCTTTTGAAATTTCGTCTTGTAATTCCGACGCCATGGAGGTGTCCGGCACGTCGAAAATAGGCCAACGGGCCATTCTTCAATTTTTGGGGTCCGGGTCGCCGTTGATTGGCGTTGACCACCGTTGACCGGTGTTGACCGTCGTTGATCGGTGTTGACCGGCATTGACTGGTGGCGGTTTGGGCCAAGCTTGGTACCAAAATGTAGATCTCGACGTGAGGAACTCATTGGTGGTGTCAATTTCACCAATTGAAGCTCCTATGGCCAGAAATTGACCCTCGAAAGTACGACGGCGGCGGCAAGCTTCAATCTCTGTTTTCCCGATGTTTTTGCCCAAAATTGTCTTGGGGCTTTTGATCTACGTGAAATTTTGAGTGTTTTGGTATCAGTGGTGGAGCTCAACTCTACCGAAAACAGCGAGTTTCATGGCGGTGACGGTGAGAGATTGGGTAGCGCGATCCAAAGGTTGTTGAGGTGAAATGAGCTATGGGTTTTTTTCTCCTCTTCACCACGAAACTTTCGGGACCGAAATCACCTTGATCGGAGGTCAGACGGCGAAGAAATCGACGTTTGAAATTTCCGACCACCGTGACATTCGGGCGGCACATGCGGTGTCCTCTGGCGGCCGTTCCGTCATGTCGACCTACCGTTGGACTCAACTCAGTGAGAGCTTTCCAACGGTGCTGGCGGTGTCGAAAATAGACATCGTTTCCGATAGTTGGTTACTGTTTTTTCGTGGGGGTGTGGGAGGAAAAGAGAGAGAGGAAAAATATGGGGGACTAGTTGGCAATTTCTGATTTCACCCCTTTTTATATTTTTTTTTTGTCCAAAATTTCAACATGAGCTATCCTGACTGATTTGGGCATACTGAACCCAAATATATCAGTTTTATTTTCATCTGAGGTCATCTTGACCATTTCCAGTATTGTGAATTCCCAGTCAAAAATTACCTTTGTGCTCAAGTAACTAATTTGAGCATACAAATAGGCTATACTGACTAATTTGGACGTGCGGAATCCAAATTTATCAGTTCCAACTTCATTCGAGGTCATCTCGACCAGTTTTCGGAATCTGTGTGATCCCGTCTCGAAAAACATGTTAGGTGCCTGATTGACTAATTTGGACGTCTTGAGTCTAAATATATCAGTTTTATATCAAGAAAATGTCATCTTAGCCAATTTCTTGATACTGCATGTTTCCTAGTCAAAATTTACATTTTATGCTCAATTGACTAAATTGAGCATACTGAATCTAAATATATATCAGTTTTATATCAAGAGAAGATCAGTTTGGCTAGTTTCTTGATACTGTGTATCGCATACACACATACACACATAAAATCACTACATTTCACATTTTAAACACGAATTTCATCGTGTACATTCCATATACTAATTTTCTGATAATGATGAAATTTCCCGGTTGTCACACAAATGGCATCATAACCTTCTCGGGTCTTCGGTAGCCCTACCACAAAATCCATTATGATATGTGCGGAAGAATACGACGATATCACTGCCCCGTCACCGAGCGAAGAAGCAGGAAGCGGTTCGAAAGAGTCCTGTTTATGAACTCACTCCCCGTTTTTCCCACTTTCTTGTCGAAGGGGGCTAACTAACAGCATTTTTGCGGAAAGCGTTCAGACTTTTCCTTGTTCTCATTTCCATTCAGGAATCTCCAACGGCTCTAATTTTCTACCTGAATGACGATATTCAGCCTTAACCTTTTGGCACATCATACATCTGCTTACAAACTTAGCAATGTCTTTCTTCATTCCTTTACACCAGAATTGCAGCTTCAAATCCTGGTACATCTTACTGGCTCCGGGATGTACTGAATATGGTGTTTCATGGGCTTCTGCCATAATTCACCTTTGTAATCCCTCATCATCTGGAATATGAATTCTTCCCTGATGTAGGATTAATCCATCTTTAGATACTTCCTCTTGTGAATTGGTTAGCTTCAGGTCTCATTTCTGAGCTTCACTGATGTCCTCATATAACGTTGACTCTAATTGCAGTGTAGCTAATTTTCCAATTATCAGCTCCACTTTCAACATGTTGATTTCTTTCTATAATGACTTTGGAAGTTTTCCAATCGGCAGTTGTTGCGAAACAGTAGATTTTCTACTTAACACATCTGCAACATGATTGGCTTTTCCAGGATGATAAAGAATTTCACAATCATAGTCTTTGACCAGCTCCAGCCATTTTCTTTGTCGCATATTTAGCTCTTTTTGTGCGAAGAAATACTTTAGACTTTGGTGGTCAGTATAAATCTAAACTGAGCTCCATGCAGATAGTGTCATCAGATCTTTAGTGCAAACACTACTGCGGCAAGTTCCAAGTCATGCGTGGGATAATTTCTTTTATGGTACTTTAATTGACACGAGGCATAGGCAATCATCTTGTCGCCTTGCATCAGGACTGCTCCTAATCCCATCTTTGAGGCGTCACTGTATATCACGAATATCTCCCCTTCAGTAGGAAGTACAAGTATCGGCACACTTGTTAGTCGTTTCTTCAGCTCTTGGAAGCTTTTTTTGCACACCTCCGTCCACTCGTACTTGCTCTCCTTACGTGTCAAAGCTGTAAGAGGTGTAGCGAGTCATGCAAATCTCTCTATAAATCTCCTATAACAGCTGGCTAGACCTAAGAAACTCCATATTTTCGTCACGCTCTTAGGTACGGGTCATTCATTGATCGCCTCCACTTTTGCAGGATCCACAGCGATTCCTTCCTTGGAAACCACATGTCCAAGAAAATGCACTCTATCCAACCAGAATTTGTGACAACCAGGAAATTCAGGCATTCTCGGAAGAAAAGGTACAAATGTATGTATATAACAATTTTTACTATTTAAAGAGTGAAATAAATGTATTTATATTGTTCAGAATGTATTTAAATGTCCTAACAATATTGACGAGTAAGAATTCAGTGTTGATAAAATTCGTTGAATTGAAACGGGTGGAACGGTGCCAAAAACGGCATTGAAGACCCTAACTGGTGCATTATGGTGCACTAAAAGATGAAAAACTTCTGGGATTTATTTTGATCAAACGGAAGCAGTATAAACTGATCAGACTGCACAGGAGACCTTAGGAACCCGCCGGGACGATATCAGGAAAATTTCGGCTCGAACCGATACAGGTCAAAAAGTAGTCGAATTAATGTGAATAGTAAAGTCAAAGTCAACACTTTACTTTACATTTATGACATCATAAAGCCAAATTAATAAATGTGAAAATTATGGTGGTTGGTGGCATTAATGGCCAAGATTAAATTGCTTTTTGATCTAAAGGCCAAGATTTGGCCAAAATTAACCAAATTAAATTTTTGAAAAATTTGGAAAGAAATGGCTTGAAAAGTGTTGCATTTTGATTGGTTGGAAGCTAAGTTAATTGGCTCCCTTTGTGTTTAAGTCAGCAAAATCTTGAACAAAGTGGCCGTAGCCATTTCAAAGCCAAAACATAAGAGAAAAAAATTTCTAAGTGTTCAAGAAAGAGAACCCGTGAGCCACCAAGGAGAACCAAGATAATCTTCCAAGTTTTCTTCACAAAAGTGGTGTCAAACACTTCCTTGAAGTCAAAGGAAGCAAGAAAGCAAGGTAACCTTCTTTGGTTTACATTTTTTCTTGATTTTTCTCCCTAAAATCCGTGGGATGAATAGTGTGAAGATGAGAAAATTTAGGGTTTGTTTTGGTTGATTTGGTGCTTGGGTTTTGTTAAGGGTGTGATTAGAAGAAAAACCATGCATTTTGTTTAAAGAAAAACAAAATTTTGGTTGGTTTTCCAAGGGTAAAACCGTGGGTTACCATGTGTAGTTGATGATGAATTGTTGCGGTTTAAGTGTGGAAATGCTTTAAATCATATTTGGGTCAAATGTAAAGCATGATTTGTATGGTTATAAGCTTGTAAAAATTTTGGAATTTAAAAACCCTAAAATGGTCGTGGGTTTTAACTAGGGTTTGGTGAATAATTTTTGCATGATTAACTTGATGTTTGGATAGTTAAATTCATGCATTGAATTATGGAAATGATGGTTATCTGATTGAAAGCATGAACCAAAAATTTGGTGCATGTTTCTCTTAAATGGCCGTGGGTTATAATGGTGAAAATGTGACGCCTTAAATTTTATTTAAGGGTCAATATATAATTTAAATAAAATTAGTGTGCTAAAAATTAATTAAAAATCTTTTGGAAACCCTAGGTTGGTTTCCTAGTCAAATTCCACTCAAAAAATCAACAATTTTGACTTAAAAAACCCTAAAATATTCGGCCATTACTTGGGATTTTTAATTAAAATTTAAATCCCACAAATCCAAGGAGGATTCAAACTCAAATTTCATCCCTTAAATATAAAGAAGAAATTCGGCCATAAAATGTAGGAAATAAAGGAGATTTAATTTGAATCAAAAGCTAGGTCAAAACTCAATCAAAATTCAAATTTTTTTTCCTTAAAAACTAATGGGTAATTTCGGCCACTGAAGGAAAAATAAGGAGAGAAAAACCTAGCCTCAAAACAGCACAAAAATCTCCCATTTTTCCCCTCAAAATATTCGGCCAAGCAAGGAAACAAAAAGGAAAGAAAAAAAAAAACCTGGTATAAAAACCCTCTTTCAACTCTCATTCACCTTTCCTTTCACTCTCAAAATTCGGCCAGCCTCACCCTATTTCCTCTCTGAATTTTTCTCTCCCAAAACACACCCAAAACAGCAAGCAAAACCTACCTAAAGGCAGCTCAAGGATTCAACAATTTTTGAGACAAAAACAAGGTAAGAAATTAACTTTTTCCTTCCTTCTCCTTTTGATTTAAACCCCAAAATTTATATGGTTTTTCTCCACTGTTTTTCGCTACTGTTTTGAAGACTCCAACACTCACACAAATTCAGCCAAAAAGGAGACCAAGCATCAAAATAGTACGCACAAACAAGGTGTGAATTTCTCTCTCTAAAACCCTAAAAATTTTGCCTCATTGATCCCCTTTCAAAAACCCTATTATCACATGTGTAAAATTTTATGATTTTTGCCAATTTGATTCTCGAGTTGTGTTAATGACATATAAATAAGGTTCTCCACAAAATTTCATGATCATTGGATGAAAATTGAATTTGTTTGAGGCTAATTAAAATTCGGACAGAAAAACGGAAATCTGGAAAATTACCATATGAACAGTAAAATTGTGTCAGCCATAACTTGAGTTTTAAAAATGATTTTTGAGTGAATCTTGAGCCTAAAATTAAATTCAAGATGTCCCCTAAATGCCTACAAAATTTCAAAACCAAACTCATCCGTTGGCCCAGTCAAAATATTTTTCTAAGGTAGGCGGACAGAACTGCCAGTTTTTGAATTGAAACTGAAACCCTAATTTTATGCCTGAAAACAACCCCACGGGTTTTGACCAAATTGAATGACCAACGATGTCTAAAAATTATAAAAAATTATGCAGAATTAAAGCTACGGATGTCTAGTTTAACATAATAATTTAGAATTTTTGGGATTCAAAACGAATTAATATTGATTTTACAGTGTCCAGTAATATCCTAACTTAAGGTTTTTCACAAATTTTAAATCCCAAATGTTTATTAAACGTTTTAAAAT
The DNA here is from genome assembly GCA_035233585.1 of Antiaris toxicaria. Taxonomy (NCBI): domain Eukaryota; kingdom Viridiplantae; phylum Streptophyta; class Magnoliopsida; order Rosales; family Moraceae; genus Antiaris; species Antiaris toxicaria. The sequence goes on from CP141156.1 coordinate 61,154,976, forward strand.
CCTTTTGTGGCACACTAAAATGATTGGATGATTATGTCTAGACCTAGACTGATCATATGTTGTGATTATAGGATTTATTTGACGTTCTTGCTTGATTTGTGGATCACGTCATCGCAACGCTTGTGCGATAATCGAGGTAGGACTTTCTAGCCTTTTCTGGGAGTAGTCAAGTGTTTTAAATTTTCCTGTTTTATCGATGGCATGCTGTTTTCAGTTTATGAAATTATTATACTGTTTTTTATGAAATAAACGCATGCAAAGTGTTATGTAATAAATGTGTATTTTAAAGCGTGTTTTGATTAATGGCATAATATAACTTGGTAAATACCATCTTTTGAATAATCCGGTGAACATAATTGAGCTCTAGTTCATGATCATTATAAATGATGCGTGCGTCCTAAAGTTGACGCCATGGGGGAAGGTCCCTAAACCTGCCCAGGGCCGTTCGGCCTATTTAGACTGTAACGAGATAATCTAGGATAATTCAATTCGAGGCACGTATATTATAGCTATGACAAGTCCTCACTCAAAATATGATGGTTTATTTTAATGATTTATTATTTTTAATATTGGGGCACGTATATTGTAGCTACGCTAAGTCCTCAGCAGAATAAAACTTGTATTAAACATGTTTTCACAAAATTGTTGATTATTTTTGGAAATGATTATTATGCCATGTATTCTTAAATTGTTAATTAATTTTGAAAACGATTATTATGTCATACTTTTAAATGTTACCTGTTTAATCCATCTTTGTTTCTGTCCTACTGAGCCAGCGCTCACGTCCCTTTTTCTATGTGATTTCCAAATGACTACTTCCAAGTGCGGGAGGTAGCAGTTCCGAAAATAGTTGAGCTATCCGTTTCTACCGAAGATGATGCTATCCGTTTTCTCCATCTTCTTCTTTCTGTTTCTCGTTCTGATGTAATGAGACTTTAAGTTTGGACTTTATTTCACGTTATTTAAATTTCATGCTTGGGAATATTTTATGGTTGATAATTTCTTTTGAAGACCGATTTTGTGTTTGGTTTCCGCATTAAAAAGTATTTATTTTCTACTTTATTTTATTATGTGGTTATGATGCTACTCTATAAATAATTAGGCTTAGCTTAATTATGATGTTGACCCGCTTTTCGTAATAAATGTTTTTCCTTAAATCTTGGGTTGATATCATGATTTGGTGGTACCTGTGGTGCCTTACCACGATTTTGAGCTATGTACCCTCGCTGATAGCTCGTACTCTGACCCTGTGGTGGCGGTCTCTGATAACTCGGCACTGGGAACTGCTGTAGCGGTATAGCATGTGGAGCATAAGGCGCAGTGTACTGGCTCGTGCGCTGAGGTTGATAGGGAGCCGGAAGCTGAGGGCGTTGTGACTGCGAAGACTGGGAAGTAAACTGTTGCCTCTGTGGAAGACCATTCTGATTCCGCTGATGATGATGTCTATGAGCATTGTCTCTTGACTGTCTCTTCAGGCAGACATTTCTTTTATGGCCTTCATCACCACACTCGAAGCAGGTAATCACATTCACCCGACCCTGTCACTATCCAAAATACTGATGAGAACCCGATCCCTGAGACTGTTGGTTCTTTTGGTAAGGAGTCTGCGGCTTGTGCTGAGGCTTGTTACGGATTAGTCCAGACTTGTTTCTGTTTCGAGCTTCAAGGAACTCCTTGTCGCCCTCTTCCATTGTCAACGCCTTAGCAACTATCTGCTGGTAGCTATCACTGATCTGGAACGGTTGTACACCCCTCTTCACATAGAGGCTAAGCCCTTCCTCAAAGCGGAGACACTTAGTAGCTTCATTCAAAACCTGATTCTTCGCATACCGGGCCAACTCGGTGAACTTGGCTTCATATTCCCGCACTGACATAGACCCTTGCTTCAAACGGACGAACTCCCTAGCTTTTCTCTCGTGGAATTGAGCTGAAAAGAAACGCTCGTGAAAACACTCCTCGAAAACTGTCCAAGAAGACCTCTGCTCCTCTGTCAAACCATCCTCGATACTAGCCCACCAGGTAGAGGCTAGACCCACCAGCTTGTTGGATGTAAACTCAACCCAGAACTCTGCGGGTGTGGCGATCAACTTTAGCTGCTTACGAATGGCATCAAACCAGTAGTCGGCATCCATCTCTGTGCCCGTGCCGTCGAAAGTGGGTACGTGAGGCTTAAAGAAAAGAGTTAGGGCTGCCTGTTTAGGATGTATCATAGGCTGGGTAGGTACTGCTCCAGAGGTAGGGTTTTCGGTGGTAGGCGTTTGCTGAGGAGTTTGAGAAGAACTCCCCGCTCTCTGGGTCTCATTAGGAACAACATTGGCTACAGGAGCTGGTTTAGGTGTTCCAAAAGGTAAGACGGTGAGGAGAGCCTGTATCGCCACCGTGATATTCTGCATTGCTGTTAGCTAATCATTCGGTGCAGGACCCGCTGCATTCTGACTCCCTTGAGGCTGCATGCTCCTGGAACAGCTCCTTTTGCTTCTGCTCCGTATCTTATGGCACCTCTAGAGATGAAAGAGTTGAGCAAGCAGCTGGATGAGTTGAAATCGTTGGGATTTATCTGAGATAGTAACTCACCTTGGGGTTCGTCAGTCCTTTTTATGAAGAAAGCCGACAGTTCGCTACGTCTTTGTGTGGACTGCAGAAAGCTCAACAGTGTGACCATCAAAAATAAGTATCCGTTACCACGTATAGATGCCTTGTTCAATCAGTTGGGTGGAGCTTGTTTCTTCTCCAAGGTTAATTTGAGATCCGGTTATCATCAACTTCGTGTTAGAGAGGAGGATATCCCGAAGACAGCGTTCCGAACAAGGTATGGCAGTTATGAGTTCTTAGTAATGCCTTTCGGTTTAACAAACGTGCCAACAGCCTTCATGGATATGATGAATAGAGTCTTCCGACCTTTTCTTGATAAGTTCGTCATCGTATTCATCGACGACATCCTCATCTACTCCCGAACTCGTGAAGATCATGCACAGCATCTCAGTATAGTTTTATAGACTCTTCAGTGATCGTTTCTGATCGTGATACGCGCTTCAATGCTCGCTTTTGGCAAAGTCTACAGGAAGCTCTAGGCACAGAACTGAACTTCAGCACCACCTTTCATCCGCAGACAGATGGTCAGTCAGAGCGTCTCATACAGATTCTCGAGGATATGCTACGTGCCTACGTTCTTGATCTTGGAGATGGATGGAGCAAACACCTCTACATGGCAGAGTTCACATACAACAACAGTTATCAAGCGAGTATCGGAATGGCACCCTTTGAAGCGTTGTACGGAAAGCCTTGTCGATCACCCATCTATTGGGTTGACAACCAGGAAGCACCAGTGGGTGGACCCGATATGATTCTAGACCAGTACGAGAAGATTACCATCATCAAACAACGACTTCTAACAGCACAGAGTCGACAGAAGAGCTATGCAGATCAACGCAGAAAGCCATTAGAGTTCGAGATCGGAGAGTTTATGTTGCTAAAGGTTTCACCGAAGAAAGGTATCTCTCGTTTTGGAGTTAAAAGGAAGCTAGCACCGCGTTACGTTGGACCTTTTGAGATCGTACGCAGAGTTGGTAAGGTTGCATATGAGCTGAAGTTACCCGACACCTTGGGAGTGCACAACGTTTTCCATGTATCGATGCTGAGGAAGAGTGCACGAACAGAGTCTGAAGTCATTTCAACCGATGATGTAGAAATCCAACCAGAAGTCTCTTACGTCGAGGTTCCGGTGGAGATTTTGGATCGTAAGGTCAAGCAGCTGAGAACGAAAAAAATACCCATAGTGAAAGTTCTTTGGAGTAACCATGGTGAAGAGGAAGCCACATGGGAAACTGAGAAAGATATGCGCGAGAACCATGCTGAATGGTTCGCTAAGCAGTAGAGTACATGAAATGTAGTCGATCTAAGTTTGTTTTGTAACCCTACTCTGTTCATAGTGGTAGATATACCACTATATGTTTTGAAAAGTGCATTTAGATTGCTTAATGAAATGAGAAGTTATTCATATTCTTATTCTCCTCTTTAGTGTGGAGTAATTCTTAAAGTTTCGAGGACGAAACTATTTTTAGTGGTAGATATTTGTGACGCCTTAAATTTTATTTAAGGGTCAATATATAATTTAAATAAAATTAGTGTGCCAAAAATTAATTAAAAATCTTTTGGAAACCCTAGGTTGGTTTCCTAGTCAAATTCCACTCAAAAAGTCAACAATTTTGACTTCAAAAACCCTAAAATATTCAGCCATTACTTGGGATTTTTAATTAAAATTTAAATCCCATAAATCCAAGGAGGATTCAAACTCAAATTTCATCCCTTAAATATAAAGAAGAAATTCGGCCATAAAGTGTAGGAAATAAAGGAGATTTGATTTGAATCAAAAGCTAGGTCAAAACTCAATCAAAATTCATATTTTTTTCCTTAAAAACTAATGGGTAATTTTGGCCACTTAAGGAAAAATAAGGAGAGAAAAACCTAGCCTCAAAACAGCACAAAAATCTCCCCTATTTGCCCTCAAAATATTCGGCCAAGCAAGGAAACAAAAAGGAAGGAAAATAAAAAAAAAACCTAGTATAAAAACCCTCTTTCAACTCTCATTCACCTTTCCTTTCACTCTCAAAATTCGGCCAGCCTCACCCTATTTCCTCTCTGAATTTTTCTCTCCCAAAACACACCCAAAACAGCAAGCAAAACCTACCCAAAGGCAGCTCAAGGATTCAACAATTTTTGAGACAAAAACAAGGTAAGAAATTAACTTTTTCCTTCCTTCTCCTTTTGATTTAAACCCCAAAATTTATATGGTTTTTCTCCACTATTTTTCCCTACTGTTTTGAAGACTCCAACTCTCACACAAATTCAGCCAAAAAGGAGACCAAGCATCAAAATAGTGCAGCACAAACAAGGTGTGAATTTCTCTCTCTAAAACCCTAAAAATTTTGCCTCATTGATCCCCTTTCAAAAACCCTATTATCACATGTGTAAAATTTTATGATTTTTGCCAATTTGATTCTCGAGTTGTGTTAATGACATATAAATAAGGTTCTCGACAAAATTTCATGATCATTGGATGAAATTTGAATTTGTTTGAGGCTAATTGAAATTCAGACAGAAAAACGGAAATCTAGAAAATTACCATATGAACAGTAAAATTGTGTCAGCCATAACTTGAGTTTTAAAAACGATTTTTGAGTGAATCTTGAGCCTAAAATTAAATTCAAGATGTCCCCTAATTGTCTGAAAATTTCAGAACCAAACTCATCCGTTGGCCCAGTCAAAATATTTTTCTAAGATAGGCGGACAAAACTGCCAGTTTTTGAACTGAAACTGAAACCCTAATTTTATGCCTGAAAACAACCCCTCGGGTTTTGGCCTAATTGAATGACCAAACGATGTCTAAAAATTATAAAAAATTATACGAAATTAAAGCTACAGATGTCTAGTTTAACATATTAAAAATTTATAATTTTTGGGATTAAAAATGTATTAATATTGATTTTACAGTTAGCCTAGGTCAGTCTGCCCATGTCCAGTAATATCCTAACTTAAGGTTTTTCACAAATTTTAAATCCCAAATGTTTATTAAACGTTTTAAAATCCTTTTGTGGCACACTAAAATGATTGGATGATTATGTCTAGACCTAGACTGATCATATGTTGTGATTATAGGATTTATTTGACGTTCTTGCTTGATTCGGGGATCACGTCATCGCAACGCTTGTGCGATAATCGAGGTAGGACTTTCTAGCCTTTTCTAGGAGTAGTTAGGTGTTTTAAATTTTCCTGTTTTATCGATGGCATGCTGTTTTCAGTTTATGAAATTATTATACTGTTTTTGATGAAATAAACGCATGCAAAGTGTTATCTAATAAATGTGTATTTTAAAGCGTGTTTTGATTAATGGCATAATATAACTTGGTAAATACCATCTTTTGAATAATCCGGTGAACATAATTGAGCTCTAGTTCACAATCATTATAAATGATGCGTGCGTCCCAAAGTTGACGCCATGGGGGAAGGTCCCTAAACCTGCCCAGGGCCGTTTGGCCTATTTAGACTGTAACGAGATGATCTAGGATAATTTAATTCGAGGCACGTATATTATAGCTACGACAAGTCCTCACTCAAAATATGATGGTTTATTTTAATGATTTATTATTTTTAATATTGGGCCATGTATATTGCAGCTACGCTAAGTTCTCAGCAGAATAAAACTTGTATTAAAAATGTTTTCACGAAATTGTTGATTATTTTTGGAAATGATTATTATGCCATGTATTCTTAAATTGTTAATTATTTTTGAAACGATTATTATGTCATACTTTTAAATGTTAACTGTTTAATCCACCTTTGTTTCTGTCCTACTGAGCCAGCGCTCACGTCCCTTTTTCTTTGTGATTTCGAAATGACTACTTCCAGGTGCGGGAGGTAGCAGTTCCGAAAATCGTTGAGCTATCCGTTTCTACCGAAGATGATGCTATCCGTTTTCTCCATCTTCTTCTTTCTGTTTCTCATTCTGATGTAATGAGACTTTAAGTTTGGACTTTATTTCACGTTATTTAAATTTCATGCTTGGGAATATTTTATGGTTGGTAATTTCTTTTGAAGACCGGTTTTGTGCTTGGTTTCCGCATTAAAAAGTATTTATTTTCTACTTTATTTTATTATGTGGTTATGATGCTACTCTATAAATAATTAGGCTTAGCTTAATTATGATGTTGACCTGCTTTTCGTAATAAATGTTTTTCCTTAAATCTCGGGTTGATATCATGATTTGGCTGCCGTGTCACGTGTCTAAATTATAGGCCGTGACAGAAAAAAAACCCTAGAATTGGTGTTGAAAAATGCATGTAAATTGGCTTGAAAATGTGCTAGGTAATGACATTGGAATAGCCTAAAATTTGGTTGAAAAATTGAAAAGCTTGGTTAGGTTTTGAGTGTGAAAACCGTGGCTAAAACTAAGGGCAAAATAGAAAGAAATTTTGTGGAATGTGATTCAAAATGTGAATTGAAATGTTGTTAGCTTTTATGTAAAAGTTTGTGAAACTTTTACATAAAACAGGCTTGTGGTATAGTACGTGATAGGTACATATGGTTCGAGGCGTACCTAACGCCGGTCGCCTTAAATTTACACCGAAATGCTGCCGAAATTTCGAAAACGGCATTTGGGGCAAAAAGAGAATAAAAAAATAAAAGTTTAGGGTCGGGACGGAAACCCGAGTCCCTAAAAGAAAATTGAATAAGGGAAACCTAAGGGGTGGTTTGTAAATAGTAATCTGTCCCCTTAAAAATATAAAACGCGAGTGAAACTGAAAAACCGACCCCGAGGGGGGGCGTTTTTGAGAAACGAAGAAAAGGTCCAAGTCGGGTACGGAAAATCCGAGCCTCGGAGATCTAGATCGGGAACATCTAGATGAACGTTTAAAATACTAGTAAAACGTCTATTTGAGGCTCCGAAACGTTAGAAAATCACTAAACCGACGTAAGGGTCGGAATAGTGCTTCCCGAGGGTCGGGAAAGTGAAAAGTGGAAATAAAATAGAAACAAACCCGGTAATGAATAGAAAAGAGTCAGAAAAGTTCCTGAGAGTCAAAAATTCAGTCCGGATCGAGAAAATTCCGTCAGGGGTAAAATTGTAATTTTACCAAAATATGGGGGCAAAATTGTAATTTTGTAAAAGTTGAGAAAAATGGTGAAAATGATAAATAAAGCCTAAAAAGTTATAAATAGGTTTTATTTAAGCTTTTTAATGAGAAATAAAAGCTATAAATGAAAATGAAATTAACAGACAAGATTTTGTCCGTAGGATCCCAAAATTGATCTACAAGGAGAGCGATTAAAGATCCAGGAAGGAAAAAGGAAAGAAACGGATAAGGTAAGTTCAGACATTTACCTGTCTGCAACATATAGCATTATTATTGCTAACTTTGATGTACTAACTATAAGTTACGTACATATGTGCTACGGGCACTATTATAGAAGAGAGAGAGACGAAATGTGCTACGGGCACTATTGAGAATGGGACACATAATAATTGTGCTTCGAGCACTAGAGCGAGGTTAATAAAACTCACTCACCTAAAAATTATAATGTGAACCATTCCTAGCCACGGGGTAATATGAAGTCACCGGGTTAGAATTTTAAAAAGTCGGTAATGAAACAACTTTTGGCGCACCAGCCTTCTGTACAAGGAGGTAAACTTTGCCTTCGGGGCTATGATGATGAGATAAAGGCTGTGGAGGTCAGCACTAATGTACCGCTCCCAGTCATGTACAATTTGCCTTCGGGGCTATGAGATTAAGGCTATGGAGGTCAGCACTAATGTACCGCTCCCGGTCATGCGCACTTAAATGGTATTGCCAACTTGATCTCAAAACCAGAACATAATGTAAGATAATTACCTAAAACTGAAACTATGCCATAATTGAGCATAAGACAGTTTCATGAGAGTACTAACATCGTAGTAGATGTATTGTTGATATACTGTGTTGTGGTCAAACTTATTATTCATAATGAATAGTGGTCAAAGTTACTATTCACGTATGAACAGTGCCAATGTTACTATTTACTATGAATAGTACTATTCATATAAATTTTATTTCTTGCATGTTTGAACTTACTAAGGTTGTAGCTCACCATTTTTGCTTATGTTGCAGGTAAACAACCAGCTCAGTAGCTTTGTATGGCTGGATGGCAGACGGGATAGCGCGTGTCAAATGGGATAGGAGGCCAGGGATATGGTCCTGCCAGAATCTTTCTGCTGAGCGATAAAAGAGAAGGGAAAAAGAAACAGTCTTTTGTAAATATATATTTTGTGAAAGTACAGTATTATATAAATTACTTTGTACTTGTAAACAAAGTGATTAGTGGATAATGTTTTACATGATGTTTTAAAAAAAAATTTCCCCAAAAACGTCATGTTTTAAAGAGAGATAGATTTGCCGACGACCCATGAAAGTACAATCTATCACAGTTAGCTATGAAGCTTAACTGTAATAGTATTGTATGATCTCTATGAGGGGCGGGCCGCCACAGTTGGTATCAGAGCAGATTTACGATTGGTCTAGTTTAGATTACTGACTGTTGCCACAGTTAGTATATCAGAGCAGTGTTGACCACATCCTGATTTGACACTTTGCGTATCCTGCACCGCTATCCAAGTAAGTAGTTTGCTTAAGTTTAGTGAATTATTTTCTTATATGAAAATAATTATCTTATAGGTAGCAAGATGACCAGACCTCCTTATGTGAGACCGCCGCTACCACGACCGAGAGGGGTGTTACGGGTATAGACGAGACCTATTGTGAGGCCATCTATTTCCCAACGACCAGTAGTTAGACCCTCGGTGCCAGAGAGACCTCCAGCACCAGCACCAGCACCAGCACCTACTCTAGTAGATGTAGTACAGCCTCGACCGGTACTTCATCCACCTGTAGTAGTGGACATTCTAGTTGTTGGTGGACATCAACATATTGGGGTGAGAGTTTCAGCTCGGGTAGTACAGGCATTTAGAGCAAGCAGTCCCCCTGTGTTTGATGGTGGACGACAGTCGATGGAGACGAAGAACTAGTTCCATGCCATAGAGAGGATTATGATGATGTGCGACATTGACCGAGAGATGTGGATCCAGTTGGCCATAAGTATGTTTCAGGGAGATGCTCGAGTATTCTAGGACTATTGTGACCAGGAGATTTTGTTGGGATTCAGTTGGGCTGAGTTCTGTCAGCGATTGACTGATCAGTTTCCACCTAAGTATCCGACACCGACTCCTGCACCTCCAGAGACACGATAGGTGTTAGGAAATGCCCTAAGTATTAGAGACATTTTGATGTATTCATTTTGAACTAGATAATAAAATTATACATAGAGGTTATTCATTACATTGCTATCTGTCCTCGTCTTATTTACATGTTAAAGTAAATGTAAGCAAATATGGCTCACTGACTGCCTGTGTTAAAACTGTTAGAACGTTGCATGCAATGGACTTTTGTATGCGAGAAGACAATGTTCTAAAGTTAGCGGTCTAAACTATGGTCTGTAGTCTATGGGGTTAGACCGAGCATCTAATTCATGTTAAGACTATTATGTTGTCTAAAGCCTTGGAGGGGACGGTTTGTCTTGACTGTCTGGAGCTGGACTCCCAAGTAGAGACATAGATATGTTGCTTGGTGGTGACATATTAGACCGGGACTAAAGCGTGATTGATCTACGTAGTCCGCTATGAGTGGATCAATCTGCTTTTGACGTTCATTGTGCAATAACCTTAATCCTGAGTAAATGAACTACTTCATGTATATGACTTATGTATTTTGATGTTCCAATGGCTAAAGCGTCTCAGAGGTAGTAAGCTTATAGACCGGTTCGTTGGGTGCATGACTTGTATACGATGAAGGGTTTGTTTGCAGATATCGGAATCATAGCTCTAAGGAGTTAAAGGTATCCTCTTAAAGGCATTATACTGAATGTGAAAATGGACAAGGCCTTGGGTCGTCTGCTGGGCAGATGACTTCTTATTCACACATGGTGAATAATCATTTTCTTAATTCGGTAGTATAATGGAACTTTAAGATAGCCTGATCAGTAAGATTAAACAGACTTTGACCTAAGGCTGATCATGGATATCATATGAGGGTTTTGCATATATGACAAGGTCATTGGATAGTAGCTCGTCACAGGCTTACGTAATACGATATATAATTGGGAGTTCAGTTTCAGGTTTATAGTGGTGTGACTCTGAAATTAGTAATCATATGATTGAGTTGTTCGGTACAGAATGATGATCATATGGAATCACGGGAGCCCGATTATATATGTCCAATCAGTCCCTCTACTAGCTCCACATAATTCCTTAACGTTTGGCAAATTGATTTGTGCATGCTATTGGCTAGTTTATTATGCATGGATGGTGATGACACAGGATTAGGATGGTACACAAGATTCTCTCCGGTTGGATTTAGATTTTGTTTTAGATAATAGAGTACACAATTATTCGAACTCCAAATAAAGTTGCCATGATTTTATTTGAGATTGGATTGGAGTTGTAGAAAATTATCCATGAGAACAAGAATTTGAAACACAACCGTGTTGTGGATTTTGAAATTTGAATTTTGAAATTTGAAATTTGAAATTTGAATTTGAAATTTGAATTTGAAATTTGAATTTGAAATTCGAATTTGAAATTTTGAATTTTGAATTTTGAATTTGAAATTCGAATTTGAAATTTGAATTTGAAATTCGAATTTGAAATTCGAATTTGAAATTCGAATTTGAAATTTAAATTTGAAATTTGAAATTTGAAATTTGAAATTTGAATTTGAAATTTGAAATTCAAATTTTGAATCACAGTCCAAGTGGGATTCGAATTTGTTGTGGAAAATCCACAAGGTTTGAAATTCGAATTTGAGTTGGATTTGGAGAGGATAATCTTGTTAGAATCCTACTTGAATTTTGAATCTAAATCCTAACAAAAGTGGATGAAATTTTGAGGATAATCCTCAATGGAATTTCGGTTTTTGTGGATAAGATTCAAGGGAAAAATTCAAGTTTCAATCCCAGTTGAATTTGGATTCTCTCCTCCCTGGAAAATGGCCGAAATTTTGGAGATAATCTCCTAGGAAAATTCGGTTATTTTGGATAAGGTTGAGATAAGATTCAAGCTTGAAAATCCTAGTGGAATTTTGATTCTTCCTTATCCTAAAAGTGGCCGAATATTTGGAGAAGATTTTCTCCTAGGAATTTCAGATTTTTTGGTTGAAAAAGGGAGATAAAATTCTAGTTAAAATCTTGTTTAGATTTGGATTGGATTTATCCTACGAAAACTGAATTTTATTGTTGGATTTTCCCATGGAAAAATTCAGATTTTTTGGTTATGGATAAGGGAGAATATCTTTTCTTAATCCAATTTGAATTCAGAGAATCACCTCATGCAGGTCTATAAATAGAGGTCCTTCCACTCCAATTCTCTAAGACCACAGACTCTCAGGTGAGCAGGCTTATTATTGCACAGCTTATCGTGACAATAAAGTTCTTTAGAGATCTGGGTGGTCGGAAGAAGACTAGCAGTGCTAGCATACCGATCGAGGTTCAGAGTGCCCACACACTCAGCCATTCGGGAATTGGAGAATAGTAGAGAAGGCTAGTTGGTTGAAGCCTCCGGTCAATTTCCTCCTACAGATTGGCGTCCTTGAGGTATGAGTTTGAATTGTTGCTGGTTTATTGTATATGGCATCATGAGATATTTAACGATCTAAAAATTTTTATTGTTCCGCTGCGCCACTCTGATACGTTTTTACCGATTTATTTTCCTACAATAGGTAGATACATCCACATACCCTAGATTTGATGAGGTTAGGGACTATATTCTCCAGACAGAGAGGATGGTCATGTTGTCTGGTGAGACAGTTATGTCTTACACAGCACGATTTGAGGAGACCATTAGGAGGAGATGTCCGTTGCCCAACCTCACTGAAGCAAACTGTTGTGAGCTTTTCTGGAGAGGTTTACCTATGGAGTTGAGACAGAGGGTGATTAAGCTATATCCTCCTATGCTCCAAGAGTTTGTAGTGACGATCAGGACTATCGAGAGGGAGATTTTGATTGAGCATCTGACGTAGAGTCGATGAGAGACATTGGGTCAAGATGAGATGTTGGCACACATTTTTGGGCCGAGAAGGATGATGAATGATCATGAAGCTGGACTGTCTAGACCACGAGGAGGTGATGACTCAGGACAGGGAGCATTGCCTAGGTGTGATGATGATTCAGATGATCCAGATGGCGATGAGGATCCAGAAGAATATCCTCTAATTCCAAACACAAGGGATGTGTGACCAGTAGATGTATACATGTACATAAGTAGTTTATAGAGAAAAGCTCTTTTGTATAGACTTGTGGCCAGGATGTACATGATGGTTGATGTATATATGACTGGTGATGGTTATGTATGATATATAAACGTTTTGCTATGAATGAAATATCAAAATGATTATATGTTGTACGATGATGTGTTGCGATGATGTGGCTTTACATTACCCTGAATTTCATAAATTTATATGATTTTATGAATGTGGTCATGGAAAAGCTAACTGTGAATTGTTGTGCTATAATAGGATAATAGGCAAGATGGTGGATTTGCGGAATCGACCAGAGGGACGAGAACGACGTCCTAATATCATGGAGAGATTAGATCAGATACAAGCCTTACTAGAAGCTCAAATGCAAGAAAATGCTAATCTGAGACAACGAGTTGAGGAGTTAGAACAGAGGCAAGGTTCTGAAGGTACCCAAGTAGAACAGGAAGCTGAGGTAGATCTGGTTATCCCTCCAGCTGTTGTACATGAGAGAGTTCCTGAACCGCAACTGGTATTAAATCTGGAATCCCTCTATGAAAGATTTAGGCGTATGAGGCCGCCAGAATTTGAAGGCTCTACAAATCTTCTAGAGGCCGAAGACTGGGTGCCATCCTTACAAGTGATCATGGAATTCATGAACCTAACTGACCAGGAGAAGGTTGCGTGTGTGTCTTTTGTGTTGAGGAAAGATGCTCGTTTTTGGTGGGACACTGTGCGAATGAGAAGAAATGTGTCTACCATAAGTTGGGCAGAATTTCTGGAAGAATTTAACCAGAAATATTATGACCCTGCATCTCTGAGACAACAGTAGAAAGAGTTCTCAGAATTGACGCAAGGAAATACATCGGTGAGTGAAGTTTGCCGAAAGTTCAATCAGTTATCCTGCTTATGTCCCTATGTAGTCCCTACTGAGAGGGAGAAAATATAGAAAATGATCGGGATGTTCAAGCTAGAAATTGTTGCATTAGTAGACACTGGACAGGTACCGCCTACTTCTATAGCAGATTGTGTTAGTCGAGCCATAAGAGCTGAGTTTCACGTAGCCCGACAGAAAGAGGAAATCCAATGTGCAAAATTATCCTACATGCGGGAAGAGACATTCTGGGCAATGCCGATATGGGCCACTTGTTTGTTATGAATGTGGAAAGGAAGGTCATTATGCCAGGAACTGTCCAAGCAATAGGCAGGGTGTACAAGGCACTTCCCAACCTCACCAGACACGTCCACAAGCTTATTCCCTTCAGGCCAGAGTTGAAGAGTCTCCAGTAAGGCCGCAACGTCAGGAGCATATGCCACGTGCTGATGCTCGTGTGATGGCCTACAGTAAAGAAGATGCAGAGGCAGGACCATCGAATATGGTGACAGGTTAGCTTCCTGTCACTAGTCATGTAGCCTCTGTACTATTCGATTCCGGTGCTACGCATTCTTTTGTTTCCTATGAATTTGCTGACAAAATAGGACTTCCTAAGGACTATATGGGAAGAGTATTTAAGACAGCTTTATCCTCTGGGGAAGTATTGTTGTCCAATTATTGGCTACCTCATGTACCAGTATATGTGGCAAATAGGGAGCTTTATGCGGAGTTGATCGTAATGAAGATCATGGATTATGATGTGATTCTAGGCATGGATTTCTTAGGGAAATATCAAGCTACGATCGATAGCCGAAATCGAAAAATGGTATTCCAACCCGAGGAAGAAGAGAGTTTCGAATATGTCGATGCTTCTCAAAAACCCAGGAAGATGATGATCAGTTCATTGAAAGTAAGTAAATTGATGACCAGTGGTTGTATGGGATATCTGGCATATGTGGTGGATACTACAGAGGAACAGAAGCTTCAACCTAAAGATGTTCCTATTGTTAAGGAATTTCTTGACATATTTCCAGAAGAGTTACTAGGGATACCTCCAGAAATAGAAATCTCATTCGAAATTGAGTTGATACCTAGAACGGCACCTATTTCCAAAGCACCATACCGCATGGCTCCAGTGGAGTTAAAGGAGCTGTAGGAACAATTAAAGGAGCTTTTGGATAAGGGATTCATCAGACCTAGTTATTCTCCGTAGGGTGTACCTGTGTTGCTCATCAAGAAAAAGGATGGAACGTTCCATTTGTGCATTGATTACTGAGAGTTGAATAAGGTTACGATCAAAAATAGGTATCTGTTACCTAGAATTGATGACACATTCGACCAGTTAAAAGGCGCAGTGATATTTCCAAGATCGACTTACGATCAGGATATCACCAGCTGAGAATTAAAGAAAGTGATATTCCTAAGACAGCGTTTAGGACTCGTTATGGTCATTATGAGTTCCTTGTGATGCCATTCGGATTAATAAATGCACTGGCAGCGTTCATGGATTTGATGAACAGAATTTTTAAAGAATATTTGGATAAGTTTGTCATTGTATTCATTGATGACATTCTTATACACTCAAATACACATGAGGAGCACAAGGAGCATCTGAGGATCGTGTTGCATATGATAAGGAAGCATCAACTGTATGCCAAATTCTCAAAATGCGAGTTTTGGCTGGACAAAGTACATTTCCTCGGACATGTTGTATCCCAGGAAGGTATTGCTGTAGATCCAACAAAGGTAGATGCAATTAACCAATGGCCTGCACCCAAGAGTATGAAATACGCAGTTTCTTGGGGTTTGCTGGTTATTATCGGAGGTTTGTAGAGGGATTCACACGTTTAGCTGCACCTCTTACTGCTCTTACACGCAAGGAACGAAAGTATGAGTGGACTATGGAATGTGAAAGAAGCTTCCAGGAGTTAAAGTGACAGCTGACAAGCGCACCAATCCTTACGCTTCCTACTGAAGGGGAGAAGTTTGTGATCTACAGTGATGCATCCAAAATAGGATTGGGAGCAATCCTGATGCAAGGTGGCAAGGTGATTTCCTACGCTTCCTATGGCGGCCCGCCCCTCGTAGAGATCATACAATACTATTACAGTTGAGCTTATCGCTAACTGTGATAGATTGTACTCTCGTGGGTCGCCGGCTTATCTCACTCTCTTTTAAAATCGTGTCGTTTTTGGGGAAAATTTTTTTTTTCTTTAAACATCATATGAAATCTTTTCCACTATTTACTTTGTTGATAAGTACAAAGTAATATAAATAATACAGTACTTTTGTAAAATATATATATAATTACAAAAGAACTGTTTCTCCTTTTTTTCCCTTCACTTTAACGCTCAGCAGCAAGACTCTGACAGTACCATATCCCTCGCCCAGTTATCCCATTTGACACGCGCCATCCCGTACGCCATCCAGTCAAACAAGCTACTGAGCTGGTCGCTTACCTGCAACATTAGCAAAAATGGTGAGCTACAGGCTCAGTAAGTTCAAACATGCAAGAAATAAAATTTCTATGAATAGACTATTCATCATGAATAGTCCGTTGACTACTATTCATCTATGAATAGTAACTTTGACCACTATTCATACATGAATAGTAAGGTTGACCACACCACTGTATCACACTAGTACATCTACCGCGATGTTAGTGCTTTCACTAAACTGTCTTATGCTCAATTATGGCACAGTCTCAGTTTTAGGTCATTATCTTTAATTACGTTCTGGTTTTGAGCTCGGTTGGCAGTACCATTTAAGTGCGCATGACTGGGAGCGGTACATTAGTGCTGACCTCCACATCCTTAATCTCATAGCCCCGAAGGCAAAATTGTACATAACTGGGAGTGGTACATCAGTGCTGACCTCCACAGCCTTATCTCATAGCCCCGAAGGCAAAAGTACCTCCCTATACGGAAGGCTGGTACGCCAGAAAGTGGTTTCATTACCGACTTTTTAACCTTCTAACCCGGTGACTTCACATTGTCCCGTGGTTAGGAATGGTTCACATTTTAATTTTAGGTGAGTGAGTTTTATTAACCTCGCTCTAGTGCCCGAAGCACAATTAACCATGTGTCCCATTCTTATAGTGCCCGTAGCACATTTCGTCTCTCTCTCTATTCTATCATAGTGCCCGTAGCACATATGTACCTAACTTATAGTTAGTACATTAAAGTTAGCACAATATTGCTATATGTTGCAGACAGGTAAATGTCTGAACTTACCTTATCAGCCTGTTCCCTTTCTCTCTCTTGGATCTTGAATCGCCTTCCTTGTAGGCCGATTTTGGGATCCTACAGACAAAACTATGTCTGTTAATTTCTTTTCCATTTATAGCTTTTATTTTTCATTAAAAAGCTTAAATAAAACCTATTTATAACTTTTTAGGTTTTATTTATTATTTTCACCATTTTCCCCCAACTTTTACAAAATTACGATTTTGCCCCAATATTTTGGCAAAATTACAGTTTTACCCCTGACGGAATTTTATTGATCCAGACTGCATTTTTGGCTCTCAGGAACTTTTCTGACTCTTTTCTAATCATTACCAGGTTCGTTTCTATTTTATTTCCACTTTTTGCTTTCCCGGCCCTCGGGAAGCACTATTCCGACCCTTACGTCGATTTAGCGATTTTCTATCGTTTCGGAGTCTCAAATGGACGTTTCACTAGTATTTAAAACGTTCATCTAGACTTTCCCGACCTAGGTCTCCGAGGCTCGGGTTTTCCGTTCCCGACTCGGACCTTTATTTCGTTTCCAAAAACGCCCCCCCTCGGGGTCGGTTTTTCAATTTCACTCACGTTTTTCATTTTTAAGGGGACGGGTTACTATTCACGACCCACCCCTTAAATTTTCCTTATTCACTTTTCCATTAGGGACTCGGGTTTCCATCACAGCCCCAACTTTTATTTTAAATTCCTATTTTACCTCGAATGCCGTTTTTGAAATTTCGGCAGCATTTCGGCGTAATTTTAAGGCTTCCGGCGTTAGGTACGCCTCGAACCGTATGTACCTGCCACGTACTATGCCACAAGCCTATTTTATGTAAAATTTTTCCAAACTTTTACATAAAAACCCACAAATTCCCAATTTCACATTATCACCCACATAACAAAATTTTTTTCACAATTTACCCTTAATTTGGTTTCGGTTTTCACAACCAAACCAAACCAAATTTTGTCAAACTTTCACCACACTTTAGGCCATTCAAATGTCACGTTTTTAACACATTTTCAAGCCCATTTTCTTTGCATTTTCAACCAAATTTCCTAGGGTTATAACCCACGGCCTTTGAATGAAAAACATGCCAATTCTTTTTGTTTCATTCTTTCAATTATAAATTCATCTTTTGCATATTAAAATGCATAATTCCAATCAACCAAATACCACATAGAACCATGAAAATTTTTCTTCCAAACTTTAGTAACCCCACGGCCACTTTATGAAATGCATACCAAGAATTTTTTTCAAGCTTTTCATAATGAAATACAAGCTTTATTCTTCACCAAATTCAACTTAGAAAGCATGTTAGCAATTAACCACAACTTTTTCTCATTGGTTACCTAAGGTAACCCACGGATTTACCTTTGAAAAACCAACCAAAATTTTGGTTTTTCTTTAATGAATTTGCATGGTTTTCTTACTTATTTCATCCTTAACAAAACCCAACATCAAATCCATGAAAAGCAACCAAAATTTTTTCCATCTTTCTATCACTATTCACCCACGGATTTCATTGAAAAAAACCATGAAAAATTCAAGTGCAAGGGAAGTTACCTTGGTCTAATGCTTCCTTTGTCTTCAATAAACACTTTGACACTCTTTTTGTGAAGAAAATTTGAAGAGAAAGCTTGGTTCTCCTTAGTCCCTCACGTAAACACTATGGAAGAAAACTTAGAAATTTTTTTGTCTTTGGTTTTGCTTTGAAAAATGGTTTCGGCCTTTCACTCCAAAAGTGGCCGACTTATGCCACTAAAAGACCAATTAATTTGGTCATTAGCCAATGGGATTTAGGCACCTTTCACACCATTTCTTTCTCCATTTTTCAAAAATTAAAAATGGTAATTTTTGGCCAAATCTTGGCCTTTAGATCAAAAGGTGATTAAATCCTAGCCATTAATGCCACCAACCACCTTATTTCTTTCCCTTAATAATCTTGATTTATGATGTCATAAATGCAAAAGTGAAAGTTGACTTTGACTTTTACTATTCACATTAATTCGACTACTTTTTGACCGATGCCGGTTCGAGCTGAAATTTTCCTGAAATCGTCCCGGCGTGTTCCTGAGGTCTCCTGTGCAGTCGGATCAATTTAATCTGCTTCCATTTGATCAAAATCAATCCCGGAAGTTTACCGTCTTTTATTGGCTCAGTTAGGGTTTTCAATGCCGATTTTGGCACCGTTTCACCCATTTCAACTCAGTGAAATTTTCCAACACTGAATTCTTACTCGTCAGTATTTTTAGAACATTTTCATATATTCTAAACAATATAAATACATTTATTTCACTCTTTAAATAGTACAAATTGTTATATACATACAATTGTACATTTTCGTCCGAGAATTGCCTGAATTTCCCGGTTGTCACACTTCCCGTTAATTAAAGGATCATGAAAGGAATTACCCTACGCATGACCTTGAACTTGCTGCAGTAGTGTTTGCACTTAAAATTTGGCGACACTATCTCTATGGAGCTCAGTGTCAGATTTTCACCGATCACCAAAGCCTAAAGTATTTCTTCACGCAAAAGGAGCTCAATATGCGACAAAGACGATGGTTGGAACTGGTGAAGGATTATGATTGTGAAATCCTATATCATCCAGAGAAGGCCAACCGTGTAGCGGATGCTTTAAGTAGAAAGTCTACCATATCGCACTAGCTACCGATAAAAAGGCTTCCGAAGCCATTGCAACAAGAGATAAATTCCTTGAACTTGGAGCTGATATTTGGAAGATTGGCTGCACTCCAAGTGGAATCATCGTTGTTTGAGGATATAAAGGAAGCTCAAAGACGAGATCCAAGAATGACAAGTTCTCAAGAAGGAATTTCCAAGGATGGAATGATCCTTTATCAAGGAAGGATAAATGTTCTAGCTGATGAGGAACTTAGAAGATGGATCATGTCAAAAGCCCATGAGACACCATATTCAGTTCATCCTAGAGCTAGCAAGATGTATCAGGACTTGAAGTTACAGTTCTGGTGGAAAGGGATGAAGAACAATATAGCAAAATTCGTGAGCAGATGCATGACCTGTCAGAGAATCAAAGCTGAACATAAACATCCAGCAGGAAGGTTGGAACCTTTGGAGATTCCTGAATGGAAATGGGAACACATTACGATGGATTTTATAGTGGGACTCCTAAAAACCTGAGAAGGTTATGATGCCATCTGGGTTATTGTGGACAGACTGACCAAGACGACACGGTTTATAGCTATCAAGATGACTTTTTCGTTGGAAAAGTTTGCTCAGTTGTACGTAACTCATGTCGTCAGATTACATGGAGTACCAAAATCCATTGTATCAGATCGAGATGCACGATTCACTTCGAATTTCTGGAAGTGTGTGCAAGAAGCCATGGGTACTGAATTGAGACTCAGTACGGCTTTTCATCCGCAAACAGACGGCCAGTCAAAGTGGACCATTCAAACATTAGAGGACCTACTTCGAGCTTGTGTAATGGATTTTGCAGGAAATTGGAACGAGAAGTTACCATTAATTGAATTCCCGTATAATAATAGTTACGAAGCTTCCATAGGCATGGCACCTTATGAGGCTCTTTATGGACGGAAGTGCAGATCGCCAATACACTGGTACGAACTGCGAGAGAAACAACTGCATAAGACGGATTTTATACGAGAAACTTCCGATGCCGTTATAAGAATTCAGCGTCAAATGAAAATTACGCAAAGCCGACAAAAGAGTTATGCACATAAGAGGTGAAGATCCTTAGAGTTTGATGAAGGAGAATTTGTGTTTCTCAAGGTATCACCTATGAAGGGGATTATACATTTTGGTAAGAAGGGGAAACTGAGTCCAAGATATATTGGGCCTTATGAAATTATCGAACGCATTGGAAGGGTCGCTTACAGATTAGCGTTACCACCTGAATTGTCGGCAGTGCATAATGTATTTCCTGTGTCAATGCTGAGAAAGTATATACCAGATCCGTCCCATGTGTTGAAGCATGGACCTGTTCAGATCCACGAGGATTTGACATACGAAGAACAACCTATTCGGGTACTGGCTCGTGAAGAGAAAGTACTGAGGAATAAGACAATCCCACTAGTGAAGATTTTGTGGAAAAATCACAACATTGAAGAAGCTACGTGGCAACGAGAAGACGAGATGAGGAGTTTATACCCCCACTTGTTCTAATTTTCGAGGAGGAAAATTTTATAAGGAGGGGTGAATGTGACAACCGGGAAATTCAGGCATTCTCGGAAGAAAAGGTACAAATGTATGTATATAACAATTTATACTATTTAAAGAGTGAAATAAATGTATTTATATTGTTCAGAATGTATTAAAATGTTCTAATAATACTGACGAGTAAGAATTCAGTGTTGATAAAATTCGTTGAATTGAAATGGGTGGAACGTACCAAAAACGGCATTGAAAACCCTAACCGATGCATTATGGTGCACTAAAAGATGAAAATTTTCCGGGATTTATTTTGATCAAACGGAAGCAGTATAAACTGATTCGACTACACAGGAGACCTCAAGAACCCACCGGGACGATTTCAGGAAAATTTCAGCTCGAACCGATACCAGTCAAAAAGTAGTCGAATTAATGTGAATAGTAAAGTCAAAGTCAACACTTTACTTTACATTTATGACATCATAAAGCCAAATTAATAAATGTGAAAATTATGGTGGTTGGTGGCATTAATGGCCAAGATTAAATTGCTTTTTGATCTAAAGGCCAAGATTTGGCCAAAATTAACCAAATTAAATTTTTGAAAAATTTGGAAAGAAATGGCTTGAAAAGTGTTGCATTTTGATTGGTTGGAAGCTAAGTTAATTGGCTTCCTTTGTGTTTAAGTCAGCAAAATCTTGAACAAAGTGGCCGTAGCCATTTCAAAGCCAAAACATAAGAGAAAAAAATTTCTAAGTGTTCAAGAAAGAGAACCCGTGAGCCACCAAGGAGAACCAAGATAATCTTCCAAGTTTTCTTCACAAAAGTGGTGTCAAACACTTCCTTGAAGTCAAAGGAAGCAAGAAAGCAAGGTAACCTTCTTTGGTTTACATTTTTTCTTGATTTTTCTCCCTAAAATCTGTGGGATGAATAATGTGAAGATGAGAAAATTTATGGTTTGTTTTGGTTGATTTGGTGCTTGGGTTTTGTTAAGGGTGTGATTAGAAGAAAAACCATGCATTTTGTTTAAAGAAAAACAAAATTTTGGTTGGTTTTCCAAGGGTAAAACCGTGGGTTACCATGTGTAGTTGATGATGAATTGTTGCGGTTTAAGCGTGGAAATACTTTAAATCATACTTTGGTTAAATGTAAAGCATGATTTGTATGGTTATAAGCTTGGAAAAATTTTAGAATTTAAAAACCCTAAAATGGCCGTGGGTTTTAACGAGGGTTTGGTGAATAATTTTTGCATGATTAACTTGATGTTTGGATAGTTAAATTCATGCATTGAATAATGGAGATGATGGTTATGTGATTGAAAGCATGAAACAAAAATTTGGTGCATGTTTCTCTTAAACGGCCGTGGGTTATAATGGTGAAAAAAACCCTAGAATTGGTGTTGAAAAATGCATGTAAATTGGCTTGAAAATGTGCTAGGTAATGACATTGGAATAGCCTAAAATTTGGTTGAAAATTTGAGAAGCTTTGGTTAAGTTTTGAGTGTGAAAACCGTGGCTAAAATTAAGGGCAAAATTGAAAGAAATTTTATGGAATGTGGTTCAAAATGTGAATTGAAATGTTGTGAGCTTTTATGTAAAAGTTTGGGAAACTTTTACATAAAATAGGCTTGTGGTATAGTACGTGGCAGGTACATATGGTTCGAGGCATACCTAACGTCGATAGCCTTAAATTTATGCCAAAATGCTGCCGAAATTTCGAAAACGGCATTTGGGGCAAAAAGAGAATAAAAAAATAAAAGTTTAGGGTCAGGTCGGAAACCCGAGTCCCTAAAAGAAAATTGAATAAGGGAAACCTAAGGGGTGGTTCATGAATAGTAACCCGTCCCCTTAAAAATGTAAAACGCGAGTGAAACTAAAAAACCAATCCCGAGGGGGGGCGTTTTTGAGAAACGAAGAAAAGGTCCGAGTCGTGTACGGAAAATCCGAGTCTCGGAGACCTAGATCGAGAACATCTAGATAAACGTTTTAAATACTAGTAAAACGTCCATTTGAGGCTCTGAAACGTTAGAAAATCACTAAACCGACGTAAGGGTCAGAATAGTGCTTCCCGAGGGTCGGGAAAGTGAAAAGTGGAAATAAAGTAGAAACGAACCCGGTAATGAATAGAAAAGAGTCAGAAAAGTTCCTGAGAGCCAAAAATGCAGTCTGGATCGAGATAATTCTGTCAGGGGCAAAATTGTAATTTTACCAAAATATAGGGGTAAAATCGTAATTTTGTAAAAGTTGAGAAAAATGGGAAAAATGATAAATAAAGCCTAAAAAGTTATAAATAGGTTTTATTTAAGCTTTTTAATGAAAAATAAAAGCTATAAATGGAAATGAAATTAACAGACAAGGTTTTGTCCGTAGGATCCCAAAATTGATCTACAAGGAGAGCGATTAAAGATCCAGGAAGGAAAAAGGGAAGAAACGGATAAGGTAAGTTCAGACATTTACCTGTCTGCAACATATAGCATTATTATTGCTAACTTAGATGTACTAACTATAAGTTACGTACATATGTGCTACGGGCACTATTATAGAAGAAAGAGAGACGAAATGTGCTACGGGCACTATTGAAAATGGGACACATAATAATTGTGCTTCGAGCACTAGAGCGAGGTTAATAAAACTCACTCACCTAAAAATTATAATGTGAACCATTCCTAACCACGGGGCAATATGAAGTCACCGGGTTAGAATTTTAAAAAGTCGATAATGAAACCACTTTTGGCGTGCCAGCCTTCCGTACAAGGAGGTAAACTTTACCTTCGGGGCTATGATGATGAGATAAAGGCTGTGGAGGTCAGCACTAATGTACCGCTCCCAGTCATGTACAATTTGCCTTCGGGGCTATGAGATTAAGGCTATGGATGTCAGCACTAATATACCGCTCCCAGTCATGCGCACTTAAATACTACTGCCAACCTGAGCTCAAAACCAGAACATAATGTAAGATAATTACCTAAAACTGAAACTATGCCATAATTGAGCATAAGACAGTTTTATGAGAGTACTAACATCGCGGTAGATGTATTGTTGATATACTGTGTTGTGGTCAAACTTACTATTCATAATGAATAGTAGTCAAAGTTACTATTTACTTGTATTGTGGTCAACATTACTATTTACTTTGAATAGTACTATTCATATAAATTTTATTTCTTGCATGTTTGAACTTACTGAGCCTGTAGCTCACCATTTTTGCCTATGTTGCAGGTAAGCGACCAGCTCAGTAGCTTCGTATGACTGGATGGCGGACGGGATAGCGTGTGTCAAATGGGATAGGAGGCCAGGGATATGGTCCTGCCAGAGTCTTTCCGCTGAGCGATAAAAGAGAAGGGAAAAAGAAACAGTCTTTTGTAAATATATATTTTGCGAAAGTACTGTATTTTGTAAATTACTTTGTACTTGTAAACAAAGTGATTAGTGAATAATGTTTTACATAATGTTTTAAAAAAAAAAAATTTTCCCCAAAAACGTCATGTTTTAAAGAGAGATAGATTAGCCGGCGACCCATGAGAGTACAATCTATTGCAGTTAGCTATGAAGCTTAACTGTAATAGTATTGTATGATTTCTACGAGGGGCGGGCCGCCACAAAATTCACATTTGGAGAATTTAGCATAGAGTTGATGCTTTCTTATCATTTGCAGGACAATCTTCAGATGCTCCTCATGCTCCTCGCGAGTCTTTGAATATATAAGTATGTCATCGATAAACACAATGACAAACTTATCCAAGTATTCCTTAAAGACTCAATTCATCAAGTCCATAAAAGCTACTGGTGCATTTGTTAACCCAAACGGCATCACAAGAAATTCGTAATGACCGTAGCGGGTCCGAAATGCGGTCTTGTGGATATCACTCTCCTTGATCCTCAGTTGATGGTATATTGATCGCAGATCAATCTTCGAGAATACTGCTGTACCTTTTAGTTGATAGAACAAGTCATCAATTCTAGGTAATGGATACCTATTCTTGACAGTGACCTTGTTCAACTCCTGGTAATCGATGCACATGCGAAATGATCCATCCTTTTTCTTGACAAACAACACTGGGGCACCCCATGGGGATTAGCTCGGGCGTATAAATCCTTTGTCAAGAAGCTCCTTCAGCTGCTCTTATAATTCTTTTAATTCGACTAGTGCCATTCGGTATGGTGCCTTTTAGATAGGTGCAGTTCCTGGCATCAGCTCGATCTCAAAGGAGATTTCTCGTTCAGGCGGCAATCCTGTTAATTCCTCTTGGAAGACATCGATGAATTCCTTTATATAGAGATGTCTTCAGGTCGAAGCTTCCGTTCCTCCATCACGACCAATATACATGCTAAGTATCCAGCACAACCACTCGACATTAACCTCCTCGCTTTCATCGAGTTGATTATTATCTTCTTCGATTTACGTGACGTATCGACGTACTCAAATCCATCATCTTGGTCAGGTTGGAACTTTACCTTCTGCTTTCGGCAATTGATCGTGGCTTGATACTTCCCTAGGAAATCCATTCCTAGTATTACATCATAGTCAGCAAGCTCCATCATGATCAATTCTGCAAACAACTCCTTGTTTGCTACAATTATTGGTACATGAGGTAACCAGTAATTGGACATCAAGACTTCTCCTCGGGGTAGTGCGGTTCTAAATGTCATACCTATATTTTCTTTAGGATATCCTATCCTATTCACAAACTGGTATGAAATGAAAGAATGCATAGCTCTAGAATCAAATAAAAGACGCCAAATTATTAGCAATAGAAAGCTGACCTGTCACGACATTTGACGTTCTGACTTCCACATCTTCCTTTGTATAGACCACGACTCTAGCATGTACATGGGGCAAGCGTTCTGGTCTTTCCTGCCTCTCTAAATGGGACGAACCTTTAGCCTTAGCCTGCAGTAAGTGTGCCTGGGAACGTTGTTGTTGTGACTGGGACGAACCTTGTACATTTTGCCTATTTTCTGGATAGTTTCTGGTAAAGTGACCGTCCTTCCCACATTAGAAACTGGCATTTGGGGCAAGTCTGCATCAGCCTGCATGTCTCTTCCCACAGACTACATAGTCTCGAATAATAGGGCCAGCATTATTGTTCATTCTCCTTTATTGGTTCCTATTTCTAGAATTATTTCCTTTCTCTTCCCCTGGGACTACTGATCGGAAGTACTTGCTTGTCCAGCCTTAGTGTTCTAATTTGGTTTGCTACTTTGTCCGACCTGGGATCCAACTTGTACACTTTGGTCAAGACCTTTTCCTTCTTCCTAGCATCCCAAATCTTTTCCCTTTCCTCCTTCTATCGAACCAAGTAATATTTAGCCCTCAACGCCTTGCTTACACAATTAGATATAGTAGTGGGTGGCGTCAATCCACTGTCTACCAATGCTGAGATTTCGGGATGGAACATTCCCAGCATTTTCTAGATTTTCTCCCTCTCAGTGGTGATAATGTATGGGCACAGTCAGGACAATTGGTCAAACTTGCTACAGACTTCAATCACTAACATGTCCCCCTACTTTAATTCTGCAAACTCTCTTTACTGTGGTTGTAGCAATGCAGGATTGTAATATTTCTAATTAAACTCCTCTAGAAAGTCCAACCAAGACATTGTATACATGTTTCTTCTCAACTTAACTAATTCCCACCAAAATCTTGCATCCTTTTTTAGAACAAAGGACACAGACATAATCTTTTCCTGGTCATTCAACTCCATAAATTCCAAGATCATATGGAGTGAAGACAACCACTCCTCCACTTCTAGAGGGTTTATGGAACCCTCGAACTCTGGCGGCTTCATTCGTCGGAATCTCTCATATAGTGGCTCATGATTGACTCGAGGTTATGGTTGGGTGTCTGTTTCTTCTTTTGGTACTACTGGTGGCACTTCTGGTTCAGGTGCGGTCATTTGTGGGTTCTGGCCTTCTTCTTGGCCTTGTCTCTACTCCATTTGCTCCAGTCTTTGCCTTATTTCAGCATTTTATCTCATTTGAGCCTCAATCAGAGCTTGTAACTCGTCTACTCTTTCTGACAGTGTGACAATCGGGAAATTCAGGCAGTTCTCAGATGAAAATGTACAATTGTATGTATATAACAATTTGTACTATTTAAAGAATGAAATAAATGTATTTATATTGTTTAGAATATGTGAAAATGTTCTAACAATACTGACGAGTAAGAATTCAGTGTTGGAAAAATTCACTTGAGTTGAAACGGGTGAAACGGTGCCAAAATGGGCATTGAAAACCCTAACCGAGCCAATAAAAGACGGTAAACTTCCGGGATTGATTTTGATCAAATGGAAGCAGATTAAATTTATCCGACTGCATAGGAGACCTCAGGAACACGCCGGGACGATTTCAGGAAAATTTCGGCTCGAACCGGCATCGGTCAAAAAGTAGTCGAATTAATGTGAATAGTGAAAGTCAAAGTCAACTTTCACTTTTGCATTTATGACATCATAAATCAAGATTAATAAATGAAATAAATAAGGTGGTTGGTGGCATTAATGGCTAGGATTTAATCACCTTTTGATCTAAAGGCCAAGATTTGGCCAAAAATTACCATTTTTAATTTTTGAAAAATAGAGAAAGAATTAGGCATGAAAGGTGTCAAAATTCCATTGGTTTAGAGCCAAATTAATTGGCTTTCTTGCATGGTTAAGTCGGCAACATTTTGATAAAGTGGCCGAGACCACATTTTCATGCCAAACCAAAGAAAAAATTTTCTAAGTTTCTTCCATGGAGTCTACGTGAGCCACCCAAGGGAAACCAAGATTTTCTTCAACTTTTCTTCACAAAAAAGAGTGTCAAAGTGTTCTTTGAAGACAAAGGAAGCATTAGACCAAGGTAACTCCCCTTTTCACTTAATTTTTCATGGTTTTTCTTCTTAAAATCCGTGGGTGAATAGTGAGAAAAAGATGGAAAATTTTTGGTTGTTTTCTATTGAATTGATGTTGGGTTTTGTTAAGGATGTAATAAGGAAGAAAACCATGCAAATTGTGTAAAGAAAAACCGAAATTTTGTTGGTTTTTCAAGGGAAAATCCGTGGGTTACCTTGAGTAACCAATGAGAAAAGTTTGTGGTTTAATTTCTAACTTGCTTCCAAGTTTAATTTTGTGAAGAATAAAGCTTGTATTTCATTATGAAAAGCTTGAAAAAAAATTTTTGGTATGAATTACATAATGTGGCCGTGAGTTTCCTAAGGGTTTGGAAGAAAAATTTGCATGCTTTTACGTGATGTTTGGTTAATTTAAATCATGCAATTTAATGTGTAAATGGTGGCAATGTGATTGAAAGAATGAAACCAAAATGTTTGGCATGTGTTTCATTAAATGGCCGTGGGTTGTATAAGGGTAAAAACCCTAAGAAATTGGTTGAAAATGCCAAGAAAAGGGGCTTGAAAATGTGTTAAAAACGTGACATTTGAATGGCCTAAAATGTGGCGAAAGTTTGACAAAATTTGGTTCGGTTTGGTTGTGAAAACCGAAACCAAATTAAGGGTAAAATTGTGAAAAAATTTTGTTATGTGGGTGATAATGTGGAATTGGAATTTTGTGGTTTTTATGTAAAAGTTTGGAAAACTTTTACATAAAATAGGCTTGTGGTATAGTACGTGGCAGGTACATACGGTTCGAGGCGTACCTAACGCCGGAAGCCTTAAAATTACGCCGAAATGTTGCCGAAATTTCAAAAACGGCATTCGGGATAAAATAGGAATATAAAATAAAAGTTAGGGCTGGGACGGAAACCCGAGTCCCTAACGGAAAAATTGAATAAGGAAAAAATTTAAGGGGTGGGTCGTGAATAGTAACTCGTCCCCTTGAAAATGAAAAACGTGAGTGAAATTGAAAAACCGACCCCGAGGGGGGGGCGTTTTTGGAAATGAAATAAAGGTCCGAGTCGGGAACGGAAAACCCGAGCCTCGGAGACCTAGGTCGGGAAAGTCTAGATGAACGTTTTAAATACTAGTGAAACGTCCATTTGAGGCTCCGAAACGATAGAAAATCGCTAAACCGACGTAAGGGTCGAAATAGTGCTTCCCAAGGGCCGGGAAAGCAAAAAGTGGAAATAAAATAGAAACGAACCCGGTAATGATTAGAAAAGAGTCAGAAAAGTTCCTGAGAGCCAAAAAATGCAGTCTGGATCAATAAAATTCCGTCAGGGGCAAAACTGTAATTTTGCCAAAATATTGGAGTAAAATCGTAATTTTGCAAAAGTTGGGGGAAAATGGTGAAAATAATAAATAAAACCTAAAAAGTTATAAATAGGCTTTATTTAAGCTTTTTAATGAAAAATAAAAGCTATAAATGGGAAAGAAATTAACAGACATAGTTTTGTCTGTAGGATCCCAAAATCGGCCTACAAGGAAGGCGATTCAAGATCCAAGAGAGAGAAAGGGAACAGTCTGATAAGGTAAGTTCAGACATTTACCTGTCTGCAACATATAGCAATATTGTGCTAACTTTAATGTACTAACTATAAGTTAGGTACATATGTGCTACGGGCACTATGATAGAATAGAGAGATAGACGAAATGTGCTACGGGCACTATAAGAATGGGACACATGATTAATTGTGCTTCGGGCACTAGAGCGAGGTTAATGAAACTCACTCACCTAAAATTAAAATGTGAACCATTCCTAACCACGGGACAATGTGAAGTCACCGGGTTAGAATGTTAAAAAGTCGGTAATGAAACCACTTTCTGGCGTACCAGCCTTCCGTATAGGGAGGTACTTTTGCCTTCGGGGCTATGAGATAAGGCTGTGGAGGTCAGCACCGATATACCGCTCCCAGTCATGTACAATTTTGCCTTCGGGGCTATGAGATTAAGGCTGTGGAGGTCAGCACTAATGTACCGCTCCCAGTCATGCGCACTTAAATGGTACTGCCAATCTGAGCTCAAAACCAGAACGTAATCAAAGATAATGACCTAAAACTGAAACTGTGCCATAATTGAGCATAAGACAGTTTAGTGAGAGCACTAACATCATGGTAGATGTACTAGTGTGATACAGGGTTGTGGTCAAAGTTACTATTCATGAATGAATAGTGGTCAACGGTACTATTCATGATGAATAGTACTATTCATAGAAATTTTATTTCTTGCATATTTGAACTTACTGAGCCTGTAGCTCACCATTTTTGCTAATGTTGCAGGTAAGCCAGCTCAGTAGCTTATTTGACTGGATGCGGACGGGATTGCGCGTGTCAAGTGGGATAACTGGGCGAGGGATATGGTACTGCCAGAGTCTTGCCACTGAGCGTTAAAGTGAAGAAAAAAAAAAAAAAGGGAAACAGTTCTTTTGTAATTATATATATTTTACAAAAGCACTGTATTATTTATATTACTTTGTACTTATCAACAAAGTAAATAGTGGAAAAAGATTTTATATGATGTTTAAAGAAAAAAGAAAAAAAAATTTTCCCAAAAACATCATGATTTTAAAAGAGTAGAGAGAGATAAGCCGGTGACCCATGAGAGTACAATCTATCGCAGTTAGCGATAAAGCTCAACTGTAATAGTATTGTATGATCTCCACAAGGGGCGGGCCGCCACAGACAGGACTGGACGCCCTCTCATGTTCCTTAAGTTTCACGGATTCACCATCTTTTCTACTTCATATAATCACATGAGAGCCGATCGTTAGATTTTTACAAACACACTTTTATAAGTAAAAAAATAATAGCTTTAATCATCACATAATTTCAACATTTCACCCATTGAACATGTTAAAATGTGATTGTTATTTCTTTTCATTTCAAAATTTTTCAAAAGTACATCAGTTCGAAGGCTTTTCTCAAAATAGCCTTTCGATACGTGATATATACACATATACGGACATATATATACATTTGTACAACACATGTATTTCTACTCCTGATCTCCTAATAGAGGTTGTTCCGGGATTGTCAAAAATTCAACTAGATCCATTTCTTCCTCATCCGTTTCATTGCCAGCCTCGAATGGCGTTGATCCTTCAGCTGGACCTGTACCCTCTGGTTATCTTGATGGACTAGCCTCATGGTCGTTTGCCATTAGTCCAGATCCGTACAAGCGATCTAACATTGCTTCCTGTAGTAACTATCAATGCCTCTTACGCACCATGCGTTCCATCATCATCTCCTCCTCTACTTTAGCTACAGTGACAATAAACTCATACAAAGTAGTAGGGTATAAATGGGTTACCCTCTGTCGTATGTCGATAGTGAGTCCTTTTCAAAATATATCACAAAAATCCTCCTCCATGAGGTTGGATAGAGGACATGTCCTTACGACGCTATCCTAAAATCGGACTGCATACGTGAACACCGTATCACCCAGCATCATCTACTGTCTCTTTGCCCGAAGAACAAAATCTCTGACATCTGCATACTTGGGCATAGTTGGTGGCGGTACTACCCTACTCTCAGGAGGGTCTAACACCGGTACTGAACTCCTCTGTGGAAACTGCTCCATCATGATTTGGTGAAACTCAGCCCAATTCAGTGCTAACAGCATTTCCTGATCACAGTACTCCCAATATAACTGTGCATCCTCACGGAATATGCCAATGGCCATCAATACCTAGCAATCCTCATCTATGTCTCATTGGCACATGATCATCTCTACATCATGTAGCCAGTCACGAGTAGAGATCCCCTGCTGACCTCCCTCGAACGTAGGTGGATGACTGCCTCTAAAAGCGTGTACTGCCCGCACTGATACTCTAGCTCCTATACGAGCTCGATCTCCCACCACTGGAAAATCTACTGCTACCGGTGGGTTTACAACCGGTCGAGGGGGTGGTGCCTATATCGGCGCTGGCACTACAATCCTCGGTACTTGCAGCTCATCGATGGTCGAGGCGCGACTCGATGAATCATCGATGGTCTGATCACAAGCCTAGTCCATACCGGATTGGTCCTCTCGATCAGTATAGGTGAGTTTTCACATAAGGCAGTCTAGTCATCATATGGCCTACAAGATTATATAACCTTGAATAAACAGAAAGTTAACTAACTTTAAGAAAACTAACTTACTTGGATTGACGAGCAAATCGCACTTCGTGCCAATAGGGATATGGTCAACCGCTCTAATACCAACCTATGGTGCCCTTGAATCCAACCACTCGAAACTGTCATGAATCGACTCTGTTGCCGATCAAGACAGCGCTTGTGTCGAATCTGAATCGCCATTTTAAAAAATTTTTTCTTAAACTCCCATTTTTCAGGGCCTGAAAATTTCGTCCATAATTTTTTTTTCTTTTTAATACATACTTTCTCGAAAAAAAAGCTAAGTATAAAAGTCATGTAAAATACAATACTAACTTTTAGTTGTCTATTTGAGTACAATATAATGTATAACATACAAAATATTCATACTGCATTTTTTTTTTTACACATTCTCTTCAATTCACTAACTCTCAAAGCTCAGCGGAAAACTTATGACAGGACCAAGTCCAAGGTGAATTCCCTATTCCTTGACACGTGCACATCCTGCCGCCATCCATATAGTCTACTGGACAGGTTTCTTACTTGCAACATGGACAAACTGGTGAGCTAACAGGCTCAGTAAGTTCAAACATACTTAGTAAGAATCGCATGGATACAAAAACATTAAAAACTCAATTTCCTATGAATAGTACTATTCATCATAAATAGTTTTATTCACCATGAATAGTGACTTTGACATTTGATCGATGAATAATAATTGTTACCCTAGCGGGTTACTATTCACATTACTTTAATCAGATACTATTCACGTTAGCCTAACCGATTACTATTCACATTTTTCTAACCGAGTTCGCTATACTTAATTTAAGCTTCGGTTATGCTCAATTATGGCTTTTATCATATTATTGATTATTCATTCTCTATTTGTACTCTGGTATTGAGCTCTTTTATGGCAGTACCGATAATTTATCTTATACGCTGACTGGGAGGGCCTAGGGAGCGACCCTAGAGTTTCGACCTCCACAGCCCTGATTATATCCCCGTAGGACCTGAAAAACCTCCATCACAACGTCGGAGGGGCGGTACACTTTAAATGGTTTTATTACCATCTTTCAATTATAGTTTTGACCAAGTGATATTAATCGTCACCTCAAGGTCACTAACCTCCATCGCCCGTAGGCCTTAGATATTTTTTTCCTTTTATTATTTGGGACCTGTTATACTAACTAATCCCCAAATGTCCATAGGACTTGATACCTAGTGTACAACTAGTACATAACAGAGTAATACAGTATTTCATGTTGTAGACATGAAAATGCTTGAACTTACCAATACGTCGATAACGTCCACTTCCGGAACTTATCCGCAGTTCTATCTCTAATTTGGGTCCCTACAGACATAATATTGTCTGTTAATACCCTATATTAATTATCACTTTAAATATATTTATTTTGCGATAAATTTTACAAAACATTTCAATTCTTTATATGGTACACGGTTCACGACACACCCGTGTCTGTGGCGGTGTACCTCTTGGTTTTATTTTACATGGCCGTGTTCCACTGTACATGCCCGTGTACTAATTAAACTCTAGATTTTCAACTCTAAAATCTTTATTTTGGGTCCTAGAATTTTAGTTTAGTCGTTCTAGGTCCTTTAGGGTCCTTTCCGAGCCTTTTAGAAATTTTTGGTCAAAATGACCATTTTGCCCCTAACGGGTCTCGGGGTTGTAACTATTCCGTTCTATCATTTTTCTCAAATTTTCTAAGCCTAAATATCTTAAAATAATATTCCCTAGGCTTCTGTATCATTTTACAGCTTAATTTGCTGCAAAATCCCAATTATCCATTTTCCTAGCCCTCGATTACTATTCATCTATCACCTAGGGTCGTTTCTCGTTTTTCGAGCATTTCAGAACCTCAAATGGCCATTTCACTACTCTTGAAATGTTTTTCATCCTGTCTCCGACCCTCGGTCCCCGAGAGGTTTGGGTTTCCTATCTCGACCTAATTTTTCCCTCGTTTCTCAAAATACCCCTAACATGAATTATTTTCCTGTTTTAGGCACTTTAGTTATTAAGGGTCAGTTTACTATTTCTCTTGGGTTAGTTTTCCATTTTCAATTTTAATCCACCGAAGGGTCCCAGTTTCCTTCCCGAGTCCAATATTTTTACCCCTCGCTCCCTGAAATGCCCTTATGCCGTTTTAAAAATTTTGGCAGCATTTCCGCTTATATTTTAAGGTTTTCCCAGCGTTAGGTATGCCTCTGAACCTTTGTACCTGCCACGTACTCTACCAGAGGCCTATTTTATACAAAGTCTCCAAACTTTGTATAAAAATTGTCCACATTAACCAATGTTCAAAAATCAATACACAACATCAATTCTTTTCGAACCTAGCTCTGGTTTATCATGTTAATCATCACCAAATATTTTTCATCACTTTCCACGATTATCACATTTTATTCTTAGGTTTTCAAATGTGCAAATCAACATCAATACCTAACAAAATTTTCATTCTAATCCTAGCATAAGCCATGGATTTTCATGCAAATTCACATAGAAAATCTTGTTTTCTTTCGTAGGGTTTTATCAATATTACACATTCTTATTCAGCACTAAAAATTTCCCATTTCTAGTGTCTATCATCCATGGATTTTAGCATGCAAATTACATCAATTTTTCTTATTTTTTTGATTCTAATTCATGCTTAATTCAATATGTAACCAAATGAACATAAACACTAAACCAAATCACCAATTTCAAATTCACTTTTCACACCAATAATGCCACAGATTTTTTATGGAAACATGTAAAATTTTTGCTTGTTTCTTAACCCTAAATCATGCTTTAATCTCTAAAACAACAAACTAATCATAACATCAACAAAACATCAATTTTTATCAATGTTTCTACACCTTCATACCCACGGATTTTCACTAAGAAAATCAAGTAAATTTGCTTCAATTTAGAAGCTTACCTTATCTATTTGATTGCTTGATGCTAGAAATCAAATGGAAGCTAATTTTGGTGAAATTTTAAACAAAATTTGGTCTAAATGGGGGGAAAGCCCACGGTTTTTGTCTGCAGATTTTTGGCAAGAGTTTGGCCAATTTTCCTATTTTTTCTAATGAATTTTGAAGCCTATTTATAGCCAAAAACCAAGGACCACTTAGCAAATTTTTTTCCAACAATTTGCTAATTGTTCAAGGAATAAAGTGTAATAATTTTGGGCCAAAAATCAAAATTTTTTGTTGTCTCCTTTCCACATGGCCAAATGGCCTTTTTTCTATATTTCTAAAACTTTTTTCAAGGTTATTTTGGCATGATCTTAACCCTTGATCTCAAGGACATCAAATCCTAGCCATACACCTTTCCATATTACTTTCCATCCTAAATAAAAAATTACATTTATGACATCAATGTGGTGATATCATCCTATTATATATGAATTAATTCACTAATTAATTTGTGGTCAAATTTTGACCGAAAGTCAAACCGAACGGAACTTTATCGAAATCGCGTAGGCGGGTTCCGAGCGCCTCCGTGCAATCGGTTAGTTTTATTTTGCTTCCGTTTGTTCAAAATTCTCTATCGTAAATTTCTATCTTTTTAGTGTATTTCAGTGTACTTCCTAGGGTTTTAAACTCTGTTTTTGAATCGTCTCATCCGATTTTGTTCAGTAAGATTTTTTATCCCTGAACTCACTCACTTTAACACTGCTGGAACATTTTTACAGTATTCTCAACAGTTTTAAAACTCAACTTTTTAATAATTTATTCATTAAAATTCATACATACATACAATTTTAATCTACTCTGAGAATCTAAAATTCCTAGTTATCACATTTTAACCCGCGGGATGCGAAAAGTTCACTTATACGGGTCTATCGCTAAAGCAACCACGGACGATGATCTCAGCAATGAAGGTACACAAACTGATATCCAGTGGATGCATGGCATACCTAGCACATGTGGTAGACAATACCCAAGAGGTAGAGATAGGGCCCGAGAATGTACCGGTAGTTAGAGAATTCATGGAGGTATTTCCCGAGGATCTTCCACGACTTCCACCAGAGCGCGAGGTTTTATTCGAAATCGAACTATTATTAGGATCTACTCCTATATCCAAGGCTCTGTATAGAATGGCTCCAGCAGAGCTTCGCAGACCTAGCTAAAGGACCTGATGGACAAGGGTTTTATTCGCCAAAGTTTTCCACCCTAAGGAGCACCTGTGCTGTTCATGAGGAAGAAAGATGAAACTTTAAGGATGTGCATAGACTACAGGGAGTTAAATAAGATCACAATCAAGAATAAGTACCTGTTGCCATGTATTGATGACTTGTTTGATCAACTCCGAGATGCAGCAGTATTCTTCAAGATCAACCTACGCTCAGGGTACCACCAACTACGAATTAGGGATGAGGCTATACCTAAAACAGCCTTCCAAATGCGATACGGACATTACGAGTTCCTCGTTGTGTCATTTAGACTTACTAACGCACCAGCAGCCTTCATGGACATGATGAACCGAGTATTCAAGGAGTATTTAGACAAGTTTATCATTGTATTTATCGATGACATACTGATATACTCTAAGATGAGGGAGGAGCATGCAGAGCATCTGAGGACAGTACTGCGAGTGTTAAAAGAGCATCAGCTATATGCCAAGTTCTGCAAGTGCGAGTTTTGGCTGGAAAGGGTGCAATTTCTAAGACATGTAGTCTCCAAGGAAGGAGTATCCATGGACCCAGCAAAGATCGAGGTGGTAATTGCATGGTTAGCTCCGAAGAATGTAACGGAGATACGTAGCTTTTTGGGATTAGTAGGTATTACTGGCACTTTGTCGAAGGCTTTTCAAAGCTAGCCGCCCCTCTCACAGCACTTACCAAGAAAGGAAAGAAGTTTGAGTGGACTGATAAATGTGAGCAGAGATTTCAATGTCATAATCAAGAAATTTTACTGTTCCTAGAAATTTTATATAACTTGTGTACTCTATGATTTTTATGTGTAAAACTATAAAACATATGTTTTAATATTATTTAGAATGCGCAGAAAGGTTTGGATAATGCTGACAAGAGTGTGATCAGAAACGAAAAATTTTACCGAACTGAAATCGGACAAAATATGCCTTTTCGGTTTCGAAAATTTTGAAAATATACTTGTAGGAAAATAATCCTGTAAAAACGTATCAGAGTGGCGCAGCGGAACAATAAAAATTTTTAGATCGTTAAATATCTCATGATGCCATATACAATAAATCAACAACAATTAAAACTCATACCTCAAGGACGCCAATATGCAGGAGGAGAATGACTGGAGGCTTCAACCAACTAGCCTTCTCTACTATTCTCCAATTCCCGAATGGCTAAGTGTGTGGGCACTCTGAACCTCGATCGGTATGCTAGCACTGCTAGTCTTCTTCCGACCACCCAGATCTCTAAAGAACTTTATTGTCACGATGAGCTGTGCAACAATAAGCCTGCTCACCTGAGAGTCTGTGGTCTCAGAGAACTGGAGTGGCAGGACCTCTATTTATAGACCTACATGAGGTGAATCTCTGAATTTGAATTGGATTAGGAAAAGATTTTCTCCCTTATCCAAACCAAAAAATCCGAATTTTCCAAGGGAGAATCTCCATAATTAAATTCGGTTTTCCTAGGACAAATCCAATCCAAATCTAAACAAGATTTTAACTAGAATTTTATCTCCCTTTTTCAACCAAAAAATCTGAAATCTTTAGGAGAAAATCTTCTCCAAATTTTCGGCCACTTTTAGGATAAGGAAGAATCAAAATTCCACTAGGATTTTTCAAGCTAAATCTCATCTCAACCTTATCCAAAAATAACCGAATTTCCTAGGATTTAGGCTCCAAAATTTCGGCCACTTTTAGGGAGGAGAGAATCCAAATCTAACTAGGATTGAAGCTTGAATTTACTCTTGAATCTTATCCACAAAATCCGAAATCTTTCATGAGGATTATCCTCAAAAATTTCGTCCCTTATTTGTTGGGATTTGGATTCAAAATTCAAGTAGGATTCTAACAAGATTATCCTCTCCAAATCCAACTCAAATTCGAATTTCAAACCTTGTGGATTTTCCACAAAAAATTCGAATCCTACTTGGACTGTGATTCAAAATTTGAATTTCAAATTTCAAATTCAAATTTCAAATTTCAAATTTCAAATTTCAAATTTAAATTTCAAATTCAAATTTCAAATTCGAATTTCAAATTCAAATTTCAAATTCAAATTTCAAATTCAAAATTCAAATTTCAAATTTCAAAATTCAAATTTCAAATTTCAAAATTCAAATTTCAAATTCCACAAAACGGTTGTATTTCATATTCTTGTTCTCATAGATAATTTTCTACAACTCCAATCCGATCTCAAATAAAATCATGGCAACTTTATTTGGAGTTCGAATAATTGTGTACTCTATTATCCAAAACAAAATCTGAATCCAACCGGAGAGAATCTTGTCTACCATCCTAATCCTGTGTCATCACCATCCATGCATAATAAACTAGCCAATAGCATACACAAATCAATTTGCCAAACGTTAAGGAATTATGTGGAGCTAGTAGAGGGACTGATTGGACATATATAATCGGGCTCCCGTGATTCCATATGATCATCATTCTGTACCGAACAACTCAATCATATGATCACTAATTTCAGAGTCACACCACTATAAACCTGAAACTGAACTCCCAATTATATACCGTATTACGTAAGCCTATGACGAGCTACCATCCAATGACCTTGTCATATATGCAAAACCCTCATATGATATCCATGATCAGCCTTAGGTCAAAGTCCGTTTAATCCTACTGATCAGGCTATCTTAAAGTTCCATTATACTACCGAATCTAGAAAATGATTATTCACCATATGTGAATAAGAAGTCATCCGCCCAGCAGACGACCCAAGGCCTTATCCATTCTCACATTCAGTATAATGCCTTTAAGAGGATACCTTTAACTCCTCAGAGCTATGATTCCGATATCTGCAAACAAACCCTTCATCGTATACAAGTCATGCACCCAACGAACCGGTCTATAAGCTTACTACCTCTGAGACGCTTTAGCCATTGGAACATCAAAGTACACAAGTCATATACATGAAGTAGTTCATTTACTCAGGATTAAGGTTATTGCACAATGAACGTCAAAAGCAGATTGATCCACTCATAGCGGACTACGTAGATCAATCACGCTTTAGTCCCGGTCTAATATGTCACCACCAAGCAACATATCCATGTCTCTACTTGGGAGTCCAGCTCCAGACAGTCAAGACAGACCGTCCCCTCTAAGGCTTTAGACAACATAATAGTCTTAACATGAGTTAGATGCTCGGTCTAACCCCATAGACTACAGACCATAGTTTAGACTGCTAACTTTAGAACATTGTCTTCTCGCATACAAAAGTCCATTGCATGCAACGTTCCAACAGTTTTAACACAAGCAGTCAGTGAGCCATATTTGCTTACATTTACTTTAACATGTAAATAAGACGAGGACAAATAGCAATGTAATGAATAACCTCTATGTATAATTTTATTATCCAGTTCAAAATGAATACATCAAAATGTCTCCAATACTTAGGGCATTTCCTAACAATCTCCCACTTGCCCTAAGCCAGCAGATGTGCCATGTTACGCATCCCCATCGCCTCTACATGCCTCTCAAAGCTTCTAGCTACCAAAGTCTTAGTAAAGGGATCAGCGATGTTGTCCTCGGACGCGATCTTACATACATCCACTTGTCCTGTCTCCACATGCCCTCTAATAATGTGATACCTCCGATCGATGTGCTTGGTCCTCTTGTGGTGCCGAGATTCCCTTGTGTTGGCAATAGCCCCTGTATTATCACAGTAAAGTGTGATAGGCTTGTCAACACTCGGAATGACCTCAAGGTCTCTGAAGAACTTGCGGAGCCAAACCGCTTCTTTAGATGCCTCAGCCGCAGCCACATACTCAGCCTCCATAGTAGAGTCAGCTGTGCAGCCCTGCTTCACGCTCCTCCACACAATGGCGCCTCCTCCGAGCAAAAACACTGATCCAGATGTCGATTTCCTCGAATCCTTACAAGTCTGGAAGTCTGAGTCCGTGTATCCTACGGGTGTTAGGTCCCCTCCAGAATACACTAGCATATAATCCCTCGTTCTCTTAAGATACTTGAGTATATGCTTTACTGCTTGCCAGTGCTTGGTTCCAGGATTCGCTTGATATCGACTCACCATACCTACTGCAAAACATATGTCCGGGTGAGTGCAAAGCATAGCGTACATAAGGCTACCCACAGCGGATGCATAAGGAACCTTACTCATACGCTCTCTTTCTTCTGATGTCTTGGGACAGTCATCCAATGAAAGAGTTAGACCAGCAATAGAAGGTTGTGAGCCTTTCTTTACCTCTAGCATTGCATATTTGTCAATTATTTTATCTATGTATGAAGCTTGGGATAATGCTATCATTTTGTTCTTTCGATCTCTGAAGAGACGAATGCCTAGAACATAATTAGCTTCTCCCAAGTCCTTCATGTCAAACTGTTGGTGTAACCAAAGCTTGACCGATGATAAATTCCCTACATCATTCCCAATGAGTAGTATATCATCGACATAGAGTATCAGAAAGACCACTTTTCCATCCTTAATACGTTTATAAACACAAGGTTCATCTACGTTCTGCTCAAAACCAAATGTC
Source organism: Antiaris toxicaria (assembly GCA_035233585.1). Classification (NCBI taxonomy): domain Eukaryota; kingdom Viridiplantae; phylum Streptophyta; class Magnoliopsida; order Rosales; family Moraceae; genus Antiaris; species Antiaris toxicaria. The sequence continues at coordinate 61,195,660 of CP141156.1, forward strand.
TTAATCGCTTGATCAAACCTCTGGTTCGATGAGCGGGATGCCTGCTTTAATCCATAAATGGATCTAAGCAACTTGCAGACTTTCTTATCTTGGCCTTTTGCTACGAACCCTTCGGGCTGTATCATATAGATACACTCTTCAAGATGGCCATTCAAGAATGCCGTCTTGACATCCATTTGCCAGATCTCATAATCGAGAGCCGCAGCAATGGACAGAAGAATACGGATAGACTTCAGCATAGCAACAGGCGAAAAGGTTTCCTCGTAATCGATTCCAGCCTTTTGCGTGTATCCCTTTGCAACCAGTCTAGCTTTGAAAGTTTTCACTCTCCCTTCCGCATCCTTCTTTCTTTTGTAGACCCATTTGCATCCAATGGGTTTTATCCCATCCGGCAAATCTACAAGTTCCCAAACAGAGTTGGATTTCATAGAATCCATCTCATTGTTCATAGCCTGTTTCCAAGATCTAGAATCAACATCCTTTATAGCTTCATCATATGTGACCGGATCTTCCTCATGCTCATGAGCCTCAGCCTGGTATACCTCAGCATCATACATGAAGAAATTAGGTTTCTTCGAAACCCTCCCACTACGACGAGGCACCCTAAATTGTTGATCGTCTGCAGGTCTTTCACTGGAACTTGGACTTGCGTCCAAGACCGAAATCTGTGGAGCAGTTCTTTCACCCGATAACTCCTCTAGCACCACTTTGCTTCGAGGCTTAAAGTCATTCATGTGACTTTCCTCCAAGAATGTCGCATGGGTTGAGACAATGACCTTTTGTTCCTTCAGGTTATAGAACAGACCTCCTTTAGTTCCCTTTGGATACCCTACAAACATGCACAATTCTGATCTTGGTTCCAACTTCTTCGCATCCCCATCCAGTACATGTGCCGGGCAGCCCCATATTCTCATATGTCCAAGGGAGGGCTTCCTGCCACGCCACAATTCATACGGAGTTCTAGGAATTGATTTGCTCGGAACCTGGTTCAGAATATAGCACGCCGTTTGTAAAGCATGTCCCCAAAATGATAATGGCAGTGTTGAGTAACTCATCATGGACCGTGCCATATCTAATAAGGTCCTGTTTCTCCTTTCGGCTACACCATTCTGTTGTGGAGTACCAGGTGCAGTCAATTGGGATAAAATCCCGTTCTCTACAAGATGTCCTAGAAATTCATCAGAGAGGTATTCGCCACCTCGATCAGATCGAAGTGTCTTTATGGATTTATCCAATTGTTTTTCCACTTCCGCACGATACTCTTTGAACTTGTCAAAGGTTTCGCTCTTGCGGTGCATCAGATACACATATCCATACCTCGAGTAATCATCTATGAAAGAGACATAGTACTCGAACCCTCCTCGTGCTGTGACGTTCATGGGGCCACATACGTCAGTGTGCACAATTTCTAAGAGCTCCTGTGCCCTTGTACCCTTAGCTCCAAAAGACCTCTTAGTCATCTTACCCTCTAGACAAGACTCACATTGGGGAAGTCGTACCTCCTCCAGAGATTCCAGAGGACCGTCTTTCACCAATCTTTGAATCCTATCCTGATTAATATGACCAAGTCTTAAATGCCAAAGATACGCCTTGTTAGAGTGAGAAACTTTCAACCTTTTAGAGTTATCAATTAATTCAGTGTCAAGCAGTGAGTACATCTTTGGTCTGATTAAATATAGGTTTCCATCCATCCATCCAGAACAGATAAAAGACTTATTTCTACGAATATCAACTCTTTTACTAAAAGAAACTGAATAAGAATCCTTTATTAAACAAGCTACCGATATAAGGTTCCTCCTAAAATTAGGAACATAAAAACAGTCTTTCAATAAAATAAACCTAAATTGATCAAAATAAAGATAAACGTCTCCCACTGCCTCAGCCACCACAAAGCTACCATCTCCAGTCCGCAACGAGAGGCTCCTATCATGTAGACTTCTCGTTTCCACGAACCCCTGCATAGAAACACAAACATGATTAGTGGCGCCTGAATCAATGACCCACGTGGCTTTCGATTCTTCCACCAAACACGCTTCTAAGTAATGAAGTTCCTTACCTTCCTTGCCCTTGGAGGCTAGGAATTCCCGGCAAGCCTTCTTGAAGTGACCTACCTTCCCACAGTGGAAGCATTTGGACTTTTTAGGGTCCTTTGGCTTCTTGTTCTTCTTCTTCTTCTTCCCGTCCGAGACAGGAGGATTAGAAGAACTGGAAGCCACTTGCTTCTTATTTGGCCTCTTCCTCTTCCGTGAGGGATTGGAAGATTCCGCCAAATTGGCCTCTCCTTTAGGTCGGACCACATCCTCATCCCTGATCATCCGCTCATAAGCCTGTAGTTGCTTCATGAGCTCGGTAAGTCCTAACTCCTTTGTCGCCAGATTGTATGCGGCCTTAAACCCCACAAAATCTTTAGGCAGAGTCTTGAACACCATCTCGATCTGGGTGTTGTAGTTTAACTCAGCACCATTCTCGGCAGCCTCAGCGAAGAATCCCATTAGAGTGATCATATGGTCCTTCATCGGAGCACCCGCCTTTTGCTTGGAGTTCATAATGCTGGTGATAGCGGACTGTCGAGCCAATTTTTCTTGGCCTCCGAACATGTCCTCCAGATTATCCATGATCTCCCCAGCAACTTGATAAGTCTCATGCTGCTTTTGTAAAGCACTCGTCATGCTAGCAAGGATGTAGCATCGAGCTATTTCATTGGATTCTCTCCAACGATTATAGGCAACCGGGACCTCCTCAAGTGGTGTGTCAGGTTTGGGCCCAGGTGGGCATGGTTCGTCCAGTACGAACTTGTGTCTCTCGCAGCTGAGAACTATTAATAGATTTCTTTTCCAATCCTTATAATTGTCGCCATTCAACTTATTTTCAGTAAGTATTGAAATGAGGGGTGTCGGTGACATTTTGAACTGAAATAAAATTATACTAGACATCATTACAAAGCCCAAGCAAATATACAGATAATTTAGCAAATAAAAACATACAATTATGTTCCTACATGAAACTTGAAAAAAACATGTAGCATTACAACGGTAATTCTCAGCACCTATTGCCCCAAGCCACCGAGGGGTGGTCATGAGAACAAATAGCCGGAACATGGACCCCGTCCAATTAATATATGTTACCTTAAATCCTCCAAGGTTAAGACATATATTAATAACCGCTTATTTGGCCACCAGTTTAGTTAACAGAGCTTCTAGGGAAGGTTAATAACTAAACGAGTCTTGAGTGTATAACCATTGTTTACGTAGCCCGATCCACGTCCTACCAAGCCACCGAGGGGTGGTCATGAATAGGATCGCACCCGAACACGTTTTCCACATAGGAGATCCAATCTAGTATATCGGCGGCGGTAAACACCTACCGAGGGGTGTGGTCAGGTCAGAACTGACGTGACGCGTTACCATGCTTTCACATATGGATCAACAATGGAGGCCGTGGGTTTTGTTTGAAACCCTCTCCCACTCAATATTTTGAAAAACATGCAAGTTTTGACAAATTATGTATGATCAATATAGTATGAGCGGCACTCACCTATCCTATATGACATGTTATCAAATATGCATACAAAACATCCATCAATACATATTTATACATCCATGATATATCACAGAAAAATAATTGACAGAATAACCAAGCCATGGTTCCATCCTAGAACAGAGAAAATAAAGATTACAAAATTCCATCCAAAGCATTCTTTGGGTCTTGAATTTTGTTCCGTCTTCTTGTATCCATCTTTATGTAGCCTCTTCATTTATCTCTCATCCCAAGAATTATTTAAAATTTAAATTTCCAAAAATTTAAATTTCAAATTCAAACTCCAAATTCGAATTTCAAATTTAAATTTCTAATTCAAATTTTAAACAATTTTAATCATCATGTGTAATAATATGTAATTTCAAAAATTTCAAATTTTCAATTACATATTTTTAAACATGATTTAAAATTAAATCTCAAATTTAAAAATCAAAATTTTCAAATTTTGGACCGCTGCACCGCCGCCCGTAAAGGCGGCAGCCACCGTGGGCAGCCACCAACCCCGGAGGGGTTGGCAGCCCACGGCCGCCCCTTGTGCAGCCCTGCCGGGCTGCAGGCCAAGCCTGCAGCGCCAGGCTGCTCGCCCAGGCTGGGCGCAGCAGCAGGCAGGCTGCAGGCCAGTGGCTGCACGCCCAGGCTACGGCCAGCCTTGGGCAGGCTACGGCCACCCCTGGCTGCAGGCAGAGCCTGCGGCCGTGGGTGGTGTGGGCCTGCACAGGGGCTGCCGCAGCCCCATCCTACCCGAGGGCAGGGGCTGCAGCCCCACCAAGGTTTGTCGGCCTATCCCGAGGGGTCGTGTCTCGATTTTCGTGCCATATTCCAATTTACCTATTAGGATCTCCAAAAATTAATTTGAATCCTAATTAAATTGAAATTTTCCACACAATCAAAATTTCAATCTTTAAATTAAATTTAACTTTTGGGAAAAATAAATTACGGTCTTCAATCTTCAATCTCCTCCAAGATTAATTACATAAAAATTCCTAAACCGTTTCCGGTGTTCAAAAATTCTAACCATAAAAATTCTAAGAGACAAGAATTAATATCCATGGGAAAATTACAGTGTTAATAAACTGCTCCCATGGTTACATAAAAAATTCCTAGATACAATTTTTCTAAATTCTAAGGAACCATAACCGGTATAAACAAGCATGCTTATAATAATTCAAAAAATTAAAATAACCACATACTTTATACATAATACATGATAACAACATAAAGGAACCCTAGAATGCCACTCTCTAAATATCAAATCCATACATAAATAAAAAGACTAAGTAATTGTCTAATTTATATGCATGGCATAGTCATGAGATGGCTCTGATACCAATTGTAGGAAAATTGATCGGTAAAAACGTATCAGAGTGGCGCAGCGGAACAATAAAAATTTTTAGATCGTTAAATATCTCATGATGCCATATACAATAAATCAACAACAATTAAAACTCATACCTCAAGGACGCCAATATGCAGGAGGAGAATGACTGGAGGCTTCAACCAACTAGCCTTTTCTACTATTCTCCAATTCCCGAATGGCTGAGTGTGTGGGCACTCTGAACCTCGATCGGTATGCTAGCACTGCTAGTCTTCTTCCGACCACCCAGATCTCTAAAGAACTTTATTGTCACGATGAGCTGTGCAACAATAAGGCTGCTCACCTGAGAGTCTGTGGTCTCAGAGAACTGGAGTGGCAGGACCTCTATTTATAGACCTGCATGAGGTGAATCTCTGAATTTGAATTGGATTAGGAAAAGATTTTCTCCCTTATCCAAACCAAAAAATCCGAATTTTCCAAGGGAGAATCTCCACAATTAAATTCGGTTTTCCTAGGACAAATCCAATCCAAATCTAAACAAGATTTTAACTAGAATTTTATGTCCCTTTTTCAACCAAAAAATCCGAAATCTTTAGGAGAAAATCTTCTCCAAATTTTCGGCCACTTTTAGGATAAGGAAGAATCAAAATTCTACTAGGATTTTTCAAGCTAAATCTCATCTCAACCTTATCCAAAAATAACCGAATTTCCTAGGATTTAGGCTCCAAAATTTCGGCCACTTTTAGGGAGGAGAGAATCCAAATCTAACTAGGATTGAAGCTTGAATTTACTCTTGAATCTTATCCACAAAATCCGAAATCTTTCATGAGGATTATCCTCAAAAATTTCGTCCCTTATTTGTTGGGATTTGGATTCAAAATTCAAGTAGGATTCTAACAAGATTATCCTCTCCAAATCCAACTCAAATTCGAATTTCAAACCTTGTGGATTTTCCACAAAAAATTCGAATCCTACTTGGACTGTGATTCAAAATTTGAATTTCAAATTTCAAATTCAAATTTCAAATTTCAAATTTCAAATTTAAATTTCAAATTCAAATTTCAAATTCGAATTTCAAATTCAAATTTCAAATTCAAAATTCAAATTTCAAATTTCAAAATTCAAATTTCAAATTCCACAAAACGGTTGTATTTCATATTCTTGTTCTCATAGATAATTTTCTACAACTCCAATCCGATCTCAAATAAAATCATGGCAACTTTATTTGGAGTTCGAATAATTGTGTAATCTATTATCCAAAACAAAATCTGAATCCAACCGGAGAGAATCTTGTCTACCATCCTAATCCTGTGTCATCACCATCCATACATAATAAACTAGCCAATAGCATACACAAATCAATTTGCCAAACGTTAAGGAATTATGTGGAGCTAGTAGAGGGACTGATTGGACATATATAATCGGGCTCCCGTGATTCCATATGATCATCATTCTGTACCGAACAACTCAATCATATGATCAATAATTTCAGAGTCACACCACTATAAACCTGAAACTGAACTCCCAATTATATACCGTATTACGTAAGCCTGTGACGAGCTACCATCCAATGACCTTGTCATATATGCAAAACCCTCATATGATATCCATGATCAGCCTTAGGTCAAAGTCCGTTTAATCCTACTGATCAGGCTATCAGTTCCATTATACTACCGAATCTAGAAAATGATTATTCACCATATGTGAATAAGAAGTCATCCGCCCAGCAGACGACCCAAGGCCTTGTCCATTCTCACATTAAGTATAATGCCTTTAAGAGGATACCTTTAACTCCTCAGAGCTATGATTCCGATATCTGCAAACAAACCATATACATGAAGTAGTTCATTTACTCAGGATTAAGGTTATTGCACAATGAACGTCAAAAGCAGATTGATCCACTCATAGCGGACTACGTAGATCAATCACGCTTTAGTCCCGGTCTAATATGTCACCACCAAGCAACATATCCATGTCTCTACTTGGGAGTCCAGCTCCAGACAGTCAAGACAGACCGTCCCCTCTAAGGCTTTAGACAACATAATAGTCTTAACATGAGTTAGATGCTCGGTCTAACCCCATAGACTACAGACCATAGTTTAGACTGCTAACTTTAGAACATTGTCTTCTCGCATACAAAAGTCCATTGCATGCAACGTTCCAACAGTTTTAACACAAGCAGTCAGTGAGCCATATTTGCTTACATTTACTTTAACATGTAAATAAGACGAGGATAAATAGCAATGTAATGAATAACCTCTATGTATAATTTTATTATCCAGTTCAAAATGAATACATCAAAATGTCTCTAATACTTAGGGCATTTCCTAACAATACTGTGAACCACTAAAAGATGAAATACTTGTGGTATTGATTTTTAGGCAAAACCAGAGCGAAATAAGGAAAACCGATCGCACGGACAGCCTTAGGAACTCGCCTACGTGATTTCGGTGTAAAACTTTTTGGTTTTACTTTTGGTCAAAAGTTTGACTCCAAATAATCATGAGAGGTCAAAGAATGGGTGTGAATCTTTGAAAGGTTGTAAGGATACATTCCAATCCAAGGACTAGGGTTTAAAGTCAAGAAAATTCAATGGCTAAGATGCAAAGTCAACTAAAAAGTCAAAGAAATCTTATCAAAAATTCAAGAGAATTCTAGGGCAAGATAGGTGGTGGATTTTGTGACGCCCCGTGCCCTCAGCGACCCGGACCGTCACTGAAAACTATTACTTGCTTCTTTAGCTTTACTTATACTTCCACTTTAAAACCGATACTTAAACTTGCTGAATTTAATACCATAAATTTAGAGGGATTTTTTTTAATATACACGTACGTATTTACTATTTAAGTACGTATACTATTAAAATGCGGAATTTGAAAAATATAAGGATTTCAACTAAACATACACACTTAAATACTTGTTTATCTGATTAATATTCACCAGACACTATTTAAATATACTATTCATACATATACTGTTTATTGTTCCAAAATACCAATTAATCTTTACTATTCAAAATACTATTTAATCGTCACCGTTCAAAATACTATTTACTCATACTGTTCGAAAGACTACTCGCGGTGTATCCATAACCTCATCCTCACATCCACCTTCGCCGCCATCATTGCCCCTTGGTGTTTGCGCTATAGGAAGCTTACCTACAGCATGAACACATTCCGTGAGCTTTACGCCCAGTAAGTACAATATGTTAACCGCAAAACATGTTTAAAACATAGCACATACTTAAAATCCTAAGCATGACATATATCACTTAATAAATCACATACCATATAAGCATATCACATATCAGCTCACATATCATGTCATCACATAACATGTCATAACACTGAATATAAAACTTCACATACTTTATGCATGAAAGAAGTATCGTGTACTGTATGCACTCTACTGAAAAAGAAAGCATAGCAAACTATAACTAATGCATGGTCTGGTTATGTTCATTTATGTTTCAAACTTCTATTTTATTTTCTTGTCTATTTAGGGCCCATGTGTCAGTACCGTGTGCACGCAGACCAACGGTAACGCCCGAGGTCAACTAATGCCGAAGAGCCATCAACTGATGCTCAACTTTTGGCCTTAACTTTCTTTAACTGGAAACCCCGTCGACTGAAGGAGCCGGTACGACACACCTACTTATTTCCATCTTGTTTAACTATTCTAGCCATACGCTTCTCTAAGCTGTCCCCAATCCTACGCAGTAGGGATCTATGGCTTCTATCTTGTTCTTTCATCAATCTACTCGATTGTGAAACTATATGCTCTTATGTATGCTGTGCAGCATCGTGTGCAAGATACATACTTAAAATACTGGAAAAGCATAATTTTAACATCATTTTATTCATGCTGCAGGCGGAGTTGTACTTACCTGTCATCAGACAGTTTATACTCTCGCCTTCGTCACAATACAGGTACCTCCCTGTAATCATAATGCATTTCATTAACATTCACTCTTAGGTCACTGTGGTCATTAGTGACTAATAAAAATTCTTGTTATGTGGTACTAATCCTTATCGGTACTAATTGCCCTTCTCTTAAGAATTTAATTTTCTAAATTCTAATCATAGTTAATTAATTTATTTGCTCAATAAATTAATTAACGTCGCTCTTGGGTCACTCTATCGATAGGAATTAATAAAACTATCGTTGTGTGATACCGATGCCTATCGGTACCTAACTGCTCTGCTTTGAGAATTTGATATCTAATTTCTAATCGTGCTTGATTAATTTGTCTACTTGACAAATTAATCACTATCTCTCACTATCCCATTTAGACTTGGTCCTTGACTGGCTAACCGACCAGTCAACTGACTGCAATACCTCCCATATGACCATTTAGCCTGTCGAGTTACCGTTACCGATGTAATCACCCTAAATTTTATACTTACATCGCACCCGTCCCTCGGGTGGTACTATTTTGACCTAGGGGTCGCTTTCTTACATTACGAGATTTCTAATTGGGTGGTTTACTAATCTTCAAAAAGTCCGTCCTTCTTTCTCGGACCTAGGTCATCGAGGGGGCTCGGGTTTCCATCCCGATCACATTTTCACCCCTCGTTTCCTAAAATACTCCTTTGTGCCATTTTAGAAATTTCGGTAGCATTTTCGCTTAATTTTTGGGTTTTCGACGTTTAGGAAACGCCTCAAAACCATCTAACCTATTCTAACTTGCCACGTACTAAACCAGAGGCCTAATTTTTACGTAAAAGCTCAGATTTTTACGTAAAAATATTCACATTTCCCCACATTCTCTTTTTCAACATTTCATCACTTTTTCTTACAATTCCTCAAGTCAGTAAACCATAATTAATACATAATTATTTCCAATAATAAATTGAGGAATCAAGGAATCAAAATCACTACCAAAATCATTCTCGTCGGCGGTCAGGTGAACCGTTCGATCTCGATCGCACAATCTTTGAATCGTCGTTCTTCACTTTGAAACTCCGGTTTGCAAATCCGATGCCGCGGATGTGTTCGGAACGTCAAAAATAGGCCAACGGGCCATTCTTCAATTTTCGGTCTCCGGGTCGCTGTTGACCGGCGTTGACCACTGCGGCGACGGGAATGGCGACCACCATCTTGAAGAGCTCGACGAGAGGAACCCATTGGTGGTGTCAATTTCACCAATCGAGGCTCCTATCACCGGAAATCGACCCTCTAAAAGTCGGCGATGGCGGCAGTGTTGGATCTTCATTTTCCGGCGTTGTTGCCCAAAATTGATTTGGGGCTTTTGATCTACGTGTTGTTCTGAGCATTTTGATACCGACCTTGCAACTGAACTCCACCGGAATAGCGAGATTCGACGGCGACGGCGAACCTTGGGCGGCGTGATCTGGTGGCTGTTGACGTGAAATGAAGCTGGGTTTTGTTCTACTCTTCACCACGAATCCATTGGGATCGGAATCGTGGCATTTGGATGTCGGACGGCGGAGAAATCATGGTTTGAAAAGTTTGGCCACCGGTGGCTTTAGGCGGCGCGTGCGGCGTTCTCCGACGTCGGTTCCGTCGACTCGGCACACCGTTGGACTCAGCTCGTCGAGAGCTTTCCAATGGTGCCGGCGATGTCGAAAACGGAGGCCGGATTCGATGGTCGGTCACTGTTCATCCTCGTGTGGTGTGGGGAGGGAGAAAATGAGATTTGGAAAAATATGGGGGCTATTTTTCTAGAATCCCCAAAATTTCGTCCTTTATACTAATTTTTTGAAAAATTTTAAGATAGGCTATACTGACTAATTTGGGCGTGCTGAACGCAAATATATCAGTTTTATCTTCATCCAAGGTCGTCTCGACCAGTTTTCTGATACTGCATGGCTCCTAGTCAAAAATTACTTTTTGTGCTCAAATGACTAATTTAAGCATTCTGATTCCAAATATATCAGTTTTATATCAAGAAAAGGTCATCTTGACCAATTTCTCGATACTGTGGTTAGGCCTACACTGTGTTGACACTACGCATGCATAACGAGGCATTTTCGCATAAAATTTCAAACGCAGTCTCCCTTGACTAATTTGGACGTGCTGATTTCAAATTTATCAGTTTTACGTCCATCTGAGGTCTTCTGGACCAGTTTTCAGGATCTGCATGACTCCATCTCGAAAAACGTGTCAGATGCCCGATTGACTAATTTAGGCTGCTGAGTCTAAATATATCAGTTTCGGGGCGAGAAAAGGTCGTCTTGGCCCTCATCCCGATACTGCGTATCTTTTAAACAAAATCTACATTTTATGCTCAATTGACCAGATTGAGCCTGCTGACTATTAATATGTCAGTTTTATGCCAGATTAAGGCCGTCTTGGCCACTAACCTGACACTGCATTTCTCATTATTCACTAATCACTATTTACTATTCACTATTCACTATCTGACTGGCTAATCTGAGCGTTCTGACTTTGATTTTGTCAGTCTCTAGCCGAGAAGAGGTCATCTAGACCACTTTTCGTGATACTGTACATCTATTAAGGCAATTATCGCTGCTGTGCTCAGATGACCAGTCTGAACGTACTGATGACTAACTCATCAGTTCTGTATCATGAAATGGTCGTCTGGACCGGTTTCTTGATATTGCGTGTCTCAACGCATACTCACATAATAGGGTGGACCGATTTCACTGTCGGTTGCCCCTTTCACTGCATGAATAGTAATTAAACGTTACTATTCTCGTTTGATTCGTTCAACTGAAAAGCACACTGTGTTTATTAACTTAATTACATCATTACATAGTAATTAAGTTTCATAATTCATGAGAGTCATTACAGTGGCTCTCGACTCATTACACAGCGTTCTACATAGACTCTTACGCGTGCGTGTGCAACGCAACACGGGCATGTACATTTCAGACACGGGCGTGTACTAGTTGAGACTACTCAACATGGCCATGTCTTTGAAATACATTCATCTATTTAAGCGGTATACAGCCTCTTACACGGCCGTGTACTTGATCGTGTTTCTTAAATTTACACTAAAAGGCATTAAATTATGTCCATTTTATTCCTTAGTGACTTATTACATGGTAAGTAAGTGCCATGAAAACGACGGTCATTACAACCTACCCCCCTTACAAAATTTTCGTCCTCGAAAATTAGAATAATTCCGGAATGTCTCTTCTCCTGTCTTCTTCCCATTCTCATGTGGCTTCCTCAACACGATGATTCCACCATAACACTTTTACTAGCGGTATACTTTATTCCTAAGTACTTTCTCCTCTCTGACGAGGATCCGCACGGGTCGCTCCTCGTATGTCGGATCAGCGTATACTACAACGGATTCTTGGCTAAGAACATGGGAGCTGTCTGGCACGTACTTCTTCAGCATGAAGATGTGAAAGACGTTGTGCACTGTAACTAACTCGGGAGGAAGTGCTAGTCTATAAGCCACCTTCCCGGCTTTCTCTATTATCTCGAGGGTCCTATGTAACTAGGACTGAGCTTTTTTTTTTCTTTTCAATGTGCACCACCCCTTTCATGGGTGCTGCCTTGATAAAGACCAAGTCTCTTACTTGAAACTTAAGGGGTCTATAGCGCTTATCGTCAAAATTCTTCTGTCGACTGTGCACTATATCTAACGTTTCTCGTATCAGTTTCACATCTACCATGGTATTCTTGATGATGTCTGAGCTAATTAGCCATTTCTCTCCGGTTTCGTACTAATGAGCCAGGGATCTACATTCCCTTCCACAGAGTGTCTCGTACGGTGCCATTCTTATCGAGGAATGATAGTTGTTGTTGTACAAGAACTCGCTCAATGGTAGCTTCTGATCTCAATTTCCTTTGAAGTCTAGGACGCAGTCTCAACATGTCCTTTAACATCTGTATGGTCCTCTCAGACTAACTATCGGTCTGAGGATGAAATGCTATGCTAAACTCTCACTTGGACCGTAATGCAGCTTGAACACTTCACCAAAATCTGGAGGTAAAGCATCCACTATGATCTGAGACGATCGACTCTGGTACTCTGTGTCGTTTCACGAACTGTGCCGCATAGATTTCTACTAGTCGTTCCACCGAGTAGCTAACTTTCATTACTAAAAATCTAGCTGATTTCGTCAGTCTATCTACAATCACCCAGATTGCATCATTATCGTTTGACGTCTTCGGCAGTCTGACTACAAAATTCATCGTAATCTGGTCCTATTTCCACTCGGGTAGCTTAATTTTCTACGATTATCTTGCTAGGCGCTGGTGTTCTGCCTTAACCTTCTGACACGTAAGGTATCTAGCGATGAACTCGACAATGTCATTCTTCATTCCAGGCCACCAAAAGCTTTCCTTCAGGTACTTGTACATCTTATTCGCTAACGGATGTACGGAATATGACGTCTCGTAAGGTTCCAAAAGGATTCGCTTCTTGAGTTCTTCATCTTTCATAACACACACTCTATCTCTATAGTAGAGTATGTCGTCCTTAAGGATCTTAAACTCTGAATCCTTGTCCTCTATAGCTTCCTTTCTGGACTTAAGCAGGGACAAATCGAAACCTTGACTGATCTTGATCTCTTCTTGGAGCGTCGATTGGAGGGTCATGTCAGACAATCTCCCTATCAAAATCTTGATCTCGCTGTCACATAGCTCCTTTGTAGCGCTCCTGACAAGGCACTAATAGTCATAGGCATAGTAATATACTTCTGACTCCGTGCATCGATCACTTTATTGGCTTTCCCAGGATGGTATAGGATCTCACGGTCGTAATCCTTACCAACTCTAGCCATCTACGCTGCCTCATGTTGAGCTCTTTCTGGGTGAAGATACATTTGAGGCTCCAGTGGTCGATGTAAATCTCGCACGTGACTCCGTGCAGGTAGTGCCTCCATGCTTTTATCGTAAAAACTATCGCTACTTGCTCCAGATCACGCGTTGGGTAGCTCTTTTCAAGGTTTTTGAGTTGTCGTGAAGCATACGTGACTACTCTACCACTCTGCATCAACACAGTTTCCAACTTGGTTTTAGAAGCGGCGCTTAAATCACAAAGCTTCCCTGACCAACATTTGAAATGGTCAGCATTGGAGCGCTTATGAGTCTTCATTTCAGCTCTTGAAAGCTTTCCTCACACTTGTCAATTCACTTATACCTCTTTCCCTTCTTGGTGAGTGCTGTAAGTGGAGCAGCTAACTTTGAGTAGCCTTCGACTAAGTGTAGGTAACATCCTATTAGTTTAAAGAAACTGTGAATTCCCGTTACGTTCCTCTCAGTTGGCCACGCGCTAACTGCATCAATTTTCATCGAGTCCATAGATACTCCTTCCTTGGGGACTACGTGGCCTAGGAAATGGACCTTCTCCAGCCAAAACTCATACTTGGGGAACTTAGCGTATAGCTGATGGTCCTGTTACATGCGCAATATGATCCTTAAGTGCTCTTCATTCTCTTCCTTCATCTTAGAGTGTATAAGTATGTCATCGATGAACACAATGACAAACTTATCTAAATAGCCCTTGAAAATGCGGTTCATCCAGTTTATGAAAGCTGCTGGCGTGTCCGTCAATCTGAGTAATATGAACAGAAACTCGTAATGTCCGTACCACATTTGAAAGGCTGTTTTGGGTACATCTTCATTCCTAATTCGTAGTTGATGGTAATCAGAACGTAGATCGATCTTCGAGAACACTGCAGTGTCTCGGAGCTGATCAAATAAATTGTTAACCAACAGTAATGGGTTCTTGTTCTTAGTCGTAACCCCGTTCAACTTTCTGTATTTGATGCACCTTCTCAGTGTTCCGTCCTTCTTCTTCGCGGATGGTACAGGTGCTCTTTAGGGTGAACAGCTCTGTCGAATGAATCCCTTGTCTATTTAGTCTGTCAACTGGGCTCGGAGCTCCTTTAGCTTTGTAGAGCCCATTCTATATAGGGCCTTGGAGATGGGGGCTGATTCTGGTAAACGTTCAGTCTCGAACGAGATCTCGCGCTCTGACGAGAGTTCTAGAAGACCTTCTGGAAATATCTCCACCAATTCCCTGACTATCGGCACGTTCTCGGGTCCTATCTTTATTCCTCGGGTCTTATCTGTTACGTATACTAGGAAGTCCGTGCATCCACTGGATAGCATCTCGCGAGCCTTCACTGCTAATATCATCGTCTTTGGTTGCTCTGGCGACAAATCCTTGTAGATGAACTTTTCACATCCGATTGGTTTGAAAACGATTTTCCGCCTTCAACAGTTTATGACAACATTGTGTCCTACGAGGAAAACCATTCCCAAGATTCCGTCATAATTGATCATATCGCTGATGATTAGGTTAGTGCTCAATTCTCACCCGTAGATAATTATTAGCAACTGACGTGTCCAGTAACTATACAATAAAACTTCCCCTGAAGGAAATGATATTCTAAACGTCTATTTCGTCCTACCTAAGCTTTTTAGTAGAATCTGATGATGCAACGAATGGGTGGCTCCAGAATCAAGTAGAACTAACACATCAAAGTTGGTAATAGAAAGCTGGGCTGTCACCACTATAGAAGTTACAGCTTCAGCGTCACTTCTCGCGTAAGCCGAGATTCTCCTTTAGCTGTCTGAAGCTTTCAATCTGCCTTGTGTGATCAAAGGGCCTTCGATCCTGGTTTAGACGGTGTGAAGTTGATTATTTCCAGTGTGGGGTTGATTCTATCAGTTTCGTGGGTCGGAGTAGCAGTTTTGGGCATAGTAGCCTTCCTTGCCACAGATGAAACAACCACTTACTCCTTACTTACATTCTCCTGGGTGCCTCTTTCTGCATTTCGTGCACGTCGGGTATTGGCTGTCATTTCCTTCCAGATCGTTTCTCTTCTGGGGGAAATTCTCCTATGAATCTTGGTTGCCCTGGTTCCCCTTTTCTCTTGTTGTTGTTGTTGGAATGCCTGCTATTCTGGTCTGTTCCCACGTTCTGTCCTCTGTATTGTAACTCAGGGTTCTGCTTCACCTGAGCCTGCTCAGCTTTCATTTTTCCCTCCTTTCGTGCCTTAAAATTCTGCGCCTTTTGCTCTTTATCCTGAGCCAACCAGTACTCAGCTTAGATAGCGTTACTGACATGTTCTGCTAATGTCGCTGGTCCATGGCTTCCGCTAAAAACCTAAACTGTGATGTCTGTTCTGAACATCTTCAGTATTCATCTAACTCTCTCCTTTTAGTCGGTACCAAATCTGGAAAAAGTTGAGCCAACTGCTCAAATTTCTTGACTGCCTCCATAACAGTCATACTACCTTGGCGCAGGTTGTTGAACTCGTCTTATTGCGCTGCTAGTGCTTCCTCGTTGAAGTACATCTCCTTGAATTCCTCAATGAAATTGCTCCAGCTCATCTCTCTAATGTTCTTCCTAATGGTTACCATCTTCCACCACTGATGCGCCTCATTGCGCAGGGTGAAGGATGCACACATCACTTTCTCTCTATCTATTAGCCCTATAAAATCCAAGATTACTTGGATATCTGTTAGCCAGTCATTGGCCTCTATAGGGTTGGTGATTCCTTCGAATTCTAATGCTTTCATGCGCCAGAATCTCTCATATAAGTCACCTTCCCTAGGGATTGACAGAAAACAATTACTGCTACGAAAGCAGCCATTACTATAGGTGCTAGTGCTTCCTGAGTTGGAGGAGCTGCTTGCTCCCTCAGAGTTTCTGGGCTGCTAGAGCCTCCTGTGCTGGCATCTCTACTGACTGTGGTGCCTGGGGTTGCTCGCCCGGCTATTCCCTAAGCTGGTTTAGCTCTCATTGCTGGTTCTCCATCATCTCTCGCATGGCCGCGAATTGTGCTATCAACTCATCCTCTTGGGATGCTAGGTTTAACTAAGCTCTCGTTCTTGCCATGTTTTCCTATGTAACCCTATTGTACAGCGGGAAAGGAAAATATAAGTCTCTTAAATTCTATACTTGGGACTCGTATCACATATCATTTTCTTTCCTACTTAACAATCTTACTTAAACATTATGGATATAAACATACACACTATATCCATCTTTCTTTCTCTCATACTGTGATGTTCAATACAATTACCGCATTGTATTGGGACATCGTCTGAGTACTAGGATTCGTCCTGTACTTTCTGTCATATCATACTCGCACTTTGGAAAAAAATTATATCTGGCCCCTTGGGCAAAGCTTTACTACTTATCTCATAATATATTTCACATAATATATATACAGATATTCAAGATTATAGTTCAGCGGGAGTGACACATACTTCCCCTATACGATCCCAACAAGTACATTATGCTACAACTGACGGGGGAGAGCTACTGCTTCCCTCTATATATTTTCATATCTAACATTCCCGCAGAAGGGTTACTACAATTGGAAAGACAATCCTGATTCAGTATCAGGCATCTCCTCATCGTCACTATCACTAAGTGAGTACTCCTCTTATTCTCAGCTGAAATTGACCTCGTCATCGCTGGCTATGATGACTTGGGGTTCGTACATCCCCATCTATTCGTCATTACTAAAGTGTTTGGGGATCTCCTTTCCCTCATCGTCGGGATGGGCATCGGAAAGAGTCTCGTTATCTTCCTCTTTCATGGGGTGTTCGTGAGACATACGGGCTGGTTCGGGGTTCTCCATCGGCTCCCTATTGCCCTTGTGTACTTCTAGCCGGTGCTCGGCCATGAACTGTGGCGGCCCGCCCCTCGTAGAGATCATACAATACTATTACAGTTGAGCTTTATCGCTAACTGCGATAGATTGTACTCTCATGGGTCACCGACTAATCTATCTCTCTTTCCATCATGACGTTTTTGGGGAAAATTTTTTTTTTTTAATCATGTAAAACATTTTCCACTATTTACTTTGTTGGCAAGTACAAAGTAATTTACATAATACAGTACTTTTGTAAAATATATAATATTACAAAAGACTGTTTCTTTTTCCCTTCCCTTTATATCGCTCAGCGGAAAGACTCTGGCAGGACCATATCCCTCGCCCAATTATCCCATTTGACACGCGCCATCTCGTACGCCATCCAGTCAAACAAAGCTACTGAGCTGGTCGCTTACCTGTAACATAAGCAAAAATGGTGAGCTACCGGCTCAGTAAGTTCAAACATGCAAGAAATAAAATTTCTATGAATAGTATTATTCATCGTGAATAATAACTTTGACCACTATTCATATGTGAATAGTAACTTTGACCACAACATAGTATATCAACAGTACATCTACCGCGATGTTATTACCCTCACGAAACTGTCTTATGCTCAATTATGGCATAGTTTCAATTTTAGGTAATTATCTTACATTATGTTCTGGTTTTGAGCTCAGGTTGGCAATGCCATTTAAGTGCGCATGACTGGGAGCGGTACATTAGTGCTGACCTTCACAGCCTTAATCTCATAGCCCTGAAGGCAAAATTATACATGACTGGGAGCGGTACATCAGTGCTGACCTCCACAGCCTTAATCTCATCATAGCCCCGAAGGCAAAAGTACCTCCCTGTACGGAAGGCTAGTACGCCAGAAAGTGGTTTCATTACCGACTTTATAAAATTCTAACCCGGTGACTTCATATTGTCCCGTGGTTAGGAATGGTTCACATTTTAATTTTAGGTGAGTGAGTTTCATTAACCTCGCTCTAGTGCCCGAAGCACAATTAACAATGTGTCCATTCTCATTAGTGCCCGTAGCACATTACGTCTCTCTCTCTACTCTATAATGGTGCCCGTAGCACCTATGTACCTAACTTATAGTTAGTACATCAAAGTTAGCAACAATAATGCTATATGTTGCAGACAAGTAAATGTCTGAACTTACCTTATCAGTTTCTTCCCTTTTTCTCTCTTGGATCGTTGATCGCCCTCCTTGTAGATCGATTTTTGGATCCTACAGACAAAACCTTATCTTTTAATTTCATTTCCATTTATAGCTTTTATTTTTCATTAAAAAGCTTAAATAAAACCTATTTATAACTTTTTAGGCTTTATTTATCATTTTCCCCATTTTTTCTCAACTTTTGCAAAATTACGATTTTACCCCTATATTTTGGCAAAATTACAATTTTGCCACTGACGGAATTTTCTCGTTCCAGACTGCATTTTTGGCTCTCAGGAACTTTTCTGACTCTTTTCTAATTAATACTGGGTTCATTTCTATTTTATTTTCACTTTTCACTTTCCCAACCCTCGGGAAGCACTATTCTGATCCTTACGTCGGTTTAGTGATTTTGTATCGTTTCAGAGCCTCAAATGGACGTTTTACTAGTATTTAAAATGTTCATCTAGACATTCCCGATCTAGGTCTCCGAGGTTCGGATTTTCCGTTCCCGACTCGGACCTTTATTTTGTTTCCAAAAACGCCCCCCCCCCCTCGGTGTCGGTTTTTCAGTTTCACTCACGTTTTACATTTTCAAGGGGACGGGTTACTATTCACGAACCACCCCTTAGGTTCCCTTATTCAATTTTCCGTTAGGGACTTGGGTTTCCGACCCGACCCCAAACTTTCATTTTTAATTTCCATTTTACCCCAAATGCCGTTTTCGAAATTTCGGCAGCATTTCGGCGTAAATTTAAGGTTACCGGCGTTAGGTACGCCTCGAACCATATGTACCTGCCACGTACTATACCACAAGCCTATTTTATGTAAAAGTTTTGCAAACTTTTACATAAAAGCTCACAAAATTCAATTCTCATTTTGAACCATATTACACAAAATGTTTTTTTAAATCTTGCCCTTAGTTTTGGTCTCGGTTTTTACACTCAAAACCTAACCAAAATTTCTCAAATTTTCAACCAAATTTTAGGCTATTCCAATGTCATTTTCTAACACATTTTCAAGCCAATTTCATTGCATTTTTCAACACAATTCCTAGGGTTTTTAACCTTTACAACCCACGGCCAAATTAAGAGAGACATACACCAATTTTTTTTGTTTCATGCTTTCAATCACAAATCCATCATTTCCATAATAAATTGCACGATTTAAATCATCCAAACATCAAATAAATCATGCCAAATTTTTTTTTTTCAAACCCTAATTAACCCACGGCCTTTTAAGGTAATTTCACACCAAATTTTTTTTTCCAAGCTTTCCATCATGCAACTCATGCTTTATATTAAACCAAAATATGATTTAAAGCATGTTAACACTTAAACCACAACAATTTCTCATAGATTACTCATGGTAACCCACGGTTTTACCCTTGGAAAACCAACCAAAATTTGGTTCTTCTTTAAACCACATACATGGTTTTTCTCCTAATTACACCCTTAACAAAACCCAAGCACCAAATCAATCAAAACAACCAAAAATTTTTCCATCCTTTGCACTATTCATTACACGGATTTGTTGAAGAAAAATCAAGAAAATTTTCAAACCAAGGAGAGTTACCTTGTTCACTTGCTTCCTTTGTCTTCAAGGAAGGGTTTGACACCAATTTTGTGAAGAAAGCTTGAAGATTTCACTTGGTCTCTCTTGGGTTGCTCACGTACTCACCATGAAAGCATTTAGAAAAAATTTTTGTTCTTTGTTTCCACGTGAATAGCTTCGGTCCCTTTTGTTCCCAATTTTGCCGACTTAACCACAAAGATAGCCAATTAATTTGGCTTTCAACTAATCAAAAATCACCACCTTTCAAGCCTAATTCTTTCCAAAATTTTCAAAAATTAAAATGGTGGAATTTTGGCCAAATCTTGGCCTTTGGATCAAAAAACAACTTAATCTTGACCATTAATGCTACCAACCACCATTTTCCTTCCATTTATTAAATGGATTTATGATGTCATAAATGCAAAAGCAACCTTGACTTTTACTATTCACATTAATTCGACTACTTTTTGATTGATACCGGTTCGAGCCGAAATTTTCCTAAAATCGTCCCGGCGGGTTCCTGAGGTCTCCTGTGCAGTCGGATCAATTTAAATTGCTTTCGTTTGATCAAAATCAATCCCAAAAGTTTTCCTTCTTTTATTGCCCTAGTTAGGGTTTTCAATGCCGTTTTTGGCACCGTTCCGCCCATTTCAACTCAGTGAATTTTTCCAACACTGAATTCTTACTCATCAATATTGTTAGAACATTTTAATATATTCTGAACAATATAAATACATTTATTTCACTGTTTAAATAGTACAAATTGTTATATACATACATTTGTACATTTTCTTTCGAGAATGCCTAAATTTCCTGGTTGTCACATTCACCCCTCCTTATAAAATTTTCGTCCTCGAAAATTAGAACAAGTGGAGGTATAAACTCCTCATCTCGTCTTCTCGTTCCCACGTAGCTTCTTCAATGTTATGATTTTTC
The DNA here is from genome assembly GCA_035233585.1 of Antiaris toxicaria. Classification (NCBI taxonomy): domain Eukaryota; kingdom Viridiplantae; phylum Streptophyta; class Magnoliopsida; order Rosales; family Moraceae; genus Antiaris; species Antiaris toxicaria. The sequence continues at coordinate 61,216,727 of CP141156.1, forward strand.
CACAGAATCTTTACTAGTGGGATCATCTTATTCCTCAACACTTTCTCTTCACGAGCCAGTACTCGAATAGGTTGTTCCTCATATGTCAAATCCTCGTGGATTTGAATAGGCTAATGCTTCAACACATGGGACGGATCTGGTATATACTTTCTTAGCATCGACACATGAAATACATTATGCACTGCCGACAATTCAGGAGGTAACGCTAATCTGTAAGCGACCCTTCCAATGCGTTCGATAATTTCATAAGGTCCAATATATCTTGGACTTAGTTTCCCTTTCTTACCGAAATGCATAATCCCCTTCATAGGCGATACCTTAAGAAACACGAAGTCTCCTTCATCAAACTCTAAGGATCTCCACCTCTTGTCCGCATAACTCTTTTGTCGGCTTTGCGCAATTTTCATTTGACGCTAAATTCTAGCAACTGCATCGGAAGTCTCTTGTATGAAATCTGTCTTATGCAACTGCTTCTTTCACAAATCATACCAGGGTAATGGTGATTTGTACTTCCGTCCATACAAAGCCTCGTAAGGTGCCATGCCTATAGAAGCTTGGTAACTATTATTGTACAAGAATTCAATTAATGATAACTTCTCGTTCCAATTTCCCGTAAAATCCATTACACAAGCTCGAAGCATGTCCTCTAATGTCTAAATTGTCCGCTCCGACCGTCCATCTGTTTGCGAATGAAATGCCGTACTAAGTCTCAATTCAGTACCCATGGCCTCTTGCACACACTTCTAGAAATTCGAAGTGAATCGTGCATCTCGATCTGATACAATGGATTTTGGTACTCCATGTAATCTGACGACATAAGTTACGTACAACTGAGCAAACTTTTCCAACGAAAAAGTCATCTTGACAGCTATAAACCGTGCCGTCTTGGTCAGTCTGTCCACAATAACCCAGATGGCATCATAACCTTCTCGGGTTTTTGGGAGTCCCATTACAAAATCCATCATAATGTGTTCCCATTTCCATTCAGGAATCTCCAGAGGTTCCAATCTTCCTGCTGGATGCTTATGCTCCGCTTTGATTCTTTGACAGGTCATGCATCTACTTATGAATTTCGCTATATCATTCTTCATCCCCTTCCACCAGAACTATAACTTCAAGTCCTGATACATCTTACTAGCTCCGGGATGAACTGAATATGGTGTCTCATGGGCTTCTGACATGATCCGTCTTCTAAGTTGCTCATCAGCTGGAACATTTATCCTTCTTTGATAAAGGATCATTCCATCCTTGGAAATTCCTTCTTGAGAACTTGTCATTCTTGTATCTTGTCTTTGAGCTTCTTTTATGTCCTCAAACAACGATGATTCCACTTGGAGTGCAGCTAATCTTCCAGATATCAGCTCCAAGTTCAAGGAATTTATCTCTTGCTGCAATGGCTTCGGAAGCCTTTTTATCGGTAGTTGGTGCGAGATGTTAGACTTTCTACTTAAAGCATCCGCTACACGGTTGGCCTTTCCTAGATGATATAGGATTTCACAATCATAATCCTTCACCAGTTCCAACCAACTTCTTTGCCGCATTTTGAGCTCCTTTTGCGTGAAGAAATACTTCAGGCTTTGGTGATTAGTGAAAATCTGACATTGAGCTCCATAGAGATAGTGTTGCCAAATTTTAAGTGCGAACACTACTGCAGCAAGTTCAAGGTCATGCGTAGGGTAATTCCTTTCATGCTCCTTTAATTGACGGGAAGCATAGGCAATCACCTTGCCGCCTTGCATTAAGACTACTCCCAATCCTACTTTAGATGCATCACTGTAGATTACAAACTTCTCCCCTTCAGTGGGAAGCTTAAGGATTGGTGCGCTTGTCAGCCGTCTCTTTAACTCCTGGAAGCTTCTTTCGCATTCCATAGTCCACTCGTACTTCCTTTCCTTGTGTGTAAGAGCAGTAAGAGGTGCAGCTAAACGCGCAAATCCCTCTACAAATCGTCGATAATAACCAGCTAACCACAAAAAACTACGTATTTCCGTCACATTGTTGGGTGCAGGCCACTGGTTAATTGCATCTACTTTCGTCGGATGTACAGCAATACCTTCCTGGGATACAACATGTCCGAGGAAATGTACTCTATCCAGCCAAAACTCGCATTTTGAGAATTTGACATACAGTTGATGCTTCCTTATCGTATTCAGCACGATCCTCAGATGCTCCTGGTGCTCCTCATGAGTCTTTGAGTATATAAGAATGTCATCAATGAATACAATGACAAACTTATCCAAATACTCTTTAAAGATTCTGTTCATTAAATCCATGAACGCTGCCGGTGCATTTGTTAATCCAAATGGCATCACAAGAAACTCGTAGTGACCATAACGAGTCCTAAACACCGTCTTAGGAATATCACTTTCTTTAATTCTCAGCTGGTGATATCCTGATCGTAAGTCGATCTTGGAAAATACCGCTGCGCCTTTTAACTGGTCGAATGAGTCATCAATTTTAGGTAACGGATACCTATTATTGATCGTAACCTTATTCAACTCCCAGTAATCAATGCACAAACGGAATGTTCCATCCTTTTTCTTGACGAACAACACAGGTGCACCCCATGGAGAATAACTCGGTCTGATGAATCCTTTATCCAGAAGCTCCTTTAATTGTTCCTGCAGCTCCTTTAACTCCACTGGAGCCATGCGGTATGGTGCTTTGGAAATAGGTCCCGTTCCAGGCATCAACTCAATTTTGAACGAGATTTCTCTCTCTGGAGGTATCCCTGGTAACTCTTCCGGAAATACGTCAAGAAATTCCTTAACAACAGGAACATCTTCAGGTTGAAACTTCTGTTCCTCTATAGTGTCCACCATATATGCCAGATATCCCATACAACCACTGGCTATTAGCTTGCTTGCTCTCAGCGAACTGATCATCATCTTCCCGGGTTTTCGAAAAGTATCGACATATTCAAAACTCTCTTCTTCCTCGGGTTGAAATACTATCTTTCGATTTCGACAGTTGATCGTAGCTTGATATTTCCCTAGGAAATCCATGCCTAGAATCACATCGTAATCCACGATCTTCATTTCGATTAACTCCGCATATAGCTCCCTATTTGCCACATATACTGGTACATGAGGTAGCCAGTAATTGGACAACAATACTTTCCCAGAGGGTAAAGCTGTCTTAAATACCCTTCCCATATAATCCTTAGGAAGTCCTATCTTGTCAGCAAATGCATAAGAAACAAAAGAATGCGTAGCACCGGAATCAAACAGTACAAAGGCTACATGACTAGCGACAGTGAGCTGACCTGTCACTACGTTTGATATTCCTGCCTCTGCATCCTCTTTGCTGTAGGCCATCACACGAGCATCAGCACGTGGCACACGTTCCTGGCGTTACGGCCTTACTGGGGACTCTTCAACTCTGGCCTGAAGGGAATGAGCTTGTGGGCGTGTCTGGTGCTGTTGGGAAGTGCCTTGTCCATCCTACCTATTATTTGGACAGTTCCTGGCATAATGGCCTTCCTTTCCACATTCATAGCAAACAAGTGGCCCAAATCTGCATTGCCCAGAATGTCTCTTCACGCATGTAGGACAATTTTGGATATTGGATTCCGCATTACCAGCTGTTCTTCACTGCTGGTTTCGATTATTTCCCTGCCGATTCCCAGAAAAATTGCCTTTCCTCTTGTTTTGCTAGGATCCTTGACTATTGCCCTGGCTTGGTTTAGCATTCTGATTTGGCTTGCTCAATTGACCAACTTGTGTAGACTTAGCCAAAGCCCTTTCCTTCTTCTTGGCCTCCCAGTGCTTTTCTCTTTCCTCTTTTTGTCGGGCTACGTGAAACTCTGCTCTTATGGCCTGACTAACACAATCTGCTACAGAAGTAGGTGGTACCTGTCCAGTATCTACCAATGCAGTAATTTCTGGCCTGAACATCCCTATCATTTTCTATATTTTCTCCCTCTCAGTAGGGACTACATAGGGACATAAACAGGATAACTGGTCGAACTTTCGGCAAACTTCGCTCACCGACATATTTCCTTGCATCAATTCTGAGAACTCTTTCTATTGTTGTCTTAGAGATGCAGGGTCATAATATTTCTGGTTAAATTCTTCCAGAAATTCCGCCCAACTCATGGTAGACAGATTTCTTCTCATTCGCACGGTGTCCCACCAAAAACGAGCATCTTTTCTCAACACAAAAGACGCACATGCGACCTTCTCCCGGTCAGTTAGGTTCATGAATTCCATGATCACTTGCAATGACGACAACCAGTCTTCAGCCTCTAGAGGATTTGTAGAACCTTCAAATTCTGGCGGCCTCATATGCCTAAATCTTTCATAGAGGGGTTCCAAATTTAAAACCGTTTGTGGTTCAGGAACTCTCTCATTTACAGCAGCTGGAGGGATAACCGGATCTACCTCAGCTTCTTGTTCTACTTGGGTACCCTCAGAGCCTTGTCTCTGTTCTAACTCCTCTACCCATCGCCTCAGATTAGCATTTTCTTGCATCTGAGCTTCTAGCAAGGCTTGTATCTGATCCAATCTCTCCATGACATTAGGACGTCGTTCTCGTCCCTCTGGTTGATTTCGCAAATCCACCATCTTGCCTATTATCCTATTATGGCACAATAATTCACCGTTAGTTTTTCCATAACCACATTCGTAAGATCACATAAATTTACGAAATTCAGGGTAATGCAAAGCCACATCGTCGTAACACATCATCGTACAACATATAATCATTTTGATATTTCATTCATAGCAAAACATTTATATATCGTACATAATCATCACCAGTTATATATACATCGGCCATTTTATACATCTTGGCCACAAGTCTATACAAAAGAGCTTTTCTCTATAAGCTACTTATGTACATGTATACATCTACTGGTCACACATCCCCTGTGTTTGGAGCTAGAGGATATTCTTTTGGATCCTCATCGTCATCTGGATCGTCTGAGTCACTACCCCTAGGCAATGCTCCCTGTCCTGAGTCATCACTTTCTTGTGGTCTAGACGGTCCAGCCTCATGATCATTCATCATTCTTCTCGGCCCAAAGATGCGTGCGAACATCTCATCTTGACCCAGTGTCTCTCGTCGACTCTGCGTCAGATGCTCAATCAGAATCTCCCTCTCGATCGTCCTGATCATCACTACAAACTCTTGGAGCGTAGGGGGAAATAGCTTAATCACCCTCTGTCTCAACTCCATGGGTAACCCTCTCCAGAACAGCTCACAGCAGTTTGGTTCAGTGAGGTTGGGTAATGGACATCTCCTCCTAATGGTCTCCTCAAATCGTGCTGCGTAAGACATAACTGTCTCACCAGACAACATGACCATCCTTTCAGTCTGGAGAATATAATCCTTAACCTCATTGACTCCAGGGTACACGAGTGTATCAACCTCTCGTCTCTCTGGAGGTGCTGGAGCAGGTGCCGGATCCCTAGGCGGAAACTGATCAGCCAATCGCTAACAAAACTCAGCCCAACTGAATCCCAATAGAATCTCCTGGTCACAATACTCCCAAAATACTCGAGCGTCTCCCTGAAACATACTAATGGCCAACTGGATCCACATATCTCGATCAATATTGCATATCACCATAATCCTCTCTATGGCATGGAGCCAGTCCTTCGCCTCCATCAATTATCATCCACCATCAAACATAGGGGGACTGCTAGCTCTGAACGCCTGTACTACCCGAGCCAAAACTCTTACCCCAATATGTTGGCGTCCACTAACAACTGGAATGTCCACTACTACAGGTGGATGAAGTATCGGTCGTGGCTGTACTACATCTACTGGCGCTGGTGCTGGTGCTGGTACTGGAGGTCTCTCGGGCACCGGGGGTCTGATTACTGGTCGTTGGGAAATAGACGGCCTCACTATAGGTCTCGTCCATACCCGTAATACCCCTCTCGGTCGTGGTAGCAGCGGTCTCACATAAGGAGGTCTGGTCATCTTGCTACCTATAAGATAATTATTTTCATATAAGAAAATAATTAACTAAACTTAAATAAACTACTTACTTGGATAGCGGTGGAGGATGCGCGAAGTGTCAAACCAGGATATGGCCACACTGCTCTGATATACCAACTGTGACAGCAGCTGGTAATCCAAACTAAACCAACCGTAATTCCGCTCTGACACCAACTGTGACGGCAGTTGGTATTCTAAACTTCACCAACCGTAAACCCGCTCTGATACCAACTGTGGTAGCAGTTTGTATTATAAACTAAACTAATCGCAAACCTTGCTCTGATACCAACTATGGCGGCCCGCCCCTCGTAGAGATCATACAATACTATTACAGTTGAGCTTTATCGCTAACTGCGATAGATTGTACTCTCATAGGCCGTCAGCTAATCTATCTCTCTTTCCATCATGATGTTTTTGGGGAAAATTTTTTTTTTTTAATCATGTAAAACATTTTTCACTATTTACTTTGTTGGCAAGTACAAAGTAATTTACATAATATAGTACTTTCGTAAAATATATAATATTACAAAAGACTGTTTCTTTTTCCCTTCCCTTTTTATTGCTCAGCGGAAAGATTCTGGCAGGACCATATCCCTCGCCCACTTATCCCATTTGACACGCGCCATCCCGTATGCCATCCAGTCAAACAAAGCTACTGAGTAGGTCGCTTACCTACAACATAAGCAAAAATGGTGAGCTACCGGCTCAGTAAGTTCAAACATGCAAGAAATAAAATTTCTATGAATAATACTATTCATCATGAATAGTATTGTTGACCACTATTCATATGTGAATAATAACTTTGACCACTATTCATACATGAATAGTAACTTTGACCACAACACAGTATATCAACAGTACATCTACCGTGATGTTAGTACCCTCATGAAACTGTCTTATGCTCAATTATGGCATAGTTTCAGTTTTAGGTAATTATCTTACATTATGTTCTGATTTTGAGCTCAGGTTGGCAGTACCATTTAAGTGCGCATGACTGGGAGCGGTACATCAGTGCTGTCCTCCACAGCCTTAATCTCATCATAACCCCGAAGGCAAAAGTACCTCCCTGTACGGAAGGCTGGTACGCCAGAAAGTGGTTTCATTACCGACTTTTTAAAATTATAACTCGGTGACTTCATAGGAATGGTTCACATTTTAATTTTAGGTGAGTGAGTTTCATTAACCTCGCTCTAGTGCCCGAAGCACAATTAACAATGCGTCCATTCTCAATAGTGCCCGTAGCACATTACGTCTCTCTCTCTACTCTATAATGGTGCCCGTAGCACCTATGTACCTAACTTATAGTTAGTACATCAAAGTTAGCAACAATAATGCTATATGTTGCAGACAGGTAAATGTCTGAACTTACCTTATCAGTTTCTTTCCTTTTTCTCTCTTGGATCTTTGATCGCCCTCCTCGTAGGTCGATTTTTGGATCCTACAGACAAAACCTTATCTGTTAATTTCATTTCCATTTATAGCTTTTATTTTTCATTAAAAAGCTTAAATAAAACCTATTTATAACTTTTTAGGCTTTATTTATCATTTTCCCCATTTTTTCTCAACTTTTGCAAAATTACGATTTTGCCCATATATTTTGGCAAAATTGCAATTTTGCCCCTGATGGAATTTTCTCGATCTAGACTGCATTTTTGGCTCTCAGGAACTTTTCTGACTCTTTTCTAATCATTACCGGGTTCATTTCTATTTAATTTTCACTTTTCACTTTCCCGACCCTCGGGAAGCACTATTCCGACCCTTACGTCGGTTTAGTGATTTTCTATCGTTTCGGAGCCTCAAATGGACGTTTTACTAGTATTTAAAACGTTCATCTAAACATTCCCGATCTAGGTTTCTGAGATTCGGATTTTCAGTTCTCAACTCGGACCTTTATTTCGTTTCCAAAAACGTCCCCCCCTCGGGGTCGGTTTTTCAGTTTCACTCACGATTTACATTTTCAAGGAGATAGGTTACTATTCACGAACCACCCCTTAGGTTCCCTTATTCAATTTTCTGTTAGGGACTCGGGTTTCCAACCCGACCCCAAACTTTCATTTTTAATTTCCATTTTACCCCAAATGCCGTTTTCGAAATTTCGGCAGCATTTCGGCGTAAATTTAAGGTTACCGGCGTTAGGTACGCCTCGAACCATATGTACCTGCCACATACTATACCACAAGCCTATTTTATGTAAAAGTTTTCCAAACTTTTACATAAAAGCTCACAAAATTCAATTCTCATTTTGAACCACATTACACAAAATTTTTTTTAAATTTTGCCCTTAGTTTTGGTCTCGGTTTTTACACTCAAAACCTAACCAAAATTTCTCAATTTTTCAACCAAATTTTAGGCTATTCCAATGTCATTTTCTAACACATTTTTGAGCCAATTTCATTGCATTTTTCAACACAATTCCTAGGGTTTTTAACCTTTACAACCCACGGCCAAATTAAGAGAAACATACACAATTTTTTTTGTTTCATGCTTTCAATCACAAATCCATCATTTCCATAATAAATTGCATGATTTAAATCATCCAAACATCAAATAAATCATGCCAAAATTTTTTTTTTCAAACCCTAATTAACCCACGGCCTTTTAGGGTAATTTCACACCAAATTTTCTTTTCCAAGCTTTCCATCATGCAAATCATGCTTTATATTAAACCAAAATATGATTTAAAGCATGTTAACACTTAAACCACAACAATTTCTCATTGATTACTCATGGTAACCCACGGTTTTACCCTTGGAAAACCAACCAAAATTTGGTTTTTCTTTAAACCAAATACATGGTTTTTCTCCTAATTACACCCTTAACAAAACCCAAGCACCAAATCAATCAAAAGAACCAAAAAATTTTCCATCCTTTGCACTATTCATTACACGGATTTCTTGAAGAAAATTAAGAAAAGTTTCAAACCAAGGAGAGTTACCTTGTTTACTTGCTTCCTTTGTCTTCAAGGAAGGGTTTGACACCAATTTTGTGAAGAAAGCTTGAAGATTTCACTTGGTCTCTCTTGGGTTGCTCACGTACTCACCATGAAAGCACTTAGAAAAAATTTTTGTTCTTTGTTTCCACGTGAATAGCTTCGGTCCCTTTTGTTCCCAATTTTGCCGACTTAACCACAAAGATAGCCAATTAATTTGGCTTTCAACCAATCAAAAATCACCACCTTTCAAGCCTAATTCTTTCCAAAATTTTCAAAAATTAAAATAGTGGAATTTTGGCCAAATCTTGGCCTTTGGATCAAAAAGCAACTTAATCTTGGCCATTAATGCTACCAACCACCATTTTCCTTCCATTTATTAAATGGATTTATGATGTCATAAATGCAAAAGCATATGTTGACTTTGACTTTTACTATTCACATTAATTCGACTACTTTTTGACCGATACCGGTTCGAGCCGAAATTTTCCTGAAATCGTCCCGGCGGGTTCCTGAGGTCTCCTGTGCAGTCGGATCGATTTAAACTGCTTTCATTTGATCAAAATCAATCCCGGAAGTTTTCCGTCTTTTATTGCCCCGGTTAGGGTTTTCAATGCCGTTTTTGGCACCGTTCTGCTAGTTTCAACTCAGTGAATTTTTCCACCACTGAATTCTTACTCGTCGGTATTGTTAGAACATTTTAATATATTTTGAACAATGTAAATACATTTATTTCACTGTTTAAATAGTACAAATTGTTATATACATACATTTGTATATTATCTTCCGAGAATGCCTAAATTTCCCGGTTGTCACATGAACTCTTCGTCGGCCAGTTGGGGTGCTGGTTCTACCTGGTCACCCTCCATAATGGCAGCTGCTATAATGCCTTGGGCTTGTGCAGGGTTCCCAGAGTTAAGCACTTTTCTCTCAGCATTCATTATCTCCTTTATAAGGCTTGCTAGTCCTACTTGATCACTCTTCTAATTCTGTTTGGCAAGGTCTCTTTCTCTCTTTGGGTCTTCTCCTGTCTTGATCCACTTTTGTCTCGGCATATATTGTAGAAGTCCATATCGGTTCCTTATAGCGAACAGCATACGTTAGAACTGTATCATCAGACATCAACTACAGTCTTGTAGTCCGATGAACAAATTCTTGTATATCCATAACTCTCGGGAACTTAGGCAATTTCACTCCCCGCTTACCCATAAAGAAAAACTGAGGCTGATGCTGGACTCCTCTCAGAGATTGGCTCGATCGTGGTATGGCGAAACTCGGCGCAATTAAGAGCTCATACTGGTCATAAGGATCCCGATACACACGAGAGTATCTTCTTGAGAGATATCAACAACCAACAGGACTAAGTTATCCTGATCAATGGCGTACAATCAGGGAATCACTTTGATAACATGAAACCAGTCCTGACATTCTCATAGAGTGCAGGAGTACTGTTTGCCACTTGAAACTTAGTGGACAACTAGCCCTAAAGATCGGTACAACTCGGGCAGCAGTCCATGTTCTTTCTCTGAGCAGTTCTCTTGCACTGCACGGTCGTGATTTTTCATATAATGATCTTAACATCTTTTCATCCTATCCTCGCCATCATAGATTTCATCGTTTCATTACTATCAAATGTTATCTTCAATAGATAAACATTTACTGACTAAAAATAAAACTAACTTACTTGGACAGATGAGGCAGGCATGCGACGATGTGAGGTAGGATGGCAGGAAACTGCTCTGATGCCAACTGTGACACCTCGTGCCCTCAGCGGCCCGGACCGTCACTGAAAACTATTACTTGCTTCTTTAGCTTTTACTTATACTTCTTTTTTAAAACCGATACTTAAACTTGCTGAATTTAATACCATAAATTTAGAGAGATTTTTTTTAATATACGCGTACGTATTTACTATTCACGTATGTATACTATTAAAATGTGGAATTTGAAAAACATAAGGATTTCAATTATACATACACACTTATATACTTGTTTGTCTGATTAATATTCACTAGACACTATTTAAATATACTATTCATACATATACTGTTTACTGTTCCAAAATACCAATTAATCTTTACTATTCAAAATACTATTTACTCATACTGTGCGGAAGAATACTTGCTGTGTATCCATAACCTCATCCTTACATCCACCTCCGCCGCCATCATCGCCCCTTGGTGTTTACACTATAGGAAGCTTACCTACAGCATGAACACACTCCGTGAGCTTTACGCCCAGTAAGTACAACATGTTAACTGCAAAACATGTTTAAAACATAGCACATACTTAAAATCCTAAGCATGACATATATCACTTAATAAATCACATATCATATAAGCATATCACATATCAGCTCATATATCATGTCATCACATAACATGTCATAACACTGAATATAAAACTTCACATACTTTATGCATGACAGAAGTATCGTGTACTGTATGCACTCTACTGAAAACGAAAGCATAGCGAACTATAACTAATGCATGGTGCGGTTATGTTCATTTATGCTTCAAACTTCTCTTTTCTTTTCTTGTCTATTTAGGGCCCATGTGTCAGTACCGTGTGCGCGCAGACCAACGGTAACGCCTGAGGTCAACTAATTGTAGGATAATAAATCGGTAAAAACGTATCAGAGTGGCGCAGCGAAACAATAAAAATTTTTAGATCGTTAAATATCTCATGATGCCATATACAATAAATCAACAACAATTAAAACTCATACCTCAAGGACGCCAATCTGTAGGAGGAGAATGACCGGAGGCTTCAACCAACTAGCCTTCTCTACTATTCTCCAATTCCTGAATGGCTGAGTGTGTGGGCACTCTGAACCTCGATCGGTATGCTAGCACTGCTAGTCTTCTTCCGACCACCCAGATCTCTAAAGAACTTTATTGTCACGATGAGCTGTGCAACAATAAGCCTGCTCACTTGAGAGTCTGTGGTCTGAGAGAATTGGAGTGGCAGGACCTCTATTTATAGACCTGGATGAGGTGATTCTCTGAATTTGAATTAGACTAGGAAAAGATATTCTCCCTTATCCATAACCATAAAATCCAAATTTTTCATGGGAAAATCCCAACAATAAAATTCAGTTTTTTAAGGATAAATCCAATTTTAATCTAAACAAGATTTTAACTAGAATTTTATCTCCCTTTTTCAACCAAAAAAATCCAAAATTTCGTAGGAGATTTTTCCTCCAAAAATTCAGCCACATTTAGGATAAGGGAGAATCAAAATTCCACTAGGATTTTCAAGCTTGAATCTTATCTCAACCTTATCCAAAATAACTGAATTTTCCTAGGAGATTTCCTCCATAATTTCAGCCATTTTTCAGGGAAGGAGAGAATCCAAATTCAACTAGGATTGAAACTTGAATTTTCCCTTGAACCTTATCCACAAAAACCAAAATTCCATTGAGGATTATCCTCAAAAATTTCGTCCACTTTTGTTAGGATTTAGATTCAAAATTCATGTAGGATTCTAACAAGATTATCCTCTCCAAATCCAACTCAAATTCGAATTTCAAACCTTGTGGATTTTCCACAACAAATTCGAATCCCACTTGGACTGTGATTTAAAATTTGAATTTCAAATTTCAAATTCGAATTTCAAATTCAAATTTCAAATTTCAAATTTCAAATTTAAAATTTCAAATTTAAATTTCAAATTCAAATTTCAAATTCAAATTTCAAATTTCAAAATTCAAATTTCAAAATCCACAAAACGGTTGTGTTTCAAATTCTTGTTCTCATGGATAATTTTCTACAACTCCAATCCAATCTCAAATAAAATCATGACAACTTTATTTGGAGTTCGAATAATTGTGTACTCTATTATCCAAAATAAAATCTGAATCCAACCGAAGAGAATCTTGTCTACCATCCTAATCCTGTGTCATCACCATCCATGCATAATAAACTAGCCAATAGCATACACAAATCAATTTGCCAAACGTTAAGGAATTATGTGGAGCTAGTAGAGGGACTGATTGGACATATATAATCAGGCTCCCGTGATTCCATATGATCATCATTCTGTACCGAATAACTCAATCATATGATCACTAATTTCAGAGTCACACCACTATAAACCTGAAACTGAACTCCCAATTATATACCGTATTACGTAAGCCTGTGAGGAGCTACTATCCAATGACCTTGTCATATATGCAAAACCCTCATATGATATCCATGATCAGCCTTAGGTCAAAGTCCGTTTAATCCTACTGATCAGGCTATCTTAAAGTTCCATTATACTACCGAATTAAGAAAATGATTATTCACCATATGTGAATAAGAAGTCATCTGCCCAGCAGACGACCCAAGGCCTTGTCCATTTTCACATTCAGTATAATGCCTTTAAGAGGATACCTTTAACTCCTTAGAGCTATGATTCCGCTATCTGCAAACAAACCCTTCATCGTATACAAGTCATGCACCCAACGAACCGTTCTATAAGCTTACTACCTCTGAGACGCTTTAGCCATTGGAACATCAAAGTACACAAGTCATATACATGAAGTAGTTCATTTACTCAGGATTAAGGTTATTGCACAATGAACATCAAAAGCAGATTGATCCACTCATAACGGACTACGTAGATCAATCACACTTTAGTCCCGGTCTAATATGTCACCACCAAGTAACATATCTATGTCTCTACTTAGGAGTCCAGCTCCAGACAGTCAAGATAAATCGTCCCCTCCAAGGCTTTAGACAACATAATAGTCTTAACATGAGTTAGATGCTCGGTCTAACCCATAGACTACAGACCATAGTTTAGACCGCTAACTTTAGAACATTGTCTTCTCGCATACAAAAGTCCATTGCATGCAACATTCTAACAGTTTTAACACAAGCAGTTAGTGAGCCATATTTGCTTACATTTACTTTAACATGTAAATAAGACGAGGACAGATAGCAATGTAATGAATAACCTCTATATATAATTTTATTATCCAGTTCAAAATGAATACATCAAAATGTCTCTAATACTTAGGGCATTGACTAACAATCTCCCACTTGCCCTAAGCCAGTAGATGTGCCATGTTACGCATCCCCATCGTCTCTACATGCCTCTCAAAGCTTCTAGCCACCAAAGTCTTAGTAAAGGGATCAGCGATGTTGTCCTCGGATGCGATTTTACATATATCTACTTGTCCTGCCTCCACATGCCCTCTAATAATATGATATCTCCGATCGATGTGCTTGGTCCTCTTGTGGTGCCGAGATTCCCTTGTGTTGGCAATAGCCCCTGTATTATCACAGTAAAGTGTGATAGGCTTGTCAACACCCGGAATGACCTCAAGGTCTCTAAAGAACTTGCGGAGCCAAACCGCTTCTTTAGATGCCTCAGCCACAGCCACATACTTAGCCTCCATAGTAGAGTCAGCTGTGCAGCCCTGCTTCACGCTCCTCCACACAATGGCACCTCCTCCAAGTAAAAACACTGATCCAGATGTGGATTTCCTCGAATCCTTACAAGTCTGGAAGTCTGAGTCCGTGTATCCTACGGGTGTTAGGTCCCCTCCAGAATACACCAGCATATAATCCCTCGTTCTCTTAAGATACTTGAGTATATGCTTTACAGCTTGCCAGTGCTTGGTTCCAGGATTTGCTTGATATCGACTCGCCATACCTACTGCAAAACATATGTCTGGGCGAGTACAAAGCATAGCGTACATAAGGCTACCCACAGCGGATGCATAAGGGACCTTACTCATACGCTCTCTTTCTTCCGATGTCTTGGGACAGTCATCCAATGAAAGAGTTAGACCAGCAGTAGAAGGTTGTAAGCCTTTCTTTGTCTCTTGCATTGCATATTTGTCAATTATTTTATCTATGTATGAAGCTTGGGATAACGCTATCATTTTGTTCTTTCGATCTCTGAAGAGACGAATGCCTAGAACATAATTAGCTTCTCCCGAGTCCTTCATGTCAAACCGTTGGTGTAACCAAAGCTTGACCGATGATAAGTTCCCTACATCATTCCCAATGAGCAGTATATCATCGACATAGAGTATCAGAAAGACTACTTTTCCATCCTTAATACGTTTATAAACACAAGGTTCATCAACGTTCTGCTCAAAACCAAATGTCTTAATCGCTTGATCAAACCTCTGATTCCATGAGTGGGATGCTTGTTTTAATCCATAAATGGATCTAAGCAACTTGCAGACTTTCCTTTCTTGGCCTTTCGTTACGAACCCTTTGGGCTGTATCATATAGATACACTCTTCAAGATGGCCGTTCAAGAATGCCGTCTTGACATCCATTTGCTAGATCTCGTAATCTAGAGCCGCAGCAATGGACAGAAGAATACGGATAGACTTCAGCATAGCAACAGGCGAAAAGGTTTCATCATAATCGATTCCAGCCTTTTGTGTGTATCCCTTTACAACCAGTCTAGCTTTGAAAGTTTCCACTCTCCCTTCCGCATCCTTCTTTCTTTTGTAGACCCATTTGCATCCAATGGGTTTTATCCCATCCGGCAAATCTAAAAGTTCCAAAACAGAGTTGGATTTCATAGAATCCATCTCATTGTTCATAGCCTGTTTCCAAGATTTAGAATTAACATCATTTACAGCTTCATCATAAGTGATCGGATCATCCTCATGCTCATGAGCCTCGGCCTGGTATACCTCAGCATCATACATGAAGAAATTAGGTTTCTTAGAAACCCTCCCACTACGACGAGGCACCCTAAATTGTTGATCGTCTGCAGGTCTTCCACTGGAACTCAGACTTGCGTCCAAGACCGAAATCTGTGGAGCAGTTCTTTCACCCGATAAATCCTCGAGCACCACTTTGCTTCGAGGCTTAAAGTCATTCATGTGACTTTCCTCCAAGAATGTCGCATGGGTTGAGACAATGACTTTTTGTTCCTTCAGGTTATAGAACAGACCTCCTTTAGTTCCTTTTGGATACCCTACCAACATGCACAATTCTGATCTTGGTTCCAACTTTTTCGCATCCCCATCCAATACATGTGCCGGGCAGCCCCATATTCTCATATGTCCAAGGGAAGGCTTCCTGCCTCGCCACAATTCATACGGAGTTCTGGGAAATGATTTGCTCGGAACCTGGTTCAGAATATAGCACGCCGTTTGTAAAGCATATCCCCAAAATGATAATGGTAGCGTTGAATAACTCATCATGGACCGTACCATATCCAATAAGGTCCTGTTTCTCCTTTCGGCTACACCATTCTGTTGTGGAGTACCAGGTGTAGTCAATTGGGATAAAATCCCGTTCTCTACAAGATGTCCTAGAAATTCATCGGAGAGGTATTCGCCACCTCGATCAGATCGAAGTGTCTTTATGGATTTATCCAATTGCTTTTCCACTTCCGCACGATACTCTTTGAACTTGTCAAAGGTTTCGCTCTTGCAGTGCATCAGATACACATATCCATACCTCGAGTAATCATCTATAAAAGAGACATAATACTCGAACCCTCCTCGTGCTGTGACGTTCATGGGGCCACATACGTCAGTGTGCACAATTTCTAAGAGCTCCTGAGCCCTTGTACCCTTAGCTCCAAAAGACCTCTTAGTCATTTTACCCTCTAGACAAGACTCACATTGGGGAAGTCGTACCTCCTCCAGAGATTCCAGAGGACCGTCTTTTACCAATCTTTGAATCCTATCCTGATTAATATGACCAAGTCTTAAATGCCAAAGATACGCCTAATTAGAGTGAGAAACTTTCAACCTTTTAGAGTTATCAATTAATTCAGTGTCAAGCAGTGAGTACATCTTTGGTTTGATCAAATATAGGTTTCCATCCATCCATCCAGAACAGATAAAAGACTTATTTCTACGAATATCAACTCTTTTACTAAAAGAAACTGAATAAGAATCCTTTATTAAACAAGCTACCGATATAAGGTTCCTCCTAAAATTAGGAACATAAAAACAGTCTTTTAATAAAATAAACCTAAATTGATCAAAATAAAGATAAACATCTCCCACTGCTTCAGCCACCACAAAGCTACCATCTCCAGTCAGCAACGAGAGGCTCCTATCATGTAGACTTCTCGTTTCCACGAACCCCTGCATAGAAACACAAACATGATTAGTGGTGCCCAAATCAATGACCCAAGTGTCTTTCGATTCTTCCACCAAACACGCTTCCAAGTAATGAAGTTCCTTACCTTCTTTGCCCTTGGTGGCTAAGAATTCCCGGCAAGCCTTCTTGAAGTGACCTACCATCCCACAATGGAAGCATTTGGACTTTTTAGGGTCCTTTGGCTTCTTGTTCTTCTTCTTCTTCTTCCCGTACGAGACAGGAGGATTAGAAGAACTAGAAGCCACTTGCTTCTTATTTAGCCTCTTCCTCTTCCGTGAGGGATTGGAAGATTCTGCCAAATTGGCCTCACCTTTAGGTCGGACCACATCCTCATCCCTGATCATCCGCTCATAAGCCTGTAGTTGCTTCATGAACTCGGTTAGTCCTAACTCCTTTGTCGCCAGATTGTATACGGCCTTAAACCCCACAAAATCTTTAGATAGAGTCTTGAACACCATCTCGATCTGGGTGTTGTAGTCCAACTCAGCACCATTCTCGACAGCCTCAGCGAAGAATCCCATTAGAGTGATCATATGGTCCTTCATTGGAGTACCCGCCTTTTGCTTAGAGTTCATAATGCTGGTGATAGCGGACTGTCGAGCCAATTTTTCTTGGCCTTCGAACATGTCCTCCAGATTTTCCATGATCTCCCCAGCAACTTGATAAGTCTCATGCTGCTTTTGTAAAGCACTCGTCATGCTAGCAAGGATGTAGCATCGAGCTATCTCATTGGATTCTCTCCAACGATTATAGGCAACCGGGGCCTCCTCAAGTTATGTGTCAGGTTTGGGCCTAGGTGGGCATGGTTCGTCCAGTACGAACTTGTGCTTCTCGCAGCTGAGAACTATTAATAGATTTCTTTTCCAGTCTTTATAATTATCGCCATTCAGCTTATTTTCAGTAAGTATTGAAATGAGGGGTGTCGGTGACATTTTGAACTGAAATAAAATTATACTAGATATCATTACAAAGCCCAAGCAAATATACAGATAATTTAGCAAATAAAACATACAAGTATGTTCCTACTTGAAACATGAAAAAACATGTAGCATTGCAACGGTAATTCTCAGCACCTATTGCCCCAAGCCACCTAGGAGTGGTCATGAAAACAAATAGCCAGAACACGGGCCCCGTCCAATTAATATATGTTACCTTAAATCCTCTAAGGTTAAGACATATATTAATAACCGCTTATTTGGCCACCAGTTTAGTTAACAGAGCTTCTAAGGAAGGTTAATAACTAAACGAGTCTTGAGTGTATAACCATTGTTTACGTAGCCCGATCCACGTCTTACCAAGCCACCGAGGGGTGGTCATGAATAGGATCGTACCTGAACACGTTTTCCACATAGGAGATCCAATCTAGTATACTGGCGGTGGTAAACACCTATCGAGGGGTGTGGTCAGGGCAGAACTGACGCGAGGCGTTACAATGCTTTCACATATGGATCAACAATGGAGGCCGTGGGTTTTGTTTGAAACCCTCTCCCACTCAATATTTTGAAAAACATGCAAGTTTTGACAAATTATGTATGATCAATATAGTATGAGCGGCACTCACCTATCCTATATGACATGTTATCAAATATTCATATCAAACATCCATCAATATATATTTATACATCTATGACATATCACAGAAAAAATAATTGACAGAATAACCAAGCCATGGTTCCATCCTAGAACAAAGAAAATAAAGATTACAAAATTCTATCCAAAGCATTCTTTGGGTCTTGAATTTCGTTCCGTCTTCTTGTATCCATCTTTATGTAGCCTCTCCATTTATTTCTTATCTCAAGAATTATTTAAAATTTAAATCTCCAAAAATTTAAATTTCAAATTCAAATTCCAAATTCGAATTTTAAATTTAAATTTCCAATTCAAATTTTAAACAATTTTAAACATCATGCATAATAATATGTAATTTCAAAAATTACAAATTTTCAATTACATATTTTTAAACATGATTTAAAATTAAATCTCAAATTTAAAAATCAAATTGTTTTTTTTTGATTTTTGGACCATCGCATCGCCGTCCACGAAGGCGGCAGCCGCCGTGGGTAGCCACCAGCCCCTAAGGGGCTGGCAGCCCACAGCTGCCCCCTATGTGCAGCCTTGCCGGGCTGCAGGCCAAGCCTGCAGCGCCAGGCTGCACGCCCAGGCTGGGCGCAGTAGCCGGCAGGCTGCAGGCAGCGCTTGCAGCCAGAGGCTGCACGCCCAGGCTGCGGCCAGCCTTGGGCAGGCCACGGCCACCCTTGGCTGTAGGCCAAGTCTGCGGCCCTGGGTGGTGTTGGCCTGCACTGTTAGGAAATGCCCTAAGTATTAGAGACATTTTGATGTATTCATTTTGAACTGGATAATAAAATTATACTTAGAGGTTATTCATTACATTGCTATCTGTCCTCGTCTTATTTACATGTTAAAGTAAATGTAAGCAAATATGGCTCACTGACTGCTTGTGTTAAAACTGTTAGAACGTTGCATGCAATGGACTTTTGTATGCGAGAAGATAATGTTCTAAAGTTAGCAGTCTAAACTATGGTCTGTAGTCTATGGGGTTAGACCGAGCATCTAACTCATGTTAAGACTATTATGTTGTCTAAAGCCTTGGAGGGGACGGTCTATCTTGACTGTCTGGAGCTAGACTCCCAAGTAGAGACATGGATATGTTGCTCGGTGGTGACATATTAGACCGGGACTAAAGCGTGATTGATCTACGTAGTCCGCTATGAGTGGATCAATCTGCTTTTGACGTTCATTGTGCAATAACCTTAATCCTGAGTAAATGAACTACTTCATGTATATGACTTGTGTACTTTGATGTTCCAATGGCTAAAGCGTCTCAGAGGTAGTAAGCTTATAGACCGGTTCGTTGGGTGCATGACTTGTATACGATGAAGGGTTTGTTTGCAGATATCGGAATCATAGCTCTGAGGAGTTAAAGGTATCCTCTTAAAGGCACTATACTGAATGTGAAAATGGACAAGGCCTTAGGTCGTCTGCTGGGCGGATGACTTCTTATTCACATATGGTGAATAATCATTTTCTTAATTCGGTAGTATAATGGAACTTTAAGATAGCCTGATCAGTAGGATTAAACGGACTTTGACCTAAGGCTGATCATGGATATCATATGAGGGTTTTGCATATATGACAAGGTCATTGGATGGTAGCTCGTCACAGGCTTACATAATACGG
This sequence comes from Antiaris toxicaria, assembly GCA_035233585.1. Lineage (NCBI taxonomy): Eukaryota > Viridiplantae > Streptophyta > Magnoliopsida > Rosales > Moraceae > Antiaris > Antiaris toxicaria. The sequence goes on from CP141156.1 coordinate 61,236,875, forward strand.
TATATAATTGGGAGTTCAGTTTCAGGTTTATAGTGGTGTGACTCTGAAATTAGTGATCATATGATTGAGTTGTTCGGTATAGAATGATGATCATATGGAATCACGGGAGCCCGATTATATATGTCCAATCAGTCCCTCTACTAGCTCCACATACTTCCTTAACGTTTGGCAAATTGATTTATGTATGCTATTGGCTAGTTTATTATGCATGGATGGTGATGACACAGGATTAGGATGGTAGACAAGATTCTCTCCGGTTGAATTCAGATTTTGTTTTGGATAATAGAGTACACAATTATTCGAACTCCAAATAAAGTTGTCATGATTTTATTTGAGATTGGATTGGAGTTGTAGAAAATTATCCATGAGAACAAGAATATGAAACACAACCGTTTTGTGGAATTTGAATTTTGAATTTTGAAATTTGAAATTTGAAATTTGAATTTTGAATTTGAAATTTGAATTTGAAATTTGAATTTGAAATTTGAATTTGAAATTTAAATTTGAAATTTGAAATTTGAAATTTGAAATTTGAATTTGAAATTTGAATTTGAAATTTGAAATTCAAATTTTGAATCACAGTCCAAGTAGGATTCGAATTTGTTGTGGAAAATCCACAAGGTTTGAAATTCGAATTTGAGTTGGATTTGGAGAGGATAATCTTGTTAGAATCCTACTTGAATTTTGAATCCAAATCCCAACAAAAGTGGGCGAATTTTTTGAGGATAATCCTCAATGGAAAATTCGGTTTTTGTGAAGAAGATTCAAAAGAAAATTCAAGTTTCAATCCTAGTTGAATTTGGATTCTCTCCTTCCCTAAAAGTGGCCGAAATTTTGGAGCCTTTATCCTAGGAAATTCGGTTATTTTTGGATAAGGTTGAGATGAGATTTAGCTTGAAAATCCTAGTGGAATTTTTGATTCTCCCTTATCCATAATGGCCGAAATTTTTGGAGGATTTTCTCCTTGTGAATTTCGGATTTTTTGGTTGAAAAAGGGAGATAAAATTCTAGTTAAAGTCTTGTTAAGATTTGGATTGGATTTATCTTAGGAAAAACTGAATTTATTGTTAGGATTATCCTATGGAAAAATTCGGATTTTTTGGTTAAAGATAAGGGAAAATATCTTTTCCTAATCCAATTCAAATTCAGAGATTCACCTCATGCAGGTCTATAAATAGAGGACCTACCACTCCAGTTCTCTTAGACCACAGACTCTCAGGTGAGCAGGCTTATTGTTGCACAGCTCATCGTGACAATAAAGTTCTTTAGAGATCTGGGTGGTTGGAAGAAGACTAGCAGTGCTAGCATACCGATCGAGGTTCAGAGTGCCCACACACTCAGCCATTCGGGAATTGGAGAATAGTAGAGAAGGCTAGTTGGTTGAAGCCTCCGGTCATTCTCCTCCTGCATATTGGCGTCCTTGAGGTATGAGTTTTAATTGTTGTTGATTTATTGTATATGGCATCATGAGATATTTAACGATCTAAAAATTTTTATTGTTCCGCTGCGCCACTCTGATACGTTTTTTCCGGTTTATTATCCTACATGCACAGGGGCTGCATTTTTATTGTTCCGCTGCGCCACTCTGATACGTTTTTTCCGGTTTATTATCCTACATGCACAGGGGCTGCCGCAGCCCCATCCTGCCCGAGGGTAGGGGCTGCAGCCCCATCAAGGCCCGTCGGCCTATCCCGAGGGGTCGCGTCTCGATTTTCGTGTCATATTCCAATTTACCTATTAGGATCTCTAAAAATTAATTTGAATCCCAATTAAATTGAAATTTTCCACACAATCAAAATTTCAACCTTTAAATCAAATTTAACTTTTGGGAAAAATTAAATTACGGTCTTCAATCTTCAATCTCCTCCAAGAATAATTACATAAAATTTCCTAAACCGTTTCCGGTGTACAAAAATTCTAACCATAAAAATTCTAAGAGACAAAAATTAAAATCCATGGGAAAATTACAGTGTTAATAAACTGCTCTCATGGTTACATAAAAATTCCTAGATACAATTTTTTTTCTAAATTCTAAGGAACCATAACCGGTATAAACAAGCATGCTTATAATAATTCAAAAAATTAAAATAACCACATACTCTATTCATAATCCATGATAACAACATAAAGGAACCCTAGAATGCCACTCTCTAAATATCAAATCCATACATAAATAAAAAGACTAAGTAATTGTCTAATTTGTGTACATGGCATAGTCATGAGATGGCTCTGATACCAATTGTAGGATAATAAATCGATAAAAACGTATCAGAGTGGCGCAGCGGAACATTAAAAATTTTTAGATCGTTAAATATCTCATGATGCCATATACAATAAATCAACAACAATTAAAACTCATACCTCAAGGACGCCAATCTGTAGGAGGAGAATGACCAGAGGCTTCAACCAACTAGCCTTCTCTACTATTCTCCAATTCCCGAATGGCTGAGTGTGTGGGCACTCTGAACCTCGATCGGTATGCTAGCACTGCTAGTCTTCTTCCGACCACCCAGATCTCTAAATAACTTTATTGTCACGATGAGCTGTGTAACAATAAGCCTGCTCACTTGAGAGTCTGTGGTCTGAGAGAACTGGTGTGGCAGGACCTCTATTTATAGACCTGCATGAGGTGATTCTCTGAATTTGAATTAGACTAGGAAAAGATATTCTCCATTATCCATAACCATAAAATCTGAATTTTTCATGGGAAAATCCCAACAATAAAATTCAGTTTTTTAAGGATAAAACCAATCTAAATCTAAACAAGATTTTAACTAGAATTTTATCTCCCTTTTTCAACCAAAAAAATCCAAAATTTCCTAGGCGATTTTTCCTCCAAAAATTCGGCCACATTTAGGATAAGGGAGAATCAAAATTCCACTAGGATTTTCAAGCTTGAATCTTATCTCAACCTTATCCAAAATAACCGAATTTTCCTAGGAGATTTCCTCCATAATTTCGACCATTTTTCAGGGAAGGAGAGAATCCAAATTCAACTAGAATTGAAACTTGAATTTTCCCTTGAACCTTATCCACAAAAACCGAAATTCCATTGAGGATTATCCTCAAAAATTTCATCCACTTTTCTTAGGATTTAGATTCAAAATTCAAGTAGGATTCTAACAAGATTATCCTCTCCAAATCCAACTCAAATTCGAATTTCAAACCTTGTGGATTTTCCACAACAAATTCGAATCCCACTTGGACTGTGATTTAAAATTTGAATTTCAAATTTCAAATTCGAATTTCAAATTCAAATTTCAAATTTCAAATTTCAAATTTCAAATTTAAATTTCAAATTCAAATTTCAAATTCAAATTTCAAATTCAAAATTCAAAATTCAAAATTCAAAATTTAAATTTCAAAATCCACAAAACGGTTGTGTTTCAAATTCTTGTTCTCATGGATAATTTTCTACCACTCCAATCCAATCTCAAATAAAATCATGGCAACTTTATTTGGAGTTCGAATAATTGTGTACTCTATTATCCAAAACAAAATCTGAATCCAACCGGAGAGAATCTTCTCTACCATTCTAATCCCGTGTCATCACCATCTATGCATAATAAACTAGCCAGTAGCATACACAAATCAATTTGCCAAACGTTAAGGAATTATGTGTAGCTAGTAGAGGGACTGATTGGACATATATAATCAGGCTCCGTGATTCCATATGATCATCATTCTGTACCGAACAACTCAATCATATGATCACTAATTTCAGAGTCACACCACTATAAACCTGAAACTGAACTCCCAATTATATACCGTATTACGTAAGCCTGTGAGGAGCTACTATCTAATGACCTTGTCATATATGCAAAACCCTCATATGATATCCATGATCAGCCTTAGGTCAAAGTCCGTTTAATCCTACTGATCAGGCTATCTTAAAGTTCCATTATACTACCGAATTAAGAAAATGATTATTCACCATATGTAAATAAGAAGTCATCCGCCCAGTAGACGACCCAAGGCCTTGTCCATTTTCACATTCAGTATAATGCCTTTGAGAGGATACCTTTAGCTCCTTAGAGCTATGATTCTGCTATCTGCAAACAAACCCTTCATCGTATACAAGTCATGCACCCAACGAACTGGTCTATAAGCTTACTACCTCTGAGACGCTTTAGCCATTGGAACATCAAAGTACACAAGTCATATACATGAAGTAGTTCATTTACTCAAGATTAAGGTTATTGCACAATGAATGTCAAAAGCAGATTGATCCACTCATAGCGGACTACGTAGATCAATCACGCTTTAGTCCCGGTCTAATATGTCACCACCAAGTAACATATCTATGTCTCTACTTGGGAGTCCAGTTCCAGACAGTCAAGACAAACCGTCCCCTCTAAGGCTTTAGACAACATAATAGTCTTAACATGAGTTAGATGCTCGGTCTAACCCCATAGACTACAGACCATAGTTTAGACCGCTAACTTTAGAACATTGTCTTCTCGCACACAAAAGTCCATTGCATGCAACGTTCTAACAGTTTTAACACAAGCAGTCAGTGAGCCATATTTGCTTACATTTACTTTAACATGTAAATAAGACGAGGACAGATAGCAATGTAATGAATAACCTCTATATATAATTTTATTATCCAGTTCAAAATGAATACATCAAAATGTCTCTAATACTTAGGGCATTTCCTAACACTAATGCCGAAGAGCCATCAACTGATGCTCAACTTTTGGCCTTAACTTTCTTTAATTGGAAACCCCTTCGACTGAAGGAGCCGGTACGACACACCTACTTATTTCCATCTTGTTTAACTGTTCTAGCCATATGCTTCTCTAAGCTGTCCCCAATCCTATGCGGTAGGGATCTATGGCTTCTATCTTGTACTTTCATCAATCTACTCGATTGTGATACTATATGCTCTTATGTATGCTGTGCAGCATCGTGTGCAAGATATATACTTAAAATATTGGAAAAGCATCATTTTAACATCATTTTATTCATGCTGCAGGCGGAGTTGTACTTACCTGTCATCAGACAGTTTATACTCTTGCCTTCGTCATAATACAGGTACCTCCCTGTAATCATAATGCATTTCATTAACATTCACTCTTAGGTCATTGTGGTCATTAGTGACTAATAAAAATTCTTGTTATGTGGTGCCAATCCTTATCGGTACTAATTGCCCTTCTTTTAAGAATTTAATTTTCTAATTTCTAATCATGGTTAATTAATTTATTTGCTCAATAAATTAATTAACGTCGCTCTTAGGTCACTCTATCGATAGGAATTAATAAAACTATCGTTGTGTGATACCGATGCCTATCGGTACCTAACTGCTCTACTTTGAGAATTTGATATCTAATTTCTAATCGTGCTTGATTAATTTGTCTACTTGACAAATTAATCACTGTCTCTCACTATCCCATTCAGACTTGGTCCGTGACTGGCTAACCGACCAGTCAACTGACTGCAACACCTCCCGTATGACCATTTAGCCTGTCGGGTTACCGTTACCGATGTAATCGCCCTAAATTTTATACTTAGATCGCACTCGTCCCTCGAGTGGTACTATTTTGGCCTAGGGGTCGCTTTCTTACATTACGAGATTTCTAATTGGGCGGTTTACTAATCTTCAAAATGTCTGTCCTTCTTTCTCGGACCTAGGTCATGGAGGGGGCTCGGGTTTCCATCCCGATCACATTTTTACCCCTCGTTTCCTAAAATACCCCTTTGTGCCGTTTTAGAAATATCGGCAGCATTTCAGCTTAATTTTTTGGTTTCCAGCGTTTAGGAAATGCCTCAAAACCATCTAACCTATTCTAACCTGCCACGTACTAAACCAGAGGCCTAATTTTTACGTAAAAGCTCAGCTTTTTACGTAAAAATATTCACATTTCCCCACATTCTCTTTTTCGACATTTCATCACTATTTCTTACAATTCCTCAAGTTAGTAAACCATAATTAATACATAATTATTTCCAATAATAAATTGAGGAATCAAGGGATCAAAACCACTACCAAAATCGTTCTCGTCGGTGGTCAGGTGAACCGTTCGATCTCGATCGCACAATCTTTGAATTGTCGTTCTTCACTTTTGAAACTCTGGTTTGCAAATCCGATGTCGCGGATGTGTCCGGAATGTCGAAAATAGGCCAACAGGCCATTCTTCAATTTTCGGTCTCCGGGTCGCCATTGACCGGCGTTGACAGGCCATTGACCGGCGACGACTGGAATGGCGACCACCATCTTGAAGAGCTCGACGAGAGGAACCCATTGATGGTGTCAATTTCACCAATCGAGGCTCCTATCACCAGAAATCGACCCTTGAAAAGTCGACGGCGGCGGTGGTGTTGGATCTTCATTTTCCGGCGTTGTTGCCCAAAATTGATTTGGGACTTTTGATCTACATGTTGTTATGAGCATTTTGATACTGACCTTGCAACTGAACTCCACCGGAATAGCGAGATTCGACGGCGGCGATGGCGATTGCGACGACGAACCTTGGGCGGCACGATCCGGCTTCTGTTGACGTGAAATGAAGCTGGGTTTTGTTCTACTCTTCACCACGAATCCATTGGGACCGAAATCGCGGAATTTAGACGTCGGACGGTAGAGAAATCATGGTTTTAAAAGTTTGGACACCGGCGGCTTTAGGCGGTGCGTTCGGCGTTCTCCGGCGGCGGTTCCGTCGACTAGGCACACCGTTGGACTCAGCTTGTCGAGAGCTTTCCAATGGTGCCGGCAGTGTCGAAAACGGAGGCTGGATTTGATGGTTGGTCACTGTTCATCCTCGTGTGGTGTGGGGAAGGAGAAAATGAGATTTGGAAAAATATGGGAGCAATTTTTTAGAATCCCCAAAATTTCGTCCTTTATACTAATTTTTTGAAAAATTTTAAGATAGGCTATACTGACTAATTTGGGCATGTTAAACCCAAATATATCAGTTTTATCTTCATCCAAGGTCGCCTCGACCAGTTTTCTGATACTGCATGGCTCCTAGTCAAAAATTACTTTTTGTGCTCAAATGACTAATTTAAGCATTCTGATTCCAAATATATCAGTTTTATATCAAGAAAAGGCCATCTTGACCAATTTCTTGATACTGTGGTTAGGTCTACACTGTGTTGACACTACGCACGCATAACGAGGTATTTTCGCGTAAAATTTCAAACGCAGTCTCCCTTGACTAATTTGGACGTGCTGATTTCAAATTTATCGGTTTTACGTCCATCTGAGGTCTTCTGGACCAGTTTTTGGGATCTGCATGACCCCATTTCGAAAAACGTGTCAGATGCCCGATTGACTAATTTAGCCTGCTGAGTCTAAATATATCAGTTTCGGGGCGAGAAAAGGTCGTCTTGACCCTCATCCCGATACTGCGTATCTCTTAAACAAAATCTACATTTTATGGTTAATTGACCAGATTGAGCCTGCTGACTATTAATATGTCAGTTTTATGCCAGATTAAGGCCGTCTTGGCCACTAACCTGACACTGCATTTCTCATTATTCACTAATCACTATTTACTATTCACTATTCATTATTTGACTGACTAATCTGAGCGTTCTAACTTTGATTTTGTCAGTCTATGGGCGAGAAGAGGTCATCTAGACCACTTTTCGTGATACTGTACATTTATTAGGGCAATTATCGCTGCTGTGCTCAGATGACCAGTCTGAGCATACTGATGACTAACTCATCAGTTCTGTATCATGAAATGGTCGTCTGGACCAGTTTCTTGATATTGCGTGTCTCAACGCATACTCACATAATAGGGTGGACTGATTTCACTGTCGGTTGCCCCTTTCACTGCATAAATAGTAATTAAACGTTGCTATTCCCATTTAATTCATTCAACTGAAAAACACACTATGTTTATTAACTTAATTACATCATTACATAGTAATTAAGTTTCATAATTCATGAGAGTCATTACAGTGGCTCTCGGCTCATTACACAGCATTCTACATGGACTCTTACACGTGCATGTGTAACGCAACACGTGCATGTACAATTTCAGACACGGGCGTGTACTAGTTGAGACTATTCAACATGTCTTTGAAATACATTCATCTATCTGAGCGGTATACAGCCTCTTACACAGCCGTGTACTTGACCGTGTTTCTTAAATTTGCACTAAAAGACATTAAATTATGTCCATTTTATTCCTTAGTGACTTATTACATGGTAAGTAGGTGCCATGAAAATGACGGTCATTACAGATTTTGGTTGGAAAAATAGAAAAAAATCTGCCCAATTTTGTTTAATTATAAAGCAGCCCTTAAAGGTTTCAAAAATTACACAAAAAGCTTGCAAAAATACCCTGAAAACATTGCAAGAAAGTCCCTCAAAATTCAGCCATAAAAGCCCATGGTTTTGGCTGTGAAAAACAGAAAATTTTCAGCCAAAACTTTGCTTCTTTTCTGCCCCAAATAGCCGTGAGTTCCCTCCACTAAAACAAAAAATAATTCTTCAAGTTTGCTTCAAGGAAGTGTGTAAAATTCATCCCAAAGTTCAAGTTATCAAGCAAGCAAGGTAATCTTCTTCTTTGGCATGATTTCTTCTTGTTTTTCATGAGGAAAAACCTTGTGGTATGGGCTGATTTGAAGTGAGAAAAATCAGTTTTTGTTTCATTGATTTATGCTTGAAAGTGTGTAAATGGTGAATGATTAAAACAAGTGTGAAATCATGAGCATGAAAAGCAAGTTTTGTATGTGTTTTCTTTCATCAAAATAGTGGGGTTATTAGGGTTTGGAAAGATAAAATTTTCATGATATTTTGTTTGGTTTTTAGTCTTAAAAAGTATGTGGAAAGGAAATAAAAGAAATGGATGAAATGAAATTGAAAAACACCAAATGTTGTGCTTGTTTTTCAATTGAAAACCATGGGGAAGAAAGAGGAAAAATGTGGTTGGTGTTGGTGAAATTGTATTTTTAAAGATGACATTGTTCGTTTGAAAAAATAAGGAAAAGGAATGGAAATGAAAATAAAATTTTGAGGTTGATTTTCCAAGGAAAATCCGTGGTTTCTAAGGGGATTAATGCATGAAATTTTGATGGTTTATGCTAGGGTTTTGGGATGTAAGGTGTAATGAAATGATACATAAAGTGAGGAACAAGGAAAAAATTAAATTTGATATGTATTTTGGCAATGAAAACCGTGTATGGGTTTAGTGGAAATGAGAAAGTTTTGTTAAGCCATGTGAATATGTAAATGGTGTATAAAACCGAGCCTAAAACTGATAAAGAACAGGTCGAAATCCCGTTAGAAACGAGTAAGTTTTATCGTGTGATTTTACGTTCAAAGTTTGTAACTTTTACGTAAGATTATGTTTGTGGTATAGTACTTGGCAGGGTAGAATAGGATAGATGGTTTCGAGGTGTTTCCTAAACGCTGGGAACCTAGAAATTTAGTGGAAATGCTGTCGAAATTTTCAGGATGCCCGAAGGGCAATTTAGTAAACAAGGGGTAAAAATAAGGTTGGGAACAGGAAACCCGAGCCCCCTCGGGAACCTAAGCTCGATAAGGGGATAAAGGACGATTAAATGATTAGTGAAACAGCCATTTGAGGTCCCGAAAGGCTAGAAAAAACGAGAAACGACCCCAAGGGTCGGAATAGTATCACCCGAGAGTCGGGTGAATAGTAACCCAAGCGTTTTGGTAGAAAATGTCGTGAAACTCAATAAAACCTAAGAAAAGTTATTTTATGAGTTTTGGGATCAGAAAACCCAGATAAAACGATAAAACAAGAATTTCTCGGTCTATAGTCCTACTAGGGGCAAAATGATCATTTTGACTAAAATTTTCTAAATTGCTAGAAAAAGGCTGTAAAAGCCTCAGAATGATTTTATTAAATTTCTAAAGGCTAAAATAGAGTCGTAAGTCCGAAAAACAGGGGAAATCCCGCTAAGGAAAAAATGGTCATTTTGCCAAAAGTTATGGGCAAAACGATCATTTTGTCAAAAGGTTCAGAAAAGAGATATTAAGGCCCGAAATAGTATTTTATGCAGCAGAATAATTACAGAATTGAGAATATGAATCCCAACATGAATAATTAAGAATCCAAATTAGAATTTTATATTTTCACCATGTGTTAGATATGAAATGAATAGTAAAAATGACCGTGATTTATTTCGGTTATAGGAAATCAACCAAAAGGCGATTTAAGGAAGCCGATTGACTCAGGAAAAGAACCGCTAGCAAAATACCTGTAAGTTCAGACATTTATTTGTCTACAACATGAATATACTCAGTATGTTATGTGATATGTATGATAGAAAATCTAGCATCTAGGGGCTATATGCCCACTAACGTAGGAAATAAAATATTAAAAACTACACAATAAACTACAGAATAATTTAAAGAGTCCCAGACCCTGGAGGCAGCATAATTGCCACCGGTCAGGGACCATCAGAAATTCGATAACTAAATCAGCATTGGCGTACCAGCCTCCCACACAGGTGGAGGTTTCTCAGATTCAGTTATGATATGACTCCAAACTGCTGGTGATATGTCTCGGGTTTGGAAGTCTGATGTAGTTAGACTATAGAGGATTGGCCAGTGGGTCACTCTCCAGAGTCCCTTTCAGTTATGCACGCACTACAGTATAACCAATTTAAGGGCCCAATATCAGAATTCAGTATCAGATAAAGACTAAAGACTTAAGAATTGCCATAATTGAGCATAAAACGTACTAACTGTATGTGTAGTAGCTTAGACCCAAGTTGACATGAATAGTATCAATCAAAGTCAACCTTACTATTCATGATCAAAAGTCAAAGTTACCATTCATGTGAATAGTACTTTCCATGATTTTATGATTTATGTTCCTGCGTGTATGTTTGAACTTACTGAGTCCGTCGCTCACCAGTTTATTCATGTTGTAGGTAAGAAACCTGTACACTAGTATACAGTGGATAAACGAGGAGCGGGATTACATCTACCTCTAGGGCTGGGTGAGGGGAATGGTCCTGCTGATGTTTTTCGCTGAGCAAGATTTAGAATGGTGTTTTGAGAGTAGATTTTAAATTATTTTTTGAAATTATATCATAATGTAAATTATGCACGACCAGTATGGCAATAGTTTATCTTATGTTCCATGATGCTTATGTTTTTACAGTTTATAGTTACAAATAGTTTTAAAAAGAAAAAAAATCCCTCAGTTTCCAGAATAAAAATCATCTTAACTGCAAATGGTAATTTAACAAGAATGAGTTATAAGTAAGTTGCCGGCGACCTATTGAGGTAACGGTCTACCATAGTGGACTTTAAAGCTCTACTATGCTAGTACTGTAGCCTAAATTTTGGTAGGCCACCACATTCAAGAGTTAAAATGGAGACTCACGAGCGCTCCAGTGCTAACCATCCCGAATGCCGGTTAGGGAAACTTTGTAATTTTCAGTGATGCATCCAAGACTGGATTAGGAGCGGTGTTGATGCAGAACGGTAAGGTAGTTGCATGTGCCTCGCGACAGCTGAAGGAGCACGAAAGGAACTACCCTACGCACGACTTAGAGCTACCCGTAGTAGTTTTTACGCTAAAGATATGGAGACACTACCTTTATGGCGTCAAGTCTGAAATCTACATAGACCACAAGAGCCTTAAATATATTTTTATGCAGAAAGAGTTAAACATGAGGCAACGTAGGTGGCTCGAGGTAGTGAAAGACTATGACTGCGAGATCCTATATCACTCGGGAAAGGCCAATAAAGTGGCCGATGCACTGAGTCAAAGGCACTCCACATCACTTATGGCCATCAACGCCTTGCCAAGAGCTTTACAGAGGGATCTGTGCAGTAGTGAGATCGAGATTCTATTAGGGAAATTATCTGAAATGACTCTCAAATCGACATTCCTAGATGAGATCAAGGCTAGCCAAGAGCTCGATTTGTCCCTAACTCAGCCAAGGAATGAGGCTAAGGATGGTAATAACTCAGATTTTAAAGTCTCAGACGACGGCATACTCTATTACAAGGGTAGAGTGTGTGTGCCGAAAGAGGAAGAGCTCAGAAAGCCAATCCTCTTAGAGGCTCACGAGAAACCACATTCCCTACATCCAGGAGCCAATAAGTTGTATAAGGACCTGAAGGGAAGTTTTTGGTGGCCTGGAATGAAGAATGATGTGGCCAAATTCATCACCAGATGCCTTACATGTCAAAGAGTCAAGGCAGAGCATCAGTGCCCGACAGGTGAACTGTAGAAAATTGAACTACCTAAGTGGAAATGGGACCAGATTATAATGGATTTCGTAGTTGGATTACCAAGGACATCTAGTGGCAATGATATGATCTGGGTAATAGTAGACCGATTAACGAAATCAATATGGTTCCTAGCCATAAAGATTAGCTACTCGGTGGAACAACTAGCAGAAATTTACGTGGCTTAGATTGTAAGGTTACACAGAGTGCCAAAATCAATCATCTCAAATCGTGATGGATGCTTCACCTCTAGGTTTTGGCAGAGCATCCAAGTAGCATTAGGGTCCAAGTTAAAATTCTGCACCGCCTTCCATCCTCAGATTGACGATCAGTCTGAGAGAACCATACAGACACTAGAGGACATGCTACGTGCCTATGTTTGGGACTTCAAGGGAAACTAGGATCAGAAACTACCACTGATCGAGTTCTCGTACAACAACAGCTATCATTCCTTGATAGGGATGGCACCGTACGAGGCACTCTATGGAAGAAAGTGTAGATCCCCAGTTCATTGGCATGAGACCGGAGAAAAACATCTAGCTAGCATGAACTTCATCAAGGATACAACAGCAGTCGTGAAGCTGATATGGGAAAGGCTAGAAACAGCATACAACCACCAGAAGAGCTACGCAGACAAGCACCGCAAACCTCTCAAGTTTTAAGTGGGAGACTCAGTCTTTCTCAAGGTGGCACCCATGAAGGGAGTAATGTGCTTTGGAAAGAAAGGGAAACTCAGTCTTAGATACATAAGACCATTCGAGATTATCGAAAGAATCGAGAACGTAGCCTACAGATTAGCCCTTCCTCTCGAGTTAGCTTCGGAGCATAATTTCTTTCACGTCTCAATGTTGAAGAAGTACGTACCAGACAGTTCACACGTCCTAAGCTAGGAACCCGTCGAGGTGCATGCTGATCTAACTTACGAGGAAAAACCTGTGCAGATTCTGGCCAGATAGGAGAAAGTACTTAGAAATAAAGTTATACCACTTGTAAAGATGTTGTGGCGGAATCATAATATAGAAAAAGCCACTTGGGAATGGGAAGAAGACATGAGGAGAGACTTCCCAGACTTGTTCTAATTTTTTAGGACGAAAATTTTGTAAGGGGGTACGTTGTGATGACCACCCTATACGTGTAAAACTAATTACTGTGCAATACGTAATTTTGTTTATAATGCTGTCTAAATTGCCAATTGAATGCATTAAACGAGTACATGATTGTTTAATTATTATTCATACAATGAAAGGGGCTACCGACAAGTACAATCGGTCCACTTTGATATACATGAAAATACGCGTGAGACACGTCATATCTAGAAAATAGCCCAGACGGCCATTTCTTGACATAGAACAGATGAACTAGTCATCAGTATGCTCAGGCTGGTTGTCTAAGCACAGTAGTGAAATCTTGCTTGATAAATATACTGTACCGAGGAAATAGTCGAGGTGATAATTTTCTTGATATAAAACTGGTGTATTTATAGTCAGCAGGCCCGATCAGGTCAATTGGGCACGAAAATACGAGGTTTTGTCCGTGAGACATGTAGTATCGGGAAAGAAGTCAAGATGATCTATTCTTAGCCCGAAACTGATATATTTAGTCTCAGAACACCAAAACTGGTCGGTTAGCACAAAAGGTGATTTCCAAGTGGGAATCACACAAATACCAAAAACTGATCCAGATGACCTCGGATGGGTGTAAAACTATAAAAATGGATTCAGCACTCCCAAATTAGTTAGGATAGCCTGTGTCAGACATTGCGTGTGAAAAAGTTGTATTACGTGCATGTGGTGTCGGTACAGTAAAAGACACAACCACAAGAAAACTGGACTGCGAAAAAACCGATCCAGTTAAATTGTAACCACTCCAAAACCGAGTTCCATTGGATGGTAACTAGTTAGTTTGATTAGTTAGAAAACCCCATAAAGTAAGAATAAACAATGGGAAAATGGTACACCGACAACCCCATAAACAACAATTTATTTTCATCAACATACATCACAATTTCACATCAATTTGATAAAAAAATTGGCCTTATTCTTCCCAAGGTGTGCGACATTATGGGGGGGCTGCACACATAAGAATTTTTCTCTTGGTTAGGCAAAATTTTGGGTTAATTTGGCTTAATTTGGTGAAGCTAATTGTGCTTAAGTTTGCCTATAAATAGGTGTCACCTCCCTTGCCCTTCATTTCCTTTCTTTGAGCTCCCAAAAGCCAAGTATTCTCCCTTTTCCTTGCAGCCAAAAATCTACCACTTTCACCTTAGCCAAACACCAAATTTTCACACAAAACTCTTACACAAGGCTTGCTTACAAGGGTGCTTAGGAGTACACATGTTGAAGCTTATTTTGGTAAGGTCCTAAAACCAAGTTCATTTGTGGTTTAGTGTTATGTTTGGTTCGATATTAAGAGCAAAAATTTTTGTGTCCTCTCCTAGCTCACGTTGACCCCTCAACCCTTGGATCCCACAGCCTTTTAGTCATTCAAGCCTAACTTGGATTTGTGCTTGAATCGAAGCACACAGGGTATAAACCAAAAGCCTTACCTCTTCGTAGTTAGTCGTTTCTAAGTTTTCGATCAAGAAGTTTGTGTATTTGTTTATGCAAATGGGTTGTAATAAGTTTATTTTGAGCCTTTACCCTTCCATTTTTAAGTCTATGGTTGTGTCGTTATATTTACATATTTTTACGAATGGTTTATGGATGAATGATGCATGGATGTGTTAGGGAAAAACTGGAAACAAATCTGTCCAGTTTTAGGGCCACAGATTTGGCTACTTTAGGATACATTGTGGTCTGTTTTTGAGAAAATATAAAACATGAAACTTTAAGGAAATTTCATTACGAGCATTTTTGTGAGCTCGGCCAAAAATGGCTCTAAGATAAGGTTTTTAACTGTTTTTCAACAGGAGGTAAAAAATGGGACCAAAATCCTGATTCTAGGAACAACCTCAGATTTTCATTAAAACAACCCATTTAGAGTCCAAACTAGACTTCGGTCAAAACATAAAAGTTTTAGATCTCGACAAAACCTTAAAACTAACCTATTTTAAAAGTGCACAAAAACTGGGGATTTTCATAAAACATTGGCCACAGATTTTTATGATTTCATACCCTTTGGAAGTCAAACCAAGCTCTGAGATGTTCATGGAAGTTGTTCATCTCATCGAGAACAAAAATTTTCATTTGCCAATTTCACAAATAAAATCGTTTCGGACAAGTTTTATATGGTTTTCCAAAAAAAGGTTAAAAAACCCTCTTAACAAATGAACACCAAAATGTGTTCTCCCTTTTAAAAATGAAAAACGATTTTTGTAAAAATGCCCCACCTTCCAACAGGGTGTTATGGGGATGATTTTAAAGGATATTTATTGCCCAAAACTTTACAAAATTTTTAGATTGTTTTTCGTAAAACTAGTGAAGTAGCCCGGTTGGCTACCAAGCAAAATTGTAAAGTAACCGGATAGATGACTAGCCCAACTAGTCAATAGGCCCAACGTGAGGAAATCGATTAGTCCACTAACCGGTCAAACAGTCCAAACGCTAGGTAACCCGATAGGTTACACGGTCCATGCGCTAGGTAACCCAGTGTGTTACACAGTCCAATACACAAAGAAGCCCGGTGGGCTACACCATTGGCAAAACATGAGGTAACCGGTCAGTAGACTAACAGGTCAACTGGTCAAAGACCGAGTTTGAATGTGAAGGTGAGATGATTAACTTGTCAAGTAAACAGATTAATCAGTCTCGTTAGATACCGGTACTGTCAAAGTAGAACAGCTAGGTATCGAGGGGCATCGGTAACCTATAATAGTAAGAAGTTATAGTCGCTAACGATCGAAGTGACTTAAAAATGAATATTAATGACAATGCGTTATGATTACAGGACGTTACCTGTAAGTGCATCGAGGTGAAGTACAAACTATTGGCTAGCAAGTAAGTACAACTCAGCCTATAGTATGAACAAAAAAATTTGAGTTTAAATGGTTGTTTAGCCTATGTTAAAGTATGCTGTATTTTAGGTTGGTTGCATGACATATAGGAGTTCATAATCATGTAGATTAATGAACATTATAAGTTAGGTGCCGATACATCCCCATCAGGGTATGATGAGGGATAAGCCCAGTTGAGCTTAGGGCACATAGTCATTAGTCCTTATAATCCACAATTGGGTAATCAGATTAAGGGTGTCAGACTAACGGGCCCCGTTGGGTCTGCAAGAAAGACAAGTATGAAAGATAACGGGCCAAGCCGAGCGCATGATCACGGTAAATCTAATGACCCACGCGTAATAGTACTGACACCAAGGCCTTTCAGATAAGATAAGATTAAGAATAAATGAAGCATAATTTGAGCATAATAGGTTCATGCACTGATCACGTTATGCCTTAATCTTAGTATTCTATGTTCTTAGTTGAATGATATGATACATGATGTGATTAGATGGGATGCTTTCTGTTATATGCTGTATAATAAGTTTCCCTGTGATGTTGTGATATAACTGTTGGTTTTAATTATGCCCTGAGTATGGCATGTATGTTCAAAGCATGTTTTGCAGACGAATATATTGTACTTGCAGAGCGTAAAGCTCACCGTGTGTGTTCATGCTGTAGGTAAGAGACCTGTAAGCTAAACATTGCTGGGCGATGACGGCGGTAGGGCAGATGTTAGGGTGAGCTTGTAGATACCACCGCCAGAGTATACTTCCACAAGTCATTTTGAGAGTCTATTTTATGGATAGTAATTTAATAGTTTGGCATTTTGTGTATGTGTATGTTAACCCAAATTATACCAAGACCTTTGTATGGTTTTAAGTATAAGTATGTAGTACGTAATTTGGTAAACACACTATTCAAAAAAAATTTCCTAAAATTTGGCTATTTAGAAGTAATAGTTTTCAAACAAGATAAGTTAAGATAAGCAGTATTTTCAGTGACGGTTTGTGCCTCTAGGGCACGGGTCGTCACACCGATGTTGCATGCTGAATTTGAGGGACCTTGGGAGCTACCCTGAGGCCAATCTTCCCCAGTCTATCATTGCCCGAAGCGGTCATTATGTCCCCATAGGACTTGTAAACCCCCACCTTACTGGAGGCCGGTACGCCAGAAGTGGTTTTATTACCATCTTTCAATTACGATTCTGATTGGGTGGCATTAATCATCACCTCAAAGTCAGGAACCTTAATGGCGTAGGTCTTTTCACATACTTTCGTTTATGGGTGTATCCTAAATTTAGTCACACTCTTTTTGTAGTGTACCCACAGTACACATCTCACCTTATCAGTTCATTGGGTGTGTTAGTCTAACTACGCCCTAGTGCCCGTAGGTCTTTTCATTTAATGTACAAATAAAACATAATTAAATATCACAATATTTCATGTTGCAGACAATTAAATGTCTGAACTTGCCACACATAACACTTAGACATAATAGTCTATTCATGTTGCAGTCAATGTAATATAGGAACTTACAACACATCATGCATAGATATAATAGTCGTTCATGTTACAGACAATGCAATATTTGAACTTACAGATACTTTTGCGCATATCTCCTTTCTCGGGTTCGCAGACGTTCCTTCATTACGTCTGGATCGGGCTCCTATAACCAGAAAATCAACGGTTATTTTCAATCTTATTTCATACATAAAACTAAATAAAACGTACAAATTCTACGTTTCATTTCTCAATCATGAACTTAGGGGTTTAAAATCCTATTTTCCACTTTTCTGCTAACTTTTGGACAAATTACCATTTTACCCCTAACTGAATTTTCTCACTTTTTTTCCTTCTTAATTCTTGAACTGGGCCTTAAAACTCTCAATTATGGTGTTAGGACACCATTTCTAGCCTTAACGGCCCTTTTCCCAACTTTTGACAAAATGACCATTTTACCCCTAGTTCATTTTTCTCACTTTAAACCCACATTCCGTTGGTTTAAAATCTAAATTCAGCCCTTA